>OY728165.1:278003905-280403905 GCA_963277665.1 Viscum album | reverse complement strand
TGCTAGTTCCTTAGCCACCCCCAGCCGACGAGTGGGGAAATCAAGGGTCAGGCCTTGAATCTAAGCCAAGCATCTTCTGGCCCATCCTCACAGAGGGAAACTTCCCTGAAGAGTTTTGGCCGGTCGCAGGATCGAGTTTTTGTATGCCAGAATCGCTCACCCCAGAGGAGTTTGAATGTTTCTGCCGAACCCTCTGGGAGACTCACTTCCATCTCTGTCACTTGCAGGTGACTTATCTCGGGAGCCAAGAGCACCTGGAAGACATTTGCGAGCAACACCACCTGGTTTACCTGGCCACACTCCCCGTGGTCCGGCACCCTGAGTCACCTGGCCACCACAGGGCCCTCCAACAGAAATGCATTCAGAGTTTCCAAGTACTCCGCAAAGTTATTGAGGAGGCTACCCTCCATGTGCAAGTCCATGGATGGGGGCAGTACACTGCCCTCCTCTTCGGTGCAATTCGCCGGCAGCCTGAATCACTTGGAAATAGTGAGGGCATGCCCCCAAGAAGAGTGGTGGTCAACATGACTGATCTGTCAGGAGGGGAGAATGAGCTGGGACTTCTTGATGGGGACGTCCCCCTGAGGACGTGCCACCACTGGACCCATTGGAGAGGATTACTCACCAACATAGGAACCTCCTAGGTCTCCCTCCACCCAATGAGGCATTGGTATTGAGCCAGAATGTCAGCAAGGGAAAAGAGCACATTGGAGTTGTCAAGCACTCCAACCCATCCACCTCAGTGAAAAATACAGAAGAGGACCCTGAGAATACCACACTACGCCAACAGCTTGCTGAGTAGAAGAAGTTAGTCTATGAACTTCTGGCTGAACACATTGTAGAGCAGCGACCTGACTACGGTGATCCTAGGCCGGGGAAGTAGGGGCCGGAAAAACTACCCCTCGTCGAGATTCTCCCAGGAAAACCCGATCATGCTGTATTCGCTGATTGAGGAGAGGTCAGAACTCACGGAAAGAGGGCACAATATGTCTCACCGAACCATCATGAACGGCGTGACAATCCATGGAACCCCTCTCGGGCTCCTCCAGCAGCCCCAAGGGGCACTCCACTAGCCGCTCCACGAACCGCTGAGCTTGGCTACCGCATTGAAGAGACCGACAACGTGCTCGTGGTTAGAGATTCTTGTCAGGACAAGGACCCGCGTCTGGAAGATCCAATGGCGGTGCTCATCGCCTGCCTCGAGGCTTTGGAGACGCGACAGGTGGCCCTCCCACCTGATGGAAAGCCATACCCGACATGGGTGGATGACATGCCAACACCCTCAGGATTTGGGAATCCCACTTTCTCCCCCTTTAACGGGATAAGGGACCCACCGTAGCACCTTTCTCACTTTAACTCAAGGTGTGGGCCTATGTTAGGGACCCCAGTGTAGTAGGAGGCCACCAAGCTCCATTGCTTTGTTCAGACCCAGGAGGGGCCGGCATTTGTTTGGTACATCCAACTCCCTGTGGGATCTGTGACAAGCTAGGAGGACCTTCGCAGGAAGTTCCTTTACCAGTTTAGCTCTACCACCTGGAAGAAGAACATTGCAGGCCCCTTAAGGTGCAAGTAAATGCCCGATGAGCGAGTCGCGGACTTCATCGCCCGATGGATGGGGCTCACATACTCCCTTTCCATGCCACTGACTCAAGAAAAATTACTGACGATGTACGTGGGGAATGTCAAGACGGAACTGGTTCCCTCTCTGATTACACAGAATTATCTCTGAGGGTTTCGAGACTTCTCGGATAAGGCCCATCACCTCAAAGAATCTCTGCAAAAGGCTAGTCAGGCATGCTTGCCGCCTCCTGCAATCCCGAAAAGGAGGGATTCTAGAGCCGAGCCCTCCACGATGGCATAGGTAGAGGCCCCCAGGTAGCTAGAATTTCTACCAATGGAGCCAGCTCTACAGCCCCGTAGAGGTCCACCACCACAGGCACAGTTTCCAACCCAACAACGTCCGCCCTAGAATCGGCAGGTGTCCCTGCGTAACGCACCGCTATTGCCTATGCGAGATAATCAAGTTCTGCACCCTCGACAGGCTCCTTCGACCCCCCGTCAGGGACAGGCTCCTAGATCCCCCTTTTCAGACAGAAGGAATTAGACCTACTCGTTCGACGAGGCTTAGGTCCCTAGATACTTCCACAGTGCCTTGGAGCAGAGGATTGTACGACTGCCTGAGTGCTGAAAGCCATAAGAGGTGCATCTCACTGATCACCCCAACAACTACACTTATCATCAGATCCTGGGGAACACCATCAAGCGATGCTATGTGTTCGAGGACTAGATCCAAGACCAGATTGAAAACAACATAGTTAGGTTGGGCCCAACCCCAACAAAAGTGGCGAGTGTATTTGTGAGAACATATAGTAGTAGCGACGGTGAATGTGGGTGCCAGTAGGTTTCCGACCGCAGGTCCCAGAAGTATAACGATTGGATGGCTTGCAGGGTGGTCGCTTGCGCCCATGGAATTATCCATGCATGCCTGAATCAGCCAGATCCCTCAGAAGCTGTGGCCACCACTTCTGCATCATCATATCAGCCGGCCTCTTCCCAGAAGAGAAAGCATCGGCGACGCAAGAAGAAGAAACACACCCCTCCAATGTCGTCATCGTCCCGTACTCTCGGTGACTTCATGCCCCTTGAGATGAGGATCCCTCCCAGAATTCGCCCAGTGGTGGATGATTCTTCGAGTGATAGTCAAGGGTATGCTTCGGTTAACACCGCCGAGTTGGTAAATCTCTATATGACTCCCGATGAGGGGGAGCTCCAGGCGAACCTCCCTAACGTCCCCAACCGACACCAATGTCGGTGGAGCCATGACCATATGGGTCACCAGGGAACGTCAGTTGGCACCTCCAGCTAGGCCGTGCATGTTGCTAAGACCAGACAACAGGCCCATCACAGAACTTAGCACGCACAACCTCTTCATCTGGTGTCGATAGGTCCGGCTCCACCACCGTTTGTGCTACTGGATCAAGAATATCCACTTCAGTCGTACCATGACCAGCTTCGCCCCACTACAGGCCGATTTCAGTCGCCCGGTCCTCATCCGATAGCTACTCTTCGAGCTTCGACTAGTGAGAAGCGGGATGTTCCCAATACTAGTCAGCCGCTGGTCCAGCCGGTAGGGCCCATCATGCCCTCCATCATAGAGCGACTCCCTGGAAGTAGAAGTTCACACCAGGCGCAGAAGTATGATGTTCTCAAGAATCTTGTCGGCATCCCAGCAAGGCTTTCCATCCTTGAAGCCCTTTGCCTATCGCCAGATATCCGTGAGGCACTCGTCAAGGCTTTAAGGAGCCCCCTCCAGTTTGAGATAGAGGTGGCAGCTGCAGAGGCCTTCCATACTGAAGAAGTTGAGGATGATGAACGTCAGGCCGTCATTTTGTTCTCAGGAGAAGGCAAAGGCTCCCCCATACAGGGGCACATCCACCCACTATATATCACTGTCCAATTCAGTGGAGTAGAGGTTCGTCGCTGTCTTGTTGACATCGACTTTGGGATCAACCTTATCCTGACTCAGACACTACAGAAGTTGGGGATATCCGAGGATGACCTGACTCCCTCTGATTTAAGGATCCAAGGATATGACAGGACAAAGCAGACAACGGTCGACAAGAGCCGCCTAGATACCCAGTTTAGTGGCCTAATTTCCAGCACCAAGTTCATGGCTGTCTCCCAGGAAACCGCGTATAATGCATTGATGGGCAGGCCATGGCTCCACCTGCACACGATGGTCCCCTCAGCGTATCACCAATGCCTCAAGTACACCCTTAATGGTCAAGTAGGCGTACTCCAAGGTGATGCATCTCCTTTTTCCTCTTGCAAACCCCACTACTTGGATGCTGATTATTACAAGACCAAGGATAAACAAGTCCAGGCAAGCAAATTTGAGCCCGTCGTCGCTACGACTGACCCTTGGACAGGCCTGAATGACACCTTCATCTTCCCGATCCATCGGTTTGAGGCCACGAACCCCGATATGGGGCAATGTTTTGTCATTTCTGGGACAAGAGGGAACCATGATCCCAAATTCAGGCGGCATCGGAATATCACTTCGTATTCTTATACAAACCAGGCTCCAGTGATCCCGGAGCCTCCTACTCCCATCAGGTATCAGGACGTCCAACTCATGGCAATGACTGTATGTCACACTTGTCTCTTTCACCGAGCTGGAATAATTCGGCTCTGGCCGATGCGCCACTATTTATTTGATATTATCAAGAGTGGCCCCTTGGGCCGGAGACCAGATAGGATTGGGTCGATAGCCTTCATATCCATTTTCTCGACAGCGCCAGATTTTCCCGATGCAATGACCACGACCTCCCAAGATGGTAGTAGCCTCCCATCAAGAATTAGTAGCTTAGAATAAGCTTCTACCATGGAGGATCCCTCCATAAGTAGAGAAGAGGATCTGTAGGATTCTCCCCTGCCTTTGAGGAAGGGGTCTCATCCACGGTCGACAAGTTGGTACAGGTGAACCTCAGTAGCGAGACAGACCCGGGATCCACAATGATCAACACCGCCATGACCCCCGAGGAGCAGCAGTGGTACATGGAATTCCTTAAACAGCACCGTGATGTATTTTCATAGAGTTACGACAAGATGTCAGGACTAGATCCTCAGGTAGCTGTCCACTGCCTCGGCCTTCCGAAAAATCATTGCAGATTCAAGCAGCCTCCCAAAAAGATGCACACTTCTCATGGTGCCATCGTTGAGGCCGAAGTTGACAAGATCATTAGAGCCAACTTCGTCAAGGGTTTCCAGTACCCCAAGTGGCTAGCCAACATCGTGCTAGTCAGGAAGAAAAACGGGAAGATCAGAGTCTGCATCAACTTTTGAGATCTCAACCGCCATTGTCTGAAGGATGATTTTACCCTTCCAGTGACAGAATTGTTGATTGATGCTATGGTTGGGTTCCAAGACCTCTCCTTCATGGATGGGTATTCCAGATATAATCTGCTCCAGATGGCCCCTGAGGAAGAGGATTCCACGGCTTTCAGGGCGCCCCAAGGTACTTTCTATTACTAGGTTATGCCCTTCGGCCTGAAGAATGCAGGTGCCACCTATCAGTGGGCCATGCATCGAATATTCAAGACAATCCTGGGAAAATTGGTGGAGTGCTATGTAGATGATCTGGTGGTCAAATCTCTCCAGCACCAGGACCATCTCAAGGAACTTGAGAAAGTGTTTGGTTTCCTCTGTTCCCTCCACCTGAAGATGAACCCGTTGAAGTGTGCCTTTAGGGTCACTTCTGAGAAGTTTCTTTGCATTTTTGTCCAATACCGAGGCATGGAGATTGAATCAGAGAAGATAAAGGCCATCATCCAGATGCCTCCCCCGAGCAATATTCAGGAGATTCGAGGTCTCCAAGTCCACTTAGCCCATATACGCCGATTCATTGCAAATTTGGATGGAAAGTGTAAGCCCTTTTCTCGGCTAATGAAGAAAGGATCTGCCTACGAATAGGAAGAAGAGTGCCAGGCCACCTTTGAGAAAATCAAGCAGTATCTGCTCCAGCCTTCGGTCTTAATGCCACCCATCTCCGAGAAGCTGCTGATTCTCTATGTCACCGCCCTAGAATGGTCCCTCTGTGCCCTTATCACCTATAAAAACAATGAGGGGACAGAGAACAACCTCTACTACCTCAGCCGCATGCTCCTCAATATGGAAACCAGACACTCCACCATAGAGAAGAGATGCCTTGCGCTTGTATTTGTTGTACAGAAGTTGCGACATTACCTACAAAACTATGAGGTACAACTGGTCTCTCAGGTAGACCCGCTGAAGTACATTCTAAATTGCCCTATATTGACTGGCCGACTAGCGTGGTGGTCGGTGATCCTCCAGCAGTTCGACATCAAGTTTGTGCCTCAGAATTCTATCAAGGGGAAGGTGTTGGTAGAATTTCTATCCGCCCATCCAACCTTTGCGAACTAGTCCCTCGACCTAGATTTTCCTAATGAGGAAATCCTCTCAGTCGATCAGGTCGTCCCATGTTAGAAAATGAACTTTGATGGTGCCTCCTGGATCCCCACTAGTAGGAGGGTCAATGATACTAGGCTCAACAGAGTAGGTCTAGGTATCTTCTTTATCACCCCGGCGCAAGC
This sequence comes from Viscum album, assembly GCA_963277665.1. Classification (NCBI taxonomy): domain Eukaryota; kingdom Viridiplantae; phylum Streptophyta; class Magnoliopsida; order Santalales; family Viscaceae; genus Viscum; species Viscum album. Next base: position 280,397,792 of record OY728165.1, on the reverse strand, counting down.
CGTCCTGCCATACTCATTCCTGTTATCAGAGGGTTTCACTAACAATGAGGAAGAGTATTAGGCCCTTATTACTGGTCTCAAGCTAGCCCTTGAGATCACCATGCCCTATTTTCATGTGAAAGGGGAATCCGATCTAGTTATTAAGAAAGTAAATTGTGACTATGTTTTCCAAAAGACAGAGCTTGTACCGTTGTTAGAATGCACTCTCCAGCTGATGGCCCAGTTCCCTTCTCGTCCAGAGTTTATCCATGTCCCTCAGTCACAAAATGGTCGAGCAGTTGCTTTGGCCAGCCTTGCTGCATCACTTGCAGAGCCTGAGCAGGATGATCTGATTATCCGCGTGGCGCATCGAAGAGTCATATCTCCCATTACCCCGGATGGAGATGAAGGCCCACAGGTGAACCATCTTACCACCGATTCCTCTATGTCAAGACCCCCGAGTCGTCCGGATGCAGTGATCTAAGTGGTTGCCGATTGGAGGACACCCTTGGTTGAATACCTCCAACACGGTAATCTCCTATCAGACCGGGCTAAGTGTGAGTGAATATGACTCCGCACACTATAGTTTACGCTCCAGAGTGGTCCCAACCTTGATAAGATCCCCTATAAGCACGGTTTTGATGGTGTTATCCTCTGTTGCATCCAAGGAGTCGAGATTCCAAAGTTCATGCAAGAGGTTCATGCCGGTTCCTATGGTGCCCACCAGGCTGGGCCAAAATGGCCTCACTAGATTCAGAGATTAGGGTATTTTGGCCCTCCATGATCCACGACTACATTGAGTTCTCCAAGAGGTTCCATGTGTGACAATTTCATGCTAACTTTGTGCATCAGCCACCAGAGCCTCTCCATACTACCAAGTACTCTTGACCCTTTTCAGTCTCGGGGTTAGATGTCATGGGACCATACCCACCGGTAATGGCTCGCCAATGCCGATTCATTCTGACTGCTACGGATTTATTTTCCAAGTGGGTAGAGTCAATTCCGCTCAAGGAAGTCAAGGCCTGTTATATCATTGACTTTGTGAGTTCCAATATCATCCATCGGTTTGGAGTACCTCACGCTATCCTCACCGATAATGGCACCAACTTTCGAGCAACTGAGCTAAAGAAATTGTATGCCAAGTACAAAATTCACTCCAACCATACCTCCCGCTATCACACGTAGGAAAATGGACAGATTGAGGTGTTTAATAAAACCCTCACTAACATTATGCAGAAAATGGTTGGTCAGAACAAGAAGTGTTGGCCAGACAAGCTCCCCAATGACCTATGGGATTATCGGACGACGAACCGTAATTCCAACCAGGTAACCCCATATTCCCTGGTGTATGGAACAGAGGTCATCCTGCCCATCGAGATTCAATTTCCCTCATTGCGCACAACAGTCTATAACCAGTAAGTGCTGGATAGAGTGGCTGAGATCCGTCTAGATGAATTGGATGCACTGGAAGAGAACAAGATTCATACCCTGCACAACCTAGAAAGGCATCAAAGCAGGATGGATCGAGCTTTCAACAAGATGGTTCACCTCCGCTCTTTCCTGCAAGGTGATTTGGTATTAGCTCTTAGGGCACCAATGATCCCCGACAGGAAACCACCCAAGTTAAAGCCCAAATGGGAATGACCTTTCATTGTTCATAAGGTTTATCCAAATGGAGCATAATCCCTAGTGACCATGGATGGTGAGTGTATAACTCCTCCCACCAATGCCAAATTCCTCAATAAATAATTTTCCTAAGCATGATGGTCCTGCATGACCCTAAACTACATGACGGTCCTGCATGACCCTAAACTGCATGACGGTCCCGCATGACCCTAAACTGAATGACGTTCTTGCATGAACCTAAACGGCACAACAGTCTCGCATGACCCTAAACTGCATGATGGTTCTGCACAACCTTAAACTGGATGGTCCCACATGACCCTAAATAGCATGACAGTCCCACATGACCCTAAACTGCATGATGGTCCCACATGACCCTAAACTGCATGTCGGTCTTGCATGACCCTAAACGGCACAACGGTCTCACATGACCCTAAACTTCATGATGGTCCTGTACGACCTTAAACTGCATTTGGTCCTACATTTGGGCCTTTAGGGTCCTCTATGACCTTAAACTGGATTATGGCCCCGCATGACCTTAAACTATCGGTCCCGCATGACCCTAAACTATATGTCATCCCGCATGATGTTAAACTGTATGTCGTCCCGCATGACGTTAAACTGTATCTTCGAGAACTACGTGTGGCTTGATTCCCATCCTTATGGGATACGTAGGACCGCCTGAACGTTTATATTTCGGTTCCAACCCCATCTCGTAGAGATACCATGGTCTCCTGGTCACCTAGGCCCCTTGGCCTGTCCCTCCCTACAAGGGGGATATATAGGTGTGTTATAGGGTTATGCCCTTCTTCGCGTTGGGTTTTTGGCACCATGCCCCCCTTCTTCCAGGAATCCACCATCTCTTGTCCACTCTCAAATTGAGCCCCTTGACCTTTTGAAGTGGTCCGCCAATGTGTTCAGAGTACTCTGGTCTAGAACCAGGGGTGTCATATTCAACTTAGAAACGTTCCTTTCACTTTTCAAGCTTCGTGTTCCCCTTTATTTGGGCCCCCGTTATCTTTCACACCCAAAGGGACCCCCAAAAATGTCATGGATACCACGACTGAGGGATCTCCTACTGTTACGATCCAACGCCCCCGAGGGTTTCAGATAACAAATTGATACAAATCCCACGTTGCGAACATGGTTAGTGGTCGATGCTCGTTTGTTTGTTCCCATTTCAGACTAATGTGACATGATACTGTGTTGCGAACATGGTCAGCAGTAATCCTCCATCTTCACGCCATCCCCTTCAGGCCTTGAATGTTGGTTGCATGATTCACACTATGTTCCACCCCATCATGACCAGGTGGAATATCGATACTTTTGGCACTATCCCTCAGTGCCCCTCCGCACATCAGGGGGACAAATCTGCAATACAGTGTCCTTCAGGGCTCCCACGGTCCGAGCTCTAAGACCATAAAATAAGATCTTCATTAAGGGATATGTGTGGCTCGATCCTCATCTCCATGGGATACATGGGATCACCAGGACATCATGCTTCCAGGTCCAGCTCAACTGGGGGCTAGTTTCTCCTTCCCCTTATCCTCTGACCCTCACTAGCCTCCTGGCCTGAGGTTCCTCTCCCAGAGTCACGCACGGTGATGATGTGGACCTCATCCTCATTGACGTCGCGTATTTTTTTACCACATCATGCACATTCCCCCAGGTCCAAGCCATATGACCTTAAACTGTGCTAGTGGGTCCAGTTACATGACCCTAAACTATGACAATATCGTCCTGGACGCACAAAGGAAAATGACACTGCATTGTGATGACCTCATCATAGAGGGAATCACATTGGGTATCGATCATTTACCATACCATTTGTCAATGCCTGTATACAGTTTGATTATTGCAGTGATGCCATGAGTTTCTATCCTAGGCCGGTTGCCCCACAAAAGAAAAACCATTCACCTTAAAGGACAAAAAAGATACATCATATGCCACTTATTTTGGTGTGAGGGCTAGACCCGAACACCCCTTTCATCCTTTTCACCGGTACCTTACCATGCCCTTCCACCCTCCAAGAACTATGTATGGCTTGAATCTCATCCTCATGAGATACGTAGGAGCACCCGAGCACTTCCCCGTGGGCCCAACCTAACTTTTGTGTGCGGTCCCTTGAACCAAACACGTCCCCAAGGAACACATGGTAAGTTGGACTCATGTCCTCATTCACATCAGGATACATAATCACCATGTGCCTTCTGCATTCCTTACTTATCCTTGGTCCATGTTCTAAGACCTTAAACTAAGACCCTTTCCAGAACTACGTGCAGCTTGATTCTCATCCTTATGAGATATGTGGGAACGCCCGGACATTTCATCTCAGGTCTAGCCTTGAGAATCAAAAATCCCATACTTTTCATCACTGTCGGCCTCTTAGACTAACCCTTCCTTGGGGAGTTGTGTAACTGCAGCATTTTCCCTGAACAATTTCAGGATGCCCCATAATGACATTGGGAAGTGAAAGTTCCCTCGGCAGAGAGGTACTGCCTAAAAGTAGGGATGATCCATGATTAGGTTAATGCGTCCGCCTAATGTGCCTTCACCACGATGGCGTAATCTTGGGAGTGTTGGATTCTATGTGAACAAACCACCACTTCACTTTCCAAACTTTTCATGCCCCATTATTCAGATCTTCATCCTCTTTCACGTTTGAAGAGACCCCCTAACAGTATGGATGCTCGACCTATGGTCCATCTGCTGTCCTAGGCCAATGTTCCAGAAGACTGATCATGTTTGAAGGGACCCCCTAATAGTATGGATGCTTGACCAATGGTACACTTGTTGTTCTGGGACAACGTTCCAAAATATTGATCTGCGATATTTGAGTTAGGTCCCGTGTTGCGAACATGGTCAGCGGTCGACCCTCATTTATTGTCCCCATTTCAGGCTAGTGAAATAGGGATGATGCGTTTCGAACATGGTCAATAGTCGTCCTTCATTTCCACACCCCTCCCATAGTGTTCCAAATTTTGGGTAACATGATTCACATTTTTCATTTCCCTATGTTCATACTGATTCCAATGCCCCTGGAATTGCCCCGCTCGTGTGCTAGAGCACATTGAGAAGACGATACATCGATTGGTCTGAGGTCCTCTTCCTTTGGATGGGCCTCCCTCTTCTCCTCGGAAATCCGGGTTCAAATTTCGAATGCCCAAAGCTTGGTTGACGCTCCCACGATTAAACAAAGTGATAGTACGAGCCTCCTTTGCTTCTCACATCCCACATGAGCTTAGGGATGGATTGCAATTTATTTTGGGATTATGGTTGAGCATGTTAAACCAAAGGGGAAAGTATGTTAAAAAAATGGGAAAGTAAGTAAATTTGTCCATACATATAGTTAAAGAGAACAACAAGAAGTAAAAGCAGGATAAGTATATGGGTTTGGACAAAACCGGGCCCCTAAGGGTTGATTTCTTGGATAGATCTCTCCAATGCCGCAACCTTTTCACTGGTGACCTCCAAGACTGCCTCCCATCCCCTGAGGACCCTTTCTTCACTGGAGGCCATGGAGCGTAGCTCGCTGACCCTGGCCCGCGCCCGCGCCTGTTCATCTTGGAGCTCAGTTATCTAGTGGCTCGCTTCTACGAGTTGATCTTGATCATCCGCCAGCTGGGCCCTTAGCTGCTCCACGAGATCGGAGTAGTTTGCGATGAATATCTCATGTTCTTTCACCTGTTCCTTGAGGCATTGGACATCCTGATCCACCCTCAGAAATGATAGGGTACTCCCCGACTCCTCCTGACACCGGATGACATTGGTGCACCAGCTGCTCTCACGCATCTTCTCGGCCATGTAATCACGGACCTTCAGGTGAAGGTGTTGAGAATCCGCCCCTCCAGCACACAGGAAGCGCATCCAGGTGTGGAGTGACCCCATCCTCTTTAGCCATTCCACCTGAGGTTAATTGAGAAAACTCAGGATGCACTTCCATCCCTTGCGTCGTGTCATCCGGCTATCCCCGGCCGCTTCCGAATCTGAATCATCAATTTCTTCAGGGCTAGCGGGCCGATAGACAGGGAAGATAGCCAGTAGGGCAGCGATATGGTCTTCCTTAGAGATTCCTCCCAGGGGAATAGGCTCCTCAGTATATTGGGGACCTTCCTCTCTCCCCTTGATCCTGGTGGCACCCTCGTCGACTTCTGGCCCTGCCTCGACAGCAGTGCCACTGGTGTCCGCCGCTCGCTGCTCATCAATTGTTGGATCCAACTCAGTTTGGGAGGCATGTTCTGGATGGGGCGGTACGTTTTCCACCGGAACTCTCATGGATGGTCCGGGATCAGTAGCCCAACGAACCTCCAGTGCCGTGATCACTGTACAGACAAGGAGCACCCTGATCAATTGAGTCCTCCAACAGTGAGTACCGATATTGAAGTAAGGAACTTATAGGAACCCAAGGAATCAGCCTCTAGTGCTCTGAATGCTACATGAGATGTCGTGGTGGGGGATCCCTCAGCACTCATCAGCTCGATAATAAGCGTCGGTGCCCCGCCTTGTTCCATTGGCGCTCCTCCTCCTCCTTTGATTGGGGACTCCTGATCAGTCCCAGCACCAGTGTGCTTTTGCACAAGAGAGAGAAAGTGTATTAAGGGTTGCAAGGAAATAGAACGAAAGGAGAAGGATAGGAAAGGGTTGAAGCATACCTCGAGTATCTCGGTTATGTCTATTTCAGAGCCAACAATATCACCGCTCTCCCGAATACTCCCTTGGTGGGACGCGCCCTGCGACCCTTCAACTTCGGGCTCCCCTTCACCTTTCCCTTATCCTTCTTCCTCCTCTCCTGTTTTGCTACCCTATGACTCCTCATCGCTGTCATTTTACCCCGGTGGAATCCTTTCTGGATCATGCCCCTGGACAAGAAGAACCTTCACCAAGAGAGGTGGCTCCACACGCCGACCCCGTTGATGTGAACATGTGTCCATAACCGTCAGATATGCATGTCGTCTATTGAAGCTCACTCTATCGGAAACTCAAATGAGCCCGAATTCTGGAAACTAGATCCCTTCTCGCACTATCTTCTACCAGCGGGATTCAATACTTGTTGACTACCGCAGGGTTATCCAAATCGACCACAGCGCATGGAATATGGAATCTTGAGAAGGTTGAAGCAGGTATCTTATTTTCTTCCCAAGAAGTTCTCTGGATGCTCCATGGGACCCTCCTCCTCCAAGAAACGAGGGCGCAACCACACCATGCGATACCCCCGCTATTGAGGTCCCGACCTGTGCGAGCCCCATTGCCTGAGGTTCTTCTGATCCTCCCCCTATAGCAGCCCCTTGCATGCTCTCTCGTCACCGAGGTTATGCACTAGCGACTTTGAGCTACCGAAATCACTTCAACCGAAGACCCTCAGGGTATGCTATAGTCCAATGTTCATCATACTCGGTTGAGAGGCCAGCGTTGACTCCGGTGGGAGGAAAAGTGACGATGTCTCCCGAGCTGTAAGTCGTGAACATCATCCACATCTGAAAAAGAACACAGATATGAATCTCCTCCCAGAAATCTGTGAATAATCTATTTAGCATTCTCTGGAGGAATTCAAACTTCTTGGAAAACCTAGACCTCACGTAAGGCTCACAGAAGATCTTCCCATTAATTCGGGCCACAAGCACCCCGCCTATGATGCTTTGGAAGTACTCCTTCTGCTCCAATGAGCCTTTCCCATCATCTATCAGCTGGCCAGTTGGGGTGGGTAATGGGATGAAGGCGAAGTTGGCATGATTTCCAATCCTGATCCGTACTCCCTCCTCATTGAGCATCATCGGCATGACCCCGAAAATATTCAATAGAGAGGGTCGCAGGCCATTGCCTGGAGGACGTATGGCATTTGGGAAAGTATATCCACCACAGTGAGCCACAACCCAACCATGGAAGATCTGGAAGGGGCCACATACTCTCCTAGGAGATCCCCCTCTCAAGATGCGTCCCAAGATGGCGTACACCTGAGCTAGCACGGGGACCCCCAGGTTGAACCTCTTGTTGGCAGCCATGATGCCAGCCATCACCAAAGTCACTGGACGGACGCTCATCCTTGAGTCCCACACCGGCAGGAGCCACCAGCTTAGGAATGAGGCGAGGAATATGGAGTACTGAACATTCGTGTCCCGGGCCTCATTTATTCTATAGCCCCATGATTGGTATTTCCCTACCTCCAGGATCTTCCAATATGATCCGCTCTTTCTCCTCTGAGTCACGGTTGGACACCGTTTCCCCCGCCCTGACATCTTGACCTCCGGATCCTTCTCCAGGAACAGGCTGAATCAGTCCTTGTAGGCGATGTCCTTTAGGATGTCCTTGACTCCCAGCTTCTCTTTGGCCAGCTCCAGCAGGTGCCACGTCAGTATTGGGGTTCGAGACCTGTCACCACAGATGTTCATCGACGGGAGGAATTAATCATATTGATGGCCCTCCAATGGGATTCCCCATATGAAGTGGATGTCCTAGAGACTGATGCCAACTTCCCCATGGTGAAAATGGAATGTGTTGGTGTCAGGGGACCACCGGGTGAATAAATCCAGCCCGAGCTCAGGCTGGCGGTAGAAATTGAATTGCGATGTCCACAATGCCTCAAACAGACCATTGTGCCACAGAACGGCCCCAAATTGGTCGCACGTATGGCGAACCCAGTACGCCAAGGCCCACTCAATGGTGAAGTTGCCTCCGGACCATAGGTCTCAGTCCTGCAACCAACCTTTGGTCTCGTCAGTGATGCTCTGACGGAATGTGCTCACATAGAGGGTCAAGGAGCTATCTACAATAGGGTCACCCCCAACAACGGTCCTGGTCCTAGGATTCATGACATATACATCCATATGCCTAGTTTCTCTGGAAGGATGACCATTATTGGTGATGTTTTATTGCAGAAGGTCTTCTTCGCAGGTCACCCATGACCGCGGTGTATCAACCTCCACTAGTGCAGAAATCGTTTTTTACGTCACCATTTTTTACGTCGGTTATATATAACCGACGTAAAAATGCGGCGAGTAGATTTTTAACGTCGGTTATTTTAATAACCGACGTTACAAATCGTGCCTGTTGGGTTTTTACGTCGGTTATCTTATAACCGACATAAAAAACCAATGCGCGGGGGGTTTTTTTACGTCGGTTATTTGGAAACCGACGTAAAAAACCCGATATCGACGCGTTTTTTACGTCGGTTATCAAATAACCGACGTAAGAAACGCGTCCGGGATTTGGTTTTTTACGTCGGTTATTAGATAACTGACGTAAAAAATGCGTGAATGTCGGGTTTTTTACGTCGGTTTCAAAATAACCGACGTAAAAAACCCACCGTGATTTGGTTTTTTACGTCGGTTATAAAATAACCGACGTAAAAAACATGTAGATATCGGGTTTTTTTACGTCGGTTTCCAAATAATCGATGTAAAAAACCCCCCGCGCATTGGTTTTTTACATCGGTTATCTTATAACAGACGTAAAGAAGGAGATATCTATGCATTTTTTACGTCGGTTATTTTATAACCGACATAAAAAACCGAAGCACGGGGGGGTTTTTTATGTCGTTTATAAAATAACTGACGTAAAAAACACGTAGATATCTCGTTTTTTACGTCGGTTATAAAATAACCGACGTAAAAAACCAAAGCACTGGAGCTTTTTTACGTCAGTTTTAAAATAACTGACGTTATAAATTTAAAAAATAGTTTATAACACCGGTTATATAATAACCGACGTTATAAAAATTTTAAGAAAATTAAAGCCTGTGGACTGTCATTTACGATTTTTTGATTGACAGTCCGCCGGCTCATCTCTCTCGCGTGGTAAACCCTAATCGGCTCGTCGATCGACCTGTATTAAACTCAATTTGGATTCATTGTTTATCTTCTTCACTCCTCTCAGATCTATCATCTCAACTCACAACATTCAAGTAAGCCTTCCTCGAATTTATTTCTTTCATTTTTGTTTCGATTCTTGATGTGCTTTTCGTTCGTTTTTGAATCTCGTGGAATTTTTTGTTATTGAAAATGGTTAGTTGCAAATGGTTATTTGTATTTTTTTATTGCAAATGGTTATTTTTATTGCAAATGGTTATTTTTATTTTGTTATTGCAAATGGTTATTTGAATCTCGTGGAATTTTTTGTTGATATAACAGGCTATGTTGAGGGAACATTAAACTAGATGAATAATGAGATAAAAAAGACGTGCATCGTTACTTTAAAGGAAAATAAATAATAATTACTTTTTATATCATATTTTGGATTGGTTTTTTTATAAATTAAAACAATAAATGTGATCCCCATTATATGATATTGGAGGAGTACCATGGTTTAACCACACAGTATGGAAAACCTAGAACCAACCCTAAAAAATTCATATGCATCATGCTGTGTGATTTCATGATAAATAAGTATGGTTTGTACAAAATATATTTCCTCCATTATATTTGTAAACAAATGTAAAATGTTTCCTAGGTAGAACCTCATGGTATTCACTAACCATGTTCCAACCATGAATAAGAATATAAAACTATAATATCCTAAAAAGTCAAAAAATAATAATACAAGGATGAATAAAAAAAAGTTAATCAAAATAATTTGATTTAATATCCTATAATAAATATAGAGGTGTTAAAATAACACAAACCATACTAAATTCTACCCCTAGAAGAATATGTTGAGGATGTTGGACCTAGATTGATATTAGGCCACTACTCCATTATCAATGGCTCTCACACCTATGTCTCATTGGAATCGAAAACATGTTACCAATGATATTAAACCATATGAATTACCATATCATTTAGAACATTCACTTGAGAATATAAAACACATTATTATTGTTAATCATATACATATACATATTTAGTCTTGTAATTTCCAGGCTGTTCACTATTGTTGTTGATATTTGTTAATTCTTGGTGTTTAGAATTTCTGATCATGTTTCCTGTAATTGGAATTCAGTTTTTGTCCATGGTTGTTTTGTTTTCGTTTTTGGATTTTGAAAACCTAAAATAAACAGAGTTTTTAGTTGAGTTTTATTTTGATTGATAACCGTTAAAGCTGAAGGCCAAGTACAAAATCAAATCCCCACAAGATATGTTACATGGGATTAAAAAGCAGAAATAAAGGATTAAACCGAATCAGTGAGACTATTGTTATTCTGAGCAGACTAGTGTTGGATGCGCTGGGCGGCCCTCTCAGCCTGCCAATGCAATTAACGATCATCAGAAACAAGAATGAGTGAATTGCTAATAAAATAATAACATGCTGGTAGACCTATTTTTTCCAGTCACACCGAAGGGTGATGAAGACCAATATCAAGGTCTGCACGCCATTTAAAATAGGTTGTTTATCTAATATATTAAAACATCAAAACTGCAATCAATATTAATCTATGTAGGCGTCATGGTTTTCTTTGATTCAATGAAATTTAAAACTGTTATATCTAACTATATTTTGTTTTAAAAATAATATTCAAGCATATTTTTTTAAATACCTATAGATTTGTTTTATATTTTAAATTGTTTTACATTCAAATTATGATTTTTTTCATATAAACATGTATTTGTCTTATCTTAAAAATATATATTTTTTGATGATATTTTTTATAGGTAATAATGAGTCGAAGTTGGATTACGGCACATCGAATGAGCAATGAATTTGAGGAAGGTGTTGATGCCTTTTTGGAATTTCCAAAACGAAATGTTCCAAGTAGTGACATTTTTTTCTGTCCATGCCTGAAATGTTTGAATATGAAGAAGTTGAAAAGTAGAGAGATAAAAGATCATCTGATATGTCATGGTTTTAATCCGAGTTACAGCCCTTGGATTTGGCATGGTGAAACTGGACGGAATGTCACTGATGATGATGATTCGCAAGATGGTAACTCCGATGGAATTGATGAAATGATTCGCGATATTGTAGCAGAAAAAAATGAGATAGAACCGACAGTTGCGCGTCTATATGGTGATGCTGAAAAACCATTATATCCCAGTTGTATAGATTTTACGGTTTTGTCGGCGGTGTTAAGATTGATTAACCTGAAGGCAAAGCATGGATGGAGTGAAAGAAGTTTTACAGAGCTGCTACAATTGATGAAAGACATTATTCCAAAAGATAACGATCTTCCAGATTCACATTACAAAGCCAAGAAAATATTATGCCCGATGGGATTGAGATACAAGAAAATACATGCCTGTCCGAATGACTGCATTATATATAGGAAGGAATATGAATTTCTGTCAGAGTGTCCAAAATGTGGGACATCACGGTATAAGGTGAAAGAAAAATCATAGGGTGATGTAGAGATTACAAAGCTCCCTTCAAAGGTATTTTGGTATCTTCCTATAATTAATCTTTTCAAACGTTTATTTGCTAATTCACATGATGCAAAAAGGTTAAGATGGCATGCTGAAGAGCGGGTATGTGATGGAAAAATACGTCATCCACCTGATTGTCCACAATGGAAGAAAATTGATGCGCAGTATTCTACATTTGGAAATGAAATTAGAAATCTCAAACTAGGGTTGTGCACAGATAGAATGAATCCATACCGAACACTCAGTAGCACACATAGTTCATGGCCTGTTTTATTGGTAATTTACAACCTCTCTCCTGAAGTTTGTATGAAGCGCAAATATGTCATGTTGAGTACAATGATCTCTGGTCCAAAGCAACCCGGTAATGATATTGATGTTTACTTGTCACCGTTGATTGATGATTTGAAACTGTTATGGGCTGATGGTATTAGGGTGTATGATTCTTATAAAATGGAATATTTTCAACTGTATGCAGTGCTTCTGTTCACTATAAATGACTTCCCAGCATATGGAAATTTGTCTGGATACAGTGTTAAAGGGAATAAAGCATGTCTAATTTGTGAACAACAGACGTCCTATTGTCAATTGCATCATGGGAGGAAAACAATGTACATGGGTCATCGAAAGTTTTTGCCTATGGAACACCCTTATAGAAGACTAAAAAAGGCATTCAATGGCTCACAAGAATTTGATACTGCTCCAAAACCTTTATCCCCTGATCTGTATTTTGAGAGGGTGAAAAACCTTGACATGACATTGGAAAAGACACAGAAATCTGGTAATGATAGACATATTTGGAAGAAAAGGTCAATTTTTTTTGAGCTACCATATTGGAGGTATCATGAAATTAAACATAATATTGATGTCATGCACGTGGAGAAGAATATATGTGATTCTTTGATTGGAACATTGTTAGATATTAAAGGAAAGACTAAAGATGGGTTGAATGCAAGATTAGACTTACTATCAATGGGAATACGTTTGGAGTTAGCTCCCACTCCTAAAGGAAGACGAACATTTCTTCCCCCGGCTTGTCATACATTATCGAAGAGGGAGAAAATTAGCTTCTGTCAGTGTCTTCATGATACCAAAGTGCCTCAAGGTTATTCTTCTAATGTAAAATTTTTTGTCTCATTGAAGGACTTGAAGTTTATAGGTATGAAATCACATGATTGTCACGTCATGATGCAACAAATTCTGCCAGTTTCATTGCGTGGAATATTTCCCATTCGTGTCAGAAAGACTATAATGAAGTTGTGTTATTTTTTAAATTCAATTTGTAATAAGGCGATTAATTTTAATGCTTTGAACATTTTGGAAAAGGATGCAATTTTTATACTTTTTCAATTGGAAATGTATTTTCCTCCAACTTTTTTTGATATAATGGTGCATTTAATGATTCATCTGGTTTGAGAAATAAAGCTTTGTGGACCTGTATATCTTCGTTGGATGTATCCTTTTGAAAGGTATATGAAAATATTAAAGGGGTATGTTAAAAATATATATTGACCTGAAGCCTCCATTATTGAAAAGTATATTTCTGAGGAGGTAGCAGAGTTTTGTACGAGCTACTTGGCTGCAGCGCAACACATAGGTTTTCCTCCATCTCGCCATGAACGAGTTAATAATGAGGGAAAGGGGATTTGCGGCTTGAAAGTCAAATCATTGTCAGCTGAACAGATGAAGAAGTTAGAATCATACATCTTGAATAACATAGCTGATGCTCAACCGTATATCACATTTCATATTAATGAGTTGAAACAATGTCATCCAAAGAAGAAAGAAATGTGGATTTTGAATGAGCACAACAAAACTTTTTTGTCATGGATTAAAAAGACTTTGCTTGGTAGATCAGATGTATCAGAGACATTAAAATGGATAGTGGGTGGTCCATGTTTAAATGTGATAACATGGTCTAGTTATGACATTAATGGTTATACATTTCATACAAAATCTCAGGACAACAGAAGTGCAGTTCAGAATAGTGGTGTATTGGTGTTTGCATAAGCAATGCATTTTTCGAGTGCTAAGGACAAAAACCCAATTTCTGTATCAAATGCATATTATGGAGTGATTGAAGACATATGGGAGGTTGATTACTTTAAAATTAAAGTTCCCGTTTTTAACTGTAAATGGTTTAACGGTAACAACAATGTCAGACATGATGAATTTGGAATGACACTTGTTAATCTGAATAGATTGGAAGACACAACTAATTCTTTTATAATGGCAACACATGCAAAACAAATTTTTTATGTAGTAGATCAATCGGATATGCAGTGGGCTGTTGTTTTACAAGGGAAAAAACAATATGTTGGTGAGGATGAACTTGATGAATATGCTGATTTATGTGAGATCCCTACTTCCATGGAAATATTAACAGAACATAATGAAAATCATGTTGAAGACATAGTTTTTGCCATAAGGAACGATCACGACGAAGGAATTTGGGAAAACAATCCATCTGTACATTCCTAAAATTACAGGTAACATATGTTTATTTATTGTTTACATTTATTTTTTCCATAAATGTTAGATATTATAAGTTTTTTATTTATTAAAACATGTTTTAAAATAAAATAAGTATATGTTTTTGTTTGTTTTAAGTTTGTTTAGTTTACTTTAGCATGTTTATAACCATTACATGAATTTTAAAATGCTTATTTTTGTTCACTGACAATTACTTTACCATGTTTACAATGTTTACCAGGTTTACCATTTTTACCATTTTTACCATCTTGACCATCTTGACCATCTTTTCCATCATCACCATTGTTTAACATGCTTACCATATTACCAATGTTTACTATTATGTAACTTAGTACACTTTTCTATTTTCTGATTACAGTAGTATTAAAATATTTGAATTTGTATATTTGTTCACTGACAATTACTTTACCATGTTTACAATGTTTACCAGGTTTACCATTTTTTCCATTTTTACCATCTTGACCATCTTGACCATCTTTGCCATCTTTACCATTGTTTAACATGCTTACCATATTACCAATGTTTACTATTATGTAACTTAGTACACTTTTCTATTTTCTGATTGCAGTAGTATTAAAATATTTGAATTTGTATATTTGTGAACTGACATTTGTTTTTTTGATTTGAAGGATATTGACAGATCATTCAGATGATCAACCACATGATTCTGGATAGGAGCATATTGCTGGTCATACCTATGGGGATGAACATTCACATGCTCCTATTACGACAAAGAGTTCAAAGGTTGGTAAACGTGGGTGCACACGTTTTCCAAAATTATCACTTGCCCGTACGCAGGATCAGAGGATAGTAGTTGAATTTGATGATGATGATATTCCTAGAGGTCCGAATGCCAAAGATTTTAAGAGTTTTGTTGCAACTCAGGCTAAGACCAAAGTAAGTATTCTGTATGATGATTGGAGAGGTGTGGATAAAGCGATTATCTCTCAGTTGTGGGAGACGATTTTGGTAAGATCTTTTGTCATTGTTTGACCATTCTTTTAATGTTTCTAATATATATAATATGTTTAATGTCTTCTTTATCAGATGACATTTGATATTCCTGAAACTGGAGGAGTCAGGAATAAATGCTTATCATTGGCTGCCAGGAGATGGAGGGATTACAAATCAACCCTCTCATCTGATTTCATTTATGGTCATAGAATTCATGACAATCCATGTCGTATATATCCTTTTATAGATGAAGACACATGGAGACAATTTTTTGAAAGTAGAAAAAAAGAGTCATTTCTGGTAAGGGCAATGTAAACTTTTATAAACTTTCTTATATAAATGATTTTATTAATGTTTTGTTAATGATTTCTTATTCTTAAATTACAGAAAACAAGGAAAGATCATCAGGATATCCAATCTAAAAATTTATACCCTCATAGTTTATCTCGGGGAGGGTATACATTATTGGAAGAAAAAATGATGGAGGAAAAATTTCAACAACTAAGAGCTGAGTCTTCAAGATCTGGAGAGGTGGCCCCTCCATCCCCTCCATCTAGACATGAAAAATGGAAGAGAGCTCGGAAGGGAAAAAAGGGCAATATCTTTCGGAAGAATCGAGAATCGTAGCTGAGAGGATTGTAAGATATCTATTTAATTTATTTAAGTTAACTTTTTTCTTCATATAAGTTTCACTCATTACAGAAATGTTCAATTAATTAATACAGGACTCTCTTGAGGAGCAGAGTTCAGAGGGGACATTTACAGCTACTGGGAGGGAAGATATTTTATTTGCAGCATTGGGAAGGCCCGAACATCCTGGTCGTGAAAGAGGATATCCGGCAAGTGTATCGGTAAGAAAAGTGTTTCCATGTTCTTCAACTTCTAACATTTAGGGGGTTTATAAAAAAAATAGAATCCTTGGAGGCTGAAGTTCAAAATATTAATGTGACGATGGAAGACAAGATTAGAGAGTCGGTGCAGTCTATGTTTGCAGAAATGCAAAGACAATTTCAGACTGCAGCTCCCACTCCTCCACCTCCCCCTGCAGACCCCATTATTTATCCTCCACCTCTGCCAGTAGCTCCCACTCCCCCACCTCAGCCTACGGAACCCATTTTTTATCCTACGCCTCCGCCGTAGCTTCCTACATATTGCGAGTTGTATGTTGATGATTCTCAACATCATATAGTAGCATACGGGTTGATATATTGTATCAGAGATATAGTTCATCATCAACAATTAGAGGTAGAGAATCAGAGGGTCACTATACAGGATATTATAGATAGATCAGCTAGGGTACCAATACCTATAGATGAGGTGGCGACAGTTGGACAGAGTATCAACCATTTTTTAGTTTGGCCATCCAGACTTCTTCGACTCATTACCATAGAGGTATGAATGTTATATCTTTTATTTTATTTTTTTATTAAAGTTGTTTTATCATTTGAAAACTACTATATTTCTCAATTTTTTTCACAGGAATACTTCAAAGGTAAATAAATACTGTATAGACAACAACAAAGACAACAGGCTATGACATCAGATATAGATTCCAGTGGGCTTGACAAATTGTCAAGATATTCACATTTGTTGTTGGGTTTTTATGAGTTTCCAATGGAATCTCATGTTTGTGGATGTGAAATAAGTGTGGGGATTACAAAATCTGATATCATGGAGCTTGTTACTGGAGATAAGTTGGGCATCAACGTGGTGCAAATTTTTTCCATGTAAGTCTTAACACCTTTTCCCTGCGTTATATTTATTAAAAATGTATACTTATATATGTTTTGTATTAGGTATCTTTATAAAATTTGTGAGAGGAATGAACTGGATTTCCCCTAAAGCATGTGCATTGACTGAGGAACAAAGAATGGTTTATATTGCTGAAATATTTGAAAAGAATATAACCAGACAATGTTGGATGATGCCTTTTTGTGAGAGGTATGAAACACATTTCTCTCAAAGAGTTAATTATCTTTTAACATAAAAAACCACTAACATTAAATTTCCTTTTATCAGTGATCATTGGATGTTAGGGATTTTTTGTCTAAGGGAGAAAGCTCTTTATTGGATATGCTCTGTTCATGGTGATGTGCGGGAAAGTTTTAAGAATATATTGGAAAAGTAAGTTTCAATTTCTCAATAGTTTTATATATTATAATGAATTTTAAATTTACCCCATTCGTATTATTTTCTAACAGTGCATGGGTCTACTTTCGAAAAAACACAAAGAAAATAAATGCAAAGATCAAATATGTAAATGCGAAGGTAAATTTCCATTTATAATTTGTACTTTTTGATTTATTACATAAAAATAATATATTGAATTTACACTCATTCAAAACAGAATTTTCATGAACAACAAGGACTCATCGAATGTGGATATTATATGTTAAGATTTATGTATGAAATAATAACAACTGGGACAGTTGTGAATTTTGACCTGGTACGATTTCCTCTTAAACTTTGCCATAATATTTCAATTTGATTTATTCATTATAAACATTAAATATCTTCTTTTTCATTTGTAGATTTTTGATGACCCTCAACCCTATACTGCTGAAGACATCAAACACGTACAAGTGGAGTGGTCAAATTATTTTACAGGTTTGATTTGAATTTTAGTTGTTTGTAATGTAAAATGTAATTTTTAATATTGTCGTTTTAATTGTGTATTTGGTAGTTGTTTAGGTTTGATTTAGTTTTTTTTTGAAGTTGACAGTGTAAGTTTTGAATGTTATATAACTGAATGTTTAATTTTGGTCTACTTCTTGTTTTGGTCTACTTTTGATGCTTATTCTGGTATGGATTTGGGTCTGTGGGGGAGGGGTTCCAAGGGTGTGGGGGTGTGTTCAGTGGGGTTGGGGGTGGACAACGGTCTGGGAGGGCTGTCCGGTGGGGTGGGGGGACAGTTCTGGGGGTGGCAGGGATGTCCAGGGGTGTGGGAAGCCGGTCCAGGGGTGTGGGAGTGCTGTCCAGGGGTGGGGGGGGGGGGGTTGTCTAGGGGTGTTTGGGGCTGTCCAGGGGTGTGGTGGGGGCTGTCAAGTGGGGTGAGGGGGTGAGGAGGTGCTGTTCAGGCGGGTGGGGGGGTTGTCAAGGGGTGTTTGGGGGTGTTCGGGGGTCGGGGGGCAGTCCAAGAGTGTGGTGGGGGCTCCAATGGGGTGGGGGAGGGTTGTCCAAGGGGTATACATGAGGGTGGGAGCTCCAATGGGGTGGGGGAGGGCTGTCCAGGGGGTATACATGAGGGTGAGGGATCCAACGGGGTGGGGGAGGGCTGTCCATGGGGTATAAATGAGGGTGGATGCTGTCTAGTGGGTAAGTTTTATATTTTATCTATGTACATGCTTAATTTTGATGTACTTCTGTTTTTGTGGTACGATTTCTTGATTTGTTTTCTGGTTGATTCTGGTGGAGAGAAGATCACTGCATTCTATTAAAAAAAATTTGGGTTTATCACGTTGGTTATTTAATAACCGACGTGATAAAATGCCTGGAAAATAGTTTATCACGTCGGTTATTTAATAACCGACGTGATAAAAGGTCTGCAGAATGGTTTATCACATCGGTTATTTTAGAACCGACGTGATAAAGGGCCTGGAGAATGGTTTATCACGTCGGTTATTTAATAACCGACGTGATAGAGGGCCTGAAGAATGGTTTATCACGTCGGTTATTGAATAACTGACGTGCTAAACGGCCTGGAAAATGGTTTATCACGTCGGTTATTCAATAACCGACGTGATAAACCACGCTCAGCCCGGTTTATCACGACAGTTCTTATAGAATTGACGTGATAAACTACCCTCACCCCAGTTTATCACGTCGGTTCTATATGAACCGACGTGATAAACCCCCTCACCCCTGTTTATCACATCGGTTGTTTAAGAACCGACGTGATAAACCATTGTCCAGGCTGTTTATCATGTCGGTTATTCAATAACCGACATGATAAACCATTCTTCAGGCCCTTTATCACGTCGGTTCTAAAATAACCGACGTGATAAACATCGCGATTTTATGTTTTTGACATCGGTTTTTAAATAACCGACATCAAAAACCGTATTTATAACATCGCACGTATTAACGTCGGCTAGAAACCGATGTAAAAAATTAAAAATAACCGACGTAAAAAACGTTTTCTGCACCAGTGCTCGAAACCCGGCAGAGGAACCTCTTCCAGAATGCCGAAGTCCCACAGCGGTAGATTGTCATACAAGGCGTACTCTTTCTGGGTGAGGGTTAGCATGTTGAATAGGGTGTGGTTATTGGAGACAACCATCTTTGCACCATAAACCTCTGGGTTCACAACCATTTCAGCTCTACGAGCAGCGACTTCCCCCTCATCAACCCGGTTTGCGGCCATCTTCTTCTGACCAAGTGTTTTGGGAGTGTTGCGTGAAATCTAGGAGTTTGGCATGAAATCTGGGAGTATGGCACATAAAATCAGTGGTTGGTGCGAAATTTCAGGTCGTGGCGTGAAAAATCCTAGGTTTGCGTGTAAAATTCCGCCAAATATCGGTGGAATTACGCACTGCCAAGGCTGTTTTTCTCGCAGGCGTAGAAGAAATTCCATGCACGAGAGATCAGAGATTATCGTGCAAGAAGAGTCATATATAGAATGGGACCCTCGACTGCTTTTATAGGCTAAGCCTGGGTTCCGCGATCGTGTGAAAAGTGAATTCCGCACCTGGCCGAGTTTTGCGTGCCGCTCAAAATTTTTGCGTGCAGGGGGCCCGTGAAGCCCTGCATTTCAGCGTTTCCCTCATAATCTGATTGTTTCAACCCCTCGCCAATCCAATTCTGAGGGGGTGAATTTGTAGATGCCAAAAAGTGCTTAAGTGTTAGAGAAAGTTTCGAAATGACAAAGTGAAGTAATATTTGGACCCGAAGACCTGGTTCGGGGGGCCGGAGGTGTTGCGCGAAAAAAAAGGGTGAAGTGCAGAAAAAAATCTGTCCCGTGCGGAAAGTACCAGGATTTGCGAAGAGTCCCTGGTGCAAGCGTGAAATAATTTCATGGCCATGCCCCGTGCAGTTGAACTTTCACGCCACCACCTTTGTCGCACAATTATTTCACACAGCCCTGAATTTCGCGCCGCCGAATGCCTATAAATAGAAGGAGACCCCCTTCCTTTTCAGGGCTGAAGAATCTGAACCGGCTCTCATTCATGTAATCGGCATTCCACGCACACACAATATGGCCTTTAGGTATGTTTATTTTTGTGCCCAGTCGCCCAGGGTTCCTCCTTTGTGCGTGATCCCCTTTGTATTATACTAAATTCCAATCCCTTCTGGGTCTGGCCCTTGCACGCAATTCCCTTTATTACGCGCAAGAAGACCAGTTGCGCACAATTCCTTCCTTTGCGTGCACCCCTA
The DNA here is from genome assembly GCA_963277665.1 of Viscum album. Lineage (NCBI taxonomy): Eukaryota > Viridiplantae > Streptophyta > Magnoliopsida > Santalales > Viscaceae > Viscum > Viscum album. The sequence continues at coordinate 280,377,084 of OY728165.1, read as the reverse complement.
TCCTTCTGCACGACCTTTTCCACCTGCGCATAATTTATACACCTTTCACGCAATCCTCTTAGTCGCGCAAAAAACCTCAGGCCCCTATTTCACACAAGCATCACTGATTTCGTGCCAACTCGAAGCTTTTCACACCGGGACCCTTTATTTCGCTCAAACCTCAAGGGTTGCACGCAATTCCCCGGGGCCCTTCACCTCGATGCTCCCCGGGCACCCTATTGCACGAACGCCTGATGACCTCCTTCTGGGTGCCATTCGTAGGTGTCTTGTGTACCCTGGGCATCCGCATCATACATGGTTTTCCTGTATGACCTTCTAGGCTTGTATGGAGTAACTTCAAAGTCCCCTGGACAATCCTTCCTGTTGTTTTACTTTGCCTCATGCTTCTTCTCATAGGCACACTAATAGTTATTTCTTCTTCGCATAGCCATGCTAATGTGTACCCCTCGATGGTTCGTTCCGTGACACCCCCTCAGTACGGCCTTGCCGATGCCTTCCCTTCCACAAGGGGTAGAGGGTATCAGTCATGTAAGTCCTAGGGGTGCGGAGCAAACCCACCTCATCCGAGCTGTATGACATTAAACTACCAAGCACCTCTTCCTCAACACATAACATTAAACTGTGACCTGGCCCCGTGCCTTTCACATAGGGTCCCCCTTCCTCAGACATTCTCCACGGCCACTCGTCTCCACGGGAATGGGATCATCCCTCACAAGGGGTTATTTATTGGAATGGCGTTTTTCCATGGGGAAGGGAAGCCACCTTGGTGTAAGCCCCCAGCTTTTCTTACAGGAGGCAGCACCCCTACTCCTCCTCACTTCCTCGGTGCCAAGGCTAGTGGAGGGCGTGATAGGGAATGGGCTCCTCCTTCCTTCAGTCCCAAATCCCTATCCCGCTACACTTTGTCACCCTCAGGCCTCCATCCTGGAGTAATTCCCGGCACCATGGGCCACTCAACGCGTAAGCCCCTCTTCATTTCCCACGGACGCACCCTTCGCGACGTGATCATCAGGTTTCTGTTAGGTGTTGTTTCTCACACCGAGCATGACTCTCATGAGCTTAGAGTTAGCACCGACCATGACACGCCATGGGCCGCCTCAGAGCGTAAGCCACGAATGCTCTTGTCCAAGCTACAGGACGTTAAACTGCCAAGCACCACCATCCTGCATGATGTTAAACTGTATTCCCAAACTATGGGGACTTTGATCTGTGCTAAGGCATGGTACGTAGGAAGCCTCCATGAGGTTCAAGCCCCACTACCTTGGGCCGCGTCAGAGTGTAATCCCCAATCCATCTTGAACTACGGGGACTTTGATCTGTGTTAAGGCATGGTATGTAGGAATCCTCCATGAGGTTCAAGACCCACCACCTTGGGCCGCCTTAGAGTGTAAGCCCCATCCATCCCGAACTACGGGGACTTTGATCCGTGCTAAGGCATGGTACGTAGGAAGCCTCCATGAGGTTCAAGACCCATCACATTGGGCCACCTTAGAGTGTAATCCCCATCCATCCCGAACTATTGGGACTTTGATCCGTGATAAGGCATGGTATGTAGGAAGCCTCCACGAGGTTCAAGCCCCACCACCTTGGGAAACCTCAGAGTGTAAGCCCCAATCCATCCTGAACTATGAGGACTTTGATCCGTGCTAAGGCATGGTACATAGGAATCCTCCATGAGTTTCAAGCCCCACCACCTTGGTCCACCTCAGAGTGTAAGCCCTAATCCATCCTGAACTATGCGGACTTTGATCTGTGTTAAGGAATGGTATGTAGGAAGCCTCCATGAGGTTTAAGACCCACCACCTTGGGCTGCCTCAGTGTGTAAGCCCCATCCATCCCAAACTACGTGGACTTTGATCCATGCTAAGGCATGGTGCGTAGGAAGCCTCCATAAGGTTCAAGCCCACCACCCGGTCGTTCTGACCCTATTCACATCGGTTCTCCACCACCATGGGATGCCTCAAAGTGTAAGACCCATATCCATCCCGCATGAAATTAAACTTTATTTTCCATATGAACTATATGGTATTTGATTCCCCTCCACGAGGATATGTAGAAAACCTTCATGAGGTTCAAGCCAAACACCCATGTCTCATTCTAATCTCTCCCTCGAGCCTATGTGTTTCGGGAAGCTCATGCCCTAACCCGGAGGTTCCACATCCTCTAGGTCCCATCCATGCATTCATTCTCATGGGTCACCTCTTAAGGTGTCCCATCATCTCACCGAACTACACTGACTTTGATTCACCGCCACGGGGATACGTAGGAAGTCTCTTCAGAAATCAAGCCCAAAGCCATCGTCCATCCCGATTCTTACCCGGGTTGCCACATCCCAGTGAGATCATGCCACGTCACTATCCTCCACATCATTCGGGAATCCACCCACACATAGACCCCAACCTCGGTGTCCCCTCCGAGGGTTGCACCCATCTGATCCACTCTAACCAGTGTTCCGATCAGTCCAATATGTCTCCGCTGGATGTTAAACATGCAACATACCCTGTGTTAAACATGGGAAGCTGAGAAAAACCTCAGATACATGCTAATGGAATAAATTTCCCCACGTTTGATGTGGGATGCTTCGGGCTTCCGCTCCCTCAAGAAGCCCTATGCTAAGGGACAGAAGACAGACATGCCAATCCCCAGCGTCAAGACACGCCAGCGATGCCCCAACGTGACCACTCTCCTAACCAAAGGTTGTTTCCCTAACTAGACTCCTTGGAAGGTCCTGACAGAAGCGGCGTAATTAACTGGTGTCCATGAATATATGGAACCATTAATAGTTTCATGAACTATGTCTTAAATCTAAAAGGGATACCCAAACTAGGTGATGAGCTCCAAGGAGGAATCCACGAAAGGAAGAATCGACATCCCATCATCCCGTTTCGATCAAGGAGAAGAAGTCCCTAGATAAGAAGAGGATGTCACCCACCTTTGGAAAGTATGAATGTGGGGTAACAGAAGCACGTCCTCAGCATGACGGATGCGCGCACGCCCCGACAAAAGCGTCAGAAACAATATTCAATTATATTTAAATGACCGTTAATTATCTTTACCATTGATAATATAACCATTGAACATTGATCACATGAATATTATAAATATAGGGGTTTAACAAATCCATTTGGCACAAACAAAGGAAGTGATGACCTCAACCAGTAGGATCGTACCATATGAAGCCCATTTATTGGATCTTTGAAGGGATATAGAATTTATAGGATTTTCCCTAAACTAAGTCCAAGTTGAGATCCAAAAAGTTAAGCATTAATGAAACCATTTATAAGAGAAGTTCAAGATCTTTGGGATCACGACCCAAACCATGTTCACCAAATGGACCCTTGAAATCCCCACCATCGTGCACCTTACTCTTAGAGAATATGCTAGTGTAATTAAGGGATACGTATAAAGAACCTAGAAATAATACTATGTACATTATTTTTTATTGTGTAATGAATATATTTCCTTCTTATAATTGTTACTTTGTAAATTATTTTTAAATAATAAATAGTATTTTTGGATAATATTCAAATTCAATTAAGAAATCTATTTTGATGAATTAATGGATTTTTGAAATAAATAATATTTTAATAAAATATTATTATTAAATTTAATTTTTAAATATAAATTATCATATAATATTTAAGAATTCAAATGTATTTTTTTAGGGTTCAAAAACGCATATTGTCAAAATCCCATCATTTTTAATAAATGTCGGTTTTAATATTAAAAGTAAAAATTAACATATTTGGAAACTAATTTAGATAAAATTAATATTATTTTTTGAATTAGGACATTGAAATTATCCAAGGGTAATTTTTTCATAATTTTCTGAGAACCAAATGATTGGGTAAAAATTAAATACCGTATAAATATATGATGTGTTTTATGACATCATAATGGAACAATAATGATTTAATAAATACGATACAGGGTATATTCGGCCAAATTTATGTTTTCCATTTAAAATAATGTGATTTTATATTTATTTGATTTATTTTATAAAGTATTAGTGAATCCTCTAAGACTTATAATATATTCTACGATTTTAAAATCATTTCTTTGAAAGTGTGACTCACCACCACATAATGAAGATAAATATTTTATTATCTTAGGCCCTTGGACTTATAAAATAATTTATACCAATCACCTTTTCCATAAACCATGGGAAAACATGGGATGGTTTGTGGTTTTGGATATTTTATTATGTAGTGTTCAAAATCAAATTATTAAAGAAATACTCCTCCTTTCCTATATAAACCCACCCAAGATCCCAATTAGATTCACTAAAACTCTTTTATGCTCAGAAAAATTTTAACCTATACTCTCTAGTGTCCTCCCAAGGCACCCCAAGCTCCCAAGAATCCTTTCTCAAACCTTTGGGGTCACATATCCAAGTAAGGGATCCTCACCTTCCCCTCTTCCTTTCAATTAAAGAACCTTATTTGAAATTAGTCATTTTAATTTAAATTCATTATATTATCATCATTTTATAATCAATTAAATAATATCCATATGATGTTATTTAAATAAGGGATCATTTATCCTCCTCCATTTGGACCCTTACCTAAGCCGTTACTATGCCAAAATTCTATAAGGGATTTCCCTCTCTCCTATTTTTATCAAGCACCTCATCTAGAATATTCCCTTTAATTTCTAATTGATTAAGTTGAGATACATTCTTACATATCCCAATTAATTTAAATTGCATTTTTAAATTATCATAGACCCATTATTCTCCCATCAACCCATTTTATGAATTTCTATATGATGTCGTTATGCTGCCAAAATTGCACCATGATTTCCAATGCCAAAATCATTATGTAGTGAGTACCATACCCATTTCTATATTAAGGGTATTCACCTTTATGCACATATAATTATTTATTGTGAATATATTTGTATTTATTCCACATTTACTTGATTGCAGAATAAATTATAATGATTAATAAATCAATGTTGTACGATCTATGTGGCACACTAAAGCGTGAAAACGAAATGATTAAGAAGGGTGCAACTTGATAGTGCTCCAACGCATTGGTTAATGTTTAGTATCATGATAATTCATGTGAAATAGATGTTGAATCATGATACTTCATGTGCAATGGGTTTTGATTCACGCTACTTCATGTGCAATGGGTGTTGACTCATGCTACTTCACGTGCAATGGGTGTTGGCTCATGATACTTCATGTGCAATGAGCTTTGAATCATCCTTTTCCATGTAAAATGAACCTTGGATCATGCTAATATCATGTTTTATGTTGTATCCATAGTTCCATATAATGATTATCATGCTTTACCATGCCCTTATATTCATGTACCTTTTATGCACCATTGATATGACTATTGTCTAATATGTATTGTCTTGTTCATGCTATGCCTTGTTTACTTAATTACTAGGATTTAAAGATCACCCATTTCTTATGTATGTAATCAGGTTATCCGATGTAGTGTTAAGTAAGAAGGAATGATGTTGTCATGTCAAATAAGGTTTCAATATAGATGTTGTTGTATTTCATGTTTTAAGTTGGTATGTAATGTTCCTAAAGCCAAAAGGCATTAGAACTTTTGATCTTATGAGTTAAATTAAGTGAAAAATAAAATTAATAAATAATGATTAAAAATTAAATAAAGATAAGGGTTTATATATATTATTAGTCTTATATTTAATATAAAATCAATTGTTTTCTGGAAAAATACACTTCTTGAAAACTATTTTTTTCATTGCGTCTGCAGGTTTTGTTTTAAATTAAATTTTTATACATATGTGAATTGAATTTTGTAAAATATATTATATATTTTTAAGAAAAATAATTTATATTCTATAATAATTTCAACTAATTTTTTTACCCAAATGAATAGTGAAAATAATAAAAATTAATTAGTACGATTAAGATAAAAATGAATTTATTAAGGGTTAAACTAAAAAGATAAGGGTTCAAATAACTTAAAAACTTTTATAAAATATATTTTATGGTCATATTTTTAACTTATATTATCTAATTATAGATAATGTTCCATTTTGAGACTTTTTTCATGTTAAAAATGCACTTTCACATTTTTATTTTCAAAAATAACAAGTGTGCCACTCACCTCACTTAAAAAAGGACACCCTCTACTCTATCCTCACACATTTAAATCCATTTGGATCAGTCAATACCTGCCAAAATAACTTCACAAATTCCCTCCATAAGACCTATATACCTTTTTTTTATTATAAGACCATTCTATGTAGGCTTTTTGTGCTTACCTAAGGAGGTTACCTAAAGAAGAGGTACCATGTTTAACCGAGCATATTTTTTTATTTCTTCTTTCAGATCCTTAAAATATTATTCTATTGTGATTATATAATAAAAAATTATATAAAATATAATTATATTTTATTATTTTAATTTGATAACTTAAATACATCTTCTATTCCATTAAATGGGATACAAAATCATCATTCGTGTGTATGGTGACCTATTACAATGCGAACTGATGCCATTTTTTTTCTATTATCACCCATCAGGAATTTTTAATGATACTTTTAAAGTATATATATGATATTTTTAATATAATTATTTTAATGGATTTATTATATCACATATAACTTATTTCTTTCCACTCTATGGAGGATATGATAACGTCGATCATGTGTACAACGGTCCACTGCATCACGAAGCGATATGATTTAGTTTTCACTAATAGTTTACATGGAAGATAGTAAAGATAAATTTGATGTATATATATGATATAAATGAAATAATAATGATATTAATGAAATATTTATCCTTTTTTAAATGATAATATATCATTTTATTTCTTACACTGAATAATGATAACGTCGTTCGCGAACGTGCGGACTACCGCCACCAAAAAACGAAGTGATTATTTTCTTCATCATCCAGACACATGGATGATATATTTAAGTATATTTAATGAATTAATATGGTATTCATTATATTAATACAATTATATAAATATATTACATAATTTACCTTATTTCCATAATTATCATTGAAAAATGGAAACATTACTTATGTATACGTATGATCTACCTTCTCTATGATTGTAATATAGTTCAATTTTCATAACTATATATCATTATTGGTTTTAAAAATAATAATTAATGTATATATATAAAAATAATTTCCAGAATATTATTATAGATAGGTTCAATAATGACCTCTTTTACCAACAGTCAACCCATGAAAGTAATTTTTGACATATAATCCAAATATCATCAAAACACCCGACATAAACTTAATTGATTAAGTAATTGTATATAACATTTTAATAAGTGAAATAAAATGAATAATAAAATTGAAAAGTGTTTTCAGGTAAGTAAAAACTTAGCATAAGTTTATTATTCAAGAAAATAAAAAATGTATGTGACAATTTAGAATCAAGGTAAGGGACTTTGTCTCAATTTCATTTGATTCAGTCATATATTGATGTTATGAACTTATATTATTTTATTATGTGTATACATAGACCATTTGGAAAGTTATATCATTAATATATCTATTATCATGATATTTAATGTTATTATTTCATGGGTCCTATGATTCAAATATTTCCATAGTGGTAAGGTACTTTTCGTTAAAAAAATACCATCTTATAGTTTTCAATCAAACCCACTTTTCATACATTTTCTTATTTTTAAAATGGTTTCATGAATGTAATTATATAGATATGAGAGTTTTATATAGTTCAATTTAGTCATTCTTTTAATGTTTTATAAAAATGAATCTTTCTATGTAATTTTCAATATTATATACAAAAGACAAAAGGAATGTTCTATTTTAACATATACGATGTCAACAGCTTTTCCATAACAATAACCATTATTTAAAGTTTGTATTACTTTAAAAAATTTATTTTTTATTCAAAGAAAAATACTCTTCCCCATTTTTGGTATTTTTTTATTGAAATATTATTTTAAAATAAAATGGTATGTTGGTATTGGAAATTGTTTTTCAGAATAAAATGGTATTTTGGTATTGAAAATGGGTTTTTAAAAGAAAAGGGTATTTTGATATCTGAAAGTGATTACTTATGAATTTAAAAGAGTTTTTCAAATGTTTTATGATGGATAAGTGAAGCCATATATTTTTTTTCTGGATATCGTACAAGAGAATTATATATGAGAAATTGGTGTGGCCATATAAAATTAGGTGAGATGTTACAAATTATATTATGGGTGAGCCTAGATACTGTCAGGTGACCCCATTATAGATTAAAAAATTGGTGAACCTAGAAATTACTCCAATTGTCTAGTTATTGTTTCTTGTAATAATTAGAAATAAGAAGTCAGCTACAAAAGGGTTTCTCCTATTGATTTAACTAGGATTCAATTTCTTCTAACATGTGTTTAAATAGGGTTATGAATGCAATGATATAAGTTTAAAAATGGTTTTTAATTTCTTGATATGGGTTTTAATGATTGTATTTGACATTTTTTTTTCTTATCATTTTAAAATATTTTATTTATTTCTATGAAATAATATTGAGATAAAGGTAAAACATTTTAGAGGTTTTCATGTTTTTCACCAGACTAATAATTTTATTTATTTTTAGGTCCCTTACTTAGCTTTTTATGAGCAACCACATTTTAAAAATGTTTTTCATAGGTTTTAAGTATGGATAAGGTAAAGGAAGATTTAAAATTGAAATTCATGAATATTTTCCATGAAAATAAATCATGCATTATTTTATAAGTATTACATTTTAGGAAAAATGAATATTAATCAGGAGTGTCCACTTTTTATTTTATGGTTTTGGTATGTATGAGTTATGACCTAATTATTTTAAAATTTAAACCTGAAAATATACTCAAAGTGAAATATAGTGAATTATTGACTAAAAATCAATATTATTTTATGTTTAATTTTTGGTCCTTATATAAATAAACTGACTAATTTTAGATAGGGATGAGATTTGACGATTAAATGAAAATATAGAATTAACGAACTAATGTGGAGAATTATGATTTTTAGAAAAAAGAGTGGTTACTATGAAATATTAATAGTTTGAAATAAAAACGTGGTTAATAAAATAAAAAGGGTATAAATGGATAATATGGTCAGTAATTATTGATATAAAATTTATTGATTAATATAGATGGAAATTTGTGTGGTTATTTTGGTTGATGTGACTAGTAGTGTTGTTTCCATTTTATGTGTGTATAGGTGAATATAGTTATTATAATGTGGTTATGAAAATTCAGCTGTAGAGGTGTTTGGATAGAAAGTTTAACCCTTAAAATAGTATTATGTGTTTATTATAATTTTTTTTATTTTTTATTATTTATTACACATCACCTCTCAATTTGAGTAAAATTATCGACACCCATATGAGGTTTTAGGTATTTTTTATATCCAAATAGAGGATTTGGTTGATACAAATTGACAATTATTCCCTATCTCCAGATCATTTATTAAAATATAATGTGTGTATATGATAACTATTGTGGCTGTAGATATATAGTAGTGATATAGTAATATGGAAGTGATGTGTCGATGTATATAGTGATTTGGTTATTAGATGGTATGTGGTATGTGGTCATGTTGTGTTGCATGTTCTAATGGATATCTGTTTGTGATAGTGGTATGGTTTCATGAGTGTGGTATAGGGATATTCACATGATGAGATCATAATGAAATTTTTATTTATTGTGTGAGGGTTATTAAATAAGTGGGGTGTGAAGTATAGGGTACCCTTTTTTATATAATTTCATAGCTACTACTTTACAACTTGTATATGGATTATATGATGAATACTTGGTGATTATGGGGTGATAGTTATTATGGGATTAGTAATGAGTCATTTTTTATTTATCTATTGAGGCTTTAGTATGATTCTTTACATATTTTAATGAGATTTTTTGGGGAGGAACCCACTTGGAATACATTTATGCTCTATCTAATATTCATTATATATTTGTAATATATTTTTAAGATGGATTTGATAGCAGAGTTAGGCATTATTATCTTCTAAGATAGAGTTTAGTTAGGGTTAAAGTTTCTACTGTAGGAGTTGTGATTTTTTGTATTTGAATTGAATACTTATATTTATTGATTAATTTACATACATATAGGTATTATGTGTCAAATTTATTTTATCTTTTTTAGTTTATTGGTTTCATTGTACATCATTCCTAGATTTATAAGGGAAATTCCTACCATTATACTTATTTTATATCCTTAGTGCTAATCAAAAACTTGTTCCCTATATGTGGTAAAATTTGGGGATCACTATTGTCATCACTACTAACCCACATGAGGTTCTAATAGAAGTGGTTTGTAACAATAATTATTACTTAATTTAATTTCCATATTCAATTACTATTTAATAAACCTCAATAATTTCACGGTGAACCTCACACCCTAATAATATAGTTTCAAAATTAGTTCTTATATAGCCTCAATACTTCCTTGATATATGTCTTGGTAGGATGATCAAGAAAAATAATAATATTTAATATAAATTAGATGATATGAATTTTTATGATGATAAAACACACCCCATAAGACATTTTTTCCTTCGAAGGTCCTTAAATTACCCTTAATTAAATCAATAGTGATGTTCTCTCATTTTTATAATGGTAATGGTGGAATAATCCCTTTATAATTTAATGTTATTACTTACCAACTTACTCAATTTATCTTATTATTATCTAACCATATGTTACCTTAAATATATCAATACTTCTATGGGCATCTTGGGTTAATATGGAAATATAGGATGTGTTAATTATCCAATAAGACCTATTTTATCTCATTTATTATTTATATACATAATATTATTCGAAATATAATAATTCAATATTTAAAAATATTGTATTATTAGATTTTTTCTCGATATATTGTCTCTAACATCTTTTGTATCCCTAAATAGTCCATTTTACATCTTTAATATTTTCAAGGGAGCCTGGTTAGTCAATCATTTTGGAATTATAAGAGTGTATACATTCTATTAATATTTTTATGTTTATCCTTTGTATATCCATCAATATTTTTTCTCTTTCAATTAAATTATGAATAAGATAGTATAATCTTTTTTATATGTATCTCTACCATATTTGTTTCCATATAAAGATTGTAATATACAAAAAATCACAATCCTAGATCAAATATTACAATCTCTTCTATCAAAATTTTTAATACCACTATTTGAATATAGAATATAGCATTTTTTCCATGTATATGTATATCACACATTACTTTATAAATTTTTTTCTTACATATCTTTAATTCAATGAATACAATTTCTAACATTACATATTGAATCATAATTGTTTTATCAAAAATATTTAATTAAAATGAAATATATATAATCAATTAATCAATATGCATTATAATAATACCCATGAATATACAGTTCTACGACTAAGGGTAGTGTTAATATAGTTCAACAAGCCTTTATTGGTCACTTTTCTCTGTGATATATTAGTCATAGTTTTTTGGATCCATTTTCATCATTTTGGTCACTAATCCACCAATTTTCATAATAATAAATTCATTATAGAAAAAAATTTAATTTTATTTAATTAGGGATTAATTATTAAAACGTGTTCACCCATTTATAATAATATAGGAATCACATAATCAATATTTATCATCTATAAATTTATTTATTAACTTTATTTATTAATGTAATCAATTTTAAAAAATACATGTGGAGTAGAAAATAATTACATGGTAAAATTGGATTGAGTGACATGTTGTAATAATTATTTCCAATCTTATATTAAACAATTAATTTAAAATAATTTGTAATGATTTGTTATATACTTTTATAATAATCAGATCCTTTCCTCAATCTCAAATGATGGAACAATTACATGAAAATCAACATAAAATAAATAGAACAAAAAAAGTAGTTCAATTATTTTGATCTACATCTATGGGTAAGAGGGAAAATATTATAATAAATGAAAGTAAATATATATTATGGAAAACTATAACTATTATAGATATAAGTTTTTTTAACCATAAAATAATAATTTACAAACCAGTAATTTTTCATAATTTTTTAAAAATCATTTCATTATTAACAAATCTCATGCTTTAAATTAATTTCTCATATACTTTTATTTTAATGTACCCTTAGGAGTCTCATGGGATTTTTTCATTTTCAATATCCAAGTTATACTTAAAACTCTCAAAAATCAATTATTTTTTAATACATATTTTAGAATGAACTACTTAATAATCTTAATGATGAAATTTTTATCCAACAATATAATATCCTAAAATAAATTCAACTGAATGTCGATATGATTCCAATGAAAATGATATATTAGTTTCACTACTAAGATCAAACAACTATTAACATTATAAAATATAATAAACCTTTAAACCTAAAAACTAAAACTATTAATAAATTAATTCATCCACATAAATTCCTTTAATAATTCTATAAAAGACATGAAATCCAACTTCCATGTAGATATAGAAACTTCCAAGTACAATGTTTCTTTCCAACTGATGGATCTATCAAACATAGTGAAAATGAATCATTTTAAAGTGATCCTTATAATAAAATATCCTCTATTATATAAAACCATATACCCCACTACACCAGCACTATTAATCTAATAAACCAAAGACAAACATAACATACCAATCAAAAACCAATTAATTGACTTTATATCTTCTTAGAGAGTTATCCATGAATATGAACCATTTATCATGTAGATATTCTCTATATGAGTGTTATCTAGAATTGATAATTAAATTTAAGAAATGATTTAAATTTTGTACCAATATGTTTAGACCTCAAAATTAAAATAAAATTTAAAACATTATCAATGTATGTCTTTTAAGAAATATAAAGTCACCCCATATTCTTTTGTTTTTAAATTTGCCTACCAAGTATCCAATTTATTGGTCATAAATCCATCATTTAAAACTCATTGTTCAACAAATATTTAATTTTATCAATTTTATTCATTTTACTTGTTTTAATAAATATGTGTTAAGAAATAATAAAAATTATAAAAAATAATAATAAAGAATTATCATAGAATAATCATATTATGAAATAAGATATTATAAAATTTTTAATTCCTTAAAAATGAATCGATTTTTTTACCACTTCTTCAGAGACTATTTTAATGAATATAAATATTTTTTCAAAAATCATACAAGATCCACCATACAAAAAATGAAAAACAATTGTGTATAATATAAAAATACACTCATCCAAATTGTGATAGACACATGTTTTTTAATCAATTTATTGTAGTTAAAGATCAAACATACTCATTATCAAGAGATGAACTCTAATATTTTTATGATTTATAATAAGATTTTTTCCCTCATTAAAGTTAATCATATATATTTGTGAAAAACTATATACCACTATCCTTTTTTAAAAACAAGATTTATTAACTCTATAAATACTCTCGTTCTTCATGACAATCAACTTGAATCAAACAACCCTAAATCTACATGTTGTGGTACAACATCATAAGTCTGATTCTTTTTAGATGACTATATATATCTCATTAGTCATAGACGTTATTTGATATGATTACTATTTGATCTAAAATTATTCTTTATATGATCAAGGTTCCTAAGTTCTATATTCTCTACCACTATCATTTAAAAATACATAGAATTATTATCGTAAATTCCAATATAATCTGTATATAAAGATTCTTTTCAAATCGATCACCTTTTTCTTATATCTATTATAAAATCCTAATATGATTCCCACACATTCATAACCTCTCTTCATACCTCTCTATAGTCTAAAAAATCTTTGATAGGGTGCTGAACTTTAAATTAATCCTTCTAGATAGCACCCTAATAGATATTGTTTCATGATCTATAATATCCTTCATATCAACACTAATGATTGAAACATGAAATGTAATATCTCTATAATAAATAAATTTATTTGTTCTATAATTCTTGGTAAAATACAAGCTTCACCCCTTTATTGTTTATGAATACCTAAAAATATACATTACATAGATAGAGTCTAAATTTTACCATCATTCACATTATTATAATATAGATTGAAAAAATTATCAAACCAGAATAATTAAGAGTAAAATCATACCATGAAGTTTTCTATGGGCTAAAATCAATTTAAAATAATAAATAGATATTTAATATTTAATAATAAATATTAAATTATTTAGTAAAAAATTATTTGGGTGTTTTTCATTTATAATGATAATTATAAACTCTCATAAAAGTGTATGGTCCATTATTGCTATCACACCATTCTATTTTTGTTTATATGAAATAATTTAATACCTCATTATCCCTTTATTCCAGAAGAATACAACAAATAATGCAATATAAAATAAAAAAATAGTTTTAAGAGTTTCAACAAATGTGTTGGTTTATGTATTTACTATAATCCTAAACTAAATAAATTGAATTAATAATTCATATTTATATTTTTGTAAATAAACCCATGTATTTCTACAAATATCATCAATAAACATGACTGAGTACTTGTGAAATCCATGCGACTCCACCAAATTTGGACCCTACAAATTGAATTGAATATAATACTAGATACCACTAAAAGAATGTTTTCAGTGTTATTCCTCACCCAAAATTTCTTTCCCATGACATAATACTCATAAAATTTATATTTTTCTATAGTATTTACCTCAAAATATCCTCTCTTACTCAAATATAAAATCTCTATTTCCCTCATATTTATTTGTTAGTAATTACATAACTCTATCTAATTAACCTCATCTTAAAAATATGAATATATCGATTTTACTATCATCAAGATAACCGTTGTAAAATCTAATATTTTATGAAGCTTCCATTTCAATAAAAATAAGGACCCCATGCAGTCTTTTAATTTCAAAAATTCTATATAGATCCAATAACACTACTTTTCAAGGATATACGAAGAATTATATTTCCTTATAATGTAGGGATATACTAGGAATCAAAATCTTTGACTACCCTGTCATACAACTCAATTTACACTGATCTAATTCCATTCATCTTAATCTAATTATAATTCCCCTAATTCACACTTTCAAACTAGGTATTATATTAATAGAAACACTCTTTAGAGGGAAAAATTAGATAAAAAGAACCAATTTCAAGGACATTAACATTTTCCAAACCTGATACGTAAATAGTAAAAGATTTATTGTCATTTTCATTATTAGAACACTCATGAACAACTATCTCCTAGACATAACATCTCATATGACTCATGTACTTTTATTTATAAAATTAATGAATATTGATTTCAGTTTATTTATTAAAATGAATTTATCATGACAAAAATAATTATCACTTTTATTTTTTGTAATTTATTATATGATACCTTTTAATAAAGATGGGAGTTATTTGATTAAATTAATGAGAAATATATTTTTTAAATTTTTGAATTAATATATTAATTCATTAATATATCATTTATGAATATTTAATTATTTTATTTAATTTGGATGACATAATTATTGTTTTTTGTTGGAATTATTAACCTAGAAATATCTATGGTAAACTTTTAAATTTGAAGAAATCCAAGAAGATTTAGTAGGTGTGTTATGACTATCTATTGCTTTTGAATTAAATGATATTTTATTTGATGGATTTTTATGATGAGAATATTAATAGGGGGAAAAAATGAGTTAATGGAGTACATAGAAAAGGAAAAATTATGAGGGAAAATAATGGGATGACTCTACAAATGAGAGGGTTTTTTATTAGATTATTAATAGAGAGAAGTGGTGAATTCTAATTATATATTGGTTCACTATAATTTTTGAAAATCCAGTCATATATTTCTCTTATCTAATTAGATATATCTCTCAATATTTTCTTTATAATGGTAGGATATATGGTGAATGGTGAATGAAGGATAGATAATTAGTTTTGTATACTAATGTATGTGATGTATATAATTATATAAAATTTATGTAAATTACTAAAAATGTTAGGTAATTTTTAAAAGTAAAAAAAAACATTAAATTTAATTATTTTTATGTTTTATTCATTAAAACATTTATTTAAGAAATTTTGTATGACACGTGAAAAACTGGCATGTTTAACATGACATTTTCTAAAATTTTCACCAACAACCATCTATTATACTATGATCTGAGACCAATGAGATACATGTGACCAAAAAAAGTTTCAATTGTGTCATTAAACACTCTATTTTTCACGCACTCTTGTACAAAGTGTTACATGAAGCCACACCATAATGGAACTGGGTAGTGGTAAATATTATGGGATCATAACAAATTCATTTCTATAGAGATTTATGACCATTGGAAAATTAATTATTTATATAGAAATATATATGATAAGGCTTAATAATTTATCCCATAGAGATTATAAAAATTAAGGGTTTATAGAGATTTAATGAGAAGCACATCTAGGAAAGTGTTTGTGAACTATCCAATCTTGGTATAGTCCCTACATTAAATGTTAATGTATTTTCAAAATATTTGTTATTTTTATGTGATTTTTTTATCAATACTTATCTTTTTTTGAGTCATTATTTTCATAACAAGTGTAATTCATGATAAAAGGTGGGGTTACATATCTATATTGTTTATTTATCAACCAATTGTTTTGTATGAAATGAGTTGAATTAATATATAATGATGAAATTTACAAATGATTGTAAAATAATATGTTGTGTTTGAGAATATATTTTAATTGTGAGTTTTAATAAATATTTTTTCCATTGGTTTTGATTATTATAAAAACATGATGGAATTGAAATTATATAAAAAGGGGGTTTTTATTGTATTTAAATTTTTTTAATTATATTTTCATTCATAGTTTTTTACTGTTGGTTATTATGGGAGGTTAGATGGATTGAGAAAATGATGTATAATTATGGCCTTATGTCCAGACTTAGTATTTATTAATTTATAGTAGTATAAAGTCAGTTTTATGGTCGTGTGATGAATTTGTTTATGAAACCAAGTGGGAAAAGAAACAATTTTCATTAGTTCTTTTGAAATTTCAATCAAGTGTGTTTTAATATTTTAATTTATCTTAAAAATGATTAGCATGATTTAGATAGTTTAAATATGCTAAATTACTTATAAGACTATTGAATGGATGTGGAAGTCATAGATCATTATCGAAATATGTATTATTATTCAGAATAATTTTTGTAATCCTTATAGCGTATATATGTAAGAAAATTATTTTGAAAAGTATATTTTTTAATATGGGGGTTTATGCCAACAAATTAAAGGTTTTAATAATTTATTATTATTCTTTGATGGTTTAATTTAATTTGAAACTTGACAAATCAATTTTTAGTTATTTCATAAAAGATATTGTTACCTTATTTTCTATTAAAATAAGAAAATGTTTAATTATGAAGGTTTTGATAAAATATTTACAGAATGCTTTATAAACCTTTCATTTTCTTTGCATGTTTTTACTAATCATTCTTGGATTTATTTTAGAGTCATTGTGAAATCCTACTAAATTTATACTCACCCCACACATATACATTTTATTATAAATATAAATGTTTTTTAATGTGGCATGAGAAATGGAATAATTTTTTCTTTATTGATGGTTATCAATGGATCCTTTTATGATATAGGAAAGGAGTTTAGAATTTGAGAGGTTTGAGAAAAATTATTATTATTATGTCGCGATACTGTCAGTTATTTATTATTTGCTTGTAAAACACAAATATTTTCTCCTCATGTTTTTATAAAATTAGTTTTAATACTTTTTTATTATCATGAATTTATGGTTGAGTTTTATTAATGTATGATTTGGTTTAGGTTTCAAGATTCAAGTACCCAAGCCCAGTCATTAAAAAATGGTTTTATAGCATGGTTATGTCATGATAGGTCTTGTGGAAATAGATAATATGATGGTTAGAACTAAAAATATACTTAAAAGGATATAACAATCCTTTTTATATATATCATTGAGTTATCAGGTAGTTAATATAGAATAAAAGATGGTAAAAACCTTATTTTTAGTTTTTCAAAGGATATTACCATGATGGGTCAAGATGGGAAAGTGATCTTTCATCATTATACACATGATATGAATATTTAACATTAATTGTTTTTTGTAAAATGGTATTCAAATGAGTATTTCCAATGAATCATTGTATATTAATTTTTAAAAGCGGTATTAAAAAATTTTGAAAACTAAAAATTATTTAATTAATATATTTTTTATTTAATATCTATGTATGATAAATATATACCTAATTTTTTCTAGGAATATATGCGTGGTTAATTTTAATTAAGTAATTTCTTCTTGGATTTTAGAGTAATTCCACTAAGAGGAATGTCTTCTAAGTAGGGTCATAATGAGTGGGAATTACTTTCATGGATTGAAAATTTGTGAGTTAAATTATAATAAATATTTAGGAAACTATAAAGGATTCCAATTTAAACAGACCAAGAGTTAAATATTAAGTGTTGATGATTCAAGGTAAAATCCATTAACTTTTAGAGGTGATACAAGACCCTATCCAGCTAAGGAATGGTTAAACAATATAATTTGTGTTTTTTTAATTTTTATAAACATTATAAATTTAATCAAGGAACATTTCATTAAGATATAAAACTCATTCATAATTATTTAGTAGGGTATAATAGGATATCACAAATACCAAGAAATATAGTGCCTTTCTACTTTAATCTAATGGAGAATAGTGTTTTTTCAATGGTCATAAAATGAAATGGATGTATTTTCAGAAATAATCTGTTAGGTTTTCCTCAAGTAATTCTTGGAATGTCACAAATTTGTTTTTAATGTGTGTAAACGTTTCTTAGAAAGGTGAATTTACCTATTATTCTATGAATGTACCATAAATGTTCCTAGATGTGTCATTTGAATAAATATTGCAAGTTTTTTTTCACTTGAATGGAAAGTAAATGGGAATCCAAATTTCTAAAAAGATCACTATTATTATTAGATAAAACAAATACATTTGGGTTTGAAACCTAACAGAAGATTGGTAAACCTCAAAGAAAACATGTTTAACTTTTTATAGTTTAGAAAGAAGCTAAATATTCCAATGTTAAGGTAGGAACTTCTATTGTTTAAGGAACTATCCATATTTCTTATAGGTTCATTAATTATTTCTCTAAAACCATAGAATTGTGTTATTTTATATCTAAATTGTTAGTGGATACTTTGTGCTTATATATTGAGATAATACCTTATAACTTCATGGTATTTATAGTCCTTTTAATGAAAACATATTTCCATATCATTTGGGTAGACTAGATTGCCATGTTTAATGATCAAATTGACTACTATACTACAAGGGTGATTTTTGTCACTCCTAATGGGGTTTTACATTCATTATGTGGAGAATTAAATGTTGATTCTATTTATAGTAGTCTAATTTCTTAAAAAATTATATTTATATATTATTATTTAATATTTTTTAGATTTAATCCATGTAAATAGGTAGCCATATTAAGCTACTAGTTTCCATTGACAGGATTCAAGGGATTTATCAATATTACCTCTAAACAAAGAATTAGAATTTTAAATTGAAAATTATTTGAAGTAAATAAAATTTTATTACCATAATACCACTTGTGAAGAATATATATATTGGATTTATAGGCATATTTAGGAGAATTAGAGTTGAACTGATTGATTTGGCTAAGAATTCTACCATGGGTGGAACCAATGTTATTTTTGAAAAAGGCCATCTTTAGTTTATGCATATGTATCCACCATTAAAAATTAAATCATGTTATGATAAAGAATAAATATTACTTACCCTATACTAATGATTTACTTCATTAGTTAAATATTTTTATGGCCTTATAAAATTTCTCTCCACTCTAGATATAATTAACATTTGGTAAGAGATGATTACACACCAAATATGACTTTTTAATATCGTTATGGACATTATAAGTTTTTGTATCTAAATTTTAGTGTTACTAATGCACATATGGTGATTATACCCTTAAATAATCAGGTATTACATGTGTATCTAGATAAAATTATTTTAATGTTTATAGATGAATTATAGATTCATTCAATTTCAAATAAAGATCATAAATGTAATACCTTACCAATGATGTGGTATATTCTTTTAATTTTTACAAACCATGTGTATTTTAAAGGGTTTAGGCTGTTTGAGGAGTTATAGAAGGATAAGGGTAATTATTTGATGTTTTATCCTATGTTTTTGTAGAAATTTTATTACAGGTAAAATTTCAGAATACATAATAGGGCATTGTTGTTGAGTTGATCCTCATCACTATATTTATTATATTTTTATAATTACATAACAATTTCATCTATTTTTTATAATTTATTTATTATTATTCTATATTTATTATTTATTATTTATTATTTCATTTTTTCAATATACTTTATTATTTTTTCTCATAATTTGTGTTAAAGAATTTACTTTGAAACAACCATTTTTAATGGTTTGAAACTTTACATATGAATTTTCTCAAATGAATTACCCATGTGTATTCTTTCTTTTACCTTTATCTATAAAATTTTTATAAAATTCGGTTAGGTCTATAAAACTAACAAATTATTGGTTTTACCATTACTTATTTGTTATTTGGAAAACATGGTTAAGTCTATGAACCTTGTGTATGATAATATGGTCCTTACAGATGATTTCTATTAAAAATTCATCTAAGTGTCAAACCTTTATGTATGAACTAATAATTTTTGATTATAATGTATTGAGTTTTTACTTTTATACATAAAATATTTACTCTTATATGTTGAATATTGAATTTTAGGTATTTAATATTTATTTTTACATATCGAGTGTTGGGAATTTTAAAAAAGGGTTGGCTCTTTATGTATTAAACATTCACTCTTACATAATAATTATTCATTCTTAAATTTTGATATTTTAAAAAGGAAGTTACTATTAAGTGTGATGACTTATTAAAATTTACTATTAATTATTAACTTTTTTTATTTTCAAATTTATTTTTATTGAGGATTTCAGGGATTTGTTATTATTTTTCACAGCAAATCTAGAGAAAATTTTGAGAATATTTAGATGAAAAATATAAGTGCCTAAAATTAAGGAGATTATTTTAAAACCAATCTTATATGAAATAAAAACTATTAAATGACTGATATTTTTGGAATTAACTTATCTAATTATTATGAATATATTAAGATGATGATTATTAGAAGATATATTTATAAATGGAGTCTGATAAAAAATAGTGAAAAGAGATAGAATTTTAAAATATTTAAATCCCAACTCTATTGCTTCAATAACTCTTATGAGACCTTCCTCAAGTTAGTACTCATTTCCATGTATCATAAATATTTTACATATATCCAGAATTCTTCTATCTAAATATGGGTTTTTAGTTTTTAATTTTATTTTCTTTATATATCCATTTATGTTATATTGTAATTATATTATTGTTTTCTTCATGAAATAATTTTTTGTATTATTTATTCCTCCATAAAAGGTGTTAGTATTTCAAAATTCAAAAAAATAAAAGAATTATAGAACTTACATTCTCTAAAAGATCATACCTCTCGTTGTTTTTATGCTATAGAATCAAGCCACTAGAAATCCCTATGTCTCAGAGAACCTGAACAAAGAAGTCTACTACACTATAACCAGTAAGAGTGATTCACACCTCTCACAGCTTATGGAAAACTCAAAAATAACAAATCAGGGAACCAAATAGGGAATAAAATATGAGATTCACAATTATTTATTCTGTTGGGACTTTTTTCTTATGCCCGTGGGAGAACATTTCAAAATCTTGTATTAATAAAAGTAAATGATTAAAAATACTATAGCTAAATATTTAACATTATGCATTGATTTATCATAAAATAATATTCTGTAACTAGTCCCACCTCTACTTTATATAGGCCATCAGTTGGTCAAGTAGGTTGAAATACCATCCAACATTAATGTTCAACCGTCTGTTGACCTCAAAATTATTCAGGAGTTTCCACTACCTTAACCATTGTAGGTAATGGTATATTCATAGCCTCTATCCATTTAAAATAGACTATCCTAAATATCCCAAAATAAGTTCCCCAAATTTTGGCAACCATACCTATATACTGAAGATATCAATGTTGCTACCTTGATAAGGTTGGGATGAACTTATGAAGTTCCTCCTTTTAATATGTGGATTCATGTACCTTAAAGAAGAAATATATTCAGAATAATCTTCCACTTGGATATTATATTAAGTAATCACTCCAATATCTTTCAACACATAAGAAAAACCACATCCTATTTCTATATACATGTAGTGTTCTCCATCTTTTTCCATTCACCCGAGTCCTACTATGACACAATATTACTTCAAACTATTAAGGAATAATATCCTTATGAACATGTCATCTATTTATTTCATCCCTATTATATTTTCCATCTCTAAAGCATTATATTTGAGCATATTATGGATAAAATAGAGTTTCAAGTAAATATGTTTCATTCTTATAGAAAATAATAGATTTCTATCATAGTGATTTTCACTTTTACTATCAAATAATAATACTCTTTCTTTCCTTCCAAGCTAATTCAGTATGAGAATAAATCACACTAACTCCTTTTTGGATTTCATAAAAGCTATGTATTATGCTTATATTGTTGGTAAAGTAATCATAGGATGTAGTTGAGACCTCTATATAAACATAATTCTGATAAATGTAAACATAAATCCCATCATCCTCATCTATTGGTATGAATACCCATTAAAATACCTATCTAAAAATCCCTATAATGGATCATCATCACTGAATAATAGTAAATTATTTTTATATCCCTTCAATTTTTTGATAATCAATTTTTCAATTTTTCAATTCTCTCTTTTGAGGTTTGAAATAAATTTTCATACATATCCCACAATAAAGAAAATATATAGCTATATAAACTTTATCACATACATCAAGCTTCTAACAACTAATGCCTATGAAACTTTCTCCACATACTTATCTTTATATTATGATGTCTACTCCTATTCCTTGGATAACATGAAGTGTCTATTTGAGGCTTAGGATAGATTTACAACCCATTAAATAAAAATTAATAATGATCTTTCAGATGTTATCTTTCTGGAATAACACCACAGTGTCGAATTTTAGATCCCACTTTATAATCATTCCAAATACTTTCTATTATTGGCCAAGATCCTTTGTTTCAATTCTTTTAGAAAATTTAAACTTCAAATACTAAATCTAGGAACTATACAATCCCACAAGAATCATTTCATCCACATAGAGTATGAGAATATCGACAGAACACCTGTCACGACTTGTGGAAAAATAAAATTTCGATGCTTTTCCTAGTGTAACATAGTAGATTACTAAGGGCAACTCACTTGAGGAGTTTCATAGTTTTTTAGATACTTAGTCTAATTCACTGAAGGACTATTTATTTTTTACTTTTATTTTATGAAAACAATGATATTTTTTAGTTTTTATTAATGGAAAAATTAAATTAAATGCAAAACAAAAAATTATACTAACATGAAATGAAATACAAAATGAAAGAAGAAATTGGCCTCTTTGGGTTTGGATTTGGGTTACTTACATTATTCATGTTGGTTGAATAAATTTATCAGGATAATTTAATTGTGAAACATAACTCTTGAATTAATATTATTTTATTTATTTATTGTGAAATATTTAATTCCTAATGAAACTAGATCTCACCTCCTATGATAATCATGGTTAATAGAACACCTCAATCGAGAGTGTGATGCATTCCTGAACCCAGCTCCATCGTGTGCTGCTTAATCCCTTGAACATCTCAAGAACATCATGTGAAGATATTTTGTTAAATAAATGAATATATGTGAGTTCAAGTTCTATGTGGTGGTGGGTAATCAAAAAACTCATACACTTCACTCTTGACCCCCAAAAACGTAAATAAAACATTTAAAATTGAAGAATTGAATTTAGGACACCCAATCCTCCCCCAAGGATAAGGCTCATGTTAGTCACTCATTATCGAGTCAAAGAGTTCATGATGGAAGATACGAGAAGATTAGAATGAGATAAAGTATGAAATAATAGTGATATCATGTAACAGTGGAGGAAATACGAAGGATGGAACACTTATATTAATGAGACACATAAAATAAACTAAATTATAGTAGAAAATTAAAAAGAAGAAAAAATAGAGCATCCTGCAGCAGTCCACTATCGATACTTTGATCCCTTTATCTGGAATAAAATCCCTGTTTTTATAGAGGGAGGTAAACTTGTAATTTCGCATGGTTTTATCTTCCTGTATCTTCATTGGTGTTGAATATATCCTTTCAAAGATATTCTACATTGAATCGGAAAAATTTCTGGGTATTTCTAAATTCCAATGAAGGGGTGTAATTCCTCAGTGATGGTAGATCACATATACCATTGGGACAATTCTAGATCACACCTACCATTGGAAATTGACCTTTTCACATCAACCATTGACTCGATGGTGAATCATATCTATTGTTGAAAACAACCAACATCAAACATTTTTTTATTTATTCAAATTTATTTTTTCTCCTTCATATGGACAGATCATTGATGTTATTTAAAGTCTCAACCTCCTCCTTATAATATCGAACATTAGAAAAATATTTGAATTTTTCTATATCCCATAGGTCTAATGGCTCTTTATCTCAAGTCCATGCTTCCAGGGGTCCATATATCTTCATGGTGGCACACCCACTCTCCATAGTAAA
The DNA here is from genome assembly GCA_963277665.1 of Viscum album. Taxonomy (NCBI): domain Eukaryota; kingdom Viridiplantae; phylum Streptophyta; class Magnoliopsida; order Santalales; family Viscaceae; genus Viscum; species Viscum album. Next base: position 280,352,442 of record OY728165.1, on the reverse strand, counting down.
GATACAACACATTATCAATGATATTGGTGGAAAATATCCTTTTTGCATGGTTTTAGTGGCCATAATAGGTGATAGTGGTGGGAATTCTAATTCTTCCCAACCTCTAGCCTTAAAAATGGTTGTATGGATCTTGTAATTGTGAAGTGTCTTCAATGGGTAGTGGTGGTGATAAATCGTGTGTGGGGTAGTGGCAGAGCAGCAGTGACTCTATGCTTCAGGTGGTAGCAAGAGAGTTCCCAGTGAGAAAAAAGGTGATCAAGAGTGGAATGAAGATATTGAAATAATGAATCTTCCAAATTATACTATTGGATAATTGGTAGTAGGTGATACCATTGGTGCACCAGTATCATGTGTGACCATTGGCCTGATGGTTGCACAAGCTACCATGGGCCTAATTTTGGCACGTGCTACTATGTGCCTAATAGTGGCATGTTCTACCATTGGACTGATGGTAGAATGTGATAATTTTGGCTCAATAGTATCATATTCTTCATGGTGGTTGTTTTCCTATAAGACAATGTTGAATAGTGGTGTATTGGTCATGCATGAAAAAAATATGGCAGTAGAGGTAGTGGTGTTCTTCTTTGCGACCTTGAGTCATCTGGACATCAAAGCGGCTAGAAGAAACCTTAAGGGTGGTAATATGATGGTTTAGGTGCGATCCCAACTGGTATTAAGATTTAGTGGTGATATTTGGATCAAACATGATCTTAAAAAATGGTGTACAAGGAATTTCTTAGATGGTTTTAGATGGTAGTGGTGTCGATAAGGTTTGGTAGATGGGGGATCTCAGTGGTGCGGGGTGTACGAGAAGGGAGCCTGAAGAATATGGAAGGATAATATTGCTCTTATAAATGATGAACAATACCTGTATGAAATTTCTTCCCATATCAGAATGGAGACACGAGGGAGCGTATTCTTAAATATAAAAGTGTGGCTACCCATCCACAATGAAGTCAAATTGTAGCTAGAGGACCCCCACCCATCATCGTGTATCATCCTGTGCTAGTGAGGCTCTCCTCCCATCTCCTCATGGGTTTGATCACAATGGGACAACATGAACATAAATGAAACTAAAACCTTTCCCAATACCCAAATTTATGATTAAAATAAAGAATAAAGAATTATTTCTTTACCCTCTTGAATCTTTTTTACATTATTACTTTTTTTAAAAGAACTTTTTATTCCATTTTTTAACTTTTTCAAAAGTTATTCTTAGAATAAACCTCACAACCCCCAGATAATCACATATATAAAAATCATCGGTCTAGTAATGGTGATTATTGATTCCTGTAATTCACAACCCTAATTTGTTTTCTTCATTTTCATTATTTTTTAAGAAGAGAAAGAAATAATGTATAATAAATGAAACTAAAACCTTTATCAATACCCAAAGTATCACCCCCACACTTTTCCATTACAATTTTTTCATCCCTTTTACCATGAATCTCTCAACACCATACTTCAACATTATAATTTCATGAAAATACCCAAAGAATGGTAGAAATGGATAAATATGTCTTCAAACATGGATCATTTATAAAAAATAATTGATATAAAGGTGGTCTTCAAGGAAATAGGATTTTCAAGTGATACCTCAATCATTTTAAATGTGTTTTTTATATTTGTTATCTTTGACAAGTTCAAATAAAATTTATCATTGGTGGAATGTCCCAAGATCACTCAATAAATACAATAAAGATAAAATAAGAAGTATTTTCTCTAAACATTCTCTCAGGAATAGGAAATTTCATTTTTGAAAATCACTAATGAAATAATTAATAATAAAAATTAAATTTACATGAATTTCATAATTTAAAAGTTTGAAAAATGATAATGAAATTTCATTTACATGAATTAATTAATTCCCTCAAATCATGAGTCCTTATTCAAATATTCATGCTTAACTTTAATCATTCAATCCACCATTTTAATCTTTAAATCTCATTATAATTGAAATATAAAACATGGAATCACAGGATTCCTAAGAAACTCATATCTCCTTGATAAGTCAAGTAAATTATAATTCAAGCATGGGCATGAAATTTTTAGTTTAAAGCTAAAATCATGTTTTTTTAAAAAAATAAATGGAGTTTAAAAGATAAAAATTAAAAGTTAACTCCCTTTTGAAATGAAGCCTAATCCTACCCCTTAACTATTTTTGGTATACCATATTCCATCATGTTCTTAAAAAAGTAAATTAAAAACACATGTATCATGCCATTAAAGCTCAAAAAATGACAGGGGGAGTGGGGATGCATACTAAACTAGTTCTAAGAATTAAATTGAAATATTATAAAGAGAGTAGATATAAACCTTGTCTTGATCCCCCAAGTGGGCCATAGATTTTTACTACCTCTCTAGGGAAATACCAGCTATTATCCATAATCTGATATTGGGAGGATCTTCTTGGATTTGAGACACCACATGTGGATTTTCCCAGCTTGAACATCTTTCTTATTGGTGAGGAAGGTTCCATGGATAGAGTATTCCAGATCTTCCCACTTCAAAATTACTTATAGCTCTCATAGAATGGGTAGGATGAAGAATGAAACATCCTCCCATTTAGTTTCTACTTTGGAAACCTCCTCCTTCTTGTCTAGTGCTGTCTCAATATGGGAGCACAAATTGAATGATCAAAGGGAAAGCAAGAAGGGATTTTACATGAAAATAATTTAAATTGAAATTAAAATTCTCCGTTTCAAATTTAGAAACATGTATCTTGTTTTACTCAAGCTCAACTACTTATACTTCTTCATGGTCTTCCTAAAATTTATGTTCATCAAAATCCGGGAGCTCCATCTGTTCCTGAGCTGGTGCATGTATAGTTTCTTCATATTCCTCTAAGAAAAAATAAGGATTGAATAAATGTAAAAATTAAAATTAGATAGGAGTGATACTCAAATAAGATTGAATAAGATAAAAAAAGAATTCCAAATAAGATCCTCTCTCTAAGTTGTTTCTGGTTTAGTCACTTTCTTAGTGGTAAGTTCCTATTGAAATTGAATCTTGGTGTATGGAGGTAGGTAGTCGGGATCCTCCATCATTTCTTCAAATTCAGTCACTTGTGTGGATTCCTCCTCTTCCATGGATAGAGATATGCATAGTGGTGACAGATCTTCTACTTTATAATGAATGGTGAGATCATGTTGTACCTCATACTCATTCCATACATTGTCTATATATTTTTGACCTCCCAAATTTATCTCAATAGGAAAATCTTCCTCATAATGAATCTAATCTAGATCATCATGGTCATATTGTATCTATCAATTCAAATGGTTGGGCTATTGATTTCCCTCAAGCTTAAAATAAACTTCCTATATGTCTTAATTAAAAATGGGTAGATCCAATTTCACTTCCTCCTTGGCCTTCATTCTCTGATAATCAACTTTGACTTCATCAATCACATCTTCCTAATCTTTAAATGAATGTCTAATATCATGCCCATTCATCATATACTTGGCTAGGCTAGTGAGTTCATTAAGCCTTTTTAATAGAGCCTTCTCAACATTGTGTATCACTTTATTTTGAATTTTAACCCTTGAGTAACCATTCCATGTATTGGAAAAATGATTGTTTCAAAACGTCATGAAAAGATGAATTTTTAATGATTTTTTATATTTAATGAAAACTATCTTTAATTTAAAAATAAAAAAGGTAAATAAAATAAGGATTATCTCCCTAGAAATGATGCCAGTTTTGATGGAACACCTATAGTGAGGTGTGGGAAAAGAAAATTTATAAGTTTTTTTTCTAGTGAAACAAAGTAGATGATGATGGTCATATCACTTGAGGTGATTCACAATTATTTACCTAATTAGTCAAATTCACCTAAGGACTATTTCTTTTCATTGTTCTTATTTTATGAAAACAATTATGTTTTAGGTTTTGATTAATGTAAAACATGAATGAGGTACATAGATAAAAATTATACTAACATGCAATGAAAGATAAAATTACGAATGAAATTTTAATTTTAGGGTTTCTATTTGGGTTCCTTACATTATTCACGTTTGTTTATTAAATTTAATATGATAATTTAATTGTGAAATCTCACTCTTAAATCACTATTATTTAATTTAGTGATTATAAAATTGTGAATACCTATAAAAATAGATCTCACATCCTTATATAATCAAGGTTTATGTGACACATCAATAAAGAGTGAAAATTTCTTGGACCTGACTCCATCACTAGTTGTTTCATGCCTTAAATTTCTCAAATCCATAATTTCAAGATATTGTGTTCAAAGGAAAGAAGGGAAAATGTTTAAATAAATTAATAGAAGTTATTTTGAGTTACGTTTTTTGGTGGGATGTTTCTCCACTCATACCCTTTAATATTTCTCACCATAAACATAAATAAAAAATTTAAAATTGAAGAAAGGGACTCAGGACACCCAATCCTTCATTAAGGCCATGCCTCAGGTTAGTCACTCATTGTCGAGTGAAATAGGTCACGATGGAAGAGATAACAATATTAAAATGAGTTAAAGTTGGAGGGAATATTGAGATAATGAAGAAATTAAGGAAATATAAAGGATGTAACACTTTTATTAAAGAAACAAAATGATTCACATAAAATAAAATAAATTATAGAATACAATTAAGACGTATCAAAAAACAAATAATCCAGCAGCTATCCTCTCCCAATCCTATGATACTTTTCTCTAGAGAAGAATCCTTGTATTTATAGAGGTAGGTAACCTATGAATTATAGAAAATTGTAAATTCTTGTATCTTCAAAGGTGTTGAATGTATCTTTTCAAATATATTCTGTGTTGAATCGAAAAAACTCACTGGTGTTTAAATATTCTAGTGTTGAGGTGTAATTTCTCAATGATATTAAATCATATATACTGTTGGAAAAATATTAAGTCACACCTACAATTGGAAATCTACTATTTTACATCCATTGTTGAACATACACTATTAACTCAATGGTGGATCATATCTACCAATGGAAGAAACCAATATCAGGCATGTTTTTATTCATTCCAGCTTCTTCTTTCTCCTTTATCCATCCTAATTAGTGAGGTCATTTAAAGTCTCAGACTCCTCCTTGGTAAAGAGAATGTAATTTATATAATTTAATTTTTCTATATCCCATAGGTATAGTGGCTCATTATCTCAAGCCCATACTTCCAGGGGGCTTTATCTCTTCATGGTGGCACAACCACCTTTAAAGTGGAGCTATGACACAATACGATGACAATGGTACAAAATAGTATTCATTCATGGGTTTGGTGGCCAGAAGTGATGAAAGTGAAGGGAAGTTTTATTTTCCCATTCTATGACCTTTAAAAAATTCATAGGGAGCTTCAAATTGTGAATATACTTGAGTAGATAGAAATTGTTATGAATCATGTGTGGGGTAGTAGAGGAGAATCAGTTACTCCTGACTTCATGTGGAAGACACAACGTTATCATTAAGATAGAGGGTGATCAATGGTGGTACATGTATGTGAAGTAGTTTCTTTTACTTATTATACTATTTTATCAATGGTAGCATGTGATAACATGGGCACAATAGGGGCATGTGCTACCATTATCTCAATGGTAGCATGTTCTTAATGGCAGTGCTTTGCTGACACAACAGTGGTGAATGATGATGTAGTGTTCATTCATGGTGGAAGAATAGAAGTAGAGGAAATGGTGTTATTCATTGGTACCTAAAGTCTTATGTCCTCTGAAGTGTCTAGATCAATCCTTTATGGTAGTTATATGATGGTTTGGGAGTGATCCTGGGTTGTCGCGGGCTTTGGTGGTGGCCTTTGGATCATGATCGGGCTCGAGCAGTAGTAGACATGGTTGCTCTACAATGGTTGTAAATGTAAGTGGAATAGAATGAGTGTGATAGGTGGTGGAGATCAGTGGTTTGGGGTATACGAGCGAAGAACATGAAGAAAAGGGTGAGAAGATATTTGTCCCCTAAATGACGAATAGTACCATATGTAATGTCGTCCCACATTGGAACAGATACAAAGGGGAGAACTTTTTTAAATATCAAATCATCGATCCCTAGTTGGAATAAAGGCAGATGGGATTTGAAGGACACTCAACCACCATCATGCACTACCCCATTCCAACGAGCCTTTCATCTCATTGCCTTGTGGGTATGACCACTATGAGAAACCATGCACACAGTATTCGTCCAACTTGTAATCCTGCAGGATCCTCCCCATGCAACACTGCATGGGACTAATACCCCATGTGGATCTAATATTGGTGTTGGGCTTCCCTTGGGCTTACATTGATGGGTGGCCCCTTATGGTATTCCTATGTGGAATATGGGCCCTTAGGTATAAGGTTGGCCCAATTGGACCAATTTTTTTATCTTCAAGAAAAAAATGAAAGAAACTTAATAAGATTTAAACAAAATGTTAAAATAAATTCCAAATTTCAAAATCATAAAAAATTTCATCATTTCAAATCAATTAAATTATATATTCTTAATTTTATACAATTTTTGAAAGCATTTAAAAATAGGTGTTGATTCATTGAAAAATATTGAAAATCAATATAATTGGCCAACAAAATTACACATAAAAAAATGAGCATGTCAAATAACATACTTTAAATCATCCCACAACTTCTAATAATAACAATGATCATATTTAAATCGCATAAAACCTCTTATTTCATAAAAGTGACAAACTTTTAGTTTCACTGATGAGATTCCATCTTCAAGTCGTAGAGACTTTTATTCAACTTATAAATAAGGAACACCATTTGATATTCTTTAAATCCTTTGGGATGATTAATTTTGATATCCTACTCCATGAATAAATAATGAAATATACTCTTAATATCCATTTTATGCAAGTGTAAAAAATTATATTAAATTAGACATGAAACTATCTGAATGGTAGTATTCTTAAAAATCAGTGAAAAAAATTATAAGAAATCAATTCATTAATTCTATTCAATTCATTTCAACATTAATTTTGCCTTGTTTATTATACTTATATCATCATCCTACTTAAAATTATAATCCCATTTGTTCTCATGTTCATACTTTTACCCTAATAATTCATCCAACCGCTGAGTTCCATTGATGTTATTGGAATTAATTTCTTCCTTGATGGTTGACACCCATTGCTATGAGTCATTGAGAATTTCATCCTGTTATAGTCAATTATTCTCCCTATAATCTATTATATGTAAAAAATTCACATCAACCTTGTAACTCTAGACTGATCATCTAAACCTAGAATATACTCACCACAATTTTATATTTGGTACTACAATTTCTCATGCCCTGACTCTAAACTGCTCCACTTCTAGAGATTAACCTTAGGCTTCAACAGATATTTAGAATTTTAGCATGCCTTCTCCTAATTAAAATTACAGTGAAATTATTCTAATATCTGAGGTCTCTAGGTCTTTTACATTTATTGTGATTTTATTCAGATGAAAATATACTTCATTAGTATGATTATTTCCCTCAAATTTTTATTTAACCAAGTTTTGATCATTCCATAGGTTCTTCTCTTTAAAGAAAACATTTCAACTTCTTATGAATAGGTTATTTTCATCATCATGTAGTCTAAAACTAAAATATTTGTTTACATATGCCATGATAAATTTTCTTTGGACTTTACCTTTATCATATCTCTATCCTTTACATCAATCAAGTAATAAACCATGATTCTGAATATTTCATGTGTCCAACTTCAGTTAACATACAAGACCATAAATCCCCCAGTAGACATTCTACCATAGTAGGAAATTAAATTTTATAAGTCAAGTATATTATTATATTGATTACTTCATTTGTGATGGGTTTGGGTACTCCAGAGTGCACATGAATATGTATGTCATTCTTAGTGAAAGTCTATTACATCATCAATAACAATATATTCTACTATGGATTTCCATTTATTATCCTCTCAAACCTAATCCCTTTATTCTGATAGAAGTTCCAAAATGTACTTCTATTGTACTCACTACTATTTCTTGATCTGAGGTATTTTAACTTCTGAAAAATCTCTCTTTCAGGAATAACATTACACTATACAATAGAACTAAAAAAATAATATTATGAATAAGTAAATACACCCATACTATCATTTTCATGTCATCGATTAATGTGATGGAGTAAAGGGATACTCATTGTGATCAAACTGGGGTTGGTCCCCATATGTCTTAGTGAACTAACTCCAGCTTCTGAGCTTTGTGTATTTGGCCATTTGAAGTGAATAGAACCCTATTTTTTATTTACTAACACACATCTCTCACAAAATTTTATTAATTTGTGATAAATATTTAAAATTTCATTCCTAGTAAGAACCGTTTTGTTCTTTTGACTAAGGTTACCAGATCTAAAATTCTAAAACATTATATATTCTGAGGTTTTAATTATGGAATTTTCACTTCAATGTAAAATTCTAGTGAGATATAGGTTCCCATAATTTTTTTATTATTCCACAACTATATACCCTTGAGTTACTTTCCAAAATCAATTGGAATATGGAATTCCATAGCATGCACCATCTAGATTTCCCATAGAGATACGATTCTTTTGAACATTTGGAATATGTCTCCTTACATCAATTGATGGAATCACCCATTAACCATCCATAGATTTTCATATCCTTTAATAATAAATTCCAAATCATCAACATATTATAGATGAACATCCTCAAATCATTTATATATATTTTGACCAAATACCTATGATATTTTATTGATTAAAGGATGAACATAACTCAACCACCCATGAATCTAATAAAGAAACTTATTTTTACAGGTTATGAAATTTATAGGGAAATAGATTTTTTGGTTTTGGATTCTCATTAGGGAAAATTGTCATTTTAACCTATAATAAATCTCTAAAAATACATTTTCACAACTTCATTGGCCCTAAACGAGGGTGTTTTCCCTAGGAATTTTTTTGGTGGAATTTTGAACAGCCCGAGTTATCATGGAATAATAATACATAATTAATTGAAGAGTAATTTTTTGAATGAATTTTCTAATGGTGATATATTTTGAACAATATGTCTAATTAAAATTATTACTCCAAGATTGAGTTTGTAAAGGGGGGTTTTCCTAAGAGAGACATAAACCTGATGTGGGAACTATGGTTGGGCCTGAACCCATTTTTTAAATTATTTTATTTTCCTTTCCTCCCCTTATCCTAGGGGTTATTTCTCACACATACCCCCATAGTATTCTCCCTATCATAGATGAGAGATTAGAGACAATGAGGGAGAATGAGGGAGAGAGTGGGAGAGAGGGATGTCAGTTCTTTTGTGGATCTCTTCTAATACCAGATCTAAGTGAAAATACTATAGACCATGGATTCAGGTTAACCGTTAGTGTTTTATTCTTTTAGGTAGTAAAAAAATTCATCACAGTCCTCCTATAATTGTTTTATGTTTTGAAGTGATTTTTAGACTACTGGGGACCCTTAGAGAGTCCATCTATGATTATTTTTAGAACAAATAGGGTTTTGGTAGGATCAAATGGATTTATCATTCAGAAAAATTGATCACACAATATGTAGTTTCAATAACATGTTATAGGTGTTCTTTTTTTAGGGAATATTGCGATTTTGGTACTACATGACACACATTCTGAGTAAAAATTGTGTGGTGGGATTTTTTGGTTGTGGTCGAGTACTTGACCAAACACCATGTGTGGGGGGGGGGACATGGTCATGTAGTAGTATGGGTCCAGATCCCAAGTGTTCCCACAACATGTAAAAGTAAATATATATTGAGACACATCAAGTGATGCCTCAATATTTTAAAAAAAAATTACTTGCATCTACAACACACAACACCAAGCCTAAATGAACCATGAAATTTTATTATTTAAATATAGTTACTATAACCTAGCCATTACATTGGTGAGTATGGATTGGATTAATAGATTTATGAAATATAAATAAATTTTATTTTCAATATTGATAATTTATTAGTAAATAATCACTTAATTTTATTAAAGTCATTTTACTCTTCAAAAACATGCTTTCTTCAAAAATGTTTTTTATTACTTGTTGTGATAAAATATTATAAATAATTTCATGAATTTTTAGAATTTTTACATGATAAAAATGTTATTATTTTTTAAAATTATCATATCAATATTATCTTATGGTGAAACTTTTATATTTTTCTTAAAAAATTATTTTTAAATGAGTAGTTAGAATAATGTTTTTATTGAAAATTGTATCTCTATTTCAATTATTCACAAAGTAAAATTATATTTAATATTAGTTGTAAAAATTTATTGGTTCATTTTCATTTAAAATAATCTAATTATATAATTTGGAATGAATTTTAGACTTGGATACATTATCATAACATTTTATACATAAAAAGGAATTTTTATGAAAAACTATTTTGCATCACATCTCGTGGGTGTAATTTAAAATTAAATTCTACAAATTCTTTGAATTTAATATTGAAAAATATATTTCATATTTATAATTATAAGGATAAAATTTTGTAAATAGGACCCTTTTATTTTTAGTCTTTAGGAATAGTAACCATTGTAAATTATTATCTCCATGGTAAGGTTAAATCACTAAATTAAGCTTATAAATAATATAAAAAGGAATAAAAATTGATCCTAAAACTTCTCTTTACCCTATTGGATAAGTTTATTTCATCCATTTCTATCCAATTCTCATATATTTTTCCACTTGGTTCAATATTTCTTTGATTTTAACCTCTATTAAACTTAACTAAAAGATAAAGAAAAAATGTCACTTTTTTTCTTTTGATAACTACTATATTTTGGGGATCAAATAAAAACAAATTCTATTTGGTTATAAAGATTAATTTTAAATATAAATTATTTTTTAATTATGGTAATTTATTTTTTAACTTTATAAATGAAATAATTACTTCAAATTTTTACACTACACTGACATGATATTCATTCCATTAATAAAAAAAATTGATTTTAAAAAATATTTAAATTAATATTAATTGAATGCATTATTATTTTGAAATATTTTTTTAGATAAATATAAAATTTTAGTGATATTTTAATGGATTATATTTTAATTACATTTCTAACATATTGTTTCAAAGTCAAATTACAAGAATAGTTCCAAAATTGACATTATTGATATTTTATAATAAATATTATTTTATTAAATGATTTAAAATTTATAAAAGTCATATCTTCAGAAAAGTGATTGGTATGTGTTCAAAAATATCATATTTGTTCCATTATGTTTTATTTTTATTTTTATAGTAACTATATTTACCCATAATGATAAAAAAATGGTTGTCATAGAAATTGTCAAAAAGGGTTAACGTAGGTTGAAACAAAGAGATAAGGGTATAAAAAGTAATATAATTGTGTAAATTTTTTATAAAATGATATATTTTCATCTAATACTCAAAATATATTCAAAGTATATCAATTTATATCTTTTTTCCCATGAAAAGTAATTTATATTAATCTAATATTTTATGGAATTCCAAGAGTTCCCCTCCCCTCTCTTATAAAAGGGCACCTCACGTCCTCTTTTATTCATGCTCCAAAATCATTTTATATCAGATAATAACTTCCAAATTAATATAATAACGTCTTTCCCCACGTTTTAGTTTTATTTTTTTGTAAATAATACCAACCTTAAGGGTTTAAGGTGTAAAGTAAAGGATATTTTCTAAAGAGGATGTATAGTCTTTAACCAAATATTTTAGTTTTATTTCTTCTTCCACATCCTTCAAATTTTATTAATCCATTATAATATAATTAAATAAATATATTATACATAATGATATGGTATTATTTTAATTTCATAACATACATCCATCTTCTCTTCCATTAAATGGGAAATGACACAATCGTTCGTGTGTACAATGCACTGCTACCTTGCGAACCGATGTAATTCATTTTCTATCATCGACACTCACAATTGATTATGATGATGGAATTAATATATATATATATATATATATTATTCATGACATATTTATAATTATTTAAAAGTTATATATCATATATTTTATTACCTTTCCATTCATAGAAATATGATAACATCATTCATGCGTACTTGTGGATTACCATCTCCAAGAAGCAATGTGATTCTTTATTCATTACTGAATCACATGGATGGTTTATATAATTTTATTTAAAGAAATAATATGATATTTATGATATAATTATAATTATATAAAGATTAAATAATTCTTACCTTCTTTCCATCATGATGCTCATGCGTACAAACAATCTGTTGTCTCAATGATTATAACATAGTTCATTATTCATAACCATATTTCATGTTTTTTTAAAAGTATAATTTATGTATAAAAATGATAATTATTTAATTATTATTTCTATATATATTATAATATTATGAACTCTTTGACCATATTCAACCTACTGAAGTCATTTTGGACATATGAGTCGGATATCATCAAAACATCCGATGTGAACTTAATTGATTAAGTAATTGTATATAACATGATAATAAGTGAAATAAAAGGTATAATAAAATTAAATATTTTTTGTAACAATTAAATATTTGACATAAGTTTATTTTTCCGGAATACAAGGAACTCACGTGATGAGTCAGGCTTGAAGTAAGGGTCTTTCTTTAAAAATAAACTCTTTTAATGTTTCCCTTCCAACTAATTTTATTCCATTTCCATGTTATTATAATTGTTTCAAGAAATTTTTTATTTATGGATAATTAAATGATAAAATTAATTTTTTACCAAATTTTAATTTTTTACAATTTTTTTAAAAAGGAATATTTTTAATGTTCAGTGTAAGGGACACATTACTTTAAAAACCCCATTTTAAATGTTTTAATTATTTTTTTATTAATATTTCTATTCCATGTACATATTTTTAAAATTATTTTATTGATATCATTATATAGACATAAATGAATTATAAAGGAAATTTTATGTCTCTTTTTACTTTATATCAAAGGTTTTTAAAATGAATCTTTTTACATATTTTATATGGAACCTTTTGAATTTATTTACAAAAGAAAAAAAGAATGTTTTATTTTAACATATACGATGTTAATGGATTTTACCACCAAAAACCCATTATTTTATATTTTTATTTATTTACATTCATTCTTGTTTTCTTTAAATAAAAACCCTATTTACATTAATTCAATTTATTTTCAATTTTTTAAAATCTAATAGAAATTTTTATATATGGGAATGGGTATCTTATGGGTGTAAGGGATATCTATAAACGACCCTTTTATTTGGGTTATGAACTTTATCAATCTAAATTTATTTCTCTATCTATAAAAAGTTATGGAAAACTTATAAATTATGTATAAATTTCACTCATATATATACATAGATTATTCTCCCTTCCTTTTACAGGGTAATAAATTCCTTATGTTTATTTCTCAAAGGCCTTTATTATGACATTTCCTTTTATTATGATATGAAAAAATAGTATGAAACCCATTTATTTCCATAGATAATTATTCTAATTATTCCTTATGATTGATTTACTTTTTTAAATCATTATCATGAACATGTTAATATTAGTTCTCCCACGTATCTCTCCAATGAATTAGGTAAATATTTTATCCCATGAGACATTATGAATAGGATTAGGTAGTAATCTAAATCAACTATGAGACTCTGTCTACTGTGTGATGTTGTCTTGGCAGTTATCCTTGACTTATGATTATGCCATTTTTTGTGTTTCTTCCACATTTACTATGTTTCCGTGATCCTATTATACCATGTTCATTATGTTATGGTCCAACATGATTACTCATGAACTTATGTTTAAAATAATGTATATAATACTTTGTAAGGGTGAAATGAATAGTTTTTTTTGAAAAAAGATAAAAAAAATTCATGATTACAAATGAACCTTTATGATTTTTATTTTTCCTTTAATATTTATTATTAAATTTTTTATTAATTGATTTGGTAAGTAATGTTTATTTATTTTATATTAAAATTATTACTTTGAACCCAATGTTAAATTTTGGAAAATACAAATCTTTTATACGTATTCACAAAATAATAATTTTCTTTGATTCCTTTTTAATGTTCCTTTCCAAGATTTTTGTCCTCCTACCACATTTTATAAAATTTTTCATAGGGGTTTATGGATGATTAAGAACAAGGATGGGGTCAAGATGAATGTTGTGAAGATATTTCTTGAAAATAAAACTTTTTATATCATAAAAGTTCTATTTTTTATAAAAAAATGGATACTAAGTGGAATTTTCTACTTTGGGATATAATATTTAATTATGAAAGGATGATGAAATAATTCTATAAAACTCAAAACAATAAAGAACCTAAAAATTAAAAAAATTAATTCTTTGCATCAAAATAAAGTTTATTTAATGTTTAAGGTTGGGTCCTTATAGTTGGTATCAGATGAAACGTTTAGAAATTTTTTGAGATTATGATGTTTCCATGTGAGGTTAATTTAAGAGTTATGGACACCAAAATGGGATTATGAGTTTAAGGTTGATCATAAGTTTAATGTATTATAAACCCATTTTTTGTTTTTAATTAATGGTATTTTAAAGTGATTAATGTTATTTTAGATGATGTTTTATTGGGTTGAGGTATATGTAACCCTTAGGTTTAACATGAATTATTATTTGAGGAAGAATACTCTTTTAATTTGATTAAATATGTTGATAACCTTTATGTTTTATATAATATTTGATGACAAAGGATATTTTTAAGGATTTTCATAATATTTTAAGGGAAATTATAATAATTATATTAATATAGTTTTTGTAAAAATGAAAACTTATCAAATATGGGAAGGCCATGAGGCTTGAACCCACAAACGAAGGATGAAAAGAGTGAAATTCCTATGAATTTTATATGCAATGTATTGGTTGATATGAAATTTATTTTTTTTAAATTACTTGATAGATAAATATTTAGTGTGTTATGGGAACCAAATTTTTATCATAAATATAACCATGGGACTAAAAAGTTATTTGGGGATTAGTTGATTAATGTTATTTTGGAATAAGTTCACTACTTTGAAAAACTTATATGATCAAGGTAAATAGATATTTATCAGATTTTATTTAAGGAAAAATGGTTGAATTATCATTTTGAATAATATATGATTTTAATGTGGTTTTATGGTGATTTAGATTATTTATGGAAAGGATAAGCATATATTAAAAATTATATGATTAGAGTATATACGTTTTTTGGTATGAAACATTAAGAGTTATTGATGTTATTTGGAGATAAATATTAAATTTATATTGTAGGGAATATATGATAAAATCATTATATTCTTTGGGTTTAAATCATTTTCAAGAATATTTTGATGAATTTTAAGGATAGTTATTTATCGAATGATCTAACTTGAAGTTTGGGAGATATATTTTGAGTATTTGGGGATTAATGTTGTATTTATTCATATGATGGTTTATTCATTTTGAGAATTATCTTACACTAAAAATTTCAGTTTTAGTTCATGTATAAATATAGTATGAATATATTTTTATCCTTTTTTGGTTTTTTATCCATTAAAAATTAATTTTAGTTCTTCAGGTATGAAAAAATCATCTTAAATACCCATTATTTGGAAAAAAAGATGAGATTGTGGTGGAAATTGATTAGAGGATGAAATTGAACTTATTAAGTAAGAATATTTTTTTATGTTCTACTTTTATATGGTAAATTAATTCCTAAAATCTTGTAAAAGGATCTTGAAATAAAAAATTTATCCAATCTCCTTCATTTCTAATGAATCAACGATCCTTTTCACTCATCATCGATTTATGGTTTTGTGGTCATTAAATTTCAAATGATCACTCAAATTCGTATGAATAATAATCCCTATATTTATTTGGATAATTAAATTTCCCTTCATGAAAATATTTTCAATTCCCACTAATGTTATCCTTTTTGGAAACCTAGTTATGTAATGACCTTCATATTTCCTTTTATCTCTTTGCAAAAGGAAGTTTTATTAACCCTTTTTATGAAGTAGGATTTGAAAAAGGTATTATCATAGTTCGATGATTAGTTTACCAAGACGAAGTTAAAATTATGATGTCTAAATTTATTAAAGTTGGAATAATGTAACATATAGAGATTTTTAAAAAGAAAACTAGGTTTGATAGTATATATGACAGATAACAATGAGCCTAAAGGAAACATGAAATATTATTATTTAAATATGATTTTAATAAACTAGAAATTAAGTTAAATGGTATAAATGGGATTAAAAATTTTATGAAATATATATAAATTTACTATTATGTATTGATAAATACTTAGTAAATAATCAATTAATTTTTATTATCATCATTTTATTCTTCAAAAATACGTTTTCTTCAAATATGGTTTTTATTACTTTTTGTAGGAAAATATTATAATCATTTTCTATAACTTTTATAAATTTTATTTTATAAAAATGATATCATTTTTAAAATCATCATATCAAAATTATCTTATTTTTAATTTTTTATATTTTTCTGAAAAGTTTGATTTTTCATTGAATTTTAAAAAATACTAATTTTTAATGAAAAATATATATTTTTTTCAAGCATTTTCAAAGTAAAATTATATTTTGGATTATATTTAAAATTTAATTAGTTTATTTTTATTACAAATAATATAATTATGATTTTTGAATTAAATTTCATAATTGGATATAGTATAAAAACATTTTATACTTAAAATAAATTTCCCAAAAAACCCGTCTTTCACCGTGTCTGATGGGAACAATTTTAAATTAAATTTTGCCATATCATTGAATTGAATATGAAAAAATTCATTCTATCTTTGGAATCAAAGTGTATAATTTTTTTATATAACCCTTTAATTTTTATGCATTATGAATAGTAACCATACCAAATAATTATCACCGTGATAAGGGTAAATCAGGTAATTAAGGATAGAAATAATATGATAAGGACTAAATATTAACCATGAAACTTAACTTTATCCTTTTAGATCAGCATATTTCAGGAATTTTCATCTGATTCTTGAATATATGGCTACTTGGTTAAATATTCTTTGATTTGGACCTTTATAATATTAAAGTAAAATATAAAGACAAAAATGTCACTTTGTTACTTTTAATAACAATTAAATTTTCTGATAGAGATAAAAACATTATACTCAATTATAAAGAGTTATTTTAAATATAAATTATTTTTTATCTTGTTAATTTATATCTAATTTTTATTAATTAAATATTTACCTTAAATGCTTACAAAATGTTGAGGGGATATTTATTCAATTAAAAGAAAAATAAAATAAGTTATCTTAAAATATATATAAATTAGTGTAAATTGAATGAATTATTGTGTTATAATATTTTTTTGATAAAAAAGACATTTTATTTATCTTTTAAAGAATTTTATTTTAATTCCATTTTTCTCATTATATTTTCAAATTCAAATTAAATTAATAGTTCCAAAAATGACAATAATGATATTTTATATTAATAATATTTTAGTGAATGATTCAAAATTAATAAAAAACCATTATTCAAAAAATGGATTGGAATATTTTTAAAAATATATGCTATTGTAAATCTAGAAACTAGTTTTCCTTTTATAATAACTATATTGACCCATAAAGAGTACAAAAAAAATAGTACATAATTTGTTAAAAGGAGTTAACACGGGTTAAATAAAGGGATAAGGGAAAAATAATATAAACTTTTATATATTTTTTTGGATGAGAGTTTTTCAACCCATAAAAGTAATATCTTATAATTTTATAATTTTATTATCCTTATTCCATGAAAATTAATTTTTATTAATTTAATATTTTATGGAATTCCAAGAATGCCCCTCCGCTCTCTTATAAAAGGTCACCTCCTCTCCTCTTTTCTTAAAACTCTAAAATCATTTTATTTCATCCAATAACTACCCAAATAACTTCCTAACATCCTTACCCATTTTTTATATTTATTCGTTTCATTTGAATACCAACTTTATATTTTCTAAGGTGTAAGAAAAAGGAAGTTTTCTAAAGAAGAGGTACATTCTTTAACCAAATGTTTTGATTTTATTTCTTCTTCCACCCCCTTAAAATATTATTCAACCATTATTATTTATTGAAGTAATTATCTAAAATATAATTAAATTTTATTATGTTAATGGAGTAACCTACATCGATCACCTGTTCTATCAAATGGGAAACAAAACCATCGTTCGTGTGTATGGGGGACTACTGCCTCACAAACTGATGTAATTCATTTTCAATCATAGCCTATCATGAATATTATTGATGATACATTTAATGTATATATATATATATGATATTAATGAAATATTTATAATTCTATAAATTTTATATATTATCTATTTTTTAAATTTCTAGTCATTAAAATATGATAACGTCATTTGTGTATACATATGGATTACCACATCCACGAAATGACCTAATTCATTTTTTATTTCCACATCACATAGATGGTATATAAAATTATATTTAATGAAATAATATTTAATTTATGATATAATAATAATTCTATAAAGATAAAATAATACTTACCCTCTTCTCATCATGATCTTTGAAAAAGTAAATTGTTACTCATGCACACATACGATCTATTATCCTTATGATTTAAAAATAGTTTATTTTTCATAACCACAATTCATAGAATTTTTTAAAATTTAAATTAATTTATAAAAATTATAATTATATCATGAAAATTATTCTTTATATTATTTAATACTAACCACTTTTTCCATACTCAACATACCAAATTATTTTGGACATATGATCTAGGTATCATAAAAACATACAAAATGAACTTGATTGTTTCAGTAATTTTATTTAACATAGTAATAAGAGAAATAAAATGAATAGTAAACCTTAAAATTTTTATAAACCAATTATATAATCATCACAAGTTTATTATTTTGGTAGATAACGAACATATGTGATGAATTGATCTCGAGGTAAGGGACTTTGTTTAAAAAAAATCATCTTTTAAAGTTTCCCTTAGAACTTATTTTTTCCTCGATTTCCATGTTCTTATAAATGTTTCAATTTTTTTTTGATTCAATGGATGATAAAGGTTAATTTTTACGAAATCTTTCTTTAATTACAATGTTTTTTTAAAATGATTCATTTAAGGTTCTACACAAGGGACACATTACTTTAAAAAAATCAATCAAAATATTTTAAAGATTTATTTTATAAATATTTATCTTCCATGTAAATATTCATAAAATTATTTTATTAATGAATTTATATGGGTATAAATAAATTATAAAAGGGAATTTTATGTCACTTTTTTACTTTCCTTCAATAGTCTTAAAAATTCATCTTTTTATGTATTTTATATAAAATGTTTTTTAATTTTCTTATAAAAGATAAATGGAATGTTTTATTTTAATGTTTACAACATCAACAATATTTACTACGACTGCAAAAATTATTTTATATTTGGATTTATTTATAATGTTCCTTAATTTTTTAAAATAAAAACCATCTATCCTTTTTTTTTCAGTATTTTACAAAAGGGTTTTAAATGGAATGTACATTTCGATATCATGGAATGTTTTTTCTTATGGGTGTAATAGATATCGATAATCATTATTTTTATTTATGTTATGAAATTTCTATCTCTATCTCACTTTATCTCTCTCTATTTAATGTTATGTAATTAGACTAAATTATTTATATATGTCTCTCACATATATACCTAATTTATCCTCCCTTCCTTAGAAGGGGTAATACATGACTTATTTTCATTTCTAAAATCCATTCATTATGAAATTTCCATTCATTATGATATGAGAAAAGATTATGAAACCTATTTATTTAAATTTATAATTCTTATGATTATGAATTATGATTTATTCTCTATTATGGAACACATAATCATGAACATGTTATGATGGGTGCACCCAGATAGAGCTCCAATGCATTGGGTAATGTTTTTATCTCATTATATGTTATCATTGAGATTAAAGAGTATACCTAATCCAATATGAGACTCTATCCACCTTGTGATATTGTATTAAAAATTATCCTTGATTTATGATTATATCATGATTTTTATTGCTGCCACATTTCCTATGTTTCCATATTCTTATGATTCCATATTCTTTATATTATACATTAATGTGATTATCCATGAACTTATGTTTAAAGTAAAGTATATAGTACTTCATAAGGGTGAAATGTATATTTTTTAAAAAAGTTTTCATAAGTTTTTCACGATTTTAAAAGAACCATATTGTTCTTTATTTTTCATTTAAAAATTATTATGAAAAGTTTAATGACAATATTTGTGCATAAAATTTAATTTATTAGTTAATAAAATTATTTTTTTGACAATTTTTTTTTGAAAAAGAAAAATATTTTATAAGTATTCATGAACTAATAGGTTTATTTATTTCTTTTTATATCTCCCTTAATGATATTTTTTCTCACCCCATGTTTTAAAATATTTTTCAAAGGGTTTTAAGGATGTGTAAGGTTAATGATGAGGTCAAGATAAAAATTTTGAAGATATTTTTTGAAAAGAGAACTTTTTATATCATAAAATTTTTGTTTTGTTTAAAAAATAAATATTAAGTGTATGTTTCCACATTGTGATGTAATTTTTATTTATGTAATGGTGCTGGAAAATTTATTTAAAAATCTAAATTGTAATGATCCTCAAATATAGGAAAATAAATTCTCGACTTAATGCTTAAGATTTTACAATGTTTAAGTATGAGTATTTATGCTTGACTAGATTTCATGTATAACACATATACTAATTCTCATGTTAGGTACACAAAACATGGGTTTGACACACATTGTGTAGTTAGTGAAGTTCGTACCATGTTGGGTCATATACATAATTAGTGTAAAGATTTTGGAGTACACACTTTATTCTTAGGGTACACACTGTGTAATTATACTTTGTTACCCCTTTAAGAGGTTTGAGTGATCATGCACCCTGAATTTGGAATTAGACTTGTGAGTATTCATTTTTGATCATTTTATTTTTCAAATAGATTAAAATATGGGAATATTTTTGGGATGAAAAAACCATCAAGAAGGTGTTTTGGTTTTGGTGGGTTTGGAAGGAGGATTTTCCTTGTGATTTTGATAAAGAATCATCATATGGGTTAGGTTTTAGGGGACATAAGGAAAATATATTACCTCTAATTCAGAACCTAAAATATCCCCTATAGGGAGAAGTGTTTTGATACCCATATGTGGGTGGTAGGAGTGATTAATGGCTTAAGAGAAGAGTTCCAAGGACCATGGTTGAGAGAACAATCAATTGAGTGTTTATTCTCCACTGAAGAGAATTTTTCTAGGTGGGTTGATACATGGAGAAGATAAGTAGGTTTGTTGTAAGTACTAATATAATATGTACCTTGTAAATTAATATTCCCCTTACACAATCATCCTAGATTGATACCATTACAATGTATCTTTTGATCCCAATGGGGACCTGGTTTGAGGATGATAATGTTTAGGGAAATCCAGTAGGTTCCTAGAGATGTGAGGACCCTTTTTGATGGTGTGTTTTGGAAAATTATTAGATACAATAACTAGTGTCTCCTTAAAATTCATACATTTTAAGTGAGTTTATGGGCTATGAACAGTGATGATGGGTTTTGGAATTCAACCAAATTTTTTTATTTTATATGTTTTTTGTTATAAAGATGATTTGTAAGGTAATATTGGCACTCAAAACAAACACATTGGAGGTTTTTGTGATGTTGTATGGTATAATCCTCTAGGGAGGTTGTGAATTTTTTAGAATATGTCCTTGAGGTGGATGAGAAAACTTCTATATGGGTGGGATTGTGAGTTGGTGGAGAAAACTCTCATTAGGGAGGTTCATGTTAGCTATGGGATTATGTTCTATCTGATAAAACTCTCATAAAGGTACGTATTAATTGTTCAATTATACCACAATTGAGAAAACTCCCATAGGAAAGGTCCATGAAATTTATTTAGTATACTATGGTGAAAGACTCTCACGTCGTTATTATGGTTGGCATGATCATAATGGATTTCTAAAAGACATTATGATCCTAGTCAAAGTAGGTGTAGTCGATTATGGTCAAATACCTAAGGATCAACATTATTTTCAGTTTCTAGGTAGGAATTTTTTCCCTATCAGTTGTGGTTTATTCGTTTATTCACTATTCATTTATTTACTGCCTTCTATTATGTATTGACTAGGATGATTGTATCTTATGAGCATGCACTTAGGATAGTGGATTATAGATCCACCATTGGGGGTGACCTACTAAATATTTTATTCTGACCCCTGTATAGGAACCATAATTCTTATAAAGACCTCTAGTCAACATTATAGTTGAGTTAAATTGCATGACAGTTAGGATAGAGACCCAGTGTTGTATACTTGATAAGGGATAATCATGTGAAGTCTTAGGTAAAGAATGATTAGTTCAAAATTCATAGAGATTGGTATATAGTATGGTTTGAAGTTGAAATGGAGCCTTTGAATTTTATTTATATTGTTTATCATGTATATGTGATCAGCTTAGTGGGTTATTATTTGTTTTATGTGATCATAACCATTTGAGTTTGGATAAAACACTTCATTATCTTTATATCATGTTAATTAATTAATTTATTTGTTTACTCATATGTTTATGAACTATTTATTATGATTATTTATTTTACCATATTTTAAAACTCTAATGTCGGAGGTATATTCTCCTCACAATACCACCTTAGACCCCCACTGGTAGTTGGAAGCCTCTGACATACAAGGAGGAATGCCTGAGGTACTATTGTGACTGTCAATCCAAGAACCATTTGGTTGGAATGGGACCTATGGCTGATTTTGAAGAGGAGTGTAGTGGGTGCTCTAACTTGTTGGAACTGACCAACATGATGTGAATGGACCGTTGTTTTAGACATTATAGACTAGGTTTTTAGTTTATGGATCATGTGAGTCTTTGGTCTCATGAGTGGTTCTTTGGGAATTTCTCTTCCTTGAGGATGAGAGTAGTGGTTATCATTGCTTATTCAGAAAATCATTACTACATAAAGGAATTTATATGTGGGTTATGCACAGTCCCATTTGGACCATGTTTAGGTCCATTACATTTTTTTGGGTCCTGATGAAACCTGAGTGGTGTGGCCATGGTAAACCTATTGAGGTTGGTACTCATGTAATGGTTTAAGGAAAGTATTATGGTGGGGAGAAAACCATAGGTAACTGGAGGATGTGAACCTCATTTTAACTATTTTTTTGAGAAAAGAGGTTTCCATTATTGGTGACCAACGGATGTGTGTTTGAGATTTTAATATTGGAACTCAGGTTTGAATGGTTGGTCCATGTCCAGTCATTACCTTTCGAGATAGAAATATTTTGGTCCATATGAATTTGTGTTCGGTTTTGATGCGATGATGTGGATACTATTATAGTGGGGAGTATCGTATTTCTTATGGTTGAATGTCTCTTATGTTGGGAGAGGGTTATTGAAAAAGTGAGACCATTCATGGATGGTCAAGATAGTGTCAGTTATGAAGATTCTTAGGGTAAAACCATGATTGTTTTTTGACCACTAAATCTTATCAGATGTGATAACAGTTATGGTGGGGAGGTTCTAAAGATTTTTTTTTCTAGGCTATGGAATTTAGCTGTAATTTGAATTTTTGGATTTGGATGATCTTGAGGGTTAAAATAGCCATTTATTCTAGAATATAGATTTAAATTTATTTTCTGATTACTCATTTTTCATAGAATAGGTTGTTTATCCTAAGAAAGGAGTTTGGTGGAATTCTGAGTTGTATGAATTTTCACATATATTAATATTTACCTAAATAAATATTAATTTATCCACCCATGTTTGAATGAAAATATCTATTGAACAGAGTGTCATAATGAAATTATAACTTTTTTATTGATTAGATAATGAAGCTTATTTCATAGATGACGCATAATCCCGATGCAGATTGTGGACTAAATATCGAGACAATTTTTTTTTCTTTTTTCTTTTTCATTTTTTCTTCTCCCTTTTCTTTTTTCTCTCCTTACGTATGGGTTTTATTCTCACACATGTCTTTATAGGGTATTTTCCTTATATCAACTAAGATAGGATAGAGATAGGTAGATAGGGGTTGGTAATAAGGGAGGTTCTATAGTGTATCTTTTCTAATGTTGTATCAATGTGTGACTGTTGTAGAGCATGAATTGAGGTGAAGTTTCTACATTTTATGCAAGGAGGTAAGAAAGTTTTATTTTTTCGACCATATTCACCATATAGTAATTTTTTTAAGTTCTTAAGTTTTTATTGGATGACTGGGGACCCCTATAGGGTCGATCTATTCTTATTTTTTAGAAAATGTTGGTTTCAAGAGGATCACATGGGTCTCTTGTTTGGAAAACCCGATCAAATGATGTGTAGTTTTAAGAACACACATTGTGTGTTATTATTTTTTCAGGAATATTTTGAATTTGGGACTACATTATGTGTAGTTTGAGTATATTCAATTTAGTGGTATTTTAGGTGTATGGATGAGTATTTGGCTAGAAACCCTATATAAGGATGACATGGTTAAGAAGTTGTACATGAATAGACCTCAGGTGTTCCCAAAATGGGTTAAAGTACACTACAAGTGATAAATGCTACCAAAGGACTTGTGTAATGAATATTATAGTTCCCATGCGAGGTATATGATGTGTAGGTTCAGTAAACACCATGTAGTTGGAAAAGGATACCAGCTATTGGGCCATGTACACGACCAACATGGAGATTTTGGTGTACACACCATCTACTAGGGGTACATTCCATGTACTCCTCCTTTGTTTCCCCTTTAAGAGGTTTGAATTATCTCTCACCCTAGAGTTGGAATTTGGTTTTTGAGTAGTCCTTTTTGATAATTTTATTTTCCACATAAATCATGAAATTATAATCCTTTCATAATGAAGACATCATCTGGATGGTGTTTTGGTTTATGTGAGATTTTTTGGAGGATAATCCTTTGTATTTTGATCTAGAATCCTCCTACAGGTTGGGGATAACAAGATATAAGTGATAGTTCTTCCCTCTAGTTAGTTTGTTGAAAGATCTCTTTAAGGGAGAGGTGGTTTGAGACCTATGTGTGTGTTGTAAGAGTGATTTATGACTTAGAATAAGAGCACCGAGGACCTTTGTTGAGATAAGTGTGGGTATATAATCCCCCCAGCTAAAGATAATTTTTTTGGGAGGGTTTATCCATGGTGTTAATGAATAGATTCAGTGTAATGAATGACCTCATATGTACCTTTGGACTTGAGATGGGCCTTGTTCCAATTCTCCAGAGCGATGCTAGTGTAGAGTAACTAGTGAGGCCAATAAGGTCATGGTGTGAAGATTATGAGGTTTGAGGAACCCTAGTAAGTGAAAGTTGATATGAGGGCCCTGGTGAGGGTGTGTATTGGGTGATGGGTAGAGATGGCTATGGGTGTCACCTTAGAATCTATACCTTTAATGTGAGCTGATAGATTGTGTAGAGTGATGGATAGTTTAGTAATTAAACCAAAAAAAGTTCTTTTATTGTATGTTTATTACAGAGATTCTTTATGAGGAAGTCATATAACTTATAGAATATTCCTTGGAGGCATTCGTGACTTGGTATGGTATACACCCATGGGGATGCATTGACATGTTATGGAATATTCCCTTGAGGTGGCTGTGGTGGCTAAGAAAACTACATTTGGAGAGGTCCCTTTTACTTATGGGCTTATGCACCGGCTGAGAAAAATCCCATTTGGGAGGTTCATGTTACTTATGGTCTTAATATATGGTTGAGAATACTGTTGAATGGGAGGTTTGTGTTACTTTTGGGATTATTCCATGGAAAAGAAAACTTCTTTAGTGGAGGTCCATGTTACTAGTTAGCTTCATTCTTGGTTGAGAAAACTCCCATAGGTGAGGTCCATAATACTTTTACTGTATACCAGGATGAAAGATCCTTAGGTTTTTAATATCATTAGAATGGTCATCACGATGTTTTCTGAGCCATATCAACACTATCCAAAGCCATTATGGTTGATCAGGGTAACGAACTTGAGGATCGATGCTAGTTTTTGGTTTCATAGAAGCACATGGTTCCCCTAGGTCATTATTTATTATTTTATTTATTGTTTGTTTATTTGTTGAAATTTGTTATGTAATGACTAGGTGAGGAATATTTCATGATCATATACTTATGACAATATATTATAGGTCCACCATTAGGGGTGTACTACTAAGGACTATATTTTCACCCTTATATAGAAACCTTTTTTATTATACAGAACTCATGTTTTCTTTCAAATTGCGAAAATATGGATGATGGTTAGGGAGGAGGCCCAATGTTTCATGATCAAGTGGTGATGATTATGGGGAGTATTTTATAAATATGGAGCAATTTAATGGTTAGAGTTACTGGGTATGTAGTATGTATTAATGTTTTAGTTAAGCCTTTATATTTTATTTCTTTTTCATCTATTGTATATGTGATTGTCCCAATGGGTGATCAGTTTTTGTATATGGGTCTGACCATTCAATTATATATACAACATTTCATTTTTATAGCATGTTCATTTATTTTTTTATCTATGTAATTTGTAGGTTATAAAATATTTATGATTACTATATATTTTATCATTATTTCTCACTCTCATATAGGGGGTATAGTCTCCTCACAATACCACCTTAGACGCCTACTGCTAGTTAGAAAAAATTAGAGTATGAGGAGGCATGCCTAAGGTACCATAGTAACCACTTCTCTGGGCACTTATTGGTGGTCTTTGGTGGTGGTACGTTACAAATCCACTGGTACACTGGTTTTGAGTTGAAGGTTTCTATAATACTTCATTATGTTAACACATTTTGAACTTGCAGAAGTCATCCTTCTGGTACCTTATTATTGAATACAAAATTTACTCTAATGATTTTTGTGTGTTCCCTATTTTCAACATGGGATATCTAGAACATTTTATTTTCCATGATTTTTTACCTAAGAATTATCTTATGGTCATATTCAATTTGGAAATTCCATTGAGGCTAGATTCCCCTTCTATTAGCATTCATAGCATTTTTATAAGAAACTTAGTACTTTCTTCTCTAGAGATACTCATTGAGGATAAAATTATTGATTTACTCAAACATAATATTAGTATTTTCATCATAATTTATTAACATAGTAAAAATATCATCCCATAATTTTGATAAAAATGATAGGAATAGGATTTCCCATACATCAACCAAGAATGTTACTTTCACCACTTCAAGTTGTATTCTGGTCATGTTAAACATGATCTTTAATTGAAAATCTTTTTGAAAACCTCATGAAAAATATCCTTCACAATTAAAACACTATATTTAATGTTTTTATTTGTTTATACAGGTCTTTCAGTGCTTCCATCAACTCATTTGTAGTTTTTTTATCTTAGATGTTGAAGTCTATAATTTGTGTCAATGATACCCTCACTGATCCAAGTTACTTTCTATCAAAATTTTCCCACTAACCTTCATTCATTTTGTTAGGATGGGAAAATTATTTTATAATTTTTTAATTATTTTAGTTGGGATAGTCTTCTATATACGTTCTCTAGAATAAAAAATTAGTTCATTTAAATTGACTAATATAACCCTTTCCTTCCTCCATCTACATATATTCTGAAGATATTATACCTAATTGTGAAAAAAAATGATAAGGTAAGTGAATTTAACATGATTTTAAGAGTGCGTGTAACCAATCTATAACACTGCATTTTTGTAAGATAAAATTCATAAAATCAATGAATATTAAAACTTATGTTCTTTGGAAGATCATATTTGTCGATGTTTGTTTGATGTAGAATCAAACAACTAGAACTTCCCTATATTTTAGAGAATCGGAACTAGGAAGTCTGCTACATATGAATCATCACTACTATGTTTCTCCAATTATGTATTTAAGAAAACACATAAAAATCTATCTACGAAAAAAATTAAGAAATAAAGTGTGGATAGACAATTATTTACATGGTTAAGAATTTTATCCTATGTCTAGGAGAGAACATTGAGAACTCTTACACTATCATAAGTAAAATGATTTCAAACACTATCGATAATAGGCAGTGTTACACTTTGGTTCATCATACAATTCTAATTAGCAACTAGTCCCACATTTATTTATAAATATCACCATCTGGTTAATTAGGTTACACCACCACGCTACATTTTTAGGTTTCCATCTATTTACCTCACCATTTTTTAGGATCTTACACCACCTCAACTATTGTATTAAGTGGATAATACACATCATCCATAGAGTGAACATATACCATGTTGAAAATACATTTGAAAGTTTTATAATTTCAATTAACCATAATTTAATGTTAAAGATGTTGTTTCTTTCTTGACATAGGCAGGATGAACTTTTAGAGTTCCTCCTTCTGGTATATAAAATTTGATACCTTCACAAAGCTTCACATTCCCAATAAAAGGAAAATGTTTGTAAATGTTTTATACTCTATGTTAAAGGTAGTTTTTTTATTGTTTTTACCTCTACTAAAAAAGAAAATTTTAATTGGGTTGTGATACCCCTTGTAAATTCATATTTATTTAGTGTGTATTATACCTCTCAAGGAGTATAGGGGTGTGAAGTGTATAGAGAATATATATTTTATCTAAACTACTATAAAAATCACCTATGTTGTTGTTTACTGTGTATATTTTATTTTAAATTTTAATTTCAATCAATTATCCTCTAATCCAAACTCTAATACATCTATTCATCTGGGAAAAAAATTTAAATCATAGTTATCCCCTTTAAGGGTGATTCTTCTTTGGGCGTTTTTATGATACTAAATAATTGGTATCAGGTCAATATATTGTAAGGATAGTTTCAATTTACTAATCTTTATAATATTAAATTGTTAATATTAGTTTATCTTTTATTTTGTATATATTATGTTTCTAACAACTTATAATACATAATTGTTTAATGGAAGGATTATTATATATAGTATGTCAAGGATTTAATGATGGTTGGATTCCATAGAGGCCACTTTTTTTTGTTGGGAATGACTATGGTTACTAAGAAGATGGGATGTAAGTCAAACTCAAGCAATTAAGAATTGAAAATTGGACCTTAAACAGAAACCATATAAATTTATAGAGTAAGTTACTGATTGAATAACTGATAATGATGCATGAATTTAAATTATTACATTAAAAATCAAGAATATTTTTTATTATGATTTTTTTCAAAAAAATTAATCACAAATCTTCTTGTTATAGGGATTATGATATTTAGATAATTTTTTATGTAATTAATTTTAGTATAGATATGTTGAAAATAAATAATCTAGGAATATTGAAATCTGAGTAAAAAACATAAAAATTTGAGAAAATGATAATTTTAATCAAATGGTTCATATATTCACAATAATTGTGAATGAAATGATCACACTTTGTGAATTTTTTTAAAACACTATCATCGTTAAAAGAGTTCTTGTAACACTACCAAAGAATTGTCACACCAAGAAGGTATCCACTTATAAGAGAAATAACATCAAGGGGTGCACATTTTATTAGAGTATTAATTCTTTTATGAAATAGTAATTGGATGTGAGGAACATATATAAATAATAAAATATTAAAAGGAAAGGTGAAATATTTAAAATTTTAAATGTTGTTTAATTTACCTATTATAATGTTGAGATATAGGGAAGTTAAAAAGATGATCTATCTAAACTTGTGAGAGGATTCTAAATATACATAAAAATAAATAAAGTTTTAAGAATATTATTTAGAAGAGACTGTTGAGGTGATGGACACAAATTCATTAACAAAGTTAGTTTTATTTCTTATTTTGATGCATCAGTTCTCACCTATTATGAGTGTAGAAGGAAATGAAAAATTAAAGTTGACTCTCTTCTACCAAATAATAAAATAAAAGATAAAATGATCAATAATAAATAAAAAAACATTATATGTTGGATATAACCACACTAATGACATTGATTCGAGTAAATAATCTTAAATAAAAAAGGAATTTTCAAACTAGTGCTTCATGGAAACTGTGAATGAGGTCAATGATTAAGTTTCAATTATAACATAAATTCAAATTATAAATATGACTATGATAAATTGATTATTAAATACATGCATGAAAATATTGAAAATTTTCAAAGAGATATTATT
This sequence comes from Viscum album, assembly GCA_963277665.1. Taxonomy (NCBI): domain Eukaryota; kingdom Viridiplantae; phylum Streptophyta; class Magnoliopsida; order Santalales; family Viscaceae; genus Viscum; species Viscum album. Next base: position 280,322,376 of record OY728165.1, on the reverse strand, counting down.
ATAATATATAAGTCATATAAATAACATTAAAGAAGTAATAAGAAATTTATTGATGAAAACAAGTCACTTTTTCAATAGAATGAATAGATAAAAACCACAGCTTACATTAGGAGTAAAATTTTTATAATCATTTGGAGCTTATTCAAAAGGATAATGAAACTACTTAGAAAGATATTAAATATTATAAGGAATCATGACAACTTATTTTCAAGATAAGGTTATAAAAAAATAATGTTAGTAAATAAAGTGACATAAAAATAGTGTTCATTACAAAAGTAAACTACTTTAAATGTAAACAAACATTATAAAAATTTCAAATGGAAATATATATACTTATCTTTTTTTATGTGTAGGATATGAGGAAAATATTCTTATGAATATTGAATTAGATATTCATAATCATTGGGAAACCTAAAAATAAAATATTTCTAAAAATTTATCTTATTAGATTCAAGTTAATACTTATTAAAATATTATGGGTTCCAAACAATAGCTTAATTAATACTCTTATATCCAAAGAATCATGGGTTACAAAAAAAAAATTTAATTTATTTTTTAGGAATGATTCCCTGAATTTATTGTATGGTACATGGATATTAGATGCTATAGTAATATGACTTGGGACCCATCAATCTTCATTTTTTATAAAATATGTGTTTGAAACACTATCACTCTTAGATAAAATTCCAAAGGAAATTTAAAAGGATTTGTTAAGTATGGTAAATGAATTATTTTATTGCAAGTAAATTTATGAATGTCGATGGATTATAGAATAAATTGACTAGAATATCTCAATTATATGATGACTACATGAATGTTAAATATTATAATGATAAATTATTTGTTTTTAAATATGATTCAGTATTATAATATTCAAATTTCAAGAAGAATATTTATTTATGCATCCTTTTTGAGATAATAGTGTAATAAATAAAGTGTTTCAATTCTATATAAATGGATATAATCCTATGAAATATGATGCTTTATGATGTAAAAATTTATATTATTTAAAATTTATCAATTAATCAATGATTATAAAAATTTATAGAACTGAAGGTTTAAAAGTATCATTTTAGTGATCCATGTATAAAGGGTAATAAGAATAATGGGTCGTTTAGGATGATGAAACATGTAAACACCATCATACCACACCAGTTTATTTATTTAGTTTTACCTATCCAGGATAAAATCCTTATAGGAAAGAAGTTTGAATTTTTTGTTATAAAATATTATAACAAGTTTACTTGGGTATATTTTCTTACTCAGAAGAGTGAAACTTTATCTAATTTTTTTCTTTGGGAAATTTACACCAGAATATAAAAAATGATTATCTTTATTTTAAGTGATGAAAAATAGAATTTTTGAACCTTAAGTTTGAAAAAATCTATTAAAATTATATATATTATCAGAACTTTTCAACTCCCTGGACTCTATAGAAAAATGTATAACTTGAGAGGAAGAGTAGTACACTTTAAGAAATGGAATGATCCTTGATAAGGGAGTTTGGGGAACTGAGATATTTTTGGGAAAAAACTACACATATATCCTATTATTTTTGAAATAGTATTTATATAAGACTTATCCACATGAATATTCCCAATTATTTTTGGAAAGGAATGAAATTAAAGGTTGTATATTGTAATGTTTTTTGTATGTCAAGTATTTATTCCCAATACTATAGATTTTTTAGAGAAATTAGGTGTCGATTATATTGAAGGTATTTCTATGGGATATTCTATTATTAGTAATGTTTAGTGAGTTTTTAATAAAAGGACCATGGTAGTTGAATAATTAGTCAATATCATATTTTATGAAATTGATTTTAAGGAGAAGTCAACATAATATGTATTTAAAGAATTCACTTTCAAAGATCCTCTATCTTTAGAAAATCAGTGTTAATTGGTAGAAGCATCGATTAAGGGAGAGAATTGATCAATTCAACTAAGGATTTGGAAGACACATTGAGATCACCAAATTGAAAGAGTGTTTCATAATGTTGATTTAGGTGAAAATACTAGATTTTAGGTCAAGAATTTTTATTCATAATCTATTTTTATTTCCCAATTCATTCCAAATTATGTCACATAAGCACTGAAAGACGTGATTTGGGTTATGACCTTGCAATTAGAGTTTAATCATTTTTTAAGGAATTAAATTTTTGAATTTTTTGAAACACCTAAAAATAAATAATTGATAGGATATAAGTTTATTTTCAATAATATACTTGATGAGTCAAAATAGATTATAAGTAATAAGGATAGAGTAGATTCCCAAGGTAATATTCAAGAGAATAGAATTAACTATGGTTTAGATTTTACACCAATAAAAATAATATAAACCATTAAAATTCTACTAGTTTATAAATTAAATTAAGGTTTTAAGTTATGTAAAAGAGATTTGAAAAGTAAAAATTTGAAGGAATTTATTTCATAGAACATCTATGTAATACATCCATGAGAATTTGATCAGGAGAATAATCCATGTTATGTTTAATATTAAAAACTATTTTTTGAATTGAAACAGGAACCCCAATATTCTTATGAGATGTTTTCATTTTTTCTTTTTTAAAATCATTTTTTAATGGTAAATTTTATCCTTCTTTACTTATTAAAATATATTTAATGAATATTATGATTTTTAAGATTTATATAGATGATATTACATTAGGTTCACAATATTAATTTCATTTTTAGGAATTTTTAGATTCAGTTACTAATGAATTTGATATGAGTCTCATGGGAGAACTTAGGTTATTTTTAGAATTATAGATTTATCAATGATATGATATATTTTTTATGAAATAGGGAATATATGATAATTAATTTGTGAATATGAATAGAATGGATTCATGTAAAAGGATAAATACTCATATGAGTGCTTTATATTGAATGGATAAAGATTCATATAGTAAAACATATGATCATATGATATTTAGAGATTGTTAATAAATAATATTTATTTAATATATACTTGTCCAAATTGAATGTATATGGTTTTCATGTGTACAGAATCTTAGACTAACCCCATGTAAATTCATTTGAGAGCAGTAAAGCTAATTAAAAAGTATGTGAATGGTGCTATTAATCATTTTTATTTTTTCTAGGGAAGTCATATTCTTAATTATGTATTTTTTATTGAGAATTTTTAGGTTTTAATATATGTAGAACATCACGAGTGGAATGTATCATTTTCTTGGTGAAATATTTATTTCACAGGGTTTAAAGAATAAACATCTAGTAGTTTTAACAAAAACTGAAGAAGAGTATGTAAAATTTGTAAGTTGTTATGTATAAACTTTATGGATTAGGAAAACTTTGATATATTTTGATATTTGTTTTGAATGGAAATGAAATTTGAATGAAAATTAATCATTCAAAATCAATTTTAAATCACCTTTTTATTATTCATGAAAAAAGTATATTGAATACATGTATCACTTTATCAAAGATCATTTACATAAAGAAGATATTAGTATATATTTGTTTTCCTACTTATAAACAACTGGATGATATATTTGTAAATCCATTGGATTCTAAAATGTTTGAAAAATTAATTATGATCATATAATGATATAATGTTGATGGAATTTGTGACCATGTAACTACAAGATATATTTTCATAATAATGGTTTTTAATGAAAGGTTTATTTAAATAGTTCTAATCCATTTGATAATTTTCACCGATTACCACTACTATAAAATAACCCTATGACCATGAACCTATATCCATATTTTGTAAAAACCAAAAATTTGGGTTTTTATCACCATAATCCAATGGGTTCCATGGTTATAGGTCTACTTGTGTTATCATATTTCTATGATCCATAAGTACTATGGTGATAAAAAAGCATGAGAAACTCACAACATAATGGGATTTGGGACAGAAAATGGTGAGAAATACCATTTCTATAGTATATGTGAATTTTGGTGGAAAATTGGGCCAATAAACATGATCTAAATGAATCATGGACATTTGATTCTATCAAAAACCATATGGGCATGGTCCATGATGACAATTTCCATTAGACTGGTTTACTGCCACTATCCACATAGATTATGGTAACGAGATTACATTGATATCCCTTTAGATGTGGTACATATAGACTATGGAATTTGTTTAGGTTACCACCATAATATATATAAACAGTGGATATGGTATTATATCTAAATCCCTACTTCCACGGTCCACCTAGACCCTGACCATATTTTTCTTAACCCATTGTAGTTTTTTATTTTTTTAAAAGGAAAAAAATTATAAATATATATATGTTTATATATATATGTATGTGTGTAATTATATATAAGTAAATATAGTAAATTTTTTCCTTGTTTAAAGGTATTATATGAATTGTATAAGAGGTCACATGATCGAACCTTGAAAACTTTATTTGATCTTTCTTAATTCAAAAGCCCGGTCCATGGGGACCATGAGTGTTGAGGATTGGAAACCATGGTAAAAAAACTGTGGCTATAGCCTAGATCTTACTGCAATTTAAATATGGGCCATGGTCCATATGGAACTTGGTAATAAGATAAAAACATAGTTTCTGGGCCTATTTCCCTGATTTTATCCAGTTGAAATAGGCTAATTTTCTAGTTTTTTATCTTTTATAATTCATTAAAAAATTTACCTTGTATTATGGATCTATGAAATAATTATTTACCTATGAAATTTTTAGAAAAATATTTTGGTGCAATATGTTTTTGAAGGAGGAAATTTTTTATTAAGGGGGTTTATACCTTAATTTTATTTATATTTCACATGCTTAAGCATGCCTATTTAGTCTTTTGATTATAATTGTTTAATTTTTATTTTTAGTTTTAACATATGAGGAGATGTTTTTTGTTATACTTCAAGCCCCTATTTCTTTTTATTTTTTTATTGAATGTTATTAAAAATTTTATCTGTACTGGTAAAAATTGTCTTTACCACTTTACCATATGAAAATGAAAGATTTATTGAAGATGTTTAGGTTTTTTAATTATCAAAAGGGAGAGAATATTGAGTGGATCTAGGTCACTTTATTTATTATAATTTGATAATGGTATAACTCTCTCACATATTGTTTATTTTTTATCATTGATTGTTATTATCTCTTAATTATTTATTTTTTATTATCTCCTATTTTTATTTATTATTATTAATTATTATGATTTATATTCTATGTTCTATAATTTTCATAAGTACTATTATTTACATATTAAGTGTTAAAACTTTTCTGATAGATTTTTTTTGTTTATAGTAAATTATGACAAAATAAAAATAATCTATAGGGTTGGAAATGGTGGAGACCAAGGGAATCCACACTAATAATGACTTTAATTGTTTTGGTTAATGGAACCTAAATATTAATAAATAGTAAGATTAAGGTGATTTACTCTTTTTAATGCCAAACTTTTTGAATCCAAGTTTCCCTCAGGCTACATGTGGAGAACCAATGAGCGTAGATTGACTATCCTTCTATAATCCCTAACATTGTTCGCAATATCCCTATATTCTACTTCTAAGTGAATTCCATATATTCATTAGGCATTTAAGTACACCTCTAATGAGTCATGTCCCCCCCCCCCAAATGAAACACCCACTTTTAATGATACCATTAGTGAATGAACCATCAATATTGAGTTTAAACCCTTCCATTAGTAGATTCCACTACACCAAGTAAAATCTCATGCTCATATTACTATGAGGTTTGGGGATCTATATATCCATTTTTAAATACCATAAATCATAGATTCCAAAAAGGTTATCAATTTTGTGTATCTAAGACAACATGAAGGTTTTTAGGGAAATGATATTATTATATGAACCATTATACTAAAGGTGGTTGTACCTCCCTCATATAGAAAAAGATCTCATAACCAAATCCTCTTTTCATGTCTTACCTTTTTTAGAAGATATATTAATATTATAAAACCAATAATCTGGTAGCTACTCAAATGAATCCATGTTGAGGTCAATTCCTATAATATCTTCTAAAATATTCCATACAAAGGAAGCCTAACATCCTTCTAGAAAGAGATTCTCCATTGATTCTATCATAGGATGAATATATCAATAGTATTTAGAATATAAATGGATGCATATCTTATATATAAATTCATACATGGGAATATTATAATTATGTATATTCTAGATGATAAAATTATATTTAGAAGGAATGTATGTATCATAGTAAACATCTCTCCATGCATCAACTCCTTGTTGGATATGTCTACTATTATAGAAGTTTTTTAGGATAATAGACTAGATATCTCTCCAATAAAGTATAATATTTCCAATTTCTCAACCAATGATTATTTTTTAAGATTTTTATTTTTTCATTGATGAGAATATATTGGTACAATCTTTTATTTATTAAATTTTACAATGTAATATTCCTTATATATTGTCAATTTTACCTTTATGTATTAGTTTTTTTGGAAATTTTGGTTATGTATATGACCCTAATGTATATTCTATTTTAACCTTACTTATTGGTCTTTTTGGAAACATAGTTAATCCCATGAACTTTAAATAAGTATATTTAACTTATACGTAAGATGTCTATTAGAAATTTAACTACTTATCAAACCTTTATGTATGCGCCGAGTAGTGTTGATTTTACTTTTACATATTGTGTTTTTTACTTTTATTTACCCAAAATTTACTATTATGTACTGAATATTGACACTTATGTATTGAATATTGACTCTTATGTATTGATTGTTTGACATTTTAGAAATTTTTTGGACACTTTCATATCAAACATTCACTCTTACATATTAATGGTTTACTCTTACATTTCTATATTCAGTAAAAGAGGTTACATTTATATACAAATCCCTATTTTAATTTATCCTTATGAATTTAATTAAAATATTGTATAAGTTGAGAGAGTATTTCATAAATTAGGTATTATATTTCATAGAAAACCTAGAGAAATTTTTGATAATATTTTTAGTGACTTAAATTAAATGAGATTATTTCAAAACCATTTTAAAGGGAAATCAAAGCAGTTCAATGAATGATATATTAGGAAATAAATTCTTCAATGGTTATAAATATTTGAATATGACTATTATTTAGAGATATCACTATAAATATACATTTATCAAACCATATAAAAATGGTATATTTTGTAACTTTTGTAATCACAACTATCTTTCTATTACAATTTTGGCAAGAACTTCCACATGCTAAGATTCATTATCACATGTGATCGATCATATTCATATTTTCAAAAACTATCTATAAATATATTTTTTTAGTTTTTAAATTTACTTTATTTATATATTTAACTACTCCATAATTTTAAATAGTTTATGATTTTATTCAAAAAACCATGTTTTATATTGGTTATACATCTATAAAAGGGATGTTTATGAAGTTGATAGTGCCTCTATAATAATGGCAGGTGGTGTATTTGTTGTACATCCAATGAAAAATAAAGCTTTTAATTAGTTTTTGAATCTGCTTATAAATTCATGTTGATTTAGTGTGTAGCATACATCTCAAAGAGTAGAGGGGTGTGGAGACTATACATATTATCTTTATGATTTGAACTACAATAAAAAATATTATTATATTATAATATTGTTTTCATTTTGTTTTAAATACTAATTTCAAATATTTCACCCATTTATAGTATTTAATATCAACTATATATTCATCTGAAAAAACAATTGTAGCATTACGAGAGCTACTTATGATTAACTTTTATTATAATTGATTGGTCACATAGAAAAACATGATGGTTATGCCTTGAATCCCTATCCATGGAGGGTGTTTTGAAATGATTAAATTGGTCACTCTATGGTGGAACATTAGGAATTGGTTCTTGGGTTTCGTAGATGTTTCATTGTGGAGTGAATTTCATCATGTCCCTCAAATCTATGCCATAATGTGACCCTGGGTAGGAAAATTTCATTGTGAACCATATGGTCAAACCATAATAGCCCATGGAACAATTTTTTAAATATTAATTTAAATGGATTGAAATAGAAGAAATGCTAAAATGAGGATATATTATTTTTTCAAGGAGGTATCCCCCCATTACCCTATTCTTTGGTGCGTTATATCATATTCTTTTGATTTCTATCTTGTTTGATAATGGATTCAAGAACCATATGTCCGAGTGGATTGTTTGAGGTGAGGCTAACACTCCTCTTCCCCTGGTTCTTGGTTTTTATCACAATTTTCATTTTTTCATCAATTATTCCCTAATTTTTGAGATTTATTCAAGATTATTTGATTCATTTATTAAGAATGAAAATTTTTAATTGAAATTACTTTTGAAGTATCCTATTGAAATTATGTAGGAGGTATATAAACACTATGATATATAATTTTTTTGATAAGTTATATGATATGAAATCTCATTAGATATGTGTGATTAACCCAAATATAATTTTTCTTCTATACTTTCCCATGTTTGAGTCAGTTAAGGATATCCAGGGCCATCATTGTCCCTCTGATTATTAATAATGGGTTTCATAACCACTAAATTCCATGATATTCATATAATATGGGATAATACTTATAGTTGGAATGTAATAAATGGTTTCTGAGTTGTATACTAACATAATGGATTTGGATAGGTAGAAAATTTACTAATTGATAGGGATATGTGTAGTAACCTAATGACATAGTAATAGTTTTTCTCTTATAAATAACGAGACATTAATTTAAATCAATTTTTGGATTGTTCAGAATGTATAAGGGGTGTGTGGCACACTCATTTAAATTAATTGGTTTCAAGAGAATAATATCATGGTTAAGACATAGAGTAATATTTTTCTAGGTAAAGCATACAAGTATGGATTATTGTGGTGTGGTTTTTATTCCCGACATTATATAATTTATAAAATATTGTTATTTTATAAAACATAATGTTATGATATAATGGGTCAAAAAACCAAGGGGTTGTTACTAATATATACTTGGGATATTTTTCCTCTATCTTAATACCATCATGAGGTGGTTTAGTATGTTTTGGATGTAATGTCATTATAAAAATCAAGTAACATTTCTTATTTTCTTTCAAATGATGTGACCCATGATCAATACTTCTTTGAGTTGTGATCATTATTAATTTTGGTTGTTATTCCCATTTTTTAAAGTACTATCATGTTTAGGGATCATGATGCCCATGGTGTGAGACCATATATATAGGGTCCACAATTCCCTTTATATTGATATAGATATGAAATTATTTAGATACCATAGGATGATATCGTTATAATAGTTTTTCCTTCTTTCTCATTAGTCTTATATTGTGTGTATATTGGATTTATATTTTTGAGTGATGATATTATATAAGTAGGGACTTCCTTTCCCACATAACCTTGTATCATTATACTATAGTCAATATGATTATGAGTTGAGATCGATATAGATAGATGGTCCACCTCCCCTTTAGTCTCTAAAATATTATGAGTTGTGGTTAAGATGTTTGAGGACTAAGACTAATAATGGCACGGGCCGACCTGTCCCATTAGCTTTATATCATTATACTTGGTGGACAAGATGACCTATATGTTGAGATACTTATAGGAATTATAACGTACTACCACATTAAACCTATATTTTTTTAATGACACATTCAATGATAAAACAACACTATTCAAAGCTATCATGGTCACACTGTGGGTTGTTAGTTTAGCACTCAAAGGTGTGACAATATTTGAGGTTGTTATTGTTGCTTATTATTTTTTTGTAATATAAACTCAAAAATTAACTTATTTATTATGTATTTTTAGGCACATAATTACTAGCATATTATTGATTTTTACTCCATCCATGCTATGGAGATAGTACAAAAGCATACTTCTTGTTTTGGGATCCTGCTAAGGGAAAGGTCCCTAAATCTTGTGAAAATTGAGCTGTCAAGTAGGGGTTAGATCTAGAAGGTAGGATATTTCATGTAAAATCCCCTATTTTATAAATGAATGAGATGTCTAAAATTTATAAAATTTATCCTTATTATTTTTTCTCTCTAATACAACTGTTTGGAGGTTGGTTTTTAGTGGAAAGGGTTCAAGAAATAAAACTTTTAATGGTGGTTTGAGGCTTGACCCTAGGATACCTGAAAAAAAGCCACTATCTACCCAGTGGGATTCCAATTATTCTTGTAGATCTATCCTTAACAAAACTTATTTTTCCTTATAATAATTTTTAATATATCTATAAATACTTTCAAATTTAGGAACTGACACAGAATTTGATTCTAAGGACCAGTGTGTCCATAATTAATTTTATAAAAATATTAAAAATATTTTATATTATGAACACATAGTCTCTTAAAGAAAATGGTAAAAATATTAAATGGAGTATTTGAAAAAACATATGAGACCATAGTTGAGTTTGGGACACCTTATTTACCGTAGGTGCAACCTAAAATGGGTCGATATAGGGTGTTATGATAAAAAGGTAGTTGGTGGTACATTCAGTGAATGAATTAAATGATTAATTTAATTAATTTATTAAATGAACTTATTATATTTCCACTATAAGTATACCACTATGGATGATATCTATGGTTAGATTCATAAACTTGGGATCATTTAGAGGAGTTCCTTCTACCATGTCATTAGCAAGTCGAAATCATAAGGTGACGAGACTCTAGATCTAGGCGAATTGAGGTGCAAAAAATAAAAAAAAAATCTCTCATTCATTGGATATCATGTTCTTCATCATTAAGATATCCTCTATTCAGGTAGGACTCATAATTTTTTGTATTATCCCACTATTGATTAAATATATTGAGAATGATCACATCTATCTCTTGATATGTGTTAAATCAGTCTTTCGCATGTGCCTATGTATCATATTTCAATTGATTATTAAATAAATCCCATTTTATTCCTTGTTTATCACCATAGAAATCCTTATTTTTATTCTTTGTCCATGAATGCTTTGAAAAAAATAATTTTACCTCTTTTTATTGTGATTTTATCCCTCTGTTCTTTGTTTGAGTTATTGTTGGACCATGTGGTCATGATTCAACATTTTCGGGAAGGGTTGATCACAATCAGACCCTTGGATTCATGGAATATTTGTATGTAATTAACATGTTGATGAATCCTAGAAGGAAAAATATGGATTTCAGGATATGGGTTATTCTACCATGGATTTGTAGATCCGGTGAGGTGGTGGGAATACCATAAGAGATGGCTGTGCATATGGGAGTTGGAAACACCGATGAAAATCTATTTTTCAACCAACGGATGGCCGAAAATATTGAAGAAAGGCTTACCCTTTTTATTTTGGGTGAGAAACAAGAATTGATCAATTATGTGGATGTATATCTATAATTCCAGAAGCATATATAACTTTTTGTGAAAAACCTGAGTACACTTTGTGTACTAGGATAAACACACATCTTATAGTATTCATGTGACTGCGGTGCTAGAATTTTGTGAAAGATAAGGATAAAAAACATATGTCTAGGCCACACACCATGTGACCGTCATCAGGTAGACAACCCATGTGGAAGAGAACATGGGAAATACCTTATGCAAGAGGAAACACTATGTATCATAGTTCACAAACAATGGTGAGTATACACGTACATGGGTAGTAGCATGGGAAGGACCCCAGAAGACTGACACATGTTGTGTAGTCCTCCTACAGGATGTGTAGTGATACATGAGTATTGGACCATGTATTGATAGGGAAACAACTAGGTAGAGAAATGGGGCTGCATTCCATGGGGGTCCCCATACATGTTGTGTACCCTGTCTTACCTTTTTAAGAACCTTATACCCCTCATATATCCTTCATTTGGACTCGAATTTTTACCTACAAGTAGCATATCTGTACTCCCCCCATAAAATGTGATGGTGGTCTTCATGGTAGCTTTTGAGATATGATACGAGATGTTATGAGTGTGATGATTATTTAGATTGTGGTCAATGATGGGAGTGATCATGCATGATAATTAGAGTGGTACCCCCTTACGGACTACGACATGAGTCCTATATCTACTGAGTGGTACCCCCTATGGTGTTAGGTTATGGGTCATATATATACTTAGTGGTACCCCCCTATGGTGTTAAGGTTTGGTTCCTCTATCTACTTAGTGGTACCCCCTACGGTGTTAGGGTGTGGGTCCTCTATCTACTGAGTGGTAGTACCCTATAGTGTTAGAGTGTGGGTCCTTTATCTACTGAATGGTACCCCCTATGGTGTTAAGGTTAGAGTGTTCTATCTATTGAGTGGTACTCCCAATGGAGTTAGGGCGTGGGTCCTTTATCTACTAAGTGGTACCCGCTATGGAATTAGGTTTCAAACCCTCTATCTAGAAAGTGGTACCCCCCCAACTGTGTAGGGAATGAGTCCTCCTTACACTGAGTGGCACACCCCTAATACACTTTTGAGTGGTTCCTCTACTTGGGGATTGTACCCTCTAAATTAGTTCATATAGTGGAATGGTGTGGTCCCTCCCCACAGTTACTTCTTTGGATAGACATGAAAGATATTGGGAAATGATAATGGACCTTCTAGAACTGATGGAACTCTTTTTCAGGGATGAGCTGTGAGATGGAGTTCCCCTTTCTCTCTCATATGGGATTCTTTTTTCAAGAATATATATATGTGTGGGTGTGTGTCTGTGTGTGTGTGTGTGTGTGTCAATGTTATTTAATTTTGTTACTCTATTGATTTAGGTTGAGTTGTATACTCCTATCACATCTCTTACTTCTACCCCCTACGAATTTTGAGGGATCCTACTGGGTATGTATATATTCACCCCTAAATGGGATTTTTCTGCACATTTCATATCTTATGCAGATGATAGATAGTCTAGTGGTAATTATAAAGGATTATATGGATACTTTTTTCATTTTACCACATACAATAATTGGATCTTATAGATTTGGAGCTGATATTTCTCAGTATTTCCATTTACATTTTTTTATGTTGGGACATATTTCTGGTTGGGCCTGAATTTTTATCCTTTTACCTATCAGTTTACACTATCGTACTCTAATAATCCCTAGAGATTATTAATATTTGGTTATTCTCTAAATTTTGGAAATCTTATTATTATTTTTCTACACTTTTGATGGCGGTGGTCGGATGTGTATAGGTACATTAGGAAAATCCCTCCAATATTAGTTATTGTTTTTTATGCTTGTCACCACCCACTAGCCTATGGAGGTAGGTTGGTGTAGTTGTAGATAAAGCCCCATTACGTCGGGTCATTACACAGCTGACCTCATCATCTTACTAATGAAGATCTAATAACTCATGTGGTTCATCCATGCATATCGGTCGACTGGTGTGCATTAAATACACCATATAGGTTTTAACTTTCACACATTTTACTCAATGTTTAATACCAAAATACGACCCCTACAACCCTATCATGAATTTTATACCTTCTCCCTAGGTCGTTGGCCTCTCTCATATGTCAAACTAGGGGTTTTAAAGCTTTTACCTATCTGGTGATGTTAGAATGATGAGTTCTTCTGAGTTATTAAATTTAGAAGAATTCATGAATCCATTCTAACTATGGTTGTGGGGATAAGTGGTACACTACCTCTCCAAATATACATTCCCTCCAATGGCTCGAAGGCCTTCAATTATTATTATTATTATGATAAATCCACCTTTTAAGGGAAGAAGGGGGAATTCCACGCAGACTTCATGAACATAAGACAAATCAAACCTAACGGACAAGAAAGTAAAACCAAACTGAAGACATGGAGCTGACCCTCCCTAGCATTAAATCATGATGAAGCTCTCCACTATTACAAGGAAAATCGACAAGCAAGTGTCATGTGCTAAAGAACAAGCCTGATCCGATGGCAAACGCCTTACCCTATTAAAAAAACAAATTTAAAAAGGTATGTAAAGATGAAATTCCAGCTCTAGATCCTCCTCTATGGCCTATTCCATGTGGTTTAATCTGAATGCACTGTCTTCCCACCATCGAGATAATTGGAAAAATCACAAAACAAAACTTATCAAAACCGTTCATCATATATGACAAATCCTTCAACAAGACATGATGAACCCTGCTGCACTCCACAAGACTCCTACCATCACTGCAATCACCAGAGTGGCTGGAATACGGTCCAAGGAAAGTGAAGTCAGCCATCATTTCTTGGGACTGGATGGCCCAATGCCACACCAAAGTAATGTCTCTATTGAGGGGGTCTGAGCTATTATAAACCAAAAACGCCACTCGGGGCATGAATAAACTCATATTGGAGCAGCATACATACTCTGATCAGATTCCAACATAAGAAGACCATAGATAGGGAGAAAATACAGGGAGTGACAAACTCAAAATAGCCATTTCACATCATTCCAATCGAACCACCATTCCAACAAAACCACCATTTCACTATAAATAGAAAATACAAGAAAACAACTAAATTAAAACTACAGGAGAACCACATGAACACCAGAGAGGAAAAAATATTCCTCCCCCCTTCACACCACTCTGAGGCTGACCCTAGTCCAAGGACCACCATCGAGATGTGGTAGGACCACGTTGAATCTCTATCAAGTCGGTGACCAGGGAAGATGAACTGGATCCTCGCAAGGCGGGTGCTAAGCCAAGAAAAATAATGGATTGCCGATGCAGAATCGAGATGATGCCTCACCTTGCAAGGCCATATTGAGCCAAAAAGAATCTGAAACCTCATCCTTCACCAAGATGAGATGCTGGAACCGCTCCTCTGCAGACGAAGCTAAAGACAGATCCTCGAAAGGCCGACGCCAATCCAAGTTGAAGCTGGATCCCCGCTTGTGCAGATGAAGCCGGAAGACACATCACCTCACAATAATGCACCGATCTGAGCAGAATACGAAGCTATGATCTTCATCGAGTCGAGACACCAGGGCCTATCCTGTACAAATTAAGCTAGAAGATGCCAGACCAATCCAAGAGGACCCCAAGCGAAAGGAAGCAAATGCCGATACATAGAAGTCGCGTTGGAGGAGGGGAGGAGAAGAAGTTTGAGCGAAACCCTAGCCCCGCTAGTTAGAGAGGACACTACCACTTCGAGACCATTAATTTTTCCTCTTTCTACCATCTCCCTCTCTCCTCTCCAACTATACACATTATCTAGAAATGTCCAATAAATCACATTGATAAATTTCCGCTCTAGCCACACCACTGCAATCTTCACCAAGGTGAGACCTTCATAAACACATGGTATCCCTTATTGAACTACAAAGACCTCCTTCATATATCATCATAAGACTTATTATGGATCTAGGCAGTACTCATCATATATTATATGATCTACATGATTCTATTTCAATATAAGCACTCAATCTAGGACCACAAGCATTGTCTCCTCTAGATTTTACCAACACACCGGTAACCTGAAGGGTCTCTCATACAAGTTCTCGAATGATTCCATATCAATTGTGGAGTGGTGATTTTTATTAATCACAAAATCCACAAAAGTAATATGATCCTCCCAAATATAGTAAAAGTACAATATGAAATCTTGAGGCATGTCCTCCAAAACATGAATAGTATACTCTATTTGGCCATCTTTCTGAGGGTGAAACACCATGCTAAACTAAAACTGGGTCCCAAATACCCCTGTAAACCTATCCATAAATGTGAAGTGAAATGACCATCATGGTATGAGATGATACTAAATATAAATCCATGAATCCAAAATATAAAATACATGTAAAGGAGTCCCATGATCTATATCAAAATATACTCTCATAGGAATAGAAAGTGGTTAGACTTGGTGAGTTGGTCTACTGTCACCTAAATAGAATTATGACCTTTAGTTGGATATAGGAGTCCTATCATAAATTACAAAGAGATATCATCACACTTCCACTATATATACTCATGGGTTTTAGTAAAACCAACTAGAATATGGAGATCATCCTTCACATGTTGGTGAGTGAGGCATTGTGAGATAAACTTAGTTGCACTGGTCTTCATCCTTGGACACCAAAACTAACCCGGAAGGACCTAGTATATCTTTTCAACTTTTGGATTTACTAAAAACAGGGACATATAAAATTACATCAGTACCTCTTTTCATAGTGTTATTATTACCATCATCCATACTCAAAAAAGGATAATATTCTCTTTACCTTCACAAAATCCATCAGGATCACATCTAGTGGATATCTATCCATGCAAGGCCTAGAAATCCATATGTCCAAGATGAGACTTTCTAACACAATGAATAATTAGAGGGGTAAAAACCACCGATTATAAGTAAGATAAACCATCCTCATTCACAAAATATAATTATAATGAGGTTGTCTACACTAAAACTTCACTCAAAAACAGTGAATAGGTTCTTATGTTGAGAGAATCTTCTACTATATTCCCCTTTCTAAGAGTATATACTATCTCAAAGTCACAATCTTTTAGGTACTCTATGTAAATATATAAACTTATCATATATAGATATTACATTTCTTTAGATGAATATTCATAACATTACAAAAAAACATGCAGGAGGATCGTAAAGCTATAGTGCCTTTAGAAACTTGGATACATAAAAACTGGTCCAAAATTGAGTTATGTCACCTCCCACTACATTCTTCATAACTAGAAATATTCTTATACATATCATATATAATAACTTTTATCATAATCTAGGGAAGGAAAACATAATAAAAGATTATCTCATATTCTTAGTATGGGTAAACAATGGAGATATTAATATATCATGAGTATAAGGGTATGAGAACATGAGAATAATATCTGAAATCCAACCCTGCATATCATAAATCAAAAACATGGGTCATGGGATAAATATTTGAAATTAAAAAGACACGAATCATAATGGAATACAATAATATGAACCATGAGGTCCTAAAATTGGAATACGACATATATATGTGGCATACACATAAGAATAGAAAATCATTTCCTTATTATTTCAACGCCTATTTACAATACTATCATAGTGGATTGGATTTAGTCCCCAAACCATCATAGAAGAAAAATTCCACTCCTCAAAATATCATAGTGGATAGAGTCTCTTAACAAACTGGGTTCACTCCCCATTATAGTTCTATTTATCTCATGAGATATCAAACTTTACCCAATATATTGGAGGGAGATATATGTCCCACTCGTTATATAATGAAAATCATAGATAAGTGTGTCACTAGATCATAAAAAATTAATCATATAAGAACCCATGGTATTAAATGGGTTTCATAATAATTTCATTTAAAAAAAACCTATGTAAAATAAACACATCTCATAATCATTTCAACATTTCCTTTAAGCATAAACAGAAGAAAATGAAGCAGGTTTCATAAGAATTTTATCATGGTATAACCCATGTAAGAAAAATAGGTTTTCTAATTTTTTTTATCATAAACATGAAACATTAAAATAAAGAATAAGGATTGTATATTTGGATCATATCCCCAGTAAATAATAAGTAATTTCAAAGGATTTTATATTAGATGGAAAATCATTTTGAAAGAAAAATCACTTGAAATTTTTCTTGTGGAAAATATCATTTCTTTAAAATTCACTTTCTATTTAAATTAAAAATTCATAAAATATATTATAAATCATTTTAATTTAAAAGTACATTGAAAATTTTATAATGTAATATTTTATAAAAATAATGATCCTGATGTCAAAAAAGTTTTTCTCATTGTTATACATGTTAAAACAATGATTCCCTTTTCATTTTTAGTAACAGAAAATGGGATTTGTTAGAAAAAATACATGATATTTCCTCTAATTTTTTTATAAAAATTAAAACATGGGTAAAAATATATTTAATAAATCATTTGGATAATGTTAAAAACATTTTCTGATTTTTTTTTTATAAAACATGGTTTTAGAAAAAAAATGGGATTTTGACTGAAGAGGGAAATAAATATGATTTTTCTTAAAGATATTATGTTTAAATCTTGAGTAAATAAAAACGGTAAAATGAAGGAAAACAATTATTATATATAAATAAATAGAGTAGAATTAAATATATGATTTTATTTAGATATAGATCAAAATATTTCATCATTGGAAGCATAACAATGAGAAATCCCAATAAATGATGTGATTGTAACATAAAACCCTTACCACTATGGGAACATTGAATTTCAATCATCATGAAAGAATATTGTTAAATAAAACTTATAATATCATGATATTAAATAAATTATTGATATTATATGTCAAATTTTATGTCTATAAATCTCATAAAAACAACTTTGGTGCATAACATAACATATGTCTCAAAGAAGGAAAATTGAGACAAAAATCCATTACCTTAAGTCTCAACTTCCTTCGTACACATTCAAAAATTATGTATAATAAATATAAGTATATTATAAATATATTATATAACCATATATATATATATAATACCATATTATATTTAATTATGACCTTTTATTACCTATTTATTAACAATCCCTTATTAAAGTCACGTTTTGGGCAATAACTACTTTTTTTTCATGTATGTTTTGATTTGTTATTTTTTTGGTACTCATAATTTGATCATGGTAACATAATATCTATATTATTAACCATGGTATAAATATTATATATATTTATTATATATGTATTTATAGTAATCTATAAAATTTAGTGATAGAAAATGAAATACATCATTCATAGAGATGGTTGGTAGTATGTATGAATGAACATCATTTAAATTTTCTTAATGGGTTGAAAGAAGAAAGTTAAATAATACATTACCATCAAAGAATCATTTTTATGTTATATATTTTACATTTTTTCTTTAAAATAATCTGTATTACCTTCCATGTATTGTATGAACGAATCACGTCGCTTCATGAGGCGGTAGTCCACTGTACACATGAACAATGTTATCATATTCCCATATAATGGAAAATAAGTTGGTATATGTGATGTAATAATTAAAAAATATAATTATATAATAAATATAATATATTAACATTTTATCCATCATTATATCCAATCATGAGAGGTGGTGATTGAAAATAAATAACATCTGTTTGTGAGGAGGTAGTCTGCCGTACACACTAATAATGATTTCATATCCCAATTGATGAAAGTGGAGATGGATATTGGTAGTTACATTAACATAAAACATATAATTATTTTTAAAATATTTATTTTTTTATATAATCATGTATTAATATAAATTTAGTTATGTGGAGGAAGAAATAAAATAAAAACACTTGTTGAAGAACGTTACCTCTTCTTCGGGTAACCTCGTTAGGTTTTCACCAAAAGCCTTCCTAGGTTGTATTTATGAAAAAAATAAGGATTTTAGGATGATACTAGATAATTAAGGAAGATAAATGGGTAGGTATGGGATGAATCAAATTGTTTTGGAAGTATAAATATAATAGGAGATGGGGTGGCATTTTATAAGTGATGTGAGTGGAACAATTGAAATTTTTGGAAAGAAAAAGGTGTACCCCCATTTATCAAATGAAAAAAGGATAAAAAATTAAAAATTATCAATAATTAGATATGATAATTTATAAATATGTAAATAAAAAGGTTTTGTATAAGTTTTGGGTCATTTTTTACCCACACCTTTTTAGTTTAATACTAGATAAACACATCTTTACCATAACCACAACAAATAATTTTCTCTATTTATACTAATAATTTTAGTATAAAATTAAGTTTATGTTATTATATACTATAAATTATTATTATTATTAAAAATATGCAATCTATTTTTATAAATTTTTTTCACAGTAGTGGAATATTTTAATTTAAAATTAATCCTGCAGACACTGTGAGAATGCAGGGTTTCAGAGAGATGTTTCTCATAAGAAAGTTTTAATTTCAAAATCCAATATGAAATTGATTAAAATGAACTCAATTTAATTTAAAAATATATAATTGAACTAATTTTTCCTTTTTCTCTATTTTATTGAAAAATTAATCATATAAATTATATAAATGTAAAGGCAGTTTTTCAATAAAAGCTAGTATTTTTCACTATTCATCAAAAAGTTAAATTTTTTAGAAAAATTCCAAAAAATCATACCTAATATAATGTTGAAATTATGTTTTAAAAAATAAAGTTTATTTCATCAAATTAATTTTCTATAATTATGAAAAATTAATTTTTTTATTTTTTCACTGAAAGAAAAAATATATCATTTTTTGACAAAAGGTATTTTCTATACATATAAAGAATTTAATGAAAATTATGTATTTTATTATAAATAGATTTTATTTATTTTAAAACATCATACTTAATATTTAAAATTTGTTTTTTTATTAATTCATCCATGTTTAATGGATAAGTAATAACCCTCTTTTTTTAAAAATTTATATTAATAGTTTTTCATGGTTCTTTAGAACTCCATGTTGCATGTAACGCATGTTATCAAAGAAATTTAATTTATTCAAAAAATATTTCATAAAATTTTGTGGTGTTATAGTTTATAAATTACATCTACCACAAATTAGGATCTTTCTATAAAAATATATACTTAAGGATCTTGTGGTAAGAATATACTATAAATTTCTCTCATATAAGGTAGTGTCACCACATATTTAGGGTGGAAACCCTTGTTTCTAGCTCCAAATAATGGGTCATGAAATTATTATCATGGGGACTTAGCTGTTGGTAACCATAATAAATCATCTCTTACCTATATATCAAAATACATCTAAGGATAGTTCTATAGGCATCATAAAACACCACATATAGTATACCCTCTTTCGCAATCTCAAGATGGGGGTTCTTGCCAACCACTATCGTACCTCCTAAAAGTCATGATGTAATCTCTCTATCCATGAAATAGGATACCCCTTTTGGGTCATGAAAGTTAGGGGTGAATAAATCAAAGAGAAATTGGTAACAAATCTCTGATAATAGAAAACCAACCCAAGGAATCTATGCACCTCAGTCACGCTATTTTGTTTATTTTAAGTTAGACTATCCTCACCCTTTTCTAGGCTAACTATTACTCCCTATTTTTAGAATCCATTCCCCATGAAGTTGACTAATTTAATCCAGAATTGACACTTTGATTTTTCCATAAATCTGGTTCTCCCATAGTATATCCAAAACCATCTTGAAATGTTTCAAATGCTCCTCCTCTGATGCCAAGTACACAATAATATCATCGATGAAGACTACCACTAATAATTCCAAGAAGTGTTTAATGATTTTATTCATAAGTCCCATGAACAATTTTGTGGCATTCATCATTCTAATTATTGTCACTAAATACTCATAGTGACTGTAGAAATAACAAAATGGAATGTTCAGTATATCCTCCTATAGAACTCAAAGCTGGCGATTTCCAGACATATGGTAAATGTTTTGGAACCACCACACTCATTTAAACTAGATGAAGTGGTTATATATTCTCATAAGTGGATACTTATTCTTAATTATAACATAGTTTATGGAACAGTAATCCACACATAACTTTAATCTTCCATAAGCCTTCAGGGTGAACATCACTTGGGATGCCTGGGGTGACACACTAGGTCTAGAAAAGCCCTTCCTCTATAAATCCTCTAACTACACCATCAGCTCTCGAAGATATATGGGGGATATCTGAAATTATAGAACAGATGTCATTATAGATATTAGGTGCATTTATATACAGAAATCAATCTATTGGAGGGGATTTAACCTCAAAAAATACTTAGGGAAAACATCCTCATACCCCACCACCAATATAGAAAACTGAAATCTCATAAAATTTTTAGATTAAAGGGTAATTATAGATAAATTAAGAGTAATTAGTTTTATCCTCATATAAACAATAACATTCTACTCTTTCTAAAATTATTTATCTCAAGTGAATCAAAATATCATCACATCAACATAGACACACTATAAACTCTACATAAAATAGTCAATCTACTCCTGGACTACAGATAGAAAATACATAACTTGAATGAAATTATAAGGCACCATCATTATTATAAAAAGATCCAATATATAGAATTACTCTTCAATAGTTAGGTCAAACTGTCATTTAAAGTGTGCGATCACTGAATCTCCCTTGGTAGGTGTCTCTATATTAAAGTTTCGAGTGAATGGATGCACAAGAATATATAGATCTTTAATATGGGATGTGGTTTGAAAATAATGGATTGTGCCTGTGTCTATTAATAATATAACTAAAGAATTGAAGACACATATCATACATCAAATAATACCTAAAATATTTTGGTTATAATCCTTCGTTGCTTTCAACTTATCACATCCCTAACCACCAACTCCATGACCCCGGAGTGGACTACATGGGGGTGGTTGTGGTGGAATATTAAAACATTAGCTACCTCCATTTGATATCCCAACTCATATTCCATGCATTATACCCTACAGACTTCTCTATTCAAGCCGCTACCTCTGAATCGGTAGTTCATTTAATATCTCTCAATCTACTGCATGATGGTTTAATCAATCCCATGAGATATTCCCTCACCCATAATAAGAGAAGAACCACCTATCCCTGTGCTGATGGGAACCATCCTAATAGCCTTGGACATCCTAACTTCTATCCTAATACCATATTTAAAAATCCATATTCACATGGATACCTGATTCTATCGTCAACTATCAGCTACTATGTCTCAGATCGAGGGTGCCCACTGAAAAAAACAATTTTTGGTGACTACTCAATAGAAACACTCACCACCACTATGGAATTCTCCAACACCACAATATAGGAAGTTATAAATAGAGAAACCACTCTATCCTAGATATATTGATGAAGTCCATGATTGAATGTATATGCTCAAAATTACACATCATGAACCATGTATATGCAGTACCATGAAAGTTAAGTGAACCTTTATGAAGACTCTATTACTTACATGCTTCCCTACTATAGATCAAAAAGATCCTTGATACACACTTCCAACAAAGTTTCTTGGTAAAACTAATTTATGAAGAGATTCTTGAAATCTATCCAAGTAATATTCACCTCGTCATGTGTCTATGTCACCAATATCCATTGCAACCCTATAAATCCATATATAAGGCTTTCTATTTGGACCACCATCTTATTGGAAGGGGTTGTAACCATGAGAAAAACTCATCCTAATGCCTCAAGCTAGTCCTCCACCATCTGGTGGTCTATCTCATCTAGAATCCTAAATGGACAATAATTTGTAACTTATGAAATGGGATTATCCTATACACATCATTTATTGGTATTTTAGGATAATCTGCTACTCAATATGTGGAGATATGTTCACAAGACCACCTGAAGATGCCACCTCTAGAACATCCCCATGAGCTAAAGCATCTTTACAAAGAGGATCATCATCACGATATGACTGCATAATCCTATCTAGATATCATCATGGATGAATCATGAAAAATTAAAGTTGCACCACAGGAAAAGGAAATATATAGTAAGTTAACTCATAAAGGATATGTAAATCACCACCCATTCTAATATGATACATGTGATGATGTTTTCTCGACAAATAAACTCGACATGTATTGATTCAACAATAAATTTATTAGATTTGTGATGAATGTATACATTAGACATCACATTATCACTAGGTTCCCTGGACTAAGAGCTAAACTCAAGAAACTTTAACTCTATTTCCTTAGTTCCCAAGGAAAAAATCATAACTATACTATCCAGAAACTCTATTCCTAAAATGAACCACTTTGATACCAATATATCTTGATTTGTCCCATCATGGAATTTCTAGTTGGAATAAATTTGAGCATAACACCCCAATATCACCTCCAATAGGCTAGGTTCTAGTAACTAGTTCTGATTAGGCATATAACACATTTGGTAGGATCTACCCAAATGTACTTTTAAACATGAAAACATCTCCAAACATCAATACAATATAAAAAAGAAAGAAAAAATTAATATAAAATGTATATTCATAAAAATAATCTCACATCAAAGTTCTAAAAAAGTACATAAATGAAAAAAGGCCAAATATAAGCCCATTAAAACTAAAAACAGTCCAACCATCTACTAAGAAGGAGAAAGATGTCAAGATGAAACTTTTGTGACCGTGAGTAGTCAATATACCGTAACTAATCTGCACCGAATCCTAGTTCTCCTATGAATCCATTGAAAGGGGGAGTATAAATATACCCAGTAGGAGAAACTATAATATCCAAAAATAAATAATCAAAGAAATTTAGTTCATGAGAAATGATGACAAATACCCAGATATTCTCAATGGTAGACCCCAATTCTCAAAGTAAGGCCACTTCCACTCTAACAGCCTCGGATTTTTCTCAAGGTTCCAAGGCAACAATCATCTGTTAGAACTCACTCCTTATATATTGATAATATTGAATGAGATTATCAGATTGGTTATTATTATTAACTCTACCAGTGAATCAGTACACATTAGAACTTATATAATGTCAATACATAGGTATGGTATTACACCCAGGCCTTATGGGGGATACATAGCCCTATCATTAATAACCCACTAAGATGGGGATCGCTCACCCTGAAATTCAATAACGAGACATCTAACCCAACCTAGGGATTAAGGATAAAAGATTACACCATAGGATACATGAAGGGAAACTCGAATCTATCAAAACTAACTTGTAGAGTGGATCACTCATCCTATTATTAGGTTGAGATGCCTCATTATACCATTATGGGGATGGCCCAAGGGATTGTACCCTATTGATACCCAATTATAATAAAGAGAATAGAGGATAAATCTTTCCCTAGATAGGGTACATGGTGTGCATTTTTTAGTTCATACATTCTTATGTTTTTTTGTGTACTCCAACACATGATCATGTACTCTAGACAAGCTCATGTACTCTATTAATTCCTATGTACTCGAGTTGTTCCCTTATACACTAGTTATTCTCATTTCCATATAATCAGATGTATATGTAAGGCTGTAAACTTTGTGTCACATGGTGTGTGGACTTTCCATATGTCGTGTGATATTTAACTCTATGTGTAACCTTATCTTCCATGAAAGGGGTCCGTATGGCATGTTTTCTTCCAATTGATATTCCGTGTAATTTGATATTTTCTAGAAATCCATAGTCTTTTTGTGTATCCACCTACATCACCTCCACCTCCGTTCCAACCATAAATTACACTCTAAAATCTAAAATCTAGGGTTAACCAAGCCTAATACATTGTTAGTGTATAGATTTAGACCACCCATCTACTTGGAAATCATCTCTTATCACATCGCAATGTCAAAAAAAAACCTTAAGATGAAAAACCTAGATCAAAACCTAATATTCTACCATGTTCATTACACCAATTTCATGGAATCATTCCAATATTTGAACCCATAGTAATTATTAGTTGTTCTAAATAAGGATTACACAATGATTGGTTTTCAGTTATTGTCAGACCTCCAATCAAAAGAATTTTTAATAATGGACGTTTAAAGATTGAGGGGAGAAAATCATGAAATATAAAAGTGATGAAATTAACATCACCCATAATTTAGAATAATAATTAAGTTTCAAAAAACCCATTATCAATTTTCAAAATCAAAGAATAAAAATCATCAAAATGTAAATCAAAAAATGATTTGTGAATTAATTTTCTAAAGGAATTAATTCTTATTCGATATGGGACAATCAAAAATAAGGATTAATACAACAAAAAAGTTTTATCTAGAAATTTGTTTGATTGATGATAAAGAATCATTTATGTATCATTATGTTTTGTGAGATATAAAAACTATTTTGATGATAATAACCTCCTTGGAAAATCATTCATCGATCCATGATCTCATTAGCACCTACCAAATATTTCCTCCAAGGTCATCTCCAATATATTAGTTTATGAAAATAACTAAAGGATTTTTCCATATCTATAATAAAATTAGTGTGTATTATGTCACAACTAATTAATAAAAAAATTAATTAATTAATTAATTAATTTTTTTATTACTTCACCCTAGACTACTCTTAAATTAAAAAACCAATGCATATAAAAATCATGTTGTTCCCAGGGTAAATACCACATTATGTATTTAATATAAATATATAATTTCAATTATAAAATTCCAATCATGATATATTACATTATTTCATAAAAATATACCCATATTTGATATATTATATTTTTTATTTTTCATTATATCAACACTTCAGATCTATGGGCCCTGAAATCCCACATAGAATCTACACCTAACTCTGATAGAATTATTTAAAATATTCCAAAGTGTTACAAGGTAAAAATAGATTCATTTCACAAAATAATAAAATGGTTCTCCATTAATGATTGAGTTTTTTATAAAAAAATCTACATTTTCTTAGGTCACTCTTCTAAACATTTCAAGGATCCATTATTAAAGGATATTTTTATTAAATGAAAATTTTTTAAAATAATTTTACTCCATATTTTTGGAAAATATATTTTTAAAGTGACCCATATCTTTTAATTTTTATGATAATATTATTTCTTAAAAAATATATATATATTTAAGATTTTATTCTGTGTGAACACATACTTCCACAATTTTTATCTTTTTTATGAAACTTCCTTTCTACTCCTTCATGGTTTATCAAATAAATTATTAGAATTTCAGTTTTATAAAAAAAAATTAAATAGTGTAGTAAAATTATTATTTATGAATAATTTTTATTAATTCTCTTAAAATTTTTATTTTCCTTCTATGTATACACCATCTACTCATTCCACTGTTATTATCTTTTTACTCAATCCATATTCTCTCTCAGGATGGCCTATGCTTATGTTTTTTATTATCACACGACTCATTTCCTTCTTGGGTAAATTATATGTTGATATAATTATGCATGATTTCATTAGGTGGAACACATAATGTGATACATATAAATGGTGTTCCTGATAGAACACTAATTCATTAAGTAAAAATTTAATATATATAGATGACATGTTTAAGATATCATGGAAAAATTATTTGGTACATTTCTATGATACCTTGGTGAAAAATAATGGTAATGTATGGACGGGTGAACCCTGATAATACTTTAATATATTCGGTAAAGAATTAATATTTAGATTTTACATGTTCATGATACATTATAAGTATTCATTGGTTGGTTTTTTTGATACCTTTGTGAACAACTTTCTAAATATGTTTTTATGAAACCAGAGTGATAAACTATGGTTATATGTTTATGAATGCATCATGTTTATGTCATAGAAACATTTCTATGTTATGCTTCATGTACATATGATCATGTTATTCCTTAAGTACTTAACTTAAATTTATTATTTTGTTATATTTATGACCCATGTTTTATCAATGATAGCTTCTGATTTCATGTTTTATAACTTACTGAGTATTTGATCTCTCACCTTTATTATGTTTTCATTTCCCTAGGTTATAATAAAATGAAATATGTATGATGTGTCTTGAAGAGTATCTTGTGTGAAAAATTATTTGTGAGATTTTGAAGACTTTTATGGTTTATGTAGTCTCTTATATAGTTGAAAATGTATTTTTTTTTGAAAAAGGAATGAGTTTTTTTCATTATTATATTTTCATAACTCTTTAATACTATAAACCTAAAAGGTTATTGGAATGTATTTAATGAAATATAATCATTATGATATGTAATTATATGGTCTCATGCATGGGGTTTCATAGTTGGTACATGAGTAGGGTTTAAATAACTATATAGATTATGGTCCCAGTTAAGTATAATTTAAGGGTTGATAAGTTAAGGTTGATCATAATTTAAAATGAATTGATTACCCTTTGGATTAGTTTAGGTATTATTGAATATTTTTGGGATTTAAATAATAAAAACATAGTGAAAACCCTAGGGATTAGTCTTTGGGATAATTCTACGTATATGACAATACCATGATGTTTTTGATAAGGGGAGATTTTATGGTTATAGAAATTACATCTCTTTATGGATATTGTAAATTGGTTGCAGGGGCAGAATATATGTACCTAAGATTAATCACCCTATAAAAGGATGGTTGAGTAAAAAATCAATCTTTAATATAGTGCTTGATGAGTGGGACTAAACTTCACAACTGTTTGGATAATATTGGGTGTGTTATTTGGATAATCAAATTCTATTTACATGTGATAATTAAGTATTTATTACATTAAGGAATATGATAGAACCCAACATAAATCATCTTAGATTAAAAAAAGGGTGATTTAGGTTAAAATGAAAACTAATTTAATAATTTTGAAGAGTATGAAATTTTTAGGTTGACTGTTTCATCTTACAATAATTCTTTTATAGTGTTAATTGATGATCACTCCTGTTGGATCCTTTTAGTTTTATAATTGGATGAATCCCAAAAGAATCAAGTTAAATATGGGTACCAAAGTCAATGAAATGTTTTTTCTAATCAGAAATCTAAAGAAGATAAATACTAAAATAAGAAATCTTATTATTATTCCAAGCCCACTGTCATGAATTATGACTAACATTGTAAATATAGTTTAATTCAAACCCAAAATAAAGAAGAGAAAGTTGGTGTGTAAAGACCTATATTTTCTATGTAATTTATTTTAAAATTATATGGAATTATTTTGAGTCCACGAAATATGACGACACACGATTTCGAGGCCCAGAGTGCCTAGAATGCTTCATCAAAGTTTTGTCAAGCTTTAATTAGCGTGCATAAGCCATTTTACTAAAAACATGTAAGAAATCTTAAATGGATGCCCAGATCAGAAATCAGAGGGCACCGTTGCATTCAAGATGGAGGGTTTACCCAAGGCGCGATATAAGTTTAGTCGGCGCAGGCCTCTAGTGGGAAAACCCAAAAATGGCATAACTGTAAATAAAATAATTAAATAAAATTATTTTATTTTTTAAATGCTTATAACTCATGAACAATAACCCAGATTAAAAATCAGAGACCACCATTGAACTCGTTAGGTTATTCTTTCCTTAGGATGATACTAATATTGGTCAGCGTGAGCCACCAGTGAAAGTTAGTTTTTGACCGTAAATAAAATAATTGAGTGATGATTATTTTATTGTAAAATCTATAACTTCTAAACGATAAATCAGATAAAAAATATGAGGGTACTGTTGAGTTTGTTGGTGTGTTTTCTCTTTAGGCGAAGCCTACCCTCAACTGGAACGTGTCTAGGGTGAACATAATTAATTTATTGAACATTTTTTAATGTACGTTGAGTAAACACATGAGTGACATTTTCTAACTTTTGAACCAGTGATCAGATTAAATATCTGAGGGACCATTGAATCCACAACACCGAGATTCTCTTAAGGGAGAATTTACTTTAACTGCAATAGGTCTAGAGAAATAGTTAAGTATTGTAACTTTTAAAAAGAAATGAAATAAAATAATTTTATTATTTCATTTTCTTCTATATCCCCCAATGGACAAGAGGTGTGTGGGGACATCGATGTGGAAAGCCAATAAGTGGCATTACCTGTCAACCCTAAGTAATGACGTCGTTGGTAAATTAGGAAGGTTCCTAATTTATGAGCCCCCATTAATTCCCCACATAATTACTTACCCTCCCTCTATCCTATATATATGGAGCTTGGGGGGAGGTATCAGCACAACTTCTCCAAGCAACAAAGTACTGAAAGAGCATCGTGACACCAGAACCTTAGAGGACATAGTCGATCCCAGTGGAAGGTAACGGGTGACATCGATCCACGAACTGAAGGGTGACGTACGAGCGGCGCCAATGGTAATCTATTACGGGAATGAAGAACATGAACCACCTTCAAGCGTGGATGTTCTCCAATGGGTTTATGAGATTGGGGTTTTATTCGTTTATGCATTTTAAATTATTTCCTCTTTCCCATTCTTGAATAATACGAAGAACACGGACCAACCAACTAATTGGTTGATCCGCGATTCATTCATTTTTGCGGGAGGTTGTTGCTGGGTATCTTTGTAGGGTTTGGTTATTGTTAATTAAATTTATTATTAAACCCTTAATCCCCCTCATGTTTACGAGCTAACGCGAATGGTGTGGGCCTAATGAAACTGGCCCAAACCCTCCGCTATCTTGCAATCATTGCGCCTCAATGGAAGAGAGCCAGCGCGGCGACACTGACCAGCTACGTTGAGAATAGTGCATCGACGCACACTATAAGAAGAGGCTGTGACACAAATCCACGATGGTCATCGGAGTGGCTTACACTAGCCAACCGTGGAAGAGGCACGGCCTGCTGTCACACGCCGCCGGTGAGCAGAGGGCCGTAGCCCGTTTTCCGCAGTGGACGTAGGAGATGGACGGTGCTTCGGCCGGCCGTTGAAGGAGGGGAAGCGCGAACAACGCGCCTCATGCGAGCAGGAGGTGGCATGACTAGGACACCTTCGATGGGTAATAAGCCGCAGCCGAAGCTATGGAGGAGGTAAAACCCGCGCCTCTGGCGGGTTCTGTGACGACTGAGTGGCGCCCATGTGGCGCCGCCACTTCACAAACCGAATGACATCCAGGATATTTGGGAGTTCGAAAGACCAGGGGGTCACACCCCCATGCTGGCTAAGATAGACCCCATAGAGGACCACTTCCCTAGTGGGTCGTTTCCCCTTTGTGGGCCGCCCCTTGCGGGCCGCCCTTGGTGGGCTGCCTTTGCAGGCCGCCCCTTTGCGGGTCGGGCTGCCCCTTTGCGGGACGAGCCGTACTTGCCGGCCTCCTTTTGTGGGCTGTCCCCTTGCGGGCCAGGCTGGACCTCTATCGAGCCCACTGTGACCTAACCTAAACCAGGGAGGGTCGGGTCGGTCCGACCGGGTCGGACCAGACCCTTGCTCACCCGGCCCCAGAAACACTTAAACGAGCCCTAAATTCTAAACCATATGTTTGATTGAAAAACCCTCTGCATCATAAGGATCCTTAGGAAAATTCAGTTCTTTTGAGATACTCTACATGAGTTTGGAGAAAGTTGGGGAATGACCGGGTTGGATCGAACACGAATCCAACCGGGCCCGCGACACTAAAACACCCGTATCTTGCAAACCATACATTCGATTGACGAGCCATTTGCATCTATGGGACTCTCCTAAGAAGACATATCTTTTGGCATACTTTTTGGTGAATTAAATGGATATAAATATGTGGAGAGTGGCTTTATTAGTGGTTCTCCCAATAAGACTACATACAGAACCCTTCGGTTTGCTAAGACCTAAAGACTGCTTGACGATGGCCTAGTGGGAAGCGGATCTATGTGACCCTATAGGCCCATGGTGGGGAGTGGCTATGTGTGACCTGGTAGAACCATGGTACTAGATAGGAGGAGTAACTTAGTTTGACCAAGGTGGGAAATGGCTCTGTGTGACCCGGCATGCCCACAGTGGGAAGCAACTCTGTGTGACCCGACATGCCCATGGTACCCATCAGGGATGAGTACCACAGTAGTTCATGGTTACTGGGAAGCAGCTATGTGTGACCTCGCAGACCCACTAAACTCAAAAGAAGATCAGTTCTCTAGCAGACGAGGAGTTTGACGATTTGATGATCCTTCTATCGCTGACCTAAAGTGATACCTGGTGTGAGTTGAGTCCTTTATCTTCGTGGTGATACCTGTGTGGTTATTTTACCTTCGTGGTTATATATTCGTGATAATACCTGTGTGGTAATTTTTCCTTCATGGTGTTACCTTTGTGATATTCTTCCCTCGTTTATGAGATGATTATATCTTGATAACTTAGGTATATGTATGGGCATATACCTAAGTAGAGTTTTTGACTGCTTCTTGCTTGTGATTGAGGTCTTGCTTTATGGTCTTTCCTTTGTGGAACTCTAGGAGACATTTAGGGGTCTTGGGGTCCCTACTGAGTATTTTTATACTCACCCCTACACGGGCTTCTCCCACACCTTGTTGTGTATTGTGCAGACGATGACCAGCTGAGCTGAGACTTGAGGGAGCCAGGACCAGCTGGTACATAGAGGAGACTGACTGTCGTGAAGTGGTGTAGAGATTATATGTACCTACCCTTCAGGTAGGATCCTTGGTGGATGATCCAAGAGATTTTGTTTACTTTTCAGTTGTATTTTTACCATTAATTTTTACTTTTACTTTACATTTGGGCTTGTATTTCTAGCCCCTTTACTTTCAACACTCTTTTCACTACATCAGTTACTTTGTGGTTACATCTTTGTTTTGTTTTAAATATGTACAGTTGCTTATTTTTTTTCTCTTGTAATGTGTTTCTGTATAGGTTAAAAAGGAAATTCCTTCCAATTTTAGGGATATACATTTTCGGTGCTAGTCGCCAGACCCTGGTCTATGGAAGGTGGTCTTGGGGTAGTCATGACATAGGCCCCGAGGGATGGGTCTTGACAAAGTGGTATCAGAGGATTTCAGTTCTACCGAAGAACTAGGACTCTGATCTTTTCTCTATGGAAATAGTGTTAAGTGTTATGAGTGTGGTTTTTAGTTTGAGGAATCCAGTATTGGTGTGGCAGATGACGTATCCATACACCAGGACCCTGAATTATGATTTCTGACTCAGTACACAGAAACACTGATTGCGTGTGTTTTTGATGAGTTTTTCTTGTGATTTAATTAGATTCAGATCACTAGGTATAACTTAATGATTGTGTCGCACCTATTCCTTATCAAGATGCCACCGTGTAGACAGCCTGCTAGGATTCCTGAGAGAGTTCGTGATGACGGCCCGCTGAGTGATAAGGCCTCAGTGTAGGGCTCTATTACGGTGTTAGCACCTTCGGGTGGTGCACTATTAGTATCACCACCCATTGAGAAGCAGATTCCACCAACCCCACCAGCAGAGGGTGCATGCTGAATGAGTGCATTGCATGAGTTTCAGCAGTTGAGAGCTCTGGGGTTCCGAGGTGAGACAGATCCCCTGAGAGCTGAGGATTGGCTCGAGGCTATGGCTAGAGTTTCTTGCATAGTTGGGACGCCAGCAGATCAGATGGTGATGCTAGCTACTAGTCTATATCAATGTGTGGCCATGAGGATGGTCCGCATGATGATGAGGCTTTGGTACATGGACTATTGCCTGAGATGGTACCTTTGGGTAGTGTGTCAGCGATATCACTACCCATTGGGCATCAGTTACAACTAGAAGTACCAGTAGAGGATACATGTAGGCTTGGTGCCATACACGTGTTTCAGCATTTGATACCCCTCAGGTTCTGAGGCAAGCTTGACTCATAGGTGACTATGTACTAGCTTGAGTAGGTGGTCGAGTTTCTATTTAGCCAGGGCACCATTCGATCAGATGGTAGTCCTAGTAGAGAGCCTTTTATGTGGCTCAGCAGGACGATGACAATTTTTAGATTACCCTAATCATGCGAAGAGGTGAATTTTCAGTGGATAAGCTTGAGAACCTTCCTCAAATAAGGGGGTCTCTTTCTATAAAGAGCTATGGGATGAGAGTACCATAGAGCTTCAACAGCTTTGGTAGGACGACATGTCAGTAGTTGAGTATTCATTGGGGTATACTGACCATCATGAGTACTCAATGAATATTGTACGATCGGTGCTTCAGGGATCGAACCTCATAGTGAGGTGTGTTTAGGGACATCCAAGTTAGCACTTTTCCTCTATGCATTCCTAATTTTTTAAGGGTGATAGAGAGAACCTTTGTGGTTGAATTTTATTTTGCTAAGTGGATACAACCAGTGAATGTTAGTAGTGTGAAAGAAGGAAACTGATTCCAGTATTAGAGACTTAGGCATGTAAAATGTTTCGAGAAGAAGAAGTGTTAAGGACAAATGAATCTGCAGGGCAGAAGACGTGGAAGTGGAGCTGGGAGAGCAGTACGAGTTGGTATACATTTCGACATGTTATAACCACCACCCCAATGTGGTTCCCACCAGGCTCAAGGTGTTGGAGGACAAGGGAAGGGAGTAGCTGAATGTGGTCAAGGAGTGTGAACCATGGGCTCCAGGAATGATTAGAGGTATGGTCTGTGTCTACTACTAGCTGTCGTATTAATAGACATGGGAACTAATCATTCTTTCTTTCCACCAATCTTGTTCAAGACTTAGAGTTCCCGGTTAAACCATTGAATTGACCATTACATCTAGAGATACATTTAGGAGGATACTCAAAAATCTCACTTATGCTGATGGTGTGATCTGACCCTTGAGGTGAGAGTTTTGGTTGGAACCTCTTGGTGGCAGCGTCGATGCCTTACGATGTTAGTTTGGGTATGGACTGGACATCCATAGTTCATACTCAGATTTATTGTATTTGGAAAAAAGGATGTAGTATATCTACAACATTGGAATGGGGTTTACCTTGGTCGGTAAAAGAGGAAACCCATGCAACACTGTATCAGATCATGCATAGGAGGGTGCAACCAATCACACTTAAGTCGGCTAGCCTTACCCTTGCGGCAGCATGAGTTTTGAGTTTTTAGTTCCAAATAGGAGTGGAAGAGCATGGGGACATATTTTCAAAAGATGTTTCCAGGATTACCTCTCCGAAGGGAGAAAGACGTCTGCTTTGGCTAGGTACTACCGGAGTTTTGAACCAGACTTCTCCAGGGTAGCGGCACCCTTGTCAACTTTAACGAAGAAGGGGGGGGATTTACTGTGGGAGGATAAGTGTCATCAGAGCTTTCAGAAGTTGAGACAATGATGATGGCTAGAGTTCCTCTAGGACAATGAATTTGAGATAGTCTATACTCTTGGGAAGGGGAATGTGGTAACAGACGCACTCACCAGGAGGTCTAGTCTAAAGCTACTGAGTGAGGCGTCAAAGAAGGTAGTCGTGTTTGGGATATCCTTAATGGATAAAGATGGAGAAACTTACCTCCAGTATATGATTGTCACTTTCAAGAACCCGAATCTTCTTTTCAGGTACATTTTTCTTTTATCTGGAGTTTTTGCGAAAAAATGATCTTTCTAGAAATTGTTGAAGTACACGCCGTGTACTCCGTTTTTCGCTTGAAGTCATATGCTGTCCATGTCCGGGCCACACACACGGTGTGTAAGTGTGAGGTGGAGGCCAGTTAATTCAGAGTACGGAAAACTGAAGTACACACCGTGTACTCAAGAAGTACATGTTGCGTACTTTTTTCTTCATTAAACGGATCGAGGTCGCACCTCATCACAATATTTGTCTTCTTTTAGGTCTAGTTTGACTGAGAGTGACCCGTACGGTCGAATCTTCAACAAAATCCCACTTCTCTGTTTGTTCTCCGATTTGAGCACCGTCGATTACGTTGGAAGCACAACGATGAGTTCTTCCTTCTACTTGAGCCTTGTTTCTTGATACTTCTTTGTTTTCAAGATATCATGGGATGAACGTCTTGTGCGTTTTCTCAGATCTATGTTTTTCTAAGAGGAATTTGTCTTCGTGGTTCACATATATCGATCTCCTAGGATATAGGTAGGTGGTTTGTGTCTTTATGTAGAAAGTTGATGAATATTATGTTCAAA
This sequence comes from Viscum album, assembly GCA_963277665.1. Classification (NCBI taxonomy): domain Eukaryota; kingdom Viridiplantae; phylum Streptophyta; class Magnoliopsida; order Santalales; family Viscaceae; genus Viscum; species Viscum album. The sequence continues at coordinate 280,287,161 of OY728165.1, read as the reverse complement.
TTCCACCAATACCCATGAACGGGGTATTGCGTGTTTCTGGTTTTTCCCCTGCTGTTTGCCTGCTTTGCTTGATTGCTTTAGTAGAGGTTATTTCTTGTGATTGGATTAATTTATTTTGTGCTCATGTTGCCTTGCCATGCTTGTTTTTTCTTTTGGTAGTTTTTCCTGTTTCCATACCTTGTTGTAGGATAGTGGAACTGTCTCTTTGATATGCTGTTGAGCCTTAGTTGATATCCAAGTAGTTCTTGAGGTTTAATTGGACGATGCAAGCGCGCTGAGAATGTTTACTTTTCCACACAGAACTGTGAGAGCCTAGTGTAGTAGACCATAGGAAGAATCGACGTAAGGGCTTCTCCAGAATGTCTTTTAATACGATGCGAGACCACAGGGGGAATTGATGATGAGTGATTCATCAGAGAGTCTATAGTTCCTCGACGTGGGACACATGGGGAATGAGATGTTGAGTGCTTCCCCAGAGAGCCTTTAGTACATTACGAGACTATAGGGGGAATTGATGATGAGTGCTTCCCCAGAGAGTCTACTTTCTAGCTGAACCAGAGGGGTGAGACTGTGTGTGCCTCTAAGAGGGTTTCTAGTGATTTTTAAGTTGAGCCATAGGGGTTAGGCTGTGAGAGCTACCCATAGGGTTACCTGTTTACTTTTGTTACTAGGTGTTTACATGTGTGCTTTACTTGTTAGGACTGTGGATTGTAGCTGCTTGTGCTTTCCTGTTTACTGCTTCTTGTTTTATTACCGCCATGTATTCATTGACTGTTAGGAAAAAATATTCGGGTGATTTACTACTGGGATTGTATCTCACACCATATTTGGGCTATGCTTTTGGGCCCAAGAAAAATATGTTGCTGTACGTATGGATAAGGGCAAGCGCCCTTCTACTTCAGGTTCTTGATTTCACTAGTATCGGGGAGCATGGGACCGACCCGTGTCTCGCGATGCTGAGGAGATTACTTTGTTTTATTTTGCACTTGGTTTCAGTTGTATTTCCGAACGTTGTTGTGTTTGATGTTTTCCTTAGATACTTGTACCTGCTGCATCATTGCATCATTGTTTTGTATTTACATTTATTCCGCTGTTTGGTTTCTGTTGTTATGGATGTTGTTTACTGCTTCTGATGCTTATTATTTTTTTCTTTCCTTTTATACCTTACTGAATGAGGGCATAATTTCCCCAATAACTTCCCATGGCCCTCTCTGCTAGTTTACAGCCTCTGGCGTTCGGGGAAACACGCTTGAGGTCATGTAGCGAACCGGTACAGGGCACCAGTGGAGGGGATCCAGACTCGGGTCGTTACAAAGTGGTATCATAGGAGTTCTTTTCTCTTGATTGCTATTTGGAGACTTTAGCCAGGGATAGGGTTGATTCGGTACTTGGCATTAAGCTGTGCTCGGGAGTAGCTAACCCATTTACAGGGAAAACCAATACTACCTCGTTAATTGCAGTTTGCTGGTTTTGAGATTTTATGGTTGATCTGATTCCACCTAGAGTGATTCACTTGACTTGTGCTATTATTGATTTGATACTTCGGTTCTATTTCTCTCTCAACCCGATGAGATGATGGTATGCCATCTCATGCATCATATAGGCACTTGTAGAAATCACATGTCATGCATTCTTTCCATGCCATATAGGGTGCATTAGCGATTTCATGCTGTTGTGATAGACTCTGTGTAGATTATGCATGTTGTTGTGATAAATGCTTGATATATTCTCTACTGTCATGTTAGAAAACTGGTTTTTTTGTTCCTTGATTAAAATGAACGCCAAATTTTGGTTCTTGAGGTGTTATGGGCCCTCACAGATTGGAATTTGGAACCTCTCTGCCTTGTTTTTACTGTTTCTGAAATTCTATGCAGTTTCTGAGCTACTGCCCAAAAAAACCCAGAATACATGGCATGTATTTTTTGGATACACACCATGTAGTTTTCAGGCCATGTCACTGAACGTGTGAGCAGAACACGGTGTCGTGGAAGTGACTTCAGGAACACGCCGTGTACGACAGGTACACACCGTGTAAGTTTGGAGCCGTGTACCCGGCCGTGTCACTAATAACACGGGCCGGGGAAGCTCGGGTAGAACACACCGTGTCCATAGGGAACACGCCGTGTAGCCCTGTCCAAGTATCCAGCTATGTCACGAACAACACGGGTCGACGTTACCTTCTTTTCCACATGCCGTTTTTGTTCAGAATACGCTGTGTAGTCTTGTCCAGGTACCCGGCCGTGTCACGAACAACACGGGACGAGGTCACCCTACCTATAAACATCGTGTTTGTTCAGATCACACCATGTAAGGTTCAGCCGTGAAGACGGCCGTGTGCATAACAACACGGGCCGCCGAAGCCTGGTCAAGTACACGTCGTGTTTGTTTCGAACACTCCATTTAGTCTCGGGTTAAGTCGGAACGTGTGGGTTATCCGTGTAAAGAGACTCAGGTAGGGGATTAGTTTTATTGTATACACCGTGTGTTGGGGTGAACACACCGTGTAGTTTGAGGTTTTACACGACTTGTAGAGCAGGAGTACACGCCCATGTCAGTGGCTTACGAAGACAAGTTGTGTAGTATTTATACACGTTGTGTAGTCATGTTTTGTAATCTTGTGTGTTTTTTTCGCCTGTTCCCATTTTGTATTCTTGTGTTCTCTGTCCTTGTTTTCCTGATCCAAGGTGTACTTTTGAACTTTCAGAGCTATGCCTCCGAGACGTCCTCCGGTCATATGTCTGTATTCAGGCAGTGATCAGATGCCATATATGGATGATCAGGGACTTCCTAACAATACCCCAGCCGAGCTAGCTTTGGAACCGGTTGTTGTACCAGTTGCAGGTGCTGATGCGCAGTTCAGGGAGGGCTTCATGAGGATGATGCAGGCATTTCAGGGAGCACCGCCTCCTGCCACGACTATGGCAAACTTGACGTGGGTTTTCCAACAGTAGCATCATCCCACGTTCTTGGGGGAGGGATGACCTCAGGCTGTAGAGTCATGGTTGGAAGCCATGCTGACTATCTTCGAGCATCTGAAGATGCCTCCAGAGAGGCGGGTCAAGCTCTCCACCTACATGCTCTGAGACTCCGCCAAGATGTGGTGGGACGTGATCTCACAGGCGGGTCAACAACAGGCTATGACTTGAGAGGAGTTCCAGCGCGTGTTCTACGACTACTTCTACCTGGATACCCTAAGGGCCGATCAAGCCCGGGAGTTTATGAGCTTAGAGAAGGGTACTCTATCTATCATGGAGTATTCCTCTCGTTTCACCGAGATGCAGCGTTTTACACCTTTTTGGGATGGGAGTGGGGTGTTCTTGGCGAGGAAGTTTGAGGAGGGACTCAGGCGAGAGATCCACTCGTAGGTGAACATCTTCCAGTTGACTTCCATCACTTCCATCATCAACCAGGCACTGATTGTAGAGCACAATCAGAGAGACTTCGGAGCTGCGATCCAGGACGGTTCTGCTTCCAGAGTTAGCTTTCCTCCAGATGACAGCAAGAAGCTTCGTAGGGAGTCTACGCATAGTGATTCGAGGAAGTGAGACACAACATTAGGAAGCCCGATGACATGCTACCAGTTTGGCCGAATAGGGCACATGAGGCCGCAGTGCCAGAGATACCTCATGGAGTGTCGATCTTGCGGAAAGATGGGTCACCTTCAGCGTTTCTTTCAGGTTTTCTCACCAGCAGCTGGTGACCGGTGTTCTTCCATGACTCCTCATTCAGGAGCATCCCCACAAGTTTCTCACTAGTCAGGAAACTGGAGTTCTTTCGGCCATTCAGGCCGAGGTGGAGGTCGAGGTCATGGCGGTTAGCCATCAGTTCCTCATCAATAGCAGGGCGGTTCAGCTCAGAGTGGATAGCTAGGGGCGCAGGGCTGCGGTACATGCCAGTCTTTTTCCGTGGAGCAGACTTATCAGGAGCAGGACCCCGGCCCATCTACTGTTCGAGGTACGATTTTAGTAGCCTCAATTTTATCTTCAGCCCTTTTAGATACTGGTGCTACACATAGCTTTATCTCCATTTTTGTCGTGGAGAGCCTTGGTCTCTGTATCTTTTCTTCTACCAACTCATTGAAACTAGACACACCTTTGGTAACGAGGACATCTAGTGTACACCAGTGTAGAGAGTGCACTCTTGAGGTTGCAGGGTATCGCTTCGTATGGGATCTATATGTCCTAGAGATGACATGCTATGATGTCTTCCTTGGCATGGACTGGTTGATTCCCCTCCAGGCATTCATTGACTGTTATCACCTCAGAGTCAGTTTCGTCTCACCAGAGGGTGAATCTTTTCTTCATAGAGGTGAACGGGACGTTCGGGCCAGTTGGGCGGGGCTCGAGCATCTTGGGCTAGGAGGGGTGACAACCCAGATTGCTAGTCTTTATCTGGATGATCAGGGGACTCCACAATTGGACTTTCCTCCAGTGGTGGATCGCTTCAGGGATGTCTTTCCAGAGGAATTTTCAAGTTTGCCTCCGGAGCGTGAGGTAGGATTCTCTATTGAGCTCGTTCCAGGAGCGGCACTGGTGTCCATCCCTCCCTATAGGATGGACACACCTGAGTTACAGGATCTCAATAAGCAGTTGGAGGAGCTACATGATAAGGGTTTTATCTGACCCAGTACTTCTCCTTGGGGTTCGCCTATTCTGTTTGCGAAGAAGGTGGACGGTACCCTTCGTATTTGTGTGGATTATCGAAAGCTGAACCAGTTGATGGTCAAGAACCGATATCCCTTTCCACTAGTTGATGACCTTTTCTATCAGCTTCGAGGAGCCTGGGTGTTATCGATGATCGACTTGAGGTCCGGTTATCATCAGTTGCGCGTTAGACCATCAGATATACCTCTGACAGCATTCAGGAGCAGATATGGTCTATAAGAGTATACAGTCATGTCGTTCGGTCTCACGAATTCACCTACGGTTTTCATGGCACTGATTAACTGAGTGTTCCATCCTTACTTGGACTTCTTTGTTGTGGTCTTCGTGGATGATATCTTTGTGTACTCTCACACTCGACACGACCATGCCACACATATTGAGATTGTTCTGAGTACACTGAGAGAGCATAGAATTTATGATAAACTCTCGAAGTGCCACTTCTGGATGGATCATATTCACTTCTTGGGTCATGTCATCTTAGAGGAAGGAGTGTCAGTAGACCCAGAGAAAGTGAGAGTTGTAGTTTCCTGGGAGAAGCCGAAGAACGTCTTTGAGGTAAAAATCTTCCTAGGGCTGGCTGGATACTACCGACACTTCATACGAGACTTTTCTCATCTAGCAGCACCTTTGAAAGGTCTGACCAAGAAGAGGGATAAGTTATTATGGTCAGATTCTTGTGATTCATCCTTTCAGAAGCTGAAAGGTAGGTTGATGTCGGCACCAATATTAGTCTTTCCAGAGCCAGGAAAGAACTATATAGTCTACTGTGATGCTTCAGGTATCGTGCGAGGAGCTGTGCTTATGCAGGGAGATGGAGTCATTGCATACGGGTCTCGGCAGTTGAGGCCGCATGAGAGGAACTACCCTACGCATGATCTGGAGTTGGCAGCTGTTGTTCATGCCTTAAGGTGTTGGATACACTATCTTCTGGGAGATCACTTTGTGGTCTTCACTGACCACAAGAGTCTCAAGTATATCTTCACTCAGCGTGATCTGAATCTGAGGCAGCGCAGGTGGGTTGAGTATCTTCAGTCTTTTGACTTCGATCTTTCCTATACGCCGGGAAAGGGCAACGCCGTGGTAGATGTGTTGAGCAGGAGAACTCATATTCAGGAAGTTCAAGAGGCCAGTAGTGAGTGGAAGATGATGGCTCTGTTCTTTGAGATGCATCTGGAGGTTCACGACAGACGGGGACAAACTTTTCTATCTTCTGTAGCTGTTACCTCTACGCTACTTGATCAGGTACGGATGAGGAAGCTATCAGACTTGGAAGGCTTAGTCCTGTAGGAGAGTGTTTTAAGAGAGGACCCTCTTCCTGTATGGACAGTGGGAGAGGATGATATCTTGCGTTTCCAAGGACGCGTATGGGTGCCATCAGACATACGCGAGGAGATAACGCGGGATTTCCATTCCTCTGTTTGGGATGTTCATCCTGGCGTCACCAAGATGTATCGGGATCTTCATTTCCAGTACTAGTGGCCAGGTATGATGAAGGATGTTGATGGTTTTTTCATGAGATGTTCTACTTTTCATCAGGTGAAATCAGAGCATCAACGACCAGTGGGGCTTTTACAGTAGTTACCCATTCCGGAGTGGAAGTGGAACGATGTTGCGATGGACTTCGTGACCGGGTTACTGAGATCGCCTCGGGGAAACGATGCTATTTGGGTTATCGTTGACAGGCTTACGAAGGTATCTCACTTCTTGCCGATCAAGGAGACCTTCAGTGTCGATGATCTGGGATGACTTTACCTCAGAGAGATCATTCATCTGCATGGGGTTCCGCACTCTATTGTTTCAGAAAAAGATGTACGCTTCACCTCACGGTTCTGGAAGGGAATTCAGAAGACCTTGGGTACACATATACTTTTGAGTACAGCTTACCATCCCCAGACTGATGGCCAGTCCGAGCACATGATCCAGGTGCTTGAGGATATGCTCCGGGCTTGTATCCTTGACTTTGGCGGTTCTTGAGAGAAGCATTTTCCTCTGGTGGAGTTCTCCTACAACAACAGTTTCCAGGGGACCATTGTAACAGCCCGAGATTTTATGAAAAATATTCTTTTTTATTTTACTAATGTCTTGTGTTATACGCTACACCAAAAGAAGCTTGCACAACACGCATCCTTGACTTGCCTTGCATTACACGCAATCGCAACCTTCCTCGATAGCGTGTGTGGTACGTAATCCTGAGTTTCACGAAACAATGATATGCTATTAAAATATTATTAAAACTAGCCGTTATGAATAGTAATAACCACTTTTTAAATTTTAGAAATTTTAACTCTCAAAGTGGACTTCATTTTTGGATTCGGAGTATCGAATTTAGCCTAAGGTGAAATTTTGGTACTTTTCGGATAACTTTCATATTCTGATGAATAGTGAAAATTACTAAATTATAATTAAAAACAACTTTTTTAATCGAAATAATTAATAGTGATAAATCATTAATTTGAGTGGTTTTAAAGTATATTTAGAATATATTTTTACAATTTAATACAATGTTGGTCATTGGATGTAATTTCACATTTAAACTAGACATAACCAAGTGTCAATCTTTTGATAGATATTGTTTCTTAAAAACACGCTATTTGTTTTAATAGCGGGATTTAATTATAAAATTAATTAATTCAACTTCTATGTTATGAATTTGGTAAAATAGACTTCATTTTTGAATTCGGAATATGAAATATATCTTAGGATGAAATTTTGGCATTTTTCTGAAAACCTTCATTTTTTGATGAATAGTGAAACTACTAAGTGGTAGGTTAAAAACTGAATTTTACATAAAACTTAATTTTACCGCTTCTGTGAATGGAATTTCGAAAATCCGACAGACACGGTTAATATCAAGGACTAAAATGTGGTTCAATGAGATGAAAATAATTTTTGGTGAATAATAACTTTTTACTTTTTTTTTTACCACGGTTAAAAGTAAATAGGGTAACTAAGGGTAAATATGATATTACTATTACCCTAACACATGTCCTAATTCTATTGGACAAGTGTAATTCGACCAAAAACAAACTTAGGAATAAAATATGACCATTTAGGCCCACTTGGATTAGATTAGGACATTTATTATTAATTTATTTAAAGAAGGGTTAAAATAGTTAAAATCAAAGTTTAATAAGTAAATCATTTTTAATATGGGGTTATACATAATATAAATTCGACTATAAATATTCATTAGAAAGCTAAAAAGATTTCCTACATGATGGTATTTTATTTGTAATTTTTAGACATCAAATAATATAATTAATTTATGACACAAAGATGATGCAGTAATTATATTATTTATGAAATATTGACATAATTGATGTTATAAACACCAAAATAAATGTAATTTGAGAATTTTTATGAATTACACTAATTTTCTAGGTTACTATGATATATTAATGTTGATTTAGTCAACTTGGTTCGAACATTTAATTCTGTTATGACTTTCACAAAAATCATATATCAAATAGTGTCAAAATTGACACAAAATAGTTTTTAAATCAAATATTATATTATTTATTGTTATTTTATTCTTAAAAATCTAAGGTTCGGCCAAATGACTTAGATAAGGATATATATATTAATAATAAACAATTTGGGGTTCGTTTGGCATGTTATAGTAAGTGTATTAACCATAAAGTGAAAGAAAACAAAAAGACACGGTAAAAGTTAAATTATTTAACTTAGAGTTAAATCTAATTGATATGGTTTAAAATAAGATCCAAACATGTCTAAATTTGATTGGTTGATGAGATTACAACCCTATCTCATCTAAGCTTCGAATATGAGTCATTTTTGGAGGTTTCTAAGTGGGGTTAGATTTATTATAAATTAATATTTTTAAGAATTCCTAAGGTGCCCCTCTCCTCCCCTATAAAAGGACACCTCCTCCCCCTCCTCCTCACACCAATTTGAGCACTCAAGCTCGGCCAACCCCTGCCAAAATCTCTTCTCCACTTCCCTAGCAACATCTTAGAGGTTCTGGTCTTCCTCAAAGACCAATTTTAGTGCCCTAAGAGGAGGTCTCAAAGAGGCACTTCAAAGAAGAGGTAATTACCGTTACCAATTCTTTCATCTTTATTTGTTCTTCCACTTCTTCTTCTTAGGTTGTTTCATTATGAAGTAATAACATAAGTATCACTCATATACTGATATGTTATTATAATTATGAAACAAACCTATTTCACCATCTATCCATCCTACGGAAAAAGAAATCACCGCGCGTGCGTACGTACGGAATACCGTCTCCACGCCGTGGTGTAATCTATTTTCCACCACCACCTTACATGGATGGGTATAATGGTGTAAAGAATAACTATACATAGTTATTACAACATCATATTGATTCTGATATATTGTATAATCCACTCCAATTCAATTCAATATTTATAGAAATGATATCATCGCTCGTGCGTACGTACGGAATACCGTCTCCACGACGCGATGAGATTCATTCTACATGTTAACCATTTAAGAATGATTATAATGTATATATAAGAAATAATAATGAAATATATGACATTATAAAGCTACTGGATTTATGTATATATATACATATGTATGTCATCTACTTACTTCCATTTCAAGACAATAAGGAAAGGAAAACAGTGTTCATGCGTACGTACGGACTACCGTCTCCATGAACGGTGTTTTTCATTTTATTTATCTATCTATTATATATATATATATACTGAATATATATGATATATAAATCATATTTTATATTCTGGACGTAAGTAAATCATGATATAAGTAATAATGATGTCAAGAACAACAAGTCAAAACACCTACGATAAATGAAACGATTTTACCCAAAACGCTTCTTTAACATGGAATTTACAAAAGAACGGGTAATATAATGTCATAAGTGAACCATATATGATATCATAACAATGAATATGATTCTGTAATAAGACAATAACATGATTTAAATCATTATACAGGAGGTTCGGACACTTACAAAGCAAGTCGGACCTAAGGTAAGGGAATTATCACAATCTCATTTTTATCCGAGATTGTTTATTCGTAAGTATTTACTGGGGTGTATTTTATCATCCACATCCATGTTCCCTCAATATGTAATATTGTTTCCATACACTTGCAATAGTTTAAATCCAATTTTACCCTTAGGTGAGTTTTTAGTAATGAATATGAAAGGAATCTTTTGTCGTTTTTCCGTACGAGGTACTTTTTGACTTTTCTGACAAAAGTACGAAGAATGTTTTTTTTAACTTATACGGCACGAACGGATTTCTACTGTTTTATAAAGCCTTATTTTCATGAAGCTTCCTCTAAAAGATTTCATGACTATTTTCAATAAAATCTCTTTCTTTTAAAATTGCATGATGTTTTGTGAAAAGAAATTGATTTTGAAGAATAAAGGATATTTTCCTCAAGAATTCAATTCAAGTGTTTTATCAAAATTATTTTCCATCTAAGATAATAAAGGGTTCTGTTTCTATCCATATTTTTACATTGATTTGACTATGTTGTGATGGAATTATGTTTATGAATTCCTTTATCTTATATGAATTGATTTATGATGTCATGATGTTTCAAGAATCCCATTTTTGTTATGCGATGATGTATGTTTTATGATTATGTGGCACACATAAGAAAGGATTAATTATAAGATGGGTGGGACCTATATCTCCCTCCAATGCATTGGGTAATGATTTTATATCTCATGAGATAGACATGGCTGGAATGGTAGGTTATACCGGTTCAGTGAAACAGGACTGAAACGAGGGTTACTCGATTCAGAAAGGGACTTTGTCCACTAAGATAGTCTTGGCAATGAGTCATGACTAACAAGAAATGATTTCCATGATTATGTGTGCATGCCACAAAGTTTCAAGTTTCATGTTATGATTATGGTGATCTCATTTTCACTTCTATGATTTGTTCCATGTTAAGATATTATGATCTCTTTTGCAGGTTATGATTTTCAAAAAGATATGATATGATTTTTATTTCTTTTGTATACCCTTACTGAGCATTTGAGCTCACCCTTTTATGTTTTCTTTTCCTCAGGATATAAAGAAAGGTTTTAGGTAAAAAAAAGAGATCTTTATGGGAGATATTGAAGATCTTTCACCACGATTAGAAGATTATGTTCCAAGTTTCCAAAGACACTAAACTATTACGATCCTTGTGTGTGTGTTTTTGTTATGTACTAAGTATTCCGCAAAAGTAATGTAATGTCCATGTACGATAAGCTTCGGGTCTCTACAGTTGGTATCAGAGGAAAGGTTTAGTCAACCTTTGGAAACTAGGATGCGAAAACGTTAGTGAGATCCCTAGAGATATTTCTAAGGTATGTCTAGGGATGCCCCTAAGGATAAGTATACGTATAGGTTATAGTAATAGAATTACGCTAACGATCATAGAATTAAACCTAAGATGTTGGATATTGAAGGTACTCCCCCTTTATTATGTTGTTTTCCCTAGCATGATTTTTGCCTCTCACACTATTCTTTTTGGGTTTTAGACGATGGCTGGAACCCGAAGGAACCATGTTGATCAATGCAATGGACAATGCAATGATTGCCCTCCTGAACAAACAAATGTTATGGGAGATGGAGTGCAAAATCTTATTGCTATACTTACACAAGCTATGAATCATTCTGGACTTCCAAATGAGCAGAGAAGGGAACAATTTTCTATTGAGTCCTTCATGAGGCAACGTCCACCTTCTTTCAGTGGGTCTTCTAATCCACTTGTGGCTGAACAATGGATCAGTACTACTGAAAAGATATTTTCAGTTCTTCAATGTTCTGAACATGATAAAGTCATCTTAGCAGTATATCGTTTGGAAGGTGAAGCTGATCAATGGTGGAATCTTATCAAGAATACGAGGCCAAGAGATGAAATTGAGTCCATGGAATGGGACGAGTTCAAGAACTTGTTTTTCAGTAAGTACTTCCCTCGTATTCTTCGAACAAAGATGGAGAAAGAGTTTCTTGAACTGAAGCAAAGGGACGATGAATCTGTTGGTACCTATGAAGCAAATTTTACAAGACTTGCAAGGTATGCTTCTGGTATTATCATCCAACCTGAAAGTAAAGTTGATCGATTTTTCAGTGGCTTAAAACCAAGTCTTCGAAGGGCATTAGCTATAAGAGACTTCAGTAGCTATGAAGAAATTGTGCGTTGTGCTATCAAGGTAGAAATGGAAGTTGGTGTTACATATCCATCTCATGGTTTTGACAAGAAACGAAAGATGGAGTTTAAGGAGAAATCTCAGAATAATGGTGAAAAGAAGATGAATGTTTCCTTATGCACAAAGTGTGGAAAGAAGCATGGTGGAGATTGTCTTAAAGGGACTAGAAAATGTTTTAAGTGTGGAAAAGAAGGTCATCGAGCAGCTGAGTGTCGAAGTAATGGAAAAAGGGTTTCTAATGATGTGAATAAAGCAAACACTGCAGAGAACGCACCACCAACACTTCAATGCTTCAAGTGCAAGAAAATGGGGCATTATGCTAATAATTGCCCTAATCCAAGGGTTAGTGATGATCAACATGAGCAACCACTGAAGGCAAAAGACAAAGGGAAATCACATGCGATCACTATTGGCAATATTGAATATGACAACGATGTGGTGGAATGATTAAGTGTTTTTGTAATGGGATTCCAAAATAATGTTGTATCATTGAGTATTTCAATATTTATTGAAGTGGTATTCAAAGTGATTGAGATATTTTTTGGAAATAAGATGATATGCGCATAATGAAGACGAGAAAATGAAATGTTTAATAGTATTCATGAGCTCATGATTTATATAAGGACTAAGTGATATCATAGAATTTTGAGGATTTTGGTATGTGGAAAGTGTTAACTTTTAACTGCACTCATGTTTTCACTAAGGTATTCAAGAGAATACACGATTAAGGACTTTGAATGTTTGGAATGTGACCAACAAAACATATCTTATGATATATGGGGATCGACGATGGTGTTAAATCTCTGGTAATCGTTTTCACTATGTTATGAGAGTGGACTGCAGTATTATGGATAAGCCTAAAGATTGGAATGGATTATGTTGGACATAAGTTATTATTGTTTAAGGATAGAAGTTTTCTCGATATTATTGATGGGATGTTATAGTAATATAGTTTTAGAAAAAGGACAACCTGCAGGACGGGCGACAACCCATCGCGTCAGACAAGGATGTGGGAATCGAACCCACAACCGAAGTGCGACTAGCCTTTATCGCCTACCACTGACCTACAGGAAGTCCCTGTTTAGTAGAAACTAGTTTTATTATATTAAGCAGTATGATATATGATTTATAAGTCCATTTTAGGAACCATATGTGATTAATATCACTATAGATCGACTTATGTATATAATTTTTGTTTGAGACAGATGGAATGACCCGTCATTCTATCACATGATCTGCTAACACTTCAAGAATAACAAATTCAACTTCATTTATTTAAGAGATGAAGTGGAAATTGTTCAAGGCATGAAAACAGTGAGATTGTACCAAAATAAAGAAAGTATTTATTCTAATTTTCAACTTTAGGGAAATGATCTTGAAAACCGAAAATGTTGTCCTAGTGATCTTATACCTGAGGAATCAGATGGTACCTTATATCATCACAAATCTATGGATTTGTGATTACTGGATTTTCCATAGCCATGTTCTCTACCACTCTCCATCAGAACATGATGGTTAGATTTCTCTTCCATATCCATATTTTCACCTATGTGGATACCCAGTGATTAGTTTATTTGGGTAATCGTTACATTTCATACTTTAGTTTTTAAATCCAAGTTTTGGTATTCATTTTTACGATGTGGGTTTCTATTAGTAAACCATTTATAACCCCGACGAATTTCAAGGGCGAAATTCATTTTAAGGGGGGTAGAATGTAACAGCCCGAGATTTTATGAAAAATATTCTTTTTTATTTTACTAATGTCTTGTGTTATACGCTACACCAAAAGGAGCTTGCACAACACGCATCCTTGACTTGCCTTGCATTACACGCAATCGCAACCTTCCTCGATAGCGTGTGTGGTACGTAATCCTGAGTTTCACGAAACAATGATATGCTATTAAAATATTATTAAAACTAGCCGTTATGAATAGTAATAACCACTTTTTAAATTTTAGAAATTTTAACTCTCAAAGTGGACTTCATTTTTGGATTCGGAGTATCGAATTTAGCCTAAGGTGAAATTTTGGTACTTTTCGGATAACTTTCATATTCTGATGAATAGTGAAAATTACTAAATTATAATTAAAAACAACTTTTTTAATCGAAATAATTAATAGTGATAAATCATTAATTTGAGTGGTTTTAAAGTATATTTAGAATATATTTTTAAAATTTAATACAATGTTGGTCATTGGATGTAATTTCACATTTAAACTAGACATAACCAAGTGTCAATCTTTTGATAGATATTGTTTCTTAAAAACACGCTATTTGTTTTAATAGCGGGATTTAATTATAAAATTAATTAATTCAACTTCTATGTTATGAATTTGGTAAAATAGACTTCATTTTTGAATTCGGAATATGAAATATAGCTTAGGATGAAATTTTGGCATTTTTCTGAAAACCTTCATTTTTTGATGAATAGTGAAACTACTAAGTGGTAGGTTAAAAACTGAATTTTACATAAAACTTAATTTTACCGCTTCTGTGAATGGAATTTCGAAAATCCGACAGACACGGTTAATATCAAGGACTAAAATGTGGTTCAATGAGATGAAAATAATTTTTGGTGAATAGTAACTTTTTACTTTTTTTTACCACGGTTAAAAGTAAATAGGGTAACTAAGGGTAAATATGATATTACTATTACCCTAACACATATCCTAATTCTATTGGACAAGTGTAATTCGACCAAAAACAAACTTAGGAATAAAATATGACCATTTAGGCCCACTTGGATTAGATTAGGACATTTATTATTAATTTATTTAAAGAAGGGTTAAAATTGTTAAAATCAAAGTTTAATAAGTAAATCATTTTTAATATGGGGTTATACATAATATAAATTCGACTATAAATATTCATTAGAAAGCTAAAAAGATTTCCTACATGATGGTATTTTATTTGTAATTTTTAGACATCAAATAATATAATTAATTTATGACACAAAGATGATGCAGTAATTATATTATTTATGAAATATTGACATAATTGATGTTATAAACACAACAATAAATGTAATTTGAGAATTTTTATGAATTACACTAATTTTCTAGGTTACTATGATATATTAATGTTGATTTAGTCAACTTGGTTTGAACATTTAATTCTGTTATGACTTTCACAAAAATCATATATCAAATAGTGTCAAAATTGACACAAAATAGTTTTTAAATCAAATATTATATTATTTATTGTTATTTTATTCTTAAAAATCTAAGGTTCGGCCAAATGACTTAGATAAGGATATATATATTAATAATAAATAATTTGGGGTTCGTTTGTCATGTTATAGTAAGTGTATTAACCATATAGTGAAAGAAAACAAAAAGACACGGTAAAAGTTAAATTATTTAACTTAGAGTTAAATCTAATTGATATGGTTTAAAATAAGATCCAAACATGTCTAAATTTGATTGGTTGATGAGATTACAACCCTAGCTCATCTAAGCTTCGAATATGAGTCATTTTGGAGGTTTCTAAGTGGGGTTAGATTTATTATAAATTAATATTTTTAAGAATTCCTAAGGTGCCCCTCTCCTCCCCTATAAAAGGACACCTCCTCCCCCTCCTCCTCACACCAATTTGAGCACTCAAGCTCGGACAACCCCTGCCAAAATCTCTTCTCCACTTCCCTAGCAACATCCTAGAGGTTCTGGTCTTCCTCAAAGACCAATTTTAGTGCCCTAAGAGGAGGTCTCAAAGAGGCACTTCAAAGAAGAGGTAATTACCGTTACCAATTCTTTCATCTTTATTTCTTCTTCCACTTCTTCTTCTTAGGTTGTTTCATTATGAAGTAATAACATCAGTATCACTCATATACTGATATGTTATTATAAGTATGAAACAAACCTATTTCACCATCTATCCATCCTACGGAAAAAGAAATCACCGCGCGTGCGTACGTACGGAATACCGTCTCCACGCCGTGGTGTAATCTATTTTCCACCACCACCTTACATGGATGGGTATAATGGTGTAAAGAATAACTATACATAGTTATTAAAACATCATATTGATTCTGATATATTGTATAATCCACTCCAATTCAATTCAATATTTATAGAAATGATATCATCGCTCGTGCGTACGTACGGAATACCGTCTCCACGACGCGATGAGATTCATTCTACATGTTAACCATTTAAGAATGATTATAATGTATATATAAGAAATAATAATGAAATATATGACATTATAAAGCTACTGGATTTATGTATATATATACATATGTATGTCATCTACTTACTTCCATTTCAAGACAATAAGGAAAGGAAAACAGCGTTCATGCGTACGTACGGACTACCGTCTCCATGAACGGTGTTTTTCATTTTATTTATCTATCTATTATATATATATATATATACTGAATATATATGATATATAAATCATATTTTATATTCTGGACGTAAGTAAATCATGATATAAGTAATAATGATGTCAAGAACAACAAGTCAAAACACCTACGATAAATGAAACGATTTTACCCAAAACGCTTCTTTAACATGGAATTTACAAAAGAACGGGTAATATAATGTCATAAGTGAACCATATATGATATCATAACAATGAATATGATTCTGTAATAAGACAATAACATGATTTAAATCATTATACAGGAGGTTCGGACACTTACAAAACAAGTCGGACCTAAGGTAAGGGAATTATCACAATCTCATTTTTATCCGAGATTGTTTATTCGTAAGTATTTACTGGGGTGTATTTTATCATCCACATCCATGTTCCCTCAATATGTAATATTGTTTCCATCCACTTGCAATAGTTTAAATCCAATTTTACCCTTAGGTGAGTTTTTAGTAAAGAATATGAAAGGAATCTTTTGTCGTTTTTCCGTACGAGGTACTTTTTGACTTTTCCGACAAAAGTACGAAGAATGTTTTTTTTAACTTATACGGCACGAACGGATTTCTACTGTTTTATAAAGCCTTATTTTCATGAAGCTTCCTCTAAAAGATTTCATAAATATTTTCAATAAAATCTCTTTCTTTTAAAATTGCATGATGTTTTGTGAAAAGAAATTGATTTTGAAGAAGAAAGGATATTTTCCTCAAGAATTCAATTCAAGTGTTTTATCAAAATTATTTTCCATCTAAGATAATAAAGGGTTCTGTTTCTATCCATATTTTTACATTGATTTGACTATGTTGTGATGGAATTATTTTTATGAATTCCTTTATCTTATATGAATTGATTTATGATGTCATGATGTTTCAAGAATCCCATTTTTGTTATGCGATGATGTATGTTTTATGATTATGTGGCACACATAAGAAAGGATTCATTATAAGATGGGTGGGACCTATATCTCCCTCCAATGCATTGGGTAATGATTTTATATCTCATGAGATAGACATGGCTGGAATGGTAGGTTATACCGGTTCAGTGAAACAGGACTGAAACGAGGGTTACTCGATTCAGAAAGGGACTTTGTCCACTAAGATAGTCTTGGCAATGAGTCATGACTAACAAGAAATGATTTTCCATGATTATGTGTGCATGCCACAAAGTTTCAAGTTTCATGTTATGATTATGGTGATCTCATTTTCACTTCTATGATTTGTTCCATGTTAAGATATTATGATCTCTTTTGCAGGTTATGATTTTCAAAAAGATATGATATGATTTTTATTTCTTTTGTATACCCTTACTGAGCATTTGAGCTCACCCTTTTATGTTTTCTTTTCCTCAGGATATAAAGAAAGGTTTTAGGTAAAAAAAAAAGATCTTTATGGGAGATATTGAAGATCTTTCACCACGATTAGAAGATTATGTTCCAAGTTTCCAAAGACACTAAACTATTACGATCCTTGTGTGTGTGTTTTTGTTATGTACTAAGTATTCCGCAAAAGTAATGTAATGTCCATGTACGATAAGCTTCGGGTCACTACAACCATTCAGATGGCACCATATGAGGATTTGTACGGTAGGACATGCCGATCAAACTTATGTTGGCTGGAGGTACGGGAGGCAGCTTTGCTGGGACCTCGTCTTGTTCAGGAGACTTCAGAGAAGATAGAGCTGATTCGGAAGAGGATGGCTACAACACAGTCTCGGTAGAAGTATTATGCTGATCAGCGGAGAAGACCTCTGGAGTTCGAGGTCCGAGATCAGGTTTTCCTACGTGTCGCACCGAGGTTGGGACACAAAAGGATTCAGATACATGGTAAGCTTTCACCATGATACGTCAGGCTGTTTGAGGTTTTGGGGAGAGTTGGGTCGGTCACCTATCGGTTGCAGCTACCTCAGCGGTATCGGGCCATGCATGACGTCTTCCACGTCTCTTAGCTCCGAAGTTAATTTTCAGACCTGTCTCATGTCCTTCAGCCTGAGGAAGTTGAGCTTGAATCAGATGCGTCGTTCAAGGACCATCCTATCTGGATTGTCGATCGCAGTACGAAGGTTCTCCGCAGGCGGTCTGTTCCTCTGGTACGGGTGCTATGGGAGCACAGACAAGTACATGATGAGACATGGGAGAGGGAGACCGATGTACGATTGCAGTGGCTGGAGCTGTTCAGGGTTTCTTCTTCTCCGCCTCGTTAGGGAAATTCGGGTATGAATTTCTTTAAGGGGGGAAGTTTGTAAGAACATGGATCTTCTTTTCAGGTACGTTTCTCATTTTTCTGGAGTTTTTGAGAAAAAATGATCTTTCTAGAAATTTTTGAAGTGCACGCCGTGTACTTTCTGAGTACACACTGTATACTCCCTTTTTTGCTCAAAGCCATGTGTTGGCCGTGTCCGGGCCACACACATGGTGTGTAAGTGTGAGGTGGAGGCCGGTTAATTCAGAGTATGGAAAACTGAAGTACACGCCGTGTACTCAAAAAGTACAAACCGTGTACTTTTTTTTCATTAAACGGACTGGGGTCATGCCTCATCACGATATTTGTCTTCTTCTAGGTCTGGTTCGACCGAGAGCGACCCGTACGACCGAATATTCAACGAACTCCTGCCTCGCCGTCCGTTCTCCGATTCGAGCACGGTCAATTGCGTTGGAAGCGAAGCAGTGAGTTCTTCCTTCTGCTTGAGCCTTGTTTCTTGATTCCTCCTTGTTTTCAAGATATCGTGGGATGAACGTTTTGTGTGTTTTCTCAGTTATACGTTGTTATAAGAGTAATCTGTCGTCATGGTTCACATATATCGATCTCCTAGGATCGAGGTAGGTGGTTTGTGTCTTTCCGTAGAATGTTGATGAATATTATGTTCAAATTCCACCAATACCCATGAACGGGGTATTGCGTGTTTCCTGTTTTTCCCCTGCTGTTTTCCTAATTTTCTTGATTGCTTTAGTAGAGGTTATTTCTTGTGAGTAGAGTAATTTATTTTGTGCTCAGGTTGCCTTGCCATGATTGTTTGGCCTGTTGGGCATTTTTCCCGTTTCCATACCTTGTTGTAGGATAGTGGAACTGTCTCTTTGATATGCTGTTGAGCCTTAGTTGATATCCAAGTAGTTCTTGAGGTTTCCTTGGACGATGAACGTGCGCTGAGCATGTTTACTTTTCCACACAAGACTGTGAGAGCCTAGTGTAGTAGACCATAGGGAGCATCGACGTAAGGGCTTCTCCAGAGTGTCTTTTAATATGATGCGAGACCATAGGGGGAATTGACGATGAGTGCTTCCTCAGAGAGTCTGTAGTTCCTCAACGCGGGTAACAGGGGGAATGAGATGTTGAGTGCTTCCCCAGATATCCTTTAGTACGTTACGAGTCTATAGGGGG
Organism: Viscum album; assembly: GCA_963277665.1. NCBI lineage: Eukaryota > Viridiplantae > Streptophyta > Magnoliopsida > Santalales > Viscaceae > Viscum > Viscum album. The sequence continues at coordinate 280,267,593 of OY728165.1, read as the reverse complement.
AATTGATGGTGAGTGCTTCCCCAGAGAGTCTACTTTCTAGCTGAACAAGAGGGGTGACACTGTGTGTGCCTCCAAGAGGGTTGCTAGTGCTTTGTAGGTTGAACCATAGAGGTTAGGCTATGAGAGCTACCCAGAGGGTTACCTGTTTACTTTTGTTACTAGTTGTTTACGTGTGTGCTTTACTTGTTAGGACTGTGGATTGTAGCTACTTGTGCTTTCCTGTTTACTGCTTCTTATTTTATTACCGCCATGTATTCATTGACTGTTAGGCACAAATATTTGGGTGAGTGCCTACTGGGATTGTATCTCACACCCTATTTTGGCCATGCTTTTGGGCCCAAGCAGACTATGTTTCTAAAAGTATGGATAAGGGCAAGCACCCTTCTACTTTAGGTTCTTGATTTCACTAGAGTCGGGGAGCATGGGACCGAGCCGTGGCTCGCGATGCTGAAGAGTTTACATTGTTTTCTTTTGCACTTGGTTTCAGTTGTATTTCAGTACGTTGTTGTGTTTGTTGTTTTCCTTAGATACTTAAGCCTGCTGTATCATTGTCATCATTGTTTTGTATCTACATTGCTTCCGCTGTTTGGTTTCTGTTGTTATGCATGTTGTTTACTGCTTCTGCTGTTTATTTGTGTTTTCTTACCTTGTATAACTTACTGAATGAGGGCATAGTTTCTCCAATAACTTCCCATGACCCTTGCTGCTAGTCGACAGCCTCTGGAGTTTGGGTAAACGCGCTTGAGGTCATGTGGTGAACCGGGTATAGGGCACCGGTGGAGGGGCTCCAGACTCAGGTCGTTACATCACTCCCCCAAGTATTCATTGAATTTGGGAGGCAAAACTTGGGACGTTGATTGTGAGGCCCGACGTACTCAGATATCCTCAAGATGGTCTCCTGAAGGATTTTCTGAAGGTGGGGAGCACATCATCCTCTTCAGGGGACACACCATGGTACCAGTGACACTTTAGGGGAAGGTGTTGAGGGAGATCCATACATCCCCTTTAACAATAAATCTTGAAGTGGTGAAGGTGTTCTAGGACTTCTAGTGTCAGTATTGGTGGATAGGGATGAAGAATGTAGTGACATAAGTCTTATGCCCCAAGGAGACAGAGATCCTTGGAGTTCGAGGAGGGAGACCATGTCTTCGTACAGGTCTCACCCTGATGATGATTGCAGAGATTTCGTCGGGGCAACAAACTATCTCTGAGGTTCATCAGACCTTTCTAGATTTTCAGAAGAGTGGGAAAGGTGTCATACCATCTATCTCTTTCCCCACAGATGCACTGGGTGCATAATGTTTTCCATGTGTCACAGCTGAGGAAATGTGTGCATGATCCATCACACATTATCGACTAGGGTGAGTTGAAATTTCATGATAGGGTGACTTTTACGGACTTCTCGGTTGAGATAGAGGATCGACAGGAGCAAGTCCTTCATGGATGGTTGATCCCTCTGGTGTGAGTTTAGTGGCAGCATAAGGACCTTTAGGAGAGCACATTGGAGCGGGAGGCTCAGATTATTGCTCAATACCCTCTTTTGTTTGATATGCCTTTGTTTTGGCTTTTGGGGACGTAAAGACCTAAGGTGGGAAGAATTTAAAGACCCATATTTTCAAAGCCTTTTTTTTAAATTATATGAAATTATTTTGAGATTGTTAAATTAGACGACATGCGATTTCGAGGCCCGAAGTGCCCAGAATGGTTCATCAAAGTTTTGTTAATATTTAATTAGCGCACGTAAGAAGTTTTCCTAAAAAAGTGGAATAACTCTTAAACGGTTTCCCAGATCAGAAATATGAGGGCAATTTTACATTCAGGATGGCAGGTTTACCCTAGTCATGACATAAGTTTTTTCGGCGTAGACCTCTAGTGGGAAAACCCAAAAATGGAATAATCGTAAATAAAATAATTAAATAAAATTATTTTATTTTTCAAATTTTTATAAGTCATGAATGGTAACTAAAAATGAAAATATGCGACCACTATTGAACTCATGAGGGTATTCTTTCCTTAGGCTGATACTAACATTGGCCGGTGCGGGCCACCAATGAAAGTTAGTTTTTGGCCGTAAATAAAATAATTAAGTGACAATTATTTTATTGTAAAATCCATAACTTCTAAATAGTAACTCAGATCGAAAATACGAGGGTACCGTTGAGTGAGTTAGGGTATGTTCTCTTTTAGTGGAGACTAACCTCAACTGGTGTGGGTTGAGGGCGAACATAATTAATTTATTTAACTTTTTTAAGGTACGTTTATTAAACACGTGAGCGACATTTTCTAACTTTTGAACTTGTGCTCAGATTAAAAATCTGAGAGCACTGTTGAATCCTCCACACTGAGATTTGCTTAAGGGAGACTTTAATTTGACCACAATAGGTATGGAGAAAAAATATTGTGACTTTTTAAAATAAAATAAATGAAATGATTTTATTATTTTATTTTCTTCCATATCCTCCACCAGACAAGTGGTGTGTGGGGCCAACGATTTGTCAAGCCAATAAAAGGCTTGACCTGCCAACCCTAAGTAACGAAATTATTAGGAAATTAGGAAGGTTTCTAATTTATGAGCCCCCATTAATTCCCCAAGTTGTTACATACCCTCATCCTCTCCTATATATATGGATCTTGGGGGGAGGTATCAGCACAAATTTTCCAAGTAATGAAGTGATGAAAGAGCGCCACAACGCCAAACCCTTAGAGGACGGAGCTGATCCCAGTGGGAGGTGACGGGTGACACTGATCCATGAACCGAAGGGTGATGTATGAGCGGTGTCGTTGGGAACCTATTGCAGGAAAGAAGAACATGAACCAACTTCAAGTGAAGACGTTCTCTTATGGGTTTATGAGGTAGGGGGTTTATTCATTTACACATTTTAAATGATTTCCTTTTCCCCATTCTTGAATAATACGAAGAACGTAGACCAACCAACTAACAGGTTGATTCACGATTCATTCGTTTTTGCGGGAGGTTGTTGCGGGGTATCTTTGTAGGGTTTTGATTGTTGTTAATTCAATTGATTGTTAAACCCTTAATCCCCCTCATGTTTATGAGCTAATGCGGAGGGCACACGTCCTATAAACCTGGATTGAACCCTCCGTTATCTTGCTATCCTTGCTTCTCCATGGAAGACTGCCAGCATAGTGATGCTGACCGACTACATTGGGAATAGTGAATCGATGCATGCTGCAAGAAGAGGCCACAACGGTTATCAGAGTGGGTGGCACTGGCCGACCGCAGAGGAGGTGCGGTGCGCCATCGCACGCCACCGGTGAGTAGAGGGTCGTGGCTTGTTAGCCGCGATGGACGGAGGAGGTGGCTGATGCTTCAGCTGACCACGAAAGGAGGGGAAGTTTGACCAACACACTGCCGGTGAGTAGGAGGTGGTGTGACCAGCGCACCGCCAGCGGACAAGAAGTCACGGCCAAAGCCGCAGTGGAGGCCGAAACCACGCCTCCGCGCGGGTTCCGCGACGACCGAGCGGCACCCACGAAACACCGCCGCTTCGCAAACCAAATGGCCTCCGGGATGTTCAAGAGTTCGGGAGACCATGGGGTCACACCCCCATGCCGGCTAGGACGGACCCCATAGTGGGCTGCCGCCCCAGAGGGCCGCCGCCCCAGAGGGCCGCCACCCCTTTGAGGGCCGCCCATTGCGGGCGGCCTTTTTGAGCCACCCCTTTATTGGCCGAACCACCCTTACGGGCCACCTTTGTGGGTCATCCTCTTGCTGGCCGGGACAGACCTCGACCTAGAAGGCCGAGCCCGCTGCAGCCCAACCCAAACCGGGTCGGACCGGACCCGGCCCAATCGGGCCCAGAAACACTTAAACGGGCCCAAACTTCTAAACCGGACGTCCGATTGACGAACCATCTACGACGTTGGGATCCTTAGGACAAGGCGGTCCTTTTGAGATACTCCACATGAGTTTTGGAGAAAGTTAGAGTATGACCGGGTTGGATTGAACATGAATCCAACCAGGCCCTCACCACTAAAACGCCTGTATCATGCAAACCATACATCTGATTGATGAGCCGTTTACAGCTCTCAGACTCTCTTGAGGAGACAGATGTTTTTTCATATTTTGTGGTGACTTCCATAGATATAAATATGTGGCGAGTGGCTTGAGGAGCAGTTCTCCCAAGTAAACTACGTTCGAAACCCTGTGGTTGGCTGTGACCTGAAGACTGTTTGACGATGGCCATGTGCGAAGTGGCTCTGTGTGACCCAACATGCCCACGGGGGGGGGGGGGGGGGGGAGTAACCACTACGAGAAAACAGTGTTTTAGCGGCGGTTTTAAAAACCGCCTCTAAAGATTTTTTGATAAAAAATTTAGCGGTGGTTTTTAAAACTGCTGCAAAAAAACCGCCGTCAAGTTTTCTTTAATTTTTTAATTAGCGGCGGTTTTTTAACAGCGGTTTAAACCGTCGCTAAATTGTTTTTAATTGTTTTTAATGGTTTTTAATTTTTAATTTTTTTTAATTTTTTTATATTAGCAATTTATTTATTTATTTTAATTAATTAATTTATTTTTTATTTATTTTTTATTTATTTTTTATTATTTTTTATTATTATTTATTTATTTTTGTAATTTATTTATTTATTTATTATTTATTTTAAAAATATCTTCTAAAAAAATTAAAAAATTTAACTGTGGGTTTTTTAAAATACCGCCGCAAAATAGCGGCTGTTTTTTTTGAAAAAGACCTAAAAATTTAAGAAATGTTTTTTTTAAAATTTTTTAAAAAATTGTTTACTAATTATTAATTATTAATTTTTAATATTTAATTATTTAAATTTAAATATAGTTTATTATTTATAATTTTTTATATTTATAATGTGACAATTAATTAATATTCATAATTATAATTTAATACTATTACAAATCTTAAATAAGTAGAAGAACAAACTTTGACATCAAATGACCATAATTTATGATCTGAGAGTCATTTTCAGCTCCACAACTAGTCAAATCAAAGTTTATCGAATGAGAAAAAACCAAGTGAGAATTAAATCGTGTGATAATGAAAGGAAAAAAATATATTCAAAATTCAAGTTGAAAATCGAACTCGAACTTCAAACGACCATAACATTTAATTCGGGCGTCTGTTTGGGCTCTACCACATATCGAATCGAATCATACGATGATCTCTACACCGTTAGGTCTGGTACTGAATCTTTGAGTAACGTACCCCTTTTTATTCCACTAGAAAGGCCTAAAAGGCCTCCGAAACAGAGGTTTTAGTTACAGACACCGATTTCATAAAATTCAAACGGTTATAACTTTCAATCCATGTATCCATTCGGCCTGTACCACATACCATACCGAAGCTCATTTCACGATCTTCGATTTGACTGGTTGCGACACTTGAAAATGAGTAACAAATCATATTTTATGACCATTTTAGTGTTTTTAGGGGTTATAGAGGTTCTTAACATTTTATGATTTATTTAATTAATTGTTTATTTATTTATTTATTTAATATTAATTAATTAATTAATTAATTAATTAATAAAAAATTAGTTATTATTTATGTAAATATTATTTATTATTAGGTATTTATTTATTTATTTATTATTTAGTTATTGTGTCCACATTAATTATTAATTAATTATTAATTAATTTATTAATTAATTATTAATTATTAATTATTTATTATTAGTTTATTATTCATTTTTCATTTACTTATTTATTATTTATTTATTTATTCGTTATTCATTATTTACTAATAAATTATTAATTATTAATTGATTAATTATTATTTATTAATTATAAATTATAAATTATTAGTTATTAGTTATTAATAATTAATAATTATTTATTATTTATTTATCTATTTATTTAGTTATGTATTTTTTTCTTTATTTTTTATTTTTTATTTATTCTTTATTCTTTATTCTGTATTCTGTATTCCGTATTATTTATTTTTAATTTACTAAATATTAATTTATTATTAGTTTATTATTCATTTATTAATTATTGATCGTTTATTAATTATTGATTATTTATTGATTATTAATTAATTGATTATTTATTATTAATTAAATATTAAATATTGAATATTTCATATAAAATAATAAAATTAAAATATTAATTATTAATTAAGAACTATCAATTTTATAATTATCAATTATTAATTATTAGTTATTAGTTATTATTAATTATTAATTAATTATTATTTATTTATCTATTTATTTATCTATTTATTTATGTATGTATTTATTTATTATTTATTATTTATTAATTAAATAATAATTAAATAATAATTATTTATTAAATATTAAATAGTGTATATTTCATATTAAATATTAAAATTAAAATATTAATTATTAATTAAGAATTATTCATTTTATAATTATCAATTATCAATTATTAGTTATTATTAATTATTAATTATTAATTAATTATTAATTATTTATTTATCTATTTATTTATTTATTTTTTATTTTTTCTTTCATATTTATTTTTTATTATTTATTATTTATTAATTCATTTTTAGTTTACTAAATATTAATTTATTAATAGTTGATTGTTCATTTATTATTTATTTATTTATTTATTCATTATTCAATATTTAGTCATTATTAATTAATTATTTATTAATAATTTATTAATAATTTATAAATTTTTTATAAAATTTTGAATATAAATTATAAATTATAAATTATTAATTCTTAATGACCAATTATTAATTATTAGTTATTATTAGTTATTATTAATTATTAATTATTAATTATTAATTATTATTTATTAATTAATTATTATTTATTTATTTATTTATTATTTATTTATTAATTTATTAATTTATTTATTTTTTATTTTTTATTTATTTTTTATATATTAAATTAATATTAAATTAATATATTATTTATACATTACTTATATATATTATGTTATATATTATATATTATATATTATATATTATCTATTATCTATTATCTATTATCTATTATATATTATCGATTATATGTTATGTATTATATATTATCTATTATATAATACATAATACATAATACATAATAGATAATATATATTTTATATTATATATTATATATAATACATTATATATTAGGTATTAGATTTTAGATACTAGATATTAGATATTAGATATTATGTATTATGTATTATATATTATGTGTTATGTGTTATATATTATATATTATCTGTTATATATTATATATTATATGTTATATATTATATATTATATATTATACATTATATATTATATATTATATATTATATATTATATATGATTAATTATTAATTATTTATTATTGATTAATAATTATTTAGTTTGTATCTATTTGTTCTGTATTACTTGTTTTCCAAATAATATATATATGTGTGTGTGTGTGTGTGTGTGTGTCTAAGTATATTAAATTCGGTTTATTGACCACATGAAGAGCCTGCTGGAGTGGTAAAGTCTTTGGAGAATAAGTAAGAGGTAAGGGGTTCAAATCTCACCCAATACAAAATTTATATATATGGCATGGGCATGTGCGTGGACATAGACTTATGCTTGGAGATGGATGGGCAAGTGCGTGGTAATAATAAATAAATAAATAAATAAATAATAAATAATAAATAAATATATTAAAAATAAATAAATAAATAAATAAATTACAAATATAAAAAAATAAAGAATTAAAAAACTAAAAAAAATTAAAAAAATTAAAAAAATTAAAAAAAATTAAAAAAAATAAATAATTATTTAGCGACGGTTTAAACCGCCGCTAAAAAACTGCCTCTAATTAAAAAATTAAAAAAAACTAAAAAAAATTAAAAAACAATTTAGCGGCGGTTTAAACCGCTGCCAAAAACTATTGCTAATTATTTCCTGATGCATAATTTTGCGGCGGTTTTCGAAAACCTCCGTAGAATTATTTCACAATGGTTTAAACCGCCGCTAAATGAAAAAAACCGCCGATAAATATAAATTTTGGCGTAGTGAACTCTATGTGACCAGATAGACCCATGGTACTCGATAAGAGGAGAACCTTAGTCCGACCAAGGTAGGAAGTGGCTTTGTGTGACCCTACATGCCCACAATGGGAAGCAGCTTTGTGTGACCTGAAATGCCCATGGTACCCATCAGGGATGAGTACCACATCATTTCAAGGTTAGTGGGAAGTAACTACATGTGACACGACAAGCCCATTGTACTCGATAGAGGAGGAGTGCTCCATCATCCGAGGAGTTCGACAATTTGATAATCCTTCTATTCTTGATGTAAAGTGATACCTGGTGTGAGATTAGTCCCTTATCTTCATGGTGATACATGTGTGATGCTTTTACCTTCGTGGGGATATCTTCGTGATGATAACTGTGTGGTACTTTTACCTTTGTGGTGTTACCTTTTTGATATTCTTCCCTCATGTATGAGGTGAGTATATCTTGATAACTTAGGTATATGTATGGGCATATACCTAAGTAGAGTTGTTGACTGCTTCTTGCTTGTGATTGAGGTCTTACTTTGTGGTCTTTCCTTTGTGGAACTTTGGGAGACCTTCAGGGGTCTCAGGGTCCCTACTGAGTATTGTTATACTCACCCCTGCACGGGCGTCACCCACACCTTGTTGTGTCTTGTTCAGATGAAGAGTAGCTGAGCTGAGACCTAAGGGAGCCAGGACCAGGCGGTATATGGAGGCGACAAGCTGATGTAGAGTGGTGTGGAGACGATCTGTACCTACTCTTCAGGTAGGATCCTCGGTGGACGATCCAGGAGCTGTTTTGTACTTTTCAATTGTATTTGTACCTTTCAGTTGTACTTGTACTTTACATTTGGGCTTGTATTTCCGGCCCCTTTACTTTCATCACTCTTTTCACTACAACAGTTACTTTTTGGTTACATCCTTGTTGTGTTCTACTCTATGTGGTTTCTTTTTTTGTTCTCTTGGAATGTGTGTCTGTACAGGTTAAAAAGGCAATGCCTTCCCGTTTTAGGGATATTCCTTTCCAGTGCTAATCGTCAGCCCCTAGCCTATGGAAGGTGGGCTTGGGGTAGTCACAGAACGGGCTCCGAGGGACGGGTCGCGACATGGTATCTCATAGATTTGTGTAGAAAAATATAGAGAAGGAAAGATTATTAAATTTTCAATATTCTAAGAATTTCTGATGAGGAACCCAGGTGATTAACTCAAAGGAACTCAAAATTTATTTTTTGGGTGGAAAAGGTCGGCATAAATAAATAAGTTTCTAAGAAAAACCAGTGAAATCAGGTAACACAGTGAAGGGAAACAATTTGTTTCCGAGTTGTAAATAATATATTAAGGCATACTTGTCATTTAAAAACATAATTTAATTTATTAATATCTTTTCGATACCATTAACTATTTCTATAAGTGAGTGAAAATTAAAATTATGATAATTAAATCTATTAAAGGTGAGAGAATGTAACACCCTTCCATTTTAAAATATATATTTTCATTTACAACTGAATGTGTTAAAGAGATTAATTCACACAAAACATTGAAATAAAATGAAATTTTTATATGTTACAACTAAATTTAACCAATACAATATAGTTTTTATATTATCATGTATAAAAGTAAGTAACCATATTGAAAAACCTAAGATGAAAAATGAATGAAATGGAATCAGGTAGAAGAAGCTTCCCTTATGATGACCATTTTCCAAGCTTAGAAATGAAGTATCTTAACTAAGGTTTTACTTAAACTATTCCCAAGATAAAGATGAACAATTATTGTAAAAGAGAAATCATATGGGATAGAAATTCAAGCTCATGGAAATTTCCAGGAGATCTATACTAGCAGAATCACCACACTTTACTTCCACCATAGCTTACCTTATACTTAGATATTATATGAAGATATCAAGGGGGATATGTAATTATAAATTAAGTTGATATAATAAGGTAATTATTAATTTAATAAGTTATATATCACATGTATTATACATATTTCACATTTTCGGATTTAAAGATAATTATTTTATATAAAAATATTTATTCTTTATATTTCATATTTCAAAAGATAAATTTATAAATTTTAGAATTTTAATTTTCTTAACAGAAAATAATTTTAAAATTAATTATTCAAATACTGTCTTATGTTTAATTTTTTATATTCTTATAAAATATTTTTGTAGGTTAATAGTGAAAATATCAATTTTTCTAAAGAATATTACTTTTATGAAATTATCTTAACACAAGAATGACTTAAAATTTTACAGAACCTATTTTCTAAAATATATATATTATAAGTAATATAAACCATTTGAAAATAGTATTTTTAATTTATAAAATCATTTATTAACATTTTGAATAAATTAGTGATATTTTACTATAAACAAATTATTTTTGTTCATATATATTAAAAATTAGTTTTCATCACATTTATAAATTAAATTTAAAAAAACAGAGTTCATATTTTAGATTATAATTTTCATATTGTATGATAATTTCAATTTCAAATTTCAGAATAAAATTAAGTTACAAAGGTAAATACTATTTATTATGGAAAATCACTTATTTTTCAAAGAATGATACTTTTCTAAATATTATGTGTTTTTAAATAAGAGGATATATTTTATTTTAAGACTCTAATATTATGTTATAACACATATAAAAATAAATTAAAACTAATTTAATTAGTGATCAATTTTAAATAATATTAATAAAACTTAATGATTAAAATGAAATTTTTCTACAAAAAATAGATTTTTATCATATATTTTTAGTAATAAAATAATTACCCTGGTTAAATTTTAAGTAATATTAATAAGAGTTTAAATGGATAATATAATGTGGCTTGAATTTTACTTACACCATTTGACATTTAAACCATCTTTAATACCATTTTTTGGTTTAAAAGTCATATCAACATGTATCTCAAACATTTACACACATAACTCACCTAACTCTTATACAATTTCCTTCTTACCCATTACTTATCATTATTTTATAAATATTTTCCCCACATTTTCACCTATAAAAAGATCCCAATTTCCCCCATTCAAGTATACCACTATTTCAAAAGTAATATGATAATATACCCATATTACCTCCCCTATATCCACTATATACTTTTTATTCCCTTTATCCTTAAAAAAGTTCCTCAAGTCCTTCATTTCAAAAGGATAATTCAAGGGAAGATCCAAATTATTAATGTATGTTTTACATACCCTTTAACTTTGTTTCTTTATACTTATCATATACCCTCCTCCAAAAAAAATTCTAACTATATGTATATAATTTCATCGTTATAAATAATTTACCAGAATGTTATTATTTTTATGGTATGACCAATATCTATTCCCCTCCCATTCAATCGAAAAAATGACAATGTTGTTCATTCACATGTGCGTACTATAGCCTCCATAAATGACACCTTTATTTTTTCATAAACACCATTTTAGGATGGTTATAAAACTAGTTTTAGAGAATATATATTTTATTTATTTCATGATTTATATTCTATAAATATAAATTAGTAATTCAATAATTAATATTAGTAATAATCAATCTTTGTTAAACTAGCCTCCTAAAACGAGCATAAAAAGAAGAAAATAAAATTATTTACAAGTGAAAAATTCATTTTAATTTACCTTATTCTAATAAGTATTATAAATTATTATTTAGAACCATAATAAATGTAAATAATTTCATTGTATTTTCCTGAAAATTATATTATAATAAAATAATCTCTTACACAATGATACTCAAACAAGGATTATTGCATGTTTTTGTTATGTCTGTTTAACCACCTATATGGAAAATGATATAAATATATATCATGGATGGGGTTGGAAACTTAATATTGGATATTAATACGTAAATAATATTTTTTGGGATATTTAATGGTAATAAAAACATTTAACACATTAATTAAGATAACACCATTTATTCATTATAAATTACAAAAACAATATCGTCACTGACTTTGTCATAAAAAATATTAACTAAAATACTTATGAAATGAAATTATTACACTATAAGTAATTATAAAACATAAATTATTGTACATATTATTATTTATGAATAATAATCTTTTGGACAAGAATGAATAAAAAACCTCTATTAAGAAATTAGTTCCAAACATTTAATATTACTCATGCCAAATATAAGGCCCCGACCTTAAACATTACTTATTATTGAATTAAATGAATAATTCACATTGAGGATCTTTTTAGGTTTAGAGTTTTAGAGAATTAGTACATAACTATTACATCTCAAAGATTACAAAGTATACACTTCTACTAAGTTTCCATAAAATAAAAACTCTTAAAAAGAAACATGTCTAGTTCCATGTTTTAGATTTCATGTCTTTCCTTGATCCCATCCTTGACCCTATTCCACATTTTGTCCTGTGAAAAACATTTCAAAAAACTTGGGGTGAGCATAACAAGCTCAGTAAAGGATACATAAAGAAGGAAAACTATTAGTTTTTCAAAACAACATGTAAACCAATAATACTTTATCAAAGTAACACTTTTCACCTTTATGAAGTAGTAAAAAAACTCTTCACAAAATAAAATATCATTACTTACCCTTTTGTAACCAAAATATTACCATAATACCCATATAAAGAACACATAACATATAAAGGTAACTTGGGACATAAACATACTGAAATGGAATAACCATACGGTCGACTTCCACACATATCACTTAATGGAATAGCCATACGACCGACTTCCATATCCAATGAATTGGAGGTTATAACATAACCACCCGTCTGGGTATTCACGGTACCACCCGTCATATGGTTTATCACGTAACTACCCGTCAAATGTCCAAGTACCATTATAAAATCATAACAATTATAAAGGAAAGAAAACATTTCCACATTTCAATCAGAATATATCAATTAAATATATTGACATAACAAATCCATTATTGAAACCATTTTCAATATCAAAATTCATAAAATAGTATATGGTATTTATTTACTTATAAAAATATAACAGCTTGTTGAGGAAGCCAAAGATCAAATAATATTCGCGAAGGTGGAAAGGTCGTTGTCACCGTGTACGTTAAAAAGAAACATACTTTTTGTCATTTAGTAAAACGCTTCGTATAGAAAAGATTCCTTTAGAATAAAAGTAGAAGTCAAAGGGTTTTATACCCCGTATAAAAGAATGTTGTGTATAAAACAATATATTCCTCAATGAAAGGAGATTGAGACAAAGTCTCTTACAAAGTCGGTATCCTTAGATTAAAGATAAATCAATTACATGATTATGTGTGAAAAATATAAATACACAAAATATAAGTGGATATTAAGTATAAAAAAATTAGAGGTCATTCACACATACTCTTGGAAAACCAAACCAATGACATAGATATTTAACTCAATGAAATGAGATTGAGTTATGATTTCCCATACAAGTTCGTCTAAATGACGTAAGAATTTATCAATGAGATGATTATGTGTAGAAATAGTATATCCACACAAAAGTTTTTGGAAATTACAATTTAGAGATTCCACACATAATCTTGGCATAATAAAATCAAGAAGTAAAGTTTTAACCCAATGAATTGAAAGTGGGTTAAGAAGTTCCTTTACAGAAATCTGACAGCCTAACGGCGTCACTTTAAAATTCAGAAAATGAGTTGATGAGAGAGAAAATGGTATCTCATCACTTGGACATAGAATTTACATAAATAAGTATATAGAGGAACATATCCCAACATAATAGTATGTGAATTAAAAGACATAACAAAAGAAGTCTTTTAAAAAGAGGAGGGTGAAAGGTCCCCTTACCGAGTTGGGTAACTTTCAAAACATACACCCCATGGAAGAAAGGTCATACAATGAAGATGTAAATAACCATAAATAAAATTATACTAAAAAAAGTGTATAATAATGGGAAGTACATACACCACTCAAAGGAAATAGAGGCAAACGTAACATAAATGTCACAGGAATAAAAGTGAGATGAAAAATCCCTTACGAAAACTCGGGAGCCTAACGACGCCACTTAAAACTTCCAAAAATGGTTTTATGAGATCAAATAGGGTATCTCATCATATGAACATAAAAATTACAGTAAGAGTAATATAAAATAACATCCCCAAACATAAGAAATATGAGCTTAAAATAAATGACATAAAACAGAGTGCTTAAAAAGAAAGAGAGAGGTAGGATCCCTTACCTCGTGTCCGACATGACTCGATCGTTCTTTAATCTCCTGAATAATAAAATTTGGTCAATTTATAATTGCTTAAGGATATACTTTAAATATTACTATTCAGTTCATATCACATATTATAATGTTATAATAATTGGTTAATAAAGTGAGTTCATATCAGAAGTTTTTGTCGATGTTCGGTACATGAGTAAAAATTGAACTTGTTGGAAAAGAATTTTCCATGTAGTTATAGGTACATCATCTCAAGAATAGTATTAATGTTTTAAATATCATATATATCCAGTATATATTCATTTTTTACTATTCCATAACATTTGGAGATAAAAAATTTAAAGCACCGTTCATGGAGACGGTAGGCCGTACGTACGCACGAACGCTACATTCATTTTTTTGTCATATTAATGGAATTAAAGTTAAAAGAGAGATATGTATATTATAATTAAAGAATGATATCCATCATTTAGATGTAATATATGACATATATATCCATTATATATATGTACATATAATAGTACATTACATTTGGAGATAAGAAATGAAATATACCGTTCATAGAGACGGTAAGCTGTACGTACGCATGAACACTACTTTTATTTCTTTGGCACATTAGTGGAATTAAAACTAGATGAGATATATATATATATATATATATATATATTATAATTATATTATAATATATATGTTATATATATCACATAATTTCATCAATTTAATTGTTTATACATTCCATGTATTGCATGAACGAGTCACATCACTTGAGGGGGCGGTAGTCCACACTTCCTCAAATGAAATTATCGCATTTGAAAAACATGAAAAACATAAAGGTATGTATTAAATATAAAATAAAGAATCATAGAGAGGAAATAAATATAATATATATCATAAATAAATATAGTTCCATCATAATGGCCACCATGAGAGGTGGTATGAGAAGATAGAACAATCATCGTTTCGTGAGGCAGTAATTCACCATCCACAGAAACAGTATGTTCTTTAACCATTAGACGGAGTTGTGTGTTAGTGTAGATCAAATAATCCTCATAAAAACATCCTAGTATATTTAACATACTGGTGTTGTTACAAAAGAAATAAATAAAAAGAGTTTAGGGGGTTGGAGAAGCAAAATAAAACAAAAGAACACTAGGGAAGACATTACCTTTAAAAAGGGTAACTCTTTTTGATTTGAGCTCAAAGGCTTCCTTGGGAAGACTTCTGCCCAAAGTGAGGATTCTAGGAGTAATATAGGGATGTGTACAGACAAAATGGGCAGGGGTTGGCCGAGCCAAAGGCTTGAGAGGTGTGGGTAAGGTGGTAGAGGTGGGGGCCTTTTATAAGAGGATAGGAGGGGCACTCTTGGAAAGTTATAAAAGGTTACTTTATTATAAAATGGTTTTCGGATTTTAAAGGTCCCAAAATATATTTTTCTAGGATAAGGTGATAAGAGTTCGAAATACACCCATCCAATAGGTTTTTGACATGTGTAGGTCATAGATTTTACATTATCTTTTCATTTTTTTAAATCGTTAAATAATGAGGTAATCGATGCATCATCATGGTGTCATAAATAATTTAATTTATTTAATGTCTAAAAATTATAAACAAAATATCATGATATAGGAGATATATTTATCTTTATAATTAATATTTATATTCAAAAAATATGACTTGTATAATCCCATTTAAAAATTGTTTTAGTAAAATAACTCATGTTCGTGACATTTTTATTTTAACTTTAAATAAAAAGTTATATTTGTCATTTTCCTACCAAAGTGGCTCCATGGAGTCCCCAAGTTGACCCATGTATTGTTTTGGTCGGCCATGACACATCCAATGAGTTTAGGACATGTGTCTAGGTCATTTAATATTATTAAAACATTATTTTTACCTTAAATTACACTAATTACCTTTAATCGCGATTAATAAAACATAAAAGTTACTATTCACCAAAAAATTATTTTAATCCCATTGAACCACATTTTACATCCTAATGACAACCATGTATGTCGGATTTTTGAAATTCAAATCACAGAAGTGGTAAATTTTTATTTAAACGAAAAATCAGTTTTTAAACTACCACTTAGTGGTTTCACTATTCATCAAAAATTAACGTTTTTCAGAAAAATACCATAAATTCACCCTAAGCTATACTTGATATTCAGAATTAAAAAATGATTCCTATTTTACAAAATTCAAAACATATAAGTTGCATTAATTAATTTAATAATTAATTTCCCGCTGTCAAAACAAATAGCGATTTTTTAAGAAACAAAATCTATTAAAAGATTGACACAAGTTTAAGTCCAATTTCATTGTGAAATTAATTCCAACGACCACTAGTGGATTAAATGGTAAAAATATATTATAATTTAACTTTAAAACCAATTCAAAAGATAATCTAATCGTATAAATAAATTAGATTAAAAAGTGGTTTTGAATTAAAATACAACATTTTTCACTATTCATTAAAAAATGAACTTTATGAGAAAAATTCCAAAAATTTACACAAAGTAAATTTTGATGTCCCGATTCTAAAAAAAAATTTATTTTGTCAAATATAACACATAAAATTTTCAAAAAGTGTATTTTAAAGAGGTTTGCCATCAAAAGGTGGTTAATCGACCTTTTAAATAATATTAGAATGTTTACGCTTAACATTGGATTTATTCACATTTTTAATCCTCTAACATTCATTGTAAAAAGTAAAAATATTTGACAAACATATATAATCATTTTGTAGTTAGTTCGTTTCATTCCTGTAATTACAACGACTAGGTGTTAACTACCATTTAAAATAGAATTATTTTATTATTAGAGTGCAACGTAAGATTTCAAAGGAACTCGTTGTTGCCTATTGGGTAAGCCATCGAGCATAGAGTTCCCTTTAAATTAATATTAACATTTTATTCACAAATAGGGATAAATATAAAAATGTCATATTCTTTATTTACCTGGGATGTTACATCATTCCACCCTTTTGGGAATTGCGTCCTCTCAATTTTAAAATTGGGCTCGGAAACATCAGTGAAAGTCCCACATCGGAACAAGAGTCGGTAAAACAATCACTTTAAAAGAAAGAAAGAGAAGTACAGAGATCACCCGAGTTAACCCATACTAGGATTCCATGTAGGAAAACATGGATATGGAAGAAAAAGAAAAGGGTCATGTTCTGAGGGAGAGTGATAGAAAACATGTTTAGGAGAAAGTTAACCACAAGAAAATCACAAACTTGTGATGGGTTAAACGGTATTGGATTCCCTAGTAGGAAAAGTTAATGGAAAACATTTTTGTTTTAAGTTAATTTTAATTGAGGAATTTATTTTTGAGCTTAACTAAATCATAAGGAAACATACTTACTTGTCTTGTAGACTTTCATCTTTTACCAGATTTCTAACACAAACTCATACTTTCTCCAAAAGATGAGTATTTAGGATGACGTGTTCACATTAAAAGCGCTATAATCCACTTCTATAAAATCACCTAACCCACAAAATAGAACTATATATTTTCCATGTCTTTAGAAAAAAATAGAAACCAAAATTGTTAGAACAAGATCAGATAATCCACAAATGAATAATCCTTTATAAAAAAGAAAATCTATTCTTAATCTCCAAAATTTGTCCAACAAAACCCAATGTTCAACGAAGACCATTCGATAAACAATTTGTCCATAAAATTATTCAAAGTAAACCACACTAATATTGAAACCCAAATATTTGAAGGATTTATTCACAATCTTCCAAGGTAAAAATTAATATTTATCTCCAAATAACATTAGTTTCTCTTAAAGTCTCATATTGAAAAGTAATTAACCTAATCACATATCCTCCATGATAGGTCAATCATTTCCATATATAAACCAAAATAAACTTACTCTTGATTACTAAAATCATCTAACTAAAAAGAATTAGTCAAACTAACCAGGGACTTCACGTAGTCCAGTGGTAGGCGATAAATACCAGTCACACTTTGGTTGTGGGTTCGATTCCCACAGCTTTGTCCGACGCGATGGGTTGTCACACAGTCTGCGTGTTGTCTTTTTTCCAAAACTACATAATTCTTAAAACATCCCCCAAAACGAGATAAAATCTTCAAAAATGATCATAACATATTTTAACCTCAAGTTTATCTCATGCCTTTCATTTTCCATCATATCATAGAGTAACCCATAATTACCTAAAAATTAAGGATCATATAAACCATAATGGTTACCTTTATAATTATTACCCTAACTTCCACATCGAGTTAGTCATCTCGTACATGATGCATTAGAGAACTCACCAAGGTTAAAGTAGTTGATCATGACTCCTTGATAGTTGGTTTATCACAACCATGAGATTACTCATTGAATCCCCCATTTCATCCAATCTCTTAATCAGAGAACCACCACAATTTCCATCAAACCCATTGTCACTTTGGTGCCTTCTAGATCCATCCATTTACTAAAAACAGAAATGTCAGTGTGAGTATATCAACAAAATCATCATGTACTAATGAGGAAGATAAACACTAAGACATACTTACTCATTCACTTTATCTAAAAACTATGAATCTTTCTGAAATCCTAGCCATTATTGTAATGTCACTTATTCTTATAGAATACCCTAACCTCTAAAGTTATCTAAACCGAACTTTGATACCAACTATAAGGCCCCGACCATAAACATTACTTATTATTGAATTAAATGAATAATTCACATTGATGATATTTTCAGGTTTAGAGTTTTAGAGAATTAAGACATAACTATTACATCTCAAAGATTACAAAGTATACACTTCTACTAAGTTTCCATAAAATAAAAACCCTTGAAAAGAAACATGTCTAGTTCTATGTTTTAGATTTCATGTGTTTCCTTGATCCCATCCTTGACCCTATTCCACATTATGTCCTGTGAAAAAAATTTCAAAAAACTTGGGGTGAGCATAAAAAGCTCAGTAAAGGATACATAAAGAAGGAAAACTGTTAGTTTTTCAAAACAACATGTAAACCAATAATACTTTATCAAAGTAATACTTTTCACCTTTATGAAGTAGTAAAAAAAACTCTTCACTGAATAAAAGATCATTACTTAACCTTTTGTAACCAAAAGATTACCATAAAACCCATATAAAGAACACATAACATATAAAGGTAAATTGGGACATAAATATACTTAAATGGAATAACCATATGGTCGACTTCCACACATATCACTTAATGGAATAGCCATACAGCCAACTTACATACCCAATGCATTGGAGGTTATAACGTAACCACCCGTCCCGGTATTCACGGCACCACCCGTCATATGGTTTATCACATAACCACCCATCAAATGTCCAAGTACAATTATAAAATCATAACAATTATAAAGGAAAGAAAATATTTCCACATTTAAATCACAATATATCACTTAAATATATTGACATAACAAATCCATTATTGAAACCATTTTCAATATCAAAATACAGAAAAGATTATATGGTATTTATTTACTTTTAAAAATATAACGGCTTATTGAGGAAGCTAAAGATCAAATAATACTCGCGGAGGCAGAAAGGTCGTTGTCACCACGTACGTTAAAAAGAAACATACTTTTTGTCATTTAGTAAAACGATTCGTATAGAAAATATTCTTTTTGAATAAAAGTAGAAGTCAAAGGGGTTTATACACAGTATAAAAGAAAGTTGTGTATAAAACCAAATATGCCTCAATGAAAGGAGATTGAGACAAAGTCTCTTACAAAGTCGGTATCCTTAGATTAAAGATAAATCAATTACATGATTATGTGTGAAAAATATGAATAAACCAAATATAAGTAGATATTAAGTGTAAAAAAATCAGAGGTCATTCACACATACTCTTGGAAAACCAAACCAATGACATAGATATTTAACTCAATGAAATGAGATTGAGTTATGATTTCCCATACAAGCTCGTCTAAATGACGTAAGAATTTATCAATGAGATGATTATCTGTAGAAATAGTATATACACACAAAGGATTGTGGAAATTACAACATATAGATTCCACAAATAATCTTGGCATAATAAAATCAAGAATTAAAGGTTTAACCCAATGAATTGAAAGTGGGTTAAGAAGTTCCTTTACATAAATCCGACAGCCTAACGGCGTCACTTAAAAATTCAGAAACTGAGTTGATAAGAGAGAAAATGGCATCTCATCACTTGGACATAAAATTTACATAAATAAGGATATAAAAGAACATATCCAAACATAATAGTATGTGAATTAAAAGACATAACAAAAGAAGTCTTTTAAAAAGAGGAGGGTGAAAGGTCCCCTTACCGAGTTGGGTAACATTTGAAATGCACACCCCATGGAAGAAGGGTCATACAATGAAGATGTAAATACCCATAAATGAAATTATACTACAAAAAGTGTATAATAATGGGAAGTACATACACCACTCAAAGGAAATAGAGGAAAACATAACATAAATGTCACGGGAATAAAAGTGAGATGAAAAATCCCTTATGAAAACTCGGCAGCCTAACAGCGCCACTTAAAATTTCCAAAACTGGTTTGATGAGATAAAATAGGGTCTCTCATAATCTGAACATAAAAAGTACAGTAATAGGAATATAAAATAAAATCCCCAAACATAAGAAATATGAGCTTAAAAGAAATGACATAAAAGAGAGTGCTTAAAAAGAAAGAGAGAGGTAGGATCCCTTACCTCGTGTCCGACATGACTCGATCATTCTTTAATCTCCTGAATAATAAAATTTGGTCAATTTATAATTGATTAAGGAACTAATTTAAATATTATTATTCAGTTCATATAACATATTATAATGTTATAATAATTGGTAAATAAAGTGAGTTCATAGCAGAAGTTTTTGTCGATGTTCGGTACATGAGTAAAAATTGAACTTGTTGGAAAAGTATTTTCCATGTAGTTATAGGAACATCATCTATAGAATAGTATTAATGTTTTAAATATCATATATATCCAATATATATTCATTTTATACTATTCCATAACATTTTGAGATAAAAAAATTAAAAGCACCATTCATGGAGACGGTAGGCCGTACGTACACATGAACGCTACTTTCATTTTTTTTGTCATATTAATGGAATTAAAGTTAAAAGAGATATATATATATATATTATAATTACAAAATTATAACCATTATTTAGATGTAATATATGACATATATATCCATTATATATATGTACTTATAATAGCACATAACATTCGGAGATAAGAAATGAAATGTACCGTTCATGGAGACGGTAAGCCGTACGTACGCATGAATGCTACTTTTATTTCTTTGGCACATTAATGGAATTAAAACTAGATGATATATATATATATATATATTAATTACAGTATAATATATATGTTATATATATCACATAAGTTCATCAATTTCATTCTTTATACATTCCATTTATTTCATGAACGAGTCACATCACTTGAGGGGGCGGTAGTCCACACTTCCTCAAATGAAATTATCGCATTTGAAAAACTTGAAAAGCATAAAGGTATGTATTAAATATAAAATACAGAAGAATAGAGAGGAAAGAAATATAATATATATCATAAATAAATATATTTTTATCATAATGGCCACCATGAGAGGTGGTTTGAGAAGATAGAACAATCATCGTTTTGTGAGGCAGTAATTCGCCATCCACAAAAACAGTATGTTCTTCAACCATTAGATGGAGGTGTGTGTTAGTTTAGATCTAATCCTCCTCATAAAAACATTCTAGTATATTTACGATACTGTTTTTGTTACAAAATAAATAAATAAAAAGAGTTTAGGGGGTTTGAGAAGCAAAATAAAACAAAAGAACACTAGGGAAGACATTACCTTTAAAATAGGTAACTCTTTTTGATTTGAGCACAAAGGATTCCTTGGGAAAACTTCTGCACAAAGTGAGGCTTCTAGGAGTAATATAGGGATGTGGAGAGACAAAATGGGTAGGGGTTGGCCGATCCAAAGGCTTGAGAGGTGTGGGTAAGGTGGTATAGGTGGGGGCCTTTTATAAGAGGAGAGGAGGGGCACTCTTGGAAAATTATAAAAGGTTACTTTATTATAAAATGCTTTTCGGATTTCAAAGGTCCCAAAATTAAATATTTCTAGGACAAGGTGATAAGAGTTCTAAATCCATCCATCCAATAGGTTTTTGACATGTGTAGGTCATAGATTTTACATTATCGTTTCATTTTATTTAAATCGTTAAATAATGAGGTAATCGCTGCATCATCATGGTGTCATAAATAATTTAATTTATTTAATGTCTAAAAATTATAAAAAAAATAGAATGATGTAGGAAATATTTTTATATTTATAATGAATATTTATAGTAAAAAAATATGACTTTTATAACCCCATTGAAAAATTGTTTAATAAAACAACTCATATTTGTGACATTTTTATTTTAACTTTAAATAAAATGTTATTTATGTCATTTTCCTACCAAAGTGGCTCCATGGGGTCCCCAAGTTGACCCATGGATTTTTTTCATCGGCCATGACACATAAAATGAGGGTAGGACATGTTTCTAGGTCATTTCATATTATTAAAACATTATTTTTACCTTAAATTACACTAATTACCTTTAATTGCGATTAATAAAACTTAAAAGTTATTATTCACCAAAAAATTATTTTAATCCCATTGAACCACATTTTACATCCTAATGACAACCATATATGTCGGATTTTTGAAATTCAAATCACAGAAGTGGTAAAGTTTCATTTAAATGAAAAATCAGTTTTTAAACTACCACTTAGTGGTTTCACTATTCATCAAAAAATGAAGTTTTTCAGAAAAATACCATAAATTCACCCTAAGCTATACTTGATATTCCGAATTCAAAAATGATGTCTATTTCACAAAATTCAAAACATATAAGTTGTATTAATTAATTTAATAATTAATTCCTGCTGTCAAAAAAATAGCGTGTTTTTAAGAAACCAAATCTATTAAAAGATTGACACCAGTTTAAGTGCAATTTCAAAGTGAAATTAATTCCAATGACCACTATTGGATTAAATGGTAAAAATATATTCTAATTTAACTTTAAAACCAATTCAAAATATAATATAATCATATAAATAAATTAGATTAAAAAGAGGTTTTGAATTAAAATACAACATTTTTCACTATTCATTAAAAAATGAACTTTATCGGAAAAATACCAAAAATTTACAAAAAGTAAATTTTGATGTCTCGATTCTAAAAAATAATTTTATTTTGTCAAATATAACACATAAAATTGTCAAAAAGTTGATTTAAAAGAGGTTCTCCATCAAAAGGCGGGTAATTGACCTTTTAAAGAATATTAGAATGTTTACGCTTAAAATTAGATTCATTCACATTTTTAATCCTCTAAAATTTGTTGTAAAAAGTAAAAATATTTGACAAACATATATAATCATTTTGTAGTTAGTTCTATTCATTCTCGTCATTACAACGACTAGGTGTTAACTACCATTTAAAATATAATTATTTTATTATTAGAGTGCAACGTAAGATTTCAAAGGAACTCGTTGTTGCGTATTGGGTAAGCCATCAAGCATAGAATTCCCTTTAAATTATTATTAACATTTTATTCAAAAATAGGGATAAATATAAAAATGTCATATTCTTTATTTACCTGGGGTGTTACACCAAATATTGAAAATGGATAATAACCAACTAATATACTTGTAGAGAATAATTATAAATGAATTTTTTAAATGGTTATATTTATGAAAAGGGTTCTAAAATGGGTGATTAAGATTGTTATTTTTTATACAAAAGATTCAATAACTTTAGTGGAATGTTAGGAATTAAGACAAGGGGTAATTTATATCAATTGTAATTCTTTGAGACATACTTCTTATTATCCACCATGATATATTTGATATGGTGTGATTACATCCATTTTAATCTATTTTTCCATATTCATTAAATTCAATAGGTTTTAAGGTATATATCATGACCTTCCTTCAAATATCACTTGATTTAAAAGATACCATAGTTGAAAGTAATTTTTCTAACTCAACTCTCTTTATTGAGTTATAATGCCTATTCTAGATATTTTTTATTCTTCACTTGGTTTATTCCACCCTAAGAGTTTATTTCAAGGTTCTTTATCTTCCTATTTCTGTATAATTACTTTTTAATGAAAAGTATTTACCTTGATAAAATTATTCCTAAAAAATTAAATAATTATCAAGAATAATACCAATCCTCATTAACAACAGTTTCTCCTCAATTCCCATATTTTTCTTTCGTCCAATATTTTATTTTTTATTTGGAAACCCAATTATGTGTTATCTCAGTTCATAATAATAATTCAATTTTCCTCAATTCAAAATGATGTTTTATTAATATTTTTATAATATGCGATTTCAATAAAAGTTATCTTAAAATAATAAAATGGATTTCCATGTAGGATTGCTTGTTTTATCTTCCACACCACATATTATTGGGATACTATTTTGGTGTTTTCAAGTATCCATTATTTGTGTTTATGTTTTTAAAAGTAATTTTTTTTTTCAAAAGTTTTCACTTAACCTTTTTGGAAAATAACTTTTCAAAGTGACCTGTAACTTTTTTTTTTCAAGAAAATGTTAAAATGTTTCTTAAATATATTTTTATGTTTTTATTTTATATGAACACATATTTCCACCATTTTTTTTCTTTTTCTATAAAAATTTCTCTTTACACCATCAGAGATTCTGAAATAAAATCTTACTCTCCTAGTTTCAAAATTATCCTAAAAAAGGGTATTTTCAATATATTTTGTCATCCTATATTCATTCTTATGATATTATTTTATGATTCCTTCCACCTTCTTTATTGAGATGGCCTATTTATATGTTGTTTATTAACATTTAACCTGTTTCCTTCTTAGTTAAATTATGATTTGATGGAATTATATGTGATTTCTTTATGTAGAACACGTAATGTTAAACATATGAAGGGTGATACCTGATAAAACTGAAATTAATTTGGTAAAAAATTAATCTCTATAGATGAAATGTTTATGATACTTTGGAAACATTCTATGGAAATGTTTTATGACACCTTGGTGAACAAAATTGGTAATGTATTTAGGTGTTCACTCTGGTATCCCTATAATTCATTTTATAAAGAATTAATATCTAGATATAACATGTCTATGGTACATTCAAGTATGCCTTGGTAAGGTTTTATGATATCTTGGTGAATAACCATGGTAATATTATTTTATTAAACCTTAGTGATGAAATTTGGTAGTATATTTATGATTGTCTCATGTCTATATTGTATCTGTGTTTCCAAGTTATTATTAATTTATTTATGATCATGTTATGCCTCCAGTACTTGGAATCGTGTTATTATGTTCATAATCTTATGTTATGACTAGATAATTACCCATGACATATTCTAATTTCATTTTTACCTCTTACTGAGCATCTGATCTCACCCCTTTATTATGTTTCCATTTTCCCAACTTATGAAGAAAAGTAATTTTTATAATTATTATATAATATTATCTTGTGCGAATAATTTTTGGGTGATGTTGAATACTTTTTTTGGTTTATACACACCCTTATATAATGGTAAAAATGTTTGTAAGTTGAAAAATACATAGGTTTTTTTAGTTAATGATTTTTCATAACACTCTAAAAATATTAACATAAAAGGTTTTGTTGATGTATATAATGAAATATTTTCATTAATACATGTAATTAAATAATTACATCCATGGGATACCAAATATTTGTTTCCAATTGACCTAATTTGTAAAAACAAATTTGGTTACACCCATAACTTCACCTGAAATTTCCTTCCACAAGTCCTGAAGCACATTCCTGATCACCGCAGGATGGTGAAAAGTACCTGAGTATCATACAAGAGTAGATAAGAATGATTTCAACCTTAAAAGAAATATTATATAAAGAAAAAAATAGATTATTAAATTAAAAAAACTATAATATATCATATGCCACATTCCAAATAAAAAACTTCACATCCAATATTTGGATAACAAGGTCTCAAAACACAACAAGAAGACTATCAACAACATAGAATCCAAAAAAACCATGGTTCCATCTCCACATGACCATAAGTTGCCTCCATACCAACCCACCAGTAGTATACAAGATAAATGTGAGTCATCCTCTATATTATTCTATTCCATTTACCTATATATTGAAAAACAAGGATACAAATTCCCAAAGGAAAAAAGTAGGGTGTGAGCTCAAGGGCCTAGTAGGATAACCCCAAGAATCTATACAATATCTAACCACAAGTTTCAATTAGGTAATATTTAAGCCGTAATTTTAAATTAATTTAAAATAAATCAATTTTCATTTCATAAAACATACATTGGTTTTCTTTTAAAAAATATTACACATTCAATAAATTATAGAAATATGACATAATATATTTCAATTTGATAAATAGATAAATAATTAGTTTTGAAAAATAAATTTACATGACATGAAAAAGTGGAAAAATAAAAAAATAAAATGATCATTCATGTTATGTAATATCAAATAAACCATATGGTTTATACATGACATGAGGGTGTACATAATAAAACAACTAAGACTATCAAAAGGAGCACTAGTTAACATATGTGACTCCTATTATTTGGGAAACATGGTCCCATGGAAAGGCTACCCCCCTAGACATCATGACATCAAGGGAACCTCCCACAGTGATAAATAACCCCAATATGATTATAATTTTATTATATTTCCATGTACCCAAGGTATCCCATGTGTTCTTGTACATTATAATTATATTTAGGGAAACAAAAACAATGTTCAATAAACAATTTCTAAGACATAATACAATACAGTGTTCCGTAAACATTTTTAAGGAATATGCCATTTCAAAACCTAGACTACATTTATAAAATATTTTATATAGTAATAAACATCACGTTATATTATTTTAAAATTTAATTAGCTTTTTAAAATCATCTTTCAAGAAATTTAATAGACACATCACATGTCAAAATGGTTTAAATGAAAACCCACATTTTGAAAACATGAAAATAGCCCTAAAAAACTAATTCCATTATCGTAAAAAAATTTAATAATAAATACTAAAGAAAAAAAATCACAAGAACATAAGGTATTCCAAGGGTTATACCATATTATAGTGATACCTACCATGATAATGATGAAATGATGTTTCCTCTTTAAGACCGGTGATGAGAGTAAAATAGATCAGTTTCTATAGCACCAAGATTTGATGAAAACATGTTCAATTATCCATGTAAATTATTTATCCCCAAAAATAGTTTTAGAATACATTAATATCCTAGGAACATAGAGAAGAAAATATATTAGAAAGGTTTCTCTTACCTGATTGTGAAGAATGAATACCCAAGATTCCATTGGGCACTAAGGATCATGAACAGAAGGAGGGAGAGAGTCCTAATTGCCATTAAGGAGTCTCTGGTTCAAATATATTCATATTTTTGTTGAGGGAGAGGATTATTGGATATTAAAACATTAGTATAGGTGAAATTTATGCTTTTACCCTTATGAATCTTGATGCTCTGTGACACCACCACCAAGACAGTGTGTGCATATAGAATGCCTGCACTTATAGGTGGGACACCAGCTAGCTAGAACATGCAGGAAAAATGATTTCATATCCAAGAACACCACTAGTGGGATGGTGGAACCTAAAGACTTTTAGGTATTCTTCCAAGAAGCATCAGTTATCTGGTGGCCCTCTATTACTACCAACTTCCATAAAACCATCTACCAACACTAAAAAACTCAGAAAATTGAATAAAGAAAACCAATATTGCTTTGTAACTGGTTTTATATAACCATGTGAAATAATTATATCATCCATAAATTCTTTCTATCCCCAAAATAAACAATATCATGGACCCAAGAAATTACAATTCCATTATAGCATCATCAAGGCCTCACACTCCTATATCTCATGGTTGTGCCAACAATATTTCTGTCTCCCTCAAACCCTAGGATTGTCTTTCCCTGAAACACCTTATCATGTCAATACATTATATAAAGGATTCTTTAAACCAATGATCTATAAAATTGTATCTAAAATCTCTCCCATTAAATCATATTGGATAGGTCCAACTGAACCTTCTTCAACTGGGAAACATGGACCACATCATGTATAAATATCAAATGTGTAGGTGAGTCCAAATGACAGGTTAACTTTATGAGTATCTCCATAATATTGAAAGAGATGGAATAATGTTGTGATAACTTACCCTACATTAGTAATAACCTATATACAAATTAGGTTGATACCCTAAAAAATCGATCACTAATATTAAAGTCTAGTAGAAATCAATAATGATCGAGATAAGATTTCTAGAGACTCTGAGCTATATTTGACCTTTTATTGATCAATTCAAAAATATCTTTCATCTCCTAACTGAAAATGAATCCATCCAAGGAATACTCTCTAGCCACTTCAAAAAAAATATACCTAAAAGGTATCTTATATAATGTCTCAAATGGTGACATATAGATTTAATTGTGATAACTATTTCTATAGGTAAACTCTACTGATGGAATATGTTTCTCCTAAAATCCACTAAAGTAAATCACGCATGCTAGAGAATATCCTCAATAATATCAATGGATCACTCACCATGGAGATTATTCTATGAGTGATAATCTTGGATCAAATTTAACTACATACCCATTACTTTATTAAATCCACTCCAAAACTAGGTTGTAAATTGATTATATCTATTAGAGAAAATATCCAATAAAACATCATGAAATTTAACAGCATCTAATGTGTAAAAATTCCCAATTTTATCTACGTTTTTTAAATCTATTATAGATAAAAAATTTATTATTTCATGATTTTATCAACAAACACCCATATTTCATCTTTCCCACTAGCAGTATAAGGTATCCCAATCACAGAATCTATGGCTATCTTATTGCATTTCCACACTGTAATGGGTAACAGTTGTAATAAAACACCATGTATATGATGTTATACCTTGATTTTTTAACACACTAGGCACCATGAAACCAAACCTATAATCAATAATATCATTCCTAGACACCAATAATGATGACTCATGTCAAGGTACATATTGGTAGCTCTAGGGTGCATAAAAAACATGATTAATGTCTATTAAATATAAAATCATGCCTGAAGCCTTTTATAATAACCATTAATCCTTGAAATAATAGAACTCCATTAGAAAACAGAGACCACTCACCCATGGTCTCCCAACTATATAGTTTCCTACTAAAATACGGATACTTTACAACCTAAACTTATCCAAGTTGAATTTAGTCATTCATAGGTGATCTAGCCCAAGAGTAATCTAGGAATACCAATTTTTTTACTCTCTCATCATCAAAGTGAATATCATTGAACAAGATCATCAAGTACTACTCATCCATAGATTCATTCACTACATGGGTGAGTAATTTTCTTTTCAAAGCACATATGAACACGTTCCATTTTTTAAGGGTGTACAAAATATCAATATCAATTTTATGAAGAAATTTCAACCAATGACTCTATATTAGGTTCATATATGTCTCTTTAAAGATATAATAAATATTTTTATATTATGAATACACCATAAAAAACTCCCTAAAAATGTAGTGGTGCCATGTAATGTCCCTATCCTGGTATCCACTAATCTCAGTGTCCGGATACATGTTGTTACATGACATCAGGCACATATCCCCATATACTAGAAGCCTATGACCAGTAGTAAGTTTCTAATGTAATATGTGGGGAGAATATACCCTCATTATAAGAATAATACACAATAGATGAAAAATATAAATAAAGGAAATAGTAAGATTAATAACCATGCATCAAAAATCCATTTCCCAAAACCGGGTACATGTAATGTCCCCGATCCAGATGCTACTCAATGGGTGCCCTGAACTTGGTTGGTCACATGAACTCAAGCGAATTTTCCCAAATGCTAGAGGCTTCTGACTAGTAGCGAGGTCTCAGGTATGATAGTGGGGAAACTATGCACCCATTTCTCAAAGTGTAGCACAACTAAAAACACAAATACATCAACACACAATAGCGGAAGCAGTAAACAATATACAACTGAAATGGAAAAATGAAGTAAAAGAGAACCAATAGTCATATATATAAAGATGCAGCATGTCACTATTTCTATGAAAGTAGCCAAAACAAGATACACTGCAATACAATACAATGCAACTCAAAGTAAAAGTACAACAAAAAAATAGAACAGTGCAGCCGTAACTCAGCAGCATCACAAGCCTAAGCTCGGTCCCATGCTCTCTGATTCCTGTACAACAATAATGTACCTACATAGGGACCCTTACCCCTATCGACACCTGTAGCAATATAGTCTGTTTGGGAAACCACCAAAGGCTCGTGCCCAACTCTTAGTGAAAATGTGCAACAACAGTGTGAAACAATAAAATGAAGCAAACTAGTAAGTTCTCAAGGTAACTATCACCACCAGTTACATTTCCATTTTAATATTCTTTTATAAATTAAACATAATTTAATTATGATCTAATCAGAACCATGCCCTCAGGCTAATCAGAACCCTGCCCTCACGCTAAATGTAACCATGCCCGCAGGATAATATAGTCATGCCCTCAGGCTAAATATCACCATACCGTCAGAAAAAATATCAGCTTGCCCTTAGGTAAATATAGTCATGCCCTCAGGATAAATATCACCATGCCCTCATGCTAAATATCACCTTGACCTCAGGCTAATATAACCATGCCCTAAGGCTATTCAGGACCATGCCCTCAGGCTAAAGTAAAACACTACCCTCAGGTGCAAGTAACCGAGCTGATCCCAATGCATAACAAGCAATTTTATACCAAATTTCCACTTAGGAAAACTTTAGACAGGAAAATAATCCCGGTATACCCTCGGGTATCTAGGAAAAATGGCTAAACAGAAGAATGCATCCCCCGGGGTGGCCCTGGATCCAAGCAGTGATCCTAAACAACAGTTTTAATTTATCATTAGATTATCTATACAATTCTAGATATCTTATCAGCAAAGGCCTCATCCATACGATACCCCAAACATGGGTTTGTAGCACAGTAGTACCCAAAATTCAACCCAACAGTTGGAATGAACACCAGACCACCTACCTCGATCACCCCTAATCGGTATATGTGAACGACACCTCCAAAAACACCCAAGAACGATGTAGATATGGGATAAAATAATTCCCATTCAAACAAAAATAATTTCCCTCAGAGGAAGAATTGGTAAGAACAATTTAAAGAGAGGGAAGGGCTTACCCGTAAAGTCCCAACGTGATTGACGGAGGCGGAATCAGATTCCCGGTGCACGATCAGGTGATCTCCAAAGCTCCAGTCATCCTCCCAAGCTCCAAACGACAGTTCAGCCTCCTCTGCCAAATGAGATGGCTACTGCCCGTTTTAAGTGAAAAAAAAAACAGACTACACAGTGTGTACTCTCAAGTAAATAGTGTTTACTTTTCATTTTTTAACTGTTTCTCTGGAAGCTTCTTTCCACTTTGGAACTGTTCATCCATTGACATGAGTACACGACATGTATTCCTGATTACATGCGTGTACGGTCGCTCCAATGGAAGCTGCCTCCACCAACTTACTATTCACCTATCGACTGATTACACGACGTGTAAATAACTAGTACACAATGTGTAGTTATTTTTTACACCCTTCATCGCCGATAGGCCTACACGCACCGTGTACTCATCCCACATGGCCAAAGTGCACGAAGTGTGGAAAAGTACCCGGTGTGTACCCACAAAATTTGGGATTTTCCCCCATCCTCCTTATTTTCTAAAAAACACTTAAGGAAAAAGTAAAAGAAGAATGTTGTACCTCAATAATAAGAACCGGGTTCTTACAAACTTCCCCCCTTAAAGAAATTAATCCCCGAATTTCCCTTCTAAGGGTGGTGAAGATACAGTTGTGAAAAACTCAGGCCACTGAACACGTACATCGGTCTCCCACTCCCAGGTTTCGTCCTACACTCATCCATGATGCCATAGAACCCGTACGAGAGGAACTGACCGGCCTCGGAGAAGCTTCGTGCTCCTATCAAAAATACGAATCGGATGCTCCTCAAAGGATGAATTGACTTGAAGCTCAACCTCCTCGAGATGAAAGACGTGAGACGGGTCTGAGTGATAACGACGCATCTGAGATACATAGAAGACATCATGCATGGATTGGTACTTCTGTGGTAACTGCAATAGGTAGGAAACTGACCCGACTCTCTCCAAAATATCATACGTCCCAACATACCTCGACGAAAGTTTACCCTATCTCCGAATCTACCTGTGTCCCAGCCTCGGTGAAATACGTAAGAACACCTGATCCCTGACCATGAAATCCAAGTGTCGTCTGTGGTGATCAGCATAAGATTTCTAACGAGACTGTGTAGTATCCATTCGCTTCTGAATCAACTGGACCTGCTCAGAAGTCTCCTGCATGAGACATGGTCCCAGTAAGGCTGCCTCACCTATATCCATCCAGTACAAAGGTGATCGACATGGACTACCATATAAAGCCTCGTAAGGTTCCATCTCAATAGTTTCCTGAAAACTGTTATTGTAGGAAAACTCGACCAGGGGTATATGATTCTCCCAAGATCCACCAAAGTCCAGGACACATGCACGTAGCATTTCCTCTAGCACCTGTATCGTATGCTCTGACTGGACATCGGTCTGAGGGTGGTAAGGTTTGATCAGAAACACCTATGTACCCAGTTCCCTCTGAAAACTCTACCAGAAATGAGACATAAAGTGGGCGTCCCTATCTAAAACGATAGTACGAGGAACCCCATGAAGACATACCACCTATTGGATATACAACTTCCTGAGCTCGTCAACACTGAAGGTCTCCTTGATCAAAAAAAGTGAGATACCTTTGTAAGTCTATCCACCACAACCCACACGACATTACTGCCTCGAGGTGACCTCGGAAACCCCGACACAAAGTCCATCACGACATCATCCCATTTCCACTTCAGAATGGTTAACTGCTGTAACAGTCTGGCTGGCCTCCGATGCTCCACCTTTACCTGCTGACAGGTGGAACATCTTGTACCAAAACCAGCTACTTCCCATTTTATACCCAGCCACCAATACTGAATTCTCAAGTCACGGTACATTTTGGTAACTCCGGGATGCACTACCCAAGCTGAAGCATGAAACTCCTGCATCATCTCCTTGTGTATATCCCCTCGAACCCGTACTCGTCCATGGAAACACAGTACCTCATCATCGCCTATCGTCCAACTAGGAGGAGGGTCCTCACTTTCCACCAAATCCAGTATAACTATTCCTTCTAAATCAGATATATATATCATCCTCACTCTATCCAGGAGGGTATAAGTCATAACTAAGGATGAAAGATAGGCTCTCCCCTGACTATCGTGCACCTCCAAATGCATCTCAGATAACAAATCCATAAGCTACCACTCACCATTGGCCTCATGAACTGGTTGTATCCGAGTCTTCCTGCTTAGTGCATCAGTAACCGCGTTACCCTTACAAGGTGTATAGTCAAGCTCGAAGTCGGAAGACTGAAGTTATTCGACCCACCTCCGCTGTCTCAAATTTAGGTCACACTGGGTAAAGATATATTTGAGACTTTTGTGGTCCGTGAACACCACAGAATGTTCCCCCAAGAGATAATGTCTCCAAGATCATAATGCATGAAAAACTGCATCCAACTTGAGGTGATGCGTCGGTTAATTCCTCTCATGTGGCCACAAATGCTGAGACCCGTATGCAACTACTCGATCACCCTGCATCAACACTGCTCCCAGCCTAATACCTAATGCATCACAGTAAACTGTATAGCTCTTCCCTTTCTTTGGAAGTATTAGGATTGGGGATGATGTCAACCTTCCTTTCAGCTCCTAAAAGGTTTTATCACAAGCTTCCGACCAAAGGAACTTCACACCCTTCTTAGTCAAACTCTTCAATGGCACTGCTAAGCAGGATAAGTCCTTTATAAAACTCTTGTAGTAACCAGAAAGCCCCAAGAAACTCTGTATTTAAAACATGTTCTTAGGCTGCCCCCAGGAAACTACTTCTCTCACTTTCTTTGGGTCTACCGCAACTCATTCCTCTGAGATAATATGACCCAGAAAGTGAATCTGGTCCATCCAAAAGTGGAACTTTGAGAGCATAGCATATAACTGATGCTCTCTCAGTGTACTCAGAATGATATCAAGATGGGTGGCATGGTCTTGTCGAGTGTGAGAGTACACCAAGATATTTTCCATGAAGACTACCACAAAAGAATCCAAATAAGGATGGAACACACGATTCATTAGGGCCATGAAAACTGCTGGCGCATTCGGGAGTCCGAACGACATAACCAAGTACTTGTATATACCATATCTGCTCTTAAAATATGTCAGTGGTATGTCTGATGGTCTAACGCGTAACTGATGATATCCAGATCTCATGTCAATCTTCGAGAACACTCGTGCTCCCCAAAAATGATCAAAAAGAACATCAATCCTCGGTAAGGGATATCGGTTCTTGACCGCCAATTGGTTTGGATTCCGATAATCCACACAAAGTCGAAGGGTACTATCCAGCTTCTTTGCAAAAAGGACCGGCGGACCCCAAGGAGAAGTACTGGGTCAGATGAAACCCTTTGACTGCAACTCCTCTAACTACCTTTTGAGCACCTGTAACTCAGGTGTAGCCATCCTATAAGGAGGAATGAACACCAGTTCCATTCCTGGCACAAGATAAATAGAGAAATCCACCTCTCGCTCCGGAGGAAGACCTGAAAAGTCATCCGGGAAGACATCCCTAAAAAAATCAACTACTAGAGGGAAATTCTTCTAACACGCTCCCTGGTCATCTAGATATAAACTCGCAATCTGGAATGTCACTCCACCTCACCCACGATGCTCTGGTCCAGCTCGACTCTTTTGGACATCCCATTCTCCCTTGTATAGAAACTCCCTTCCCTCTGGTGACGTGAAACTCACTCTATGACGATAGAAATCTACAAAGTCTTGAAAGGGTAACAACCAGTCCATCCTAAGAATGACATCATAAGCTGTCATCTCTAAGACATAGAGGACCCATAGAAAGTGACACCCACCAACATCTAGGGGGATCTTTCTACACTGACGCACACCAGCCGTTCTAGTCCCCAACAGAGTGTCTAGCGTCATAACAACAGAAGAAGAAGAAACATAGAGCCCAAGGATATCCACAACGAACACACATATAATGCTATGTGTAGAACCTGTATCAAAAAATACTAATGATAAAACAGAAGCTACTGGAATAGTACCTCTGACAATGGAAGGTCTGAGATCCTGCTCTTGTTGGGTCTTTTACACTGCATATGCCTGCCCAGTGCCGCGACCCTGCGACACAACCTGACTAACCTGCGATGACCCACCCTACTACCTCTGAGATCCTAGTGTTTGGATACCACGACCACGACCACCATCTCTGCCTGCACACCCTAACATACCCCAATTTCATGACTGGTAAGAAGATGTTGGTCATGCTCCCACAAACGGAGTCTGTACAGAACCCCTCTCACTAGCCACTGGTAGAAATGCCCTGAAAAAGTGCTGCATATGACCCATCTTACGATAAGCTCCGCACTCTACTGGGTCACTGGGACACTGAATTCGGTTATGCCCCTCTCTACCACATTTGTAGCAAATAATCAGGCCACCTGAAGTATTCTTCTATCTAGTACAACCACTGTGAGAGAAATCCATCTACCTCTTCCTCTTACTGGTAGAAATAGTACCAGAAACTGGTGTAGAACAACCCTGGAACACACCACTATCTTCCCGCAGGTTCCACCCAGTAATCAGTGCCTGGTTCACAATAGCATGCATTGTAGGCTACCTGAAAACATTCACCAGTTCTTAGATGTCATATCGAAGACCATCCTCAAAGTCTCTATCCCTCAATGCCTCATCACCCACCAGAACAGGTGTAAAGCACTGTAGCTCAGTGAAGCGGGCAGAATAATACATCACTGACATGGTGCCCTGCTACAGATTTCTGAACTCTCGATCTCGATCTATCCTCAGCGTCTCTGGGATGAAGAAGTCATAGAATACTGTCTGAAAATCTTCCCACCCCATGTCTTGGTGATGCTCAGACTGGGTTGTAACATCCCATCACCTCTTGGTGGAATCAAGAAGCATGTATGTAGTGAGCTTGACCCTCCTCCCATGAGGCGTCTCAAGATGCTTGAATATCATATGCATCGAACCCAACCAAGACTCTGCAGCCCGTGGTCCGCCATCCCCTAAAAACATAGGAGGATACGGGTGTTGGAAGATGTGCGTAAACTCTGCCATAGATGTAGTAGCCGACGGTGCTCCCTGGAAGGTCTA
This sequence comes from Viscum album, assembly GCA_963277665.1. NCBI lineage: Eukaryota > Viridiplantae > Streptophyta > Magnoliopsida > Santalales > Viscaceae > Viscum > Viscum album. The sequence continues at coordinate 280,231,152 of OY728165.1, read as the reverse complement.
CATAAACCGCATAAAGCCTTGACAGAACCGCCCCTCCGTTCCTGTGTCCTGTATAATGGCTGGTGCCACATTTGGCTCTGCTGGAAGATCCATCGACAGCCCATGGGCTACCATCTCTAGAGTATACTCGTTTCCGCTCTCTTGGAGAACAACTAGTGGTCGTCTCGGTGGCATGACTCTACAAGGTAAAAAACATGCCTTAAATAAATATTTTCAAATACCGAAAATGAGGAGTCTATGAAGGGAAAAGGAGAAATAAAGCATTCAATATTTACAAAACTTGACTACACAGTGTGTATAAATACTACACGGCGTGTTCTCACAAGCCATTCACATGGTCGTGTACTCTAGCCTAAACTGGTCGTGTAACACCCCAAACACACGACATGTCATCTTAACTACATGGCGTGTACGTGGATCCTTCTTCCCTACCCGAGTCCTTCTACATGGCTAAGACACATGGATCTCCTAAAACAAGACTACACGGCGTGTCCCACAGGTACACGGTGTGTACTCGAAAAGCTTTCACTGGCCCATGTTGTTCATGACACGGCCTGTGTACCCTGGTCACACTACATAGGGTGTTTCAAAAAGACATGACGTGTTTATAGAAGCCCCAGACCGACCTGTGTTGCTCGCTACACATCCGACTACACGGTTGACACTACATGACATTTTCCAAGAGGACATGGAATGTACTAGGAAAGATAACACCAACCCATGTTGTTCGTGACACAGCTGGGTACCAGGTTCAGACTATATGGAGTGTTCATAGTAGACACGGCGTGTATGTCTTAAGGTTTCCTCTGTCCGTGTTGTTAGTTACACGGGCGGACACCGGGTCAACACTACACGGTGTGTACAATCAGTACACGGTGTGTTTTACCAAGCCATTCCCTACCCCGTGTCCCTGCCCACACAGTCTATGACATAGGAAGAGACTACACGACATCTACTAAGGGTACACGATGTGTACTTAAAAAGTTTTCATTTCTTCCTGAACAGAATAACACACGACGTGTGTCCAAGGAACAACACGGCGCGTATCCTGGGTTTTCTAGACAGTAAGACTCAGAAACTACTCTGAAACATAGAACAACATGGAACAAACACCTAAGTGCCAAATTCTGATATGTGAGGGCCCATACTCCCCGGGAATCAAATCTTGGCATCTTACACATGTTATAAAAAAAATTAACACATCGATGATCCACGAAATTTCGGTCATTGAGGGCCCATACTCCTCAAGAACCAAAGTTTGGCGTTCATTCTATCAAAACCTCTCACAAAAATAACCTATCAAATAGCAGGTATTTATCAAAGTAACTATCACAACAACATGATTTTCTAGCACAACAACTATCACAACAACAAGCAATTTCTTAATGCACCTACGTCGCATGGAAGGAATGCATGACATGTGATTTCTAGAATGTGGCTAAATGATGCTTGGGATGGCATACTCTCATCTCATAGGGTTGAAACTAAATAGAACCCATGTATAACATATAAATATCACACCACAAGTGCATCACCCAACTGTGAAAATCAAATCAACTGTAAAATTGAAAAACCAGAATAATTGCAAGATACGAGGTAGACTGAATTTTCCCTGTACATGGGTTAGCTACTCCTGGGTGTAGATTATTACCAACTACCATGTCTGTCCTATCACTGAATAAGGATCCAAATAGTAAGTCAATGAAAAGAACTACTCTGATACCACTATGTAACGTCCCCGATCTGGGTGCCACTCAACGGGTACCCTGAACCCGGTTGGTCACATGACCTCAAGCGCATTTCCCCGAACGCCAGAGGCTTCTGACAAGAAGTGAGGGCCTATGTCTGATAGTTGGAAAACTATTCCTTCATTTGTCAAAGTGTAGGGCAACGGAAAAGAAAAATACATTAAAATAGAACATTGGAAGAAGTAAACAATATACAACTGAAATGGACAACTGAAGTAAAAGAGAACAAACAATCATATATATAAAGATACAACATGTCACTATTTCTATGAAAGAAGCCAAAACAGGATACACTACAATACAATACAATGAAAATCAATGTAAAAGTACAACAAAACAAAACAGAACAGTGCAACTGGAACTTAGCAGCATCACAAGCCAAAGCTTGGTCCCATGCTCTCCAATTCCTCTGCAATAATCATGTACCTGTATAGGGACCCTTTCCCCTATTGAAACCTGAAACAATATAGTCTGTTTGGGACAAAGACATGACCCAAACAGGGTGTGAGAAATAAATCCCAGTAGGCAACCACCAAAGGCCCGTGCCCAACTGTCAGTGAAAATGTGCAACAACAGTGTGCAATAATAAAATGCAGCAAACTAGTAAGTACTCATGGTAACTATCACCACTAGTTACATTTCCATTTTAATATTCTTTTAAAAATTCAACATAATTTAATTCTGAGCTAATCAGAACCATGGCCTCAGGATAATCAGAACCCTACCCTCAGGCTAAATGTAACCATGCCCTCAGGCAGATATAGTCATTCCCTCATGCTAAATATCACCATGCCCTCAGGATAAATATCACCTTGCCCTCATGCTAATATAGTCATGCCCTTAGGCTAAATATCACCATGCCCTCAGGATAAATATCACCTTGCCCTTAAGTTAATATAACCATGTCCTCAGGCTAATCAGGACCATGCCCTCAGGCTAAAGTAAAACACTGCCCTCAGGCACAAGTAACCGGGCCGAGCCCAATGCATAACAAGAAATTTTATACCAAATTTCGTCTCAAGAAAACTTTAGACAAACAAATAATCATGGTATACCCTCAGGTATCCAGGCCAAACAACTAAACAGAGGAACGCACCCCCCTGGGTGGCCCTGGATCCAAACAGTGTTCCCAAACAACACTTTTAATTTATCATTAGATTATCTATACAATTCTAGATATCTTATCAGCAAAGGGATCAACCATACGATACCCCAAACATGGGTTCGTAGCACAACGGTACACAAAAATCAACCCAACAGTTGGAATGAACACCAGACCACCTACCTCGATCGCCACTAATCGGTATACATGAATGACACCTCCCGAAACGACCAAGAACGACGTAGATCTGGGATAAACTAATTCTCGTTCAAATGAAAATAAATTCCCTCAGATGAAGAATTGGTAAGAACATCACAAGGATAGGGTAGGGCTTACCCATATGGTCTCAACGTGATCGACAGAGGAGGAATCGAATTCCCGGTGTGCGATCGGGTGATCTCCAAAGCTCCATCCATCCCCCCGAGCTCCAAACGGCAGTTCTGCCTCCTCTGCCAAATGAGGAGGCTACTGCCCATTTTAAGTGAAAAAACAGACTACACATCGTGTACTCTCATGTACAGTGTGTGTACTTTTCATTTTTTTAACTGTTCCTCTGGCGGCTTCTTTCCACCGCGACATTGTTCATCTGTCAACATGAGTACACGTCGTGTATTCCTGATTACATGGTGTGTATGGTCTCTATGGTGGAAGCTGCCTCCACCACCTTACTATTCACCTGTCCACTGAATACACAGCGTGTAAATAACTAGTACATGGCGTGTAGTCGGTTTTTACACCCTTCATCGCCGAAAGGCCTACACACTTCGTGTACTCGTCCCACACTGACAAAGTACACAACATGTAGAAAAGTACACGGCGTGTACCCTCAAAATTTGGGATTTTCTCCATATTACTTATTTTCTCAAAAACACTTAAGGAAAAAGGAAAAGATGAAAGCCGTACCTCAAGAATAAGAACCGGGTTCTTATAGTACAAGCCCATAATCAATATTAAACATGCTAAGTAATGTTCTATAGTGACATGTGCAAGGAAATCCCAAAATAAATAAAAACTGAAGAATCCAAAAAAATTTCCTAAATCCAATTATTTATCCCTCATCCATGCATATCCCATGCTACAAATAAACCATCTAGCATAGCTCCCTTTCCCTCATCCCAACTTGCACACATGAAGTCTAGTCGGGTACCCAACAACGACCCTATCAAGGTGAGAGTACAACTCAGTAGGCTCCCACCAATGGTGTCTACAAAATATCAAGTATAAACATATAGTGTATGCATTTAATTAATGAATAAAAGGATAAAAAGATATAAAACAGGTTCCATTAGATAACAATATTCACTTAAACCATTTTCAAATTTTTTCTATGGGTTAGGCATTTTCATCAATTACACTGTGACCTGTGTCAGTCAACTACTATGAATAAAAGGATAAGTTAAGTTCCCTATCTCAATATGGATAAACTTTCAAAACAATTACATCACACTTAATTTAGAGCATCATTCTATGTAGTCTCATCAAATATAACCACTAGTTGGATAGAGCCTCAGTTTGACTCCCTAACCTTTGCATTCATGGGGTGATTTTTAGATATTCTATCCAACTCGACCCATGAGAATAGAACCTCAATTTAATAACCCACATACCACCAAGCCATGTGCAGATTCTTCTTTAACCATTCACTACATAGACCATTTCACAAAGCATAATCATTGAGTACACATACCATTGATAATTCACAGTTAATTCAACACATAAATCATCTTCATGCCTTAACCTATTAACGCATTTACCATTTATTATTCATAACTCATTTAAATATTAACATTATACCAAATGAACCAGTTATACCATATTTTCAATTAAACACAATTAAAATAAATTTCGTTTGAAAATTCATGTTAACCAACTATACACAATATCTTAGATTTCATTCATCAAACCATGTTAAAATGCTAAAAATAGAAATCATTGGTTCAATATCTTAATCCCTTAAATTTCATATTTAATAACCCAAGGACAAATTAATGAATATGAAAGACCCTATGGGTCACCTATATCTAATTATATTCAATATAAATGCATCCCATAGATATCATGAGGGTTTCAATTTATCTATTAAAAAATTAAAACCTCAATTCTAACATGGAAAACCCAAAACACAGCACAACAACACCAAACCACAACCACTTGAACATGAAAAAATCAACAAGACTAGGGGGTATATCATTTATACCACCTACCTCAATTTTGAAGATGAAATCTCACTTATCCTTAGCCTTTGATTTAAATTTGAAAACCCTCCAAAGATCCAACCAAAGATCTGCTGAAAAAATAGGGGTTTATAGATTCAAAAAAAGAAGAACAACTAAAAAAACCCAAATCTAGAAAAAGGGAGAAATATGCATGTTAGACTCAATGGTTTCTTCGATCTACACCCAACAACAATCCAAATGGATTAGAAATTTGGGAGAACGATCCTTGGTAATTTTAAGTCCATTTGGTTCATCATTATTTCTATTGGAAGAGAAATGGGGGAATAAAATCGGGTAAGGGTTCCTAAATCCAAAGTGGTAAAAATGGTAAAAACCCATATTTTGAATCGGGATCATGGTTTTCTCGCACAATTGGATAAATTGTGCACTACCCACTTTCTAGGAGGGGGCCAGGTCACATGGATTCTTGGGAATCCCGCACAGTTTGACAAACCATGTAGTATTCATGTGGATTGGATATGTTGAATACCACATTGTTTTCCTATAACCCTTTAATAGTTTCATCAATTATGTGCCACCCCTCTAGGAAATCATTGTTTGGAAAAATAGTTACTACTTACAATACACTAACTGTGCAACATGCACTGTATGGCCCTGCTCTCCCTTATTTCGTGTCCCAAATCCCCTAGAACACCCCTAATCCTCCTAGTAAACTCGAAAGAAATTTCTTTAACAAATTTAAGGATAAGTAACCAAAAAATTAAATAAGAATATACCAAAATTGAAGTCTAGGATATTAAAAAATCCCCACCTTATAATGTATCATCCTCAATCCTCTCTCCCAAGCGTCACTGAGTTTTCAAGGTAAAAGGATCAATACATTGGTCCCACATATCCGTCTCCCTCTCCCAAGTTTCTTCCTGAATGTTACCACATTACCATACTACCCTAACCAAAGGCACAATTTTACCCATAATAATGAATGAATACGATCTAAAATATGAACCAAGTTATCTCCATTGGATGTTTCAACATCAAGATCCACATAATCAACATATATCACATGGGAAGGGTCAAGGTGGTACCACCAAAGATGTAAAAAATGAAAAACATAAAGCATGCCACTATACTGCTATAGAATATCCAATCAGTATTCCACTGATCCAATTATCTCCACTATCTCAAATGACCCCACATACATGGGTTCCAACTTACAAGGTTTTTGAATTCGATGGTGACACAGCCATGGAGGCACCCAAAGGAACACATGATCACCCACCATAAACTCAATGGGTCGATGATGTCGATCAGCATACAACATCTTCCTACTCTGAGCCATATACATACATTTATGAATCAACATTATGATATTTGATGTCTCCTACATGAGACCTGGTCCTAATAACTCTTATTACCCATACTCTATCTAATATAATAGAGATCTACATGGCCTCTCGTAGAGCACCTCATACGGTTCCATCTGAATCATTTTCTAATAACTGTTTTCATAGGTGAACTCAACAAGAACCTGATGCTTCTCCCAAGATCCAGTAAAACCTAGGACACATGCCCTCAACATGTCCTCTAGGGAATAAATAGTATGCTCTTATTTCCAATTTATTTTTGGCTAGAAATCTATACTTAAAAAAACTGGGGTACCAAGTGCCTTCTCTAACCCCTTCCAAAAACGTGAAGTAAAACACAGATCACGATATAAAACTATAGTCCATGGAAACCCAGAAAACCAAATTACCTAATAAACATACAAATTTACCAACTAGTTCATGGTTAAGGTCTCTAAAATTGGTAAGAAACTTTCCAAATTGGTCAACTGATTCATAACTACTCAGATCACATCATTATTCTGAGACTTTCTCAGAAGACACGCCACAAAGTCCATAATTAAATCATCCCATTTACATTATGAAATGGGAAAAGGCTGAAACAAACCACCTAGTAATTGATTCATTGCCTTCACCGAATAATAGGTATAACATTGATTCATTAAACACGAAATCTGTGTCTTTATCCCTGGCCACCAATACTATCTATAAAGATCATGTTACATTTTGGTTAAATTTGGATGAACTACCCTCTTTGAGGCATGGAACTCATGCAAAAAATCTTTCCACAGACAAGTAATAAATAAAATATTAACACAGACACAAACAATTTCATCGTCAACAACAACTCGATTGAAAAGTGACTCCCCACCTTCAAGAATTTCCCTTAGGGCCAAACACTACAGGTCCTTATACTACCTCTCCTTGATCCAGATTAGATACATGGACTCAATTTCCAATAATGAAAGGGTCATAGATCCTTTCCCATATTACACTATAAGATGAATCTTAGAAACAACATTGTCACCCTCTACTGTGAACTGGATTCCTGAACTGTCTAATTTGGAGTCTTCTAAATCAAAGTATCTATAACACTATTTCCCTTTCCCAGTGTTTAAACCATCTAAAAATAAAAGTAATGCATTTAATCAAACAATATTTTCTATCTAATATTCAAATAAAAATGGTATAAGATGTACTTAATGCTTTTATGATTAGTTTACATGATAAACCTCTCTCCCAACAAGTAAGTCCACCAACATTTTAAAGCATAAACTTCCATGGCCAACTCAATTTCATGCATAGGGTAATTTTTATCATGAGGCCTAAACTATAGTGACCCCTAATCCATAACCTAATAATCCTAAATAAACACGTCCCCAATCCCAATATAAAAAACATCACAAAACAAGGTATATTCCTTACCTGTCATAGGTAGGTTAAAAATTAGTGTTGTTGTTAACCACATCTTTAACTCCTGAAAATTATTATCACATGATATAGACCATTTAAACATTATTATATCCTCATTCAAGCCTGAAAGTGGTGATTCTGAATGATATTTTTTTTTGATGAAACTTCAATAATATCTCTCCAAACCCAAAAAACCTTGGATATCAAAAACATTGTTGGGATGATCCCATGATTCAACTACTTTCAATTTCACAGGGTCCACTAACACAACTTCCTTAAAGATGATGTGACCCATGAAATGTGCCATGTTAATCCAGAAATGATACTTGGATATCTTAGAGTATATCATTTTATCTCTTAGTTTACTTAGGATGATGTCAAGGTTTTTGGACTGGTCATCATGAGTCTTAGAGTAAAACAAGATGTCATCCAAGAAGTCAACTAAAACTAGTCCAGGTATGGGTGAAATATTCGGTTAATTATGTTCATAAAAACTATTGGTGCATTGGTCAACCCAAACAACATCACAAAAAACTCATATAGACCACACCTAATCCAAAAAGATATCTACTATATATAAAAAATCCTTACCCTCAGCTGATGATACACTGACCTCAAATCAATCTTGGAGAACACATAGGAACCTATTAACTGGTCGAGTAGATCATCAATTCATAGATTGGGGTATTAGTTCTTAACTCTCATTCAATTAATTTTTTGATAATCAACACATAACTACAACGACATGTCAGCCTTCTAAGCAAACAAAATTGCAGATCCACAAGGTGATGTACTCGGATTAATAAACCCTTTATTCTCTAATTCCTCTAATTGAGTTTTATGTTATTGATGTTCTGCCGGTTCCAATCTATATGAAATAATAGAAAGAGGTTTTTCTCCCAGAAACAAAAAAATCGTTAACTCAACCTATCTCTTGGGAGGAAACCCTGAGAAGTCCTCTAGAAATACATTCCGGAACTGATCCACCATAGTAGTATAGTCAAGTTCTTCCAATCCCCCATAATCAATCACAATACATTCCACTTGGGTTGTGATCTCACCCAACTACTAAAAAAATAGACCTGTATGGACAACTTGGATATATCATTCCCCATGGTGAACATAACTGTCACCCTTAAAAGTTTTTAATTTAACCCTATGGTGGTAACAAAAAATATTGTCTTGATACAATAACATCCAATCTATACCCAAAATCAGATCAAAACCAGAAATCTTCACAATAAAAAGTCCCATAGGAAACAGTACCTATCAACCTCAAGATAACACCCCTTATATTGGTAGATATTTTCCACTCTTATCCCAAATGGTGTTTCAATCAACATGACTCCACACATATATTCTACCACTAGACCTAAAAACCTCATAAACTAAGTAGATATAAAGGAATGTGAGAAACCTATATCAAATAAAGCCCTAGTATGTTTGGAAGCTATACTAATCATACCTCATACCTTTGAGGGGCCTGCCTCGCCACCTATAGATACTGGTTGAACTGCATGAAGTTGACTTGTCCCTCTTCCCTAGGCTCTGGTATGAGTTTTAGGTGCTGCACTACCATATAGATAAATATTCCCTTACCCCAGAGCACCACATCCACCACCTCAATCGGTAGAACTAGTAGAGCTCCAAATGACCGTCTGATATAGTGTAATCGACCAACTTCATGCACTCTACATCGACCTTTATCCCACATCACAACCCAACTATCGAGGATTCCTATAGAACCTTTGAAAATTTGTCATTCTTCCACATGACCAAAAATAAACTAATGGTTGGTGGAATGGGCCACACATGTGTCCTAGACTGCCACACTGATAGAAAAAAAACATGATCACCACCCGGAGGGGTTGGTTCTCTCCTCTAAGGACTCTTTCCACCAATTACTTAGTGAAGACTCTCAAAATTTTGCTTTCAAACATCGGAAGTCACACTACCGATTTTCCCAACTAGAAGCACATGTTCACAAAAAAAACCTCCCTTAGTTTTCCTTCTGAAATAAGGGCCTGATCCACTAGCTTAGCAAACCATTTTAAACATAATATATTCACCTAGGACTTGATCTCATGTTTAATTCCACCTTGGAAACATCTTACTATAGCATCCTTGTACCCTACCAAGGCTGGAACAATGTGTTATAAGTCTGTGAAGTGGTAGGAATAATCCAAAACTAAAATAGACCCTTGGTCAACCTCATAAACTTTACATCCTTCTCCTATATCAAGTTCTCTGGACACAAATTTTCCAAAAAAATTTCATGGAAGTATTTCAATAACATACCACCAGCCTGCTGAGTCTGAACTAGAATATCTCACCAACTCTTCACAAGTCCTCACCACATATAAGCTTCCAACATGAATATCTTCTCAGGAGGAGTCTCCAAGTGATCAAAAATCATCTGGATAGAATCTATCCAGAACTCTGATTCCCTAGTTCCACCCTCTTCTATGAACATCAGAGGGTGCTGCAACTGAAACTCTCTGGTCAGATCAAACATACTTGGAATGACCCACCCCAAGTCTTATTCCATCATATGTATAAAATAAGAAAATTTCTCACAAAACCTCCCCTCCCATAAATTACCCTGGACCAGTAGGGTTTCTTTATCTGATACTGTTATATTATTATTGATGATATCGTCATTTCTTCCAACTAGAACATGCCTCATGGTGGCATTTCCCTAAAATTCCAAACACACATATCATAACACATTACATAAAAATTCCATGGTTTTTATAAAATAATTCTCTCTATTGGCCATAAAAAATCATTTTTTATACACTATCCTAACATATACAGTCACATTTATATCACTACTACTGACCATCCCTACCATGAGAAATGGTCATCCTGGGTAAACCAACTCACTTAGTCAAAAAAATTCATTAGACACCATTTTTTACCACTTCCACTTTCACAACACAAATATTTCTTGTTTAGGCACCTTTATATCTTTTAAAAATCACGAAAACTAGATTTTAACCCATTTATGACTCATAATGAGGAATTCTTCCTTAACCATTCCATTACATTCTTCCCATTTACTCGTTTTCTTTATCTTAATTAGATACTATTTGTTTCAAATTTCAATGAAAGTGAAAACATTATATCCCTTTCATCTGACATGTCTCTATCATGTGTGTCTATCATGATGCATGTCACATATATCTATAGGTTCCTAGAACAATTCATGAATTCACCGTGTCATTTCATTTTGTCCACAAGGAAAAATACTATAAAATAGTCACATCACAAAATAAGTGCATTAACCAATGTTGAAATATCATCCAATAGTAAAAACACATATCAAGAAAAATAATCCCATACAGGGTACTTGGTTTTTCCCTTATACATGGGTTAGACACTCTCATGTACGATCCCATTAACAAGGATTGACACATCCTAGCCTCTTGTATAACATTCCCAAATAGTTAGAAAATAGAAAAGAAAAAGCCCTATGATACAATTTTGTAACATCCCCATCCCAGTAGCCACTAAACTTGACACCCTGAGCCGGGTTACTACATGACCTCAAGCGTGCCTCCCCATATTCCAGTGTCTGCAAACTTACATTAGGGGTCTAATGTAATACATGGGGAGAATATAACCCCATTATCAGAGTAATTCACAATATATGTCAAAGATAAATGAAGGAAATAGTAAAACCAATAACCATGCATCACAAATCAATTTTCCAAAATTGGGTACAATCCCACAACTAATAGAAAACATACTATGTAATGTTATACAATTCCATGTGAAAGGAAAGTCTAAAATAAAGAAAAAAATAAATAATCCAAAAAATGGGTCCTAACTCTAAGTTTAGATCCCTTATCCATGCATATCACGTGCCCCAAATCAACCATCTAGTATATGGCCTTTTCCCTTATTCTTACTTTCAAGCATGAAGTATTCTTGGGTACCCAATGAAAGCCCGAGTTGGGTGTGAGTACAACTAAGTAGGCCACCGCCAATGGTGTCTACAAAATATCTATTCTAAACAGATAGTGTATGCATGAACTAAATTAATGAAAAGATAAAAAAAATATAAACCAGGTTTCATTAGTTAATAATATCTAGATAAACCATTTTCATATTTTATTCTATGGGTTGGGAATATTCATCAATTTCACTACATCCAATTCCAATCAACCACTATGAATAAGGGGATAATTCAAGTTCCCTATCTCATTAGGTAAAACATTTCACAACAATTACATCAAACTTACCTTGGAGCCTCAGTCCATGTAGTCTCATCAAATTCAACTGTTAAGGGTATAGAGCCTTAGTATGAATCTATAACCCGTGCATTACATTGGTTGGGTTTAGAGCCTCAGTTCAACCTGACTTATGGGAGTAGAACCTCAAGTGATTTCCATACATTCCACAAAGACATGTGCACATTCTTCTTTAACCATTTACCATAAGTAAAATTCCACAAACCACACTTATTGAGTACACATACCATTCACAATTCATAGTTCATTCAATACATAGATCATCTTCATTACTAAACCCAATAACACATTTATCATTTACCACTTACAATTCATAACTCACTAACAAATTAACATCATAAAAAGTTCCCCCCTTATCCCATTTTATCAATTAAAATTAATTAAAATAAATTTCATTTTACAATTCATGTAAACCTAATATTCTCAATATCTTAGACTTCCTTCATCAACCCGTGTTAAAATTAATAACATAACAACAATAGTTTCAATCTATTAAAACCATAAATTTCATATTTAATAACCCAAAACCAAGTTCACGAATACGACACACCCCACAGGTACCCTCTATCTAGGTCAATAAAATATCAATGCATCCCATTAGGATCATGAAGGTTTCAATTCATTAATTAACCAAATAAAACCTCAATTCAAACATGGAAAACCCAAAAAACTACATAATGAAACCAAAGCACAACCACATACACATGAAAAAAATCGAAAATACTACGATATATATATTTTAGACCACCTACCTCATATATGAAGATGAAAACTTGTTTAACCTTATCCTTTGATTCAGATTTGAACACCCTTCAAAGCCCCAACCAACGATCCATTGAGAAAAGAGTGTTTTAGGACTTTAAAAGAAGAAAAACAACCACACAGAAGATAATATAGAAAATGTAAAGAATTTGGGTGTTATAATCACCCAAAGTGTTTATATATACCAAATGATACTCCAAACAACTTAAAAATGATGAAGATCGATCCGTGAGAGGTTTATGGCTATTTGGTTCATCACTTTTACTCATGGAAGAGAAATGGGGAAGAAAATCAGATGGGGTTCATTAATCTTGAGGGGGGGGGGGATTGTAAGAAACTCATATTTTTAATGGGGTTCACAATTTGGATGCACGGTTGGCCAAACCATGCACCAACCATATGCCACCCTTTATCCAAGTGGGATCCAGGTCACACGGATTACTAGGAAGCCCATGTAGTTTAAAAAATTGTGCGGTAATCATAGGTATTGGATCTATAAAATCCCACATGGTTTCTGCTTCTCCCTTGAATGGTTTCATCAACCATGTTCTGCCCCGATAGTTAAGCATTCTTTGGGCACACAGTTACTACTAACTGTGTGCCAACCGTGCAAAATGCATTGGATGACCCCGCTCTCCCTTCTTTCCTATTATGAATCACATAGAAAACCCCCAAGACTCATAATAATCCCAAAAAACGTTTCTTTAACCCCTTTAAGGAGACTTAAACAAAAATTTAAATAAGAACACACCACACATGAAGTTCAGGATCTTACGTTCCAAGTCTTATGTTCATGTATAACTACTGCTAACTCAAGATAATGAGTGGGATAGTTCCTCTCCTATAGTAATAACTGATGTGAACCATAAGCTACCTACTCATCTCACTTATATCATAATAAAACACAAATCCATAACAAATTCATCACAAAATACATTGTTACTAGTACCTAGATTTGGAAGAATCGATACTAGAGATAAAGTAAATTTCACTTTCAACTCTTCAAAATAACTCGTCCATGGATCACTCCAAACAAACTCTACACCCTTATAGGAAAAATATATAATAGGATATGCATACTTGGATAATTCCCAAACAAATCCCATATAGTAAACAGAAAACCCCAATAAAATATTAATCTCAAATATATTTATAGAATTATCCAGAGACATCACTTCCTGATTCTTCTCAGGGTCCACTAATACACCCATTTAATAAAATAAATGGACCAAAAATTTCAATTCTTGAATCCAGTACTAACATTTAGATATATTTATATATTGAAAATGATCTCTTAGGATTTCAAGGTTGATATCTAGATTATCGTCATGGTCCAACTCTGATATGGAATAAACTAGAATACCATCAACAAAGAAACTCCAAAGGAATCCAATAACTAATGAGATATTTAGTTCATAAATTTTATAATCCCCATAGGAGAATTAGTAAACCCCTATATAATGAATTGATACTCATAATTCCCATACCTATCCCTTAACACCATCTCAAGAATATCATCCTCTTGGAACCTCATTTGATGATACCCTAATATCATATCATTCTTTATAAACCATTGATCCCCCTTAAACTAATCAAAATGTTCATAAATCCTAGGTAACATATATTTGTTCTTTATAGTCACCTGTTTGAGTTTCTGGAAATCAATAAAAAGACATAGGCTCCTATAAAACTTCTTTTCAAATATCACTAGAGATAACCAATGTAAAAATATAGGATAAATAAATCCCTTAGCCATAATATCCTCAAGTTGAACCTTTAGTTTTTTTAATTCAATGGGTTTTATCTGGTACAATGTTAAAAACACGGGGTTCATCCCCAGAAGTAAGTATATATAGAACTACACTTCTATGTGGGGAGGTAATCTATAGAAATATTTTGTTAAAATTTTGGTATACTCACACACCACTGTAGTAAAAGGGAAACTAAAATGTGAATCAGTGACATTAAGAAACTTCTCTAACAACTGGATTGAGACAAAATCGACACTAGTAGAAAATTGACAAACCATTTTTAATCATGGATACCACACACCCTGGAAGACGTGAGTGACCCCATCAGAAGAGTGAAACTACACCCAAGGATGAAATCAATTGATCTAATAATTAAAGATAGCCATTCAATCCATGCCAATTTTAATATCAAAGACATCAAGGTCAAGGATTGAAAAGGCCCACATTTTTTCATAGTTTGCAATCATCACCCAAAACATAGAAATTTAAAACCTTACTCTATATTATTTCCCAAAGGAGTTTAAGGATTCATCAATAAATGAATAATATCTGAATGCATTCCCAATTTATAGATAATCTTGAATAATATAAAATAATGAGTTTCACTTGTTTCAAAAAAATACATAACTATTGATTGTTCTATGAACACCATTCCTCTCATGGTAACTAGTCTTGCCTATATTAACTATGATACACACTCCCCTGTATACATACATCCATTATCATCTTTCCCATTCTTTTCCACTTGAGCATCTCCCTTATCACGAGGTTGAGATCCAACCCCTTATGATAATTTAGGTCTAAACTAAGAGACCTTGGTGAAGGTGAATCCATCTATAATTCCCATAGATGTTATCTCATAAGAATTCTAAATTTGTATTTTTTTTGAAAAGTGTGACACACTCTAGTTGTATCCATGAAATTAGGATTTAGGTGTCCCTTTTTATCATAATAATAACATAAAACCTGAATCTTTCCTAATTTCCACACTTCACTCTAATTACACCCCTAACAAAGGTCATACTTCTTACCTTTCTAACTAAAAATACAACTCTAGCTACCTCATGATATCATTGTTTCTCCAATGATCCCTTTCTTCCCCACTATATCTACCACATACATAGCTGCCTTATCCACAACCTCCATATAAGTTGGTAGGCACCTAAAGATCAATATAGATCAAATATCCACCCTTAAAAAAATTTCAAACCACTTAACCTTGAGATAATAATTGTAAACAAGATCTAGATACGAGTAAAGTAACTCAAAAAATATAGTAGCATAATGTATGAAAAAATGATCTCTTTGATCTAATGTAACCAAATATTATGCCTTTCCCACCCTTAGAGTATCTGGATAGAATTTTGTTTTGAAGGATCTTTTAACGGCTATGAAAGTGAGATCTTAATGAAACATGTCCTACATGATATATTCCCATAATTTCCTCCCTGGTACTTCAAGAATTTATCTATGAAATAAAACCTGAGATTACAATGGAATATAAAGAAATTAGAAAATCCTCTTGATCCTTTCGATCTATTACTCATCATCTTGGGGACCCTTATCACCATGAAATATTAGTGGATACTACTTAGTAAAATTCAAATCCTGATTAACTTTTCATTCTAGTTCAACATTGGAAAATTATCCCATATATTGGATTGTATGAATGATATTTTCCACTATAATTGGATTGACTAGTAGATTCACATATAGGAATTTCTTCATATCCTCATCTCTAAAAATCATAAGAATTATTTTTAGAGGAAAAACAATTTATAAAAAAATAGGATGGAAAACCTTTATAATAAAAATTTGATTCATTTAAAATAAACCAAATTTTAAAGATCTAAATCAAAGAGATTAAAACCTTAGACAAGAACTCTAGAAAAAATTAGATTTCCCATGGTAACTTGAAATATTTCATGAAAGTGAGTTTTCCAGGTACACTCCCACACTACCTCTTGAGTTATGATAGTCTAATATCCTTTCCATCGACAACCACTTACACTTTAGGGTGATTCAAAAGCATGAGAATTATCTTTAATGAAACCTAAGGCTTTGATTATAATTTTTAATAAAAAAATCTGGGTGAACCCATAACATCACATAAATTGGACCTCTACAAGACCTGAGGTGGGTTCCTAACCACCAAGGGCTTGAGACAATCACCTGAGTATTAGACAAGAGAATATGGGAACAATTTCACCATTAACATACATATGACATAAAAATAGTACTAAATATAAAATAATAGAGTTTTCTATATATCATGACTACAAAAAAAATGTCTCATCCATCATCTAGATAACAAGCCTAAAAAAAGAAGACCTTCAAAAACATGGAACCTAAAACAACCTAGGTGTATTGAAGGGTCCTAAAAATTTACAGCAAGGGAAGAAAATACCCCCACATTCACTCTATAGAAGGAAGCAAGTAATCCTACAGGTCGATCAAGGTGAATAGACACAAATTGAGTTGCAAATTTTAGAAGAAACATTAGGTGATTCAAGTTTCAAAGGATTTTCAAGTGGTATGTCTACCAACACCGGGAAAGGTTCACGAACCACCTTGATCACAAACCATTAGTTACGCAGAACGATCTGTGGGATATTGGCCCATGGAGTGATGGACAACGAATAAGGCATACTGCAAACCACATCACAAAAGGAATCATGCGCGTAATGCCCATCCATGTAATGTCTTGAGAACTTATAAGTTCATGGGAAAAGTGAACCGGTAGGGTTCCATGAACCATTATCGTTAACCAAAGCCTCTTCAAACCTCGGCTGACCAAGTCTTCCATGGGTTAGGAAACTCTTCATGGGCCTCCGAAAATGGTGTTGCATGCCCAGCTTCAGTCTTAATTCATCAGCGAAGCTCGAATCGTGAACCACACTCCTTATAGGTACAAACGGCTACAAACCGTAAAACGGGGGAATTGAATAATAATAAGGGAACCAAAAACCTAATTGGTGAACCAAGAACCACTTAATTCTCATGTATGAACTCCATGTGTATGATGACCCCCCAAACCCTCCCTCAATATGATGCTCAATGTAGTGTGTCGCTATGCGGACTAAAACTGGTGCTGCGTAATGCCTCAGTACACAGATGGAACCCAAAGAAGCATGATGAGCTTTGTACCACTATGGTATATGGTGGTCCATACCCATGACCGTGTACCACATTGGTATGTAGACAACCCCTCTTCCCACATACCACTACGGTATGTGGAGCCTCCCCCATCCCAAATAAGAAACCAATACGCGGAATGGGGTGTCTTCGTATATTATTTCCTCCGGTTCCAACCTCAACCCTCCATTACCGTCGAGTACTCCATAATCCCTCCATGAATTGGTCCTCTGACATAAGGCCAAATCCTCCTCCAAATCTATCAGACTCGTATGATGAGACCATCAGGAGCATCAGTGCACCCCTTTGAGTCTACATACCCATGGTAAGAAGAGTCACAAAGGTTCTCCCCACAACAGTTTAGGCTTCAGGAATGCATTTGGGTTTACATTCCTATGGTAACCTGGAGCCCAAGCTTGGGATTACAACATGAACCTCCCCATTCTAGGGATTAAGGGTGATCACTTGATTTTCCATTCAATGCAGAATGGTGATCTGTCAAAGGAGTTATGTTTGCTTCTCCATTGGCGAGGACGGAACTCCCCCTTTCATAGAACATATTATGGGTCCCTCCCACTGAGGTAAGTCCCCAATATTTTTAGGCTGAGCCACATGACCTTTAATTCCATTTCTCATGGAAAGGTTCATCGTTCCGTGCCCTCACCCACAGTTACCCCGACCTCTTCCTCCATAGGCTCTCCCTCTCCCACCAACAGAAGAGGAAGGATGTGCTTTTTTTTAGAAAAGTGTGCACATAGGATCTTATATTGAGAATGTTAAAGAATTACACCAGCTGGAATGAGGGTATTTTTCATTTTTCCATAGTAAGAAGAGGGACAATGTCATTAGGAATACCGTTGATGTGGATGATCCTTTCTTCCATCACCCCTTTGTTGGAAAGTCCATCTGTAATGTAATTAACCTCCCAGAAGATGTGTGTGATGAAGTATTTCTGGGAAGAGATATTTTCTGTAAGAACCTAGTTCTTATTCTTGAGGTACATGCTTCTTCTTTTCTCTTTTCCTTAAGTGTTTTTGAGAAAATATGGAAAATGGGGAAAAATCCTAAATTTTGGAACTACACGCCGTGTACTTCTCCACATGCGATGTACTTTTGGCTGTGTTGGGATGGGTACATGGGGCGTGTAGCCATGTCGGTGACGAGGGGTGTAGGAACCGACTACATGCCGTGTAGTCAGTCGGTAGGCCTAAATAGTAAGGCGGTGGAGTCGCCGCCAGCTGGGAGATAGTACACGCCGTGTACTTGGGAGTACATTCCATGTACGCATGTCGACTGATGAACAGTGTGGCAGTGCCACCAAATGAACAGTTAAATGAAAGAAGTACACGCCGTGTACTCAAATGTACACACCGTGTACTTTGTTTTTTTGGCTTAAAACATGCAGTAGCCTCCTCATTTGGCAGAGGAGGCGTTTGATCCATTTTGGAGCCAAGGAGGACGGACGGACCTTTGAAGATCAGCTGGGTGTTCTTCTGGAATCCGATTCGGCCTCGGACGATCCCGTTGGAACCGCATGGGTAAGCCCTCTGCTCTCCCGGTACCGTTCTTACCAATTATTTACCAAGGAGAAGTTATTTACATTTTAATGGGTTTTGTTCTTCGTCATATATACACCGTTCTTGGGCGTTTCTAGAGTCGGTGTTTGGGTATAACGTTCATTGGCGTATAAGGTAGGTGGCTTTGTGGTTATTTTCCAACTGTCGTGCATTTTTTGTGCATTTTTGTGCCACGAACCCATGATGGAGTGTCGTGTGGATGAGGTCGTTGTTATATTTAATGCCTAGAATTGCATAGGTGATTAAATTTTGATAATAAAATGTTGGTTGGGATCGTTTCTTCGATCCGGAACCACCCCCGGGGTGTGTTTCACTATTTAGCCATTTGGCCAGGATACCCGAGGGCATGCCTTTAAAGTAGTTATTGTAGAATTTCCTTGATAGGAATTGCTTGTTACTACTTGTTTACCTGTTGGGCATGGACCAGTTACCTGTTTAGGCTGAGGGCGTTGTTGTATTTGTCCTGAGGGTGTTTTTGTGATTATCCTAAGGGCACTGCACTATTTAGCCCGAGGGCTGTAGTGTTTTGATTGAGGGAAACCATTTGTGCCTGAGGGATTGAATTCTGTGACTGAGGGCGAAAATTCCTACGCATGAGGGAAACTTCTGTTATGCCTGAGGGCTATACCCGCGGGTTGGATTCTGTTTACCAGAGGGTACGATTTACTTGTCTGAGGACGTGGACTGTTTACTTAGAAATACACTATGGTGATTTCTAATATTTACATGGATTAAATGGATAATAAATTGGAAATATAACTGGTAATTAGTTAATTTTGAGTACTGCTTACTTTATTGCATTTTTACTATTGCACACTGTTGTTTCATGCTTACACGTAGTTGGGCACGGGCCTTTGGTGGGTGCCTACTGAGATATATTTCTCACACCCTCTTTGGGTCATGCTTTTCGGCCCAAACAGATTACATTTCTGTAGGTGTAGATAGGGGAAAGAATCCCTATATAGGTACTTGACTGTTTCTGAGGAGTAGAAGGGCATGGGACCAAGCCTAGGCTCGCGATGCCGCTGCCAGCTGTTTTGCTTGTTTTGTTGTACTATGTATTTTTTTGTACTGTATTGATGTATAACATGTTCTGTCTATTTTCTTAGATCTTAAAACATATAGCATCATCATTTATATGCTGTTGGTTATATCCACTACTGTAGTTTATTTCAGTTGTGTATGTTTACTACTTCCGCTGTCGTTGTATATTTATTCTGTATTTCGCTGCGCTGCACTTTGAAAAATGAGGGCATAGTTTCCCCACTATCAGACCAGGGCCCTCGCTGCTAGTCAGCAGCCTCTGGCGTTTGGGGAAATGTGCTTGAGGTCACATGGAGAATCGGGCTTGGGGCACCCGTTGCATGTCACCCGAGTCCGGGACGTTACAAAGTGGTATCAGGGCGGTTCTTTTCTTTGACTTGCTATTTGGAGCTGTAGTCGGGGATAAGATGAAGGGTTTTTGGTAATAAGCTATGTCCGGGCATAGCTAACCCGTGTACAGGGAAAATCCAGTCTACCTCGTATTTTTCAATTCTTTTGATTTTGAAAATTTTAGAGTTGATTTTATTTCACCGTTGGGTGAAGCACTTGTGATTGTGCTGTTATAATTTATCTATGGGTTCTATTTGGTTGCAACTCGATGAGATGAGGTTAGGATGTCTCATGCATCATATAGGAACATGCTAGATATCACATGCCATGTATAGTTTCAATGCCATGTAGGTGCATTAGAAATAGCATGCTGTTGTGATAGTTGTTGTGCTAGAGAAGCATGTTTTTGTGATAGCTGTTTGATAAAAATACCTATTGTGAGACTGTTTATAGAATGGATGTCAAACTTTGGTTTTTAGGGAGTATGGGCCCCATTGACCGGAATTTGGTGGATCATTGACGATTTATTGGTTATAAAACATATAAGATGTCAAAATTTGAGTCGTGGGGAGTATGGGCCCCCATGGGTCGGAATTTGACACTTAGGTGTTAATGTCAGTATTTTCTGGGTTCTGGGGAAGTTTCTGAGGCATACTATCTAGAAACCCAGTATACACGTCGTGTAGTATTTTTATACACGCCGTGTATGCTCTTCTGTTTGAGAAGAAAAATGAACCTTTTGAGTACACGACATATACCCTAAGTACACTCCGTGTAGTATATTCCTGTGTCATAAACCATGTGGGCGGTGACACGGGGTAGGGAAGGGCTTGGATAAAACACGCCGTGTAGTTTTTGTACACGTCGTGTAGTATTGACCCAGAGTCTGGCCGTGTAACTAACAACACGGGTCGGTGAACTCCTTGACAGAACATGCCGTGTCAATTATGGACACGTCGTGTAGTGTGACTTGGGAACTCGTCTATGTAACTAACAAGACAGGACAATTTCACCTCTCCCTGAACACGCCATGTACCTGTGGGACACGTCGTGTAGTCTTGTCTGAGGAAAGACCGTGTGGAGTTAGCCGTGTGGCTGGGAAACAGGGTGGTGTACACGCCGTGTGCAGGTGTTACACGCCATGTAGTGTCAAGCTGAGTAGTCGGTCGTGTCATAGATGACACGGGTAGTTGGAAAATCACACCGTACACGCCGTGTAGATATTATACACGCCGTGTAGTTTTGTTCAACGGAAACCGTGTGGCTTAGCCGTGTAGAAGGACCCGGCCAGGGGAAGGGAAGTCAAGTACACACCGTGTAGTCATTGTACATGCCGTGTATTCTTGTTTTTCCAATTTTTAATGCCTTCTTCCTCTTGTTTCCTTTGTGGTTCCTTTGCTTTTCGGTCGTAATAATCTTGAATCTGAGGCTTTCTTTTGATCGTGTAGTATCATGCCACCTAGACGACCGCGAGTTGTTCGCCAGGAGAGTGGCGACGATTATACTCTAGATATGGTGGGCGATGGGATACCAGTTGATCCTCCAACAGAGCCAGATACAGCGCCAGCTACTATACCGAACACAGGCGCGGAGGTGCAGTTCCGTGAAGGCTTTATGCGGTTCATGCAGACCTTTCAGGGAGCACCGCAGGCTGCCACATCTATGGCTGAGCTTACACGTATCTTTCAGTAGCAGCATCTGCCTACGTTTTCAGGGGATGGCAGACCACAGGCTGCAGAGTCTTGGCTGGGGTCGATGCATACTATTTTCGAGCACCTTGAGACACCTCCAGGGCGGAGGGTCAAGCTTGCGACTTACATCCTACGTGATTCTGCCAAAAGGTGGTGGGATGTTACCACCCATTTAGAGCATCACAGAGACATGGCGTGGGAAGATTTTCAGGCAGTCTTCTATGACTTCTTCTTTCCCGAGACTCTGAGGGAAGATAAAGCTCGAGAGTTCATGAATCTGTAGCAGGGAGCCATGTCGGTGATGGACTATTCTACTCGTTTTACGGAGCTTCAGAGTTTTTCACCCGTGCTAGTGGGTGACGAGACGTTGAGAGCCAGACGTTTTGAGGATGGTCTTAGTTATGACATCCGAGCACTGGTGAATGTTTTCAGGTTTCCTACTTTACAAACTATTGTGAACCAGGTGCTGATTACAGAGAGGAACCTATGAGAAGCTAGTGGTGTGGGCCAGGGTGGTCCAACACTAGTTACTGGTAATATTTCTGCGGGCAAGAGGAAGAGAAAAATGGACTTCTCTCAGGGCGGCAGTACCAGCCATGAAGCTTCTTCAGGTGGCCCGATCAAGTGCTACCAGTGTGGCAGAGAGGGGAACAAGAGACCGCAGTGTCCACGAGACCCAGTGGAGTGCCGAGCTTGAAGAAAGATGGGTCATCTGTAGCGCTTTTGTAGGGAGTTTCCACCAGTGGCTAGTGATAGGGGTTATGTGTAGACTCCGCATGCGGGAGCAGGACCAGTGGCTTCTTACCAGTCGGGTAACTGGAATACGTCAGGGCATGAAGGCCGAGATGGTGGTCGGGGCCGTGGTAGCCAGATACCTGGATCGCAGAGGCAGCAGGGCGGGACAACTCAGGGTAGCTAGGCTGTGTCGCAGGGCCGCGACACTGGGAAGGTATATGCAGCGCAACAGACCCAGCATGAGCAGGATCCCGAACCTTTGACAGTCAGAGGTACTATTCTAGGATCTTCTGTCATATCTTCAGTACTTTTCGATACGGGTGCTACACATATTTTCATATCTGTACCCTTTGTGGAGAGCCTTGGGCTCTGTGTTTCTACTTCTTCTGATATCTTGATAGTAGAAACTCCATTGGGGACTAGGGAGGCTGGTGTGCGTCAGTGCAAGGAGTGCCCCCTTGAGGTTGGTGGGTGTCACTTCCTTTGGGACCTCTATGTCTTAGAGATGACGAGATATGACGTCATTCTCGGGATGGACTGGTTGGTTCCCTTCTGAGCCTTTGTAGACTGCTACCATCGCAGGGTGTGTTTCACGTCACCAGAGGGTGGGGAGTTTCTATACAAGGGTGAGTGGGATATTCAGGCGAGTCGAGCTAGACCACAACATCATGGGCGAGGTGGAGTCATAGCCCAGATAGCGAGCTTATATCTGGATGATCAGGGGACTTGTCAGATGGATTTCCCTCCATTTGTCGATCGTTTTAGGGATGTCTTCCCAGACGACTTTTCAGGTCTACCTCCGGTGCATGAGGTGGATTTCTCTATCAAGCTTGTGTCAGGATCAGTACCGGTGTCCATTCCTCCTCATAGGATGGCCACGCCTGAGTTGCAGGAGCTCAAGAGGTAGTTAGAGGAGCTATAGGCGGAGGGTTTTATCCGCCCCAATACTTCTCCTTGGGGTTATCCGGTCCTTTTTGCGAAGAAGGCGGATGGTACCCTCAGACTTTGCATGGATTATCGGAAGCTGAACCAGTTGACGGTTAAGAATAGATATCCCTTGCCTAAGATTGATGATCTGTTTGATCATCTTTGTGGAGCACGAGTGTTCTCTAAGATTGACTTGAGATCCGGATATCATCAGCTACGCGTTAGACCGTCTGATATACCTCTCACAGCTTTCAGGAGTAGGTATGGTTTATATGAGTATATGGTTATGTCATTCGGACTGACAAACACGCCAGCAGTTTTCATAGCTCTGATGAATCGTGTGTTTCATCCGTATCTTGATTCATTTGTGGTAGTATTCGTGGACGAAATCTTGGTGTACTCTCACAATCGACACAACCATGCCACCCATCTTGAGATCATATTGAGTACAATGAGAGAGCATCAGATATATTCTAAGCTCTCAAAGTTCTACTTTTGGATGGACCAGATTCACTTCCTGGGTCACATTATCTCAAAGGCAGGAGTTGCAGTAGACCCATATAAGGTGGGAGAAGTAGTTTCCTGGGAGAATCCTAAGAATGTGTTTGATATACGGAGTTTCTTAGGGCTAGCTAGTTACTACAGATGCTTCATACAGGACTTCTACCTCTTAGCAGCACCGTTGACGAGACTGACTAAGAAGGTTGTGAAGTTCGTTTGGTCAGAAGATTACAAGACAGATTTTCAGGACCTAAAGGGAAGGTTGAAATCAACACCGATCCTGATACTCCTAGAGCAGGGGAAGAGCTATACAGTTTGCTGTGATGCATCAAGGATTGGGCTGGGAGCCATTTTGATGCAGGGCGACCGAGTTGTTGTGTACGGGTCTCATCAGTTGAGGCCACATGAGAGGAATTACCCGACGCATGATCTCGATTTGGCTGCAGTTGTTCATACATTGCGCTATTGGAGACATTATCTATTGGGGGAGAATTTTGTGGTTTTCACTGACCACAAAATCCTAAAATATATCTTTACTCAGCATGACCTGAATCTGAGGAAGAGAAGGTAGGTTGAGTATCTACAGTCCTTCAATTTTGAGCTTGCCTATACACCTGACAAAGGTAATGCAGTAGCTGATGTAATGAGTAGGAAGACTCAGATACAGGCAGTGTAGAAGGCCAATGGTGAGTGGCAGCTCATGGCTTTGTTCTCTGAGATGCATCTGGATGTGCACGACAGCCAGGGGCAGACTTATCTTTCTTCTTTGGCTATGAAATCTACCCTCCTGGATAGAGTTAGGATGAGGCATCTATCTAATTCATAAGGCCTAGTTCTACGGGAGTTGGTGGCAAGTGAGGACCCTCCTTCCGGTTGGACGATATGTGATGAGGAGGTTTTGCGTTTCCATGGACGTGTATGGGTTCTAGGGGATATACGTGAGGAGATGATGTGGGAGTTTCATGCTTAAGCTTGGGTAGTTCATCCCGGGGTTACCAAGATGTACCGAGACTTGAGACGTCAGTACTGGTGGCTGGGTATGAAGAGAGAGATAGCTAATTCTATCATGAGGTGTTCCACCTATCAGCAGGTGAAGGCAGAGCACCAGAGACCAGCTAGGCTGTTACAACAGCTACCCATTCCAGAGTGGAAATGGGATGATGTCATGATGGATTTCGTGATGGGATTTCCGAGGTCACCTTGAGGCAATGACGTCGTGTGGGTTGTTGTGGACAAACTCATGAAGGTAGCTCAGTTCTTTCCGATCAAGGAGACCTTCGGTGTGGACGGGCTCGAAAGGCTGTATATCCGAGTGATCATGCATCTTCATGGGGTCCCTCGTTCTATCGTTTCTGATAGGGATGCACGCTTTAAGTGTCGTTTCTGGAAGAGTTTTCAGAGGGCGCTGGGTACACAGGTGCTTCTGAGCACAGCATACCACCCTCAGACAGATGGCCAGTCAGAGCGGACAATACAGGTGCTAGAGGACATACTGCGCGCATGCGTCCTAGACTTTGGGGGATCTTGGGAGAAGCATATAACCTTAGTCGAGTTTTCCTATAACAATAGTTTTCAGGAAACTATTGAGATGGCACCATACAAGGCTTTATATGGTAGGCCATGCCGATCACCTTTGTGCTGGTTAGAGGCAGGTGATGCAGCTTTACTGGGGCCACAGCTCGTACAGGAGGCATCTGAGCAGGTCCAGTTCATTCGGAAGCAGATGGCTACCGCACAGTCTCATCAGAAGTCTTATGCCAATCACCGTAGATGACTTTTGGAGTTCGTGTTCGGGGATCAGGTTTTCTTGCGTGTTTCACCGAGGCTGGGACACAAGTGGATCAGGAGATAGGGTAAGGTTTCACCGGGGTATGTTGGACCATTTGAGATTTTGGAGAGAGTCGGGCTGGTTTCCTATCGGTTGCAGTTACCATAGCGGTACCGAGCCATGCACGACGTCTTCCACATGTCTCAGCTGCGTCGCTACCATTCAGACCCGTCTCACATTTTTCAGCCTGAGGAGGTTGAGCTGGAGGCAGATGCATCCTTTGAGGAGCATCTGATTCGTATCATTGAGAGCAGCACGAAGGTTCTCCGAGACCGGTCAGTTCCTCTCGTACGGGTGCTATGTCATCATGGACAAGTGCAATATGAGACCTGGGAGAGGGAGGCTGACGTACGTGCTCAGTGTCTAGAGCTGTTCTGAGCTATATCTTCTCCACCCTGGGAAGGGAAATTCGGGGACGAACTTCTATAAGGGGGGAAGTTCATAAGAACCCGGTTCTTATTTTTGAGGTATGATCTTCTTCTTTTCTCTGTTCCTTAAGTGTTTTTGAGAAAATATGGAAAATGGGGAAAAATCCTAAATTTTGGAAATACACGCCGTGTACTTCTTCACACACAATATACTTTTGGTCGTGTTGGGATGGGTCCACGGGGCGTGTAGCCCTGTCGGAAACGAGGGGTGTAAGAACCGACTACACGCTATGTAGTGGTACTTACACGCCATGTAGTCAGTCGGCAGGCCTAAACAGTAAGGTGGTGGAGTCGCCGCCAGCTGGGCGATAGTACACGCCATGTACTTGGGAGTACATGCTATGTACTCATGTCGACTGATGAACAGTGTGGTGGTGCCACCAAATGATCAGTTAAATAAAATAAGTACACACTGTGTACTCAGAAGTACATTCCGTGTACTTTGTTTTTTCGGCTTAAAATAGGAAATAGCCTCCTCATTTGGCAGAGGAGGCATTTGATCCATTTTGGAGCCAAGGAGGACGACCAGACCTTTGAAGATCTACCGGGTGTTTTTCTGGAATCCGATTCGGCCTCGGACAATCCCATTGGAACCACACGGGTAAGACCTCTAATCTCCTGGTACCGTTCTTACCAATTATTTTCCAAGGGGAAGTTATTTACATTTTAATGGGTTTTGTTCTTCGTCAGATCTATGCCATTATTGGGCGTTTCTGGAGTTGGTGTTCGGGTATAATGTTCGTTGGCATATAAGGTAGGTGGCTTTGTGGTTATTTTCCAACTGTCATGCATTTTTTGTGCGTTTTTGTGCCACAAACCCATGATGGGGTGTCATGTGGCTGAGACCGTTGTTATATTTAATTCCTATAATTTCATAGGTGATTAAATTGTGATAATAAAATGTTGGTTGGGATCATTGCTTGGATCTGGAACCACCCCCAGGGTGTGTTTCACTGTTAAGCCATTTCGCCATGATACTCGAGGGTATGCCTTTAAAGTAGTAATTGTAGAATTGCCTTGAGATGAATTACTTGTTACTTCTTGTTTACCTGTTGGGCATGGACCGGTTACCTGTTTAGCCTGAGGGCGTTGTTGTATTTGGCCTGAGGGCATTGTTGTGATTAGCCTGAGGGCACTGCACTATTTAGCCTCAGGGATGTAGTGTTTCGCCTGAGGGAAACCTTTCGTGCCTGAGGGCTTGAATTTTGTGCCTGAGGGTGACACTTCCTACGCCTGAGGGAAACTTCTGTTATGCCTGAGGGCTATACCTGCGGATTGGATTCTGTTTACCCGATGGTACGATTTACTTATCTGAGGACGTTGAATGTTTACTTAGAAATGCACTGTGGTGATTTATAATATTTACGTGGATTAAATCGATAATAAATTGGAAATATAACAGGTAATTAGTTACTTTTGAGTACTGATTACTTTATTGCATTTTTAATATTGCACACTATTGATGCATGATTACAGGCAGTTGGGCACATGCCTTTGGTGGGTGCCTACTGAGATATATTTCTCACACCCTGTTTGGTTCATGCTTTTCGGCCCAAACAGATTACATTTCTACAGGTGTAGATAGGGGAAAGAATCCCTATACAGGTACTTGACTGTTGCTGGGGAGTTGGAGGGAATGGGACCGAGCCTAGGCTCGCGATGCCACTACCAGTTGTTTTTCTTGTTTTATTGTACTATGTATTTTGTTATACTGTATTGATGTATAACATGTTCAGGATGTTTTCTTTGAACTTAAAACATGTTGAATCATCATTTATATACTGTTGGTTATATCCACTGCTGTAGTTTATTTCAGTTGTGTATGTTTACTACTTCCGTTGTCGTTGTATGTTTATTCTGTATTCCGCTGCGCTGCACTTTGACAAATGAGGGCATAGTTTCCCCACTATCAGACCTAGGCCGTCGCTGCTAGTCAGTAGCCTCTGGCGTTTGGGGAAATGCACTTGAGGTCACATGGCGAACCGGGCTCGGGGCACCCATTGCATGGCACCCCGGTCCGGGACGTTACATTTTCATTTCGGTTTATCCATTTACCTTCCAATTTCCATGATAGTCTTTTCTGACACATCCTAATTGCATGAACCACCATGGCTGAGTCACACTCAAAAAAAATTTTGTTCCAACTTCTTTGGAAATCAATTTCCATCATTCTTATAAAATCCATCATTCCATCTTCCAAAGCTGTAGCATGCCTGCAATGACCATATTTTTACTCTACCACTTCCCCATGTTGATCCATGAAAATTACCCCAAAACATGAAGGTCCGAGATTTACCCTAGAGGCCCCATTCGTTTTTAATTTTGACCATCCACTGAAGGGGAAAATCCATATCACCTCCATCTTACCCCTTGGTTTGGGATAGTAGCCTACAACCTTTAAACACTAGAGGATCATGAATTCACTAACTGAGGTGTTGCAATGATCATTAATAATTGAATTGGAAGTTTGGGTGGACAAAAGAATACTGCTAATTGTAGAAGATTCATTGAACCTTTCTTGGCGATGAACACCATTATTGCAAGCCCTCCATACAACATGAAACAGTTCAATGCATACCACCTACAACAGTACATGAAGCTTCTTGGACTGTTGAACTCTAATGAGATAATGCATGGCCTATATAATTGAGTGAGTATTGGGAGTTTCCAGCTCAAAAATGTTGAGAACCATATTCCATAGTAAAGAAGCTATGTTGTAGGACAAGAACAAGTGATTAATGTCTTCATGATGCAGACCACACAATGCACATCTTGATCATAATGAAATCCCGACCTTCAGAATATTCACATCCATTGGTATTTTATTGTGATAAATCCTCCAAATAAGTGAAAATCTAGAGGGAAGCAACCAATTTTTGTTTAGTGAACCAATCCAACATAATTCTCCCTTCATCAGGTATCTGTAGAAGCTTTTAGAGTCTAGCAGTCCATCTTGAGACCCTTCCCAAAGTAGCATCCTCTTATTTGATAAAGTCATAGTTATCAATAAAGGAAACAATTTCATCCAGAATGTCATCTCTACATTGAATATGGTCTTCAATAGATATGCTACTATCAATGTTCTGTTCTTCATTGTTTAACCTCTCCATAAGTGGTGTGCCAGTCCAATTGGTATACCAGAATTTCAGACATGCATCCACATTGACCACCCATTGTGAGTGCCTCATCATTGTGATGAACATTGAATGCAGGCCGACCCATATTGATGAGTCCATGTATCCATGCTTCCCATCAATAATCCATGGTATAATTATTATCCTCAAAAAATCAAGAGTCTGATTTACTATGAATAAGATTCCAGATAACATTGGCTTGTAATGTATGATTGAAATAGTTTAAATTCTTAATTCCCAGACCTCCCGGCATTTTAGGTGTGCAATAGGTGCTCCATTTAGCAGTGATGAGCTTTCTTTCCATCACATTTCCACTACATAAAAATTTCTTCATCATGGAGTTGATTTTTTTAGAACATAAGAATGCCACATGTATTCCATGAATGGATATACAAGTTTTGAAATAACCACATGTTTGACAAGACAAACCCATCCTGCAATTGAGAGAGAATTTCCCTTCCAAGATGCAAGAGTTTTCCTTATTTGGGATAAAGCCTGTGTAAAGTTGTAGGACTAAGGATTTCCCCAAAACAAAAGAACACCGATATACATAAATGGAAGAGACCCCTCCCTAAGACAAAGATAATTCATTAGATTAGTCATAATTTCTGTGGTGATGTTGTTTCCAAAGTAAATAAAATATTTTCTCAAGTTTATTTCTTTACTTGACACATTCTCATAATGAAAAATTCTTCCCTTAGACGAGTGATGTTATTTCTATCACCCTTAGTAAAAATGATAATATCCTCAGCAAAAAGTAAATGATAAGGAGCAGAGAGACCTCTAGACACTTTTATGGTTGCATGTTTCCCATTTTCCACCTTGTTAATAAGAATCATACTCATGTAATCCTCAGAAATTGCCAAAATAATTGCAGAGAGGGGGTCCCCCATTCTCACACCCCTTGAACAAGTGAAGTATCCTTCTAGTGAACCATTAATCAGAATTGAAATGTGAGTATATAAGAATGTTCTTTGTTGAATAATTCATGTCCACTTGTTTCTCACACCGAGCATGACTCACATGGACTTAATGCTTTGTGGTGATCATAACATCCACACGATCTGAACTACGAGAACACTGATTCTTAATTAAACCAGGATATGTAGGATGCCTATATGAAGGCCCGAGATCAAAAGGGTGTCGTCCAATAAAGGATCCACCAAATCATGATTCCTCAAATGGGAAGCTCCCATGCGTAATCCCCAACAGTTCTAAACTATGAGAACTCTGTTTCCCGATTAAACCAGGATACATAGTATGCCTATCTGAAGGCCCGATATCAAAAGGGTGGTGTTCCATAAAGGTTCCTCCCAATCATGATTCCTCAAATGGGAAGATCCCATGCATAATCCCTAGTAGTTCTAAACTATAAGAACTCTGATTCCTGAATAAACTAGGATATGTAGGATGCCTATCTAAAAGCCCGACCTCAAAAGGGTGTCATCCCATAAAGGGTCCAACCAATCATGAGTCCTAAAATGGTAAGCTCCCATGAATAATCCCCAACATCATCTCAACTACGAGATATATGATTCTTGATTAAAATAGGATACGTAGGACACCTCTATGAAGGCCCGATCTCAAAAGGGTGTCATCCCATAAAGGGTCCACCCAATCATGTTGCCAAATGGGCAGCTCCCATGCATAAGCCCCAACCATTCTGAACTACGTGGGTTCTGATTCCTCTACCTAGGTTACATAGGAAACCCATATTATGGGTTTGATCCCAACATCAAGTCACCTTGCCCCTGTATAATGATAAAATCCAAAGCGCCTTATTATACGTCTCAAGTCAGTAGCACCTCCATAGAAAATATATGCATGCCTACGATGATCTTATAAACCAAGGGTAGCCCATGGACACACTCTTTAGGAATGAACCAAGGATTCATGATCATATGAACATGACATAAATCTATAAGAGTCCAGAAATAGACGACAATCCTTCCCCAGAAGGGTGCGGTGAACCTGACTTCCCATCCTCTCAACCAATGGAGCCCTCAAGTGTTGTTGGATAAATCATCAATCAAAATGTGCCTGCCTTTAGAAAGAAGGTCCATGAATAATGGATACTAGGGTCATTGGGAATTCTTGGATCCATGAATAAAATCGTTGGAGACCATCCGAGGAAGTTATATCCGAGGATGATTGATTGCACAAGTACTTGACCCTATGTGATCACCCGTTGAGATCAATATAACTGTGGAATATCATTTTCAATTTGAAAGGGGTGAATTAACTAGTCCCTGTGGGGTTAATACAACCTTCTTTAAAGGATAATGTTGCAAAATAGTCGAAACAAAAGTAATGGTGAATTTGATAGGAAACTGTCTATGTAAAAAGAGGCGGGTGATGATCCTCATCAGCCCAATTCCCCACCACCCGAAACGTGCCACCTCAGAGGCAGAACATTTATATATCAACATGTCCATAAGTAACCTTCATCCAAATTCATTTACAGAAAACAAAATAAATATGGGTCTTCGTCTATATGATTATTTTCTATTTACATGTATCCAGTAGAACTAAGGATACAAATTCCTAAAGGAAAAAGTAGGATGTGAGCTCATGATCCCAGTAGGATAGGACCAAAAAAATATACAATTTCCAAAAAAGTAAATCCATTAGTTCATATTTAAGATATATATTTCTAAAACCCTAGGAAAGAAAAATAATTTTCATTTCATAGTATATAATTTAAATTTATTTTTAAAAAATTTCAAATTAAATAAAATAGATCAACATGACATATTAAATTTTAATAGAATAAACATATAAATAAATAGTTTTAAATAATCAATTAACATAACATAAAAAATATTAAAAGAATAATATCAAAATATAATGCATGTAATATATTCTTTAAGATACAAAATGGGCTATAAATTACATGAGTTCATACACAACCAAACTACTATGTTTCTCAAATGGAACACTAATTGGCATATGTGAATCCTGTAGTCCTAAAACCTTGGTCCCATGGAAAGGTTACCCCCTTATCATCATGAAATCAAGGTCGTCAATAGTGATATCTAACTCCACTAGGAATAAGTTTTTTTTAGTTTTCCCTATATCCAATGTCTCCTAAGTGTTCTTTTTCATCATTATTACATTCAAGGAAACCAAAACAATGTTCCTTAACAAAATTTCAAGGCACAAGCTAAAACTATGTTTCATAAACATCATTTACAAGTAATAATCCATTTCAAAACCAATCCATAATTTATAAAACATTTTATATATCAATTCAAACCATATTCCATTATTGAATCCTTTTTAAAACCCATCTTTGAGGAAATTTAACAAACAAATCACATGTTAAAATGGTTTCCGTGAAAACCCACCTTTTGAAAACATGAAAATAACCCTCAAAGATTAAATAATTTATCAATAATAAATATCATAATAAAAATGAGAGGAAAAAATAACCAGAACACTTATTATTCTAAGTGTTAGACCATAGTATAGAGATAACTTCCTTGAGAATGATGAAACTATTTTGCCTCTCTAAGATCAGTGAATATAGAAGAACATATTAGACCCAAGAGAACCTAGATCTGATTAAAAAAATATAATTTCTCCATTTAAATAATATACCCAATAATATTGTATTATAAGACATCAATAGAATGGAGAAATAGAGAAAAAACTAGATCTGAAGTATTTGACTTACCATATTATGAGAAATAGAGACCCAAGATTTCAAATGGCACTAAATATTTACAAAGTAATGAGGGAGAGTAAAAATTATCACCCAGGGTACTATGATTAAAAAAACATATATTAGGGTTGAGGGGTTGGATTATACAAGATTAAAAATTTAGTTGGGATGAAATTCAAAATTTTACCCTTACTAATATGGATGCTTAGTGATGCCACCGACTAGATGGTGGGTGTAGGACAAATTCATGTGCATAAAGGAAGCCCATAAAAATGACAGTGGAATCTCACCGATTAGAAAATGGAACCTGTAGACTTACAAGTTTTCTTCCTACCAGTACGGTCTAGCTGATGACACTATATAACCAAAAACTTCCTTAAAACCATCTCCTTACCTACAAATGATCCTAGTTGAAAAATATCAAAAACAAAGTGATCTCTGTACCTTGTTCCAAATAACTAGGTGTGACATCCTGGATAGGTATATGTGCACTCTCCTAGGGATATATCAAGGGTTTTTATTTTAGTTCCTATAGAAAATTGATGTAAAGCCTCTTTTGTCTTGTTCAACATGTATTAGGGGTGTGTGAATCACTCTATTAGACTAAATGGTTATAAGAGGATTGTACCATTTGTAAGGCCTAAAGAGGGGTTGGTGTTTGGGAAATTTCCTTTTATGGATTGTATAGGTGTGGATATTGTTCGTAGCCTTAATTGATTTATTAAATCATGTTATGTTAAAATCAATAAAGGTCTATATGATGGGTTATAAAATCTATTAGTTGAGACCAATATAGAACCATGAAATATTTCCAAAAAAAATCTGCACACTATTGTGAGCTGGATCAACTTGTTTTTGAGATTAGATTATTATATACTTAAAGTAACATTACCTATTATATTTTCAATGATTTTATAAAGGATAATGATGTCTAAGGGTTGACATAATTATAGGCCTATGAAACTTTTCCCATTATTTATATTAAATAACTTTCACAAGGGTTGTGATTCCCATGGGGAGTGACCAAATGGACAAAGGATTACATTCCCCTTTATCTTCATATTTATAAAAAGTGATTGAGATACCATGGGTTGATATTTTTCTAACCATGGGCTGAATTTATTTTGGCCTTATATTATATTTACCCATGGTAAATATACCTAAAGTATGAGACCATATCAGTTATACATTCCTTTCCACTTGATCTCGTATCACTATACTATGGTCGAGATTCTAATGAGATGAGATAGATATAGACCAAGGGGTTACCTCTCACATAGTATTTATGCTGTTATAAACTATGGTTGATATTTTTTAGGAATGAGATTAATATAGGAATGGGGAATCCTATTCCATTATCTTTACATCATTATATATGTAGTCTAAGATTCCCTTTAGGATGAGATCCTTAAAATCATGGGAGTATACAGTCCCATTAGCATATTTGTTTATTGTGACATGGTCAAAGAAAAATTGGAACTAGTTAATGTTGGTATGTCCACACCCTAGGTGGGTATTTGAGCACTCGATGGAATCCTATTATTTATGGTTATTATTGTTGTTTATTATTCTTTAATATAAAATTCTATATAAACCTCTATAATTTAAATTTTTTTAGTGACATTGTTGGTGATATCTTATAGAGTTTTAGTCACACCATTTTTTGGCATGTATTTGAGATAAATACATTTTTTGTAATCCATTTAAGATAAAGGGACTTGTGGTTAGTTATCGTTGATATGTGGAGAAATGATAAGAGTTTCAAGGTTGGATTAAGCCTAGAAATTAATCTAATTTGTGGATTCATCCGGTATTTTACAATTTTTTGACTTTGTTGTATATGACCGTCCCTTTACGGGAATAGTTTATATTCTTGTACCTTTGTAAACATTATAATAGCTCATTTTTATAGCATGTTGGTTGTCATTTTCTATGGTTGGAATGTGATTTATTTATAGCGGAGAGGGAAAAAAACTAAGGACTTGTAGGGTTAATGTCATGGGAATTCCTCATTAGGGTAGAGGATTAAAAAAATATAGGAAATTAGAAATGTTGAGAGGAAGGGGAATGAGCAATGAAAAAGGGGAACTGAAGAAAAATAGAATAAAGAGCTTTATAAGAAAGAAAATTAATACAGCTAGAGTGGAGAGATAGGTTTAAGGGATAAATATTGTATGGGAAGATACAAGTTAAACAATAAATTCCACATGGGAAGATCAAATATAATCCTAAAATGATTGGTAATCATGAGAATGTGGTTCAATATTCTCTGGCCCAAGATGAGATTAATAGGAAAATGGAAGCTCATAAAATAGAGTGTAGCTAGGCTGAAATTTATGAAGATAAAGACCAAGGATGCACCATATAAAAATATTCCTAGATAAAAATCAACAATACTTTTGTTGATCATGAGGTTTACCATATTATTCCTCAAAGGAAATTAAGAAAAATGATTTATCGCAACAAAAAATAATAAAAGTGATTAGGTCTCAATGATCATCTATATTTTATAAATTGAAATATGAGACAAGAGATGTGTATTATGATAATTGTCTTAATTTTATGATTCATTAATTCATTATTTTTTTATTTTTCAATTAATTTGGGGATAGTTTATGCTATGTCTAACCTATTCTTTGATTTTTTATTTTTTATTTTTAATAAAATGATATATAATTTTTGACTTTAATATCATATTGTTTTGATATGTATGGTTATCTATAATAGATATTGTATAGTCCCCCATTATATATATAGTTTTACTACTTCTAGACAACCTCTATTATATGAAGGGGAACACTTGAGTGAAATAGTATATAGTTTAGTCACAATGGAGGTGAATATAATGAGGGATGTTATAATCCATGACACATAGAAGTATTTTTATGGATTTTTAGTAAATATAATTTTTAGGAAAGTTTTTATAAATATTAAATTTGGATCAAAAAGGTATTGTATTTTGGGATTTTTATTTATATAATAGAGTCTTTGTTGATCTAGATAAAGTACAATCAATAATTTCATAGGGGTTACCCCAAATTTATTCAAATTCTATACTTTTCTTTGATTGGATGGAAATTACAAAAGTTTTATTTAATTCATACTAATGTTGGGTTTTCTAATAAATTTTTTTCCTTTGAAAGGAGGTATATTTGAATGAGATGATTAATATCAAATTTTTTTGAGGAATTAATGATAATTTCAACTTCAATGATTTTTATTATATTACCTAAATAGGTTGATGTCTATGATATATTTTGTGATACTTCATGAGTTTTTTTGAGATTTTTCTTTATTTAAAGAGGTCTTTTCATATAATATGGATCAATATATTTGAAATACTATGAAAATAACTATACTAAACAAAATTTTAAGTTATCCACTGTATTTCATACATTGAATATATGGATACATTATCTATTCTTGAAAAGTTAATTCTATATAATGATCTTAAGATAATGAAGTGTATGTTTTCATAATGTTATGACAATTTAATACACAAAATGGTAGTATAATATATTCAAATATTTCATTTATCACTTTAATATAAACCTATAAATAGAAATGTGGTAGTTGATACCCTGACTAATAAGTCTCAAGATCAATCTATTAAAGAACCTAGAGAATATTAGTAACAATGAAAATGTTAGATTATTTTCATCTATACATAGATGAAATAAAGTACGATTCATTTATCTCTTGTTTAAATATGAACTCTACATTATAAAAAAAATTAATGGGGTTATCGTTTGTTGAACCAAAATGTGATAGAATGTGAGACACCTTTTATGGTGGATAACCCACTAATGGTTGGTCCATAGAATCATAATTTACTTTTTTTATTTCAAAAATATAATATTTCTTCTTATTACCTTAAGGGAAGAAGTTCTCAAGGGATTTCCTTATTATAATATGGTAGTGTACATAGAAAAAAAATATTTAAAATGATATCTATCTAATATTTTTATGTATTATCATGAAATAAAAAATCACTAAGTTTATTTTCAGATGTTTAGTTCCTCGACATGTAAAGGGGAAACAACAATAACTGAAAATGTTGATAAAAAATTTACCTATACCTTCTTGTAAGAGATAATATTTTTTTCTAAAATTTAATTTGAGTTTTATAGTTCACATTTAATGATTGATGCTATTTTATTCATGGTAGATTGAATTAAAAATTCAATACACTTCTTTCTTATTCAAGAAACTAGTAGAGTTGATAATTTTTGTTGGTTTTATGTAATGAAAAATGTTAAAATTCATGGAATAGAAAAGTATATCATTTATGATATATATTAAATCTATATTTTGGATTAGTATTAAAAATTCCTTGGGATAACCATTGGGGAATATAGTTTATCACCAATAAACAAGTGGGAAAAAAGAGTAAAATATTTATATATTGAATGATATGGTATGGACATGTGTGATTGATTTTGTAATATCTTTAAAGGATTATTTATAATTGGTTGAATTTTACAATAATAATAGTTACTAATATTCAATACTTGTTGGAGATCAAATATTCATATTATTATCTCCTCATTTCGGACTCCAAAGACCTGTAATGCAAGGAAATTTAACACCATGATTTATGGGATGTTTTGAAATTAAAGAATGAATCATTAAGGTAGTGTATTGGTTGAAATTAAAACTATGTTTTGATATAATTAATAATTTATTTTTCATATCCAATTAATAATATATATTTCGTATTCATCTCATATTCTTGATTTAAAATTAGATGAAATGAAACCTGATATTAAAATTATTAAAAAACTAGTAAAATTTTAGCCGCATAAGTGAAAATTTCAAGTGGAATGTTTGCTTCTCTTTTTTCGTTACTGAACCAAGGTGAGAATATTTATAAATATACAGAAATGTAATAATAGTAGAACCTATCACTATAAGGTTTTAGATTATATCTTGAGGGACATTGCTCTCCTTCAGTCTTGTCATGAAGATGAATGGGATGAAGTCCTTTCTGAATCTCTGGTAAACAAAAAGCATGAAATATTAGAGTTTATATAGGAATAGGATAGGGAAGAACATTATCATTCCAAGAATATGTGGATTAAATAGGGTTTGGGGGGGGGGTCATAACACGACTTTCTTCTAAGTGTTTTTTGAGAAGAAGTGTCGCGCCACCAGTCTAAATATTCCCCAAGTGGGAGGCTCATATACTGATGATCCTAAATTTTTTGGAGGTATATCTATAATTTTTTTAATTATATTATCCTCGATATTAATCCATGCATGAAGAATGGAAATCTGTGTGGAAATGATGATATTTTTGAATTCATTCCAAGGGTGGTGAAATATTTCAACAATGGTATGTTGGGTGGTGTGTGAAAAGAATGTGAAATCTAGGATGCTGTTAAGTCTCTTGACCCAAAGAGCTACCCTATGCCAGATAGTTTTATAGGGGTTTTCTATTTTACTATGTGGGACCTAGTGAAGAAAGTACTCATTGAGGTTATCGTGGACTTCATTCATTGAGGTAACCTTCCCCATGTTGCATGTTCCACCCCCTTGGTCCTCATTATGAAGGTTATGGATCAATTGAATCTCAATAAGTTTCATCAAATTAGTATGTGAAACTTCACATACCAAGTCTTAGCCATTATTGTAAACAAAAATTTTGATGCTCTTTAGCACAAATGGATCTCTGGAGAACAACATGGTTTTTTAAGGGTCGTTCCATCTAGGTATCCATTGGCCTTGCCCAAGAAATGGTTTGAGACAACGACTTAAATTCCTCAGGAACAACATTTTCATCAAAAATAATACAGTAAATGCTGATTATAAACTTGAATATAATTATATCCTTACATTAATGACCTCTATGGGATTCTACCATTTGGTTTCTGATCATCTTTTCAGGTTCATTAGCTCTTTGTGGCTAGCCATCTTTTTTATGGGTAGGAAGTACGGAGAATTGAAGATGGTTAGAGGTTTGAGGCAAGGGGACCCACTTTCCCCCATTCTTTTCAATTTGGATTAGGATTCCTTAAGAAGTTCATTAAATCAGAGAATCCTTATCAATAATATCTTGCCTTTTTTGAGCAGGGTGCCTATACCTTCCAGTATCATCTTCTTTTTGTGGATAATATGGTGATTTTTTTGAATGGTAATAGGAGATCCCTCTGGGTATTTAAAAATACTATCCATGAATATTTCAAATGGAGTAGCTTAAAAATTAATTATGATAATATAAGTGTTTTCCTCCCTTCTTTCTGTTCCTTAATACATGTCACTTTGATTGAAGAATTCTTGGGTGTCCGTAGGGGAATATTTCCCATGGAGTATCATAGAGCACCTGTTTCACCTAAGAGGTTATATATCCATCATAATGAGGGGATATTCGATAAGATTTATAATTGAATTAATAATTGTAAGAGTCGTTTTTTAATCTTTTGGTGGGAGGATCAATTTGTTTGATCATGTATTTTCCACCATTCCCATGCATGTGCTATTGGCATGCAAGTTACCGAAAGCTGTGATCAAGGAGATTGACAATATTATGTTTCCTTTAGTTGGGATTACCACTCTAATAGAAGATTCCATTGGGCCTATTGGGGTAGGATACCAAGGTCTTGGGATGAATGTGGTGTCAATCTCAGGGATGTCTTGGGTATGATGCAGAATATGCAAGCCATGTGGTATTGTGAAGCTATTAAAGGTTGGAATATTTGTAGAAGTTTCATAAAAAGATGTATGGGATGTTTTTGAGGCATAAAAAGGGAATGGTTTCTAGATTTTGGGATTATATTCAAATTCAAAATCTGGTTATCCAAGACAACTCACATTGGATCATTGGTTGAGGGGAGATTGGATATTGGATCCATAATTGGGCTAGTAAGCTACTTAGATTTAGAGGGTTCTTGATACTAGATTTTTATCTCATTAAATTTATCACTTATCCCTTGTTTTTCAATGTGGTTCTTAACTATTATAAAATTCCATTTTTTATAATATCCATAGGAACAAGGGATGTGATATAGGTGTGTGCATGGAATTCACTTCTAGTTTTTTTCTACTAAATCCTATCATAGTGTTGTGTATTACACCTATGTTCATTATGCATGAGGATTTATTATTTAGTTTAAAGAACTTCCTTCTAAATATATTTTTTCATTATGGTGGGTATGAACATTTTCGCTACCCATGGACGATCAGATGAATTATAAGGGTGTAAATATTTTCTCAATGCTCACTAGTTATGTAATCCCCCATATAGAATTAGTTTATTACCCTTTTTAAGGCACCTGAGATGCCTATGTGTGGTGCATGTTTGATATTTTTTATGGTTGTACCCACCTCAACTGGATCATTGATGAGTTACACCATATATGGTTTAATAGTGACAGTGGGGATTATCCTAAAATAAAGGAGAGGGTGGTAATTTTGGTGGACATCTACTAGTGTTTATGGGAGGCTAAGAACAATGCCTAGAATTAGGGGGTCACCTCTTTGTGTTGGTACTTAGTTTCTATAACATGTTTCTGGGTGCTTCAATGAATTCCCATTCTTTAATTATGGGAGAAATCTATTTTAATTTGGAGGTTTAGTATTTTCATCATTCCATATTCTATTATGTAGGGTGTATCTTCCTAGGGTCATTGGATCCATTGGGCCTCTCCCTATAGTGGTTTCAAGATAAATGTAGATGGTTCATGTTGTGATGGTTATATGTGTGGGGGTGGTTTTATTCATGATCATGGTGGATTGGTCATATTTACCTTCAGTTCCTCATATGGTCTTGTTGATTCCCTTATTAAAGAGGATTTTGATATACGTTATGGGTTGGAGATGTTTAGTAACAACAATATCTATTTACCATTATTGTGCCTCTTTAGGGATCATATTTTACTCACTATTAGATCAGATCAAGTTGCCTTGGTCTATTATTTATCACATTAGATGATTCAAGACCCTTATTAATGAACACACTATCCGGATCCATACTTGGAACAAATGAAACAAGGGATCATAATTTTTTCTTTAAGGGTTAGCTTGAAGAGTTCATGTATTTGTTTTACTAGTTTTGGATATCTTCCTCCTGGCATCCTTTCCACTTTGAGAGGTGATGCCATCATGCTTCCCCATTTTAGGACCCCTTGATATATTTCCCTTTTCTACCCATTCATCAATAAAATGTTTTTATTTTAGGCAAATAATATTTATAAAGAATTACAGGAGTGAGAATATCTCACATGATAGAAATAGTGAGGGATATTTGAAAAAAAA
Organism: Viscum album; assembly: GCA_963277665.1. Classification (NCBI taxonomy): domain Eukaryota; kingdom Viridiplantae; phylum Streptophyta; class Magnoliopsida; order Santalales; family Viscaceae; genus Viscum; species Viscum album. The sequence continues at coordinate 280,189,353 of OY728165.1, read as the reverse complement.
TGAGTAACTTTATATGGACTAAAGGAATTTATATTGGGGATTATTCTATAACTCACACTTCAATTTATTTATTTAAAATATCTTTATTTGAGTTCATATGTTAAAGTAAAGTTACCATGATAAAAATAATTATATAATTTACATTTTTATTAGGTGTTAATTATATTAATAATAAGGGTTATTGGATTAATTTCATGTGAAATATATTTTTGTAATTGTTAAAATGATATATTATTCTCCTCAAATGTCATCAATAAATATTTAATTAATTTATTTAATGGGGAATCTATTTTGATAGTTTTATGCTATAATTATTAATATAGAAATATATCTGTTCAAAATCTCAAATTCAAGTAATTAATGGGTAATCAACTATGTGAGTTATAACAGTCTATATTTCATGAATCAATTGATATTTTAATTCATGGTTATACACCATGAGAATATTAATATAGAAAAAATGAGATAATAGAGAGAATGAGAAGGAATAATTTTTATGGAAAAGAATAGGTAAACATGATTAATAAGAGGGATTTGATATTTGATTATTAATATTTAGAGGGGGTGAATTGTAATAAGAGTTTGAATATATTTAATTTTTTAAGCATCACTCATCAATTTCTCTAATATCATTATAACTCTACCTCCTAATCTTTTCTCTATAATGGTAGGCTTTTTGAGTAATGGTTAATGATTAATAGATAATTTCTTTTAATTACCAAGATATGTGATAGAGATTATTCTATACAATTTATATATATTCATCAAAGTGTTGTACAATGTTTCAAAATCAGAAAAAGCTTAATTTTCAATAAAAAAAATATTTATGATTGAAATAAGATTTAAAAATTGAAATATGGATTTGGGAAATTTTTATGGGTCCTGAAAAATTAGAATTGGTGTGACACCATATTCTATATTTTTCTCCTCCAATTTTATCTTTATCTATGATCTTAGAATAGAGAGTTACATCACGTCATGCCACGTTTCATGGGTGTTATTCCACTCTATAGAGGTCTTATATATTATATAAAGAGATACACGACATTATTCTATAATGTCATAGAGTCATTCCAAATATTCTCATACCATACGAAATTTCATTATAAAAAGAATCATGACCATTGGAATATGATTGATTGTTTTTGGAGGAAATATTGTTGATAGGTCTTGGTTCTTCATTCTATAGAGATCATAATAGTTAAGTATTATTGTAAATTCCATGGAAAGAATATATAGGTAGGTTGTTTTGAACTATTATTACTATGGGATAGTATTTACATGAAATGTGAATGATTTTTTAAAATAAAAGTTTCTTATATGATTTATGAAAAATATTTATTAGGGGGTTTCAAAAAATAATTTTATCAAAATTCACAATTCAAGGTAAAATAGGGGCTTTGATATCTATCTTGTTTATTTATCAATTATAGGTTGTCGATTAACTGTGTTGGAATGATTTCAAATGATATAAGTTTTAAATTGAATTACATTAGTGTGTAATGTATTAGAATCTATTATAAATATGGATTTTTACCAAAAAAAATTCGTATATTTTTTATTATTAAGAAAATATGTCGGTTTAGGGAGATTCTAAAAAAAATAATTTCGATTGTATTTGAAAAAGATAAAATTATATTTTATTTGGTGTTTTTTTGTTATTATAAATTATGGGGGTTATATTATTTGATATTATTAAATAGATTATATTCATGGCCATATATCTAGACTCAATATTCTTCAATTTTTTGGAATATAGGAGTCATTGTATCGTTAACTGATGAATTTCTCTATATAAATAAATGGGTGAGTGATGGTTCATTTCTGTTAGGTTGAAACTGAAGGAATGTGTGTTTTCCATTTTTAAATTATCTTAATAGTACATTTCTGTAATCTGAGAATATCAACGGGGATAAAATACCTTTGTGAATAATTTGATGGATGTGATAGTATGTAATCATTTCCTATAAAATATAAAATTGGTCATAATAATATTTGTAAACCTTAAATATTATATTTATAAAATAGTTTTTTTGTGAAAATATATATTTTTTCAAATCGGGGTTTTTTATTATAACTATTAGGTTCTCAGATTTCATCAATACTCTTTTCTATATTAAGATAAATTTATGCTTGATAAAACAATGGTTGGTTTTTCTCTAAAATGTATTGTTACCTTAGTTTCAATTTAAATAAGAATTTTTTTACATACATGGTTTTTAATAAATTAATTATGTAATGTTTTAAATAACTTCAATTATATTTTATGGTATATATTGTTAATTCATTGGGTTATGTTGGATATCTAGGTAAATTCTATAGATTTGAAACTCAACACCTATATATAATCATTACTGTACATGTTGATATTATTGGATTTGATATTGAAAAAGTTATGTATTTATTCATTGTTATTAGTGAGACATAGATCCTTAATGGATATATGGATGGGGGATCTTGGTGGCTTAGATATTAGAGTAACATTATTATTATTATTTCGTCATGTTTTTTTCTGTTAATTATTGGTTTGTAAAATTTAAATTTCCCACTATAATATTTTTCACATAATATGTTAATAAAAAGTTTGTTTCATTAATTTTAATTAATGGTTGATGTGTATTGAGGGAGAATGATTCCCTAGTGGTATATTTTATCCCTAAATACCAGTTTCTATCCTTTAGCAATTGGGAACCATGCATTATGATTTTTGGATATTTCATTTAGGTCTCTAGATTTGTGTATTGGGATCAGGTTATTACATCTTGATTAATTATTATTAATTATTTTTTATCTTTGTGGTAAATGTATTTTTAAATGTTATTTTTTTACTAAAATAACAAATCATCAAATAAAACCTCAATGATGTTTGTGTGTTTTGTAAATAAAAAAATCACCCATTTTATTGATAATTCCCCGTATGAATATTAGATCAAGATATGAGGAAATATTATGTCTCAATACTATATTCATCAATTCTAGAGATAGTATAACATATTTCACATATTTTATATAGATTATTTTTCCTATAATATATCAAGGTTTTGATAAAATTTTCAAAAAATCTTTCAAACAAACATGAATGAATAATTTCTTGATCTTTATCCGACCTTAACTGAAAAGACTTGAAGATATAGATCTCATACATACATTATTTTCAACAAATATTATCACACTTATATTCACATGACCATTATATAGAGTGTATTAATGGTTTATAAAATCCATTATATAACAAAACCCATATTTTTACACTATGTGTACATTTTTTTCACAAAAAAAGTTATTTAATTGATACACTTACTTCATTCAAGAAAAACCACCAAAACATTAATTTTGAATTTTTTATTATTACTACACATACTCATACCACTAAAAAATTATTAGAAAATATGGTATGACCATATAAAGTGTTGTAGGTGTTAAACAGTGAGAAAAAAATCATTATAACTTGAAATAAAAGAAAAATCATGGAAACAAATAAATTAAATAAGAGGATAAAATGAACTCATCTAAAATCAGAAACATATATTCAATCATTAAATCAACTAAACTACTCATTTTAATGGAATTAAAATAGAATATTAAATAAATATTATATGAAATCATCAAGAAAAGAAAAATAATCATGAAGGTTTCTTGGAACATCACATCAATATCAACCATAATTACTCATAATATCCAATAATGGATCAACATAGCTAGTTATTTCAAACAAATTGTAATATAATAACATCACTAGCTAATTCCAACATTAATTATGAAATGAATAAATAATTACCCAATCCATTAGTGGATGTATACTTGGCCCCACCAACATAATATGTAATTTATAAGAACTATTGCAACAATAAAATAAATAGAATCTTTTATTTTAACATATAAACATTAGAATAAGCATTAAACCCAATAAAGGAATTTTTTTAAACTAATGGGATAACTAATTACCTTTTAAAATGATAATGGATGATAATCACAAGATGATGATTATTAATGTATATAATTCTAGGAAAAAAATTCATAAATAAAAGGGTATTCATATAAAATAAATTATAAAAGAAAAATAAATTATATAAAAGATAATATGGAATATGTATTTTTCTTTGATAATTATTTATAACAATGAAAGTGTGAAAATGGTATCAAAAGGAAGAGAAAGTATATCATAATTATTTATGAACATGGATTAAGATACCATCTATAGTAATTATCACATGCAAGATGTCAATTTTAGGTATATAATATGTCATTTATCTATTTTGATTTAAATATTTAATTTCTAACCATTTATTACATTGAAAATAAAAAAATAGGGTTCCTTATCTAGTGTATGGTTGGTTCATAATTGTAGAAAATCTTGCAGAAACTATTTAATAGTTACAGATCTTGGTCAGTGTTGATTTATATAATTGACACACATTTTTTCTAAATGTGTCTTAACTAATCAGATCTCCAAGTGAGATAGTGTTACATACACTATTGGAACACAATTTGAAAAAACAAGTGGCCAAACTATGTGGTCTTCATGAAACATAAAAATCTTGAAATTATCAAAATAACACTACTTGAATTAAAATCCTCACCCCTATATTTTCATCCCATTTCAACCCATTCTCTCCCTCATTCTCTAACTAACCATTTCCTCTCATCCAGGGCTACATTTTTTTAAGTATTATTAAATATTTATTTAAGGTAATCATCAAGAAAGATCATTATGACTTATCTTCCAAGATTATCCTTCTCTTGTTTTTTCTTATTCATTGAATCCATAATGGACTAGGGTTCTTCCTAATCAACATTATTAGTGCAAGGTATGTTGTTTGGGTACTTATCATGCTATTATTTGATCTCTTACCTCTTTTTGAGGTAGACTTGTTCTATTTTCAAGTGATTTAGATTTTTAAAGGAAGGTGGTTCCATTTCCCACTTAATTGGTTGAACCCATGGATGCAATCCTATTCACATTTTATTATAAAAATGATACATAAATATTCTAACCCTATATTTTAAACTAACTTATATGGATATTTTTGTTTAACTATACTTTGATGTTGGAAAAGTGAAAGGGACATGTTTTTAATAGAAAATGAAATAGATTAAGTGGTTATAAATGAAAAAAAAACGTTTAATGAAATATTTTTCATTAAATAAATTACATGGGAAGCCCTTAGTTCTCAGGTAGGTAAATCTTGATCAGAAGAGGACCTTTCCACTAGTTATATTGTTTCTTTATCTAAGGAAGTATTTGTTGGCGCAAATCCCACTATCATAGTGAAATTGATATTTTTTTTCAACTAATTTATGGTCACCCTAATTAGTATATAAAAGGTCTAGGATTCCCCTAGCCAAAATGACCTCAGTGTGTTCCTCCCATGTTCATGTTTTAAATTTTTAATCTAATGGTTAAATCTGCTCACTCATTTTCTAATACTTTAAACTATATTATTATTTTTTATCTTCAAAAGTTAAAAAATTGTGTTTATATATTTATGTTTAAATGAGAATACATTAATTTCTCTAAAAAAGGTTTAATATAGAACACTATATGGGATTCTATTGGGATTTCTAATATCACATAATATGTATCCCCACTAAGTATTTAAGGACATAATTTATATGAATGTGTGGTAAGGGAAAGGAACTACTTGGAGGTGATTCGTGTTCAAGATAATATTATATGGGATAGTATAGGTGACATGATTTTTGGCCCCTTATGTCATGCGATTATGGGCATATATCTCTTTTTCCTATTTTTATTTAGCTTATTTGGTGAATAGTTTTTGACGATGCATCTCTTTATTAGTTTCCTATATCATCTCCTTTTGATTAATTTTTATCACAATAGTTTTATTTTTTATTTTTATTTTGATTATAATCACGATTCTTTATCTGTCAGGATATTTTATAGTGATGTTCTTCAATTTCATGATGTTAAATTTTATTTTTATTATTTATGAACTTGTATGATTCTACAATATATGGCATGGTCATTTTAGGTCCTTAGATAGGAATATTATATTAATTATTTGGGAAAACCCTATTCTAATAAGCATTTATGATCCACATGGACAATTTTCTAGTCCATGGGGGTCGATAACACCCTTAAATCATTACCAAAGACTGAATCAGGTTCCCAAGTCTTGGGAAGCTAGGTTAGTTCATGAAAAATACTATTAGCCCCATGTTTTTTATGATATTTAAGGTTTTTAGTAGACATGAGATCAGGTTTTCAGGGCTTAAGGGGTATGTATTAAGGAATTTTTTTTCTTATATTCATAGTAATAAACCATAATTTACTAGGTTTGTTGGGATTTAATAGTTTTCTTTTGAGTTTTTATTATTGTATCTATTAATGAATGAGTGCACATGTAGTAAACCGTGTACATAGAATGTATGTTAAGAAAAGATGTGAATTTATTTATTAATTTTATATTACCTATATTAGTGATTTATGAGAATTTTTTATTTGGATATTCATTTCTGATTTGAAAATTTCTACCCATTTATTTGATGTTCATGCTGTACCTTGCTTCATTAAAGACCCCTATTGAATTAATAGTTTGAAGGCATATGCAATTTTATATGGGAAAAACCTATCATTGATGAAAATATCATTGAATTTATAGTAATATCAGTCAAGGCCAAGGAAAAGGGAGATTATGTTTGTCTAGTTTAGCATCAAGGAGCACGACCATCTCAATCTTAGTAGAAGGAAATCGGTTAGGAGTTTCCCCATCATAAGTTGCAAGAATTTCTAAGTACTAATGTCTCCTAGGAATATAAGGAGTAGTGGGAGAAAATAAAGATAATTTTTTAATTTCTAAAGACTCTTAATGAAGTTATATAACTAACTAAGATTTCAATATACATTTTCTTTAAATAAACAATCATTTTGATATCTTTCTTCACATGCAAAACTGAAAAAAACAAAAATGTGATATGTTTATTCCATTAAAACCTAGTTTTTAGTTAGAAGGTGTGAATAAGAGTAACCATATTATGATATATATATAAATAATATAAATGTCACTATTAATCCTAATGAAATTCAATTAATATAGCTAAAAAAAAGAAGATCATTTTATTCTTGAATATGTATTTTTATAAAAAAAATTATTCTCGCTTAATAATCATTTATATTTCAAAAAAATATGAATAATTTCTGATAAAATGATTTTTTTAATACTAACTTAATTAGTAAATAGTATTAAATAATATAAAAAATAGTTTGTGTTCAAAAAAGTCAATTTCCCTATAAAAATATTTTCTTTATTTTTATGATTTTAATAAAAAATAAAAAAATTAAATTTATTATTTAAATATAATATAATTGAAATAACTATTTTATTCTAAATAATTATATTATCTTAGGACGCTTTTATTTTATTTTTCTAAAAATATTGGTTTTTAGGTGAATACTGAATTATGTTGTTTTACAAATAACATTAATTTTATGACATTAATATTATATAAGTATGAATTGGAATTCATGAAAATATTTTGTAAATGAAATATATATTTTAAAATTTAATTTATAATTTAAAGAAAGTAATTTTAATTTACAAACCCATTTTTGAAATTTTTGAACTTAAGTAATTTTTTTCCAAACAAAATTATACATTTAGTATTCTAGAATTGTTTTTTATCACTTTCAGAAATTTTTTATAATGAAATATATTTCAAATTTGGAATCATTATTTAAAAATTATTTTATAGATACCATTTTATTTTCAATCATAATGGATAAATTACTTTTCTAAAAGCCAGTTACCATGATAAAAACCAAAAGGTGTAAAAAGGGTCTCAACAATCGGGAAGGACCACAATCATGTTTAAATCATGTGTTAAAATGGATATATGAGGAATTTATTGACCTTATACATTAATTTATCCATTATTTATCACTTATGGAGTACATTAACAATGAATAGTGTAATGATATCATTTAAAATTAAAGGGTATTCACTAAGGTGAACTTTTCTTCACTTATAATTAGGGACCACTTCCACCCCTTCAAAAAAACAACAACAACATAGTCATCCATGATAACCTGGATGAAAAAATCTCCCTTAATATTTGAATGAGACCCTTGTGAGTTACCAAAGAAGCTTATGAATCATTCTTTATGGATATTAAAAATGTTTCCATATGAAATTCTCTTGGAGTTTAAGAAATATTCTGTAATCATGTTTAGAATAATTACTACAAAGTATAATGATTATATGATATTCATTTGGTTCTTAAAAACATAATGAAACCCTTGATCCAAGCTAGGATTGAAAAAAGTAGATTCTAAAAAATGTTACCAGACAAACTCGAGTGATTGAAATAGATTTTAGTTTTATAAGAAGTTGAAATTTCTATGTTTGAATGAATTATTTTAATGTGAGACAAGTTAAATGTGGATGAACTAAAAAAGAAAAAATGAATTTTTAAATACACAATGTGAGGATATATTAATGCTTGATCCAACATTATCAAATAGGTTATTATTTTTATAGAGATTTTTTTTAAAGTTGGAAAAATGTTATCAGATATTCAACAACTCAAGTATGATAGACATTGCTGTATGAGGATTCCATTAAAATAGGTAGTATAAATTTGTGAAGAAGCTAATGTTTTTGGTATAATCTGTACAATATTTGATGTTAAAAATTGTAGAGGATGATACTAAATGAATTTCATTAGTTTGATTCTAACTAATGAAGAACTAATAGACTATTCTTTCTGAAAAAATAATATATCCTTATAGTTAATGGTGATTTCATAAAAATCCTCACATAGATATTTATATGGATACGTGGAGTGATAAAATGAAGTTTAATGACATCGTCAGATGAATATTAATGATACCATTGGATAGGGAAATATAAATGTGCCCCTAGAAGAGGAATTTTTATGAATCCTATGATGAAGTTATGTTCTCTCGTTTGTGCGTGTGTGTTGAAAACCACCTACATGAAGCGACGTCTTCTATTTTTCATAACTGCCTCTCATGTTTGTTTTTCATGATGGTATTAATGAATAAATATGATATCTATAATATAAATAAATTTTAAAGTATCATATTATCAGATAATTTATTTCTATCTCATTCATTGAGAAATGGAAACATTATATGTGTGTACATATAGACTACTGCCTCCATGAGAAATGAGTTTCATTTGTCATCACCACCCCTCAAGGATGGATTTAAAATAATATTTAATAAAACAAAATTATTTCCATAACTCTATTAATATTATTTATTCTATTAAACTATTTTTTATACTTTCTACCATGGTTAATATACATAAGGAGTTACAAAAAAATTCACTAAATAATATTAAGTAACCAACATAGGAAAGAAAATTATAAATTAATAAATAGAATATGATAATAAATTGTAAATATTAAATTAAAAATATTATAATAATTTTATTCATAAGATATCTATTAAAATCAATTTGATTATTTTGGAAGTTAGGTGCCTACACAGAATGAATCTGGGACAAGGTAAGGATTTTCATCACAAATCCCCCTATTTGAGACATGTTTAGTATTACATCCCTAATTTCATTTATTTGATTTATATACTAAAGGGCCCTAGACCAACCTGATAGGGGGAGGGTGAATTAGGGTATCAACTTTTTCTCTACTAAAATGGATCTTGTTCCCAAATTGGTGTGACATTTTCTAAACCTGTATGCTAGATATGCACAGTAATTAAGATGTTCAGATACAGAAGGTCATCACACAACTTTTTTACTAGGTTAACCACTAAGGTCTAAATCCAAGGAGAATATGCCAACAGGTTTTCAGTCATACCTAATTCCACTATTCTTTACTAGTTGTAGATTACAAAGGTTTGAGCATAATCACTCTATCCTAGGCCCACTGCCTAACTCTTCAGGGATAGTTCATTGCTTCCCTCAGGTCACTTCCATTGACTCCCCCTAGCTCACTACCTTGGGTGAAGTCCCACTCAGTTTATAGACATGAAGGTCTCTTCAATAGATAAGCATGGAAGTCTTTGTCTCTTGTTCAGAATAAGGCATTTCTTGTATCAGAAACCTGAATTGATGATCTTTTGTATTCAATCCTCTCCTTTTGTGCAATAACTGAATGCACTAAATTTTGTTCTTCTCTTCTTGAAAAAAATAAAAAAAAATCCCATGTGATTTTTCAATCAATGAAGATCATCTTAGCAAAGTATCATCACATTTGTACGACCCTAAATAATTCACAATCTTCAGTTGGCCACACTCTATTCTTCTTCTTCTTCCCTTTCTTTAATTTCCAATACCAACACCTAAGTGTATTTGTATACTTACTTATTTCTTTGAAAATTTGAGTTTAGTTTCACCTATTGTTCTTATTCTCTTCACAAATTACAATAAGGTTGTTAAACACCAATTGTGTGTGTTTGGTACTACTTCTCTTCGTAAAACTAAATAGTTCATGATACTTACATATTTGAGATACTGCTTTGAGAGTTCTAAGAACATGTGAAAGGCCTACAAGACCCCCAAATTTTTCTCACACCCTTATAGGTGTCTTGTGAAAAAAAGTCAAACCTTGCACATAAAAAAACCTTTTGGCATGAAAAATCCATTTTGTACAACTCTTCTTTTTCGCGTAGAACTTCTCTTTTTCATGCAATATTTTATTTTTTGCGTACACTTATTATTTTCACACACCACTCTATACTTCAATTTTTTTTCACTTGGCAGAGATCAGGAATTGTCAAAGTTTTGAGTATCCATATGAGAGGGGGTCACCTCGTATTTATAATAAATTTTGACCCTACATGAAAAAAACTAATCCGCACGTACAACCCTCTTCATGTGTGTAAACACTCTTTTATACAACATCATATTTCATGCACTTTCTTGAGTTTTTCATACGCTTCATTCCTTTTCCATTTGTCTCTATTCTAATATCAAAACACTCCTTGCGCAAAAAATTTTAAATAGTGTTCCGTATTTCCCACAAAACTAATCTTTCGCGCAACCTCATTTTTCACTCACTTTGCCCAATTTTTCATATACTCCATGCCTTTTCAAAATTTTGATGTTCTGATCTTGAAACATCAATTGGGAGAAACTATTCAAACCCCCTTGAATTTATCACGAAGCTTTCTCTACCAAAAACACATATCATCATCTTCTGATTTTCAGGCCCAAAAATTTGGCAAACACTGGAGAGCAATGCCACCTTCAATATAATCTTTGGACAAAACCTTCATGAATCTTTTCTATGATTTGGATTCTTCAACAACTATTCATTTTCATCAAAAACACCACTATCATGATATATATCCTTTGATAGATCAGCTTTAGCATTGTCATAGTTTCCATGGAAAGTACTTTAACTTCCCTGTCTTCCACCAATATCTTTCCTTCCAATCAAAACAGTATATGACCGACAATAACTTTACTTCCCCTTTCCTTCATAACTCTTACATCATAAGTTATCCGAACATATGATATTTGGGAAATACAAAAGAATAAATCATTGTCATATTTAGATACAATCATCTTTAGTGGGATGAAATGTCACAATTCTTTATTGTTGTAAACAATGTTTCACCTTTGACACAAGTTCTTTGAACTTATTATCAGTTCAATAATCGTTTGAATTTCTATTCCTCCATTTTATTGGAGTTCTTCTTCATATCCTTCATTTTTATCTTCATTGAAAACTGTTTAAAAAAAATAAAACCTTATACACAAAGTGGCCCCAACACATACTTCCAGTTTGATATATCATATCAAATTTTATCATTAAATAAGATAATTTTATGTTTAATTACAAGCCATATATTTCAATGGGTTTTGATTAAAATGTTACTCAATCCACAAGGTTTCCATGTATTGAACTTTAATTCCTATAGATAGGTCTATATTATACATCATATTTCCATTTGAGTGGTGTATTCACAGTCATGGATGTATTTTTATCAATGAAATTTGTATCCTTATTCTTGGTAAATACTAATTCAAATATACTTCTTTTCTTTAGATTCATTTAACACAATTGTTACCACAATTCTAATTCTTTTTGGTAACTCAATTATTATTTATCGAGTTATGGTCATTATATTAGACATAAAAGTTGTGTAAATTTTAAAAATTGATAAAATTATGTGGTATTATATTTTTTTATATGAATTTAAATTTCTACCACAAAATACATATTTTTTAAATATTTATTACATCATGGAGTATGATTCTCATAAAGGATATTGATAACTAAAACAACATTTCTTTTAGTTATATTGATTCATCTAGAAATTTTTTCTTCCATTCCTAGGATATTCTATCGTAATATTTTATTATATTTAATAAATCCACAACTATGGGGAAAATATATATTTTTCATACAAATAAATTCATTTTCAATCTTCTTACAATGTGATTTTTGAACAAAAGTATTTTGAAAATAATAAAAAGTGTTTTTTCTTTTACTTTATTATGTTTTTTCTCCTCTTATTATTTATCCATGATAAACCTTATGTATTTTTAAGGCTTTATTATAGGTTATTATTTTTAAATTTAATGGGTTTTAAAATATTTTTCATCACCTTTTCATTTATGTCAACACCTTTCTATGTTTCCTTTGTTTCATTGGAGCTCTATTATTTCATGACCATCCACCATCTTTCTCTAAATTGATTATGATTATTTTATTCCAACATTGAATTAACGTTATATTAATTACCCTATATTATGTGATAATATCATTTTAAAAAATTAATACTTTAGGATGATCACTTAGAAAGAACATTTATTTATTACCAGGGAAATTATTAACATTATTGATGATTATTGGTATATAATGTTGGTTGATTATGTTTTGAAATTCCATACCTTTAATTATATGGATAACCATGTTTTTATTCACTAATAGTTTCCTTAGGAAATTGTCTGACATTTCATGTTAATACTTATGGTGAATGAATTGAAGTTAAACAAGGGATGGTTTGGGGCCAAAATTTTATATCCCCTTAATGCATCGAAAGGACTCATTAGACAATTATGTTTTGATAATTTGGAGTATTCCTACCCAGAATAAGAAATTTCTAGGATGGTAAGATCATGATTTATATTACCATGATGTATTGACATACTATATAGAATTAGTTTTTTTTGGAATTATGCATTTAACCACTAAGGATTCATTAATTTTTATTCATTTGAACTATTTATTTTCATTAATATAAATGGATTTATTATAGTTTCTATTTAGTTGATTATAACATTATAATGATTACTTATTCCATATATAATATTTATTCTATCTATATTCTAGGATTTCCTCAGTTGTATATTTTACCTTAATGACAATTTGAGAAAACACCTTATTTTGTTTAGAATTTCTTGAGTTATGAAAAAATTAATTACACATGATATGTATAACATGATATATTTTTTGGAGAATTTTTATGAGATTTTTCATACTTGTTATGTATTAAGTAATTTATTATAGTATAAAAAATATCCTTCAACTGAGAAATAACATAGGATTTAATAATTTATAATTTTTTATATTTATCTAAATCTCTAAACCTAAATCATATTGGAAATGTATTTAATTAAATATTTTATTTAAATCATGTAATTATAGGAATAGTTATGTTTGGGAATCATTAATTTTTTGTATCGAATCTAGAATATAAAGTATGATTTTATGGTAGCAAATCTTGGAGTGCGGGTCAGAGGCACCATAGTTGGTATCAGTGTAGGGTTTATATAACCATTGGGATTATGATGTTTAATGAGGAAAATTTATGGTTTGATAAGTTAAGGCTGACCACAATTTCAATGGTATAGATAACCCTTTTGGATATTATATTATTTAATGTTAAGGTAATAATGTGCAATTTATTTGGGTATTAAGGTAAGAGAACTTCAATGAAAAAACATAGGGATAAGTCTAAGTGACAATTCAAAGTATAGGATAACATCTTTAAGTTTTGGTAAAGTAGATATTCTGTGGTTCTAATAAAAATTTTATACCTATCTAGATAATATAAGTGGATGAAACCTCTGAAACAGATGTGCCTTGGGGTAAAACACTTGAAAAAATTGGATTGGTTATTAACTCAATAGTCACCTAGTGCACAACAAGGAGGCCTAACTTCACACCTGGTTTGACACTCCTTGAATATATTATATTGTAGATCACATTCTATATAATGAAACAATATGATTTATTTATGTATGATTTCAATTAATTTGGATAGGGTACCTAACAAGAAAATGTTCATGGATAACCATGTATTGAACAAAGAGATTCATCCGTTGAACTAAAAGTATCATATGTAACAATAATCTATATGTCATAGGGGAATACGTCTTTGGATTAATGTTTTTATATTAATATTTTTGATGATATCATGACTATTTTAGTTTTAGTATTCAGTTGAAACATGATAATAAAAAATAAAACTGAGAAAGGTATGTATCTAAAACCCACTAAGACTTTTAATTGAATAAGGCAGAATTCTTAAGTGGTTTACAATTTTTTTATACGATTCATATGTGAAAAAAATTCAATTTTCATTGTCTTACCCAAGATAGTGAATTTGATATATGATTAGAAATTAAATCTTGATAATCTTTTCTATTTTCATTACTGATTGATATTTATCAATGCCATTATGGTATATTATAAAAATTATAAGGATTATGTGAGACGTATATGGAGTATTCTTCAGTAGTTATAATAATTCTTGTAATCATAAATTAAATGGTGTCATAACCTTAAAAATTTATTTTATGACAAGGTTATATTATTGTGATAAGTATTGGAGAACACATTACTGGGTTATAGATAATAATTAGGTTTAATATACACTTGATGTTGAGAAAATAAAGGGTTTATTGATTTTCAAAAATTAAGTTATATAGTATTGGTAACATTGTTATTGATAATTAATTCATTATAATTTTTGTTTAGTTCATCACATTTTTTAGATTATGGTGTATATTGGATGCTGTGTGATTTTATTTCATTTGATGGTTACAAATAGTATTAATTTCTAGAAGGATATATGGTTTTTGATGAGGTTGAACATCTTAGTGGTTCAAACATTTTTATTAAATATATGTTATGGATAATATATGATTAGATTATAAACATACTTGGGTATATCATTATTTGAATTTATAATTTTGTTTTAGGAAATAAAATTAACTCGGTATTGGCTATTATAGTACGGTGAATTTCATATCTAATACTAATTAAATTTAATTGATAAAGCTAAAAAACTAATGAGGTCATTTTAGGAATGAAAATGTATTTTTCAAAAATTCTACTTTTAATGATAAAATAATTTATATGTGAATAAATTTGTTATTAATTAATGATAGAATAAATAATATTCTAATAATAATTTAATTATCAATTTATAATTAAAAAGAAGAATTATATTGAGTATTCTAAAAAGTTATTTTACCTATAAAAAGGGTTTTCATTGCATTTTATAATTTTATTAAAAATTAAAATTATGAATTTTAAAAATTAAATTTTAGGAAAATAATTTTTTGATTTAGAATAAAAATATTTTCTTAGGATATATTTTTGGTATTTTAAAAAAAATGGGTTTTAGGTGAATAGTAAAAAATACCATTTTTACAATTAACATGAATTTTAGGATGCTATTATTATATTATTATGAATTAAAAATTCATGAAATATTTTTATAAGAAAAAATATGTATTTTATAAGTGAATTTACAATTTTAAAAAGTTGGTTTTAATTTACAATCCCATATTTGAAATTTTAGAACTTAAGTTATATTTTTAAATAAAATTATTTTACATTTAATATTTTAAAATTGATTTTTATCACTGTAATGAAATTAATATAATATGATTTATTATAATTTGTAATAATTAGGTCAACATTATTTATTATAGACCATTTCATTTTTAATCCTATAGAATTAATTACATTGGTAAAAACTATTTACAATGGTAAAAATCAAAAGGTGTAAAAAGGGTATAAATGAGAGGGAAAGAGTAAAAATGTTTAAAATTGATGTGAGACTGACTAGCTAAAAAATTTATTGAAATTATCCATTATATTATCAATTATTTTTAACTTTTAGAGTCTTTTAACCTTGAATATTGTTATTATATCATTGAAACATAAAGGGTATTCATAAAAGTGCCCTTTTCTTCACTTATAAAACAAGCTTCCACCCCTTCAATGAGACAATTCACATTCTAATTTACCTTAATAATATACCCAAAATAAATATCCTAGGAGTATTTTTCTCATCATTAATACCCTAATATCTATAAGTTATCCGATGTAATTTATTTTTAAGGAGGTGTCTAAGAGAAGATCGATTCACCAACATATGTATTACCTAATTTTTATAATTTTCTTCTAAATAATCCTCTTAAAAACCTCTTATGTATATACTATTATAATTAAAACAATATAAGTATTATACAAAGTTATTATTTTTTTAATAAACTAACCATTTCTTATTCATCTCTATCCACCAAGGAAAATAAACGTGTCATTAGTGTGTTTGCATAGAATATTGCCTCCACAAACTGACATCATATATTTTTCATAATTGCCTCTCATTGTGAGTTTTAATGATAAAATTTATGAATAAATATTATATATACAATATAAAGAACATTAAAAATGTTAAATTATCATCTATTTTATTTTCCACTTATTCGTTGAGAAATTGAAAAATTAGTCATGTGTTTGTCCATACTACCACCTCCATGAGCAATGAGTTTAATTTTTAATCACCTCCCATCATGGATTAATTTAAAAATATTTTTAATATATAAAAAATATTTCTATAATTTCTATAATATTTTTATACTATGAAACTATGTTATTATTATTTCTATAATGATCAACGTATATAAGGAGTTATGAAAAAATTAACCTAACAACCTCAAGTAACGGACATAGGCAAGAAAAATGTATAATAAATAAATAACATATGATAATAAATGGTACATATTAAATTAAATATATAAGAATTAATTTTCTAATAAGGTATCTAATAAAAACAATTTTCTTAATCAAGAAGTTAGGCACATGCACAGAATGAATTATGAACAAGGTATGGATTTTCATCTAAAATCCATCAATTTGAGACTTGTTTGGTATTATGCACCTAATTTAATTTATTTTGTTTATAAAATATCTATTTGAGATACCGTATTGTTAATTATATTTTAATAAAGGTATTTAATGTTCTCTTATAACCCCACACTTTCAATGGGTTTTGATTAAAATGTTACTCAAACTACAAGGGCTCTTTGCCACAAACTTTAACTCCTTAAGAGGTGTTTATATTATACATCAAATTTTCTTTTAAATGGTTTATTCAATGCTCATGGATGTATATTTATTATATATTTTTTATTCATGGGAAATACTAATCCAACTAAGTTCATTTTTATCAAATGGAATTCACCCAATTGTTACCCCACTTGTGAATCTTTTTGATAACTCAATTTTCAGTCATTGATTTATGATCATCCTGTTAGAGTTAAAAGTTGGGTTCATTCTACCAATTGATTATATTATGTGGTATTATATTTTATTTGTGAATTTAAATTTATACCATATAACACAACCTTTTGAAATATTTTATATTTCATGGTATATATTTTTCAAAAATGATATTGATAACTAAATTATTTTTTCTTTGTGTAATATTGTTTTATCATGACCTTGTTTCTTCCATTATTGTGTTATTATACCAAAATATTTTTTTATATGGAAATTTTTATACATCTATGTATAAATAAGATATTTTTGATATAAATTAATGCTCCGTTACTCTTTTTACAATGTGAGTTTTGAGCAAAAGTATTTTGAAGATAATAAAAGGGTTTTTTTTCTTTCACTTTCATTTATTTTTTCTTCATATTATCATTTATCGAAGATAATAATTGTTTATTTTAAAGGATCAATTATTGTGTATTAATTTTAAATATAAATATTTTTAAAATCATTCACATCACCTTTCCAAAATATATATTTGAGAGAAATGTGTAAATTTTTATTTTACGTCAATACAAAAAATGTTTTGTAAACAATATTTTATTATTTTTACCCCATTTCCCTTATCATTTTCCAAAGTGTTTACCCTTATGGGGATTATATTTTATGACTTATACTCTAATATAAATAGTTATCATTTGGGGTATTGAACTCAAAATATCCAACAATTTTATTCTTTATGCCTTCTTTTCTAATATGGTTAGAAGCATTATATTTGTGAGGTTGTTTTTCATTTATGTCAACACCCTTATATTTTTCATTTATTTTATTAGGGATAGGTTATTTTAGAACCATCCACCCTCTTTCTTTGGAATACTTATTTTCATGTTATTCCATCATTGACCTAACTGTATACTCATTTCCCCATAAGATGTGAACATCTCATTTTAAAAATTTCAAATTTGGTGATGTTTACTTAAAAATATTTGTTTATTGTCCAAGGAAGTATTGACATTATCTATGATTATTTTCTGCTAATGTAGGTTAATTGTGTATTGAAATTATTAATATTTAGTTATAAATTAATCCATGTTATTTCAATCATATGTTTCATAGATAATAACATGGCATGCCTTTTTAATACTTATAGTGAATTTAGTGGACTTAAATAAGTGATGGGTGGGGACTGATATTATATTTTCCCTTGATGCATTGATAGGACTCATGAGATAAACATGTTTATTTATTTTGGTATATAGATACCCCAAACAAGATATTTTCTGGATGGTAAGATCTTGAGGTCATTGATCATGTTGTCTTGACTTATGGTATAGAATTATTTGTTCGGTATTATGAATTTAATCACTAAGGAACCGGTTGTTGTTAACTATGGGAACTATTATTTGTAATTTCTATACATGGATTTATTATTATCTCTGTTTTAGTTGATTATGGAATTATAATGATTACTTATTCCTTCTATAATATTTATTCCATTACTACATTAGTTGTATCTTTTCCCATACTGAGCATTTGAGAGCACTCCTTCTTATGTTTCCATTTCACAATGTTATGAAGAAAAGAATTACATATGATATTTCTAACATGTTATCTTGTATGGAAAATTTGTGGGAGATATTAAATAATAATTATCCTTTAGTTGAGAAATAACATGCGAGTTATCAGTTTATGATTTGTACTAATTCTCTAAAGTTATTAACTTAAAAGGTCACGAGGATGTATATAATTATAAAATTTCAGTTAGTCATATAATTATAGTAAATTTATGTCCCAGAATCAACATTATGAGTTGAAAATAGTATTTATAGTTTTCTCTTAAAGACTCAGATATAGGAGTATGGGTCTAGGTAATCACAATTTAAAATAATTCATGCCTCATTTCTGCTAGTTTTCCCTATCTAGAAGTGGAAGTAATTTATAATATAGAAGAAACATCATGAGAATATTGACTCTAAGGGATTCAAAATGAGGATATATCTATATTTTTACTGGTATATGATGGATCTTTCCAAGTCTGAGAAGTTTGTGACTCTATAGTAAGGATATCATACTATGTAGGAATATAATAATTGGTTTATAGAGCTCATACACTTTTCTATAGAGCTTATTCATAATAAGGGTCTAATGGACCATCACTTTAAAAGGTCCATTCTTCTATATATACAATCCCAAGTATTATTAATGAATCTTAAGACCTATGAAATGGTGGTAGACTAAAAACTACTATTGTAGATTTAAAAAGCATGGATTTTTGGTTTTCAAGGAACCACTAAAAATTTTTGTGGTAGTGAGAGTTGTTTTTTTATGAGAAAGAGGAAGTGGAAAGAGTCAAGAAGAGTTTGTGGTAGTGGATCTCAACCTCCTTCTCAGAAGGAATTGTATTTATTACTTATTTTTGGAAGGGATATTAAATTCTACCAGTGTGATAAGATTATTCACTTTAAGAATTATTTTCAATAGACACCTATGGTGTTACATAATTGTGGAAAATTGGGACACCTCCATAATTTTTTCAATAATATTCCCTTAAAAAAGACATTCATTGGCTATTTTTATCTGAGTGGATTTCAAGCATTATCAAATTCATTGAAATACATAGTGTCTCACTTGTAAGGTTGATGAGTTAGGAGTGGAACATTTTATGGGAAAATTCTACTAATAATTTAGCCCCAGGATAGAGTGAATATTCATACTTAGGTTGAAAATAAATAGTTTCATTCTATTGATCCAATTCTCATTGAATCTAAGATAAGACTAGTAATAATGAGAGGTACCATAATTATTACATTATATATGGTTATTAATTTATTTTATATTGGTTATTCTCAACCATATATTACTACCCATGTAATGAATTTTACAAATTTTATTTTGAGCTCATGCCTAATATGTTTGAGATATTGACTCCTCTTAGAAAAAAGTTGGAGTATAACCTTTAGTTCCCCTATTCTATTATATCCACATTTTTTATGGATCTTTCCTAGTATTTCCTCATCCTCAATATGAACCTATTTGAAATAATCTTGAAGGCTTACTTGATGATAGATTTTAGAGATCATATCAATTATTATCACTTGAGAGTACCCTTCACTTCCCCTAATGGGAGTTATCATTTATTCTAATGGTAGTGGGTTCCTTATTCGAGGTGAGTGGGACCTAATACTTATAAATTTTTCCAAATCTCATGTGAGATAAATTATCTTTTCCTATAGGATAATAAATAAGTCATGGGGAGTGATTTACCACCCATGGTTAAAGAGTTTCTTTATGTGTTTCCGATTGAATTATCTAGGTTAAACTTCAAGTGAGAGGTTGAGTTTTTTATTAAATTAATTCTAAGGATTAATTTGATATCAAAAAATCATATCTTATGGATCTAGATGATCTAAAAGAGTTAAATTTGAAACTTTGTGATTTGAATGTGAATGAATTCATTCCTCCCAGTGTGTCCCCATGTGCTTCCCCAATGCTATTCTCTAAAAATGATTATGGATATCTCTTATTATGCAATGACTACAAAAATATGAACCAATTTACTATCAAGAATACCAATTCATTTCCCTATATAAATTACTAGTTTTATCATTTAAATCAGGTAAATTAGTTCTCAATAATCAATCTATGATCAGGTTACCAATAACTCGAGGTAAAGTAAGGTAACATTAGAAAGATGGATTTTTAAAGAAGATATGGGAACTACATGTATCTTGTGACTCCTTTTATCCTAATAAATTATCATTAAGTCTTTATGTATTTGATGAACTTGATATTTCATCACCACGTGTCCTCTTTTTTCATGGGTTTTAGAATATTTATTAGAATATTCCAAGATTGATGAGAAACATCAATAGAATTTTGGAATAATCATCTGGATTCACTATGAGGACCCTATCTATGAAATCATATCAAAATATATATTTGGGGTCCAAGAATTAAAATTCCTAGTACATGTGGAGTCTAAATATGGTATTGTGATTGATACTGAAAAGGTGAAGTCTATTATTTCTTAGGAGGTGTAATGAAAAAACTTTTAAATATAATGTTTCATATGATTAGAATGTTATTATCAATGTTTTATTAGATAAAAATTAGTTATTTCAACTCATATAAATTCTATCAATCAAAAGGCGGTGAATTTTTTATTGATCCTAAAGTTTTAAGATTATATCAAAGAGTTAACGTAGTATATGACATTAGAACATATCCTAGTTTTTCTAAATATTAATCAAAGATCCAAAGTCTTCATTGATGATTCAGGTGTGAAATTGGTGTGTTCCATGGTGCATATAATGTAATAACCTAGAATCCACTCAATCAATACCATAGATTAGTGGTTCTACATGACCTCAGGTGTGACTCCTCATAATCTAAAGGCTACCAACCAACGGTGAGGGTCTATGAGAATACCATAGGGAGACTATAACCTCTAGAAAGTGTGAAAACAAACTATAAAATAAATAAAATATCATACATCACATCACATCACAAATAAACATCAATAAAATTTCTAAATATTAAGCCATAAACAACACAAAAACAATAATGATACACAATACAGGTCATGTGTCACTCATACAAGTCCATTACAACCAACAATAACTAAAATTATATAAAACAAAAAAGAATAAGATCTATATAACTCTCTAAAAATATTTTATGAGCTCTAGACCAAATACCATCTCCCAGCTACATCCTAAGCAAGCAACCAAACATCTTTCATAGAAAACTTACCATTTCCTTGACATGCAATAATGATGTATTCCCTGGTACCATATGGAGGCCCGAGAAGGGTGTGAGTATGACTCAATAGGTCTTTGCTAATTATTTTCTTAAATAAATACATTTTGTAAGTATAAGTTTACTTAGAAGTGATAATAACTAATAGTTAAATAATTAACAGCTAAAATAATGAAATAAAATAACAACCCCTAATTTCTATGTTTTTCACCTACATCTAAAGTTGGAAATACCTTCATCAGATAGTGTAGGTTATATCTTAGAATTTCATGTTACCATATCAAACCAAGTACTAATGTAGTAACATGACTACCCACATTGGGTATTTTTACAACCATCCATAAATGGTTTATTCATGAAAACACATAAGGGTGTATTCATAACCACCCATTATGGATGAATTCATGACCATCTACATTGGTGTATTTAAGAATAACCACATACACCGATATGGATGTTTTCCATTTGATAAATAATCTGAAAATAACACTTCATTATTTCACTTG
The DNA here is from genome assembly GCA_963277665.1 of Viscum album. Classification (NCBI taxonomy): domain Eukaryota; kingdom Viridiplantae; phylum Streptophyta; class Magnoliopsida; order Santalales; family Viscaceae; genus Viscum; species Viscum album. Next base: position 280,166,617 of record OY728165.1, on the reverse strand, counting down.
ATACCTATATCAAAGCTGAACTAATTTCATAATTTACCAAATTGAAAAAATAAAATATTCTAAACACATTTCATTATTTACCCACTATAATTTTTTTAAATAAAATAATTCACATATATAACATTTCAGAACACTTTTCTTAATTTACCCAAAACCGATTACCATTTTCAATTACCATATTTAATTAAAACATAACCATTTCATATTGTATTTTATATATAATTACACAAGGCCATTATATTTTTCAAGGAATTACAATGGAATCACTATACCAATTTTCATTTAACAATTTTAAAGGGATATAAAGAATTGTAAGATAATATTTAAAACATTGAATTTAAATTTGATGTTATGCATGAAATATCGTCATAATTAATGATGAAATAACTAATGAAAGGTATATATTAATATGGTAGAAACTTAGGGGACAACTACCATATCCTAGTAGAAGAATTCTTCTCTAAAATGAGTCTTCAATTCAGACTAAAATTAGATTAAATGAGAAAGAAAAATAAATTATTGAAAATATTTTTCATGAGATAAAAATGGAGGGACATTAGTTTATGATGATGGAAAAATAATAATAGAGGTAAGTGGTTTTTTATAATTTCCTCAAGGTGTTGATTACACTAAATGAAAGTGGAAACACCTAGATATTTATGGAGTTACACCCTAGATATTGATGATATAAAGTGATGCTCAAATGGATAGATAAATTTTAATATGAGGGATAAAAATTTGGTTAGTATGAGTAAGGGAAAGGGAGTAAAAAGGGAAAAATCATATATTTTTTTAAAGCCACCTATAAGCTCATCGACTAGATGCTAGGATTTTACCAGATTGTATGTGATCCTAGTGTCCCTATAGAGATTATTTATTATTCACCGAATAGCTATTGGGACTACAATAGAATTATTCCTTCTTAAATCCTACCATTGGTTCCTTTTTATCTCTCTCCACACTTCCCACATCTAAAAATATGATTAAATAATGGTATTAACGAGGTTTACCCAAAAATTAAACAATAAAATACCTTATAATAGGTTCTTTATTGTACAACCTCCCTATTATATATATTCTCATTACCATGATGGACTATTGAGTTTCACCAAAGAAAACTTCTAACCATTTTACTTAGATGTTAGATTCAAGTTCCCATGTATCCTATAGATTATGCCCATGCGTCTAGAGAATAGATACAAGCGGAATAAAGGTACTAGGGAATCAAATATAAGAATAGAGAAAAGGGATTCAATATTTTTAATCAAGAATAAATGTCACTAAATTGACTCTGGTTATATGAATCCTGGTACAAAGGACAAGGATCTATCATGAAGGAATTCAGTACAAAAATAAATCAAATAAATTACCTCTATTTATTTGAAGATGAATTCCAAAACTGCTCTTTATTTGTGATTTTTTTTGAAAAAACCATTTTAATATCCTTCTAGATCATCCAAACATGCTTAAAAAGTATTTGATAACATGAATAAATGAAAAAATGATTAAATAATGGAGATTCAATGAATCCTTCAACATCCTAACAATCATTGTTATGTTGATCCTTCATTCCATGAAGGTGAACTCAAATATGTTTCTTGTACTAATATATTCTCTCTCTAGGATGTGGGAGACATGAGAGAGAGTCTCTCAAATCTGTTCAATGAATATAACCCTAAATGAGAGCCTCCACTTACTTATATAGTGAGGTATAAAATATATGAAAATGGCTTCCTTACCCCTGAATATGTTTTACCAACTGAATAAACCATAAATGAAATCTTATGACTGATTTAGTGAGTCATGAATATCATTAATATTTTTTTTCACTGTCTTGTAATATATTAGATATATTATGTTATAAATCCATATATTTAACTTGTCTCATTATTCCTGCAAATACTAAATGAATCTTGAATATTAAAATACAATTTCATTATTAAATATTTTCCCATGTATTCACTTAATATCTTATGAATAATTTTAATAAATAAATTATATATCATTTATTCTAAAATATAATAATTTGAATTTATTTATTTTGTGGAAATTATACAAATTCATACATCACATGGACCCCATGAAGAGGCGTATCATGTCCTTAACTCCTATTCATTCGAATATGTCAAACCCTATGAATACGCTAACAGTGTATCCTTAAAGACTATTTTCTAAATAGTAGGGAGTAATATTCACTAACCATGATAAGATTATAATAACCCATCAATGCCCCTATGGAGAGAAGTAATAGTCATAGCAAAAACAAACTTCTATGAACACATATTGTGTAATATAATCTCTCTTTCTAATGAAATCTCATAATGCTGGATGCACAATTTGGGTCATAATCCTTTATTTATTTATTATTAATTGACCTTACTAGATAAAAGTAACTTTATATACCATGTACATGGATTTATTAAAGCTGTTATCATCCTAATAAACTAGGCCCAAGATATCACTTCCTTTTGAAGGTGACAAATTTTTTCTTGATTATTCAATGAATGTCATTACAATAATATAACACCCAATTAAAGCTATCTCACCATGAAATAAATGTCATTGTTTTTATCTTGAATTGAAGTATATAATCAAATATTATTCACTAATAAAAATCTCACATCATGAGACTATTACATGTGTTCATATATAGGAACTAAAAATAAGAACTAAAATATGTGGTGTTCCTATTGGCAGGTCAGCCCTCATGATCTCATCTACTCAAGATCACCATATATGAACTTCATGAGAGAAAGTATCAATGATTACGAGCCCCCAATTCCTGATAGTCACACATCATATGAGTTCCTCTAGTGTGATGTTTCTGGACTATAAGACATAAGTCTAAGATTACTATCTTTGTATCTTTATGTTCTCATTATAGCATGAGAACTACTTTACACTTTTGATATTACAAATAAAATATGAAAATTACATTTTAAATAGTGGATGTAGAAATATAAACACTATTATGGTTAGTGAACATCATGTATAACTTAGTGTTTACATGATATTATAATTGAAAGGTACTATTTAAGTTAGGACAAGGGTACCCTATTTAAAAAAACATCCAATTACACTAGATCCAACTTTCTAACTATTATTTTTATCTCTACCATGATAAAAATATACTTATATTGAGTTGTGGATTTAGTCGTTAGGCCATCAGGTCTCGACTACTTGGATAATCTACTATATATAACTTCACATCCTTAAATAAGTCTCCTCAAAAGATGATATAGCCAGGCATATTATTTTATTCTTCTATATAAAATTAATATCATGGATAGTCACATAATAGTTGTATTTTCATAATTTATATTGTGAAAATAATTTACTCACTAGGTGTTATTCCATGAACTAGAACAAATAATTTCATATTAAACCCTTCATCTTCAACTATATATGAAGCTAAAATGCACTCAGTAATTATAGATGTGGCTTCCACTATCTTGAAGGAGATTTTATTTATCATTACCTTAGCCTGGGTACAATATTAGATCATATTGATCTAAAGTAAGAGTAGTTTATATCTCATTAAAATCAGTGTCCCTTCCTCTATACATTCCAAGAGAATATCCCTTGTACTCTCTCAAGTACAATGGTATATTTCTTACCACTTCCCATGTTGTTTTCTTGGATTTTATGGATATTCACATACCATAAAGTATGTTGGAAATATCAAGTATAGTACATAACATGGAATTTGTGATATATCCATTATGGAAGCGCATGGATTTATAATCTCTACTTTTATTTCCTCATATGTCTTATACATGTCTTATTGGGGAGATTTATGCCATGTGACATTAGTAATAATTCTCTCTCAAATTATTCCAACTATTTTTTAATTCTCAATCAATATATGTTCTATAACCTGGTCTAAGAATCCTTTTAGATCTACCTTATTATATCTCATTCCCTATAACATATTTTTGTTACTTTAAGATAATCACTAAAGAGTTACTTTCATTCTAGTCTTAACTAACTGTAAGACTAAATAATTATTTTCCATATTTTATCAACTTATTTTACTCAAAAAATAGTTGTGCTACCACTAACATCATATATAGACATAGAAAACACTAAAAAAATTAATATTCAATGATCTTATTATGTACTTCAATATTAAACTGGATTTTAGTATGTTTATACACTTATATGAATTCTATGGTGTTACCAAATCTTTCTAGTTACATGGAATACGTACTTTTACAGAAAATTGGTCTTGAAATCCAATGTACAATATAAAATGACCATATAAAGTATCTATGAAAAGTATAATTATAATATTTTTTGTAATGATGACTTGGTATAACCAATAAAGAAATATTGGTACCTCACTTATACCACCCATGTACAATATATCTTGAATACCCACTAATGGATTTATATTAATTGAGGAAACTCCCAAAATAATCAATTGATTTTGGTATATGGAATCAATTTTCTAAATTCAGATAATCATGTAAATAAAAGTTTATTATAGTCTACTAGTTCCTTATAGAATCAATTATTCTCAATGAATAATGCATCACCCACAAAAGTGAATATAAAAACACCACTATAGTTTCATCCTTCCTTTGAAGAATGTGTCTCTTGAACATTCATTTTCCACGAACTCTTGGAAAAATAGTTCCTATTGAAACTTATTGTGCATATTCATCCATGAATTAACCAAATTCATTATTTCTACCACTATCTCAAATAGTCACTTTTACCATTTTATAGAAATATTATCAATTATTTTCTATGACTCTTCTATCTCAGTGATTTTGGTAATATCGTTATATAAACTTTAGGATAATTATTTTAGATACACATTGTATTTTTTTATGAAGGTTTCTTTATTGACTTATCCTTAACAAAATCATTTCATATAAACACATTTTTTATGAAATGATCGATTTATATCATATTATAACTCTTATGATGTCCATTTATCAATATAGCTGGCTTATAGTTATGGGATGATCCCAATATTTTTAAAGAATGACTCAAAAAATAATAGAAGTTATCGTAATTTATATGAGTCTCAACATTGATGATCCTTTTACATATATCACGAATTTTAATGTGTATAATGAAATATTAATTTAGGAATCAATACATGGTACATTTTAATGATCAATGTTTGCATGTATGACTCAACAATGCTTCTCCTAATAAAAATAATATCTTTGATGTGTATAAAGAAATGTGAATTTAGGAATTCCTCCACACTATATTTTAATGATCAAGGAACACTTGGTCAATATATTCTTCAACACACAGTCCTAAAGTAGCTCATATCTTCTAACCATAAATATTTCATACTTAAATTTTACATTCCTTAAAAATCTTAAAGGAACCTTACGAATCATATGAATTTATCTCTAACTTCTTCTTAGAATAGTTCACATTCTCTAAAAAAACTAATTCTAAAATATATGTGGAATAGTTTTTTCTAGAGGTATTTTTTCCAAAACAAGATACATAAATGTGTTTGTAATACCTAATGTATTTAACTCAAAATATTATATATACCATACTATGTATATCCTTGAAAAATACTTTTAGTTTTACTAGATAAAGAATAATTTTCCCACAACTGAGTATCAGAGCCTGACATTTTATATTCATTATTAATTGCTAATGATTTATGTATTATATAATTATGGATTGGTTATGAAATACTATAAACAAAATTAATTTATAAATCTTTGTGTAATATTCAATACACCATTATAGTTTTACAAAAACTATTCACTTGTAAATAAAGTTGTGTGCTTCTCACCCCTGATGTAGGTATTATCTTTTCTCAGAAATTTTGAGAATATAACTTGACTTTAAGTTATTTTTATTATCTTTTGTAGTCCTTATATTTATAAACAAGTATGTAAGGAAATATTTTATCTAATACCCAAGGAGTGTAAATTAAATATCATATATATTGATGAGTATTCCTGAAGTACAAGATCATTCTTGATTCTTCATTAATTAATTGAAATTTCTCTTCTAGTGACCTATATTGGAACATGTAAAGAAAATAGCCTCATATTCAATTCTATCACTCTTTGTATTTAGTTTATTTGAGAGATGTTGTGAAGGTTTCCTCGGGAGTGTACTTATAGTCATCATTTTCCTCTTCTCTTTCGATTTATTCACCATAAAAATTAATTATTTAAATTTCTTTAAATTCTCATCTTCTTAGAGAAAAATATCCAAAAGATAATAAAGTTCTTAATCCATTTACTATTTTTTATTTAGATTTAAATGAAACTAGAGAAAGTGGGTGATAAAAATATAAAAATGGGATGTATTAAAAGATCATAATCCATCTTTCAATTGAAACATATTCAGTGTAATCATTACTTAATTCATACATTACTTCACTTTCTCCTCATAAGCTTCTCAAATATGATGAAAAATGTGAAATCATCCCTGAACTGAAGTTTTTTTTCCAAAAATCATTGGGAATTGATAATAAATTTATGATGAAAACATAAAATTATTCATATATGAGTCTCATGTAATCTTCCTTTTCACCATATCCCCCTAAAGTAACTCAACAGGTATTGGGGACCCTAGTATATAGAATTTCCTATATCATTTTAATTTTTGAAAGAACCTATAATAATCTAGGAATTTCACAATAATGAAAGAATTTTCTTTTTTCCAATAGTAATAATAATGTATCTATGTTATTATATTCCATTTAATAAAATTTAACTAGTTTAGTTCTTTATCTTGATTAATAATTAGACACTAACAATTAATTAGATCATTATATGTATCCCATTATTTAATCAAAACCAAGTATCCCTCATTTATAGATTAAATATAATAAATAAATTGAGTATTATAATGTAAAGGATCTCTAAAACCTCTTTTCATGGTCAAAGATATATCTATTCCACTACTTAGATAGTTTCAAGGTAAGAGTTTCACTATCTAAGCACATTTAATCTAAGCTCTCTAAAAAATTGAGTGAAGTCCAAGCTTCTAGAAATTGATAATTTTATTTTCTTAACTCATTTTCACCAAAGTAAAATAAAGTTATCTATTTATAATTATTTTCTATCATCTTTAGTTTTGTCATCCCATCACTTTCAAAATAACTCTCCATTAGTAGGAGTCTCCCTCAATAAGGGTTAACGAGCACCTCACACACCAAGTTTTTGTTTAAATTCTAAAAATAGAATTCATTATGTCATAAGATTTATTTGAGGGTTTTATTATTTTTTTATGAATGAAATCATTATTTATTTTTCCCATATTAATTGATCACACTCACATCTTGGTAATGTGATAAATAGAAAACATTCATCCCAAATTAATTTGTTTTTATCTATGCTTTTTTTTATAATTTTATGTAATCATGTAAACATTAATGTCAAAAAAATAATAAGAAAGTATGCATAAATTAAAAAAAATGTGATTGGTCTTGAGGATTTGGTATTGATTGATACATTTTTGATTAACGGATCAACTGTGACACTATGGGGAAAAGACTGTAGATGTTTCTGACTCAAATTGTAGATTTCACCCCGGTCCAATGTATCTAATTCTCATATAGAATAAAGCCTAATCTTGACATGTTTCATGTCTTATAATGTCCTCAAAATTATATATTTGTGATTGGGAAAGAAAAAATCCATGCAAAAGAATAGTGGTGGATTTACAAGCCTTTATACATATAAAGTGGAGAAATATTATTCACATTCCATTAAAAATAAATTAATTATTAAATACATCAAATAAAATTATAATAATTAATTAATTAATTAAAAAATTCATAAATTTAAATTGGGAAGTCAATGCACAAGATCATATGGAAGGAAATATTCGTACGATATAAAATTAATTTTGTAATAAATTATAATTAATGAAAACCTAAATGAATAAAAATAATTTTCATTAATTTACAGTAAAAAATTAATGATTTCACAGTCCCCAAAAAAATTAATGGATTCAATTATTTTTGAAAATTTCAAAACCCTGGTGGAATGGAAACCCATAAAATGGGTTTCTAGACCATATACGGGCCCAAATCAGTCTGAATGCTGGACCTACCCAGGTTAACACCTGGTGTGAATTATCAATGGGTAAAGGTTTGGGTGGGGTGAAACTAAACATTCAAAAGAATTAAAAAAATCATTATACCACTACCCACCTAAGCCAGATAGATTAATAAAAAATCCTCCCCCCTAAACGAGAGGCCATGTGCTATGGGGGAAACTAAGTTGCTCCTTTAAAAAATTCTTCTTCCCATGGATAGCCATACCCTATTCACCGCCTTTTTCCAATATAGGGGTATGTCCATTTTTCCTTCCCTTTTGATTTTTAATTTTTTATATGCGGTATGCAACCATCCCCTCTACCCCCAAGCCTTACTATTTTTGAATTTTTCTATTGCCTAATGTCATGATTTTGAAAAAACCAAAAATTGGTTTTTTGTTTTTTTTTAATTTCAACGTGTTTTTGGACCATTATATCAAGCCATAAAGAATTACTCCAGCAACTAGAATTGCAGATGGAGTTCAGGTTCATAGAAAATTGACACCTAAGAGATCTTTGGGGTAAAAAAATCACACACACACACACAGAGATATAATTTCTTCAAATTTAAAACTAAATTAAAACTAATTTTAATTCTATATAAAAAATTGGATTGATTAAAATCATCTCTCCATCATTAGATAAAAAACCTGTTCAATGTAATGGGATTGTAACAACACACAATATTATAATTCAAATAATATTTAAATTTTCTTTATCTTAAACCATTACATGATCGACTTAGATGAAAATTAAATGTAATATGTTGAAAAAAGGAGAATGTAGATCAAGGATTTAAAATATTTTATCACTGATCAACATAACTACATCATCTTTAGTAATGCACAACCTCGTATGAATGCTAAGGATCTCGAATGAAGTAATTAAGAAAAAAGGTAAATTGAATAAATTATCTTGATCAAATTGAAGATTTGTTCGACAACCGCACATCACCAGAGACCATTTCTCTAAGGAACCAATTTCAAATTCCTATATATTATGCGAACACACTTTGAAAGTCTATAGTAACTTCAATCATCAAAACATAGGTTCTAGAGGAGATATTCTATGAAACCTTCAATGTCTCAATGATCACCACCACATTGATCCATCAATCTGTGAAAGAGAACATGGATCACTAGATCATATTGGCAGATTCTCTCTCTAGGATATGGGATATATAATAGAGAGGTTCCCAAATTCATGTGATTAATAGTAACCTTGAATTTGAGGCACCTCTTACTAATATAGAGAGGTATGAAATTCCTCAAAATGTCTCCCTAGAACCAAATAGGTTTCACCTACTAAATAAGACATAAAAGATATCTTTTGAATGATCTAATAATTCATAAGTATTAATTATATATATTTTTACTTACTTTTAATATGATAAATATATATTGTGATAATAGTGATCCATTTAACTTGACTCGTTATTTAAGAAAGTATTAAATAAACATTGAATATTAAACTAATACTCATTAAATAAATATTTTATCATTTTTCCACATAATAACTTGTAAATAATTTTAATAAATAAATTTAATAACACTTATTCTAATCTTTAATAACATGAATTTATTATTTCATGGTGATCGTTCAAACTCAGTCATAACTCAGACATAGTGGTGGGGCCCACCGTTTCCTAAACTCATATTCATTAGAATATGCCAGAATTATTAATATTCTAAGTGTGTGAAACTCCAATCCCTTATCTCGATATCATTAAATAATATTCAGAGACCTATAGCAGAGTTCAATAACCCATAATGTCCCCTAAGGATAGAAGGAATAGTCATAAAAATAACAACCTTCTACGAACACACACCTTGTAATATAATCTATTTGTCTAATGATATATCATAAAATTAGGACAAAAACATTCTTTCAACATCCTTTCTTGCTTTATTATTTTTTAACCTTACATTACAAACTTACCTTCTATTAACATGGACATGGATTGTATGAATTTACTAGTATCCTGATCAATTAATCCTAAGAAATCACTTTCTTTCGGAAGAAAAAAAATCTATCCTGATTATTCAATAATTTTTAAACCTCCAATGGGGAACCCAACACAAACCACCTATCTAAATAAAAAAAATTCATGGTTTTCATCTTGCATCAAGGTATGTGATTAAATATTATACACTAATAATAAACTCAAGTTAAGAGACCATTAAATTTTTTCTCAGATAGGAACTACCATAGACACCTCAAACATGAGGAGTCCTGATTAGATGGTTGATCTTCATGATTTCATATACCTTTGATCCCCAAGTGTGGACATCATGAATGAATTCTCAATGCTTTTGAGCCTCCATCACCAGATAGCCACACAAAATATGTATCCAACTAGCATAATGTTTATGGACCGTTGGAGATAATTCTAGGACCATTGTCCTGGAATCACTAAGTTCTCATGATAGCCTGGGAACTACTATAACCATTTGATAAAAGAAATATTATATTGAAATTAACATGTAAATATTAGATGCAGAAATATGAACACTATTATGGAAAGTGAAAATCATGCATAAATCACTATATACATGATATGGTAATTAAAAAGTTCTACTAAATTTGGTTCTAGGTGACCCACTATTACAATAAAGAATTTTATTTCCATATAGGTTTCTCTCTCTATGGTTTACAATAAAAATGAGATGTTCCAAAAAGGAAACATCAACCTCCCATTGAGCATCATCAATATCAATAACATGAGATGAGTTTGGGTGATGTCATCAAAACTAATAGATGTGAAAGATGTCATGCATAGCTATGTATCTCGATGGAAGATCTAGTTGGTATGAAATAATACTGACTTTCTTGGTCACCTATAACAGCAATAAAAACCTCAATGCTAAATTACCCTACTTTAAAATCCAATGTTTCCCAATTCTTAGGGGAACTCAATAGAGAACCTTGTCACCAACTTCAAATTTCAAGGGATGAAGACTCTAGCAATCAAAGGATCTCTATCAGTTCTGGGTGGTTTCCATTCACTTCTTGATCAACTGAACATGCTCAGTGAACTCCTAAATGAGACTCAGCCAAGCATAGATGCCTCTCCAATGTCCATCTGACATAAAGTATATTGAAATGACCTCCCATATAAGGATTCATGTGGATCCATCAAAATAGATTCCTAGTAACTATTATTATGATAAAATTCCACCAAGGAGATATGAATTTTCTGAGAGCCACTAAAATCAATAACATGATTGAAGAATGAACTCCATATCTTATATAGTATGCTCAGATTATCTATCCATCTATGTGTGGTAAGATTTACTTAGGTGTACCTACATTCCAAGATCCTTCTGAAATCCCTGCTAAAATCTCAAGGTGAATCACATATCCCTATTATAAATGATTCTCATTGGCACCCCATTCATGTGGACCACCTCACGAACATATAAACTACTAATCTCATCAATTGGGGAAGTATATTTAATTAGTAATAGATAGAATAATTACATCAACTTCTACTCATTGGCCCAAAAAACATAATGAACTTGAGGAATCCTCAAAAATACCATTACAAACTGTACCATAACATCATCCAACATCCATTATGGAATGGTTAATAACAAAAAAGTCACTATAGGTTTTTGGTCCTCAATCACCATCTACTAAAAGGTGTATAATCAGGTGATGAATCCCACTATGTATTTCATCATTCTGGTCCATCAATATTGTATACATAAAGAATGTTATATCTTGGTAAAACATGAATTCTCAATTAATTTCAATGTATGGAATTCCTTTATCAATTCCTCTAGAAAGCTCGTAGAGATTACCACTCAGCTCCATACATAAAGAACATCATCATAATCAAGAGACTAATCAAGTGTTGGATCCTCAAAATATATATTATCTTTTAATATATAGTAGTTTAATTCTAAAATATGACTCCCCTTTACCATATCACGAAGTGAGGAAGTGATTGAAAATAAATCCAAAGATGTTGAGCCTAACTTCTCTTGGAAATTTTGATGAAGCTCAGTTAAAAGATCCATAATACACAAATCACTACTAAATTCTTGAACCACCTAGGTCTAAGTATTCATACTTAGTGCATCTATAGTGGAATTCCCCTTACTAGTGGTATATTTTAAATCAATATCAAATTATTGTAGGTACTAAAAACATATCCTCTGATGATGGTTCAAATCCTGTTGAGGGAAAATTTATTTCCAACTTTTTTATCAATGTAAACCACATATCTATATCCTAAAAATTAATTCTACAAACACCTCAAGGTATTCACCACTAGATAAATGTCCAAAGCATTAGTGTGATAGTTATAATCATATTTCCTTGGCTACCTAGAACATTATGAAACTACTCACACATCTTATATCAACACTATACCCAACCCAATACCTGAGGCATCCCAAAATAGAGTGAAATCCATTCATTATATGTGTAAATATAGAACTGGTGCATATTTCAATATATTATTCTGCTCCATAATGACTATCTCAAAAGAATCCTACCACTAAAATTTCAATACCTTTTTAAATAGGCTTATTAACAACAATTACAAGAGGGAGGGGTCCTCGATAAATTTATAGTAATAACTATTTAACCCCATTAAGATACAGATCTCAAAAACATTAATAGTTTTTTCTTAAGAAAACATGACCTCTACCTTCTCAAGATCCACTCAAACCCCTTACTCAGATATCACATGGCCCAAGAAGTGAACATGATCAAGACAAAAACAAACATTTTGAGAATTTATCATATAATATATTCCCTCGAGTGTTCTCAAAACAATATCCAAATGATGAGATTTCTCCTCCCATGACCTAGTGTATACCAAGATGTCATCAGAGAACATGTTAACGAAAGATTACAAATAAGGATGAAAGAGCATATTTATCAAGTTCAGGAATATTTATGAAACATTTTTTCACCCAATAGGAATCACAAGGTTATCAAAAATGAAATACCTACTCTATAATAATGTATGAGAAATGTCAAACTTTTCAACCATAGAATGTGGTACCCTAAATGCAAGTCAATCTTAAAGAAAACCAAGGAACCGTTAAGCTGATCGAACAAATCATCTATACAAGGAAATATATATTTTTTCTAAAAAATTACCTGATTGATCTTCTGATAGAATACACATAATCTTAATGATTCATCCACCATTTTGGAAAACAAGACTAGAAAACCCTAAGGGGATGTACTTAGGTATATCAACACCTTTACCTATATGTCCATTAACTAAGACTTTAATTCTTGATGTTTGTTTTGGTATTTCATATAAGGATGAATGGAATATGTATCGTACATGGTATATGTTGGATAGTAAACTTGATGAGATGATTTTACTATTAATCCTAAGAAATACTAAGGGAAATAATCTTGAAATAGATCTAAGACTTGAGGAAAGACTACTTGGTGCACTTCCCCCTCATCAAGGATGAAAATATAAACCTCAGTTATGATCTCACGCATTCAATAATGATCAAGTCCTTTATGATCTGATACAAACCCCACTAAACAAAATATAGTAATATTTCACCCTTAGAATAAGTGAAAAACATTCATTGCCGATAGAAGTTGATATGTTCTTGATAACAAAAAAGCTAATCCATCATTAGATTTTCATTGAAATAACCCATTTCAAATCTAAATAAATCACATAGAACCAAAAAAATCCAATGAATAAGTCACAATCTAAACAATTTTGGATCCACTATGACTTCATTCCTAAGGGTATATCATTTTATAACATGCCATTAAGGTACTCTAGATATAAAATACAAACCTCCCATTAATTATAAAAAAATGAATGAATCTGAGTATCATGTATCAATTTAATTATATTTAAGAGATGATGATATGAAGATCCTACCTCAAATGGTAAATGGTATGATGTCATACTCCAATGGGGTAGGCTGAATGATATAAAACTGACCCAAAATTAGACCTTAAGCTCCTGCATGAATTCCCTTAACTGTACTACCCTACAAAAATTATTATACATGAAACTGAGATCAATTTCCTCTACCATGATCTGAACAACCTATATATGACCAATTTATTATATACAGGGGCATAATAGTTCATGCCCTAAAACCCCGAGTTGATATCGAAGCTCAATAAAAGGGTTCTTGTTGTGCACTCAGAAAAAAATAGCGCAAGTTTCCCATTAATCCACATGAATCGAACTCTCAATCATGTTATGTATATTATGTCCTCATATTCCCCCAAAATAAACTTTGATAAACCAAAATATTCTACTTATTTGGGGAGAGAAGGAACATTTTGCACTCTACCTGGATCTTCTACTACATCCCTAATGAAAGTCAAATTCCGTATCATTTATTTTTATCATATAAATCAACAAAACTACCACCAGCAGAGAAGAACTATCTTGTACCATGTCCCACATTTATGTTCCACTCATTGATTAGTTTTTGATTTAAAATATCAGGAAAATAGGTTAGACGAAATACATTCACATGTACCTTGATCTCAAAACAAATTCTATTTTTAAAATACTTATCATGGGAGGTATTATTACCAATAAAAGTGTGATAAAAATACCAAATCTTTGTAAAATGTAAGGAATACTACATAACCAACATATCCCTATAATTCAATTTCATAAAATTTATGGACCTTTCTGATCGCAAGGTCTCGGGGAGTAAATGACTAATGAAGTAGATCGGAAAGTCTTCCCACGTAAACCTAACATGTTGTTCTCCCTAGAAAAGGGAATAACTCCAATGTACCACTTATCCAAAAAATATATATAGATAAAAAATTACCCTATTTTCATAATGAGACTCTAAATGGTAAATAATAGTCTTAATAGACTCCATCCATAGCTCAATCGCTGGTAGATCATGGTCGCCTGTAAACAGTGGTGGGTATTGTTGCTGAAACTCTTGAGTAAGGATATATATGGAAGGTTAAGTCTGAGGATCCCCACTTATAATTGAATAAACTAAATGAAAAAGGATCTAACAAATCTAATCATCCATGGCTATAACCTAAAATGTAGGGGTATCTTGTCCACCCACCGATGGGGCATGCATACCCTATCTTTCTCAACATGGAACCATGGCCTTATAAGACGACATATCAATACAAATCCAAAATGAACATCTCTAAAAAAACTAATAGGAATATATCAAAGCACAAATAAAACAAAGAAGATATAATACCTACCACAAAAATATTGAACACTTAAGTTCTACTAATACCATATTCTCCCTATATCCCTATATAATACTCAAGATCATATATTTTTACTTTCTATATGATTCCATATTTTAGGCATTTTTTATTTATCAAGGTGTTACATTTCATAATATTTACATTCTCATATTTTTATATAATCCAAGGCCTTATATTCCCAATGTTTGGTATGATAAGGTGTCATTCACAAGCTATGAGGGAAAGAAGCTTATAGGTAACTTAGTCATGATTTATTTAACAAAAATCTTCATTTAAAAATTCATATATATTCTAGTGTTTCATAATATGTTACACAAGGAGTTAGTCAATTAATATTCCACCAAAGGTTCATATTTGAAAATTTCATATAAATATCTACTAAAAATTTAAGTGATCAGCCCCATATCCATAGGTAGATGTATATATAGATCAATCAATCATATAAAATTTATGGATGATAAGTAAATCCTATTTTCATAGAGTGATTCATGAATAAACCTACACTCAATTTAAATACCAGTCTAGGAGAAAAAATTGAAAAAATAAATCACAAAAAACCATATGCATTACTCAAGTTAAAATAACACAAATATAACAACTGAATACCATAAAAAAAACATATCCCTATCATCTTGGATTTTCCTCCCTTGCTTGGGTTAGCTAATCCCAATAATGATCTCATTACCAAGATTGTGTACATCTTTTTCTCCTATCTGCCTTTCTAGAATTGTAATTAGAAGAACTACATATACCAATTTGTAACATCACAGCCTAAAATCCACTCAATTAGTGCATTAGACTAGTGGATCCATGTGACCTCAAGTGAACCTCTGTATATATAATAGGATTCCAACCAACAATAAGGGTCTATGATAAAACCATATGGAGGCTATAGACTCTGATCAGAGTGTAAAAATAATTAAAAATAAATGAAATAGCATACATCACATCACATCATAAATAAAAAATATGAGAAGTTCATACTACTAAACCATAAGGAACACAACAACTGTGATAATACAAATTACAAGTCTGGTATTTCACATAAACATCCATTATAATTAATGAGTACCACAATTATAAAAAATTGTAAAGATAAAAATTTCAAGACTCAATAAAAAGGGTCTACACTCTATCCTAACTCATATCTCTCATTCCCATCCTAACCAAGTAATCAAGTATCTACCATAAGAAACTGGGACTTATCCTAAACGACAACCAAAAAGTCTACTAGTTTTTCAGAGGACATCCTAATTAGGGTTTTTTATGACTTAGTACTCCATCATCAAGGAAATCCATAAATTAATCTAGTTTAGAATATAAGTGCATGAATAAGTGATAAGAACTAATATTTAATTAATTACCATCTAAATTTCAAAAAGAAAATTATAAACCATAAAACTGAGGTTCTATAGTGACACCTGAGTTCAGACAAACCAACCTTATCTAGTTTTAGATATCTCTAAGCATTTCATGTTATCATGTCAACCAAAATTCCCAATTAGTAACACAACCACCCACCTAGGGTGTTTTCATATCCACCCATAAAGGGTGTATTCACTACCATACATAAGGGTGTATTCAGGTCCTACTAAGAAGTTTTTATTAAAAAAATCCTAATAAAATTTTATTGAAAAAAACCAAAACCACCCATAATGTATTTTTTCACTGAAGACATAATCCAACAATAAATATTCAATAGACTACTTATACCTATATTAAATCCAAACTCATTCCAAAATTTACACACTATAAAAAATATAGTATTTGAAATATAATTATTTATTTACCCCTTTAAAAATTTTCAATTTTTTTAATTTTCAAATATAAAATTTCAAAATACATTTCTTCATTTACTTGAAATAAACTACCATTTCAAATTACCACTTTTAATTAAAACACAACCACCTTTGTTTTTTTTTAATTTCCAAAGTATATTATTTTTTAATGGTATTCTAATGGAATAACTCTACACATTAGCATTTAATAACTTTAATGGGAAATAAATCATGGAAAAATAATAGTTAAATAATATAATTTAAATTTGAGGTTATGCATGAAGAGCCTATAAAATGTATAACTAAAGAACTAAATAAAAGTAAGTGTGACTCTAAAATAAATTTAGAGAGAACCTACCATGACCATGTACAATATTTTTCATCCAGTATGCATATTTAGTTCAGCCTAAAATTTGAAAAGTCAATAAATAAAATGAAAGACCTAGAAATAGGTCATATTAGATAAATATGGTTGGCCATCACATAACATAGATAGAAAAAATAATAGAGGGAAGTGGATTTTTAGATTAAACATTTGGTATTGATAATACTAAACTCAAATGGAAATGGGATGATATTTAAGGTGTTATATTATTGAAGGGGAAGAGATGGAGTGAGGCACAAAAGGAGGGGTTTATAAAAATATAAGGGAAATAAATTAGGTACAGAGTTTTAATGGAAATGGGGGTAAAAGGACTAAAAATACCACTCTTAAAAACACATATAGTTACACTGGTAGGTCTATGGGATTCCACCAAATAGTTAGTGAGCCCAATAACCTATAAGGATACTAGTTTTTCACTGACTATTCATTGGGATTGTAAGAACATGATACAGTCCAAGAACTTACCCTCGACCCCAATTCACTCCTGCCACCCTTCATACTTTTAAAAACAAGTCTAAAAAAGGTTATTAATAGGGTTAAACCAAAATTTAAATAGGAATATACCTCATAATAGGTGGGAAATATTACAATATAAGAAAATAATGTGGAATCATATGGTCCATGATAGTTTTTACCCCACAAGTGAAATTATCCAAAAAAGGCTTGGAGATGGAAACCATGATGAAAGAGATTAATTATGGGTGACACTATTTTTTTAGATGAGAAATTAATAGTCTACACTAAACACAGAATAAGAAGATACTTATTTTCTAAAAGAATCTAAACCTCAATCATTAGATGTGGTTGAAGTATCACTAAATTTCCGACTTTGATCATTATTATAACCCTGGTAAATGGAATTCCATTGCTGAAGGACTTATCTTGAATCTACCATCTCGATCTCTAAAGGAGTTTGTTATGGAATATAATATTATGGTTCCAATGGCCGAATTTCATCTAGAGGTGGAGGATGAGAACATAATGTTTATTTCTAATGTAAATTTTACTACTTCCCTCCATAATATCATCTTATAATAGTCAGTAAATGATGTGGAATTACAGTGTAATAGAAGAAATATATATGGTGGGGATACTATATTCTTGTGGTATCTCTTTTTGGAAGACCTTTTCAGCTTTAGGAATATGTGTCTAGTTCATTCGACTATGAGGAAGGTTTTTTGGAAGACTTCCATATGCCTTAGTGGGGCATCCATCATATTTTCTCAAAAATGTATTATGACATGAGGTAATGGTATTGTTTTCCATTCATGAGTTAGGATATCACTAACTTTATAAATTCATGTGTTACCCACCAATAGGAGAATATTGAGCATTATAGGCCTACATGATCACTTTATCTACTTATCATCACAAAATGGAAGTGGGAATTGTTTTTTATGGATTTCATTACTATAATAAAAAATGCACCATAGGGAAAGGATATTTTTTTCCACATTGATCGAATAACAAATTTTTCTTACATTATTCAACGTAGTGACACTATAAAACGAGAGGATCTAAAAAATATTTATGTTTAGGATATCATGAGATTTAATGGCCTTACATCACCCATTATATCTAATATGTATTCCCAATTTACCTCCCAATTTTGTAGGGTCCTCCGAGATGAGATAGTGTCCTAAATGAAACTGATCATTTCCTACCATCCCCAAAAAAATAGCCAAAATAGGTCAGGGAATTAAATTTTAGAAGATATTTTAGGGGATTTTTTTAGATAAAGGTGACTCAGGGGGTACCCAAGTATCATTTGTTAATATTTCCTATAATAATATCTACCAATCATCTATTTGAACGGACCCATTTGAATCTTTATTATGGCCATCCATTTTGTTCTTCTTTATAATTGATGAGGTAGGTGAGACCTATATCATGGGATCAAGCATTTTCTAATAGATGAATAATAATATTCAGGTCGTATAGTAGAAAATTTAAAAGGATTAATTTTTTAATAATTCATACATCGATCATCTTCATTCTACCATAGCAATATCAAATGATGATTATGTGATTCTGAGGGCATCACCAAATCTAATCCACTAATGATTAAGAAATAAAGGGAATCTTGACCCAAGATTTACAAGTGAATTTGATATTATTGGAAAGAGTAGAGAATGTATATTATCAATTGGAAGTCACACCTTAATTTGAAATTCAAAATGTATTTCATGTTTTGTAATTGAATAAGTACCACACTAATCCAACTCATGTGCCAAACTAGGAAGACATAAAATTGTTTCATGATGTTTCTATGAATAAGAAAAAAATTAATATAATAAAATCATTGGTTAAAGTTATTAATGGGAATTTAATTATATTATTTAAAATCTTTTTGAATCATAGAGTATTTACCATGAAACTTGGGAGTGGAAATCTCACATATGGAAGAAATTGACACACTTGTTTTATTATCAAGAATATGGTTGACATTTTGGTGGTAAAAAGTGATATAGTGGGGAGAATTGTCACTCCCAAAATATCAATTTTGAGTTAGTAATGTGTTATTTGTCTATTTTAATTATTAACTTACATTTTTGGTCATTTAGATTTTGAAAATTTTGAAAAATGGGATTCCCAACCCAATGCATGGTTGGTGAGTAATTGTAGGAAATCATCTGGTACCTGTGTGATACCTGCAGACATTGTTGAGTATTGATTCACTATGTTGGAGAATATTTCGTCAAAAATTATACCCTAATCATGTGGATATATAGGGGATATAGAATTTCCCACCTACTTTTTTCATGGTTTTGAAAACCTTATGGTCTTCCCAGAACCCAAAAATCATGAAATTATCGAAACACCCCATCTCAAATTAAAAGCCTCACCCCACTATTTTCCCACCATTATAACCAAACCTCTCTCTATTACTCAATTAACCATTCTATTCTCCAACAAATCCCCATTTTGTGGTGATTAATTAAGGTTTATTAAATAGAATAATCAAGAAAGGACCTTATTTCTTCTCCTCTGAGATTCTCCTTCCCTATTTTATAGTGTTTCTTCTTCATCGAATCCATAGTCACATAGGGTTTCTTCTACTCAGATTTATAGGTGCATGTCTTTATGTTGGCAGTTTCCTCTTACTATTATAGGTTCTTTCATATCATTTACAAGTGTATTTGTTCTATATCCATGTGATTCATGTTGTTAAAGGTTGGTAACTCCATTTATCACTTTTTTGATTGATCCCATGGATCTTAAAATTTGATTATCAAAATTATATATAAATATTTTAAGAATTCTTGGTAAAATCATTTTTATAGAACATCATTTTTAAACATCCTTTGATAATGAAAAAAAATAAAAGGAGCATGTTTTTAAAATAAAATTAAACTTCTTATATGGTTATTAATGGAAACAAAATTTTTTTCTTCTGAAATACATGGCATTAAATAAACCTAATGAGGAGCCCCAGGTGTTATGGTAGGAGAACATATATTAGATGAGGTCCTTACCACTAGTAAAGTATATATATTTATATTTCACTAATTAAGGGTCCCCATAATTAGTGATGTAGAAGTTATTGGTTCCCCTATCCTTTGTGAATTTAAGGCGTTCCTCCCTTATGAATGCTTTAAATTTATAGTCAAATAGTTTAATATATTGTCTCATTTTCTAATTTTGTGTATTATATTAGTTATTTTTTTCCAAATGTTAGAAAATATTTTTAGTATCATTATGTTAAAAATAGCATTCTTTAGTTTCTATAACAAAGGTAGAATATAGAAAAATTTGTGGGATCCTACTTGGTTCAATATGATCGCACTCTATATATACCCAAAAGGTATATACATAATTTGTTCATATGAATTAAGATAAGAAAATTAAACTTCTTAGAGGTGGTGGATGTTCTTGATAATCTTATCATGGATAGGGGATTTGACATGATTGGTGATCCCTCTTGTCACATGGTGATGTTTAACTGGATCTTTTAAGTATTTTTTAGCTTATAGTGTGCATGGTTTCTGATGATGTGTCTTCTTATCAGCTTCTCATCATATTACCTTTTGTTTACCTTTTCACAATTTAGTTATATTTTTATTTTAGTTTATTATAATCATGATTATTTATCTCTTGTGAATTTTTCCCAGGACTTGTAAAATATCATGAAGTTTATTATTTTGAGATTATTTATATTGGTGTATGACTAACCAATAAATGGAAGGGCCATGTTAGATTTTCAGATGGGAATCATTTATTAATTTAATGGGAAACATTATTCTAAGAGAGTACTATTAACACCCAGGGACTAGTTTATAGCCCATATGGATTGTGAATTACTTTGGGTCCTTGCCACATATTGGCTTATGTTCATGGGTCAGGGGTATCTAGGTCGGTACATGATAGGAATATATCAAATTATTACAAAAAAACCAAGAGATAAAGAGACCAAGTGAAAAATATAAAATAAAATATAGAAATATTCCCTTTAAAAAATAATAAGTAAGACAAAATCTATTGAAAAATAAATAAAACATCCATGATATAACATAAATAACATGTACATGGAAGAAAAATGTCCAACAAAAATATCCAATTATAACCTAGTAATTTAATTAAAGGATACAAATTTGATTAATTATTTGATGAAATATATGTATATATAAAGTTCATACTCAATAAAAATTTATTGACTAATTCTTAGAAAATAATCATTCAGTTTTCAGTAAATTGATTTTATGATTCAACAATATATTTTATTTTAAAATGATTTTTATTTATTTTCATGAGAGAATATTATAATTAATTTATAAAACATTTATAAATTTAATTTCATAAAAATGATATAATTTTTGAAATCATAATATCAATGTTATCTTAAAGTGATTTGTTTTTTATTTTTCTAAAAATATTAGTTTTTTAGTGAATAGTGAAAAATATTGATTTTATAAAAAATGCCTTTTCCATTCATTTATTTTAAATGTAATTTTTTTGAGTTGGTTTTAATATTTAATTATTCAATATTGATTAAAAATAATCCAATCAATGTAATTTTAATTTATATAATGCATTATTTACTATAAAAACATTTTTATACTTAAAAATGATTTTTTGCGGAAAACCATTTTCCATCAAGATTTTTGTGTTATTTTAAATGTAATTTCTTCCAATTATTAGTATTTAATTTTTTAAAATATATTCCATATTTTTAAAATTCATTTAAATAATTGTAAATAGTTATGCTTTATTTTTGTTCATAATTCATTTTAACCATGGTGAAATGTATCATCTATGTAAATGATAAAATGGGATAAACAACGTTAAAACTATAGAATAAGGTTTAAGAATAAACCATACACATTAAAATTTTTAATTGGATTAGATTAATTATACCCCCTCCTCATATATTAAAATTTATGTCATTTTGGTTTCATTTTGTCTTTGATGAAAGCCTTTATATTATTTTAAGTAATGAAAAATTCAAAAATGTCTCCTTTTTATTTTTAATATCTATAATATTTTTTGGATAGGATAAAAATAAGTTCTAAATGGTTATAAAAGTTTATTTTAAATGTGGATCATTTTTTATTATGGTAATTTATTTTTAATTTTTAGTGATGAAATAATTACCATAAATGCTTATGCAACACAGACAGAGTGCTTATTAAAGAAATAAAATAACAAATTAAATGATTTTAAAAACTCTAAAATTAATATTTTTTTCCATATTTTATGGTGTTACATGAATTTTTTAGATAAATATAATTTATTATATATGCGTTAAAAAAATTATTTATATTATATTACTTACATGACATTTTTAAAGTCAAATTTTCTTAATAGCCCTGAAAATGAATTTAATGATATTTTATGTTAAATAATATTTTATTAAATGGATTAAAATTAATAAAAATCTTATCATTAGACAACTTAATGGGATATGGTCAATAATATCAACTATTTTCAATTTATGGGTCACTTTTCCTTATAATTTACCTTTCATAACCCCTAAAGGATAAATAAACATTATTATTGTGGTAATCATTAAAAGGGTTAACAGGGTTTAAAAATAAATGATATGGGTTACTACATCACCAAAACATTAATAATTATTATTTTATGAGACTATGTATAATTTTATTCACCTTATATTTTAAATATATAAATTAGGTTATACTATTCTATGAAATTTAATTTATATTATTTTAATACATTAAAAAAATTTTAGGATGCCTCTACTGACACTTATAAAAGGATACCAACCCTCCTATCTTCCTCACACTTCAAGATCCTATTAGATAAATAAAAACTATTAAAAGCAGTTACAAATTCATTATATAAATTATAGAGTTTTTTTATTCATAACAAACTATACCTAGGGTCTTTAAGAATAAATCTAAACGAGGTTCCCTTAAGAGGAGGTAATCATCTTAACAAAGCATTTTCATTTTACATATTCTTCTCCCTCATTGAATACTATCCAAACCATTCGAATATAAAAAATCAGTATCTACCATATTATTATATTTTCTTATGTTAATTTTATAACCTTATTAATCACCTTTTTTGTCGAATGGGATGTGAAACAATTTTTTATTCATACCTACAGACTACCGCCTGACAAACCGAAGAATTTTGTTTCTCATCCCCAACTTTCAGGGATGGTTTTTATAATTAATATAATGTTTATATATTATATTCATGAAATAATAATTATTTTTTTAATAAAATATATAATCTATATTTTTTCTATTCCAATCATTAAAAATAGAATCATCTAATGTGTGTATGTACGGACTACCCAATATATATAATGATGTAATTCACATTTCAAAAATAGCCTCCCATGGTTGGTCATAATGATTCTTCCAATGAATATATTTTATTTATATAACATGATAATGATTATTAAAATATAATAAAATATTTCTTTTCTTTATTTTACTTCAAACAAAATTTAAAAACATCTTTCATGTGAATGTGTGAGTTACTACCTTGTGATCCGATATAATTTACATTAAATGAATTATTTTTATGATAGTATAAAAATTTAATTTAATGTGTAAAAAGGATAATTATTTCAATATTATTATTTTAGAGATTATGGAAAATTTAACCTGTTAAACATGATCAACCTATCAAAGTCATATTTGAATTATGAAACAAATTTCCTCAATACACTCAATGTGTAATCAACCAAGTAATTAATTAAATATTACATTGTAATAAAAAAATTGTTTAATGTTAAAAAATATTCCAAAAAAAGGTTCCTACAGAATTAAATAATTAATAAAATTTTATTATATAGGAAACTAAAGGATGTACATTTCATGTCTAGACTTGATATAAGGGACTTGTTAACTCAATTTTATTTCATTTTTATAACACTTCTTCAAAGAATTTTTTATGAAATGATTCTTTGTGAATTGATATATAATTTTTTTATTATTTATTTAAAAATTATGTGGATTTAAATATGCTTACACAACTAATTCAATAATTAATTATCACTTCAAATGTTATAATCTTTTTAATGATTTCCTTTCTCTCTATATCATTTTCATGAGACATGTTTCACATCTAGAACTATGATTTATTTATGTGATATATTTAATAACCCATGAATTAATTTTAATATATTATTTAATTAAATACATGTGATTTATATATCTATATAATATTCTTTATTTTAATGATATTTTATTTGAATGTCACCAAAGTGGTAAAATCATTATGTTACAATCTCATTTTTCTCAGGATGATTTACGTTCAGTTTTACTCGGGGGGAATTGTACGATATTTATATATTGAACCACACATATATAACTATAATCTGGTTATTTCTTAAATTTACATGACTTCCTTTTATTTTCCTCTATCTGGTATTTAAGAATGTGAAAATTAAGTTTTTAAGGAAAAACTGACCTTATTTATATTTTTTGTCATTAATATTTTATCTCTCATATCCATAAAATTGAAAATGTTTTTAGTATTGTTATATTATATAAAAAAATTATTTTTAAATTATGTTTTAATTTCCTTAAAATAATTTTAAAGTAGTCTTCTTTTTTATTTTACAAATAGGGTACTTTGGGTTTTTACTAGAAGAGTGAAAGGGATATTTGTTTTGGAATTGATAAAATGAATGGATTTTTCCACCATCATAACTATAATTTTCATTGAATTTTAATTTAATATTTTCCATGTTTATTTTAAATGAAAATTGTTTTCTCAATATTCTTGAATATTTTTCTTAAAATTTTACCAAAATAAAAAGATATTTTCCCAATTTTCAAATAAATTTATTAAATGTTCCTTTAAATGTATATTTCATCCATGGTAATATATTTTATTATTTTATTATGACCCAATTAGGAAATTTTACATCCATATCATCCTTATTATTTATTTTGATGGATTATTTTGCTTTTAAATAGATTTTTACAGTACCCGATTGTTTTCCCTCAGATAATTAAGCTAAAAAGGAATGATAGTTGTGTTCTTGCATTTTATATTGAAAAGTGAATTATTATAAAAATTTTATTCATACTATTGTACTTGGAAATATGTATGTATGATTTATATGTGGTTAGTTATAATCCAAGGATGGGTAGGACCAATATAGTCTCTCGATGCATTGGGTAATGTGAGAGAACTGATTGTAAGTTACTCCAAAGAGACAACAAAGTTTACCTATTATAGGTTACTCCTAATATATATGGGAATTATCTGTTTATGTTATTATATGATGAATTATGGATGTTAATATATATATATATATATATATATTGTTTAGAAATGGTTTCTATGAGTTATAATGGGCCTTTTTCTTAGGGATTTTATTCACATGGATCATGATTTTTGACTGATCTGAATCTTATCTTATGTTAAATCCTTATGTGTTGTGTCATTATTTATGATCAATGTTTTTATGGGTAATAATTATATTATGTTATTATCATGCACTTTGATTATGTCTCCATATCCTTATTCTCATCTTATTCTCAATGATTAAATTCAATTGCTAATGCTTATATTTACTCATACAGAGTGTTCGAGCTCACCCCTATTAGGTTTCCCATTTCCCCAATTTTTCAATAATAATGTTAAATTAATTATGTCTATAATTATTTAATGTGTGAATAATTTTATGGAATAATTTTAAGAATTATTATGAAATAATAAATTCTTGGAAAAATAGGAAAAATAGTCACTTGAAGACATGCGTATTATTATGTAATAGTTTTTCATAATTATTTGGAACCCTAAACTTAAAAGGTCCCTAGAAATGTAATTGATCCAATATTTTCATTTTATATTTTATGCTTTGTATGAATAAAAATGGGCGAGGTTTATCTGTAAAAAATTTGAAAATGTAAAGATTATGTTCATAGCACTATATTCGAAGTGCGAGTTTGGAGTTGTTATAGTTGTTATCGGAGTTGTTTTCTGATAAATTTTGATATTTTAATGTTTTTATGGGTGGTTAAATTAATATTTATGGATTCCATAATGGGTTTAATAGTTTAAGGTTTATCATAAGTTCAAATGCATTAATACCCCATTTTTAGGTATTATGTAACATGATATTAAAGTGATTAATGATATTTTGAGAGACATTTTACTGGTTTTAGGTATAAATAACACTTTGGTGTATCATGTGATTTAATTTTGTATGTGTTATTATTGTTACATTTTGGAATTAATGTATTTTTTCTTCATATAAATGTTTATTCATTTGGGGTATTTTTTTCATTATGCTAAAACAATTGATCTTATTAAAGATATGAGGAATATATTTTCATTCTTTTATAAAGTTCATGAAATGTTATAAGATAATTTAATTTTTTTATCAATAATAAATAATCATTTTTGATATTAATTATTTGGAATATGGGGTGAGATAAAGGGGTAATGTTCTTAAAATATGCAACAAAATAATGAAATTACATTTATGGATTTGAAGAAATCAGGTATGTGTATTTTTTCATGTTATCTATCTTAACGGTAAATTGATCCCTCGCCATTTGATAAAAAATCCTTAAGATTAATTTTTTTTCTTACAATAAGTTTTTATTAATTGAGGATATTTTTTAAACCTCATTGATTTAAGGTTTTATGGCCATTGACTTTCTCATGATCATTAACTTTCTTATGGTCAATTTTCTTTATCACTCTACATCGTTATTTGGATAATAATATTTTCCTTCATGTCCATATTTTCACTTCACACTAATTTTCTCCTATTTGGGAACCCAATTATATTTTATTCTAGATGACCTTCATATTTCCCTTTACCACTTTTCAAGATAAAGTTTTATTAACCCTTTTTATGATTTGGTCTTTCAACAATGGTATTTTAAAATATTAACACCTTGAATTAGCAATATATATCTCAAATTATAGGGATTAAATTTTTTAATAAATATTCCAATATTATAAAATAATACTATATTCGATAACTTACAAGGCACACAACATTGCGCTTTAAAGATTTCCAAATATTATTATTTAAATATGACCACTATATCATAGTAGTTTAATTGGTAAATTTAAATAGGTGTAACAGAATTATTAAATATATATATATATATAAAGATCCTACTAAAGAAAAATTAATTTATTAATTTATATCATATAGGCATTCAATTTTTAATAAAGTTATTTCATGCTTGAAAAATATGTTTTCTTCAAAAAATGGGGTTTATTTCTTTTTATGAGAAAATTATAATTAACTTATTAAAATTATTAAAAGAAAATATTATATAATTGATATAATTTTTTAATAATCATATCAAAATTATCTTATGGTGATTTTTTTATGAAAATATTAACATTTTAGTGAATAGTGAAAAAATACCGATTTTATTAAAAAATTCTATTTCATTCAAGTATATAAAAATATAATTCTATTTCAAAATGTTATTAAATTTTAATTATTTCCTTTATATTAAACCTAATACACTTAATTTTAATGTAATTGATGTTATTCTTTATTTTGGTTTAAAAACAACTTTAGACTTAAAAAATATTTTTATTGAATTTTTTTTATAGAGTATTGTCGGTTTTTTAAAAGTAATTCCAATCAATTATATATATTGAATTTGATTAAATTGATTCCAAATTTTCAATTATAATTACTAAATTTTAAAAAAAAAATCAACACTATTTTAGTTCATAATAAATTACAACGATAGTAAAATTTATCACGTCGGCAATGGGTAAATGGGATAAACAAGGTTAAAATTATTAAATAGGGATTGGAAATTTTTCAAAAACTTGACTATTTTTATTATATGAGTTTAAATAGACCAAAACAATTAAATATTCCATAATAATTCATTTTTTCCATTTTTCTTTGACAAATACCTTTATCTTACTTTAAGTAAAGGAAAATTTAAAAAGGGCTATTTCTTACTTTAAATATCTATAATATTTTGTGATAGGGATAAAAATATTTTATTAATTATTATAAAATTTTATTCTTAATATAAATATTATTTTAATATTTAATATATTTTTAATTTTTTTGTGATTAAATATTAACCTAAAATGCTTAAGCAATGCTAACAGAGTACTTCTGAAAATAGTAGAAAAATAAAGTAATTGATTTTAAAAACTATAAAATTAATATTTTCTAGGTAAGATATTGTATTATATGAATTTTTAAATACATTAATTTAATATAGATGTTTTAATAGTTTATATTCTAATTATATTACTATATTTATATTTTTAAAGTCAAATTAAGTGAATAGTCTTGAAAATGAATTTAATTATAATTTATGTTAAAAAATATATTATTAAATGATTTAAAGTTCATAAAAATATTATTTTTATCAAATTTAAGGTTTTATGGCCTTTAAGATCAACCATTATCCATTTGTGGGTCACTTCTACTTATATAATATATTTCTTAACCACTAAAAAGTAAAAAATAAAATATTATCATGATCATCATTAAAAGGGTTATTGAGGGTTTAAAACTAAAATGCAAGGGTTAAAACATCACCTAAATTAGTATAAATATTATTTTATGAGTTTATTTTTATTTATCATCACCTTTTATTCTAAATATATCAATTTAGTTCCACTTGTTTATGAAAATTAATTAATTTTTTTATTACTTTACTTAATTACATGGATTTATCTCCCCTCACTTATAAAAGGATACCACCCTTACTCTCTTAATCACACTTTAATAGACTATTTGGTCAAACAAATGTCTAAATAACCTATTATTAACATTACTATATACATTCTAGACTTTTTTTATTAAAATACAATCCTTAGGGTTTTTAAAAAGAGATCCAAAGGAGGTTCATTAGGGAGGAGGCAATCATCCTAACTGAGTGTTTTCATTTTACTTCTTCTTATAAATACATAAATTCTGACATAAGTATATAAATATTTTGATATGTTATTATGTTGATTAAATATCATTATTCATCTCATTTTCTTTCAAATAGGAAAACAAATCATCGTTTGTGTGTACGTGCAGACTACCACCTCATGAATTGATGCATTTGGTTTCTCATCACTACCTTTCATGGATTGTTATTATGGTGGATTTAATATATATATATATATATATGATATTCATTAAAGAATTATAATTATATAAATATAATATATCATCTATATCCATACCATTCTAATAAATAAAAATGGAATCATCACATGTGCATACATACAGACTACTATCACCACGTAGCTTTGTACTTTGTTTATGAAAAATAACCTCTCATGGATGATCATTTTGAATGTCACACCTCGAATTTTTAATTTAATTTTAATTTAATTAATTCATGGATCTAGGTTCTCAAGCCAAGGTTCATGTTGGATCCCAATTTATGGTTTTTTTTTTCATTTAATAGTTTTTTTGGGGTTCAGACTGTGCACAGTCACCGAAGGGTTGGCAGTAGCCACGTAGTGGACTCAGGTGTTGTGCAATTTCTTAATACTTAAAACAAATAAAATTTTATGTAAATAAAATAAGGTTAATATTTATATCATAATAGTAATATTATTATTAGAATATGATAACATTATTATTAAAATTATTTCTAAATTTGTTAAAAACACTATTGTTATTAAATTTTATATTAATGATATTATTATTAAATAGTTATTAATATTATTAAAATTTTAAAATTAAATGAAAAAAATTGTTATTATTAATATTATCATTATATTAATATTCAATTTTTTATATTTTTATTATTATTATTGTCATTATTTTTATTTGATTATAATAATAATAATAATAATAATTATTATTATTATTATTAAAAAAGACAAACTAAATTTGTTAAAAACACTATTGTTATTAAATTTTATATTAATGATATTATTATTAAATAGTTATTAAAATTATTAAAATTTTAAAATTAAATGAAAAAAATTGTTATTATTAATATTATCATTATATTAATATTCAATTTTTTATATTTTTATTATTATTATTGTCATTATTTTTATTTGATTATAATAATAATAATAATTATTATTATTATTATTATTATTAAAAAAGACAAAGGGTCTAAACCCTAGTGGGGGTCGTGACCCCCTTCTTCCCCCACAACATGGCGTGGAGAGATCCCCTCGACCACCTCTTGTTTGCACCAGGCCTGCCACCCCATCCTCTCCTGGTTCATCCCAACCTTTCCCTAGTACGCTCCTGACCTCGCCAGGTCACCCCTCACCCTCCTTCCGTGCTTCCGGAAGTCAACCCCCATCACTGGTCTCACCCCTCCCTATCCTTCTCCTACCGCACAACCATGCTCCCCTTTCCCGGATGCTCTGGTTAGCCGAACTCGTCCCCTGTAGGTCATAGAAAAACCACCCCTCATCATCCCTTACTTCGATCAGTGGTGCACCAGCCAGCCTCGTCCCCTGCAGGTCCCGGACCATCCCCTCGCTTCCCTCCCTCGTCAGTGCCTCCATCCTCCCACTCTCCATATAGCCTCTTTCCAACTTTGAACCTCTCTATAATTGCATTTTATTTCAATTTTTGTGGGGTTACCTTCGATTTAGCCAAACCATAATGTCTAAGTTTTATTTGTCATTTTTTTCTAGTTGTTTTTTGGTGTGCGATTGGTGCGTACGAGGTTGTTTTTCCTTCTTCTTAAGCAGCATCACAGTCTCATGACATTGAAGTATGGATTTTCATCCCATTAAATTCTAAATATGATAATTTATGCTTATGTTACTTCAATAATTATTTTTACTTGATTCACAGCTTTATAATATAACTAATTAATCCATGATGGTGTTTCTAATTTTTTATAATTTTTAAAAAATAGATGTTGTGTTTGTTTGAATTGAATATGGGGTGAAAATAAATTTTTCAAATGAAAATGGTTTTTATTTTTTTATGTCTCATTGTGTTTTTTTAAGGTATTTTTGTGGAAATGAAAAGGGTGGAAATTTTCTTAATGACACTTGAGGTGAAAATGTGTTAAAGAATGGGTTTTCAGTTGGAAATGAATTATTTTGAGATATTGGATTTTGTTGTGCACCTCTAAATATGTCATTTGAAGTGTGTAACTGATGAGAAACGTGTTTTAAAAAGGGAACATACATTTTTGTTGATTTAGAAGGTGTTGGACCAAGAAAAAGTTTTGAACTTATTATATGATTTTCTGATAATGTGCCAAATGAGTTTCATGAGTTACATAAGTGGCGTGAAAAGTGTTTTCAGTTGGGCTTGGAGTGTGTAAAATGGAATTGTTTATAAACTGTTTGATTTCCTTATAAAATTTCTTATAAACTGTATGGGTTGTTTATGTAATTGATTATAAATTGTTTAGCCTATTTTTATAATTGTTGATAAATTTTTTAGTAAGTTTTACTAGTTGCTTTTTTTTAGAAATGGAAAATTTTGGAATATTATCGGCAAGTGTATTTTGGTTTTTTCATTTGTGTGGATTTTATGAAAGTTTTGAAATATACTCTCAAAGGGTGTTAATGTTTGGCCTTTAGTGTGTGTTTTGATGAATGTTATTCTCAAGGGGTTATTTAGAATTTTCGTAAGACTGTGCATATTTCTTTTAGATTTTTAAAGGTTGTACTAAAAATAAAATAAAGGCTTTAGACTTAAAGGCCCATTTGGATCTTCCAACTCATGGGTGATGCAGTGTTAACTTTTAGAATGGTTTGTGTTCGGAAATTTTGTGTTCCTGGTCAGAGTTTTAAATGTTCTTTTTTTAAGAAAATGGTTTCAACCTGGTCATAATGTGATGGACTGGTGGGCACTTTATATTTTTGACATGTATGCATGTATATATATAATTATTTGGGATTCCCCTATCTAGGGTAACCCTTTATATGTGAATGCATAGGAAGCGTCTATGTTTGGGGTAGGCAAGTATGGTGACGACCTGTGAGTTGAGTCACGTGTGCGAGGGCCTTTTACTTACATAGTGTTACTACCACCATGGGATCCTAGGTGTCATTATATAATCAATTGATAGTTTATGATCAACCTTTATTAGACGGGTTGGTACCCCTTGATTGGATATTAGGCCAGGCAGGCTTTGCCACTATATTTGGTCAGCTTTAGGGTGACTGGTTGGTAATAGACTTAGGAGCTTCACCATAAGCCGATAGGTGGTTCCAAACTGAGTATATCTAGGGGTCTTTTAGGGATGTTTAGGATCACCCATGGTTACTTAATTATTTACATTTCTTGTTTTATTTCTGTTGCACATGTTTATTTTTAGTTTGTACTATTTACTTGTATTATCTTAGCACTGTTATGGTATCACCAATTTGGTTTTCGTTTTCAAATGGTAGGTGGTTTTGGAAAATATTCTTTCTTTGTATTGAAATTTAAAAATGGGGAAACAAATTTTGTTTTATTTAAATGTAAAAAAACCGTATTTTTATATATGTATTTTAAACTAGAATTAATGGACTATTTTTTGTAAGGAAATGTATGGATTCTATGCTGTTTTCTTACTGATAATTTCCGTGCTCACCCCTACGTTATCTTTTCAACTTCAGGTTTCATTAGTGCTAGATCAGTCTTAGAGAGAACTTGGTTCTAGTTTGGGTGGTCACCTAGAAGGTCACATAGAGGTACGTCAAGCTATTCAGTTTAATTTTTTTTGACTACTAGAGTTTATCCTTAATTGTTATATTTATTCTTGTTTATTTAGTTATCTTTTATGAGAACAATAGTTCCCAATAGCTTTATTTTAATGCTTGACACTAGTTTCTATTATTAGAACCAGGATTGTATTTGCATGAATTGGAGTATGTTTTGTGTTTTTTTTCAATCCTCAGTGGATGTTCAAAATATGTGCTAGCAAAGTGATCTTACAGTTCAATCAGATAATAGTATTGAAGGTGGCACCGTATTCCAGTGTTTGCCAAATTTCTAGACCTCAAAAATTGAAAAAATTGAGAAAAGTGTGTTCGGAAAAGGGACTTGCGCGCTGATTACTTGGAGGCTTAGAAACTTTCACGCCATATGTTTTTCAAGATCAGAACATCAAAGTAAGGAAAAGAAATAAGGGGTGCCCAAGTTTTGAGTTTGGTCGCGCAAGTGACAAGCGCGACAGATACTTGCATGCTGGAACTTGTGCGCCGAGGGGAGACTTGCGCGCCGTTGCGCTGGGTGTCTAAAATGACTATAAATAGAGGACCACCCCTCCTCTTTAGGGAAAAATTCGAGACTTAGAGAAATCCAGAGCTCTCGTTGCACAGGTGTTGTGGTCGCACAAGTGGTTGTGTGGTCGTGCAAGTAGAAGTTGCGTGATAGTTGTTTTCTGCGCGTCCAAGGTGGTTTGGGTGAGAAAGGGTGTGGGTCGCCCAAGTTTGGAGTTAGTGAAGGAGGTTTCACGCAGGTGGTTTGGTGACACATGCGCGCCAGGATTTGAAGAAGAGCGACAGTTGAAAATTGCGCGCCAAAACTCATTTGGGTGGAAAAGTATGTGAGTCGCGCAAGTTTGAGGTTGAAAAAGAAAATTTTGCGCAAGTAGTAGAGGTGAACTTTAGCTTCATCTATAAAACCTGTGCGTCATCATAGAGAAGCTCACCAGGCGTGGTTAAAACACACCCGTCTTCTTGGGGCTGCGTGAAAGCTGGAAGTTTTCCCGATACCTTTGGTGCAAAGTGAGATTCATATAAGGGAGGAAGATGGACTTCAACAGAGTATCTACATATAACAGAGTATGTATTCATTAGCGATGATGAAGAGACCCTCACATCTACAAACTGTCTGGGACTTCACCAAAGGCAGTGAGCTAGGGGGAGTCTACAGGAGTGACCCGAGGGACGTAGTGGGATATCCCTGAACATTTGTAAAGGCAGTGAGCCTGAGACTGAGTGACTGTTCCCAAACCCTTGTAATCCATAACTCGTGAAAAATAGTAGAATTTGGTATGACTGAAAACCTGCTGGAGTATGCTACTTGGACGTATCCCTTAGTGGTGAACCAAGTAAAATGTGTCGTGTCATCTCTTTGCATGTTAATATTTTATTTATTCTCATATCCATCATACAAGTTAAACTAGTTTCTACCAACGTGGGAACAAGATCTGTCAGTTTAACAGAAAAAGTTGACACCCTGATTCACCCCTCCCCTCTCAAGGTTTCCCGGGGTCCTTCAAGTGGTATCAGAGAGAAGGTTACTAGTGTCTAATCTATTTTTTTACCGCCATGGAAAATTCAGCCAGTTTTAGGTGAGTTCCCCTCTTTGATGGAAGTAATTTTCAGATTTGGAAGAACATAATGACATCTCATCTAAGATACCTTGGAATGGATGTTCTATTTTCTACAATTAAAGGTACACATGTTACTGATCCAATAGGGTTGGCTATGACTGATGCAGATAGGAAAATTATTGATGCAGATGCTAAAGCACAGAATGCTCTCACCGCAGCACTTTCTGATCATATCTTTCTAAATGTGATGAGTTTCACCTCAGAAAAGTCCATGTGGAATAAAAATGAAATTATTTATGAAGGAGATAGAAAAGTGTAGGAGGCGAAACTACAAGTCCTTCCCAATAGGTTCGATGATCTGAAGATGCATCCTAATGAGAATGCATATTCCTTCTTCAAATGAATTACTAAAGTGGTTGGAGCAATTCGAGGTCTAGGTGAAGAAATAAAAGACGTAGACATTGTGAAGAAAATATTAATAATACTTCCATCCATTTACAATGAAAAGGTTTCAACCCTTGAGGAAAGATATATTTCAAAACTTTCTCTGGAAGATCTACTGAACAGCCTGATGAAATATGAAATGAGGGTCAAACCAGAAGATGCTACGACTCGAGTGAGCAAGGAAATGGATTTTAAATCCATAGAGAAACTAAAAATCTAAAAAGATATTAGTGGTGAAGATGATAAGGAAAAAGAAATTCTTTCTCCCATTGTAACGAATTTCCAGAAGGGAAAAGGAAAATTTAAAGGGAAGTTACCTCTAGCTTGCTTTCATTGTGGAAAAGTTGGTCACATTGCCTTCAGTGTTCAAGAAAGATCGATGATGAGAATAGAGATTATGAAAACATTGAGAAGTCTCAGACAAGGTTTTTTAAAAGGGGATACTTCAAATCAAGAAAGAATGTACCAAATAAGAGTTTTGTTTATGAAGAGGAAGAAGATGATAATGAATTCGGTGATGAAGAAGAACCAGAATTTAAAACTGGGAACCATGCTTCCATGATGGCCACTATTGAAAAATCAAAAGATACTGGTGGAGAAAATCAGTTGAAAACAGGTGCAGATCCCAAGATGCAACTTAAGGATGCTGTTAGTAAGATTAAGATTAAATGTAAGATTTGAAATTAGTGGAAATAAATTGTAGAAGAATCAACTGAATATGTTGATCAACATGAAGCTGAAATTGAACGACTGGAAGAATTGGCAAAAGTAAAGTCTAAAATACTTGAAATCAGTGATGATGTAGTGGATCTGAAGCTAGGAATTGAAGACCAGGAAAAGGTCATCAATGAACTCACCTCCAGACTAGAGGAAAAGACCTATACTGCTGAGCATCTTGAGGAGGAAGTTGTTAATATTAGGAGTAAACTTGAAAAAATTCAATTTCAAAAGAATCAAAAAAGAAAATACAGTTTGGAAGGTTCTTAGATGTTGAACTATTGGAGAGAGAAAAACGTGGCTTTAATGGAGTTGAAAATATTTTAAATGATCAAAGACCTACCTGCATGGGAAATAGTGGAATTGGTTGTGAGGCAGAGCTGTCATATGCTGCAAATAATGGTAGCCAACATAAAGGCAAGCTGAAAGTGGGTGATGTAGAAAAGTCATCTGAAGTACTGAAACAAAAACTCCCAACTCAATCTAAAAGAAGAAAAGAAGATTATCCTCTCATCTCCTTGAAAAGGGTTCCCTGAAACTATTATCCCACCGAAGAAGGAATGAGGATAAACATAAGTGAGAAGAAATTTCCTCTCATGAAGTGTCAGTTTTTTGGATATTTAGGCCATACCATGTCTTATTGTGAAGAGGCAAGAAGCTATCTGAATGGTGAAGATATGGGAGTTCAACGAAGGAGAAAGAATTCATATCCTAATTCTTTTATAAGAAACAATTTCTATGGATATTTTTTTCGTTGTTCTAACTTTGGTCATAAGGCTGTTAATTTCAGGTAGAGAAGAGACATGGACACCTCATACTGGAGTTCGAGACAAGTCAAATCTCGTCAACAAGATAGTGATGCTCTTTTAAACAGGTTTTCTCCTCTCGAATAATACTTCGACTATGAAGAACCAATGTACACACATGATATAATTGAAAGGCCATCAATGCTCTATACTCAATCCAATGTCTCATGGAAATAATGGAAGAAAATTGAGAAATCAAACCTTGCAGAGGTGGCCCTCACAGCTACAAAAAGAAACAGTACCTGGATTCTTAATAGAGGTTTTTCATCTCATATGATAGGTAATGTTGGCCTATTGACAGATATCAAAAGGAAGGTTGATGGTACAATATGATTTGGTAATGATGGAGCTCTAAAAATCAAAGGCAGCGGAAGTACTGAATTAGCTAATGGAGAGATAAAGAAGACTGAAGTCCTTTATATAGACGAACTACATCATAATATACTCAGTGTGAGTCAACTATATGACTCGGGACTTATATTTACTTTTAATCAGAAAGGCTGCACTATCTTGGGAAAGACAAGCAATTCACTTATGAAGGGATGCAGAACAGAAGGCAACCTGTATCAGGTTGATAGTAAAGAAATTTTTTGTTACATGACTGTTTAAGAATAAAAAAAAATTGTGGCATTAGAGACAAGGACACATCAATCGACAATACATGGAGAAAATATCATAATTGAAGATTTTCATGGACATTCCCAACCTGAAGCGTGAGTGTGAAAATTCTTATGATGCTTGCATTCGTGGGAAGCTGGTTTGCTGTTCATTTCGGACAAAGAGGAAAAGGGCATCCAAAATTCTTAATCTAATTCATACAGATGTATGTGGGATGATAAATGTTTATGGAACTCATGGACAAAGGTACTTTGTCTTTTTCATTGATTATTACAGTAGAATGGCATGTGTAATGGTCATTCATGGGAAACGACAAGTGCTTGACTACATGAAAGCATATCAGTGAATCACGGAGAATGATACCTAATGAACAATCAAAGCGTTGCGATCTGACAATGGAGGGGAATACACATCCAATGAATTTTAAAACAATGTAGGGAAACATGGGATACAACATGAGGTAGTAGTAGTGAGAACTCCACAAAAAATAGAGTTTTTGAATGTAGGAATCGACAGGTGAATAACATGGCACGAACTATACTGATTGAGAGTCGTATTCCATGACATTATTAGAAAGAGGTTGTTCAAGCTGCAGTGTATA
This sequence comes from Viscum album, assembly GCA_963277665.1. Classification (NCBI taxonomy): domain Eukaryota; kingdom Viridiplantae; phylum Streptophyta; class Magnoliopsida; order Santalales; family Viscaceae; genus Viscum; species Viscum album. The sequence goes on along the minus strand of OY728165.1, from coordinate 280,128,389 downwards.
TTCAAAATCGAATAGGACTTTATATGGGTGAGACCAAGACTCCATATGAATTGTGGCATGTAAGTAATCACTCTTTATAATATTTTCAAGTTTTTGTACGTAAATGCTTCATCAAGAACAAATAAGGAAATCTAGGGAAGTATGGTGACAATGCAGATGAAGGAATTTTCCTTGGATACTCAATGAATAGAAAATCCTACAAGTGTTTCAACAAGAGATTGGGAAGGATTGTGGAAAGTAGTGATGTTAAGATTATTGAAGAGAAAACCACAAATGCTTCAAAGATTTCATATGCTAATGTGATAGAAAGTGAGGAAGAAAGAGAATGCAGAGAAAATACACATACAAAAATAGGGGAAGCTATTCAAAACCCAAAGCAGTCACATCCTAATGTTGACTCAAAAGAAGAACCTGAAGAAGAAACTGTGGATGGAGAGAATGCAACTGAACCGCACAGGATAAATCGAAGAGCTGAGATTGATCCATCTAACATAATTGGGGACAGGAGTGCACCAACACAAACAAGGAAGATGAGGAATAACACCCAATCTGCATTTATTCCAGTTGTGGAGCCATCCTCATTTAAAGAAGTAACAAAGGATGAATCATGGGTGAAATCCATGAATGAAGAGTTAGATCCGATTGATAAGAATCAGACATGGGATCTTGTCTAGAGACCCGAAGGTCACAATGTGATTGGTACAAAATTGATCTTCAAGAAAACGTTTGATGAGCATGGAAGTGTTATTAGAAACAAGGCACGATTGGTATGTAAAGGATACTGTAATTCCCTGACCCCAGTTACCTAGAGTTGGTGCATTATTACGTAACATTAGCATGATCACAAAAGATCAAGTCTCGAAAGACCGATTAGTTTAGTATCTTTGGAAACACTAGATACTTCCATAAATGTTACATTAAATAATGACATGAAAAACTACAATAAAATAGTCTTCATAGTCCACACTCATATCCCCTTCAGACTACCCCTGCAGGTCAGTCATAAAATATTTCTTCACATCCTGGGAAAAATAAAACATAGAAAGGGGTGAGATCAGATGCTCAGTAAGGATTACAATATAGAGGAAACTTTCATAAATAAACATAAACAATTAAGGCAATGTATAACTAAAAAAATCATTTTAAACTTGAACTTGAGCATAATATGGAAAAAATAAAATGAAATAATACCATTTACTTATTCACATGGATATTCTACTAGTCGAATAATCACATGCAATATCAATAACCACTTTCATAATGATGGAATGCATAATGCCAGACTATCATAACCATATAGTCAAGACCTTGTTCAAAGAATACAAATAAGATTTTGTCAAGGTCTTGTGCCAAGACACTAGTTTGTATCATGAGACCTACCGATGCATCGAGGAGCTATAGCGGGCTCCACCCGTCACTTATTAAGTCTAATACATTCCTCATATGAACAGATTTAAACATATCATAAACCATAACATAATCTTATCACATAAAACATGCATAAAGGAAACATAAAATTTCCACATTTCAATCACAAGATATCAATACAACACATTGATATAATAAAAACATTATCAAAACAAATTTCAATACAAAAATTAAAACATGGTTTTTATTTTTCATTTAAAAAACAGTTATGTCTTGTAGAGGAAGCCAGAACTCAAATAATGGTCACGGCGGAGGAGAAGTCATTGTCGCCGCATACGTAAGACAAAACATTACTTTTTTCATTTAGTAAAAACTATTTGTATAAAAAAAGTACTTTTTAATAAGAGTAAAATTCAAAGGGTTTTATACACCGTAGAAAAGAAAGTTGTGTATAAAACAAAATATGCCTCAATAAAAGGAGATTGAGACGAAGTCCCTTACCTCATGTCCGACTTGAATTTATCGTTATTTAATCTCCTGAATAATAAACTAGAGTTAATATCTACTTTATTAAGAACCTTTTTCAAGTTCATTATCCATTTTATATCACTTATTACCGTGTTATGAAAATTATGTAGTCATTTAAGTTAATAACAGACGTTTTGTCGATCTTTGGTACTTGAGTCAACAATAAACTTCTTATAATTACAAGTTGCTTATATGGTAGAATATCCACTATCTCCAGAATTATATTCATGATGTAGATACCATATATATCATATATATCCAGTAGATACATGTATTTATAATATTACATAACATTTATAGGTAAGAAATGAAATGCACCGTTCATGGAGACGGTAAGCCGTATGTACGCATGAACGCTACTTTCATTTCTATTTCTTATTTAATGGAATGAAATCATAATGATATAAAGGTATATTATAATTAAATTATAATATAATATACAATATCATTAAATCCATCCTTTATACATCCCACATATGGCATTAACGATTCAAATCACTTTAAGGGGGCGGTAGTTCGCACTTCCTAAAATGAAATTATCGCGTTTACCCATAATGGAAATCATAAAGGTATGCCATAAATGAGAAATACAGAAGAATAAAGAAAACATAAAAATTATATATATCATATATAGAAATATTTTCATCATAATGGCCACCATGAGAGGTGTTAAAAAAATATTGAACAATCATCATTTCGTGAGGCAGTAATTCGCCAACCACAGAAACAGTATGTTCTTTAACCATTAGAAGGAGGTGTATGTAATTTTAAATCAAATAATTCTCATAAAAACATCCTAGTATATTGAAGATACTGGTTTTGTTACAAAATAATGGAATAAAAATAGTTTAAGGGGTTGGAGAAGCAAAAAAAACAAAAGATTATAAGAGAAGACATTACCTTTAAATCGGGTAACTCCTCTTGGTTTGAACCAAAAGGGTTTCTTGAATAGATTTTGGCCTACGGTAAGGATTCTATGATGAAGAGAGGGATGTGTAGAGATAAAATGAGCAGATTTTGGCCGAGAAAATGGCTTGAGAGGTGTGGGGAAGGTGGTATAGGTGGGGGCCTTTTATAAGAGGCAGGAGGGGCACTCTTGGAAAGTCCAGAAATGTTACTTTATTATATAATGAGTTTCATATTTTAATGGTCCCAAAATGATATATTTCTAGGATAAGGTGATAAGGGTTCTAAATACACCCATACAATAGGCTTTAGACAAGTGTATGTCTTAGATTTTAAATTATCTTTTCATTTTATTTAAATCGTTAATTAATGAGGTAATCGTTGCATCATCATGGTGTCATAAAAAATGTAATTTATTTAATGTCTAAAAATTATAAAAAAAATATCATGATGTAGGAAATATTTTTAGCTTTCCAATGACTATTTATTGTCTAAGAGATAATTTAAACATACAAAACTAAAATTGTTTTACTTGGGTGATACATACTTTGGTTATACTTCCCCTTTCAAAAAAATAATATAATAAAATGTCACTATCACCCAAAAGTGATTCCATGGGGTCCCAAAGTTTGGCACAAGGCATCCCATGGTCCGAAATGACACAACCAGTATCATTAGGACACATGTTGGGGACATTTTTTATTATTATGATATTATTTTATTACCCTTAACTACCCGATTATTATTAATCACGATAATTAAAGATAATTACCGTCAGTACTATTCATAATGTCAAAAAACAAGTGTCTTAATTACATAATTTGGACATTCTGATTCTAAACATGGAATTAATTTTTCCAAATTCCTAACATAGAAATTGTAGGAATTAATTTAAAAATTATTCTCGCTGTCAAAACAAATAACGTGTTTTAAAGAAACAATATCTATCAAAAGATTGACAATTGTTTAAGTCCAATTTCAAAGTGAAATTAATTATAATGACCACCATTGAATAAAATGGTAAAATTATATTCTAATTATACTTTAAAATCACTCAATAGTATAATTTATCACTATAAATTATTTTTATTAAAAAAGGTGTTTTTAAGTATTATTCACTATTCATCGAAAATTGGAGGTTCTCAGAAAAATACCAAAAATTCAACATAGGCTAATTTCAATATTCTGAATCCAAAAATGAATTCCATTTTCAAATATAAAATTTATATAATTCCAAAAAGTGGGTATTACTATTCATAATGACTACTTTGATTGGTCGTGGTGTGTTAGAACTCGAGGTTGCGTAAAACACACGCTGCTCTATTATTCAAAGAGAAGCATACCATGGAAGCTTGGGGTGTTACATTATCCCTTCCTTCAATAAATTTCATCATCGCAATTTGAAATTGTTATTCAAAAATAAAAGTTGAAAATAGAAAATACCTTTGTGGAAATCCCACATCAGAAATAAGGTTAATAAAATTTATCCTTAATAACAGGGAAAGGGAAATGAAAAAGTCACCACCAAATTATGATCTCGATTAGGAGAACATTGGTGGAAATTATAGAAAAATAATTGGAGGAAAAACATAAATATTTGTAGGGTGTGATTGAGGTCATCAATCACAAACAAGTGAAAAATTTAGGGCCTCAAAGCCTTCAGTCTATGGTGATTTAAAATATCATCAGTTCAAAAAAACATACGGTATTAGGATAACACATTTTTTTAATATCCCTTTCCTAATGTTTATGAATTAATTTATTCATAGAATAAAAAAGAGGTATATATATATACTTGACAAGTAGAGTTTCAACTTCAACTAATTTCAACCACAAACTCATCTTTCACTCAAAAAGATAATAGAACTCAAAAATATTATATTTATCCTAATCGTACAAGGTTCCAAATATTAACACATACCATTTACATTATGAAAACTATTTTGTAATAATCGGGGACTTTCTGTAGGCTAGTGGTAGGTAATAAAGGCCTATCACACTATGGTTGTGGGTTCGATTCCTGAAGCTTTGTCCGACGCGACGGTTTATCCCCCGACCTGCAGGTTGTCATTTTCCTAAAACTATATTATTATAATATTCCAAAAAAAATATTCAGAAATGTGTTAACCTTAAACAATACTATCCAAAGTTCAACTTAATCCATTACAACATTTATAGTTATCCAAAATACCTCTGTCCAGACTTTCTGTAAAAGGTCTCTAAATTCCAAAATCAATTGTAACATCAGATTACCCAAACAAAGTAACGTTTCTCTTATTGTCACATACTTAAAATATAATTACCTTCATCCTATTAAAACATTAATGAAAACAACAAGTACTGTAGTAGAATCCTTATATATATCACATTATTCTTATAACCAGAATATAATCCATGAGTCCAAAAGCACTAAAACATTAATTATTCCACTTCAATTGTAGTAACAACATAAGATTGTCCTTGATCCCTTGGCATTTTCTGAGGTAAGTTTATCTGATGATTAGGACATTCATTTTAATAATGCCCCATTTCCCTACAATTGTAGAATTCAACATTTATAGCCTCTTTCTTTCCCTTGCATTCACGAGCCTGGTGACCTTTTTCTCCACATTTATAACAATCTCCCATTCCGTTTAGGCAAGTACTGGGGTGACTATTCCTACAATTATCGCATAATGGAAAATCCTTCTTTCCCTTTTCCCTTTATCTGTCTCTTGTTCCACTTTTCTCTTCTTATCTTGCTTTACTTTATGGTCATAAGATTAAGTGAATTCCTTTTCTATCTTGATAGCACATGAGACCATATCTTCATACGTTGAGAAAGACGGTGATACTAATGCTCGATGGAGAAATGGTTTGAACCCATCAAAGAAACAATCAATCTTACTTCTTGGGTTACGTATATAATCTACAGCATACCTCGATAACCTTGTAATGTTGGCCTCATAATTTGTGACATTCTCATTCTCCTTTTGTCTCAGACTCAGAAATTGCCTTTCCATATCTACTCGATGGTCACGAGGGAATTATTTTTCTAAGAAAATCTCTTTGAACACCCTACATTCCATATTTGATACCTCATCATCTCCCTTCATGTTTTGTATCAATGCCCACCATTGATCATCATCTCTTGTGAGGTGGTAAACTTACATGAAAACTTCTTCCCTTTCACTACTCCCTAAAGCCTGAAATATTTTATCTAGGGAATTTATCCATTTCTCAGCTACTAATGGATCTGTACTCCCATTGAATGTTGGTAGTTTCTACCTCATGAAGCGATCTAACATTGATCCTCCACGCTGCGGGTCAGGGTGCTCCATACGGGTAAGGTTATTATTCATAACCTGATTGAGTTGTCCCATTATGGTGATAAGCTGATCAGTACCAGTTGTATCACCAACTCCACTATAATTATATTGAGTAGGAGGAAAATCCCTACATGGATTGCATGCATTGATATGACTTCCATTCCTTCCACTAGGCGCCATTTCTAAATAATGGCATAAACTAGATCAGTTTGTGAATCAGAATATATTATCCCATATTTGTAAAACACTTAACATAAATTGAACAATTTGTGGATATAATCCATAATCATAAAACAAATTTCTTTGAGTAAGTATATACACATAAACCCTTCATAATATTTTTTAAAGAAGTAGTGAATTATCCTAAGCATATCCCTCAGGAGTGTCGTAACCAAGAGTGCAGCAAGGCCCGTTGTCATGCACCAGTTCCCGTTCAAGTCTAGATCAAAGCGGTGTTTTCAGGTTTTACCCCTAGGTATATCTTTTCCAGAGCCGCCTCTACCTACTCGTATCCAGACAGAGATGTATTTCTTGGGAAAATACACAAAATCTATACTTTACCAAAATTCTAGGATGTTCTTCTATACTAACCCTCAAAGTATATCTTTGGGCTATGTTCTCTAATAAGAGTTTATCTAAATCTAGCTTCCAAGGTTATTACTAAACTTCATCTGATACCAACTATAACACCACGACCCCAGTTACCTAGAGTCGGTGCATTATTACATAACATTGGCATGATCACAAAAGATCAAGTCTTGAAAGACCAATTAGTTTAGCAGCCTTGGAAACACTAGATACATTCATAAATGTTACATTACATCATAACATGAAAAACTACAATAACATAGTCTTCATAGTCCACACTTATTTCCCCTTCAGACTATCCCTGCAGGTCAGTCATAAAATATTTCTTCACATACTGGGAAAAATAAAACATAGAAATGGGTGAGCTCAGATGCTCAGTAAGGATAACAATATAGCTGAAACTTTTATAAATAAACATAAACATTTATGGCAATGTATAACTAAAACAAAAGCCTTTTAAACTTGAACATCAGAAAAATTTGGCAAAAATAAAATGAAATAATTCCATTTACTTATTCACATGGATATTCTACTAGTCGAATAATCACATGCAATATCAATAACCACTTTCATAACGATGGAATGCATAATGCCAGACTATCATAACCACATAGTTAAGGCATTGTGCCAAGACTACAAATAAGATTTTTTCAAGGCCTTATTCCAAGACACTAGTTTGTCTCATGTGACCTACCGATTCATCGAGGAGCTATAGCGGGCTCCACCCATCACTTATTAAGTCCAATGCATTCCTCATATGAACTGGTTTAAACATATCATAAACCATAACATAATCATATCACATAAAACATGCATAAATGAAACATAACATTTCCACATTTCAGTCACAAGATATCAATACAAAACATTGATATAATAAAAACATTATCAAAACTATTTTCAATACCAAAATTAAAACTTGTTATTTATTTTTCATTTAAAAAACAGTTGTGTCTTGTAGAGGAAGCCGAAACTCAAATAATGGTCACGGCGGCGGAGAAGTCATTGTCACCACACACGTAAGACAAAACATTACTTTTGTCATTTAGTAAAAATGCTTTGTATAAAAAGATTCATTTTTAGTAAGAGTAAAAGTAAAAGGGGTTTATACACCGTATGAAAGAAAGTTGTGTATAAAACAAAACGTGCCTCCATGAAAGGAGATTGAGACGAAGTCCCTTACCTCGTGTCCGACTTGACTCGATCGTTCTTTAATCTCCTAAATAATAAACTAGAGTTAATAACTACTTTCTTAAGAAACTTTTTCAAGTTAATTATCCCCTTTATGTCATTTATTACTATGTTATGAAAATTATGTAGTCATTTAAGTTAATAATGGTCGTTTTGTCGATCTTTGGTACTTGAGTCAACAATAAACTTCTTATAATTTCAAGTTGTTTATGTGGTAGAATATACATTATCTCCAGAATTATATTCATGATGTTGATATCATATATATCATATATATCCAGTAGATACATGCATTTATAATATTACATAACATTTAGAGGTAATAAATGAAATGCACCGTTCATGGAGACAGTAAGCCGTACGTACGCATGAACACTACTTTAATTTTTATTTCATATTTAATGGAATGAAATCATAATGATATAAAGTTATATTATAATTAAAGTATAATATAATATATAATATCATTAACTCCATCCTTTATACATCCCACATATGGCATTAACGATTCAAGTCACTTTCAGGGGGCGGTAGTCCGCACTTCCTAAAATGGAATTATCGTGTTTACCCATAATGGAAATCATAAAGGTATGCCATAAATGAAAAATAAAGAATAATAAAGAAAACATAAACATAATATATATCATATATATAAATATTGTTATCATAATGGACACCATGAGAGGTGTTAAAAGAATATTGAATAATCATCGTTTCGTGAGGTAGTAATTCGCCAACCACAGAAATAGTATGTTCTTGAACTATTAGACGGAGGTGTGTGTAATTGTAAATGAAATAATTCTCATAAAAACATACTAGTATATTGAAGATACTAGTTTTTTTAAAAAATAAAGGAATAAAAAGATTTTAAGGGGTTGGAGAAGCAAAATAATACAAACGATTATAAGAGAAGACATTACCTTTAAATCGGGTAACTCCTCTTGGTTGGAACCAAAAGGGTTTCTTGAAGAGATTTTTGCCTAAGGTAAGGATTATATGATGAAGAGAGGGATGTGGAGAGATAAAATGAGCAGAGTTTGGCCGAGAAAATGTCTTTAGAGGTGCGGGGAAGGTGGTATAGGTGGGGGCCTTTTATAAAAGGGTAGAGGGGCACTCTTGGAATGTCAAGAAATGTTACTTTATTATATAAGGAGTTTCGGATTTTAATGGCCCCACAATGATATATTTCGAGGATAAGGTGATAAGGGTTTTAAATACACCAATCCAATAGGATTTAGACAAGTTTAAGTCTTATATTTTACATTATCTTTTCATATTATTTAAATCGTTAATTAATGAGGTAATCGTTGCATCATCAAGGTGTCATAAAAAATTTAATTTATTTAATGTATAAAAGTTATAAAAAAATATCATGATGTAGGACATATTTTTAGTTTTACAATGACTATTTATAGTCTAAGAGATAATTTACACATAAAAAACTAAAATTGTTTTACTTGGGTGATACAAACTTTGGTTATACATTCCCTTTAAAAAAATAATAAAATAAAATGTCACTATCACCCAAAAGTGATTCCATGGGGTCCCATAGTTTGGAAGAAGGAATAACATGGTCATCCATGACACAACCAGTAGAATTAGGACACATGTTGGGATAATTTTTGTTATTCTGATATTATTTTATTACCCTTAACTACCTGATTACTAATTAATCACGATAATTAAAGAAAATTACCGTCGTTAATATTCATAATGTCAAAAAAAAAGTGTCTAAATCACATAATTTAAACCTTATGATTCCAAATATGGAATCCATTTTACCAAATTCCTAAAAAAGAAATTGTAGTAATTAATTTTAAAATTATTTCCGCTGTCTAAACAAATAGCGTGTTTTTAAGAAACAATATCTATCAAAATATTGACAATTGTTTATGTCCAATTTCAAAGTGAAATTAATTATAATGACCACCATTAGATAAAATAGTAAAAGTATAATCTAATTATACTTTAAACTCACTCAATAGTATAATTTATCACTATAAATTATTTTTATTAAAAAAGTTGTTTTTAAGTATTTTTCACTATTCAAGGAAAATTGGAAGTTCTCAGAAAAATACCAAAAATTCAACATAAGCTAATTTCGATATTCCGAATCCAAAAATGAATTCCATTTTGAAATATAAAATTTATATAATTTAAAAAGGTGGGTATTACTATTCATAACGGCTACTTTGATTAGTCGTGGTGTATTAGAACTCGAGGTTGCGTACAACACACACTGCTCTATTATTCAAAGAGAAGCATACCATGGAAGCTTGGGGTGTTACAGATACTCACAGATTGAAGGTGTTGATGATAAAGAAACCTTTTCACCAGTAGCTAGACTATAGTCAATTAGGCTTTTCCTTGCCATGACACTCCAAAGAGGATATAAAGTATATCAAATGGATGTCAAGACATAATTCTTGAATGGTGTACTCGAAGAAGAAGACTACATTTAACAACCAGTGGGTTTTTTCCTTGATACTGATGAATCAATTGTCTGAAAACTGAAGAAATATCTATATGGTTTGAAACAGGCACCACAAGCATGGTATTCTCAGCTGGAATCTTATCTCAAGAATCTAGAATTCAAAATAGGAGGAGTAGATTACAATTTATATGGGAAGAATTCTCCAAAAGATAAGTTAATGGTTCTAGTCTATGTTGATGAAATTATATTTGGTGGCAGTAGGCTGAAATTAGTGGATGAATTTTCCAATAACATGAAATCAGAATTTTAAATGTCTATGATTGGGGAGATCACATATTTCTTGGGGCTACAGGTGATTCAAAATAAGGATTACACTTTCATTTATCAGGAAAAGTATGCAAGGGAGCTGCTGAAGAAGTTTAATATGCAAGACTCTAAACCAATATCAACTCTGATTGCAGTTGGAACCAAACTTGGAAAGCATGAGGATGAGACATCTGTAGACCCCACCATATACAAGAGAATAATTGGGATCCTACTGTACCTAATATTGACATAACCATATATTGTCTTTGAAACCTATATAGTAGCCTGCTTTCAGAGTAATCCAAAGGAGGAACATATGACAACAGTAAATAGAATCATGAGGTATATTCAAGGTACTCACAATTGTGGCTTATACTTTGCTGCAGGAAGGCACTATGAATTATTATCATTTTCTAATGCTGACTGGGCTGGAGATGAAGTGTACAGAAAATCCACCAGTGGTGGAGCATTCTATATTGGGAATAATTGTGTTGGCTGGTTGAGCAAGAAACAAGAAAGTACTTCTCTTAGTACTGTTGAAGTTGAGTATATCTCTACCACAAAGGCATGCACTAATCTACTATGGATGAAGCAACAACTATCAAATATTGGTGATGAGGTGAAGCAACCAATGGTAATTTAATGTGATAACAAGAGTGAAATTGATCTTACGAAGAATCCTATTTAGCATTCTTGTACAAAACATATTGAAATTAGGTATCACTTTATCAAAGAAAAAGTTGAGCAAGGCGTGATTAGAATGGATCATGTGGGAACTGATGAGTAAGTGGCTATTATCTTGACCAAACCATTATCAGTGGCTATGTTTGGGAATCATCGGTTGAACCTCGGTGTTCAGCCACCTCTTAGTGCATAATGAGATTACAAAAAACCCCTCTCCCCAGTTATGTTAACTGTTTTTAATCTTTTTGTGGATATGATGCAGGTTTATGGGGGAGATACTATCCAGGGGTGTATTGAGATGTTCAATGAGAAAATACCGATCATTGGGTTTATTTCCAATGGGGGAGAAGGAATAAATTCTTGACATGTTTGTTATCACGATGAGAATTCGGTGATAGGATAAGACTGAATTCTTTGGAAATGTAATGCTTCTGGGAAAATTTGAGAGAATTTCTTGGGAGTCATTGAGAAATTCCACATCATGGGATCCCAATTGATGCTTCCTCTATTTCTTTTTCTACACAGAGAATTTCTCACGTAGACTTAGAGTGTTGGATGAGTGGATTCTTTCATTTTTGGTTTCCATGTGGCTGGTACTCTATTGAATTTATTTACTGATTGCCAACAAACCCAAAGGGGGAGATTGTTGGGACCATGATTGTCTTTGCATGAATTGGAGTATGTTTTGTGTTTGTTTTCAATCTTCAGTGGATGTTCAGAATATATTCCAGCAAAGTGATCTTACAGTTGAAGAAGATAAAAGTATTGAAGGTGGCACCGTTTTCCAATGTTTTCAAAATTTCTGGACCTCAAAATTGACAAAATGGAGGAAAGTGTGTTTGGAAAAGGTACTTTCACACCAATTACTTGGAGGCTTGGAAACTTTAGTGCCATATGTTTTTCATGATCAGAACATCGAAATATGGAAAATGAAGAAAGGGCGCCCAAGTTTTGAGTGTGGTCGCGCATGTGACTAGCGCGACAGAGACTTGCACGCCATAACTTGCGCGCCGTGGGGAGACTTGCATTTCATTGTGCTGGGTGTCTAGAATGACTATAAATAGAGGACCACCCATCCTCTTTAGGACAAAGTTCAAGACTTAGATAAATTCATAGCTCCCATCGCGTAGGTGTTGTGATCGCGCAAGTGGTTGTGTGGTCTCGCAAGTAGAAGTTGCGCAATAGTTGTTTGTTGTGCATCACAGGTGGTTTGGGAAAGAAAGGGTGTGGGTCGCCCATGTTTGGAGTTGGTGAAGGAGGTGTCACGCAGGTGGTTTGGTGACACTTGCACGCCAGGATTTCAAGAAGCGCGACAGTTGACAATTGCGCACCAAAACTGGTTTGGGTGGAAAATAATGTGAGTCACACATGTTTGAGGTTGAAAAATCAAGTGTCACGCAAGTAGTATAGGTGAACTTGCACACCATATTTAAAACATGCATGTCGGCTTGGAGATGCGCGCCAGGTGTGGTTGAATCAAACCAGTATTCTTGGGGCTGTATGAAAGCTGGAAGTTTACCCGATACCTTTGGTGAAAAGTGAGATTCGTCTACAGGAGGAAGTTGGACTTAAACAGAGAATCTACATACAATAGAGGATGTATTCATTAGCGATGATGAAGAGACCCTCACATCTATAAAATGACTGGGACTTCACCAAAGGCAGCTAGCCAGGGGGAGTCGACAGGAGTGACCCGAGGGACGCCGTGGGATATCACTAAACATTTGTAAAGGTAGTGAGCCTGGGACTGAGTGACTGTTCCTGAACCCTTGTAATCCACATCTCGTGAAAAATAGCGGAATTTGGTACGACTGACAACCTATCAGAATATTCTCCTTGGACGTAGCCCTTAGTGGTGAACCAAGTAAAAAAGTGATGTGTCATCTCTTTCCATGTGAATGTTTTATTTATTCTCATATCTATCATATAGGTTAAACTAGTTTCTATGAATTTGGGAACAAGTTCCGTTAGTTTAAAAGAAAAATTTGACACTCGGATTCACCCCTCCCCTCTTAGGGTGTCCCGAGGTCCCTTATCTATCATGGGGGATCCGGAACGCCCCTCAGGACATGTTTCGGATCAGATCGAGTGACCGGTTTAGGGTCAACCCATGCTGGTTCATGAAAAAATGGTATCAAAGGAGGATCTTGTTATTTGGAACGTATGGTAGATGGATATTAGGACTGTTGGGACTTGGGAGGTATTTATGGGAAGAGAATCCAGAACCGTCTCTTGTTCTAAACCTCAAGTTTCCAGGGGTAGTCTGGGAATTGAGTCATTGTCTTTTTCTGTTTAATTTTATATTAAGGGATGACAATAGATTCAAGTCGATGATACATCTTTATTTCACATGGAGTAGTGACCCATGTGGAGTCAGAGTACACGGTTTAAGTTCCTCCTAGTTTTTGATGCTTACATGGGGAATAGACAACTACCATGTCTTGAAGTTAAGCACGACTACTAGTCCCTCACTCTGATATTTTGATGTAAGTTGAGTGTCTTCTTGGTTATGTTTGGTGTAAGTGTGCTTTTGAAAATGAAAAAAGGGTTTTTAAATGATAATGATTTCTTCTAAATAGATTTAAATTTGTAAAATGGGTTTTAAAACTGAATGATCTAGGTGTAAAAATATTTGATGTTTCCATGGAATTGGTAGAGAAATGGTTGGGGAGAAACATTAGGTACTCTTTATGAATGTTTTCACATGCGAGGGGATGCATGGAAAGTTGGTGTTGGTGAATATAGATGAAGAAATTTTCAATGGTTCATGGGATTACTTGGTTGTGTACTTGGAATTAAAGGCATGAAATTGTTTTTCTAATGTGATTTTAAAATGGGAAATGATATTGGAAAATTGAATTTTGTTTGAAAAGTGGATTTTTTATTTAGAAAGTGGCCTTAAAAGAAAGCGGTTTTGAAATATAAAATGAAAAGGGGATTTTGAAAAGGTAATTTTGGGTTGTGTTTTTATTTGTTTGGTTTTGATCCGGTCATTTTTCCTCAGGATATTACTTTTAATTATACTTTGATTTGATATCAGTTTTGGATTTTTATTTTATATGTTGTTAAGAAAATGCATCCCAGAAAGGTCCCCAAGGTTTCTGATAAGTTATGCCTAGTTTTTGGCCCTTCCTTGAAGTTTCCTATCCTTCATTGTGATCAGGGTCTGTTCGAGGTAGTAGTGTGGCTTGAAGAGGTTGAGCGCACCTTCAGGGTATTGGGAACTCCTGAAGCTATCAGAGTGCATACTATTTTGGGTCTGTTCGAAGGTCCATCACTGAAAAAATGGGATTTGTTCTCCCAGCCATCAATGCAATTTGTGATGACATGGGATGTCTTTAAATGCATCTTCAACCAATGGTTTATACCTAAAGAGGTGAAGATGAAGAAAATGTAAGAGCTCATGCGTATTCAACAAGTCCAACAGATGGTGAAAGCATATGTTGATCATTTGAAGGAACTTGTGTCCTTTTCTCCAAAGGTAGAATAATAGGATTTGATGAAAACTTGTCTCTTAATCGGGGGTATTCGTCCAGAGATCAAGGATCAGGTCCTCCCTTCCGAGGGCCATCATTTCAAGAATTTGGTGGATGAGGCGTTCCTAGCTGAATTGGTCTCCGAAGTGCAGATGGTTGGAAATCCAGCATATCCAGTTTCTTGTGAAGGTTTCTCATCTAGTGAGTAGGGTGTGCCAGAGGAACCTATTTCTAAAGAGTCCTTTACTGTGGTTTTGACTTCCAGTTATTTGGACCATTCAATGGTGTTCCATCATTGTTGACATTTATAGAACATAAAGCCATCATGTTGCACCCATCCAAAGACATGCCATCATTACAGGTGTTTGGGTCATCTAGAATAGTTTTGTAGGAAATGTTTCCCGAAGAAGGTGTTGTGACTGGAGGACTCCAATGCCTGACTATGAGGCAAGAGATGCTTCAAACATCAGAGCCCCAACTACATGTCTTGGGGTGAAACTCGAGACCAGTCATGAGTTTTCATGGGTGTGAAGACCCTGTTTGGGTTTTGTGTTCTGTGTTGTCAGTGGGAAATTTAATTTCTTTTAGGTCTTTTTTTCTACTATTAATGTTTTGAAGTTTTTTTAAGTTCATTTTTTTCCTGATGTTATGATGGAATCATTCTATTATAATTTAAGTAGTCCTGGTTGTTTGGATATGGTTTTTTGAGTCGTGTGTTTTTCTCAAAAGTGTGTTTGGCCCTTTTATAGGTTGATCATACTTTACCTTTGTCCATATGAAGATGTAATTTCCTATGGAAGAATCAATGTTTGTGGTTATTCTCGGGTTCACTTCATGGGGTATGTTACTCTCAGAGGTTTTTTCTCTAGTGTTGGGGGTTTTGGTCTGGGTCAAGAGTTCTAAGTTTTAGTAGAGGCGTGGTTTCACTCGTGCTATAGATTTTAGTTTGGATCGGTTGGGAGTTCCTACGTCACCCCCCCTTCCCGGGGTGGTATGTTTGGGTGTTAAATTTCTGCACTAGTTGAGTTCTTATGGATTGGAGAACCCTCTTGTGTTATCTTATTCCCTTGTGTTGTGGGTTCTTTTGGTTTAAATCAGTCAGGGATTCTTGTTTTGTCTATTGTTCGGATGAGTGACTTTCTAGAAGAATAAAGTGTCTGTGGTGGGGAGAATTGTCACATCTCGACTTTTTAATTTAATTGTTATTTTATTATTTCTAGGATTAGGGTTCTCACTCCAAGGTTCAGGTTGGGTCTCAGTTTAAATTTTTTTTCATTTAATTAATTTTACTGGGTTTCAAACCGTTCACGGTCATCTCGCGATTGGTAGTAGCCACACAGTCGGCTCAGGTGTTGTGCAATTTTCTAACATATAAAACAAATAAAATTTTATGTAAATAAAATAAGGTTAATGTTTATACCATAATAGAAACATTATTATTGAGAGATGATAACATTATTATAATAATTATTTTTAAATTGGTTAATAATACTATTGTTATTAAGATTGTTATTAATGATATTATAATTAAATAGTTCGTAATATTATTAATTTTTTTTAATTTTTTTTATAAAATTGTTATTATTAATATTATCATTAAATTATTATTAAGTTTTTTATATTATTATTATTATTATTATCATTATTCTTATTATTATTATTATTATTATTATTATAATTATTATTATTTTCAAAAAGACAAAGGGTTGAAACCCTAGGTGGGGGTGGGGGTGGGGTGTTGCGACCCCCCTCCTTCTTCCCCCACGGCGTGTCAAGGTCCCCTCATCCACCTCCTATGTGGACAAGGCCAACCACCGCCACCTCCCGTGTTTCGTCCCAGCCTTACCCAAGTCTAATCCTGACCTCTCTAGGTCACCCCTTTCCCTCCTTCTGCACTTTCGACAGTCAACCCCCCGAACTGGCCGGGCCCCTCCATAACCTTATCCTCCAGAATGACCACACTCACCGCACCCAGCAGCTCTGGTCAGCTGACCTCATCCTCTGTAGGCCATGGACCACCCAATCCTTGTCGTTCTTTGCTCTAGCTAGCGGTTCACTAGCTGGCCTCATCCCTGATAGGTACCGGCCATTCCCCTCGCTTCCCTCCCTCACCAGTGCATCTGACCTCCTCTGATCCAACCGAAATATTTCTAACCGTGAACCCCTCCATTGGGGTATTTCATTTAAAATTTTTGGGGGGTTTCCTTCGATGTATCCAAAACCTAATGCCTGAGTTTTAGTTGGCGTGTTTTTCTAGTTGTTTTAGTTGTGCGATTGGTGTGAAGGAGTTTGTTTTTCTTCTACTAAAGCAACATTGTGGTTTCATGACTTTGAGGTATTCGTTTTCATCCGATTTCATTCCAAAGCAATTAATTGATGATTATGTTACTTCAATTATCATTTTACTTGATTTTCAGCTTTATAATATGCCTAATTAGTCCATGATAGTGTTTATAAATTTTTAGAATTTGTAAAAAATAGATATTGTGGTGGCTTGACATGCATATGGGGTGAAAATAATTTTTTCATATGAAAATGGTAATTATTTTCATGTGTCTCATTGGGGTATTTTTTTGAAGGCGTTATTATTGTTATGAAAAGGGTGATAATTGTGCTTTTCATGACACTTATGGCACAAATGTGTTCAAGAATGGGTTTTCAAAGGGAAATAAATTGTTTTGAGATATTGTATTTTTTTGTACCTTTCAATCTGTCACGTGAATTGTGTAACTAATGAGAAAAAAGTTTTGAAAAAGGAACTTACTTGTGTGTTGATTTGGAAGGGTTTGGCCCATGAAAAATTGTTCAACTTATTATTTTGTTTTCTAATGATGTACCAATTGAGTTTGATGAGTTACAGAAGTTTAGAAAAAAGTGTTTTCAAGTGGTTTTGGTGTGTGTAAAATGGAAATGGTTTTCTTGGTGGAAAATCGTTGTTTTCATGAAATGGTTGCATATGGGTATTTTGCGCAATTTGTTTGAGCTATTAATGGAATTTTTTATAAATTGTTTGATTGACTTATAAAATTGCAGGTAAACTAGTTGGGTGGTTTATGTAATTGGTTATAAATTGTTTGGTCTATTTGTATAATTTTTTATAAATTGTTTCATAAGTTTTACTAGTTTCTTGTTTTTTTTTTCAATAATCAAGAAATTTGGAATATTCTTGGAAAGTGGATTTTTGTTTGGTCCTTTGTCTGGATTTTATAAGATATTTGAAATTTACTCTCAAAGGGAGTTCCCATTTGGCATTTTTTATGTGTTTCAATGAATGTTATTCTCAAGGGGATGTTTGGACACTTTGTAATACTATGCATTTTTCTTTAATAGTTTGAAATGTTTCAATAAAAACATGATCAATGATTTAGACTTAAAGGTCTGTTTGGATATTCAAACTCATGGGTGATTTTGTGTTAACTTTTATAATGGTTTGTGTTTGGAAATTGTGTATTCCTGGTTAGAGTTTTAAATGTAATTTTTTTAAGAAAATGGTTTCAACATGGACATGATGTGGTGTCCTGGTTGAAACTTTTTATGTTTGACATGAATTCACATATATATAAGTATATGGGGCACCCCTATCTAGGGTAACCATTTATGGGGGAATGAATTAGAAGTGTCCACATTTAGGGTAGGCAAGTGTGGTGATGACCTATGAGTTGAGGAACGCATGTGAGTGCCTCCTACTTACACAGTGTTACTACCAGCATGGGTTCCTAGGCATATTTTAGATGATTGATTGATAGTTATTAATCAACCCCAATTAGATTGGTTGGTACCGCCTAGATTGGTCATTAGGCTAGACAGGATTTGCCACTGAATTTGGCCAGTTTTAGGGTGGCCAGTTGGTTATAGACATAAGAGCTTCACCATACGTCAGTAGGTGGTTCCAAACCAAGTACATACAGGGGAATTCTAGGGATGTTTAGGATCATCCACAATTAATTAATTATTTACATTTCTTGTTTACTTCCCATTGGAATGGTTTATTTTCAGTTTGCACTGTTTAATTGTATTATATTAGAACTGGTTTGGTATCACCTATTTTTTTAGTTTCCCAATGGCAGTTGGTTTTGGAAAATGTTTTATCTTTGTGTTTGACTTTAAAAAAGGAGAAATGGAATTTGTTTTATTTAAATGTGGAAAACCCTATTTTTATATTTGTATTTCTAACTAGCATTAATGGACTATTTCATGGAAGGAAATGTTTGGATTCTATGGTGAATTTTGGTGATCAACCCTATGTTATATTTTCAGTTTCAGGTTTCATTAGTGCTGGATCACTCTCGGAGCGAACTTGGTTCTGAGTTGGGTGGTGACCTAGAAGGTCACATGCAGGTACGTCAAGCTGTTCAGTTTAATTTTTTTCCCATTTCTAGAGTTTATCCTTAATTATATTTTTTATTCTTGTTTATTTAGTAATATTTTTTGGGAAAAATACTTCAAAATAGATTTATTTTTCTTCTCAGCACTGGTTTCCATCTCAGGGGGATCAGGAATGCCCCTAAGGACATATCGCGGACCGGCTCGGGTGACCGATTGAGATTCTACCCTGGCTGGTTCATGAAAGTGAATGACTTAATGAAATTATTTTATGTATATAAAATTATTATGATTCAAGAAATATAATATTTTATTTTATTCTTTATTTCACATCCAATGAAAAGTAAAAACATAACTCATGTGTTTGTGAAGAATAGCTATGTGCAAGCCCATGTAATTTATCATTCATGAACACTTTTTATAGATAAATATAAATTTAATTTGAGGTATAAAAATAAAAAATATTTCATGGAAATTATTCAATAAATTATGTAACAGTGAAACCTTTATCCATGATCAACCGACCAAAGACTTTTTTCATGCGTGTACCAAATGGTCACAAAACACCCATAGGGACTTAACTGAGTAATTAAATATTCCATTTAAATAAATAAATTAAAGGATTAATGATAAATAGATAAACCTATAAAAGGTTCTTAAACAAGTAAATAACTAACATAACTTTATTATATAGTAAATTAAAGGTCGTACATAATAGGTCTTGATTTGAGATATGGGGTTTCTTAACTCAATTTCCTTTCATTTGGTTATAACACTTATTCATTGAATTTTTTATTCCTTGATTATGTGTGAATTGATATCAAAATTGGTTTTTGATATATTTTAAAAAATATATGTCTATTTACATATGTTCACGTAATCAATTTATGGATTAATTCTCACTTTTAATTTTATTATCTTTGCAAGAGTTTTCTTTATCTCAATATCATTTTCTAGAGACATGTTTCATGTCATTCCCCATGATTTCTACATTTGATTTACATACATGCCCATAAATTAATTTTAACATATTAATTCATGTAATTCACTATATTTATAGATCTATATAAAATTATTTCTTTTAATGACTTTTTCTTCAAAAGATACTAATGAGGTAAAGGCTTTATGTTACCATCTCATTTCTATTTGGGATTGTTTTTGTCCAACGTTCCTTGGGGAAAATTATATGATATTAATTTCTTGAAAAACATATCTATTAGTATGATTTAGTTATTTTTTCGTTTTACATGATTTACTTTCATTTTATTCTATTTTTTTATTAAGAATATCAAAATAATTTTTTTATAGAAAACCTGGCCTTATTTCTATTTTTGGTTAGGAAACTTTTCACATCCTTATCCTTTATCATTAATTTTTATTAAATTTTCTTTTCTTTTAATGATGCGATTTTTTAAATTTATTTAAAAATATTTAAAATTAATATTTTTTACATTTTACAAACATCGTCCTTTTTTATTAGAAGTGTGAAAGGGATCGTTGTTTTAACATTTAAGAAATGAATGGATTTTCCCACCTTCATTGTTATTCCATTCATTAAACATTACTTTAATATTATTAATTGTTAATTTCCAAAAAAATCTATTTCTAAATATTCTTATAATTTTTTATTAAAACATCTTCATAATAAAAATATTTTTTCCTATTTTTCAAAGAAATGTCCTAAATGTTATTTTAAATGTATTTTTTATCTATGAAAATATATTTTATTTTTTTACTATGATTAAATGAGGATATTTTCCAAAAATTCCATTCTTAATCATTCAATGGATTTCTTATGATTGATTAAAATATATTTTCATGGAAATGATATATTTTCCACAAGTAAACCATGCAAAAAGGTGTTATGGTTATTTTCAAGGGTGTTGGGTAAAAAGGTTAGACAATCTAAATGTTTTTTCATTTTTTGGTACTTGGACACATGTATGGATGATCAATGGGTGGTTACGTTATAAACCAATGAAGGGTGTGTCCTTATATCCCTCAAATACGTAAGGCAATGTGATGGATTTAACTAACTGTAAGTTACTCATTGGAGACAATAGACCTTATTGGTTATAGTTTACTCTAAATATATATAGGAATTATCTAGTTACATGATTTTATAAGGAATATTTGATCTTATTAGATACCTAAACAGTTTTTCAATGATTTCTATATGTTATAATGGATCCTTTTCTCAAGGATTGTTTTCATCAGGATCATGATTATTCAATTACATGAATATTTTCGTAGGTTAAATATTTATGTCATGTATCATGATTTATGATCTATATTTCTATGTGTATGAATTATCTTATGTTATTCTCATGCACTTGGATTTTTTCAAGATGCCATTTTTCTCATCTTATGCTCACTTATGACTTTAAATTGTTACTACTTATGTTTACCCTTACTAAAATCTTGAGATCACCCTTCTTATGTTTTCTATTTCACCAAGTTATGAAGAATTATGTTAAATGAATCATTTATAGAAAGGTTTTAGTGTGAATAATTTTATGGGAGATATGAAATCTGTATTTTGAAATAAGAAAATCATTGAATAGTTGGAAAAAATGGTCAATTAAAGATATGTATATTGTAATGTAAGAGTTTTTCCTAATTATCTAAAACTCTAAATCGAAAATATCATTAGGTATGTAAGTGATCCAATATTTCCATTTGATGTTGTATGTTTTGGATGAATAAAATTGGGCCATTTTTATCTGTATCAAAGTCAAAAATGAAAAGATTTTGTTTCTTCCATCAGATCCATGAGTGTGTGTTTTGGTTTTTTATAGTTTTTATTGATCATTATATATTATTAGTTCAGATATTTTCATGTTTTTTTGGCATATTATTCTTGATAATAATTCTATTTTACATGTATATCATTAACTATAATTATCATGGTACTAGAATTATAATATTATAACGATTTAAAATTCATATATTTATTATATTTTATTTATAGTTATGATTAATTAGAATGAAATCTATATCTTTCTTATTTTTGTTAACCATACCAATAAAAGAGAGTCATTTTATATGTAATATTATTTGGAATTTTACTATTCTTGGACCATAATATTAACCTAAATTCAAATTCAATATTATACATATTTTCTATTGATTTTTTTAATCCTTTATAATTATTATTATGAAAATAAAGTGAAATCATTCCAATGTATTTTTGAATTGGACTAGACATGAATGTACTATAATGAATGATTGATTATATAACCATTTATATTTTATTACAATAATCTTGTTATATAAGTTTATTTATTTTTGTTTCATATTTTTTATGTTTTAAATTACATTTAGGAATTGGTAAATGAAGAATATTGTGAAAATAAATAATTTACAAGATGATACTTACAAAGAATTATTGAATTTTTTCTTAAAGGTCTCTTTTGTAATGAAACTTTTGATAATTATTCTTTTGATCAAAATAAATACATTTAAGGAATAATTAAAAGATAATATGTTTCATAATATTTATTAAAAATAGAATATTACATCTATTTGGGAAAGGGTAGTATGGGATCCCTTTTATGTCATTTTTACAATTATTCATTCCTTATGTGTAATGAATGTAATTTTTAAGTGGAAAGTACATCATAATTTTACAAGAGAAGATATGATCAATAAATTGTAAATAAATATGAATGAGGACAATATATTATGATTTTTACTAATTTATAAATTATTTTTAACAGAGACTCCCATTTATTTATATTTTCAAGATTTTTCAGGAAATTTATGTTTTGAAATTCATAGAAAATTATATAATTCATGTTAGAATATTTATATAAATAATTTATCATAATATTTATCTTTGAAATTCTAAAATATAGTAATCTTATTCTAATCTATTCACCATGTCATAGTTTTTTTATTATAATGTGTTAACATTACATAAGTAATTCCATATTTATTAGGACTTAAAAATTATGTTATGTTAATTAGAGAATATTAATATGATATATTAATTATATTATCTTCTAATATAAATTGAAAATTATTCAATTATATTTCATATCATTTTAGATAAAAATATTATAATTGGTATTCATATTTCATTTTGAACTCAAAATCTTATTAAAAAATTGAGTTTAAATGTTTTAATCAATATAAAAAAAATTAAAATTCACATTTTAAATTTAAAAATTAATATATTATATATCCTGAGTATTATAACACATTTCTTTCCTTTCAGTTGATCCATATCATTATAGACACACATTTAATAATAGTTTATAATGTTTATCTCAAATTTGAACTCTAATTTTATGATAAGAATTTAAATGGATTAATAAAACTATAATAAACTAGAATTTGGATATTAATATTTTAAAAGAATAATGTTTTATATCTAATTTTTTTAAAAACATTTCATATATTTTTTAATTTTTATAAAATATTCTTGATACTTTATAAAAACTTAAATGGTAAAATTAAATTTTTATTTAAAAAAAATTATTTTTTTTATAAGGATTTTAATTATAATATTTCAAGAAAATTATAAAAATATTTAAGATGTTTCTCTTGATGGCGCTTCGGGGGGTTTGGATACTCCGTGACCATGGGGATCTGGTTCCGTATAAGGGTTCCAGATGTCGATTCATCACTTTCTTGGTTTTGTGCTCATTGCTGGAGAATGTGGATTGGAAGGGAATAAATTTCCGTGATGTACTGGAGGCAGCGTCACTCGGTGTGATGTAGCAGGAAAAAAATCAACGGTTGTGAATCGTGATACACAGTGAGATGCTCAACTGGAAGGCATTGATATATCTATGCTGAATCTATTTATTTCTTTGAAGGATGCTTATGAGTTGTGAGTTTCTAGATCTGTGTTGGACACCCGAACCACCGGTGGTCTTCATGTTGATGGTGATATGTGGGATTTTTGTTATCTTCCATTGGGGCTGAAGAGAGTGATGAATTTTCCCTCTCCTCATGTGATTTCTGATCTGCTAATGGTGAAATTCAAGGGGGTTGTGAATGTTTCAAATGGAAGTGCTAATTTGATGGTCCCCACTAGAGAAGTGTAAGATTCGGCGACACCCCCGTTTGCATATTTCTTTGGCACCAAATCTAGAAGGATTATCCGAAAAGGGTCATCTTCCCAAGTTGAGGATAATCCTGATGTGTTTGCTGAAAGGATTGAAATTGGAAAGAGTTCTTTTATTTCATGTCTTTTTTTACTGAAGGGTGAGAAGTCCTAGAGGTTTGACGATCTGGTAAGATGGATCTCATTTATTTGGGGCTCCTCTGAGTGGATATGTGTTTCTATTAGTTGTGGCTTCTTTCATTTCATTTTCCCTTCAAATGATTTTAAAATAAATGTGTGGAGAATCTGGTCTCTGTATTTGAGTCCTGAATGGATTCACCTACATGAATGGTCTCCGGATTTCAATGTATTGCATTCTAGGAATGCATTTTCTGAGGTTTTGGATCATTTTCATGGACTTAATTGAGTCCTTTCCCCCCAAAAACATTTCATGACAATGGCATGGAAATTGGGACTCTTATACGCCTCAATAAAGAAATTGAAGTTGTTTGGTTTGGAAACATTACTAGAATGTTGGTGGAGATTGATTTGAGCTCCACTTTGATTGATAAGGTAACTCTCTCTACTCCCTATAGTGGATAAGTCTCTGATTAGGGGCCCCTCTACTGCTCGGGTTGGATTTGTTAATGATAATACATCAAATTATGGTCTTTTTATTTCTCCAATTGGATTAGTTGAGACTTGAGATAGTGCTTGCCCCATTGTTGTTGGGTCTCTTACTTCCACTGACACTTCAAACCCTATCACACTTGATTATCCTACTGTAATTCTAACACGTGGTGGGTCTGGTGTTCTTGATCCTAGGTTGGTGATCACATTGGGATTCATTAATATGTTGATTTTCATCACGAGATCTAGAATTTATTGAACTCTTCTAGGATTTTTGAGAAGTTAGGTGACATATCTGATGGAGAAGGTATGAAAATAGGCTGTAGTGGTCCTGCCACTTTTAAGGATGCACTCTTATCATAAAAATGGAAGATAGATGAAACTAATTCTCCCTCAATGAGAAGGTTGTGGAAGAACTATTCTAACACACCTCACACTGTATCTACCCGATCCACTTCGAATTTATTGGGAAAGTTCAATTATGATATTTTTAAGATCTTCAAATAGGGTAATTACCAATCTGAATGAGAAATAGGCGATGGTTATGATTATAGGAATGAGATGTCTTATTATGGTCTATAATTTTGTGCTTGAGAGACGAGGGAAAGTTCCTCTGTTTTATCTCGATTGTCTCTCTTGTACCTTTTCATTTTGTCTTAATAAATATTTAGAAGCATAGCTTCTGGATAGAGTTACTGGTTATAAAAAAATTTAAATATAAATAATTTAAAAATTTAAAATAATGAAATATAAATATTACTTATAAACTTTTTTCTATTTTTTTACCAAAAACTATGATTATATTTCACATTTCTTGTAAGATCATGATCTTTTCTGGAAAAGTCTCTGGATTATTTTGGGTTATTTTTTTCTTTTTTTGATAATAATATGGTTGAGTTTTACCTTGGGGTGTGTTTGGATTAAAATTGGAAATTTTGGAAGGAAAGAGGGTAGTACACAATTGGTGTACGGTTTGACCTAAGAGTGTGCCCTAGCCTAACAAACTATGTGAACCCAGGCAGAAAGGATTTTCATGGAAGGTGCATGATTTTTAAAACTATGTTACCTAAAATGAGAAATTGTACACACCCTAAAGGAGGAGTATGATTAAAGTGTATGGTTAGAGGAAATTTTGCACCTCTATGTAGTAAACGGTCCGTGACATTTTAATTCACCAAGAAATTAGTTTTAAAATTACCCAAACACACAAAACACACCCAAATCGATACCCATTAAACCCTGAAATCCTTTCACAATTTCAAAGCCTCTCAGATGGATTAAAATTCCTCCCAACCTCTATTATTTATGATTATAATCCTAGATCAAATATCTACACCCTTCTCGGTAAGAGGATCTCATCCCAGCTCGTTTCATGTTATTCTTCCATTATTATATTTAACTTTAAAGGATGCTAATCTCTATTTTTGGTAGATCTAGACCTGGTTTTATGGATCTTGATCTAGTATTTTAGATCTAGATCTAGATTTAGTAGATATTGATTTGTTCGATCTTTTTTAGGGTTTTAGATTTGGAACTCATTCTACGTCATTGCTCCACTCAAATTTTGGGGATTTATATTGGGAACTCATTTGTCAACTAATTTAGGTAATTAGATAATAATTCAAATCCAAAACTCATGATTTCTATTATGTGTATGTAATTTTATAATTTTTATTTTATTTTTAGCAATTGAGTCTTTGATATGATTAATTAATTTAAGGAATTAATTAATTGAGGAAAAATGTAAAAATGGGGATGTTAGAATTGTAGATTATGAATAATTAATTGTTGAATTAATGGTGAAAGAATTCAGGTTGTTGAATTGAGTAATTAATTTTTGAATTAATTATAGGATAATAAGATTGTTTAATTGAATGGTTAATTGATGAATTAATTATGGATTAATAGGATTGAGATGATTAATTAATTTTTGAGTTAATTAATAGGATTTAGAATATTAATTAATTGTTGAGTTAATTAATGGGATTTAGATGATTAATTAATCATTCAGTTAATTAATAAGATTGAGATCAGTAATCAATTATTGATAAAATTAATAGTATTGAGATGATTAACTAATTTTTGAGTTAATTAATATGATTGGGATGATTAATTAATTTTTGGGTTAATTAGTGGGATTGAGATGAATAATTAATTGTTGGTTTAATTAATTTGATTGAAATATTTAATTAACTATTCAGTTAATTTATGGGATTAATATTATTAATTAATGTTGAATTAATTAGTGAAATAATGAATGGTAATAATGGAATTCATATGAGAATTGAGATCTAGAATGGTAAAAATGGAATTTAGATATGTGACATGAGAGATAGACTGGTAATAGTGGAATTCTAAGGCATGATATCCCTTGGGGATAGTTTAGACTCTGGGGCGGGCTGAAGTATTTCATGAGGTTCCGGTGTCCCTGAGAACTTGTAGAGTTTATGTGGTTAAATAAAGAATAATTTGATGTTGTGATAACTAATTATGTATGTGTTTTACTTTTTTATTTATACAACTACATACACTTTTTATTGAAAGGATATTATTTTTGGTGCCGTTGGTGGTGGCCTACTAAGTTTTACTGGAACCCTACTTAGGCTTTTTGATCAGTAACCAAATAGATTCATGGTTATAGTAAAATATATGTGCAAAGGGCTTGTGTTAGATGGTAGAGTTGGGGTGGATCATTGGCGAAGGAAATGGACATGGTTTGAGACCCTCATTGGAGTTTTCAGAATATTTACTTTGGGTTTGCATTTTGACCCTTGGCATGTATATTAGCATTATATAGATATCATTCTATTTGACATTTTATTTCCAATTTTTTTAATCATGTTATATTGGAATCTTTATAGTTATGGATATATATTTGGTTATTGTTTATTTATTTTCTGTTGGCATTTTGCTTTGAAAAAGAGTATATAGTCCATAAATGACTGATATTATACCCTCACTACAAGTCAGAAACCTCTTGCGTATGGGGAGTCATGCTTGGGTCACATAACGGACCACCTTGGGGCACTAATATGTGGTAGTCAGGCCAGGACGTTACAAAGTGGTATCAAATGGGTTTATTTTTTGTATCTTTCTTATTACTATTTGGGAAAGGTAGATATGAGACTAGAAATATTCGGGTCTTGGTTATGATTTTGTGCGAGGGAATGGAAAACCCATGTATGTGGGAGAACCCAAGTACCAAAGGTGGGATTGTTGTTTTTATTGTTTACTCTTACAATTAAATATTATTTCACCTTGGGTGATGAAATTGTTGAGTGATGTGATTGTTATTGTTTCAGAGATTTTTTGAGATTTGACTCATGTCCTGATAAGGCATTATAATTGAGTAAGAAGTCATCATTCTAGGCACTCATGATTATTTTGTTACCTGTATTATTTGAGGCATTCATGGAAAATGAGTTTTGGGGTGGGTTTTTGAACTTGAATTGTTTTTCCTTTTTTGTGAAATTAAATTGAAAATGGTGCCTAACATGAAATTGAAGGTAATGAAATGATGTAAGATAAGAATAATTTTGTGTCTAAATGAGAAACATTTAATATGTTGGAACCATGGCTGTTCTATGCAGGAATTGGAGTTTGGTTTGTGTTTGTTGTCAATCCTCAGTGGAAGTTCCGAATGTGTGCCAACAAAGTGATCATACAGTTCAAGCAGACAACATTATTGAAGGTGGCGTTGTTTCCCAGTGTTTGCCAATTTTTTGGGCCTCAAAATCGGAAATTGAAGACATGGATTGTCTGCAAAAGGTGGTTCACACAAAAAGGAAGTGGTGCATGAAATATAAGAGGCTTGCGCGAAATACTTATGTTGGGCGCGGAAAACAACGGGATGCACAAAATAGTTTTTCGCACAAATAGTGTTTTGAAATCAGATTGTTGAAAAATGGAAAAGGCATGGGCTGTGCGGAAAATAAGGGCTGTGTGTGAAATACTTGAGCTGGGTGCGAAAAACAGCGTGGTGCGCAAAATAGCAGAGCGAAGTTTTTTGCGCAAATAGTGTTTCAGAATCACACCGTCGAAAAATGGAAAAGGCATGGGATGCGCGAAATATCTGGAGAGGTACGCAAAAAACGATACCTTCGTGAAATATTACGCACCAGATGAAAGGTTTTCCGCGCTGAAGAGGATTTTGCGCGCGGGGGTCTCAGTCACCTATAAATATGAGGTGACCCCTTTCATTCTAGTGGGTTGAAGACTTAGAGAAGATCTGTGGTCTGATGCGTGAAAAAGGATCGCGTAAAGGGGCTTGCACGAAATATTCAGAGTAGCACGGAAAATTTCGGGATGCGCGAAAAATGAAGATTTGCTCGTAAAAATTGGGTTCGCACAGAAAAGATTTCGTTGCGCGAAAAAGGGGGTTTTTGCGCGAAATATTTTTTCGTGCAGAAATTAAAGTTTGCGCCCAATAGGAAGGTTTTGCGCACAAAGGTTTGGTGTTGCCCACAATTGTCAGTGAAGTTTGTCAGCACGTTTTGGTTATCCAGTTCAGTGGTTCTGTGCGTTGTAGTGCATCTATTACGGACTTCGATGCAAGCAGAGTCTCGTGCTAAGTAGAGTCAAAGACTTCAATGAAAATCTATTAAAGAGACCTTCACGTCTATAAACTGAGTGGGACTTCACCAAGGGCAGTGAGCCAGGGGGAGTCAATGGGAGTGACCCAAGGGAAGCGGTGAGCTATCCCTGAACCTTTGTAAAGGCAGTGTGCCTGGGACATAGTGATTGTTCCCAAACCATTGTAATCCACAACTAGTGAAGATTAGTGGAATTGGGTACGACCGACAACTTATCGGCATATGCTCCTTGGGTGTAGCCCTTAGTGGTGAACCAAGTAAAAAAGTTTTGTGTCTTCTCTCTGCATGTGAATTTCTGCATTCTAATCTTATCAATCATATAGGTTTTACAAGTTCCTACCAATGTGGGAACAAGATCCTATACTTTAAAAGAAAAATTTGTCACCCTGATTCACCACTCCCCTCTTAGGGTGTCCCAGGGTCCTACAGAATATTGAAAATGATTTATCCTTATTTAACCCTAACCTATATGTATTATGGTTAATGTTAGTGATAGTGCCTCAATTTTTACTCTATGTAAAGGCTTGGGAAAGGAGTTGTTATGGATTTTTTTTGTGTTTTTAGTAAATGTGTTAATGTTGAGAGAAGTATCTTAAGGTTTTTTTATATAATTTCAGAGTTATGCCTCCACATTGACACTTATTGAGAGGAAGAAAGGGGGCATGTGTTGAAATGATCCTCCAGTAGTAAAACTTGAGGAACCGATAGTTCCAAGTGAGGAAATTGGAGACAATTTCTTGGATAACATTTCTTGGTTCATGGAATCAATGGAGAGAAACCCATGATGGGTTGTGAAGAGAATGTATGACTTGATGACGGAGTTTCATTTGCATGCTCTTCTAAATTTTTATGGAGAGGTTGTACTAGAGGGAGAGGAGTTATGTATTGATTCTAGCTAGACTCTGCTTGACCACATGGATAATCCTACTAATAAGAAGGTCAAGATGGATGCATATATTCTATGTGTATCAGAAAAGTGTTGGTGGGACATTCTGGATCTTACTATGAAGACATATGGTATGTTATGGAATTAATCATTTGAGAAGTTATTAGAGAACTTATATCTAGAGATTTTGAGGTAAAAGAAATTATACTAGTTCATGATATTGACTCAAGGGAGTATTTTGGTGATGGGCTATGATGGACGCTTTATATATTTGTAGTGTCTTGCTCCATCATTGGCAACAGATGAGGCTACATTAGTAAAATGATTTTAGGAAGGACCTAATAGTGAAATTAAGTCCTAGGTGATTATATTTAGCCTGAATAAGTTTTTGTAAGAGGTGAATCATACTATCATAGCTGAGGGAAACCAGAAGAGGATTTTAGTTGAGGATAGATGGTTTCAGCTAGATGATCAAGTGGTATGTTTTCTGAGAATAATAAGCATTATTATGAGAACCTTATTCAGAGCAGTGAAAAAAATAGTGGGTGGAAGGAATGTTCAGTTACACATGACCTTTCTCTAGTGATTTTCCAATAGTGTAGTAGGTCGTGCCATTATCATAAAAATTTTACCTGACCACCAGTGGAGTGTCCATATAATGTCAAGATGGGAAATTTTCAAAAGTTATGAAGGAACCCATGATAGACGGATAATGATGGGGCTTCTAGAAAGATCTAGAGGGTGGGAAGAGGATCTTCTTCACCATATCAAGATGCCAGTTGGAGTTCTAATGTCCATGGAAGTAGAGGCACTGGATGTGGTACTTCTAGAAAATAGTTCCCATATAAGAAGAGTGGTTTAGTTGAGGGGACTCATAATGCATCATAGGTAATATGGATAGGATAGTGGCATCCAATGTGGCCTACACGTGTGGATAGTGAGGTTATACCTTCAATGGTTAGAGGTACTATTATTTTAGGTTCTATATTATCTAGTTACTTATTTGATATAGATTCCTATAATTCCTTTACTTCTACAAATATTATGAATGGTTTGAGAATGTCGGTGGAGTTCGTGTGTGGGTAATGACGATAGATACACCATTGGGAGTGCAGTCTAGGGACATCTTCTTTTTCAAGGGATTTTCTCTTGAAGTTAGTGAGTATAACTTTTATGTAGAATTTCTATATCCTTGAAATGTTATGCTTTGACCTAATTTTGGGTATGGAATGGTTTGTAGAACATCAATCCCATATTTACTATTACCATAGGATATTGACCTTTATGTTTTCTAAGGGTGACAACTATATTGATCGATGAGAGTAGGATATACAAGCAGGATGAGTAGGACCAATTACTTAGCAATTGGGACAGCTCACATCACAGGTTGTTAGTCTATTTCTAGATGATGGATGTGTAAAGAAATATGTATTTACACCGATAGTGAATCAATTTCGGGATTTTTTTCCCTGAACACTTCTCAAGGTTTCCACCTAAGATATATGTGAAATTTACTCTTGATATCATGCTAGGGGATGAGATAGTTTATATAACACCATACATAATAGAACTAGTAGAGCTTGAAGATATTAAGACTCTAATGGAAGATATAGAGGATAAGGGATTTATCTATCCAAGTAAGTCACCTTGGGGTTCCAAAATGTTGTTTCCTAAGAAGGATTATAGGACCATATGATTATGTTTCAACTACTAGAAGTTGAAATTGATGACAGTGAAGAACCAAAATCCTCTTCTATTAATTGAGGATCTTTTTGACCAGTTGAGAGGATCTTGTGTCTTTTCCAAGATTTACATGAGGTCAGGGTATCATCAGTTGAGATTTCAACCTTATGATATATAGTGGAATTCTATCAGAAGCATGTATAGAATATTTAAGTTCATCATAATGTGGTTTGGGTTAAGAAATTAACCATAAATGTTTATGGACATGATGAATATAATCTTCCATATGTACCAGGATCAGTTTGTTGCAGTGTTTGTGGATGACATCTTGGTATACCCCAAGACTCATGATGATCATTCCCAATATCTTGATATAATTTCGAGTATATTAAAAGATCATATATTATATGCTAAGTTATCTAATTTTCAATTTTATATTGATCAGGTATACTTATTGGGTCACATCATCTTAGAGGAAGGCGTGTTAGTGGATCTAGAGATGGTTTGGGAAGTGGTTTCTTGGGAGCATCCCAAGAATGTGTTTGATATCAGAATATTTATAATATTTTCAAGATATTATTGGATATTAATCAAGTAATTTTCCTATTTGGTAGATAAACTTTTGGTCTTGATTAGAAAGGGGATAATGTTTGTTTGGTCAAAAGCATTCAAGAATGTTTTTTAGGAGTTGAAGAAGCGCTTGACATCATCACTAATCATGATCCTACCTAGGAGAGGTGAAGAGTATGCAATGTATTATGACACTTCTAGGATAGTTCTTAGAGAAGTTTTTATACAGGGATATTGAGTTGTGGCATATAGGTCTTAGAATTTGAGGCCACATGATGGGAAATACCATATGCACAACCTAGAATTGTCTGTTGTGGTTTATGATTAGAAGTGTTGGTGGAAATGTATGTTGGGTGAGAAGTTTATAGTGGTTATTGATAATAAGAGATTAAATTATATCTTCTAATATTGGGATTTTAATCTCTTACAGAAGAGATAGGTTGAGTATATGAAATATTTTTATTTTGATCTAGAATATATGCCCAGTAAGGGGAACCGTGTTGTGGTTTCATTAAGAAAAAAATATTAGACTTAAGATATCTTGGAGTCTAGTGTTAAGTGGAGGATGATGAATATACTAGCTAAGATGCATGTGTTTGTATAGGAAAGTCAAGAGCAGATGATTCTAGTATCAATTTTCATAGACTATACACTTTTGATATGGATCAGGGATATGCAGTATGAGGATCTAGAATGTTTATCTTTGAGTGAAATCCTTGATGGTGGGGAGTCACCTTCAAAGAATTTGATGGATGAGGATGAGATTACCTACTTCCAAAATCAGGTTTTTGTGCCTAAAAGCATGTGGGAGAAGTTAACATAAGAATTTCACGCCTTGAAGTGGGTGGTGGATCCAAGTGTGACCAAAATGTACCATGAATTATGATGTCTGTTTTGAAGCCCGAACAAGAAAAATGAGATAGTAGGGTTCATTAAATGATTCTAAACCTATCAATATGTGATCATTGAGAATCATCGACCTATTGGATTACTATAGTCTTTAACCATTCTTGATTGGAAGAGGCACAATGTTACTAAGGACCTTGTGGTTGTTCTCCCAACGATGCATCAAAAGAATGATTCCATTTGGGTGGTTGTAGGTCGTTTGAAAAAGGTAGTGAATTTATTTCCTATATAGGATACTTTCTCAGTGAAGGAGTTGTGAGACTTGTATATTAGAAAGATATTCTATCAGCACGGGGTTCCATGAACTATAGTTTTATATCATGACTTATGTTTTACTTTTCACTTCTAGAAGGGATTACGGAAGGAACTAGGTGTGTCGGTTTTATTGAGTATTACATTCCACCCACAGACAGATAGGAAATCAAAGATTACTATTTAGATTATTAAGGATATGCATTAGGCGTGTGTCCTAGACTTCAATGGATATTGGTAGAATCATTTAGATTTGATGTAGTTTTCCTAAAACAACAGTTATTATGAAACTATACAGATGGAACCATAAAAAGCTCTTTATGGTTGGCCATGCAGATCACCTTTATTCGGGATAGAAGTAGGCAAGTCAGAGTTGTTGGGATTGAGTCCCATGTAAGATATATAGAAGTAGGTCCAGTTGATTAAAAAACATATGGTTATGGATCGGGGTAGAATAAAGTTATATTATGATAGAAGTAAATGACACCTAGAGTTCATAGAGGGTGATCATGTATTCCTTCAGGTGTATCCTACATTGGGAAACTACAGGATATAGAGATAGGTTAAGAGGGAACCCAGGTTCATTAGACATTTTGAGGTTATAGAGAGAATATGGCCGATGGAGTACCAATTGGATGTTCCA
Source organism: Viscum album (assembly GCA_963277665.1). Classification (NCBI taxonomy): domain Eukaryota; kingdom Viridiplantae; phylum Streptophyta; class Magnoliopsida; order Santalales; family Viscaceae; genus Viscum; species Viscum album. Next base: position 280,094,062 of record OY728165.1, on the reverse strand, counting down.
CAAAGATACATTGTTATGAATAATTTTTTTGATGTGTCATAACATTTATGGTATCGCCCAAACCTTCTCATTTAATTGATGTGGATGATAATGAGCTTGAGATAGATGTTTCAATTAAGGAGCATCTAATACGTGTGTTGGATCACATTGAAAAAGTGTTTTGGGAAAATACAATGCTAATAGGTCACATTTTGTGGAAGCATGGATGTGTTCTAAAGGAAACTTGGGATAGAGAAGCAGATATGAGGTCTTACTGGCTTGATCTTTTTGGCTCAGAATCTTAAAGATAATTGGGAGTACAAATCAAGGAAAAAGTGATATAAGGTGGAGATATTGTATAATCTCAACAATTTCGATAGATGTCTCAGGCTTGTTTTAAGGTATTTTTTCTTCATTTGAGTATACTTTGGTTGCTTTTACCTTAGGGTGCCGTTGGATGAAAATAATAACCTTTGGAAGGAAATAGGGTAGAGCACGGTTTGTGTATGGTTTTTCCTAACCATATACCCTAGACCAACAATCTATGTGAACCCAGAGAGACATGAATCACATGGTTGGTGCACATTTTGTCAAATTATGTTCCATAAAATGTGAAATCGTACACCCACCTAGAATAAGCACAGAGTTATGGTGTATGGTTAGAGGAAATCATGTACCTCTGCCCAGAAAACTATGTATCATATTTTAATTCACCTAAAAATTAGTTTTAAAACTACTCAAACACGTAAATCTCACCCAAATAGAACCCCATTCAACCCTTGATGTACTTACATGATTTTAAATCCTCTTGTATGGATTACAAGCCCTCATAAACTCTTTTATTGGTGATTCAAATCCCAGATAGAACATCTTCACCCCTTATGATAAGAGGATCTCATCCTGGTTGATTTCTCATTCTTCTCTATTACTTTATGGGAATTTATTCTCTATTTCTGTTATATATAGAAATTTTTTTATGAATCTATATCTTGGATTGTAGATCTAGAACTGAATTTTATAGATCTTTATTTCTTAGATCTTTATTTCATGTTTTAAATCCAAATCTCATTCTACATCATTATGCCACTCAAATTTTGAGGATTTCCAATGGGGGATCATTCATCAATTAATTAAGGCAGGTGTTCTATAATTCAAATATCAAATTTTTGATTCAAATAATGTGTATGAAATTTATAATTTCAATTATATTTTTAGAAATTTATTCTTTGATTGAAAAAATTTATTTTGTAAATTAATTAATTGAGGAAAATGTTAAATTAAGGATATTAGAATGATAGATTGTGAATCATTAATTTTTGATGTAATAGCGAGGGAATTGGGGTTTTGGAATTAATTATAGGATAATGATATTATTAAATCAAATTATTTAATAATGAATTAATTATTGATTAATGGGATTGAGATGAATAATTAATTATTGAGTTAACTAATATGATTGAGAAGACTAATTAATTATGGAGTAAATTGATAGCATTGAGTTGATTAATTAATTACCTATTTAATTAATAGGATTTATGTTATCAATTAATTTCTAATTTAATTAATGGGACTGAGATAATTAATTAATTTTAAGTTAATTAATAAGAATAAAATGATTAATTAATTATTGAGTTTGTTAATGTGATTAAGATGACTAATAAATTTTTGAGTAAATTAATGGGATTGATTTGATTAATTAATTGTAGGGTTAATTAATAAGATTTAAATGATTAGTTAATTATTGAGTTAATTAATGGGATTGAGATGATTAATTAATTGTGGAATTAATTAAAGAAATTATGAATGGTAACTATGAAATTCATATGATAATTGAGATCTAGAATAGTAATAATGGAATTCTGAGATATAACATTAGAGATAGAATGATAATAGTGGAATTCTAAGGCATGACATCCCCTGGATATTTTTAGACTAATGTACTGACCGAAGCTGGTATTGAGGTTTGGTTGTCCTTTGGAACCCGAGGTGTTTATGTGGTTAAATAAATAATAATTTGATGACGTGATAACTATTTATTTATGCATTATAATTATTTATTTATATGATTTCATACACTTGTTATGATTGGATATTGTTTTACTTGAAATTGGTTGTGGTCAATTTAATTGTACTCACACCCTACTCAGGCTACCTAATCAGTACCTCAATAAATTTCATGGTTAGAGGGAAGGATAAGAGAAAATTACCTATGTTAGATGGATGAGTTGGGGTGGAGCATGGATGAAGGAACCAAAAATGATTTAGGACCCGCTTGGGAGTTTTCAATGTCTATACTTTTGGGTCTACATTTTGAAACAAGGTACATACATTAGCATGACATATCTATCATTATATTTGATACTATATTTCTAGTTTTGTTCATCATGTGATATTGGCATATTTATGGGTATAGATATATATTTGGTTATTATTTATTTATTTTTCACTGGTGTTTTACTTTGAAAAATTGGGTATAGTCTCCCAATGACTTATATTAGACCCTCAATGCTAGTCGACCGCCTCTAGCATACGACGAGGCATGCTTGAGATCACATAGTAGACTAGCTTAGGGTACTAGTGTGTCACACCCGGTATGGGACATAAAATTTATAATAACTAACATATCATGTGGTTGAGTGGTAGTAAAAATAGGAGTTACTAACTAATATTCTAGGATTGAGTCCTCTTATTAGCCTTCCCATGATTTCATAGATGCTTCTTGACCAAATAGTACCCCATTGATCTTATGGGTTTGTGTTTCAAAAACATTTTAGTAGGGATGTAACCGTTTTTCTTATGGGTATATTATTAAGTGGAAGCGGTAATGGGATTCACCAATAGAGAATATGGGGTCACGTCCTCTTATCATCTTGCTAAGGATTTATCAAAATTTTCTTCACCAAATAGCACCCTATGTATATTTTGGTTGTGTGTGACCTCCATGTCCCAGTGGGGACACACTCCTTTACAGTTGGAGGTGTATCCAAGTATAAAATCCCTTTAATCAAGCATTTAGATACCCAATTTGAAAACCAGGCATGAGGGTATTTATGAGTTTCTGTATCATACATTGTGGAAGTACAATATTAGGTAGTATAGTGATACTTTAGTATAAAATTATTCACTAAAATGGGATTTGACGCCATAGAATTGGTCCTATGAGCCATAGGGCGTTTGGTCCATAAATGGTCATCAGGTCATAGGGCCATTAGAACATCATCAGTGAAAAATATCTTCAAGAAAAAAAGTTTTTTGAGCCACCATAAATGGAAAAAGGTTTCATAGAGGGACCATATGAAATAATTGACGTAAAAACAAGGTGATTCAGTTAAAAAAACATAGGGACTGCTTAGTGGGATGAATCTAAAGAGGAATGGTTATTATGGGGTCTATCAATTATCCATCCATCCCTATAGATTTCAATTTTTGAATATATGGGTGTCCTACCATGTGATTATCAAAGTAGTGGGATCAGTTTTATGGTGAGATACAACATACATGTGATGTAGTGGGGTGTCATGCAAACATCATTGAGCGAGTGGATTAAAAGTGAGATGAGTGTACTGTAACAAATCATTTGAACAACTTCCCACATAGATCATTAAGTTGGGATGGAGGGGTTCACTTCCACAATGTTTCGAGGTCTAGTACAATGAAATGGTTCATGGTGCTGGCGACGTAGCATTCAGACTGGTAACACTGTGTGATGACTACTAAAACGGGGAAGAGAGGTATAATATTGGTCACAAGGCATGAAGTAGAATTCTCATTTTAGGGAAACCATGTTACTGGCCTTTAACACCCTAAGCCTTTTAGCCGCTAGGCCTTCAGACTGCTCATCCTTTAGGCCACCCATGATTAAGTCTATTATGCCTTTGGGACTTTAAGCCGTTTATTATAATAAAATTAGTCCTATAGGTGTTTTTCATTCCTTGTTGGAAGGGATAATGCTTGACCCAATAGGGTGTCTAGATGGGTGAGTTGTTTGGTTTCTTATAATCTCATCAACTAATAATAATAATAATAATAATAAAAAATAAAAATAATAACATCATTGTCGTTATTATTATTATTGATATTATAAAATTTCAAAAAAAATTATTTTCATTCATTGTTTCCATGATTTTTATATATATGTTATTCATTTTATTAAACTCAAAATATAATTATTAATTTTATCATTTTAAATAAGAAATTTTAATATATTAGAAATAATATATTTTTTGAACAAAATATTTTTATCTTCAATTGAGAATTGAAATTCTTATTTTATACCTCCACATAATTATTTCCAAGATTTTTATAATAAAAAATATAAATATAAATACATAAAATTATTTTAAATATTTACATATAAAGTATTTAATAATTAAAAAAAATATTTCCATTAGATATCATGTTATAGAAATATAATTTATCATTATAATAAACATATTTCGTTACATAAAGTAAACACAATTGTTTTAAAATATACAATGAATGTCGAATTAATAGTATTAAATTTAATAAATTGATCATATAATTCATATCTTGCCAAAAAAAATTTGGTTTATATAATAGTATCCATTATGGTAAAAAAAATATCTACTTATGACAACTACCCCTAATGGTCATAATAATGTTTTTATTCCTATATTTAACCATACATAATTCTTCAAAAAACAATAATTTTACTCTATAATATGTTTCTCAAAATTTCTATCATATTTTTTTCACTATTTTTTTAAATATATTAGGTGGTATGATTGTCATGGGGGGCATGAAAATGAATAATAAATTCTTATAATATTTTTCCATGATTTTATTATCCATTGTACTGATATTAATCTCATAGATTTTATTCATCCTTCATATCTAATGTAATAATTTTATGATTTTTTTATAATCCCATTATATTCTACATAATATTATTTGTTATAGAAAATCCTAAAATGTATGAAGTGATAATACATACTGAAATTTCAGTCATTACATCGCTCCCCTTATAAAAATACATCCTCAAAATTTTTAGTTGTCGAAGAAAAATATATATCTATTTATACTTTAACTTGAACTTATAAAAAATATTCGTGCATAGAATTCTTCCATAAGGATATAATAAATCCTTTATATTACTTCATAATATGTCCTTGAAATAATAAACATTTACCCTCACCCATTAAATTATACCATCATAATATAATTTAACATATTTTGTATTAAAAACAATATGTCATACTACAATAAAAGTTAATTCATACCATTACAAGAATCCTAAATTTTTATTATCGTGTAGTTATAGAAGAGAGAGGGACCATAAAGTGAATAAAATTAAAAATATATATATAAAATAAATACATTTTGAATACTTAGACCAAATTTAATATGAATAATTTGTTTTTAAAAAAGTGTTATTTGGAAATTAAAGTTTTAAAAATATGCATAAACGTGATTTTTATAAAAAAATAGAATGGAATTGCATTTAAAAATTTCAAAACCTTGATCATTTGATACATTAAATGAATTTTAAAAAAATATAATGTAATTAAAAGAATATATAAGCTACTCAAAGGTCTCTCTCCTCTAAAGCATCTTTCAAATAATTAAGTGTCTCATATATATAATAAATTTTAAAAATTTGGTAAAATTATTGAGGATACTGATGTGTCGTTTATTCATTAAATTTTTCCACAACTTTTTTTGGGAATATATCATGTATTTAATTCTAAAATATGTATTTTATTCATTTATTAGAAAATTTTAGTCCATTTGATGTTTAGAAATTAAATTTATGAATTTTATATTTTAATGTGAATTTTTGTTTATAAATTAATAATTGATTCATTCATTGAATTTATATTTCTTTTATCATTATTTTATATCAAAATTAATTATTAAATATTTATTTTAATTATTTAATTTTTTTCATTATGATTTATTTCATTATGTTGTAATATTTATAATATTATTCTGAAATTTTAGATATATATTTTAATTTAATACTAGATGAAATGGAGGATGGAATGAATTAATATATATTTTATTTATAATATATGACACATTTAAATTTTGAAATTATTTTTTTCATTTTCAATTGACCATTAATTTAATTGTTTCTTATTTAATTATTTAATTTTTATTTTATCACATTTTTTTGGTGTAGGTTCACATGCCCGTTGGCCCACATATTCATATTTGAGTCTATAAGAAAATAAAAGGGGTTTAAATTGCCAAATTATCATGTTTAAAAGACATATCCAGATTCACTAGAGTGAATTCACATATCTAATTTTTAAAGACCAACTCACATAGACAAATTACAAAAAGGGAAATCATGTTGCTAAATTTATACATCTCACATATCTGGTTTCTAGGGACTTCACATAAGAGATCATTTTGATAGTACTACAAACCCAATTCTCATACCAATATAAGAGAATAACATAATATCCTAGCTGATATCACAATTTGATAAATAAAAACTAAATATTGAGTATGTGATGGAGGTCGATGGCCTCAGCTTGATAATCCCAAACTTAACTCAATGATGACTATTGAATGGGATGAACAAAGGTGTTTTGGCTGAATCAAGAGATTCTCATTAGAGATTGAATTTATGGTAAATATTATATTCAATATCAATATTAGGCTAAAACATAGATTACCCAAATATGAAACTTGAACCATATATTAACTAGGATCTATATCTTCTTGAACTCAGATATGAAGAATATGAATTTGGGTGTGGGTTAGAATATTAACTGAGGTTTTTACCAGTATTAGGCCATTTGAAGGGTTCTCGATGCCAAAAAAAGGGATATGTGTATTCCATGCTTACATTTTATGATATTTTAGTAAATTTATTTCAATTAACGATTTATTAATCCCAACAAAATTGGTACTATTTAAGTTGTTTTTGTGATTTTTGGTAGGAAACAATGAATACTTGATAGAGTAAAAATACATGAATTTTAGACATCAAAGACAATTAACACATTGATACGAAGTGGTTTGGTATGACACCTGGAGATTATATGAGGATTCATATGATATTTGGTATATATGGGATTCTCCCTGGGGTTAGAAATGAAGAATAATAACTAAAAAAGGCTTCTAACATTTAAATTTGAATATTCAAGTTGTGTAATAATTACACAATATTTAAACATTACACGACATAAAATATTTGCAGGTCATGAACCTAAGATAGTAAATAAAGTGAAGAAAAGTGAAAAAAGGAATGCCCCAAACACTACACATCATGTTAACATTATATAATATGAAAATTTCAGGATTACCTAAAAATGGAAAGGTTTGATGATGATTTTGATAGAGACCACCACATTATGACTGGGACCACCATTTAACACCAAAAATTACATGGGACATGTTTATGACTACAATTATGATGACTTAGAGAAACCTAAAAAATGGATTGATCCCTATAAATTGATCCCTAGGTTTCTACTTAGGGATTCATTCAGGAGGCACCACCATTGGGATCAAGGACTTCTTCTGTTGCGATGAGTCAAATAGAATTTTTATTTTCCTACCCCCTCGTGGCTAGAATGAGGGGGAAGAAATTATGATTAGAAAATATAAATTAGGATTATTTATTGTATTAATTTATTTTACTTTTTAATGTGATTTATTTTGGGTCTTTTTCTACAACCCTAAATTTGTAAATCTCGTCTTCTCTTTATCATTCATAACAATTGTTTGATCGGTGAGGGAGCGATTATTTTAACGTATTAACTATAAAAAAAATTATTACCACTAACATTGGGAAGATTATTTACTATTTTTGATAACGGTTTTGAGTAACCAAGTCCTAGAATACTCCAAATAACCCAACCATTAGTAAAATGAAACATCAATGATTTGGGGGGTTATGTGCCATTACCATTGGATTTAACTTAAATTAGTTTTGATGTATATGATTGATATTTTATTATATTATTCCCTAATCAATCATGAAACATAATTTTTAATCTCTAACAACATTTTTTTATTTTATTAAAATAAAAATAAATCATCATCTCTTCTTTTAATAAATTAGTTTAGGACTCTTTTATAAATTAGTTTTAGTATACTTTATTAAATTAATATTTTGTTCAACCCTATCACTGTGGTTTCGATCTAAGACTTTTTTTTCCTATAATACCCTATAGTTTAGTTATTCATTTGATTTGTTTCATAAATTTTTAAATTTGATAACTTTGTGGGAGTTAATGAATCCCCCACAAGCTATCAGGAAACAATTACACCATTGACTAAGATGATCCACGTTTAAACTAATAAGAGGAATATGACTCATGTTGAGTTTTTTAGGCTTGGTTCAAATACATGTACTCATCTAGATCTGATGAAGATCAGTCGAGACGAATATTATCTATGTCGCCTCCAAGATCTCAAGTCAAGCTAACATTCATTTCGGAATCTTAGTGAAGATTCTTCAATTCCATGATCAGGGTTAATTGATATTGGGACTGTAATTTTTGTTTTTCAATGTTGAGGACTTTCAAGCAAGGTTAGGTTTGAATTGAAGATAATGAATATTTTTTTCTAGTATTTGTATTTTTGTGAGTTTTAATCACATGAAGAGACCTTGATACTCCTAACACTGTGATAACATGCCTATTTTTGAATTTATGGAAGGGGTTTGTTTAATTATATCAGAAGAAGATGGTTGGTCAAACCCCCTTGGGAAAGTTGGAGGTAACATTATGGAAGGATTATGATACTATAAAGATGAGTCTTATCATGGGGGAAGTAGATTGACATCATTATGTTGGATAAGTGATTTATCTTTTACTTAAAATACTTATTGAGAAGTGAATCCAAGAACAATGAGTCATTAATGGATTTAGAGCATGTTTGAGATATTATATAGGAGAATGGATAAATTGAACTGGACTAAACGATGATGGTCAAGTATATTATATTCTATCTTAGGTGGGTGACATTAATGACTGTTGGTGAAATTTAATATAATGAACAAATTTAGTTGGGTAATTCTTCATTTTTAAAAGCGTATTGGAAAAAATACTAGTGATCTAAAATCTCATTTTACTATCACCAAATGAGGTGGTGAAAATAAAAAAATGGGTCTGTATGGCTGGGATGAAAATATTAATATGGAGATCAGAGACTGAGTAGAATAAAAGAACTATAGTGATAGTACAATGAAACCTCAAAATGGAGAGGAAATCTGCTTCGATAGATAATATTTCCCTCTATATTTTCTTACTTATTTTATACTTTACCTTTTGTAATGTATTTCAAGAAATTAGTTGTACTTGTTACTCTAAATATGTGTAACTAAACAATTTCAGGTCTATTGTATTATAATGAATTTAAATTTTTCAACTACTCTAATCTTTTCATAAATTTTAGGTCATTTTTATTTTTGTTATGTGTTCTCATATTTTTTCTTAAGGAGTTTTATTTTTACACTACTCTATATACCAATGGCTGATAATTTAGGAAACTTAAAATCTATTCTTAAACTGAAGAACTAAAAATTGTAAAAGTTTGATGCTAGTCTTATCCATTAAAAAAGTAATCATTTCATTATATTTTATTAATAATTCTTTACTAAGGATAGTAAACTATGTTTTGTTAAACACTTACCAACAATTCAGTGATCAACACATCTTCTTAATGGGTTGAGAATCGTTTTTATAGCTTATAGTTAGAGAAGAAAATATATTAAATCAACGAAGTTCTATCTAATTAACTAATTTCATATAATTATTTTCTCTCTTCCTTTTTTCAAAATCTCCATCAAAACATCATGATCATTTTTTATGTTTTGTTTTTTTCGGTGATACAATTCTTTCAGCCTTATTTTGGGTTCGACACCTACTCACTGCTTATCTAGTAATTTTAGGTTAATAAATATGTGATATTTCTTGAGTTCAAGGACACTCATGTTAATTTTTGGTTCCATTTCTATGGAGGGAGAATTAAACCAACAAAAAGACAATTTAAAACCATTTAAAAAATAATAAAAATAAGAATAATAAATTTAAAAACCAACATTAAATTTATTGTAGTGTGATGTTTTTGAATTGTTTAAACCTGAAATATTGTGATCAAAAGGGAAAATTATCAACATTAAACTGAACTATTAATTCTTAAAATTAATATAAATTATTCTACAATTACAAATAATAACAATACTAACATGGAAAATTAGAATAAGTAAATTTAGAGAGCTTCTATGGAAAATCCAAATCTGGTCCCTGATCAACCTTTGAAAGATAATTCTAAGAGGAATAGGATTAGGGATTTCCATCATCAATTTTTTTTAACCAAACCATATTTCAGATGTTCATCCCCTAGGTCTAGAAATTATGATATAAATCAATATTTCCTCTCTATATCACCCACATTTAATGGATAACATGGTGAAGATTCTTTATATTTTATTAGAGAATTGTATAGAACTATTAAATAATTTCCTTTTCATTTTATTTGTGAGGAGGATATTAGGTTGAGAGTAATCCCATTTCGTTTAAATAAAAAGGCTATTAGTTGGTTCCAAAACATAGAAGTGGAAATATTGGATACTTGGGACCATCTCTTCAATTCATTTATAGTGTTCATACAATGAACACCACAAATAAAGTGACAAAAAAGTCACAAAATATTTCCATGATAATGGAGATTAATCTCATAAATATTGGTATATAATTAGTGGGTCTTAATTGATAGTTACATAACCACCATCTTGCTACACATCACCAAATAGACTTCTTTTATAATGGTCTTACACGATATCATCATAAAATTATGGACTAGTCCTTAGGTAGTAATTTTTCTAATACTAAAATAGAGTAACTTAAACATATATTTAATAAACTTATTGAAAATTCCCAACAAAAAAACCAAAGGAAAAGAGTTATCTATAGGATTGAAACTGGCATTCAGGCTAATTTAGTTAATGAAAATTCACTTAAGAAGAAGTGTAGTCATTATGAGATGTATATTCCTTCTAAAAACTATTATAACCACATTTATCTCTATATCCATCCTAAAGAGAGTACCCTATTTTATAACACCCAATTAATTTTCAAATAAATTTAATTTTTCAATATCTGGTGTAACATGCAACACCAAGTTTTAAAGAACCACAAAAAACTATTGATATTATTATTTAAACATGACCAATATTACCTAACTGTTAAACATGGTGTAATTAATAGGAATAAACAATTTTTAAATATTAAGTATATGTTTTTATATAAATATAACATATTGATAAAAAAGTATATAATTTTTGGTAATGTATTTGTATGTTTCCAAAATACCATCTTCTTAAAAAAATTATATTTATTTTTGAACAATAAAAAATTTAATTTTTCATACTTTTTAAAATTAATTTCATAAAATAAACATATTTTTTAAAATATTAATTTATGAATTATCATATTGTGAAATTTTTGGTTTTTTCTAAAAAGATTAATTTTTTTATGAATAGTGAAAAAATGGCTTTTCATAAAAATTACATTTTCATTTAAAGAATTTATAAGGTTAATTTTTATTTTAAAATGAGTTTAAAGGTAATATTAGTTAAATTATATATTTATTAATTCAATTTATTTCATTTGAATCAATTTTATAATGAATATTTATATAAAAAACTTTTTAAACTTTTGAACATTTCTCTTTGAAAACACGCTTTCTCAACACATCTACAAGTTTAATTTAAATTAAATTATACCACTTTTGTGAGTTTAATTTGAAAAAAATAAACCATATTTTGAATCACTATAATTTATATTATCTAATAAGTTTTACTTAATTTTTTTTACAGAAAATAATAGTAAAAATAGAAAAAAAATATATTTATCATTGCTAAGGAAAAATGGGTTTAATAGGGGTTAAGCTAAAATGAAAAAGGTTTAAAATTAATTAAAATAAGTCCAACGCCCATTGGATGAAAATATTCTGACCTTATATCATCTATTTTTATTTAATTACCCATTTTTTATATTTTTTTCATAAGAAAAATGTTGGATAATTTTATTCTTTACAAAAATACCAAGAGTGTCCTCTACCTAACTTATAAAAGGCCATCCCTCCCATCTCCTTTTAACACATCCAAAACCATTTTTTACGATAAAAACATGAACAGATACCATCCTAAATTCCTTAATTTCATCATATATGCCTTATTTTGATCATAAATCTATCCTAGGAATGATTTTGGTGCAAACCTAAGGAGGTTACCTAAAGAAGAGGTAATGTTCTTCAATGAGTGTTTTTATTTTTTTTCTTCCTCCACCTCATTAAAATATTATTAAACCGTGATAATATACTAATATTAGTATATTAAATATACTATAATTCTATTATGCTATTATCATGACCTAGATCCATATCCTATTCCCTCAAATGGGAAATGATAATGTCGCTCGTGTGTATTGGGGACTACTGCCTTGCGAACTGATGTGACATGTTTTCCATCAACACTTCTCATGGTTTGGTATGATGATGAATATAATTTAAATGTGTTGTATTTGTAACAGAAATATATTTTTTGAAATATATTATCACATATAATTTTCTTACTTTCCATTATTTTAGGGATATAATACGTTGATTGTGTGTACGGTGGATTACTACCTCGTGAAGCGATGTGATTCATTTTTCACTTATGTTTTACATGGAATGTAATAAGTGTAAAATTTAATGAATATATTTAATATATATAAAATATAAATGAATATGTAATTTTAATATATTATTTACCATTTTCTCATTCAATTCGTCATGAAAATGGAAACAACATTCATGTGTTTGTATGACCTTCCATCTCCATGAATGGTTTATTTCATTTTCCATCACTAAATTTTATGGATAATTCTAAAATCATGTATATTGATTATATATTATATTTATCTCATGGTTAAAATTATTTTTATTTTTGAACCATGAGAAAATTAGGATGACTAAAAATAATAAATTGAAACATATATGAAAAACAAAGCAGTTATTATCCAAAACATGACTTTAACATGGAATTGTTGAAAATGGGTAATAAAAGATCAAAATTTAAAAATATAAGGTATGATATATATAATTATGGTTATTTAAAATATTTATCATAAACTTATATTTAATTTATAATAGGCTGAAATGTGTATGAGGTAAGTTGAGACTTACTATAAGGGATTTTCTTCTCATTTTTTTACTTCTAAGAGATACAAACCATATTGACCACCTATTTTGTTTATTTCATGTGTTTACTAACCACAAATGTATTTTTTTTTGAATCTTTTGATAATTATTGGGATCCATAAAACCATTTAAGTATCTCTATTTCATGGGGTTTATGATTCAAAAGATACCAAAACAGTAAGGTATTTTTGTCTCAATTTGTCTTCTTTGGAGAATACATTATTTTATGCACCTATATTGTTTTATGGATGTATATAAATACACTTTTTCATTTAATTTAAATAATTTATTTATTATAATGTTAATATTTGTTTTATTTAATTTTTTTCACTCATGGGGCTTAAAACACCACATTACCAAAGTGGTAATGATTTTTTTGATACATTCTCATGATTTATTATGGTTGTTTATGATTATTCATCATATGATGAAAAATTACAATATATCTATAAAGAAACTCATGAAATTTTTTAAACTATGTTTATTTCAAGATAATATATGTTTACCCTTAATTTTACTCTCTTTATGTACTCAATATTTAAAAATAATGTTTTTAAAATAAACCAAATTTATTTCTCTCTTTGATCGAAAAACCCTCCCCTCCGAAATCTTGTTTTCCAAAAAAGATTTCAAAAATGTTTTAACATTTTCCAAAGGATTTATTAAATACTTTTTACACAGTTTTTACTTTAGAAACAAAATTTATAAAAATTAATCTTCATTTCATTTTCCAAACAAGTCATGTTTGGATTTTAAAAAAATGTGAAAGGAATATTTATTTTAACATGTATGAAATGAATATAATTTCACACCTTTACGACCACAAGTTTTTAAAAATTTTCCTTTGTAAATTACAAAGGTAATTTAATAGAAGTATTTTGAAAACGTTTTATGATTTTTATTTTAAAAAAAAGTTATTTTCAAAGTGAAAAGGTTATTATTCTCAGGAAATGTTTGAAGCGATCCTTAAAAATAAATTTTCATATAAGATATCATCCTTAAATTTTACTTATGCTTTAATGAGGATATGATCCAATTATACCATTCTTATTCTTTCTTTTTATGGTTTATCTATATGATTTTAAGATATTTTTGAAACCCATTTCTCTTCTACGGGGTATTCCATGAGAAAATTCTTAAGAAACCCACTTTTTTCCATAGGTTTTGCTTTTATGAAATGATGAGATGATTATGAAATTTTTTTCTTTTCCACAAGTTATTCTATGAAGAAATATGAAACAAATTTATTTTCATGGTTTCTAATATGATTAATGTTTTGTGTTCTTGTGGAACACATGTGTATGATTTTTATTATGGTATTAGTGGGACCTATATATCCAACCAATGAATTGGGTAATGATTGATATCTCATGAGATAAATAGGACTAGAATAGGGAGTGGACCCAATTTAGTAATGGAATTTTTCCACTATGATTGTTTGGTGAGTGAACCTTGACTACTATGATGGTTTGGGGAGTGAACCCATTGTACTATTATAGTCTTAGAAATGATCCTTGAAGTACTAAGGAAATGATTTTCTATGCTTATGTGTATACCAATAATGTATGTCTTATTCCAATGATATGTTCTTATAGTTCATTTTATTTGATTCCATTATGATTATATCTTATGAAATGATAAGATTTATTTCGTGACTCATGTTTATGATCTATGATATGTAGTTAATGGTTTTAAAATACTATTCTCATGTTCTCATACCATTATTCTCATGATATGATGATGTCACCCTAGTTTATACTTACTGATCATATGAGAAAACACTTCATTATATTTCATTTCAATAAGTTATGATGAAAGGATTTATATACGATATTTCTAATCAGGGTGCTACTAATGAAAAACATATTGGGAGATTATGTAGCTCATTTATCAACACGTTATTTATGTGTCCTTGTTTCCAAAGGAATTGTACCTTTACAATCCTTATGTGTTTTTTGTGTAAGTTAATTTATATTCATCTAAAAAGATATAATATCTAGGTATGAGAAGTTTGGTTTTTTACAATTGGTATCATAATATAAGATTAATTAATCTTAAGAAAATAGGATGAGTAAACATTAGTTATATCACAAGGTATATTTATAAGGATATATCTAAGGATATTTATATGGATGAGTCAAAGTATAGGAAAATTTCATAGAATATCAGTAAAGGATAGAAAAAGTGGTTTCCATGAAATTACATCCCTTTATAGATACTAAAATTGGATGAGGATAGGGGACATATGCACATTTGGGTAATGTCTCTAAAAACGGAGTATTTATATGGACTCGATTTTCACCTGGTGCATGACAACGGGTCTTGATACACACCCAATTTGACACTCCTAGGTGGTATTCTTTGGAGATTCAAAATCTCTTTGTGAACCATCACGAAGGATTTGAATAATGACCATGATTGGGCTAGGTTAATCCTATAATGTCATATATTAAAAAGATTGTGTCTTGATTTTGAAATCCATAAGTGATTTTTCATTGTTACATGGTTCCCCACTCTAATTATTGTTTCTTACACTATAATTTTTTGTTTTAGTCAATGGAAGAGACCCAAATGAAATGTGTTAATGCAAAGTGTGATAGAAAATGAAGAGATTGTCCTCTTAAGCAGCCAAACAATATGGGATATAGAATAGGTATTTTGTTTCAATGCACATAGAACATTCTCAAGCTATAAATCATGATGAACTTCCAAATGATCAATGGATGGAACAATATTTTGTTGAGTCCTTAATGTGCAAACATCAACCTTATTTTTGCGATTTCGTTAAATCATGTTTTTCTGAGTAGTGGATCAGTACCAGTGAAAAGATATTTTCCATTATCTTTTGTTCAGAAAATATAAATTTCATTATAGCTATCAATTATTTAGAAGTATAAGTGGATAAATGGTGGAATATCATTAAGAATAAAAGGAGGCATCATTAAATTAACTCCATGGAGTGGGATAAGTTTAGGAGATTATTTTTCAACAAGTATATCCTTTGTATCCTTCATAAAAATTAAAGAAGGAATTCCTTGAGCTAAAGAAGAAGTATGATGAGTCTATTGGTACCTATGAGAAAAATTTTACATGAATTGAAAGGTACACTTCTAGATTTATCATCCAACATAAAACTATGGTTGGTCAATTCTTTAGTGTCTTAAAACAAAATATCCAAAGGGAATTACCCATAAGGGACTTCAGTAGATATGAAGAAATTTTTTGATGTGATCTCAAGGTGGAAATAGAAAATTTACCAATAAAAATCATGGTTTTGATAATAAAAGGAGGATGGATATTAAAGGAAACACTAAAAAGAATAGAAATAAGAATATGATCTTTCCTCTATGCTTGAAGTGCAGAAGGAAACATGAATGAAATTATCTTAATAGGGATGGTAATTGTTTAAGTGTGGGAAGGATGGTCATTGATTAATTAAATTTTGAAGTGATGGGATGAAGTAAGATAATGATGAAAATAGAGATAAATATCCACATAATGCACCAAATGCACTCTAGTGTTTCCGATTTTAGGAGTATGGGAAAATTGCTAATCAATACCCAAATCTAAAGGTTAAAGAAAATGATCAATGTCAACAACCTCTTAAGCCATTAGAAAAGGGTAAACTCATGTTATCACTATTTATGATGACAAGTGAGGTAACAACATGGTGAAAGGTACACTTACCATACACTCTAAAACTACTAATGTCATACTAGAATCTGGATCTACGTATTCTTTTATATCGTCAGAATTTTCTAAGCATATCAAGATGCCACCCATATGGTTAGATTTAAAATTAGTAATGAAAATCCCAAATAGTTAAATGATCTCATATCAATTATTTGATTCCTATATGATTGAAGTTTGTGGGAATGTTCTTCTTAAAAATATTGTAATTCTTCCTCTAGTTTAATTTGATGTAATCTTAGGCATGGATTGGGTTTCTCTACATAAATCCCACATTAATTTTCAAGGAAGTGAAGTTAGTTTTGATATTCAAACCCAAACTATGATTATATATTACTGTGATAGTAACTATGAACATTAAATGGAGATAAAATACATTATATGGGTCTTGATTCCGATTTATAAGGGTTTTTTTATTTTAGATTGGTGGGGAGAAACATGACATCGATGATATACCTATTGTTTACTATTTTTTTATGTCTTTCCAGAAGAGTTTTCTAGCCTTCCACCAAAATATGAAGTTGGGTTCTATATTGAAATCCTTCCTAGATCCATCCCTATTTTAAATAATACCTAAATAATGGCCCTAATTAAGTTACAAAAATTAAAAAAAACTTTAGAAGAACCATGAAAATAGATTCATTTGGCCAAGTGGGTCACCTTGTGGTGAATCTATTCTTTTTTATCAAAATAAAGATGGATCAGTGAAACTTTTCATTGATTTTCAAGATCTAAAAAATATCATTATTAAGAAAATGTACCATATAGACTATATTTATGACCTATTTGATCACCTCCATGGATCTCAATACTTTTACAAGATTAACCCTCATTCTCGATATCATCAATTGAGGATCAAGAAGGATGATATACCCAAAACCACATTTTTTAAATGGTATGGAAAATATGAACATATAGTGATTTCATTTGGACCTACTAATTCCCCTACTATATTCATGTATTTAATGAATAGATTATTTATAGATCACAATGACTATTTTGTGGTAGTCTTTACAGAATATATTCTTATCAATTCATAGAGAAAGAAATATCATGATTATTACTTGAGAATTGTATCAAACTCCCAAATGAAGGAGAATGTATTTAAAAATTTACAATGTGTAGAGTTTGGATGAAAATGGTTTCATTTTTTGGTCATATAATCTCAATATATGGTATATCTATAGATCCATCAAAGATTTTGGCTGTTGAATGTTGGCTCAAACTGAACAAAGTGACTGGGATAGATAGTTTTCTCAGTTTAGCTATAAATTGTCAATGATTTGTAGAGAATTTATCATGACTATCTAATCCACTGAATAAGTTAACCTATAAGGGATCCAATTTACTCTAGATAGGTTAATGTGAATAAAATTTTAGGGAACTGAAGAGAATATTAGTCAGCATTTCAGGGATAACATTACCCAGCAACAGAGAAGGGTTTGTAATCTATAGTGATACATCCAAGAATGGATTAGGATATTTTCATATACAAAATGACATGGTTATAGCTTATTCTTTTCAATAATTAAGGTTCCATGTGAAAAATTATTCAACTCCTGATTTGGAGTTAGATATGGTAATTTTTACAATAAAGATATGGATGAATTATCTTTATGGAGAAAAGTGTGACATACATGATGATCAGAAAAATTTAAAATATATATTCACACATAAGGAGTTGAATATGTTCCAAAGAATAAAGTAAAATATGACTAAAGATTGAGACTACTCAATTCATTACCACCCTAGTAATGTGAATAAATACGTCAATGATTGAGTTTAAAGGTTCATGCTAGATTATCCTTGATGATGATCACAAAAGATCCAATATTTCTATACTTGAATAGGATAGATATGGAAATTATACATGAAGGGGAGAAATATTATCTTTCTCAAATGATTGTTTACTCATATATCCAAGTGAAGATTTAAGAGGGTTAGAAAAATGATTTATAGTTGTTAAAGAAGGTGATAAATGTTCTTAAGTTTAGTCTGTATTGTGATGTAATGATAATGTTTAGAAACCAAGATTGTGTTCCACTAATACTATATTTGAATAAGGGGTTATTATAGGAGGACCATAGTTCATTATTCTCTATTCATCTAGGAAGTATTAAGATGTATAAAGGTTAGAAAGTGTATTTCTTGTGGATAGCATGAATAGATATATCACAGAGTTTCTATCTTGATGCTAGGTATGTTATAATGTTAATTATAAGATAAAAAGTTATATGGTTGTAAGAACCCTGTTTTTGCTGCAAAAGACTTTGGAATATTCTTGACAATATTGCAGGGCAGCGCCTTCAGACGGCGTGCGATTCCGAGCTCCGGAGTGGCCGAAATTAAAATTTCAGTGCGTTCACACTAGAAATGAAAAATAAATGGGATAACTCCTAAACGGTGATCCGGATCAGGGATCGGAGTGTACTGATGGGTCCGTAATGGTGTGTTTACCCTAGGAACGACATAAAACTTGTCGGCGCGGGATGTTTGGACCCCTCACCCGCTTCTGGAATGTTAAACGGACAAATTAATTAATTAATTAATTCGTTTAATGGAGAAATGCTAGTATCTCTTAAACAGTGGCTCAGATTGGAAAACCGAGGGCACCATTGAGTTCGGAGCGTGCCGTTTACCCTAGGAGGGGTATAAGTTTCGCGGGCGCGGGCCGTTTGTGAAAAATGGCCCTAGGGGTGTTTTCATAATTTGGCGGCATCGGGCGCTAAGTTTAATAACTTTTGAACGGGGTCTAGGATTAAAATTCCGAGACTGCCGTTGTGCTCGGGAGGTGGTTTTTACCCTAGGGGAGGCTTAACCTCGACCCCGTCGGGGGTTTCGGATGCGGGTCTATTCGGGGGTTTTAAATTAATTAAAACATTAATTAATTTATTTAAACCCTCCCCCTCCCCCTTCTCCCTTGAACCCCCTGGAAGCCCCTCCTCTCCCTCCCCTCCTTCACCTCCGGTGAGGAAGCTCCGGCGAGGAAGCTCCGCCAAGGCGGCGGATCGTGCGGCGAAGCTTCTGGCGAAGCCCAAGAGGTAGGGTTATGTTTGCGTTTTAATTCCCTAACCATATTTCGACCTCAATTTTATGTGTCGATTTTTGTTCGATTGTCGAATCAAATCACTTGAGAACATAGTAGTTTTTATGAGCTATCCGACGCATCTTTTGGTTTCGGTTTTGGATTTCTGAGGAACCCGTAATCATTCGCCGAATATTGCGGGTTTGTGGAGCAGTTTCGGGTTGTTCCGGGCGGCGGCAGCCCAGGGTAGCGGCGGTCCGGCGGCTTCGCGCGCCGGTCCGGCGATGCAGGCCGAACGGAGGTCGGCGGTGGCACGACGAGCAGGTGGCTGGGCGAGCGCGGAGGCGATGGGTGAGCACGGGACGACTTCGGCGGGCGAGCCAGGCGGCGGCGCGGCGAGCCGGACGACGATGGGAGCTTGAGCGGTAGGCGGCCGCGGCGCGGCTTCGGCTCGTCGCCCTCAGCAGGGGAACCCGAGGCACCCCACCTCGGGCGCGGTGTGTGGACAAGGACCCGCCGAACGCGGGTCCTGCGGGAGAAGAAGGAGACCGGCCTTCTGGCCAGTCTGCTGGGAAGAACCGGACCCGAGGGGTCCGGTGCGATGAGGATGGGCCGCGGCCAGCGGGCCGCCGCGGTCTGGACCGGACCGGCGCCCCTTGCATTTCGGGGGGCCATATCATTCAAACGGCGCGTCCGTTTGACGCGTCGTCTGCGACGATGAGTCCGTATCAACAAGGCTCTCTCTTTAAGTTGTGTTTTAGGACTTTTGGATTCCGTGTCCGAAGACGGGTGAACCGAGAGCTTTAAGTTAATAATATTAATTTATTATTAAAGTTGTGACGGACGTGGCTCGCGAGCCAGACGTCCGTTTGACGCGCCGTCAGAGGCGTTGTGGCCCTGAGGCTGAGACGGTACTTCCAACGTGGTTCAGAACCTTTGCGGGTTGGTTTCGTTGCTCTGCGACACGAAATGCAATGTGAATAATTAATTAATTACTTAATTAATTAATTATTCTTGCGTCGGACCTAACTCCCGTTTGGGATGTCCGATTGATGCACCGTTAGCGGCAGCATGATCTCAGTCCTCGTGCGGACTTTTTGAGAATCTTTCCAAAGCATTCGGGTTGGAGACGAGGTGCGGGCCCCACGGGGCCTAGTTCACGCGTAATACGGTGAAACGCTACTTTTTCACCCGACATCCGTTTGGGGTGTTTGAGCAGTCGATTCTGGATGTTTTTTCCAAGGGGATTGCGGTGGTGCAGTTCGCCCGACCTTTTTCGGGGACGTGGTGTGGGTCCCACCCGACCCGGCTACGGTGAATAGTACCCTTTTCACCGGGTGCCCGTTTTGAGCGATTGAGTACTGAATCCCGTGTGTTTTTCTGAGGGGATCACAGTGGCGTGATCCGTTGGTTCAGTTTCGGGATCTTTGGGTGGGCCCCACACGTGTTTGATTATGGTGAATAGTACCTTTTTTCACCGGTTGACCGTTTCAGGCGAGTGAGTAGTCTATCTCGCATGTTTTTTCGCGAGGATTAAAACGGTGCACTCCGTTTGGTTGTGTGGAGCCTCTTGCACAATCTTGTTAAATGTGGAAATGTGGAGGTGCCCCGGTGGCGGTCCTTCTACCGTGTTTGTAGAGAACCTTTGGCGAGTGATTGCGTGCACTCCCGTGTGAGTGATGTAAATGCTTGAAGTGATGTGGTTAGCCGTGCCTGGGCCTTTGAGGTGGAGTTGTTATGTCACGCCTTCGTGTTGACGTCGGGTGCCGTGTGCACGCTAGCCCTGGGGCTGAAAGTGAGGTATACTTTGGGAGTATACGGGAGCGCTTGGAGGTACATGTGGTTGTTCGTACTTGAGAACGTTGGTGCGTTCAGTTGGGGTTGAGAGGGGGGGGGGGGGCACACATTGTGTGGGCCCCATGTGTGTGTCGTGTTCTGCTTTGCGTACTTGGACCTCTCGCGGCGTAGAGGATCCCTTTGTGCTCGTTTGTTTGACCAGCTGGGTTGAGTGGTCTCCCCCTGATTTCGTTCTCGATGGATCATCTAGTAGCGGTGTTAGTGACACCTAGTGATGGAACAGGCGTTGAAACCCTTTGGGTGAGTTGTGCTGGAGTTGGGTGGTTGCGCGAGACCCACTCCGTGTTCAGTTGGCCAGTGTTGTACCCTCCAGTGGAGATGGCCAGGGAAATTCTGAGTTCTACCCTCCAGCGGGGTTGGGCAGTGGGTTACTAATTGACTTCCTCGGGCTTACCCTCCAGTAGGGTTGGGCAGTGGGTTGCTCGCTGACTTCTAGGGTTTACCCTCCAGCGGAGACTGGGCAGTGGGTCACCCGACGGTCTTAGGTTCTACCCTCCAGCAGAGACTGGGCAGTGGGTCACCTGACGACCTCTTAGGGTCTACCCTTCAGTAGGGCTGGGCAGTGGGTCGCCCGTCGTCTAGTTCCAGGTCTACCCTCCCGCAAGGCTGGGCAGTGGGTCGCCTGTCGACTTATTCCAGTTCTACCCTCCAGCAAGGCTGGGCAGTGGGTCGCCTGTCGACTTATTCCATGTCTACCCTCCAGCGGGGCTGGGCAGTGGGTCGCCTGATGATGTAATTTGTTTTACCCTCCAGCAAGGCTGGGCAGCAGGTCGCCTGATGTTGTATTAGGGTTTACCCTCCAGCAGGGCTGGGCAGTGGGTCACCCGATATTTGGTTATGGATTACCCTCCAGCAGGGCTGGGCAGTGGGACACCTGTTGGCTTTCCAGACTCAGTCCTCTCGACTAGGCTAGTCTATGGAATTTCCTCCGTGTTTACCGGAGCAGGACCCTTGGTTGTACGGGTCAGTGTTGTGATGGCTTGACTTTGAGGAGACCTCTCGACTGCGGGGCAATGACGAGTTGTGGTTTGACGTTCCCCCAGAACCCTCAAGTGCGAGGAGCGCTTTCCCCCACTGAGAGGCGTCCTTGTGACGTGACATAAAACCGTGCGGGCGAGTCAGTGCCGCCCAAAGCGTATAGTGTCAAGG
Source organism: Viscum album (assembly GCA_963277665.1). Classification (NCBI taxonomy): domain Eukaryota; kingdom Viridiplantae; phylum Streptophyta; class Magnoliopsida; order Santalales; family Viscaceae; genus Viscum; species Viscum album. The sequence continues at coordinate 280,071,195 of OY728165.1, read as the reverse complement.
TGTGGTGATTGAGCGCCTTGGCTTGCGGTTCGGGGCAGACGTGCGGGATGCTGGGCATCGATGGTGTTACTTCAGGGACTGTTGGCTACTCTTTCTTGGGCTGAGATATGGGATAGAGATACCCTTAAGAGCTTGTTCGGGTTTCTTGTTGAGCATACAGATATGTATATACCTTGTTTCCAGTACCGACTTCTTGGGTTGGGTTACTCTCCTTCCAGGTGAGGCGAAGACGCGCGGGGTATGCCGCGTGATTTCCGTGTCTAGCTTCTCGTGGTTGGATGAGTCTACTCTCCTACTATAGGTAGCAAAGACTCGACGGGAAGTTCACCTTCTCAACATTTCTAGCTCCTTGTGCCTGGACGAGTCTACTTCCTTTCTCTTGTTGGGTTGAGCTGGACTCTCTTCTATGCTGTTACTCTTTACTGCACCCTCGGTTGTACTCCTCTACTTTTCTGTTCATTCTACCGCTCACCCTTTGGTATCTCCTTTGTTGCTCCCTCGAGCCTTCTGGGTATCCTACTGATTATTTTTATACTCACCCCTGCTTGGGCTTTGCCCGCACTTGGTGTGACCTCGTAGACGACAGACAGGTGGAGCGTGAATTCAGTGGAGCGTAGGAGCATGGGAGCTTGGACCGTGTGCGGTGGTCGTGGTCGGGATCCAGGTGGCAGACCCGTCAGCTGTTTCTTTTTGTTTACCTGTTGCCGGGTTGTGGCACTTTTTGGTTGGGCGCGTGTTTTGCCCCTTTTCATTTCATCTTGTACCTTGTATCTTTTAGAGGTCGATGCACATTGCGGTTTATATATAGCAGTTGTTCTTTTTTACTCTGCTTGTTCTTTCTTTACTCTGCACTTTTGCATTGAGTGTGCTGCGTGTGTGTGTACAGGTGCTTAGGAAAAGGCCTCTGCGAATTATTGTGCCTTCGGCACTAGTCGCCAGCCCCTGGCATATGGATGCGGGCCTGGGGTAGTTGCGGCTCGAGCCCGGGTAGGTTCGGGTCGTGACAAAGTGGTATCAAAGGTAGTTCGTTCCTTGGGAAATTGTGCGGACGTCCCTAAAAGAGGAATTGGTTGGGATATAGGGCAATAGTGTGGATGTGTCTCGACAGCAGCTCTCAGGCCAGGGATTCCAGTGATGGTGCGACGGCCGGCATATCCATTCACCAGGACCTTGATAACCCGCTTGTCGACACGGCATGCTGAGACACTTACTGCAGGGAAATTGGATTGTGCATCACATAGGATTGATTCTTTGACTGTCCTTCTTGAGTCATCTCCCCATCATTGTTGTTTTTGGTATATACATATATGCTCATATGGCCGCGACACTCCTTGATAATATTCAGCATGTCTCCGCGAAGACAGCTAGCCAGGATACCGGCTTTGGTTCGTGACGATGACCATGTGAGCTATGAGGCCACAGTCCAGGACCCATCATGCGAGCCCCTTTCTCTGGGTGGGCTGGTAGTAGCACCCCCACCTATTGAGCAGCAGGCAGTTTCAGCAGAGCATGCTGAGCTTGAGCGCAGGTTGAGCACGCTCCGTGAGTTCCAGCAGTAGGGACCGCTGAGGTTCAGTGGTGAGCCAGACCCTCAGGTAGTAGAGGTTTGGCTCGAGATAGTGGTTCACCTTTTCAGGCTTGTGCAGACGCCGATAGATTAGAGAGTGGCTTTGGAAGCCAGCCTTTTCCGTAGATCGGCTTGGCGTTGGTGGAGTCTGGTGACTTAGCTTCTTGACGAGTCGTCACTTTCGTTGGACGACTTTCAGTTGTTTCTCCGTGATGAGTTTTTCCCCTCCTGCTTGCGCCCCATTCGGATTCAGGAGATCTTGCAGTTTCATTAGGGAGGGATGACGGTGGCTGAGTACGCGACTAGTTTTGCAGACCGTGCACTCTTTTACCCGAACTTGGTCCGTGACGACGACCTCCGAGCGCGGAAGTTTGATCAGGGTCTCCGCTAAGAAATTTGTGCTTTCATAGTATCCTTGGGCATTTCCACATATGTCGGGGTGCTAGATCAGGCACTGGTGATAGAGAGCTTCCTCTCACGTTCTGGAGTTGGTGGTGGCAGCAGGCACGTTGGAACTGAGACGTCTGCCACAGCTAGTGGGCGGTGGCAAGTAGAACCTCGATGCATGTGGCTTACTGACAACTAGACTCAGGGGCGTGTTCATACACCATAGTGGTGCCGGAGGGAAATAGGGCAGCCCGGAGAGCATCGTTGCTATTCTTGTGACGGGTGAGGTCACTTGGCACGAGACCGACCGACCCGAGTTGCTGAGAGATTCGGGCAGGCAGCAGGCGCACCACCACGGCAGAGGCAGCGCCGTGATCGGAGTAGTGGCCAGAGAGGTGGTGCCAGCAGAGGAGCGGGAGGAGATGGAGTTGGGGGGAAGACGTTACGAGATCTCCCCGTCACCACTAGGCGATCCACGTCAGGCTCCAGGAGCTGACGGTTGGGACCGAGGACAACTGCGGGCTTTGGATGTCTACGATGATGCAGAGCACGAGATAGTGAGAGGTACCCCTTGTGACTCTTCTACTTATTACAGTAGAATTGTTAGGCTCTGTGTGTAAAAGGTGTTTCTCCCTGCTCCTTGTTTGAGGTGTTACCAGGGTGACGCGGGGCGTTGGGTGTAACCATGTGTTGGTAAGGTAAAAGGCGTGAGACCTTTTCCTTTAGTCGATGGTGTTGGCTCCTTTTCCTGTTGAGCGTGTAAAAGAGCATCGACTGTGGAACCTTGTGTGACCAGATATCCTTGGGTGTTTCACTATATGGATATTCTGAAGGAGGGAATCAACGGGCCTCTTTAGGTGCGGGCGGTGATTCCAGTCACGACATGCGACGTAGAGGTTTGGCCGGGGAGGTGAGCTACCCCCGAGGGCTTTCGGGCCGTTTGAGACCATGCAAAGGGATGGCGAGGTACCCTACTGCCTTGCCCTAACCCCAAAGTCTAGAGAGGGTGCACGACATCGGCAAGGGCCGACCTCGCGTGAACGGATCAACTCTTTGGTCTGTGTGTGGTGACGCAGAGCTCTGTGTGGGTTCTTCTGGGTATGAGGAAGCCAGGTGTGGGCTTAGTACCCTATGTTTCTCCCTAGTTTTTCTTTTCAGGGATGAAAATCTTGAAAGAGGGAATGATGTAAGAACCCCGTTTTTGCTGCAAAAGACTTTGGAATATTCTTGACAATATTCCAGGGCAGCGCCTTCAGACGGCGCGCGATTCTGAGCCCCAGAGTGGCCGGAATTAAAATTTCAGTGCATTCACACTGGAAACGCAAAATAAATGGGATAACTCCTAAACGGTGATCCGGATCAAGGATCCGAGTGTACTGATGGGTCCGTAATGGGGTGTTTACCCTAGGAACGACATAAAACATGTCGGTGCAGGATGTTTGGACCCTTCGCCCGCTTCTGGAATGTTAAACGGATAAATTAATTAATTTATTTTTTCGTTTAATGGCGAAATGCTAGTATCTCTTAAACAGTGACTCGGACTGGAAAACTGAGGGCACCGTTGAGTTTGGAGTGTGCCGTTTACCCTAGGAGGGGTATAATTTTCGCGGGCGCGAGCCGTTTGTGAAAAACGGCCCTAGGGGCGTTTTCATAATTTGTCGGCCTCGGGCGCTAAGTTTAATAACTTTTGAATGGGGTCTTGGATTAAAATTTTGAGACCGCCGTTGTGCTCGGGAGGTGGTGTTTACCCTAGGTGAGGCTTAACCTCGACCCCGTCGGGGGTTTCAGATGTGGGTCTTTTCAGGGGTTTTAAATTAATTAAAACATTAATTAATTTATTTAAACCCTCCCCCTCCCCCTTCTCCCTTGAACCCCCGGGCAGCCCCTCCTCTCCCTCTCCTCCTTCACCTCTGGCGAGGAAGCTCCGACAAGGCGGCAGATCGTGCGGCGAAGCTTCGGGCGAAGCCCAAGAGGTAGGGTTATGTTTGCGTTTTAATTCCCGAACCATCTTTCAACCTCAATTTTATGCGTCAATTTCTGTTCGATTGTCGAATCAAATCACTTGAGCACGTAGTAGTTTTTATGGGCTATGTGACGCATCTTTTGGTTTCGGTTTTGGATTTCTGAGGAACCCGCAATAATTCACCGAAGATTGCGGGTTTGTGGAGTAGTTTCGGGTTGTTCCGGGCGGCAGCAGCCCAGGGTAGCAGCGGTCCGGTGACTTCGCGCGCCGGTCCGGCGGTCCAGGCCGAACGGAGGTCGGCGGTGGCGCGGCGAGCAGGCGGCTGGGCGAGCGCAGAGGCGCTGGGTGAGCACGGGACGACTTCGGCGGACGAGCCAGGCGGCGACGCGGCGAGCTGGACGGCGGCGGGAGCTTGAGCGGCAGGCGGCCGCGGCGTGGCTTCTGCTCGTCGCCCTCAGCAGGGGAACCCGAGGCACCGCGCCTCGGGCGTGCGGCGTGGACAAGGACCCGCCGTACACGGGTCCTGCGGGAGAAGGAGACCGGCCTTCTGGCCGGTTTGCTGGTAAGAACCGGACCCGAGGGGTCCGGTACGATGAGGATGATCCGCGGCCAGCGGGCCGCGGTGGTCTGGACCGGACCGGCGGTCAGGACCGGTTCGGACCGGCCCCTTGGGGCACCTTGCATTTCGGGGGGCCATATGTTTCAAACGGCGCGTCCGTTTGACGCACCCTCTGCGGCGATGAGTCTGTATTGATGAGGCTCTCTCTTTATGTTGTGTTTCGGGACTTTTGGATTCTGTGTCCGAAGACGGGTGACCTGAGAGCTTTAAGTTAATAATATTAAATTATTATTAAAGTTGCGACGGACGTGGCTCGCGAGCCAGACGTCCGTTTGACGCGCCGTTAGAGGCATTGTGGCCTTGAGGCTGATACGGTACTTCCAATGTGGTTCGTAACCTTTGCGTGTTGGTTTCTTTGCTCTGCAGCACGAAACACAATGTGAATAATTAATTAATTACTTAATTAATTAATTATTCTTAAGTCGGACCTAACTCCCGTTTGGGATGTCCGATTGACGCACCGTCAGCGGCAGCATGATCCCAGTCCTCGTGCAGACTTTTTGAGAAGCTTTCCAAAGCGTTTGGGTTGGAGAGGAGGTGCGGGCCCCACGGGGCCTAGTTCACACGTATTACGCTGAAACACTACTTTTTCACCCGACATCCGTTTGGGGTGTTTGAGCAGTCGATTATGGATGTTTTTCCGAGGGGATTGCGATGGTGCAGTTCGCCCGACCTTTTTCGGGGACGTGGTGTGGGTCCTACCCGACCCGGCTATGGTGAATAGTACCCTTTTCACCGGGTGCCCGTTTTGGGCGATTGAGTACTCAATCCCGTGTTTTTTTTCCGAGGGGATCATTGTGGCATGATTCGTTGGTTCGGTTTCGGGATCTTGGGGTGGGCCCCACACGAGTTTGATTACGGTGAATAGTACGTTTTTCACCGGTTGACCGTTTCAGGCGAGTGAGTAGTCTATCTCACGTGTTTTTCCGCGAAGATTACAACGGTGCGCTCCGTTTGGTTGTGCAGAGCCTCTTGCACGATCTTTCTAAATGTGGAAATGTGGAGGTGCCCCGGTGGTGGTCCTTCTACCATGTTTGTAGAGGACGTTTGGCGGGTGATTGCGTGCACTCCCGTGTGAGTGATGTAAATGCTTGAAGTGATGTGGTTGGTTATGCCTGGGCCTTTGAGATGGAGTTGTTATGTCGCGCCTTCACGTTGACGTCGGGTGCCGTGTGCACGCTAGCCCTTAGGCTGAAAGTGAGGTATACTCTGGAAGTATACAGGAGCGCTTGGAGGTACATTTGGTTGTTCGTAACTGATAAAGTTGGTGCGTTCAGTTGGGGTTGAGAGGGGGGGGGGGCACACGTTGTGTGGGACCCACGTGTGTGCCGTGTTCTGCTTTGCGTACTTGGACCTCTCGTGGCGTAGAGGATCCCTTTGTTCTCATTTGTTTGACCAGCATGGTTGAGTGGTCTCCCCCTGGTTTCATTCTCGATGGATCGGCCGGTAGCAGTGTTAGTGACACCTAGTGATGGAACAGGTGCTGAACCCCTTTGGGTGAGTTGTGCTGGAGTTGGGTTCTTGCGCGAGACCCACTCCGTGTTCGGTTGTCCAGTGTTGTACCCTCCAGTGGAGATGGCCAGGGCAATTCTGAGTTCTACCCTCCAGCGGGGTTGGGCAGTGGGTTACTCATCGACTTCCTCAGGCTTACCCTCCAGTAGGGCTGGGCAGTGGGTTGCTCACTGACTTCTAGGGTTTACCCTCTAGCAGAGACTGGGCAGTGGGTCACCCGACGCTCTTAGGGTCTACCCTCTAGCAGAGACTGGGCAGTGGGTCAACCGAAGACCTCTTAGGGTCTACCCTCCAGCAGGGCTGGGTAGTGGGTCGCCCGTCGTCTAGTTCTAGGTCTACCCTCCAGCAAGGGTGGGCAGTGGGTCTCCTGTCGACTTATTCCAGGTCTACCCTCTAGCAAGGCTGGGCAGTGGGTCGCTTGTCGACTTATTCCAGGTCTACCCTCCAGCGGGGCTGGGCAGTTGGTCGCCTGATGATGTAATTTGGTTTACCCTCCAGCAGGGCTGGGCAGCGGGTCGCCTGATGATGTATTAGGGTTTACCCTCCAGCAGGGCTGGGTAGTGGGTCACCCGATATTTGGTTATGGATTACCCTTCAGCAGGGCTGGGCAGTGGGACACCTGTTGGCTTTCCAGACTCAGTCCTCTCTACTAGGCTAGTCTGTGGCTTTTCCTCCCTATTTACCGGAGCAGGACCCTTGGTTGTACGGGTCAGTGTTATGATGGCTTGACTTTGAGGAGACCTCTCGACTGCGGGGCAGTGCCGAGTTATGGTTTCACGTTCCCCCAGAACCCTCAAGTGCGAGGAGCGCTTTCCCCCCACCGAGATGTGTCCTTGTGACGTGACCTAAAACCATGCGGGCGAGTCAGTGCCACCCAAAGTGGATAGTGTCAAGGTGTGGTGATTGAGCCCCTTGGCTTGCGGTTCGGGGCAGACGTGCGGGATGCTGGGCCTCGATGGTGTTACTTCTGGGACTGTTGGCTACTCTTTCTTGGGCTGAGCTACGGGATAGAGATCCCCTTACGAGCTTGTTTGGGGTTCTTGTTGAGCATACAGATATGTATATACCTTGTTTCTGGTACCCACTTCTTGGGTTTGGTTACTCTCCTTCCAGGTGAGGCGAAGATGCGCGGGGTATGCCACGTGCTTTCCGTGTCTAGTTTCTCGTGGTTGGACGAGTCTACTGTCCTGCTATAGGTAGAGAAGAATCAACAGGAAGTTCGTCTTCTCACCATTTCCAGCTCCTTGTGCCTAGACGAGTCTACTTCCTTTCTCTTGTTGGGTTGAGCTGGACTCTCTGTTGTGCTGTTACTCTTTACTACACCCTTGGTTGTACTCCTCTACTTTTCTGTTCACTCTACCGCTCACCCTTCGGTATCTTCTTTGTTTCTCCCTCGAGACTTCGGGGTATCCTACTGAGTATTTTTATACTCACCCCTGCTTGGGATTTTCCTGCACTTGGTGTGCCCTTGCAGACGATAGACAGGTGGAGCGTGACTTCAGTGGAGCGTAGGAGCTTGGGAGCTTGGACCGCGTGCGGTGGTCGTGGTCGGGATCCAGGTGGCAGACTCATTAGCTGTTTCTTTTTGTTTACCTATTGCCGGATTGTGGCACATTTTGGTTGGGCGCGTGTTTTACCCCTTTTCTTTTCATCTTGTACCTTATATCTTTTAGGGGTCGATGCACATTGTGGTTTATATATAGCAGTTGTTCTTTTTACTCTGCTTGTTCTTTCTTTACTCTGCAATTTTTCATTGAGTGTGCTGTGTGTGTGTGTATAGGTGCTTAGCCAAATGCCTCCCCGAGTTATTGTGCCTTCGGCGCTGGTCGCCAGCCCCTGGCCTATGGAGGCGGGCCTGGGGTAGTTGCGGCTCGAGCATGGGTAGGGTCGGGTCGTGACAATGGTGATGTTACATCCATTACCTATACCGAAATAGAAATGAGAAAACATCACCATTTTTTTTCATTGAAATCCCCAGAATGTATAAAGGGAACAATTATATATGGGATGTAGTTGATATTTTAAAAAATTCATCACACTTCGATGCTATTAGAGAATATTTCTATTTGGTTCAACATTCTTTGTTATAAAATAAATAAGTGGCAAGGTTCCATGGAGTACCACATTCCATTGTGTCTGATCAGGGTCTAAAGTTTCCCTAAACATTTTAGAGAAGTCCTAAAAAATCCCTTGATATAGAGTTGAGTTTTAACCCAGCGTAACATCCACAAATAGATAGTAATTTTAACATAAAAATTCATTCCCTAGAGGAAGTATTGATCTCATGTTCTCTAGATTTAAAAGGAGGTTGGGATCAACTCCTTCCTTTAGTTGATTTTTCATAAATCAATAGATTTAAATTGAGAATTCATATGGGTCCATATAAATCCCTTTATATAAATAAATGTATAGCTCAAATGTAATGCAATGAAGTTGATAAATAAAACTATTAGGACATGAGATAGATGAATAAATGGTATAGAAGGTTATATTTATTCAACAAAAAAAATATTGGAAAAAAGTTGATATAAAAGTTATGTTAATAATCATTAATGTGGTATAGAGTTTGAATTTGGTGACAAGGTGTTTGTAAGAATTTTTTTATGGAATAAGGTTATGAGATTTAGGAATAAGGGGAAACTAAACCCTAGGTATATCTATTTATCACATGTAACTTTCATCAAACCTCTCCCAAGACCAAATGTGTTCCATGTATCTCTCTTAATAAATTATATACCAGATACTTTATATGTACTGAAGTCATAAGTCAAACCTCTATAGATAGATATTTTTTATGAGGAACAGCTGGAAGACATTATAGATCAAAAACATAATGTTTTATGAAGCATGACCACTCACCGAGTCAATGTTTTGTATAGAAAGCACTAGTTTGAGGAAGCTTCATAGGAACCTAAGGATATTATGAGACAGAAGTATCCTTTTCTGTTGGTATTAGAGTGATGAATTTTGATTGAAAAATTCATTTTAAGGAGGGTAGAGTGTAACAACTTGATATTTTATGAAAAAAAAATCAAATAAAATTAATTTCTTTGATATCTTGCATTACATGAAACCTTGTTTTTTAATGAAATGTGAGAAAATATTAATTTTATTATTTAAGAAAAATCCATATTATAACATTCCATGCCTTTCTGACCTATTACTTTTTGAGTTTTGGGTATTCGAGGTGTTTTAGAGGAGGCTTTTTGATGTTTCATGGTGGTTGGAGTTGTATCATAGGTGATGTTGTATATTCACATCAGGAATCATTTACATGACATGAATTGGTGATTCACTGCTTATGTAGATGGCTAGTTTCACGGATTGTATATGGTTTGATGGGAAGCCCCAAAACATATTCACATTGTGAAATTAGTATATACTGTGTAATTAATTAAATTCCTTGGTGATGTGAATTTTAATGGAAGTTAGAAATATGGGAATTCACGTCATGAATGGGGTATACAACATGAAAGTGTCAATTTCTAGGTTATTTTATTACTATTTAGGCTGATTTATTTTTATTCAGTAATATATCTATCTCTCTCTTTTATTCCATAAGAATCATAGGTTCCCTAAGGATACCTTTTATTCCTCTTCACCCTTTCTCCAATGCTTAGGTTTTGGTGGATGATCATTGGTGATCCATGGAGAGTTCTCCTCTCTTCCTCATGAGCTTTACTTTGGTTTATCCAAAGAGATCCACTGTGGTGGTGTGGTTTTGGTTTGGGGTGTGTATGGGTTGTATTTTTTATGACTCTTCAGTGGGGTGTAGGTTTATCCATGTTCTTTTTGTGTAGTTTTGGTTATGATCCATTTATTATTTTCCCTATAGTTCACAACATGATCATAAATATAATTTGATGTAGGGGATCCTCATTCTGACAACTTTTTGTGATATTTGTGAGATCTATATTATTTTTCAAACCTTTAGGAAAATATTAATTGTCAAAATGATGAGATAATTAACTGGAATATTTAAAACTGATTAGAATAGGGAGTTATCACATTCTTTACTAATTTAATATATGTTTTTTATATTATTGTTCTTGCCTATTGAAAATTCTGAAAATAATAGTTATTGTGATCATTGTTTGTGTTATATTTTTTATGTTTCATGGAACCTTGTTCTGTAGTTCTGTGACAAACCACTAAATAAAAGAATAAAGAAAGTATATTTGGATAATACATAGGTTCGCCCTGGATTTTTATTTGTGTGATAATACCCATTATAAATAAATAAAATATGTTATAATGCCCCTGAATAATTGTGGAAGATTGTTTGTGATGTTGTTGTGTATGGTTGTGCCTTTTGTGTTTTCCCTATGTGATTTGGGATTTTGTATGGTGATGGAAGTGAACAGCTAGCTCGGGTGATGTGATGGGATATAATTCAGAGGATGGTTATCTTGGATGTGATTTTGGAAGTTTTGTGATGTGGTGTGATGAGTTTGTGGCATAGAAGTTGTGGAACAGAGATTGTGGTGAAGTGGTTGTGTCATAGTGGTTGTGTCATAGTGGTTCTGTCATAGTGGTTGTGGAGTAGTGTATTTTTTTCTTATGTGGTTATAACATTTCATGATGGAATGATGAGTGTTTGATATGGTTATATGGCTTGGGTAATGTGGTGTGGCATCAATAATGGATGTGTGGTGTTGTGGTTGTGGTCGAGTGAGTTGGGCCAGATGTATCATTGAGTAGTTGAAATAGTTTCCTAGTTATCCATGGGATGAACTGTGATGATAGGTGAAAAAAATAGGTTGGTATATTTTCAAGATAGACCAAAAATATATGTGTGTTTATTGGATAACTAAATAGAATAATTTAATTAATAGTGTAATGTGAAATTAAATGGGTAACAAAAATATTTTGTGATAGATATAACTGGAAGGGGGAAGTGTTGTGTGGTTTGTGAGGTGGTTATGTGGTGTTTCATATAGTGGAGGTAGCCAATTTGGTAGTTTATGTTGTGTGCGCTAGTGTTGTTGATGTGACCCCAAAAGTTGGGTATTGTGTGATATCTTTATATAATTTATGTTTATGTTATTTTATATGTACCCTTCCCTAGTTGGATAACCTTACCAATGCTTAGAGGTTCTAAGTTCCAAGTGTATTATCCAACATCTAGGATAGTGGTGATATCGATGGAAGATACCCCCTCCCCCCACTATTCCTTTAGCAGTTATGATATGGTTTCGTGTTGGAGATTAGGTAGTGAGGGTGTGTGGACCAAGTTCTTGAGGGAGTGATGAGATATGATGTGATATATGGCCTAGGTGTCTATGGGAAGTATATGATGTGATGTGATGTGGGTCCAAGGTCATTGTGGATGGGATGTGTTGTGATGTGATATGTGGACCATGTGTTAGCAAGAAGGATGTGATATTATGTGATTTATAGACCAAGTGTCTATAGGTATTATGTTTTGTGATGTGATTTGGTATGTGTGGAAGGGATGCAAGAACAATACATTCAACATTGGGGTGTGAGAGTAGAAAATTTGAGGGGGAAATGGTCGAGAGGAACCTTGATTTTTTATTATGTTGATTCAATTTTATTATATTGGATGTGTGATTCGGTTAGTGATCCATGGAGAGGTTGGGTTTTTCAGATGAACAATATAGGTTCTGGTTGGTTCTACTATTTTTCCACGGGCACATTAACATGTTATTTTCACATGCACACTTGAGACCTTTGATATGTCCCTACTGAGTATACCTATTATGCTCACCCTATGTATACAAAATATTTTCCTAGTTTCCAAGATAATTTTACGTACTGAGATAAGCATTACTAGTTGTGTTGGAGCTATTTTTGAGATTCTTCCATAAACTTGTCTTTTTGTATTTACTTTTGATACATTTTCATGGTATTAGATTTAATTTATTCATGAATTACGAGATGTTTTTTTACCTTTATATTATCTTATAGATTTGTTTGGTGATTTTTTATCCTATCTCCCAATCCGGTTTTATTATATAGAGGGTAATTCCTCCCATACTATGAGATTTTTATACCATCGGTGCTAGTCAGCAACTCGGGGCCTACTAGAGGCGGGACTTTGGGTAATTATTTATCTCCCCTTGTAAAGGTATATATAGTGTGAGGGGGTCATGATAGTGTGGTATCAGTGTTTTGGTTTATAGAGAGGTGACATGTGTATGTCGTGGGGTGTGAAAAAAACAAATAAAACCTAAGTTAAAATGTAGTAATATAGGCAACCTAAGTTGTCTCTAGAGAGGAGTGCACAACAATTACGTTTTTCACTAAAATTAAAGAAAGGAGAATAGGTTATTTTTGAAACTAGTTTGGGTTCAAAAATAAAGCAAGAAATTGAAAAGAAAGGTTGAACACTAATAGATGAAGAGACTGACGGGGTCAGGGTAGGATCACCTTTTTTAATGTCATCATAGTCACAATGATCATCTTACTTCTCTTCCTTTTTAATGACAAATGAAAGACTCCTCTATCAAGTTATCTATCACCCTTGGTTAAAAAAGAAAATAGAACTCACTCCTATGTGCATGGAAGTTCATAAAAAAATCCTAAAAAACCATGGAAATTCCCGATCAGGAATTTTTTCTCCTTATAACTATAGAAAGAAGTCTACTAGTTCCACACACGTGCCAATGATCGTTAGACACTCACCACCTAACACAATCTTCTCGATCGAGACAAATTTCACTAGGCGGAGGGAGATTAAAATTCTTTATCCAAAGCTATTAGAAATGAGTACACCAAACTCAAAACAAAATCACATTAAGATAATTGAGAAACATTAATAATATATGTAATTCAAAAGAAAGATAAGGTTTTACATTTAATCACAAAACTCCGACATTACAAAAGAGAAACTCCCCCTTCCCCGATCACTCAAAGGTTTTACCCCTCCATGTGAAGGGTATTAGAGTTGAAAGGGGAAGAAGAGAGCATGATACAATTAATTACAAATAATATATAAATTTAAAATAACTTCAAGAACTCAATCCTCTAGCACAACCCTTCTTGCACCTTCTTCAACCCCCTTGAATGGAAGTGAACACTCTTATTTATAGGCTTACGGAGTAGAAAATTTCCCTCCAAAATTAATCCCCCGAAAGATTGAGTCCGGTTGGCATAGTAAATGACCTAATTTGGGAATTGGTCTTTATTCAAATTTTTTACTGCATCTATAATAGGTCGAAAAACGAAATTTCAGCTTCATTTGCAAGGAAATGTAGGAGTTATGGCCACCGTACTCAGAATATTTAATTCTGCCAGACAGACTTTTCGTATTCCAATATGTCGCGTTCCAAAGAATTTATGACCTTGAGAATGAAATAATTAGGCGTGGCCACATTAATGAAACTTGTTACTCTGGATTTTTTTCAGATTCATGTAAAATTTTAGCTCCAATGGTTTGGACATTAATGAGATATGGACCCCAAAATAAAATTATGCAGTTCTGTACACAGTTTTTGCGGCCTGATTTGTGAGCTGAATTTGATCTTCCAAATGATGGATTGAGCTTTGGGTACAGAAGGATAAAATGAATCCCATGATCATAGAGAGCCTAAAAAATTAATCAAACAATTTGGATAAAAAATATAAAAGATATGCCCGAAATACCGAATCTACACAAAATTGATAAATTTCCAGAAATAACCAATTTCCACAATTAAGCCCATAATTCAGCAAAACACTAAAATGATACAAATAAACTAAAATTGATTAATTGGAAGGGGTTAAATAATTTAAACACATATGAAAAATTATGAAAATATTATCTCTATCAATAGTATGGAGATTAATGTTTGGTACTATGAGGTTTGCTTGGGTTGGTATGGAAATAGAACAAGTTGACCTTGGTGCATGACATAGACAAGGGAGACTGGCTAGGTCACCGAACCCTCATCCCCCCATGATCTAGTACATAGACTCTAAAATTATTTATTGTCCAAGTTATTTGGTCATGTTTTCAAGGTAGATACATAAGAGACGTACATACATCATGATGTCTTTTTCAGGTTTAATTGGGTGTTTTAGGAAAATAAAATGAATTAAATAATTAAGATTTTATAAAATTTCATGGTTCTGGGCTTAGTATGTTCTCCTTGATTTAAAGAATGGTACATGCTATTCATTCATGAGTCACATAGGTAGTCATGGTTCCATAGGCTGATCCAGATCATCATATAAGGGTTGACCTGATAGAGGATGATGAGGTATTGTAGTGAGCTTTGTGTGTCTTTCAGTGGAAACATTTGGGAAAGTATAAGTGGAGCATCTCAGATCTAGAGACGGATCACTGGATGGAGGGTCTCTAGATATATTTCACCCTAATAAAATAATGAGACAAATTTTGGGTATCATTGATAGTTTTTTCAAATGCAGGGAGTTGTTCATCAGTGGTGGATCTTATTTCTTGGTGACCATAAGGAGGAAGATGTGTTGTGGCCATACTTTTAGAGTGTGTTCTAAGAGAAACTTTTATCATCAACGACTAAGGAATCTATAAGTCAGGAGATACTCCCCCTTAAATAAGGGAGTTTGATTGTGTTGGGGCTTATGACATGTTCAAGGACCACCAATCCCTCACTCAAGATGTCTTTCCAAATGAGGAGTCTAGAGTGTGGCCTCTGGAGGAGGATTTGTGCCTAGTGATCAGGTATATGGTCACTCCATTTACACTCCCAATGTATATAGATGTTTAAAAAAGGCTAAGGTTGTCTAGTATATTATTTCCTTGGAATTTTATCCTTGTAAGGGTGGCTAAAAGAGCATTTTTAATAGTAGATATTCAGGTTGTGGGTTGTTGGTGTTTAAGAAGTCAAGGTTCCATTCAGTAGGGAACCATTCATTGCAGTTTCTTTCCCAACCATTTGGGATATGATGTTTATGAGATCCTTAAGGGTTTTTTCATTTATGTTCCATATTATTAGGATATATGGGAACTATCAGGCTTAGTTTCCAACCAACTAGGGAGAACAGTTTTAGATGGGCGGTTAGGCCCCTTTTCAAAAGAAGAAGTTTCCTCTGAGGTAGTTTCAATGAAAGGGACCACATGTTTTTGTTAAAAAATTGATAGTAGATAGTGTTATCAGTTGGATACCTCATTATGGTCCCCTCACACATGTACCTAATCCAAATTTCTACCATGTATATTGTCAATATAGTGGAAGAGGAGCTGATAATGGTTAGAAGCATGTGTTAGAGGTTACATCGCCGGAAGAACCAAGAGTTTTTTGAGCTATTATTATCTTATAATATACCCCTATGTGTTATTTTTTTGATTTAGGTGCCTAAATATCCTTACCCCCCATTTAGTCTATATGTTGGGATTGGATGTGTAGAGGCTTCCAATTCCCCTGGTGTTATCTACACTAGTTGCAGGTTAGGCATCTTTGTTTGATGTGTGTCGGAGATGTAGACTGTTGTTGGGGTAACACCAGTTGCTGAGGTAATTATTATTATTTTAAAATATATTAATATGATATTATCCTTTACATGTATTTCATATATTATAATCATATAATCACTGACTTCTTTCATAAAATAGTTTAATTTTCTGTTTTGGAGGGAAATTAAATGGCATCTGTTGGTGAGAAAAGTTATCAATTGAGAAGTAGGAAAGTTGAGTTTCTTCAATCATAGTTGGTAGAGATAAAAATATAATATTAGGTTGGGGGTCTCCCCAGAGTTGTGTAGGAGTTAATGTATGTCTTGAAAATGAAGTTATAATAGTACCCCCTCAACTTGATATCAAGTTCAGGATAGAGTTAAAGGTAGGTGTGTCTTTAATTTCAATGTATTCCTATCCAATGAAACCAACAGAGTTGTGCTAGTTGAGGTTTTATGTTGATGATATGATGCATATGGGTTTCACCTGACCTAGTGTGTCATAGTAGAGTTCTCTAGTGTAGTTTTCCATGAAGGAGGATGGTATTCTGAGGTTGTTTATATACTACTGTTGGTTGAATCATGTAATGGTAAAGAACGGTTACCCACTTCCAAGGAAATATGATATATTAAACTAGTTGAGAGGAGATATTTTGTTATATAATATTGATTTATGGTCTATATATCACCATTTTAGGTTGAAATATGAGGAAGTTCAGAATACGACCTTCATATGTAGGTCTGGGAACTTTGAGTTTGTTGTCATGTCATTCGGTGTTACAAACACAACAGTAGTTTTTTTGGGTATTTTGAACTCTATGTTTCATGAGTACATGGATCAGTTCATTATTTCATTAATCAAGGATATATTGGTATAATAAAAGTCACATGATCAGTATTTTGGGCATCTCAAAGTTGTTTTTCTGGCCCTTCAACAACACCAGCATTATAGGATGTTGTCTAAGTGTGAGATCTAAATTTTAGAGGTGCATTTACTTTTACATATTCTATCTCGAAAGAATGTAGTAGTGGACCCATAAAAGGTCTTTTTAGTTGTATCTTGGGATACACCCAATAATTTTACAGAGGTTCATAATTTCCTTGGTCTCTCAGGCTATTATCGGAGGTTCATTCCCAATTGTTTTGAGTTGTATCCCCTATAACATCATTGACTAGGAATTATCAGCATTTGTGTTAATGGATCAATGTCAGGTAGCATTTGGTTACCTGAAGAATAAATTGGTAAGTGCTCTAGTGATTCAATTTCCAGAATATGGTGTGTTGTTTGAGGTTTTCTATGATGAGTCCCTTCTAGGATTGAGATACACATTGATGAAAAAAAGAGAGGTGATCTCTTATAGCTATTGGAAGTTTTTTTCCCATGAAAATAGCTATTCCACCCAAGATCCATAGTTATCATTAGTTATATTTGCACTAATTTTTTGGCAACATTACCTAATTTATGAGAATTTTGTGGTTTTCACAGACCACGAGATCCTGAGATATTTTTTTCTCTTAACTGGATCTAAATATACATCAGTTGTGGTAGATGGAGTTTCTTTAGGGTTATAATTTTGAGATCTCTTATACTCTATGGGTGGGTAATAAAGTTTCCAATGTGTTGAGTCTAAATTCCTGAGGGGATTTGGATTTGGAATCATTGGATGTTTGGAAAGGAATGGAGGATCTTATAATGATTCATCTTGATTTTCTAGAGAGAAGTCTATGAGGTTGTCTTCAAAAGATAACAATGGTGTCATATTTGATGCATTAGGTGGAGGAGTCTCAATGGGGATACTCATAGGTAGAGGTGATGTGTGATTGTCTTGGCCATGGTTATGCTCTCGAGGGATGTTCAGAGGATGATCTAAACCACATGTTGTTCAATGGGAGGCTGTTTTCCCAAAAAAAGAATGTATGAGGGATTTCTATGTGAGTTTCATATCTCACATTTATTGGTACAACATAGCATGAAAAAGATATATCATGGATTAATGAGAAAAGTTTGGTGGTTGGGGATGAAAAATTCAGTGGTAGAATTTGTTTAAATATGTTTTTTTTAGTTGGTGAAAGAATAGAATAATGTTTTAGGAGTTTTTTTTGAAGTCCTTGGATATCCCCAAGTGAAAATGAGATGACATATCAATGGTTTTTTTCATATGGTTTCCTTGAGCTCATGGAGGATCTGATGCAATTCAGGTGATAGTGCACCGACTGATGAAATCTTCCCACTTCATGGTGATCTTTGAGTCGAGTATTGTGGAATTTTTACAAAGGTAGTATATGGAATATGTAGGTAATATTCATAGGGTACTTAGGTCCATCATCTCTAATTTGGATCCTCACTTACCTAATTATTTAGGAGGTTATTTTAGCATTCTTTTGGCCCCCCATTTTCACCATATCACTACTTTCTAGCCTCACACATAAGGGTGGACATAGTGGACCATCCAGAAGGTGGAGGCTATTTTATTGGCATGAATGTAGAAAATTTGTGGATCATGGGTATGACACATGACTTTGGTCAAGTTTGTGTACAATAATAGATATCAATATTCTATTGGCATGGCTTCATTTGAGGCATTGTATGGGTAAACATGTAATTCTCTATTGTACTGGATGAAGGTTGGTGAGTCTGCAGTTCTTAGTCATGATTTTATGAAGAGAACAAATGAGAAGATCGAGTTGGTTCATGAGCAGATGAGGGTGGTGCATGATCGTCCAAATTCCTTTTTGTTTGTAGCTGGAGGCCCATTTATTTCAAGTTAGGAGACCATGTGTTCTTGAGTAACCCCTTAGTATGGGTATTAGAGTATTGGAAAGGGGAGTAAGATTTCACCAAGGTTTATTTCACCCTTTTAGTTGTTGGGGCATGTTGGTGAGGTTGTGTCTTAGTTTGAATTTCCACTATGACTAGAGAGAATCTACAGAATCATCCACATGTCTCATCCTTTTCAGTATCTTCACGACGACTCTCACATTATTGAATTGGGAAATTTGGATATCTAGGATGATATGATAATTTTTGGAGTGTCCAATAGAGATCCGAGACCATCAAGAGAAGTTACTCCACGAATAGATCATTCCATTGGTTCATGTCTTTTGGGGGCATGGTGTCCTAATGGAGAGGACTTGGGAGACAGGAGAAAATATGTGTTAGAGTACACTATGTTTTTTTGTTACTTGGTTTGTCTTGTTTTTTTTCAAGATGTGATGATTGTGTTTTTCTATCTTAAAAGATGTGGTGTTTCCTTGATGTATGACGTGTGATAGATTATATAACACATGAAAAGGGAAGTCCTTTATTCCTAATATAGACACAATATATTATGATGTGATTGGAACCATGTGGGTGTGTTTGTGTCTACTATAGTCGATGGTATCTTGACATGGAGGATGGGACTCCCTGGTTTGGGCTGTACAGAGGTTAATATGGTTTATGGTGGTGTGGTAGAATTTGAGATGTGATGAGATCCTTTATAAGTATATAGTAGGATGGTTGTTTGTAACCCATTCTTTTCTTGGGATTGGTTTTGATTCTTAAGGATGTGAATCAATTCAGAGGTAACTAATGTAATGGTTTGTGCCTTTTTAGCCCATTACCTTGCCATTTTTGGGTGTTGTAGGTGTTTTAAGGGATACTTGAAGAGGTTTCATGGTCTTTGGAGGTGCAATAGAGCTATTTTAGGATATTCAAATCCTAAATGGTTTAAATGATGTGAATCATTGATACATAGATTTTATAGAAAACTGATTTCAAGGATTGTATACAGGCTAAGGGGAAATCAAAAAACATATTCATGTCATTAAAGTAGTACATGATTTGTAATTAATTAAAAACCTAGGTGATATAAATTATATAATAAGTTGGAAATATGGGAACTCACATAGTGAATGGGTCACATGATGTGAAAATATCATGTTCAAGGTTATTTTATAACCCTTTCAGCTGATTTCTTTTAATTTGGTTGTACCTATCTCCCTCTCATTTCATATGAACCCTAGGCACCCTCGGGATACCTTCTATCCCTATTCTATATTACTTTTTTTCCATGGGTTCTGGTGGGTGATATTTGGAAATTTTTGGTGTGTTCTCATATCATTACCATGTTTTTTACTTCTATTATTCTTCAGAGACCCACTATGGTAGTGAAATTTTGTTTTGGGTTGTGTTTTTTTATCATACCTCAGTATGGTGTAGGTGTATATAAGATCTTATGGTGCAATTATGGGTTTGAGTAGTTTCTTCTTTACCCTGCAATGTGAAGCGAGATAAAAAAATATTCTTTGAGGGATGAGACCCTCATGTCACTTGTTTATATTCTATGTTTGATATTTTCATGATTTTAATTACCGTTGGGATAATTTTAAGGGTCTTCATAATTAGATAATTAATTATAAAGTCTAAAATTGATGGTAATGGGGGTTTTTTCACTTGCCTTACTACTTTTATATCTGTTATTGATTTTATTATTCATGCAAGTTTCCAATTATGAAAATAACAGTTGTTGGGAGACTTGTTTGTACTATAGTCTTTATTCTACAATGATCATTGTCATGTTGTTTTGTGATCACACAATAAATAAAAGTCTAAGGAACTTATATTTGGATAATGAACTGGTTTCCTTTGGATTTTGGTTTTTTTGGTAATACCATTTCCAGATAATGATGATAGGTGGTAATTCACCAAAATAATTGTTGAAGTCAGTTTGTGATGTTCTTATGCATGTTCATGATTTTTGTGTTTTCCATATGTGGTTTGGGGCCAACGAGCCCATACCCAAGTGGTAAGGGCTCCTGCTTGGCATCCAAGAGACCCGGGTTCAAAACCGGGTGGAGGCGAATTTCCAGGCATTATAGCATTACTGTAGCAGGTACTGTAGCAGTCACTGTAGATGTTACCATTCGGTACTATTTGGTACTATAGAAGCCGGAAGTATTCACCCGTTTTGGGCCTTCGGGCCACTGGTTTGGGCCTACGGGTTTCCAGGGACTTTGGGGTTGTCAAAGTCCTTCGGGTCACTAGGCCTTCGGGTCACGTAGACCATGGAGTCGCCTAGTTCACATAGAACATGGCCCAAAAAGGGATCATAGCAACAGGAGTAGCAACCACTAGATGCAGAGCTAACGGATTGGAAGAATGAGAGGGTATTGAAGATGCCATCGTGACCAGGCACCATGCAGCTTTGTATGGGGCAATGCTTGCCGATCAGTAATGCATGGTGGGGAGCTAGGAGATCAATGACTCAGAATGCTGGGGAGGGGTAGTTGAAGTGGGATGGGCCTACAGGTCATGTATTGGGCATGGTATGTCACTGGGATTTTGGGTCATGTATTGTGGGTTTGTCGTGCCTTGTGCCTTGGGCCTATGGGTCATGTACGGGTTCCCCTTAAACCCTTAAAAGGGGGATTAGCCATATTAAAAATAAAAAAGAAGTCCTTTGGGACATTCGGTCCATATGTGGTTTGGGATATTATACAATGATGGAGGTGACCATATGGGTTGATTATGTGTGGGTATATGATTTGGAGGTTGGTTAGTGTGGATGCGATGTGGAAAGCTGTGTGACGTGTTCCAATGAGGTTGTGGCATAGTGGTTGTGGTATAGTGGTTTTGGTGTAGTTTTTGTGGCATAGTGGCTTTGTTGTGGTATTTGGTAATAGTGTTTCATGATATCTATGATGATTGTTTGATATGGTTAGATGGCTTGGGCAATGTGGGGTAGTGAAAATGGTGTATGTGTGGTGTTGTGGATGTGCTTTTGTGAGTTGGTCCAGTTGTTGCGTGGTGTGGTTGATATAGTTTCCCATTTAGCCATGGAATTAATTATGATGATAAACAAAATAAAATAGGCTGGCAGATAAATGATATGGAATATAAATGGATGTGTGGTAAATGGATAACTAAATTGAATATATCAATGAATATTGTAATGTGAAATGAAATAGCTAATGAAAAAATGTTGGGAAACCTGTAATTGGAAATTGGAATGGTTTTGTGGTTTGTGAGGTGGTTTCATGTTCTTTTATTTAGTGGTGGAAGAATTTATGATAATTTATGTGGTGTACGCTAGTGCAGTTGATGTAAATCCATAGTTTGGGAATTTTATTCCATCTATATATCATATATGTTTATGTTATCTTATATGTGGCCTACCCAAGTTAGATAAATTTATCAATTCTCAGAGGTTCTGAGTTCAAGGTGTATTCCCATCATCCAGAATGGTGGTGATATGGATGGATGATTATCACCTCTCCCCTACTCTTCCTTCAACAATAGTGATACTAGTTGGTGTTAGGAATTACCTAGTGGTGTTGGGTGGCCTAGGTGTCTATGAATGGGAGGTAAATTGATATGATGTGTAGACCATGTGTCTGCAGGTGAAATGTGATATAATGTTATGTGTGACCTAGGAATCTACATGTAGGATGTCTTGTCATGTAAAGTGTGTCCCTAGTGTCTATGATGGGATTTCATGTGATGTGTGCCATATTTGTTTACGGGTGGGATGTGTTGTGATGTGATGTGTGTCCTAGGTGTCAATGGGTAGGTTGTTATGTGATGTGATGTATATCCCAAGTTTCTACAGGTTGGATATAACCCCCCAAAAATTTTATGGTATGTTCCTCTTAAATACATTCTATTCATTAGATGACCTATATTTCATGAATCACTATGTCTTTTTTGAATAAAAACATAATAGGAGAAAAATATATCCATTAAACATAAAGTTTCCACTTCTATGTTTTGAACTTCAAAAAACAGTCATCTAGAGTTGTGACCAGTAAGTCATTTGAACTCTCATAGAACCAACTTGGTTTTTTTGATGAATAATAACATACCCTTATGAATTGTAATTTGAATATAAATACGACCCTTATAAAGAGTAAATAATGGTAATATTTTATTTTCTTAAGGTAATAAGATAATGATATCTTATGTAAATTTTCAACGTGATATAGAACTAATTATACCTTTAAAATTTTTATTTTTCAAATTAACTTTTATTTTGATGAAAAAATAAATTAAAAATAATAGGAAAATTATTATCAAAAAATGGAGTTCATTTTTAAATTCAACACGTTGAAAAATGGTTAGGGTGAATTTTTGGGTTTTTTCTAAAATACTTGAATTTTTCATGAATAATAAAAATATAGTTTTGAGTTTTCAGTAGTTTAATGACATCATAATGATGTAATAATTAAATATAAAATGTTGGTCAACTTGTGTACAGTAACTTATGACATGAGGTGTCCTAATTGGGAAAACCATGGGAAAATACCATGGGAAAGCCCATGGTTTTGCAAAAGCCACTAATGAGGTGTCCCTTTTAATTAATTAAAAATCACCCTCTTAATTACTCTAAATACCAACTCACCCCCATTCATTTTATTTTATTCCAAACTCATTATACTCGATGATCTGGTGGTATTACCTCCCTATGTGTCCTCCTAAGGTGTCCTCAAGCCCCCAAGGCCCCAACCTTCATGTTTGGGGAGTTACTCTACAAGGTAAGAGAATCAACCACCCTTCTCTTTTATTAAAGATCTCGTTTTATGTTTTCTATTTTATTTTCAATTGAATTATGTGGGTATATTTCATTCTATATTCCCCTTTCTTCCCATATTATGTAATAGTGATGAGATACCCACTTTTCGCTCATCAAACTATTTTATTAAATTTTAAATGACGTCGTTAGGCTGCCGAATTTTCGTAAGAGGTTTCTCGATTTTTCTCTTATTAAGAGTTCCTTTCTTTTATTCTTATTTCCTCACCTCACTTAATCCAAATGATATTATAATTCAATTACATTAAATGAACTAGAATTATATTATGATAATTTAATATCTGATTATCATCCCTCTTTCCCCCGCCTCTTATACTAAAAATGAAAACACAGTCTGAGATGTATTAATTTATCACATTCAAGGACGACGGGTTCTTAATTTTCAAAACCATCTTCAATTCTGTTCATGAAAACAATTATTGTGGAACCAAATCAGAATTTATGTATTTCTTCTCATTAATGTTCTGGAATACCTACACACTAATAATATGTAATAATAACACAAAACAAGTTCATTGTACACAAAACCACCAAGCTAAATCCAAGCGTTTATCAATAACTTTTAACTAATGATTCATCCTCAAGTATATAACCCAGAATCATTATAAGATAATTTATATCTCTTTAATTTAACTAATAATATATATTAATAATTCTGTATGTTTAACCACATTTCAAATGAACTTCCCTTCATGAATGAAAGTAAACGAATCATGAAAACCAAGGACGAAAATGCTTCCAAAACAATAAAATTGAACCTCTTAAACCCATAAAAGGGCCATGAATGAACCTAATAAGGTTATTATAAACTAATTAAATGTATAGGAGGTTATGTATTTATTAATTAATGATGCTAAATTTTATTTTTTAGGTCATTAAAACAAACTAAGAACACACTTGAGCATAAGGTAAGGGGTTTCTCATCTCACTTTTAATTCTGTGAGTTTCCATTGTTCACCACATATTTCCTGAATGTGGTATATGTGTACTACCATTTGATATATAATATAACTATTCTATATATTTTCATGGTTTTCAATTATTCATTTTATAATTATTAATTCTTGGACACACAAAATGATTGATTACAATGTGGTAATGGGCTTGGTGTCAATTTTCCACTTCGTTGTGACTTACTTTGTTTGGTGCACCTAATAATCATTATGTAGTGTACCTAATACCCATTTGAGATAAATATTCATTTAAAATTATATTTCTATTAAATATCCATAATCTTATATCAGGGATATGTTTATTGTCTAAACCATATACCATTTTACATACGGTGTATATTTGGAAAGTTATTTTAACTATGGAAATATTGACGAATCTGTATTCTCTACTCTATAAAGATATTGAAAAGGAATATTGATTTTGTTTTAAATCAATGTATAAAGAATTATTTGGACATGAAGTGGTGTGTGGGGCCCACTATATCCCTTCGGTGCATCAGTTGGTCTAATGAGACAAATCAGTTGGCAGCAAACCCTTTGAGTTTGTTTCCAAAAATCAGATGGGTTTCTACCCACAAAACTAAACCATTTGAACGGTATTATGGTATCATGTGCTAGATAAATTATGCCCAATTAATAATCATTCTCTTTAATCATTATCAGTCATTACTATCCATGAGGTTTTCACTATGAAAAAAACTATGGATGCAGTTTCATTCTCTGTTTATTAACAGTGTGAGTTTTTCATTTATTCACCATTCCATGTTGATTACATCAAATTGTTTACAAGTCAGTTATTATTGATTCATAATTCTGTCATTTTTAACCTTAAAAATCATTTTATCTCACCCTTTTCATTGTTTACCTTCAACATGCGATGAAGAGGAGATCATTTATTGAGTTACGGTGGATGAAATTTTTAGTTTTTGTTATGTATTGTATTTTGTAACATTTTACAATATAAGTTGAGTTACATTTATGTATCTTGTTTCTTCAAGACTACTAAATTGATAGTTACTTAGGTATTTTCATTCCTTCTAACCATGCCAATATAACAAGTAATGCACTGACTCTGTTCTAGAGGGGTTGGGGTGTTACAGTTGGTATTAGAGGATGTTTAGTAGAAAACTTGGAAACTAGAGTAGGAAATGTATAGTAGGGAACAAAGCCATAAGGTATTATTTGAGGATAAACATACAAGAATATCCTGGTATTTTGGTAAGGAATAGATTCTGTGAGTCATTCTAGCAAATACATCCATGTCTGGATATGATCAGGTAGAGGTGGCTCTGGAATAGATGCACCTAGGAGTGAAAGCTCTAACAAGGAGTTTCAGGCTTGACCCAGGGTATCCTGGTACATGATAACGGGCCTTATTACACTCTTTGTTATGAATCTCCTGGGTGATATTCTTAGGATAATTCATATTTTTATTAGAATCCATTATTAAGGATTGAAATGTAAATTATTTCTCAATGAAACCATTTTTCTGGTTATGTGATTATCCATGCATAGGATCTCAACTTATGCTAAGTATTTTTTTATTTTAAGAATATAAATTATGATTCATACCGTAATCTAGTGTGTG
Organism: Viscum album; assembly: GCA_963277665.1. Taxonomy (NCBI): domain Eukaryota; kingdom Viridiplantae; phylum Streptophyta; class Magnoliopsida; order Santalales; family Viscaceae; genus Viscum; species Viscum album. Next base: position 280,045,660 of record OY728165.1, on the reverse strand, counting down.
ACATTATTTAGAAATGGTTTCTAACATAAAAAGGGGAAAAATATTCATGGGAAACGTAGGGATCTCCCCACTAATCATGTTAATACAGTCAATGTTGGAGAAGATCAGATCATGAATATATTGGGACAACTTACATAGGTTGTAATGAATAGCCATTCAAAACCTATGTTGGATCATTTCATGTGCCATAAGCCCCCATATTTCAATGGGACTAATAATCTAGTTGTTGCAGAGAAATGGATCAAGTCCCTTTAAAATATATTCATGGCATTAAGATGCAATTAAAATGAAAATGTAGTACTGGTAGTATATTTTCTCAAGGGAGATGTTGATCAATGGTGGTCCTGGATTCATAATACCATGGAGGAAGGAGAAATAAAATATTTGGAATGGAGGACATTTAAGGAAATATTATTTAAAAAATATTTCCCTCGTGAGCAATGAACCGAAATGAAGAGGAAATTCCTCGGCTTAAAGAAAATAAAAGAAGATAGTGTTGTGGAGTATGAGTCTACCTTCACAAGTCTAGCCAGGTATACCGTAGATTACATACATGACTCGATATATAAGATTGATAATTTCTTTGAAGGTCTTCAGCCAAGTCTTCGAAGTGCACTGGATTCTCAAAAATTTTCATCGTATGATGAAATTGTGTGAAGTTCCATTAAAATAGAGAAAGAATTTTCTAGATCAAATATGTTCAAGGGAAACCAAGATAAGAAGAGGTACTCTGATAATCAAGGGAAAGGTGAAGCACCAAATAAGAACAAGGGAATGAAGAAATTCCCATCATGCGAAAACTATGGAAAGAATCATCTTGGGAAATTCTTGAAAGGCATGGGAGTCTACTATAAGTGTGGAGAAAAGGGTCATCTATCTCTTGAATGCAAGGACAAGAAACAATTTGATTATGTTCAATGATATAATTATCGAGAGATAGGACACTATACAAATGAGTGTCCTAAGCTCCAAGAAAACATGCCTTATAAAAAGCGAAGAGAGCAAGGGAGAGATTATGCGATTACAACTACAGAAGGTGAAGTTCCTAATGATGTTGTGGTAGGTACTTTAATTGTTTCCTCAAACTTAGCCAATAATTTTTCTGGTTCATCACATTAATTTATATCTTCCCATTTTTCCTATAAAATTATACATGTCCACTTTGATTTAATAAAGGAGTTATCAGTCAAAACTTTTAGGGGATGCATCATAGAAACAAAGGAACGTCAACTAGTTCCCCTTGTGAAACATAAACATGATTTATTTTCTAACCTTATCATCATACCAATGACTGAATTTGATATAATTCTCAGTATGAATTGGCTGTCAAACTATGATGCGAAGATTTATTGAATGAAAAACGAAGTTAAATTTTTTGAAATTGGCGTAGAATATCTTATCTTTAGAGCATAGACCTCTCAATCTGATTCTTATCTAGACCCACCCCCATTAGCTCTATTGAATGAAATTATTGAAGAAGAAGAGAACCCAATATCTATGATTGAGTAAAGAAATATTAAAATTTAATATGTACATATAGTGCAACAATACATTGATGTGTTTCTAGTTGATTTACCTAGACATCCTCCAGAGTGAGAAATTGAGTTTTCCATTGACTTAATTCCTAGTGAAAGGCCTATATCAAAGACCCCTTATAGAATGACCATTATGGAGTTAGTGGAGCTAAAGAAACAACTAGAGGATTTGAGTGAAAAAAGATTTATTCGACCTAGTGTTCTCAATGGGGAGCCCTAGTGTTGTTTGAGAAAAAGAAAGATGGATCCATGAGGCTATGCATTGATTACAGGGAAATAAATGCTACTACAATAAAAAATAAGTATCCTCTGCCCTGGATTTATGATTTATTTGATCAAATTCATGGAGATCAATACTTTTCAAAGATTTAACTTCGATCCAGATATGTTCAACTGCGTGTAAGGAAGGAAGATATTTTGAAGACCACATTTCAAATCAGGTATGGGCATTACGAGAATACAGTGATGCATTTTGGACTGATGAATGCACCATCTGTTTTCTTAGATTTAATGAATACATCTTTCAAGGAATATCTTGATAACTTTGTTGTTGTATTTATCAATGATATCCTGGTATAATCAAAAATCTATGTAGACCATGTGGATCACTTGCAGATTATTCAGAAAACTCTTAGAATAAATGAATTATATGGGAAGTTTAGAATGTGCGAATTCCGGCTTCAATTAGTTTCTTTTCTAGGCTATATTATCTCTATGTATGGAATCCTAGTTGATCCTTAAAATATAAAGGCAATCCAATATTGGCCCATTCCAACAAACGTAACCGAGGTATGCATTTTTATTGGCTTAGCAGGTTACTATCGGCGTTTCATTCAGAATTTTTCTCGACTAGCTAATCTGCTAACCAAGATCACAAGTAAAGGAGTTAAGTTTGTGTGGAAAAAAGAATGTATAGAATGCTTTGACGAATTGAAAATAAGATTTGTCAATGCCCTAATTTTGAATCTTCCATCTTAAAGTGATGGATTTGTAATATACAATGGTGCATCAAAGAATGGGTTGGGTTGCGTCCTTATAAAAAATGGTAAAGTTATTGCTTATGCATCAAGGACTTTGAAGACTCATGAGAAAAATTATCCAATACATGATCTTGAGTTAGTAGTTGTAATATTTTCTCTGATGATATGGAGAAATTTATCTTTACAGTGAAAGATGTTAGATATACATAGATCATAAGAGTTTGAAATACATTTTCACACAAAAAGAACTCAACGTGAGGAAATGGAGATGGCTCGATTTACTCAAAGATTACGATTGTTCAATACAGTACCACCCAAGTGAGGAAAATAAGGTGGAAATTCATTAAGCAAGAAAGATCATGGACTTCTAACTCAAATGCGGATTGACAGAGATCCTATATTCATGGATCTACTAAAGATGGATATGGGAATTCTTAAGAAAGGGGAAACATCTTTCCACTTTCAAATGATAACTAAACCATCTTAACTAGAGAAGATAAAAATCTCTCAATATTATGGTGAAAATCTACACAAGAAAATTATTGCTGTTAAGGATGGGAGATTTAAAGACTTCATATAAGAGGAAGGAGTTTTGAAGTTTGAGAAGAGGTTATGAGTTCCATCAATACCTAAGCTAGAAAGAGAACTATTAGATGATGCTCATAGGTAAAATTTCTCTATACACCTGGGTAACACAAATATGTATAGAGATCTAAAGGAATATTTCTGGCTGGATAATATGAAGTGGGAAATTGGTGACTATGTGTCAAGGTGTCCAGTTTGTCAACAAGTGAAGGAAGATAGAAAACATCCTAGATGAGTGATGAAACCTATACCTATTTCTATGTGGAAGACGGAAAACATTATGATGGATTTTGTCACCGGAATATTGAGGACTCCCAATACGAGTAATTGTTTATCGTCTCAAAAAATCAGCACATTTCCTTTTTATAAGAGAGAATTTACCACTTGATCACCTGGAAAGACTTTATATTAATGAAGTTTTAAGACTTCATGGTGCACCTATATCTATTGTGTCCAATCAAGATCCTTAGTTTACATCATAATTCTAGAAAAGTCTCCAGAAGGCTTTGAATACTAAGCTTCATATGAGTACTACTTATCACCCCCAAACTGACGGACAGTCTAAAAAGACTATTCAAACTCTACAATACATGTTGAGGTCATGCTCTCTTAAATTCCAAGGTATGTGAGATCAATACATTCCATTGGTTGAATTTTCATACCACAATAGTTTCCATTCTAGTATTCAAATAGCTCCATATGAATCATTATATGGAAAGAGATGTAGAACTCCAACTTGTTGGGATGAAGTTGGTGAGAGGAAACTTATAGGTCCAAAACTTATTAAAGACACCACAGAAAATGTGAAGACAATCCAAGCCCATATTAAAGAAAACCAAAGTAGGTAGAAGATTTATGCTGACAACTAGAGAAAGGATTTGGAATTCCAATTTAGAGATCATGTATTTATAAAAGTATGTCCATTGAAGGGTGTCTTAAGGTTCATTTATAAAGGGAAACTGAGCCCCAGGTACATCAGACCATTTGAAATTATGGAAATAATCGGAGTTGTAGATTATCATTTAGCAATGCCACCAAGTATCTCCAAATTTCATGATGTGTTCCATGTTTCATAGTTTAAGAAATACATGCCAGATCCAGTGCATATACTCACCTATGATGAAATAGAACTGGAACCTGATTTATCATACTTTGAAGAGCCTATCAGGATTCTTGACACAAGGGAGAAAGTATTGAGAAACCTAATGACTCTTCTAGTAAAGGTTATTTGGAAAAACTAGAATATAGATGAAGCAATATGGGACCTGAGGATATTATGAAGAAGAACCACCCATATCTTTTTGGTGGTCTTTATACATAAAATTTATAGGATGAAATTTCTGAAGGAGGGAATAATATAACACCCCAAACATTTTATGGTATGTTCCTCTTAAATAAATTATATTCATTAGATGATTGCATGAAGCACTAAGTCTTTTGTGAATAAAAACATTATAAGGGAAAGTTATAAGCTATAAAATAAACATAAATTTTCCACTTCTATGTTTTGAATTTTTAAAAACGATCATCTAGAGTTGTGACCATTAAGTCATTTGAAGTCTCATAGAACCAACTTGTTTTTTTGATGAATAGTAACATACCCTTATGAATAGTAATATGAATAGTAATATGAACCTTATAAATAGTAAATAATGATAATATTTTTTTTCTTAAGGTAATAAGATAATGATATCTTATGTAATTTTTCAACGTGATATATAACTATTTATACCTTTAAAATTGTTATTTTACGAATTAACTATTATTTTTATTTAAAAATTAAATTCAAAATACATGAAAAATTATTTTCAAAAAATAGAGTTAATTTTTTAATTCTACATGTCAAAAACTGGTTAGGGTGAATTTTTGGGTTTTTTCTAAAATACTTGAATTTTTCATGAATAATAAAAATACAGTTTTGAGTTTTCGATAGTTTAATGACATCATAATGATGTAATAATTAAATATAAAAGGTTGGTTGACTTGTGCAAAGTAACCTAATACATGAGGTGTCCCAAGTGGAAAAAACCATTGGAAAATACCAAGGGCAAGCCCATGGTTTTGAAAAAACCACTAATGAGGCATTCCTTTTAATTAATTAAAAAACACCCTCTTAATTAATATAAATACCCACTCACCCCCTTCGTTTTCTTTCATTACAGACTCATTATACTCTAATATATGGTGGTATTATCTCCATAGGAGTCCTCCAAAGGTTTCCTCAAATCCCCAAGGTCCCAACCATCCTGTTTTGGGATTTACTCTATAATGTAAGAGAATCAACCACCCTTCTCTTTTCTTAAAGATTTCTTTTTTTGTTTTCTCTTTTATTTTCATTTGGATTATGTGGGGATATTTCATTAAATATTCCCCTTACAGCCCATATTATTTAATAGTGATGAGAAACCCCATTTTTTCTCATCAAACTATTTTATTAAATTTTAAGGGATGCCGTTAGACTGCTGAATTTTCATAAGAGGTTTCTTGATTTTTCTCTTATTTTGAGTTTATTTCTTTTATACTTCTTTACTCACATCACTTCATACAAATTATATGATAATTCCATTACCTTACATGAAATATAATTATATTATTCTAATGTAATATTTCATCATCATCTATCTTGACCCCTCCTCTTATACTAATAATGAAAACACCGTCTGAGATGTGTTAATTTATCACATTCAAGGATGATAGGTTCTTAATTTTCACTACCATCTTCAATTATGGTCATGAAACCATTTTTATGGTTGAAATAGATCATAATATATTTATTTCATATGGTTAATTTTCTATAATCCCTACACACTCATAATATGGAAAAATAACACAAAACAAGTTCATTATACACAAAACCGCCAAACTAAATTCGAGCATTTATCAATAACTTTTAACTAATGATTCATCCTCAAGTATATAACCCAGAATAATTATAAGATCATTTATATCTCTTAAATTTCACTAATTATATATATTAATAATTATTTATGTTTAACCACATTTGAAACGAACTTCCATTCATGAATGCAAGTAAATGAATCATGAAAACCAAGGAAGAAAATGATTCCAAAACAATAAAATTGAACCTATTAAACCCTGAAAACGGGCCATGAATCAACCTAATAAGGTTATACTAAATCAATTACATGTATATGAGGTTGTGGAGTTATTAATTAATGAATATAAATTTTATTATTCATGTCATTCAAACAAATTAAGAACAAACTCGAGCATAAGTAAGGGGTTTCTCATCTCACATTTAATTCAGTGAGTTTCCATTGTTCACCACTTATTTCTTGAATGTGGTATATGTGTACTTTCATTTGATATATAATATAATTATTCTCTATATTTTCATGGTATTCAATTATTTATTTGATAATTATTAATTCTTGGTCACACGAAATGATTGATTACAATGTGGTAATGGGATTTGTGTCAATTTTCTATTTCTTTGTGACTTACTTTGTTTTGTGCACCCTATAATCCTTATGTGGTGTAACTACTACCCATTTGAGATCAATTTTCATTTAAAATTATATTTCAATTAAATATTCATAATCTCATATCATGGATATGTTTATTTTCTAAACCAAATACCATTTTACATACGATGTATATTGGGAAAGTTATTTTAACTATGAAAATATTGATGAATCGGTATTCTATACTATATATAGATATTCAAAAGGAATATTTATCTTTCATTAAATAAAATTATAAATAATTATTTGGACTTTAAGTGATGTGTGGGGCCCACTATAGCCCCTTGGTGAATTAGTAGGTCTCATGAGACAAATCAGTTGGCAACAAACCCTTCGAGTTTGTTTCCAAAAATCAGACGGGTTTCTACCCACATAACTAAATAGTTTTAACAATATTATGGTATCATGTGCAAGATACACAATTTCCAATTAATAAGAATTATCTTTATTCATTATCAGTTATTAATGTCCATGAGGTTTTCACTATGACAAAATCTATGGATGTAGTTTCATTCTCAGTTTATTAATGGTGTGAGTTTTTCATTTATTCACCATGCCATGTTGATTATGTCAATTTGTTTACAATTCAGTTATTATTGATTAATGATTCCACCATTTTTAACCCTTAATAAGCATTTGAGATCAACCCTTTCATTTTTTACCTTCAACAGGTGATGAAGAGGAGATCATTTATTGAGTTCATGTGGATGTAATTTTTAGTTTTTGTTATGTATTGTATTTTGTAACCTATTTCAATGTAATTCGAGTTACATTTATGTATCTAGTTTCTTCAATACTAATAAAATGATCCTTCCATTGTGATATTAATTCTTTATAACCATGCAAATATAACAATTAATTCACTGACTCTAGTCTAGAGGGGTCGGGGTGTTACATTGGATTTGTCGTGATATGATGTGTTATGTGGTGAAGGAATAAGAGCATAGAACATTCATCTTTGTGGCATTAGAGAGAAAAATCAATGGGGAAGTGGCAGTTAGTCGCCTTTATTTTTTATGATATAAATGTTATGTTATTATATTGTATGGATGATTTAGTGAGTGATCCATGGTGAGTAAAGTCTGGGTTATATTACTTGTATAGGTTCTTTTTGGTTCTGTTTTTTTTTTCAATGGCACATTATCATTCTCTTTTCATATGTGCACTTGAGGCCATCGATATGTCCCTACTAAGTATAACTTTTATGATCACACTATGTATATAAATTATTTTAAAGGTTTCTAAGAGGATTTTGGGGATTGATATGAAAATTAATAACTAGGTTAGAGCTGCTTTGGAGTCTCTACCATAGACTTGTCTTTTTGGTATTTACTTTGGCGACTTTTTCATCATATCAATTTTACTTCATTCATGCATTGTGGGAAGGTTTTTGGTTTACCTTTATATTATAGGTATTATTTGTTTGTGATTTTTTATCTTATATCCTAATCCCTTTTTATTCTATATAGGGTGATTCATCCTATACTGTGATATTTTTATACCTTCGGTGCTTGTCACCAAACAAGGGCCTACTAGAGGTAAGACTTGGGGTCATTATCTCTCTCCCCTTATTATGGTATCTTTGGTGGGTTAGGTCGAGAAAGTTTTTAAATTTCCATTAAACATGGTGAAATTAATACAAATAACCACATTTTAAATATTAAGTACAATGGATTTATATAAAGGAAATATATTTATAAAAATGTACCTAATCTTTAGTAAAGTCGTTATTTGTTTCGAAAATACTATTTCCTCAGATTTTTTTTATTTTTGTGAAAATTAATAAAAATAAAATTTGGATCTATTATAAAATTTATTTGATAAAATAAAATTCAATTATTAAATAATAATTTCAAAATTAGCTTAGGTTGATTTTTCTATTTTTTCTAAAAATATTTTTTTTATTAATAGTGAAAAGTATGGGTTTTTATTGAAAATTGCCTTTCAGTATAAAGAATTTATAAGGTTCATTTTTTGAAAAAATGTGTTTGAAAGTAAAATTATTTCAATTATAGATTAATTAATACAATTTATATCATTTAAAATAATATAATATTTAATTTTGATATAAAAACCTTTTTAAACTTTTGAACATTTCTCTTTCAAAACTCGCTTTCTCGTCACATTTTGGGGTTTAATTTTAAGTAAAATTCTACCACATATATAAGTTGAATTTTGTAAAATGGATTTAATATTTTAAAAAATAATTATTTATATAATATAATAATATCAATTAAATTTTTAACCATATATTATAGTAAATAAAATAAAAAATATTTACCATGTTTAAGGTAAAAATTGGGTTACTAGAGATTAAATTAAAATGATAAGGGTAAAATATAACATAATCTTGTAAAAAATGATTTTATGAACATATTTAGACCTTATAATCTATGAGGTTCTATAATTACCCATTTTATATATTTTATAATATTAAAATTGTGGATAGACTTTCTTCTTTTCAAAAATACCAAGTGTGTTCTCTCTCCAACTTATAAAAGGTTGTCCTCTATCATTTCCTATTTACACATTGAAAATTATTTGGTTCAATAAAGACATTATAAAATCTATATTAATCCCCCATATAATCTTATAATCCTTATTTTGATCATAAATTCAACCTAGTAAGGATTTTGGTGCAAACCTAAGGAGGTTATCTAAAGAAGAGGTAAGGTTCTTTAATAAGAATTTTTAATTTATTTATTCCTCCACCTCATTAAAATATTATTAAAACAAGATAATATAATAAAATGATTATATAACATATATTATGATGTTTTTATTCTATTATCATGGCATATACTCATATCCACTTCCCTTAAGTGGGAAACAATAACACTGCCCATGTATACAACAGACTATCGACTCGAAAACTAATGTGACATGTTTTACATCAGCACCTCTCATGGATGGGTATGATGATGGTTATACTTTATATTCATGATATTTTTTATATAAAAATACATCTATAAATATATTATCACATATTCTTTTTTAATTTCTATATCATGGAAGACATGATAAAGCCGATCGTTTGTATGGCGGAATACTGCCTCGTGATGTGATGTGATTCATTTTTCAATTATGTTTTAGATGAATGATAATAAGGGATAAATGTAATGAACATATATGATATATATGAAACATAAATTATTATATAATTTTAATATATATTTTACCCTTATTTTTTTAATCCGTCATGAAAATGGAAATAGTATTCATGAGTACATACAACCCACCGTCTCTATAAACGGTGTATTTCATTTTCTATATCTAACTTTTATAGATTACTGTTAATACATATATACTGATTAATTATGATATTTATATAATTTTTAAAATATTTATATGATTTAACCATGATCAAAATAATCATACCAAAAATAAAAAATCAAAAGATAAAAGAAAAACAAAGCTGTTATTGCCCAAAATGAGATTTTAACAAGGGATTGTTAATAAATGGGTAATATAAGGTTATACGTAAATAATATAGGGTGTTATATATATAAGTATGGTTTTTTAATATATTTATAATAAACTTATATATATTATACAGGAGGTTCAAATGTGTATGAATGAAGTTAGGACTTGAGGTAATGGATTTTTGTCTCACTTTTTTATTTTTTTAGACACATGCCAATTCAACACCTATTTCTTTAATGTGGTGACTATAATTCACATGAATTTATTTTATTATAATTATATAGATAAATGTTTTTTAAATTTCCATTTTAGGATCTATCTTTCATGGGGTTTACGATTCAAAATACACCAAAGAGGTAAGGGAATTTTGTCTCAATTTGTATTCTTTAAGACATATGTTATATTACGCACCTATCTTCTTTCGTGAGGTGTATATACATACAATTTTACATGTAATATAATTAATATATTTATTCTTATGATATTATACGTTTTATTTAATGTTATTATTTCATAGGGCTTATGATTCAATGTCACAAAAGTGGTAATGGTTTTATGATACAATCACAATGTTTATCTGGATTGTTTATGATTATGCTTCTAATGATGAAATATTATGATAAATCTCCCAATAAAATCAATATTTTCTTATCCTATGATTAGTTTATGAGAATAAAAGTTTTCCCTTAATTTTCCTCTCTTTATGTACTCAATATTCAAAAAGAAAATTTTTACAGTAAACCAACATTATTTATCTCTTGGGTTGAAAAAACCCTTTCTATCACATTTCCATGTTTTATAAAATTGTTTTTGAAAATGTTTTAACATTATATAAATAATTTTTTAATGAAAATTTTACCCATGTTTTAATTTTCATACAAAATTTTTTAAAAGGAATCTTCATGTTGTTTTCAAAACAATACCCATTTGGGTTTTACTAAAAATGTGAAAGTAATTTTTCTTTAACATGTACGATATGAATGAAATTTTCAAATATTATGAACACAAAATATTATAAAGTTTAGTTTATAATTTTGAAATTTTATTTTCATAAAAAATAATTATAAAAATGTTTTGTAAATTTTTAATTTATAAAAAATTATTTTCAAAGTCAAAATGTTTATTTTCATCAAGAAATGTTCCAAGTGATCTTTCAAAATAATTTTTCATATAAGATGACAACATTTTATGTTACTTATACTTTAATAAGGATATATTTCATGGTTATAATTCTTATTATTTCTCTACATGGTCTATTTTTATGATAATAAGATATTTATGAAACCCGTTTATCTTTCAAGGGTTATACCATGATAAAATGTTTATAAAACCCACTTATTTTTCATGGATCATGTTTTGATGAAATTATGAAATTATTATGAAACATGTTTATTTTCCAAAAGTGATTTTACGATGAAATATAAAACATATTTCTTTTCATGGAGTTTGATATGATGAATGTTTCATAATTTTTTGGAACATGTATGTATGATTTTTATTATATATTGAGTGGGATCTATATCTCCCTCCAATGAGTTAGGTGACGAGTGATATATAATGATATAAATAGGACTGGAATAGGGATTAAACCTATTTTAGTAAAGTAATTTTTCCAATATGATAGTATTGGGATTCAACCTTGAATACTATGATTATTTTTGGAGTGAACCCATTCCAATATGATAGTATTGGAAATGATCCTTGAACTACTAAGGAAATGTTTTTCTATGATTATTTGTATGCCAAAAATCTATGTATTATTCAAATGATATGTCCTCATTACTCAAGTTCTTTGATTATATCATGATTCACATCTTATGAACTTCTAAGATTTATTCCATGACTTAATTTTCTAATATATGATATGCAGGGTATTATTTTCAAATGTTATTCTCATGTCCTCATACCCTTATTGTCATTATATGTTGATATATTCCTACTTTTACCTTACTGAGCATTTGATATAACCCTTTATTATATTTCCTTTATCCTAGTTATGATGAAAGATATTATGTATGATATGTCCAAGAAGGTTTCTAGTTATGAAGAACATAGTGGGAGATGATATATCTCACTTATGGACCAGTAGTTTACACATCAAAGTTTATAAAGGCAACAACTTAATGATATTCATTCATGTTTTCATATAAGTAAATGATTATTAATATAAAAATATGTAGTATACATGTATGATAATTTTGGGTCTTTAAAAATTTGTTGAATTTAGGTCTATAAACCATGATACCAATGATCCTTTTTCTGATTAATACAATGTTGGGTACAAAAATAACCCAAATAAATCTTTGATAGAGAAAGGTGTGTCGAAACCTAATTTTGGACATTATTACTCATTTTGGATTAGAAGAAAATTGTAAAATACTTTTTGAACATCAAATTATAATTCTAAACAAAGGGGTTGGTGAGGGATTAGATTACCAAATAAAATTCACAATAATCGCAAATTAATAATTTTCAAGTTCTAATGGGATCAATGGATAGTACATTGGAAGAAGAGTCCGAGATAAAATTTCTAGTATATATAAGCTTAATATGAGAGATAATATCATAGATTTTTTTATCAAATTAGTTCTGAAAACTTAGGAACAAGTTATTGAACAACCTAATAAAGTTTAACATGAAATTTGTTATGAACCTATAATTTGAAGATTAGGAAACATAAAATCTAAATATCTGGACTCCATGGTCCAAGATGAATAGAATATTTAATATTCACAACAAAATTCCAAATAATAAAGTAAAATGAAGTTGTAATTTATTATATAAGGAAAGAAATATGCGGGGTTCAAGGGTAAAGAGAGTCATCTAATAGTCCTGAAGAATTATTTTTCCCCATCCCTTTTCCACAATGGATTAAAAAGAAAAATAAAAGTAATTACTTGAAGTTTATTGGTGTTTTTAGGATATTTAAAATTAATATTCATTTTCGGGGAGATTTTAATAATATTCCATCATCTTTTAAATACATAATTTTTTTTAGATAACAAAAGAGATTGGATTTGGAGTTCAATAATAAATATTAAAGAGGGATATAGTGCCATAGTTCACAAGAATATTCTTAAAAAACCTAAATACCTCAATATTTTTTCATGTATATTATAATTGTTGAGATGAAGGAGATCAGTTGCCTATATGACATGGGTGCAATAATTAACCTTATTACCTACTCCTTACTCAAAAATCAAGGTCTTAAGGATTTAAAACTAACAACTATTTCTCTAAATCTAGCTGATAGGACATTTTCCCATCCTTATGCGATGGTACATGATCTATTAATTTATGTTTGGAAACTGTCTTTTCTTACGTGCTTACTTATACTTTAAATAGATCAATATAAAAAAGTTTCAATCATTTTATGTAGACTATTTTTAGTTACAGTAGGGGCTATTATTAATGTTTCTAAGGGAAAATTGGACATTCAAGATGGTGAGGATCAATACAAATTCATTTTTTTCGAAATTTCACATCTTTTGGTGATATTTAAGATCATATATGTTTTCGAGGAAGTGATTATAGATGATTATAAATGGAAAATCGAAATCATTTTGATGATTTTATTAGTGAGATAGTTTATAAACATTTTGAATAAAAGTTTGTTGAATTTAAGTCCACAATTGAACTAGAAACGATATAAAAAATTGATAATTTAATTAAGATTATTATTTCATAGGTCTATGAAGTGGTTTATCCACTCCCAAAATTTCAATACAAAGTATTTTTTATATTGATGTTTAAAGTTCACAGTCCTCCCTTATTCCCAAAATAGTTTCTTCTTCCTGTACTTTGGAACCTGAGAAGTGTGAGTCAATTAATGTTTCTTCCTCTACTGAAAATGAGAGTAATAAAGATGGGTTTAAGTTTATAGTTTTTTTTATTTTGATATTTAATTTTAGGTTTCCCATTTTTTTGAGAGCAACTTATAGGAGATTAATGACATTTTACCAAATATGGACAACAAGTCTGTCAATACTTTGTTACCTTTCTTGGATGATGAGTTTTATGTCAATGACTTTGATAAATTATTAAATGATCTTGATAAATCTTTCCCCAATACACCAATTGATTTTATTCCAAAGAATCATTCCATGGATGTTAGTGTGCTGGATGTAGCAATGACTACATGTAATTTTAAATTGATTCATGACTCATGTATAGAGGAGAGTGTGAGGGAGAGAGTTAGTAGTGATATCGGTCATATTAATAATAATTATGACATTTATTCTCTTTTAATTGATTATTTTGATGAAAATATAGGTTTTGAAGCTACTGGTGGAAGCAGGGTTCGCCCTAGAACTTTGGTGGATTTGGAAAGAATTTTTCTAATTGTGAAATTAAATAAGGTTTTGAGGTAACTTTATGAAATTTCTAAAAGAACACTAATGATTCAATTAATGTTAATTAAAATCAGTTAAATGATCACAAATATAACACATTAGTAGCTAAATTCTGGTTGATAATTTTAAATTAATCATTGAATGTGAGGAAACCCATGATTTTCTAATCCTATACAATTTTTCTCTTTATTTGAATAAATATAACTTTCTCAGTTGTGTGATGCTTTACATTTTTTCAAAAAAATCTTACATTATTATTGGCATCATTTTTTTTCTTTTCAATAATATAATTAATTATTTTCCTTTATTTTTATTTTGGTATTGCCCTAGAAGAGGTCAAGTGTGAATTAATGATCAAGAATTTTACTTTGTAAAAAAATTGATTATATATCCCAAACTATTTGAATTGGTTTTATATTATATAAAATTAAATTATTTAAATTAATTCATATATTTTTCACTTTTTATGAGAAAAAATTTATTCTACCAGTGGATCTTACTCAAGTAAAAAAAGGGGGAGGTTTCTTTGGGTGACAGATAATTTTTAAGGCTCTATTCTAGGGGAGTTAAAATTTATTTATGTTTTTTATACCTAAATTTAAAATGATTCTTTCTAATTGGGGTGAAATAAATGATTGAAAAGTTATTATTTAAGTGTTTTCCTGATAAATTTAATGTTTAAATCATTTTTTCACTATATCTATTTTATGTGTTTGAATGATGATTTTTTTCTTTGCATGCTCATATTGGTAACTTAATGATTATTTTTTTGTTCAAAGCGTAAAAATAAATCTCACCAGACATTTATATTGGATTTGTTTAATTGTGATGTTGTTACTAGTGGGTATCATTTTTTCATGTTGCAATTTTTTTTCTGAAAAAAGTCTTTTTGTTCGTGCTTATGACCCTCATAAATGAATTTTTCATTGTTGTATTGCAAGAGATTTTAAATTTAAACCTTATAAAATTTCATACCACTTTTACACTAAAAAATAGGGACTTTTTTGGGTTTTATGTGTGGGGGGTCTTTAGATGTAAAAAAAATTAATTCATAGAGAATCCATCAATCAAAACCCCCCAAAAAAATCTAAATTTCATTTTTAAAGTGTCACTTATAAATTTTTACTAGGTGAATTTTTTTCTCAAATTTCAATGTTGTGATGCTACTTTAAGAAGATTAATCTCAATTTCCTCTTTGATTTTGTTAGTTAAATCGTTTTTCTTTACCTTCACATTATAAAAAAACTTTTGTTAAAATTTTGGGAAAATGTTATACAATAATCATTTAATTTGAACTTTATATTTATAATTTAACTCATAATATATTCATCCAAATGAATTATGAAATGTAAATCCTAATCTATGTTGAAATTATTATTCTTTTATTATTTTCATTTTGTATTCATTAATTATTGGATAGGTTATTTATTCCACCAATAAATTTTCAGTCCACCCCATTCAATAGTGAGTTTATTTATTTTGAGCTCTTAAATTATGTGAGTATGTTACCTAGTGGTAAAAAGATTCTTATATTTTCATTTGGATATAAATTGGATTTTCTTTAATTATTTGTAAAACTTTCAATTTGAATATTTTATCGAAAATAGAAACCAATTTTGAATTGAAGAAATTTAATTCGACAGGGAATTAAAACATTCTACTTGAGAGGATTGATGTTGAAAAATCATTTTGAAAATGAGTACATTGTGGAAATTTAATTATTCAATTTTGAGATTTTTTTCTACCATTTAATTTCATAAAAATATTGCTTGGGGAAAATAAATATTCTAAGTGTAAGGGAATTTGAAGTGGAATTTATTCATCAAAAGTTCCCATATTTATTTTCAATAACTTATTCTGTATTATTTCTAAAATGTTTATTTTATTCATTAATTATAGAGTTGTTGTCAATTGGTTATTTATACATTAATTTTATGAATTTCTTATTTTAATGTGAATTTTTATGTATAAGTTATAGAATAATTCATTCTTTTAATTTATGTTTCTTTTAACTTTATATTAGTTTAAACTACGTTTTTATATATTTATTCAAAGTGTTTAATTTTTTTATGATTTATTAAATTATGTTATAATATTTAAAATATTATTTTGAAATTTGAGAGTAGATTTTATTTTAATATTAGATATATTTTTAGGATATAATTAATTAAAATATATTTTATTTATGTTATATGCCTCATTTAAATATATAATTTATTTTTTTTATTTTTCATTTACCATTAACTTATTTTATTTTTATTTAATTATTTCATTTTTACCTCACCATGTTTTTATTTGTGATGTAGGTTCACATACCCGTTTTCCAATGCATTCAAATTTGATTATAAAAACATATAAAAGGGGTTAATGTTGAAATGTTCTCAAGGAGAAGCAGTGTAGAAAAATTCACTATAAGGGGTTCACTTATATGATTTTGAAAACCCAAGGCACATAGACAAATTAAAAAAGGGTAATCGCATTGTTGAATCTATACAACTCACTTATCCATTATATAGGGGCTTGATGTAGCTGATTATTTTTCCTATAAAAAATACTCAAAATCATATAAGTGAATGCCATCCCGTGAATTTGGTGAAAATGATTCAATGTAGAGCTCTTAGGAATATGATTCAGACACTAAAATTTATGTTTTTTTTCTATTGATTAATTCTATATCATGCTGGGTTTTAATTAAAGATGATGAAGAGTGTTTTTTTGGTGATATATTTTTATTATGGGTTTGATATCCAATGATGGGACCTAGATACTCTCAGGCCGATGATCACATGCCAATTTTAAAATTCACAAAGGTGTATATAAAATTCAAATAGAATATGATAGCTGGTAAACCCCCACTGAGATGTTTGAGTTCACTTGTTTGAAGTCTTATGTTTCTGTGAAGCTGATCCTTGCCATGGGAGAACTTTTTTATTGACATGATGTGCACTTATTAATTTTTCTTTTTCTTAAAATGTTGATTGAGAAGTGAAGATGAGAACTATGAATTGGGGATGGATTTAGATAATGTTATGGATACTGTATCGAACAATGGATGAAGTGATCTAGACTCAATACTGGTCAAGTGTATTATATATTATATTAGTGATGTGACATTAATTACAACTTGTTAAAATTAATAAAGTGTGTAATTATAGTTGGGAAATTATGCTTGTGTGATAGTGTAATGTAAAAAAGACTAGAAATTTATACTTTATTTTGATATTAAACAAATGAGGTGGTGAATATAAAAAATGGGTTTGTATACTCTTTTAAAAAGTGTATGGGTAGAAAATATTTTTCTGAAGTGTAGAGGTTGGGGAGAGTATGTCACAATCCATGTTGGGTCATCATCCAAACTAGCGTCCGACCTGGTATGTGGCAAAAACCAAATGGCATTTTATATCCTCACGGGATGGAATAAGTTCCCAGGTATCATAAAAAATGTGTGGGAACAATTTACCTGAATTTATATGCATTAAATAACCAACAATAATCAATAAACTGAATTTGACAATTAAAACCAAACAAAACTTAAACAATTTTCATAATTGAGTAACAATGTTTAAGATAAAATTAAACAAGTATAAAACAAAAATGAATCACAATATATCACCGAAAACACCAGTTGGAAAGGGGCACCACCCACAAGCCATCTTCACAACACCACACAAAAACAAACCTCTTGCAACTCAAACCACCTTCTCTAATGGCCTTGCCATTACCCGAGTCAAACCTTAACAAGTCTAATTACACCTAAAGGTGTAAGTAGGGTCTGATCCTAATCCTAGTAGGATTACAACCAATACAAAATTTCATGGTATAAACATTATAAGACAAATAGATTGGAATTTTTTATAAATAAGATATGCTAGTAACTATTTTAATGAAAGAAAATTTAAATGAGAAACAACTTTAAAGAAAGAAACTTTAATAAATACATGATTACTTCTGAAATTACCAACCATACATATTGTTTTCCGATGGTAATTGTGTTATAGCCAATGAGGACTAGTCATGGAAAATAACCCTAGGCACTAGATTGGAATGGGACCCTAGGTGCCTCATATCTTGGTAAACTTTGTAATAGAAACCATAAAAAATATATTTCTTGTGCATGAGACACTAGAGAGGATCAACATCCAAAGTTCTAGTTGTCTCAAACAATAGACCATATTTTTTTAGTGTTTTCACCATCAATCCTGTTAAGTGAAATCGGGTTGTATCCACTTCTAAATCACTAGAATACTAGTCCTAGTCCTCCCACCTAGATAACTAAGCTTCCCTTTTGTACTCGATCAAGTTTCACATATCATATTACACCACTTGTACATTTCATAAAAAAAGGCATTAAACATCATATGCCACCACTTGCACACCCAATTCCACATAGAAAATCCACTTTAAAATAAAATGAATATTTAATAATATAATAAATCCACCTTCACACCACTCACAGTAATCAAGGAACATGATAAATTACTCAATAAAGGAAAATAAATTCCAGAAATAATATTTAAACATGGAACCACATACCTTTTATGTCAAAATGCCCAAAACATTGGTGTGAATATCCTACCACACCTCAATCACACCATAAGTAAGAAAAAAAACCTAACCATGATGATTGAACCCAAAAAACTCAAGATCAAACCATAAGAATGAAACCTTGAATATATGAAGAATATAACCCCAAGAAAAGAGGTAAGAAACCCTAAAAAATGAAGAAATCAAGGAAGAAATCACTTTCTTTAAGGATCTTGAAGTTTCCCCACAAAATTCCATTCAAAAATGGGTGTCTAAGGGAGATTAAGGGAGGAAGGGAAGCTCCAATGGTTGAAAATCTTAAGTGAGGTAAAAAATTGGTGGAATATAGTTTAAATACGAAAATAGAAAATGGTAAAAATCCATTTTTTAATGAGATGGACATCATGAATAGTTTTTCCTCATAGTTTAATAAACCCTGCAGCAAACTATGCCGCACGCTCTGTCCAGCCATGTGGTAGGTTCTCTCTCCTACCACACAGTTACCTAGGTTGGGATCATGGTTTCCACTAACTATGCACCAACTATGAACTTGTTCATAGCCACCCAAAAATTTTCATTTTTCTTTAAAACTCAATAAGAAACCAAGGGAGTAAATAAAGATCAAAAATAAAAAATATATATAAAAATAAAAACACTTATGTGACAATTCTCCCCACCATGAAAAATTTCTGACCTCATAAAATAAACCCGAAGCTTGATCAGAAAATAAAAATGGATATTTTTTTATCAACCCATGAATTATGTTCCCAGTTCACATGCACATCACTCCCTTACTACCAAAGTAAATATACCATTGAAATAGACTTCGGACAAAACACTTTATCTTAGTAATCCACTATTTGCACTGATCGTTCAAACACTAATATATCGGGCTCTATCTCTAGTTCATCCCAATTTAATGCATTGGATGGAACTAGATTATACTTATTTAATTAAGATACATGAAATAATTTGTGAATGTAAGGAAACTGAGAAGATTAAGATAACATGTATGACACCCTTTCAATCTACTCGGTGATCATGAAAGGTCTGACATACCTCAACATTAGCTTTCCCTACATTCCCAAATGATAATTTCCCAAGCAAGGGGCCACTTTCAAGAATACTTGATCACCAATAGAAAACTTAAGATCTCGATGACTTTGATCAATATAAATTTTTTTGTGACTTTAAGCTGTCAATAACTGCTGTATGCTCACCTTGAATTTCTCAAATGTCTCTTACATAAGGCTCAATCCCAAAAGTGAGGTCTCGCCTACCTCATCACAATATAAAGGAGACTGACTTGGTCGACCGTAAAGCACCTAAAAAGTATACATATTAATTGAATATTAGAAACTATTATTATAAGATAATTTGACCCATCCCATGTGGCTATCTCACAATCCTTTAAAATCTAAAACACATGCATGATGCATGTCTTCTAGAATCTAATTTTCCTTCTCTGTATGACCTTTGGTTTGAGGATGGTATGTCATACTCATCTTAACTTGTGACCACAATGCCTTTTTATAGCCTTTCCAAAATTGAGAGTTAAAATAGGGGGTCTCTATCAGAAACAATTACTGAGGACACACCATTAAGCCTTACCACCTCTTGAACATTCAATTGGCCCATCTCATACATTTTTGTCTATCTCTAATAAGAATAAAATGTGATGATTTGGTCAAATGATCGATTACCACCCAAATATTGTTCCTTCATCAAGGTGTTTGATGAAATACAATGATGAAATCTAGGGTGAAATCATCCCACTTCTAGGTAGGATTGGGTAACGGCTGAAGCAAACCAAAGGGTCTTTGATGTTCCGCATTTACCTGATATCATTCATAGCACCTCGATACAAAATAATCTATATCCTACCCCAATCACCACCACCAAAACTATCAAAAAACATCATAATACAATTTTTTATCTCCAATATGAATGACCCATTGAGATTGGTGTATATCATGGATCAAAACCTTTACCAAAGACAAAAACAATATGCAACATCCCTTAAAGAACAATATTCCGGCAAAAGATAACGACTAATCAAAAGATGCTTCCCCACCATGAAGAAACTGTGAAGACTACTGGAATAAATCATCACTATCCTACTCTTTATGGATCAACTCTAGGAGGGAAGGATTCAACTAAGCACTTTCCAAGAATGCATCTCCACTATTCTCCATGGTCTCCAATTGCATCTCGGAAAAGAGCCCCATCAAATTCCACTCATCACTATACTTCCTCAAAGCCCGAACTAGAACTTTTCTACACAAGGATTCAGACACTACATTACCCTTTTGTAGGGTATAGATGATATCAAAATTTAACCCCTATAAATACTCAATGAAATGACACTAACTCATGTTCAAATATTTTTGGGAGAAAATGTAGGCTAATTTTTTTTGGTCCGAATAGAGCATAAACTTATCCCTAAAAAGATAATGGGTACATGTCTTTAGGGAATGGATCACAACTTATAATTCCAATTCATGGGTTAAGTAATTTTTTTCACGCGGTTAGAGTTGGAGAGAACCATACGCCACCACATGATTATCCTACATGATCACACACCCAAGGCCTATACATGAAGCATCGTAGTAAACCACACTACCCTTACCAGAGTTCGGAAAGATAAAAATAGGTTTGGTTGTCAATAATGGAATTAACTCTTCAAAGTATTCATGTCGCTCTGGGATCCATTTAAACTTCACCCCTTTCAAGGTGATTTTGGCCATGGACGAAGCAAGCTGAGATAAATTCCAAACAAACGTTCTATAATAACCTACGAGGCAAAGAAAACTCTGATCTCAAACACATTCTTTGGATGATCCCATGAAATAACTGCACTGATCTTATTAAGGTACACTAAAACCACTCTCTCCAAAATCACATGGCCCAAAAATTCACCTCCTGGATACAGATGGTTCACTTTAAAATTTTTTCATAAATGCGATGATCCAACAGAGTGCCCAAAATGATCCAAAAGTGATGTTGATGCTCTGCCTCGGATCCAGAATAAAATAGGATGTTGTTCACGAATGTCACAATTAAGGATTCAAGATACTGGTAGAACACCCTATTCATGAGTTCCATAAAAACTACTAGAGCATTGGTTAATCCTAAAGGCATGACCAAATACTCAAAGTGGTCATACTTACTTTGGAAATACATCTTTGGTATATCCGCCTCTCTCACTCTGACTTGGTGGTTACCCGAACACATGTCTAACTTGGAAAACCACCTTTCCCCTTTAGTTGGTTAGAAAATTCATCAATTTGGGAAAGTTTTAATTATTATTAATGGTTACTTTATTTAGATTTCGGTAGTTGATGCACAACTGGAGAGATCCATAGGCCTTCTTCACGAATAGAACATGAGAGGCCCAATGAGAGATGCTTAAGAGAATGAACCCTTTGGATTCCAAGTCATCCGACTATATTTTTAATTATATTAGCTCGTTGGGGGTTGTATGATATGAGGGAAGATATATTGGTTGTGTTACCAGGGCCAAATCAATCGATAACTCTATGTCTCGCTCTGGGGGTATGATCGGAAAATAATCTAAAAATACCACTAGGAACTCATCCACCACATGAGGTAATACACCCTCAAGAGAACCAACATCGTCTTCCAGTGAAATAGATGGTAACTGAAAGACATGATTTCCCAACACTAGGAGTGGGGGTCCCGCATGACCCAACCAAGGATCTCATTACCCAAGAAATACTTGAGGACTCCCATCAGGTACCATAAAACTCACATGTATCCTATAGAAATCGTTATGATCTTAGAAGCACACAAGACAATACTTGTTGAGGATTACATCGAAACGGTTCATATCCAAGACCAGGAAAACCCATTCCATATCGACCCCTAACATGGAGAGCGAACAAGATGGGCACCTAAAACCCTGTTCCTTCTTAATACCCAATGACGTTACCAAATCCATTAAAAAAGACACCATATCAGTTATTAAGTTACCAAGATTCATAAGCGGTGTAGAGGTAAAAGAAACATATACACCAGTATTAAATAAAACAACTTGTATAGAAGATTCAATTAGAATGTTACCATGAACTATCGAGGGACCTACATCACGTCTTACTGGTACCTGATCTCCAGTATGAAGATGTCTGCTCTCTGCATGAGAACTACCGCTCACCTTTGGCTCTACCCTAAACTAGATCTACCCTAATGACTACCTAGTCCTATCGTCATGACCACCAAACCAAGATCCCATCATACCAAGAGGCCCCGAATGAATTGACACTCCCCTAGAAGCCACATATCTTGCCCCACTCTGGTATGGGCACATCACCCTACAAAAATGATATATGTACCCCATAACCCAAAATTGATGATAAATCCTAGGAGGATATGTACATGAATATTGGATATGTCCTGTCCTTCCACATTGATGGAACATGATAGACCATGCATAAAAAACTACAGATGATGACTACCTAGAAGGATGGCTTGAACTACTACCTCCCTTCTTCTCTTACTCATCCCACATCCTCTTCTTCTCATATGAAATACTAGTGGACACCACTTACATTGACCCATAAGAACTATATTTTCCCTTTAGTTCAATCTCCACCATAAAATCTTGATCAACTCCCTCAGCATAGGTCTTTAGATTGAACAGAAAAACCTTAGAATGCATCTTCAGTCGCAAACCCCTTCAGAACTTCTGAGCCTTCAGCTCCTCATTAGAGATTATTTCAGGTGAATATCAAACTAGATCAGAAATGTGTTTGGAATAATCTATAACTGACTCTTCCCCCTAAAAAAGATCTATAAACTATCTATATCTTAGATAATCCAAGACCTCGGCACACTACTAGTTGTTGAAGATATCCTTGATGTCCTTCCAACTCATCTTCTCATAATTCCCAGCTTGAAGCACTGAGTCCCACCACCTTCGAATGGGACCATCTATCAGGAATGAGACAAATTTTAATCTAACTTTATCAGGGGTATCAAGAAATTAAAACATGATCCCTATCTTCTCAATCCACTCCTCTACTTCAGGAGGCTCTGTGCTACCTTGGAAAGAAGGATGTTTGTTTTTGAGAAACTCTTGGGATTTGTACTTATGAGGGCCAGATTTATCTTCCCTAACTAGATTAGAACTAGGGCCCACTACCTTTCCCAATTCCTAAGCATCCTTTTCCAAATCTTTCACCAACCTCTAATCAAGCAATGAGGGAGAACACTCTCTAGATTCATCCCATGGTTTCAAAGGTGCTCTCAGGGGAAGCATGTTGCTACAAAAATAAACAGTCACAAGAAAAATCATCAGTTCAACAGGTTGGAAAATATTCAATAATAAAATAAAATATAAATAAATCAATCTCATCACAATAATGAAATGGCCAAACCACTTCACCCCCACCCAATGTCCACGTACAGTTTGCAGCCTGTACATCCCACCAGGAGGAGAGGTAAAAAAATCCCAACATCCCATGGGGACTCGAGGTCTGTCACATGGTGTGCTAGAAAGTAACCCTACTCGCAACTATAAATTCGATCCCTAAGAGTCCTAGCTTCTATATAACCATAATAATCCCAAATAAAATACCTCAAAGGGATATAACTACTTTGATACCATTTTTTCACAAACCAAGCTAGGTCATCATCCAAACTAGTGCCAGACCCTGTCTATGGTAAGGATATAAGTGCTTTCTCAATCCCCACGGGCTAACACAAGGTCACGAGTATCATAAATAATGATTGGGAATTATTTAATTGAATTTATATGTTTTAAATAAGAAAAAATAATCAATAAACCAAATCAAAAAATTCAAAAGAAACAAACCTTAAACAATTTTCAGAATTAAGTTACAAGGTTTAAGATAAAACTGGACAAGGCTACAGAAAAAAGGAATCACAAGTCTATCACAAAAAAAATCACCACGTGGAAGGGGACAACACCCTAAATCCATCTCAAAAACACTACACCATGACAAACCTCTAGCAACCTGAACCACCTTGTCCAAGGGCCTTTCCCTTACCTTAGTTAAACATTACCAATTATAAATACACCCAAAGGTGAAATTAGGGTGTCAACCTATTCCCAGTATAATTCCATCCAAGACAATATTCCATGCTATAAACATTATAATAAAATATCTTGAATGTTTTTATAAAAAAATATTCCAGTAATAAATTTGTAGAAAGCAACATTAAAGGAGAAACAAATTTAATGAAAGAAATTTAAAGAAAAGATGATTGCTTCTAAAATTTCCAACCAATAATATTATATGTAGATGTTAAGTACGTTATATCCAATGAGAACTAGTCATGTGAAATAACCCTAGGAACTAGCTAGCAATGGGACCCTAGGTACCTCATATCTTGGTGAAGTGTAGCATATAAACCATAACCAACAACTTTCTCATGGATGATCCACTAGAGCTGAGCGACATCCAAAATTCTAGTGGTATCAAATAATCATCCATGTTTATTTAATATTGTCATCGTCAATCCCAATTAGTGAAATTGGGCCATAGACATTTTTGAATCACTAGCATACTAGTCCTAGTCTGCCCATATAGATACTCGGGCTTCCCTTTTGTGCTCAATCAAGTTTCATATGTCACATAACACCAATCATACACTTCATCAACCAAACATAGTAGTACACATTACATGCCATCACATTCACACCCAAATTTCATTTTAGAATCATACTCACACAAAAAACTTTTACAAATATGTTTTTCAACTCTTAATTTAATAAATCATTTAAACAATTTTAAAACAACTTCAATAAGCACTACAAGTCCTTTACACCAGAAATGCAACCTAAATATTCTTTAAATATAAAATTCACACCAATAATATATAAAAACATGATTAACAACCCTTACATAATTTAATAAACTAATTTTATAATTTTTAAAACAGTACCAAGTGACACAATAAGCATTTACACATGAAAAACACCCAATTCCACATAAAAACTCCACTTTAAAAACAAACACAATTTAATACTATTAAAAAAACTTTCACACCACTCATATTAATCAAGAAACATGATAAATTACTCAATGAAGAAAAATAAATTCACCAAATAATGTTTATACAAGGAACCACATGCCTTTGGTGTCAAAAAGCCCAAAAATCAATGCAATTCTCCAACCACACCTCAACCACACCACAAGAAAGAAAAAACAAACCCTAACCATTAATATTGAACACACAAAATGAATATCAAACCCTAAGAAAAAAACCCTAGCTACTGGAAAAATAGGACCCCATGAAAAGAGGGAAGAAAGCCTAAAGAGAAGGAAGAAAACATGGTAGAACTCACTTAATTGAAGGATCTTGAAGTTTCCAAAAAAATCCCCTTAAAAATGGGTGTCCAAGGGAGATTGAGGGATCCAAGGAAGCTCCAATTGCTGAAAATCTCAAGTGTGGAAGAAAATGGGTGGAATAGGGTTTAAATCTGAAAAGGAAAACTAGTAAAAATGCATTCTTTTTAATGATCTGGATAGCATGCACGGTTAGTCCACGTGGTTTAATATACTGGGCGGAAAATAATTCTATACTCTCTGTCTATCCACATAGATTTGGACCGAGGCGCATAGTTTGTTTGGTAGCCATGTGGTATGTTCTTTCTCCTATGACACGACTACCTGGGTTGGGCACACAATTTCCATTAACCACACACCAACCATACAAATGTTCCTATCCACCTAAAAATTTCCATTTTTTCCAAAAATCCAAAGGGAACCTAGGGGGAAAAGATAGATCAAAAATAAAAAGGAGAATACAATAAAATAAAAATAAAGATGTTATAAAGTATGTGAACAACTATGAACAACTATCAAAGTCTTAGAATGGAGAGAAAATTGATTTTGATAGAGAATGTTTCTCTCTTTATTTTCTTTATTATCCTGTACTTGAACTTTTGAAATTTATTTCTAGAAATCAATTATAGTTATTTCTTTGAATATGATTAACTATGAATTTTTTTGTGCTAATGGATTGTAATAAATTGAAATTATTTATCTGATCATCTCTTCGCATCACTTTTATGTTAATGTGGTATTTGTTCAGTGTTCTCATATTCAATCTTAATGAATTTAATTTTTGAACTACTTTATGTACTAATGTTTGATAATTTTGGAAACATAACCTTTATTTATAAAATAATGTACATAAAATTATTAATGGTTTATTATACACTTTTCCATTAAAGAACTTTTCATTTTCTAAGTTTTGATTGAAAGATTATTACTAAGGAGAGTTCAATGATATATGCTAAAACATAATGATAGTTAAGTTATAAACAAATCTTCTTTACAAAATTGGAATAATTTTGATCGATTTTATTTTGAGAATAAAATTTCTTAAATCTGTGAAATATTTTCTAATTTCCTAATTTCATCTACAGATTCCTTCTCTTCTTGTAGTTCTCACAATCTCCATAAAACCCCAATTTCAATTATTTATGTTTATTTTTTTTATCTTTTTACTTATTTCATTCATAAACTTCTTTCAACCTCCTCTATAGTTGGAAACCTACTCACTACTAATCTATAATTTTATAGGTTAATAGTTAATTAAATTTTCCCAAGTTCAATGATGCTCATGTCTGATACATTCCATATCGAGAGAGGTAAAATAATTGAGATCTTAAATTTTGATAAAAATAATCCATGATCCCGTGAAATTAGAAAATATAATTAGGTGATGTCTTAGATTACCCAACAAGTAAACTACAAGAGGGGTGAATTGTAGTAAAAGCATAAATTATAATTTTTTACTAACCTAAAATATTAAAACTACCCAAAGATATAAACCTCTGATCCAACCATATAAAATATTAGTAAAATATATATACATAGTGAAAATTAAAATATAAAAAATTTAAAGAACTTATAAAAAATTTAAATACATGGTGAAAATAAAAATGAGTAATGAAATTTTATACACAATGGAAATAACCAAACATAGATCATTGGTTCACAAATCAAGTACCCATAAAGGATATCTTAAAATATAGATTTATCTTATGTATAAGAAGAATGTGTATAACTAATTCAAGGTATCCTAGAATTTAACCTGTTAAAAATTATGCCTTAAAATCCTCTATAATTCCCCGTCTTAACCAATCATAAGGTATATGTATCCAAACCCAAACACTCTATCATAATTCTCAAAATACCTCAATCAACCTGATTATTAGAAACTCTAATTCCATAGCATGGAAGATTTATCTTCCTATTATAATCCCCCAATACCAAGTTATTAAAAATAAAAAAAATTACAACATGATATGGTAATATTTTTATAAAGAACACCTCACAAAAAATAACATTTTATGAAAAACACATCAAAAAAATATAATCAAATTTATCTCTGGAAAACAATTTGTTTTTTTACTTTAAGTGATTAAAATATTTCATATTAATATCATATCAAATGTTCTTCTAGTATTGAATTTTTTATAGTATTTTTAAGATAAGTTTCAATGGTATAAATACAAATTCATTTAAATCAGTTTTAATTAAATTAAAAACATACTTTATTCAACCTTTGATGAACTATGTATAGATATATATCTTTTGACGTAGTCAGACCATAACCACTATAGTTCTCTTAAATCTTTCGAATATAATCTTTAAAGAAATCTTAGATCTTTGTATTTTCAACTTCTAGAATTATGGTTTCCAAAAAATTATTCTATGCAAAAAAAAACACCGAAAAAAACATCAAATTAAGATGAATTAAAAATGAGTGATATTAGATTTTGAAAACTAATGATAATGTTTTTATGTGACTGAAAAATAGTTATATATATTATATAATTTTTTATAGGTGATTTGAATATTGAAAAATGTTTTGAAATTGGTTGAATAATATTTTACAATAATATTATGATTAAATAATCTTAAATAGATGATAAAGTAGTGATAGATCTTCTCCCATCAATCCTGAAAAAAAAAAATCTATTGTAAAAATTTGAAAAATTAAATCTAAAATTTATGTAATTTTTTTATAATATATAATTTCTGAGAAAAACAACTCTCCAAGTGACTTCACAATATTTTTTGGTTGGTTTTATTTGTTAAAAAAGTTGGATGAAAACGTCCAAAAATAAGTTACAGTGTGATTGTTGAAAAATTATGATGAAAAATTTCTAAGATAGAGTTATGGAAGCTCTGTAAGTGTATAAAAAATTAAAATATAAGTTTGTGGCATTTCCCTATGTTTTCTAAATTTTGGG
The DNA here is from genome assembly GCA_963277665.1 of Viscum album. NCBI lineage: Eukaryota > Viridiplantae > Streptophyta > Magnoliopsida > Santalales > Viscaceae > Viscum > Viscum album. The sequence goes on along the minus strand of OY728165.1, from coordinate 280,016,524 downwards.
GTCCAAGCTTTGTTGAAACGGAAAACATTCATGAAAAATGGTGTCTTGAGACAATCTTAGGAAAATATAGAAAATTAATCGAATTAATGAATGTTTTAATGTTTCATTAATTTTTGGTGATTCGTGAATTTAAGTATCATGAAGGTGGTAAGTTACAAGAATGTGAAAATTTATATGAAGACACCAAGTAATTTTGAAAGTGTGAATGAATGATTTTTTTATTGAGATTTTTTTGAAGATGGAAAGTTATGTGAAAAAAAATCAGAGTATCAAAAAATATCAGTGGTGATCATTGATGTCTATAAAATGAAAAGAAACTTATATGAATCGTAAGATACACCCCCTCCAGAAATAATGGAATCCTTAATTAGTATCAAAAGAATCTGAATTCACAAAAGAGTTTTTTATAGGATTTTCTTCTGTGAATAATTTTTACGAGCATTCATAACCTAAAGAAACAACTTCTGTCAATATAAAAAGGTGGTTTCAATAAATTTTAGGGAGTTTTGAAATATTTTTGAGTTTTTATAAGAGACAAGTTTCACAATGAATTATAATGATTCCTGCAATTTGAAAAGGGTTGTGTGAAAGTGAATCTTATGAGAACCAGATGGAACTTCCTAAAAATTATATAGTAAAGTAGTATTAACCAAGTGGATGAATGTTGAAATTCATCAAATTAATTTTTTTTTCAAATAATATTGATTAAAATTATCAATAAAAAATATCTTATAAAGGATAAGTAATCAAAATTTAGTTGAGAGACCAGTGAGATTTCAAATTATGATTGGTTATGAAACAAGAGGGAAAGTGAGTATGCTCCCAATAATGTAAAATTAGTGTCCTTTAATGGATTTGGTATATTGGTACATTACCTTTTTATGGTACTTATACATATCCTAGTGTGGTTGAACCAAGTAAAACAGTTTTTTGTCAAGTATATTTTCATTTTTTATCATACACTACTATGATAAAGGAAGAGAAGAGTTTTTTAATCTGTTATAACCTGATTCACCCCCACACCCTTAGGGTAACAATTCATATCATAATTAATGGTTAAAATAATTTTTATCTCTCAATATATTTAATATAGATTGTTCATCACAAAGGCTTTCCAAAATTTGATGGAAACAATTATCAACTGTGGAAAAATCAAATACAGAACTACTTATGATCAATATGTATAGATGTTTTTACAAATATGATCCATGTTATTTTAGATAGTATTGATAATGGAGATTTATCATAATTAGAATTAAGGGAATTGGATTCTAATGTTAGAGTAATCAAAGGTTTAGGGGGAACCTTATCCAGAACAGTCTATATAATGGTGATGTCATGTAATTTATTACATTTCATGTGGAAAATTTTTCTAAATATCAATGATGGAAATTTAAATGGATTAGAAGCTATATTTATTGTTATGTGGAATAATCATGGGGAAATATAATATATAACAATGAATCATTTGATACATTCTTTGACCTAGTGAATGTTTTTATGGAGGATGTGCATGTTCTTAGATAAATCATTGATGATGTAGATATCAAAAAGAGTATTTTGAGAAGACTACTATCATGATTTAATATGAAATTATCTATACTGGAGGAAGTTGTTGGACTATGAAGAAAGGAATAATATTAGGAGAGAATCTTCAAACCTAGTTTGATATCAATAAATCATATCATTGAAGTGATTAAAAAGGGGGAAGTGGAGTATATAGGTAAAAAAACAGAAGAAACAATCATATCAAAATGACAAGGATAGTTTGACGCGTGATTTCAAACAAAAATATGTGATGATTGATGTCAGAACACATCGGCCCACTCTATGGTTGAAAATTTATGTTCATAAAAATTAGAATCATAAGTTAAAGAGAAACCAAATAAAATTCAGTTATTCAAAAACAATACACAATGATAAAGCTTGTATTAGGTTTTATATCTATTTAAATATAGTATGATCCAAAAATAAATGTTCCATAGCCAAAAGGCACCGAAGGGATCAAGATAAGAAAAATGTGACCACAAAATGTTCAATATTCTATAAATTATTTTTATGGTCATTGTTTTTAGAATGAAGGATTTAGAAACAAGGTCAGATATTGTTCATAAATAATATAGCGAATTTTTCTAAATAAGAACCAAAGTGGTTATAAGTAGTGTCTCAAGGAATAATCAAATGAGATGAAAATGAAAAATCGATTTGCAGATCTATAAGGTGAATTTGGTTCCTCATGCTATAAGGAAGATTAGTAATACCATTCGACATAAATTATGAAGCTAAATACATTGATCAAAAATAAAAGAGAAATGTAGAAAGTGATTATAGATATTTCCTTCAATGAAACTGATTATACTAGAATACGGATCATTGATAGTGGATATACATCCCATGAGATAAGAAATAAGGATATGGTGAGAATAATGAGGTATGATATTACATATTTCATTAGATTTGGAATTGATGAAGGCATTAAGGTTATTGGATCAGAAAATTCCATGTTAAAATGCATATATATGAGATGTATTGATTTTTTGGTAATTAAACGTTTTAGTCAAAAGTTGCTAAGGGTCAGTCAATAATGTTCCACCAGGCATGATATAAGCTTTACTAAGAAGTTGTGTATTGTAAAGGTAAAATATATTCAATTGTTTTGGAAGAAAAAAATGAAGGGGAATCCTTAACTAGTAAGTAGAGAAGAGTGTGTGTGATTTATATCCAAGAAAAAAGAAAATAGGTTTTGTCATAAATGACTTGTCCATTTGTGCTAACTCTTCATGGAAGATCCAGTAAAATCTGACACAACTTGATATCTCCCTAGGATATAATTTGATCACACTCACACATGTGATGATTTTAAACAAGGTAAGATCATTAGAAATATTTAAAATAAAAAAAGGAATAGATGTGAACAAATGATTAAACAGATGCATGTAGATGTGTGTAAACCTATCTCACCAAGAACCATTGCCAAGAATAGTTATTATGTTCTTATTATTAATGATTTCAGCAGTATGACATGGATATATTCATTTAATACATGTTTGAAGTGTTTAGTTTCATAACACAACATTAGAGGGAAGATGAAGGGATGCTTGGATGGAATATTAATATATTTCTAACTGAAAATGTATTAGAATTAACAAACATACAAGGGTAAGATTATCTTGAGAAACATAAGGTAAGTCACTACTTTTTAGTAGTAATAAATCCTTAGAAAAATGGAGTGGTTGAGAGGGGAAATCAGACCATAAAAATGTAATATAATGATGCTTATTAGAAAGAATGGATTTTATAAGAGGAAAAATAAAAGCATATAATCGATTTTACAAGAGGTTAGGAAATGTTACTAAATGAAAATATGTCACTATAATTGAAAAGGAATAGAATCTTAAACAACACAATTAATAGTTTCTTTAATGATAATAATAAGTAGGTACAGAATTTAATGGTATAAGAAGTAGATAATGTTAATTAATAAGTAGATACTCAAGAGGAGAAGAATGAAGTCAGACCTGTATCTACAAAAAGGAAAAAGAGTCAACCTAAATTTTTTAGACAGAACACCATTGGTGATCAGACAACACCACTTCAAACAATGATAATGAAGTCTCTATAAGAAACATACTATCCATTTCTGGTATATCCAATTTTTTTGAATAAGTATCTAAGGATGGAAATTGGGTTCATTTTATAAATTAAGATCTTTAAAAAATATAAAATAACCAAACATGAGAGATTGTTTTGAGGCTAATAGATAAAATTTTTATCAAGACTAGATGGTTCTTATAGAACAAATTGAATGAATATGGAATGGTAATTAAAAACAATTAATAACTAGTGTGAAAGGGATACTCCATGATTTAGGGAATCAATGTAGTTGTGATATTTTCACCTCTTACAAGTTTAGATACAATTTTATTAAACCTTTTCATTATAGTGAAAATGAAATTCCCTGTTTTATAAAGGGATTCAAAATATTCATTTCTAAAGGGGGTTTGAAGGAAGAGGTGTACATAAATAAACCAGGTGTTTTTCTTGTCCATGAATATGAGAATAATGTTTTTTGGCTTAAAAATTATATATATGGATTGAATTATGAACTAAGAGCATGGTATTCAAGACTTCATCAGTATTTTAGGAAGCTCAATTTCTGAAATGGTGGATTTCATTAATATAAATATATATGTCAAAAATGATATTAATCATATTATGATGGTTCATGTTTATATTTATGATATAATATTTCGTGGATAAAATGAAATATAGTGAAAACAGTTCAAAAAAATTAATTAACACCATGTTTGAAATGTTAATAATTGAAGAACATACATTTTTCCTTGGTTTAGAAGTGACGTAACAAAGGAATAACATGATTATTTCTTAATATAAATATTCCAAGAAGGTTCTATGATGAATTGGAATGGTGAATTGAAAGGATATGAAAAATCCGGCCACACCCTAGATAAAGCTATAATGAGAACATAAAGCCAAAGCAATCGATTCCATAGAATAGATAAGATCATTGGCATCCTGTTTTTCATAATAGTGACATAACCCAATATTGTTTTTCCACATTCCAAGTGTCATGGTATCAAATAAATTCCATGTAAACTCACTTAATTATGGTGATAATAATACTTTAGTATATTATGGGTAAAGTGAATTTCGGTTTAGTATATGATTAAAAATCTGATCAAGATTTATTGGGCTATACAAATATAGATTGGTTTGGTTCAATAGTTGATAAAAATCAACATCAAGTAGAGAATTATATAATGGAGGATTTTTAATTTTTTTGGAAAATAAAGAAACAATATAACATTTATTTGAGTACCACAAAAGATGAATATATTGTGTCTACTAAAATTTATGTGTAATTATTATGGATGGAGAAGCAACTTGTTGATATGAGAGATGAACTAAATTCTCCAATCATAATCCATTGTTATAATTAAAATGTTATAAATCTTATAAAAAATATAGTCCATAACTCATGGAAAAACAAAATTTAAATCAAGTATGACTTTTTCAAAGAGAAAGTGGAGTATGGGTTAGTGAACTTAGAGTAAATTTCTATAGAACTTTAGGTTATAGACATTCTGACAATGGCCTTAACTAAAGTAGCATTTGAAATACATTATCTAGCTCGTAGAGTTCAGTCAAATCTCCATAATTGAAAATTATTGTTGTAGAACCACAACTCTGTAAGAACCAGGTTTTTAATTTTGACGTACGAGTTTCTTCATTTCTCTTTTCCTTAAGTTTTTTTCAGAAATAAAGAAAATGGGAAAAAATCTTAAATTTTTGAAGTACACGCCATGTAATTTTTCACACGCCGTGTAGTTTGGACATGTGGGAAAAGTACACAGGGCGTGTAGCCATGTTGGCAATGAAGGGTGTAAAAACTGACTACACGTTGTGTAGTGGTCCTTTACACGCCATATAGTCAGTCGACAGACGAAATAGTAAGGTGGTTATGCAGTCGCCAACTGGGAAATTGTACACGCTGTGTAGTCAGAAATAAATGACGTGTACTCATGTCGACGGATGAACAGTTTGGCGGTGCTGCCAGATGAACAATTAAATGAAGGAAGTACACGCCATGTACTCAAAAGTACATGTCATGTAATTTGTTTTTTTTTTGCTTAAAATGGGCAGTAGCCAACCCTATTCATAGGGTAGGCTTTGAACCGGACGGGATCTCGGTAGGGGACAACCGAATCATTGAGGATCTCCAGATCGAGCGTCGGGAGTCCGTTTCCGCCTCGGACAATCTCGTTGGAACCGCACGGGTAAGACCTCCACTCTTCTTAAACCATTCTTGCCAATTCTTCCTCTAAGGGAAGTTATTTATGTTTAAATGAGTTTTCTTTCACCTCAGATCTACCTCGTTCAGGGACGATTTGTGAAACGTCGTTTGAGTATACGGATCAGGGGCGTTTAAGGTAGGTGTCTTGGTGTTTAATTTCCAACTGTTGTGCATTTTTGTGTACCATTGGGCCACGAACCCATGTTGGGGTGTCGTGTGGATGAGGCCATGGCTATTTTAAATACCTAGGATTGAATAGGTAATTAATTGTAATAATAAACTGCTGTTTGGGATCGTTTCTTGGATCTAGAACCACCCCGGGGGTGCATTCCTCTGTTTAGTCGTTTGGCTAGGATACCCAAGGGTATGCCTTTAAAGTAATAATTTTAGAATTTACTTGAGAGTAATTTCTTGTGTACTGCTTGTTTACATGTTTGGCATGGCCCGATTACCTATTTATCATGAGGTAAGTGTTGTGATTAGCGTGTGGGAATTGTACTATTTAGCCTGTAGTAAAATTCTTCTGTGCCTATGGGCAGTTGATTCTCTGCCTGTGGGAAACACTTCTTACGCCCGTGGGAAATATCTGTATGCCTGTGGGTAGATTCGGGTGTTTGGATTCTCTTTACCTAAGGGTATGTGTTTACGTGTCTGATGACATTGGTTGTTTACTTAGAATATTCACTGTGGTGATATTTTAAATTAAATGATTAAACGGATATTTAAATGGAAATATAACTGGTTAAGTTATTTACTTTTCAGTACTACTTACTTTATTTCATTTTACAACTGCACACTGTTGTTAAAAGTTTACACACAGTAGGGCACAGGCCTTTGGTTGGGGCCTACTGGGATTTATTTCTCACACCATGTTTGGGTCATGCTTTTCGGACCAAACAGATTACGTTTTTGCAGGTGTGGATAAGGGCAAGGGTACCTATACAGATACTTGATTCCTGTTGAGGAGTAGGGGAGCATGGGACCAGGACTAGGCTAGCGATGCTACCAGCTGTTTTGTTTTGTTTTATTGTACTCTTTATTGTATTGTACTTCTATGTAACATGTTCTAGGTTTTTTCTTAGAACTTGAGACATGTTTCATAATATCTATATATCTGATTTGTTATCTTTTACTGTAGTTGTTATACTAAATGTGTATGGTTTATTTCTTCTGCTGTTGTTGTATGCTTTTTTATTTTATTCCGCTATGCTACACATTGACAAATGAGGGCATAGTTTTACCACTATGAGACCTGGGCCCTCGCTACTAGTCATTAGCCTCTGGCGTTTGGGGAAATGTGCTTGAGGTCATGTGGCGAACCGGGTTTGGGGCACCCGTAGAGTGGCACCCAGAACCAGGATGTTACAATGTGGTATTAGAGGAGTTTTTTTTCTTTGACTTACTATTTGGAGCCTTATTCAGGGATAGGACGGAATGGTAGTTGATAATGAGCTGTGCCTGGGCATAGCTAACCCATGTATAGGGAAAATCCAATTTACCTCGTATTGGAGTTTTACTGATTTTTCAATTTACAGTTGATTTGATTTTCACCTTTGGGTGACGCAATAGTGATTGTGCTATTTAAATTTTGTCTATGGGTTCTATTGAGTTGAAACCCAATGAGATGAGGGTATTCCATCTCATGCATCATTTAATCACATGCTAGAAATCACATGCCATGCATAGTTCCATGCCATGTAGGTGCAATAGAACTTGCATGTTGTTGTGATAGTTGTTGTGATAGAAAAGAATGTTGTTGTGATAGATTATTGATAAATACTTGCTATGTGATAGGGTATTTCTGTATAATTCTGTTAAAAGAATAGACACAAAACTTTGGTTTTTGGGGAGTATGGGCCCCCATTGACTGGAATTTGGTGGATCATTAGCTGTTTATTTTGTTATAACACAGATAAGATGTCAAACTTTGATTCGTGGGGAGTATGGGCCCTCACGGATAGGAATTTGTCACTTAGGTGTTGTTTTTCAGTATTTTCTGGGTTCCAGGGAAGTTTCTAAGGAATACTGTATGGAAACCCAGTATACACGCCATGTAGGACCGTAAACACGCTGTGTATGGCCTTTTGTTCGGGAAGAAAATAAAACTTTTGAATACACGCCGTGTACCCTAAGTACACGCCGTGTTGTCTCTTCCCGTGTCATAGACCATGTGGGAAGGGACACAGGGAAGTAAAATGATTTGGGCGAACACACCATGTAGTTTTGACCTGAATTCCGCCCGTGTAACTAACAAACACGGACGAAGGAGACCTTAAGACATACACGCTGGGTCCACTATGGAACACGCCGTGTAGTCCGACCTGGGGACCCAGCCGTGTAACTAACAACATGGGACAATGTAATCCTCTTGTATACATGTCGTGTATATATGGAACACACCGTGTAGTGTGAGGCATGTGTCCGGCCGTGTGACTAACAACACGAGTCGGCGAAGCTCGTCTAGAACACGTCGTGCACCTGTGGGACATGTCGTGTAGTCTTGTCCAAGGACAGACCGTGTGTACTTAGTCGTGTGGCTCGAAAATGGGGTGGTGTACATGCCATGTTCGGATGTCACATGCCATGTAGTGTCAAGACAAGTAGTCGTCCATGTCACAAACGACACGGGAAGTTGTAAAATTACACCATACACATCGTGTAGTCATTATACATGCCGTGTAGTTTAGTTGAACGGGAGTCGTGTGGCTTAGCCGTGCAGGAGGACCACGGTAGGGGAAGGAAAGTCATGTACACGCCGTTTAGTCAATATACACGCCGTGTAGTCTTGTTTTGAAAATTTTGAATGCCTTCTTCCTCCTGTTCCCTTTGGGGTTCCTTCATTTAAAGTATTTGATAATCATGTTCTAAGGTGTACATTTGACCTTGTAGAGTCATGCCACCGAGATGACCGTGCGTTGTTCGCTAGGAGAGCGGCAACGAGTATACTCAAAAGATGGTGGGACATGGGATACCAGTGCATCCTCCAGTAGAGCCAGATGCGGAACCAACAGTTATATCAGACGTAGGTGTGGAGGCGCAGTTATGTGAAGGCTTTGTGCGGTTCATGCAGACCTTTCAGGGAGCACCGTCGGCTGCGACATCTATGGATGAGCTGACTCGTATATTCCAGTAGCAGCATCTGCCTACATTTTCAGGAGATGGCGGACCACAGGCTACAGAATATTGACTGGGGTCGATGCAGACTATCTTTGATCATCTTGATACGCCTCTAGGGCGGAGGGTCAAACTCGCGACGTACATGCTGCGTGATTCCACCAAGAGGTGGTGGGATGTTACCACCCAATCAGAGCATCATAGAGACATGGTGTGGGAAGATGTTAAGGCAGTATTCTTTTACTTCTTCTTTCTAGAGATTATGAGGGTAGATAGGGCTCAAGAGTCATGAATCTGGATCTGGGTGCAATGTTGGTGATGGATTGTTCTGATCATTTCACTGAGCTTCAGTGTTTTGCACCCGTTCGGGTGGGTGATGAGAAGTTGAGGGCCAGACGCTTTGAGGATAGTCTTTAGTATGACATCCGGGCACTGGTGAATGTTTTCAGGTTGCCTTCAGTAAATGCTATTGTGAACTAGGCGCTGATTACATAGAGGAACCTGCGAGAAGCTAGTGGTGTGGGCCAGGGCGGTTCCGCACCAGTTTCTGGTACTATTTCTACTGGAAAGAGAAAGAGACAGATGGACTTCTCCCAGGGTGGAAGTACCAACCAGAAGAATGTTTCAGGTGTCCAGTTCATGTGATACCAGTATGGTAAGGAGGGACACAGGCGACCTCAGTGTCCATGAGATCTAGTGGAATGTTGGGCTTGTGGCAGGATGGGTCATCTGCAGCTCTTTTGTAGGGTGTTTCCACAAGTGGCTAGTGAGAGGGGTTCTGTGCAGACTCCATGTGTAGGGGTAGGACCAGAAGATTCTTACTAGTTGGGGATATGGAATACATCAGGGCATGCGGGTATGGATGGTGGACGTGGCCGTGGTAGCCAGACACCAGGATCTCAGAGACAGCAGAGCGGGACAGCTCATGGTAGTCAGGCTGTGTCGCAGGGCTGCGGCACTGGGCATGCATATGCAGTGCAATAGACCCAGCAAGAGCAGGATCCCTGACCTTCTACTGTCAAAGGTACTATTCTAGTAGCTTCTGTCTTATCTTTAGTACTTTTCGATATGGGTGCTACACATAGTTTCATATCCGTGCCCGTTGTGGAGAGCCTTGGGCTCTGTGTTTCTTATTCTTCTGATATCATGACGCTAGACACTCCATTGGGGACTAGAACGGCTGGTGTGCGTCAGTGCAAGGAGTTCCCCCTTGAGGTTGGTGGTTTTCACTTCCTTTGAGACCTTTATGTCTTAGAGATGATGAGCTATGATGTCATTATTGGGATGAACTGGTTGGTTCCCTTTCAATCCTTTGTAGACTGCTATCGTCGCATGGTGTGTTTCACGTCACCAGAGGGCGGAGAGTTTCTATAAAAGGGTGAGTGGGAAGTTCAGGCAAGTCGAGCTGGACCAGAGCATCATGGGCAATGTGGTATCATATCCCAGATTGAGATCTTATATCTGGACGACCAGGGGACTTGTCAGGCGGATTTCCCTCCAGTGGTTGATTGTTTCAGGGATGTCTTCCCAGCCGACTTTTTAGGTCTTCCTTCGGAGAATGAGGTGGATTTCTCTATTGATCTTATGCCAGGAGTAGCACCGATTTCCATTCCTCCTTATAGGATAGCTACACTAAAGTTGCAGGAGCTCAAGAGACTGTTAGAGGTGTTACAGGAAAAGGGTTTCATCCGACCCAATACTTCTCCTTGGGGCTCTCCGGTACTCTTTGCAAAGAAGGTGGATGGTACCCTCAGGCTCTGTGTGGATTATTGGAAACTGAACTAGTTGATGGTCAAGAACCGATATCCTTTTCCAAGGATTGATGATCTTTTTGATCAAATTTGTGGAGCACAAGTGTTCTTGAAGATTGAATTGAGATCATGATATCATCAGCTGCACGTTATACTATCTGATATACCTCTCCCAGCTTCCAAGAGAAGGTATGGTCTATACGAGTATACGGTTATGCTGTTCGGACTCACGAACATGCCAATAGTTTTCATGGCTCTGATGAATCGCGTGTTCCATCCTTATATGAATTCTTTTGTGGTAGTATTTGTTGACGATATCTTGGTGTACTCTCACACTCGACACGACCATGCCACCCGTCTTGAGAGCGTGCTGAGTACACTGAGAGAGCATCGACTCTATGATATGCTCTCAAAGTTCCACTTTTGGATGGACCAGATTCACTTCCTGGGTCATGTCATCTCAAAGGCAGGAGTTGCAGTACACCCAGAGGAGGTGAGAGCAGCAGTTTCCTAGTGGAATCCAAAGAACATGTTTGAGATTCAGAGTTTCTTGGGGCTGGCTGGTTACTACAGATGCTTCATACAGGACCTCTCCCGTTTGGTAGCATCGTTGACGGGTTTGACTAAGAAAGGTGTGAAGTTTTTTTGGTCATAAGCTTGTGAGACAACCTTCCAGGAGCTGAAGGGAATGTTGACATCAGTACCGATCCTGAAACTCCCAGAGTAGGAGAAGAGCTATACAGTTTACAGTGATGCATCAGGGATTGGGCTGGGAGCTGTGTTGATGTAGGGTGACTGAGTTATTGTGTACATGTCTCGGCAGTTGAGGCCACATGAGAAGAATTAGCCGACACATGATCTCGAGCTGGCTGCAGTTGATCATGTGTTGCGCTATTGGAGACATTATCTCTTGGGAGAACATTTTGTGGTGTTCACGGACCACAAAAGTCTCAAGTACAACTTTACTCAGCGTGAATTGAACCTGAGACAAAGAAGGTGGGTCTAGTGCCTTCAGTCCTTCGATTTTGAGCTTGCCTATACTCCTGGTAAAGGTAATGCAGTAGCTGATGCACTGAGTAGGAAGACTCAAATACAGGCAGTGCAGGAGGCTAGTGGTGAATGGCAGTTGATGGCTTTGTTCTCTGAGATGCATCTGGAAGTGCACGACAGTCAGGGGTAGACCTATATTTCATCTTTAGCTGTGACTTCTACCCTCCTTGATAGAGTGAGTATGAGAAAACTATCTGATTTAGAAGGCCTAGTTCTACGGGAGTCGGTGACCAGTGAGGACCCTTCTCCTGGTTGGATGATAGGCGATGATGAAGTTTTGTGTTTCCATGGACGAGTGTGGGTTCCAGGGGATATACGCGAGGGGATGATACAGGAGTTTCATGATTCAGCCTGGGAAGTTCATCCTAGAGTTACCAAGATGTACCGAGACTTCAGACGTCAGTACTGGTGGCTGGGTATGAAGAGAGAACTAGTTGATTTTTTATGAGATGTTCCACCTGTCAGCAGGTGAAGACGGAGCATCAGAGGCCAGCTGGACTGTTACAACAGTTACCCATCCTGGAGTCTAAATGGGATGATGTCGTGATGGAATTCATGACTGGGTTCTCGAGGTAACGTCGAGGCAATGATGTCATGTGGGTTGTTGTGGAAAAACTCACAAAGGTAGATCACTTTTTGCCGATCATGGAGACCTTTGGAGTGGACAAGCTCCGAATGTTTTATATCCGAGAGGTCTTACGTCTTCATTGGGTCCCCTGTTCTATCATTTCAGATAGGGATGGCCATTTTACGTCTCGTTTCTAGTAGAGTTCTCATAGAGCGCTGGGTACACAGGTGATTCTGAGCACAGCATACCACCCTCAGACCGATGGTCAGTCAGAGCCTATGATACAGGTGCTTGAGGACATGCTTTGTGCATGCATCCTAGACTTTGGGGGCTCCTGGGAGAAGCATACACCTCTAGTCGAGTTGGCCTATAATAATAGTTTTCATGCAACTGTTGAAATGGAACCATATGAGGCTTTATATGGTAGGCCATGCTGATCACCTATGTGCTGGTTAAAGGCACGTGAGGCAGCTTTATTGGGACCACATCTCATGGAGGAGACTTCTGAGCAGGTCTAGTTGATTCAGAAGCGGATGGCTACCGCGCAGTCTCGTCATAAGTCTTATGCTGATCACCGCAGACGACCTTTGGAGTTTGTGGTCGAGGATAAGGTTTTCCTATGTGTTTCACCGAGGTTGGGACACAGACGGATCAGAAGACAGGGTAAAAATTCACTGAGGTATGTTGGGCCATTTGAGATTCTAGAGAGATTCGGGCTGATCGTTTATCGTTTGCAGTTACCACAGAGGTATCGGGCCATGCACGACATCTTCCATGTATCTCAGTTGCGCCGTAATCATTCAGACCTGTCTCATGTTTTTCAGCCCAAGGAGGTTGATCTTGAAGTAGATGTGCCCTTTAATAAGAATCCTATTCGTATTGTTGATAAGAGCACGAAGGTTTTTCGAGGCCGGTCAGTTCCTCTCATACGGGTGCTATGGTAGCATGGCTGAGTTCAGGACGAAACATGGGAGCGGGAGACCGACGTACGTGCTCAGTGGCCAGAGTTGTTCGGAGCTTTTTCTTCACCACCCTTTGAAGGGAAATTCGGGGACAGATTTCTTTAAGGGGGGAAGTTCGTAAGAACCAAGTTCTTACTTTTGACGTACGAGTTTCTTCATTTCTATTTTACTTAAGTGGTTTTGAGAAATAAATAAAAATGGGAAAAATCCTAAATTTTGGAAGTACACACCGTGTAATTTTTCACACACCGTGTAGTCTAGCCGTGTGTGATTAGTACACAGGGCGTGTAGCCATGTCGGTGATTAAGGGTGTAAAAACCGATTACACGCTGTGTAGTGGTCCTTTACACGCTGTGTAGTCAGTCGGTAGACGTAATTGTAAGGCGGTGAAGAATCTGTCAGCTGGGTGACAGTACACGCCGTGTAGTCAGGAATACATGTCGTGTACTCATGTCGATGGATGAACAGTTTGGCGGTGCCACCAAATGAACAATTAAATGATGGAAGTACATGCCGTGTACTCAAAAGTACACGCCGTGTACTTTTTCTTCGCTTAAAATGGGCAATAGCTAACCCTATTCACAAGGAAGTCTTAGAACCGGATGGGAGCTCGGGAGAGGATGAATGAATCTTCTAGGATCTATAGATTGAGCATCGGGAATCTGTTTCTGCCTCGGACGATCTCGTTGGAACTACACGGGTAAGCCCTCCACTCTTCTTTAACCATTCTTTCCAATTCTTCCTATAAGGGAAGTTATTTAAGTTTAAGTGAGTTTTCTTTCACCTTAGATCTACCTCGTTTAGGGATGATTCATGAAACGTCATTTGAGTATATTGATCAGGGGCATTTAAGGTAGGTGGCTTGGTGTTTAATTTCCAACTATTGTGCATTTTTGTGTACCATTGGGCCACGAACCCATGTTGGGGTGTCATGTGGCTGAGGCCATGGCTATTTTAAATACCTAGGATTGAATAGGTAATTAACTATGACAATAAACTACTATTTGGGATCATTTCTTGGATCCAGAACCACCCCGGGGGTGCGTTCCTCTTTTTAGTCATTTGGCCAAGATACCCGAGGGTATGCCTTTAAAGTAATAATTGTAGAATTGACTTGATAGGAATTGATTGTGTACTTCTTGTTTACATGTCAGGCATGGCCCGATTACCTATTTAGCCTAAGGGAAGTGTTGTGATTAGCCTGTGGGCATTGTACTATTTATCCTTTGGGCAACTTCTTCCGTGCCTATTGGAAGTTGATTCTGTGGTTGTGGGTGACACTTCTTATGCCCAGGGGAAATATCCATATGCCTGTGGGTAGATTATTGTGTTTGGATTATATTTACCTGAGAGTAGGGGTTTATGTGTCTGAGTACATTGGATGTTTACTTAGAATATTCCCTATGGTGATATTTTAAATTAAATGATTAAATAGATATTTAAATGGAAATATAACTGATTAAGTTAGTTACTTTTCAGTACTACTTAATTTATTTCATTTTACTACTGTACACTGTTGTTGCAAGTTTACACACAGTAGGGCACGAGGCTTTGGTGGGTGCCTACTGGGATTTATTTCTCACACCCTATTTGGGTCATGCTTTCCTGCCCAAACAGATTAATTTTCTGCAGGTGTGGATAAGGGCAAGGGTCCCTATACAGATACTGGATTGCTGTTGAGGAGTAGGGGAGCATGGGACCGGACCGAGGCTCACGATGCTACCGGCTATTTTGTTTTGTTTTACTGTACTGCTATGTAACATGTTCTGGCTGTTTTCATAGAACTTGAGACATGTTTCATCATATCTATATATCTGGTTGGTTATCTTTTACTATAGTCATTATTCTAAATTTGTATGGTTTACTGATTCCGATGTTTTTGTATTATTTTAATTTTATTCCGCTGTACTACACTTTGACAAATGAGGCCATAGTTTCCCCACTATCAGACCTAGGCCCTCACTGCTAGTCGGCAGCCTCTGGAATTTGGGGAAATGCGCTTGAGGTCATGTGGCGAACTGGGTTCGGGGCACCCGTAGAGTGGTACCTGAAACTGGGACGTTACACACTCCCTGAGGTATGAAATGTTTACTCACATGAGTTAATATATTTTATTTGACTTTTTGGAAACTAAAAATGAGTAACCTTTTAGTTAATTGAAAATTGGGGAGAAGACTTAATGTTTATAAGGGGTGAAAGCTGATTAGGGAGAAAATAAACAAGGGGTGTTTTTAAATATGATGATACATAAGTAGTTAATTCAATAAAGGCAAATCATAGATTTATTTTGTGATGGAATTAGTAAAATGGTAGGGTTGGGGGAGTGGTATTCTCAAGTTCTATCTTTATCCTTAGAAATAATGAATTTTTTCTACTACAAATGATGAGTTCTGGGAAGGTGTTTTTCAATAATTAAATAATTTATTGATGAACTTTCTATGATACACTTATTTATCATGTTGATCATGGATCATGTGGGCTTAAAGTATGTGTTGGGTAAATCCTTGTTCGTTATGTTGATTCATGGGATGCGATTTGTCATTAAATATAGATTATTATAGAGTTTTATTAAACAAAAAGGTTACAAAATGATTAAATTAGTATAAAAGGTAGAAGAGATGTCAATAAACCAAAGGGGGGATATTTTTTGGAAAAAATACCGCCAAGTAACTTTACAATATATTTTTATATTGGTTATCGATATTGATAAATCTAGTTTTCAAGGTTCAACATGAATTTATCGCATAGTTTTTGTCAAATTATTTTGAAAAAGTACTAATATATAACATTGGAAGCATTTAAAGTGGTTCAGAAAATTTTGTTTACAATATGGTGGCATTTCCAAGGGTTTTCCAACTTTTTTGGATCTGAAATTTAGAGAAAGGAAAAAGTTTCATAGAAGTTAGATTTTAAGACAACATCCTGAAAATATTTATAAATCATTGAATTCATTAAATATTGAGTGTCTAATGAAATATTAATGATTCAAAACGTATGTTTCCTGAAGGTGTTATGTTTCTATATGGAAACAAGTTATAAAAAGACGCTATGTTTTAAAAACGTCCACACGAATACAAGTTTTCCCTTATATTTTTCAAACATAGATAATTACATGAAATAATTCAGATTTTCATTAATGGATAGTGGTGATCATGGAATTTTCAAAAATGTGTGGCAGTTTTTAAAAATAGGTCGTTATCCCCTCCCTGAAAAAGGAGAACCCTTAATGAAGATCTGATGGATCTAAATTCCTAAAATACTTTCAGGAAGGATTTTATTACATAAATAATTAACAAGAACACTAGTTCCATGAATAAAAAACATGGATCAATTTGAACAAGGATGTTTCAATAATGTTATATATTATCTTGAAAGGTTATGAGTTTTTTGAATGAGAAATGTTTCAAAAAGAATTGGAAAGTTTCACGAAAGTAGAGAAAGGGTTGTGGAAAATTAAATTTTACAAGAACATGAATAAATCTCCCAAAAATTATAGAGTGATGTTTTATTCATAAATTGGATTAAATTTTGGCTTCATTAATAAACAAATGAGATATATAAAATATTGATTCATGTGATCAACAAAATGATCTTTCGAAAGAGTAGAGAGTACACATCTGTTGAGAGAGTAGTGATATTTCAAATTGAGATTGGAAGTGAACTACGAGTGATTGTGAGTCTATTATAAGCATTATTACCATAGTCTGATTTTTTTGGATTTTTTATATTGGTTAATTGCGTTTTTATGATCTGACGATAGAGACCCATTTTAGTGAACCGTGTAAAATTGTAATGTATCATGAAAGTTTTAATTTATGATTATAAATTGCTATAGGAAGAGGAGGTAAGATTGTTTTTTAATGAAACAAGATCCAAATAGGGGGGGGGGGTTAATCTATCATACCCTAATTCACCTCCCCCCCTTCAAAGGATATTTAACCTAGTATATCCAATAATAATAATGTAAAAACATACTCAAAAATTAAGAACAAAGAAAAATTAAGGTCAATTTTTTCAAAAATAACATTTAATATTTTCTACT
The DNA here is from genome assembly GCA_963277665.1 of Viscum album. NCBI lineage: Eukaryota > Viridiplantae > Streptophyta > Magnoliopsida > Santalales > Viscaceae > Viscum > Viscum album. The sequence continues at coordinate 279,999,222 of OY728165.1, read as the reverse complement.
GTATTCACTAGAATGATTCATAGCCCCTAAAAAATTAAATATTACGAAATTATATTATTAACAATTATAAACATAAATAATATATGAACCTAGATCACATTTTCTTCCAAAATATATAACCATAATCACCTAAGAATATGAACCCTTTTAATTATATAGGTAATCTTACTTATATTCCCTACCAAACATTTGACCAATTTATTTTATCTAAAATATTTAAATTATCCCCATCAAATAACATTTAAATATTTATTATTATATTAAACCTTCTCTAATTCCCCCTATAATGAACCAAACATAAACATTCCATAATTATATGTTTTCTACATATATATTCCAACTTTTAAATTCCCAATACCTTTAGGTTTGGAGTTCTAATGATTTTAGAAACCATTTAGACAAAAAATACATATAAATATCTACTCAATGTAATTTTGTTAACAAAAATATGTTCTTTAAATGATTCACTTTCTTAATTCAACACTAGTAAATATAACATTCATTTTTACTTTTTTATTGTTCCTACTCAATCTTAAACTGTGTAAAAATAAATAGAAAATATGGGATGAGAAAATAAAGATCAGTTGAGTGTAAAAAAATAGAATAAACTCATAATGAATTTAAATACAAGAAAAATCATATAGAAATTTTTTTTTTCATTAGAGGATACATTAAATTCATATAAAATAACAAGATTATATTAAAAACTTATATAAAATCATAAACATATATTCAATCATGAAATTATTTTAATTATTCATTTAAATAGAATTCAGATAGTATTATTAATAAAAATATTATACAAGTACAAAGATAATATAATATTCAAGAAGTTTTCTTAGAACATTATATTTATATCACTTTTAATCACTCATAATCTCCCATAATAAAATAACATAACTATATTATTACACTATCCTCTAATGGAATAACTTAACTGTAAAATTATAACATCATTTCTTTATGGAATAACATTACAAGAGAATTATAAAATAATTTATTTAAATAATAAATTATTACCTAATGAATTGGTGGGGATATATCTCATTCTCACCCAACATCATTTAGAATTTTAAAAAACATAACATGAATAAAACATATAGAATATTGTATTTTAACCTATAAACATAAGTATCATAAATATCCCAAACAAAGAAAATGGTTAAAAACAATTTCTTAATAAATTACTGGTTAAGAGTATAATAAAATAAACCTTATAAAAGTATGAATAAGTGAAATAGGTAAACATGAAAATTATTAAATAAAAGGGTGTTCACGTAGATGAAAAAACCTTTAGAGGAAGAAAAGAAATTTTCTAAATATGTAAAAAATAAATCTTTTATATTAGTATCTTTATTTTTAAAAAATAATGTATGAATTAATGAAATATAATTTTAATTTAAAGATAAAAATATATTTTTATGAACATGGTATTTGGAAACTTCCATATGAATCCATATAATTTATAATGAATAAAATAGTGAGAAAATAAACCATGTGATAAAAAGAGAGAGAGAGAGAGAACGATTCCAATTAATATAATATATTCCAGATATAATCAAAAGAAAATTATTTCAAATAACCATGATATAACATTAATAAAATATTCATGGATGAAAAAATTCCAATTGAAAATAAAGATGATATCAAATAAGAGAGATCAAGAGGAAATCCCCTACATGAACCTAAAACATGATTAATGTGCTCAAAATGCATGCATAATAAACATAAACATATTAATATTTAATTTTTAAACCTTATTTATATGTATTTAATTTTTTATTATGTATATATATTCATTCAATATTTATTTATTAGTTTCATATATTTTAAATCAATCATTAGATGCAAGTAGTTCTTATAGTTACATGCTAGTTTATGTATGACTGTCTTGATAATCATTCAATCTTAATAAGTTTATCATTAAAAAATGTGAAAGGTAATGGAATAATAATGTTATAATTATTTATAAATTCACATGACTATTTAATTTCAGTTTAGTTTATTATTCATAAAGAAGAAATCTATATCTTAAACATTTTTATTATCTTAACAAATAATAAACAATAAGTTTGTAAGGAACATTTATTTTAGTTTTAGCCTTAGAGAACCATAATAATAAATAAAATTTATATTATATATCATAAATATTTAGTATTAATGTTTTTTAATCATCCATAACTATAATTATGAAAATATAGTAGCAACATTCATATAGGTGGTTTAATCAAGCCAGACCAAGACATACTACAAATATGGATTGATTATAAAACCATTTATATTTCATTATAAAAAAATAATATCATATGTATATTTATTATAATTTATATTTTTTAACATTTTAAATAAAATAAAATAAAATAAATAATAAAATGTTTATGAAAATGGGTAAATAAAAAGAATATACTTACATTGAAGAGTCGACTCTTCCCCTAAGGATCTCCTTTATGATGAAATCCTCAAGAATCCATCCTATACAAAAATACTACCATTATTTTGGAAGGATTATATGGTAATAAATTTCATCTAACTATGGAGATAAAACTAAATTTTTTATTTTCTTTCAAAATGGTATACTAAGACACCATTTTGTATACATGATTTGATGACATGTTTTCATGGATTCATTCATTAAAGGCTAAGACTATATTTTTAGGTGGACAGTGGTTCATAAATGGAAAAAGGGAATATATTTATATGCATTTATCATAAATATATCACTCAATATAAGGTTTATGTTTTTATTAATTAATAAATAATTTTTAAAAAATAAATCACATTAACATATATATCAAGGGTTATTTTTATAATTTGAATTCAAAAATAACTACCCAATTAATATATTTAAGATATAATATTTATAGAAATTATTTATCATTATATGTATCCCTTTAAATTGACCATAGACTTATCCTTTCTAAATTATATCACTAATTCTCTTTTTTTAACTTTTCTATTGATGCGCAAACGCTATATCTGCATTGCATATGCATTTTCAAATTTATCTTAAAATAAATATTACATTATTTGAAGAGGAAAATATTTATATTATGATTAAAGTAACATATCATGTATAAATATTCACATGGATTTTTATATTGTTTATAATATTTTAGATAAAAAAATATATAATAATAGGTAGTGAAATTTCATTTGAACCTAAACTCTAATTTGAAAAAAGGGGTACAAATTTGTTACTCAATATTTGAATAATTCAAATTGACCTTGTAACTTTGAATATATATATATATATATATAATTTAAACATATTAAAAACCTTTATCAAACTTTTCATAACATTATAGACACACATTTAATAATAGGTTTTAATATTTAATTAAAACATGAACATTAATTTTTTTATGATAAATTTAACTCTATTAATAAACCTACAATAAAATGGATGTTGGAAATTAATATTTTAAACAATAAGGTTTTATATCTTTCACATTCTAACATATTCCATATATTTTTTAAAATTCCAAAAATATTATAGATACTTATAAAATAATGAGTAGTAAAATTCAATTTGAATTTAAACTCTTTTTCTAAACATTTAAAATTGAAATATATCACTGAAATTATAGACACATTGAATTAAAATATTGAATTTTAAAAATCCATCCTTTATATATTTAAAAAATGATTAAAATAAAAATATTATTTATAATATTTTATAGTAATTTTTATCAAAAACTATAATTATACATCATAATCATTATATACTATCAAATCACATTTCTCCTTTAAATTATTTATTTTGAAAATTTTTCCATACATTTTTTGACATGATGATTGAGAATATACTATTAAGTTTATTAAAATAAATCATTAATTACTTACAGTTTAATTTTTAACTCAAACATTAAAATATATTAATAATATTATATATGAAAAATAATGGATATTTCTTTTAAAATGAAAAAACCAGATTCTTGTTTCATAGCTCAAAATAATTATTTATCAAAAACTTATAATAGTAAATGTAAATACAAACCAAGAATATTAATATAAATCTCTATTTATAAAATAATTAATAATTAAATTTTTATATTAAAATATTAAAGCAAGTTTGAAAAATTTACTTAATCCTTAAATAAAACATAATTTCTGACATGAAATGGACATAATTACCTTTTAATTTAAAATGACTATATAACTTATAATTTTTTAGTACTTAATTTATCATAAAATGGGTAACATTTATTTTATTTTAGGGATCATATAATGGAAACCCCAATGGTTATATAATCGTTAAAAATATCGATAACCCCTAGTAATCATAAAATAGGTATCCCCAATAATTATATTACACTTCATATTCTTATATATAACCTTTATTAATTCCCTAAATAAAATTAATTATGGGGTGTATTCATCCTTCATATGTAATGTCATATTTTTAATAAATATAATTTCATTTAATTTAAACTAACATTCTATTCAAAAAATTGAATTTGTTATGATAGTCTTAGAATTTATAAAAATATACTACAAAAATTGGGTTAATACAGTCATTGGAACTCCTTACAGATCTAGGATGTCCTTGTTTAGATTGTTTTGGAATAATCATACTTTCCTTACTTTTGAGATCTTTAGTATGTAAAATTTTTATTTTATATAGATTTTTCTCAATAGGGATTTTTTTCTTAAAAAATTCTATTATCTACCAAATTCATAGAAGCACTACTACAAAATAGTGCTTTATTAGCACACAAACATGATACTCTCATTGGTTTTAAAGAGGTTATGTTTTATCCATTGATAAATATCCACCGCTCTTATCAGTGATAAAAATTCACTAATAAAGTGGACATTTTATTAGTTTTCCATTAACAATGATAAAATGATGATTTTATCAGAACTCTTTTTCCACTGATAAAATATTTTCTATATCACTGTTAAACAATAGAATTTAGAAAGTTTATGTTTAACTATTATTATTTTCTACAGCATGAATTTAAACAAAAGTAACCAAAATCATGATGTAAAATTCATATTTTTAGAAAAAATAATGTTTTTTTATTAAATTAGGATACTATTACATTGTAACATATATGTACAATTACAAAATCAATTATATTTTCACAATAATTGTAAAAAAAATTATAATTACAAATAGTTCAAATAAAAAACAAATAATACAAAATTAATTCTACACATAATTGAGATCTTGTGTGTGGATCAACCATCTATTGACTTTACCTATACCGATGATGCATGTGTTTATAATAAAAAAAGTGTTTGTTTTCATAATACTATATAAAAAATAAATACTAAATATAATTTAATTATGAGATAATAATGGGATGAACCATAACTAATTATAAGTATTTTATCTTTATAGAACATAATATACGACACAAATAAAGAATAAATAAATAATTATTTAATTATTTTCATATTAAAATATTAAAAAATATCCTTTCATAAAATTTAAAATATCTAAAATTTCTATATCTCATTAGATTGGTTTATAAAAAAGTATCCATAAAAATAAATACCTATATAATATAATAAAAATTCATTGGTATATACACACATGTTTATTTAATTTCTATGAAACTCTAGAATTGAAAAATAAGTTTCCTTTTGTATAAGTAAATTCTCATCTTCAAATAAAAATTATAACAATTTAGTTACTTGGGAAGAGATATTGTGCATGTTTATCCATTTCATCTATAATGGCATACATGTGAATAATCTCTCCTTACATAGAAAAAAATTATTGTCAATATCATATTAAAAATCAATTTGATTCATTTGTAGATAAATGTAAATATTATTTAAAAAACTTGTAAAAAACATTATAAGAAACCATTGTAATTTCATATTTTTTATCACATAGAAAAAATATCTACATTATTATAAAGAATATTTAATTGTTAAAAATTATTTAATTAAAGTAAAAAAATATCATAAAAAATATAAAAAATATAACAAATAAAAACTATAATTTTTAAAATTCTCATTGAATCATTCTATGTATATCACATATTGAATTGATGTGTTTTTTGTTTCTATAGTTTACGTTCTTATTATGATTTTTATAAAATCTATTGATAATATAATTTTTTTTCTAAATTTATATTTTATGGTGGGTGTATGAAACATTAAATTGGGTTATAATTTTGAAAATAATGGTTTTATAATTACTTTAAAATCATATATTACAGTGATCTGAGGTTTGATCCTCATATAAAAAATAATTTAATGAACATTTTATTAATATTTTTGGAAAATGTAATATTTTTTGGTCATTATAACCATATGAAACCAATTTATAGGAATTAAATAAAAAATAAAATTTACAAAAGTTTCCTATGATAATACTAAGAAAATATTAGGTTAGATTGATATTTAGTTTATTTTTACACTTCATAAAGGAATAAGAAGATCTTTTTCCAAAATTTTTATGGCAATCCAAACCCACTTTCATTATTTTTATGATTGAATTATTTTTCACATAACATAAAAAGAAGTTAATTATGTGTATATATATATATAATTATACAAGAAATTTCATATAATAGATTTATTTAGGATTTATTCTTATATATCATAGAAGATTAAAAATTGTTGTCCTGATTTTTTTTGATATTTTGAGATAATTTCATCAATTTTTACCATTGGATTAATGTTTATAAAAAATACATTAAATTATGAAAATGTAGTTTTGATCATTCATTTCACATCACATGTCATATTTATATGTTATTTTTCTATAAAAGAAATAGAAAAACAATAATTCTCTAAAATTTTCATAATAATCCAAACTTATTTAATCAATTTTCATCAGTGTGAATATTTTTTTATAACTAAAATGACTTTTAGCTAAAAAAATATGAATTAAAATACCACAAATCGACCCTAAATGAGGCTCAATCCACAACTACCCCAAGATTGCCTCCATATTCCTTGGATTGGAGACTAGTGCTGAAGGCATAAGTGACATGGGGAGGCCTTTTTCCAAGAAACATGTATGCACAGACACACAACCCTCTCAATATAGAAGTGTAGAGGAAAAAAGTAAAAAGGTTAAATATATATAATGTAAAACAAGAATTAAAACCCTATAGGGTTTATAAGAGCATGATAGTGAAAAATAAAACGTAAAGGGGAAAACTAAACACCCAACCCGAAATATGTCCCAACCTGAAAAAAAACTAGAATGTAAACTTCTGAAGGAGGCCATCTCCTTATCTCCATGTAATGACCACTTTATACATTCAAAACAACCAAGTATCCCTAAGATCATCTATAGTAACTATAAACATAATTTTTTTCTTCATAATACATGGAACATGCGAAAAAATTCCATTGAAGGGTGAGTATATACATACCTAATAGGATTCCCTAAAAATGAATGGGGAAGCTGTAAGAGACACAATAGGAATAGAAATATAGTTGATAGTAAATAAGATACAACTCAACCCAATGAAATAAACTTTGTCCAAGCATAAGGGGCACAAAACGATGTGTTGGTGGACTAAACATTAAGTTTTTCCACCCATAGCAGGAGAGTAACCTCATTCGGCCATGAGAAGCTAAACACATAAAGCACATGACATATCCCATGTGTCTTGGAAACCTAAGGAAAGAGAGTACTTGAATCCAAAAGAATAAATATATATTGTAAAGACCCAATATTTATAAAGGAAATTCCTTTCTTATATGTCATAATCACAACATAATTAACTACTAAGTGCTATGTAACCCTTAAAACATAAGTTTTTCACTTTTATGATGTGAATTTCAAAAATCTGACATACACAATTGTGATCAGTAAGTTATTTAGAGTCCAATAAGGAAAACATAATTTTTGTGAATATTAACATACCCTTATGAATAGTGATATACCCTAATGAATAGTAACCTTACCTATGATAATATATAAATAATATTCATGTTGAAAGTACGGTATACCTATATTTTAGAATAAGTTAATGAATGTTTTAAAACTGGTTTTTGATAATAAATTATGATTTTAATTAAATATTAAATTAATAATATTTAGAAAATTATTTTTGAAGAATGGGCTTTATTTTTGGATTCTACACGTCGAGAAATGGTTAGGGTGAGTTTTTGGGTTTTTTTTGAAATACTTGATTTTTTGATGAATAGTAAAATACGGTAATTTACCGTATACATATACATTATAAGCTAAATAGAATATTCCTAGAATCATGGATGATGTCACCACCCATAATCCTAATTCACATGATAAAATTACTATTATTGGTCATGGAATACTTACAATTACTTTTCTTGTGAAGAAATAATAAATTAATGAGTTTTATATTAAGAAATCCCCTCTATCCTCCACTATAAAACCCCCTCTCACCCCCTCTTCCAATCACTCCGCTTAAGCCTTTTGCGTTCTCCAAATTCTGGAAAAATACCCTCCCAACCTCCTATCCCACACCCATCAAGCTTTTGTCTCATTAAAAGACCAAAACCTCCCCCTTAAGGAGGTTCTCAAGGAAGTTTGGTTCAAGAGGTAAATTCCTCTTTTCAATTCTTTGTCTTTCCTTTCAAGTTCATTTGTTTTCTTTTTATATTACCTCTCTTTATCTAAATTTTATGATGACTCTAGTAAATTATATGTAATGGATTTTTTTCATTATAGTGAAATAAGTTATCAACATCTTCCCCTTTTTACCTTCTTTTATACTAGTAGCAAGAACACCATCCGAGATGTGTTAATTTTACACATTCAAGGACGATGGACTTTCGATTTCTTTTATCATTATAAATTCTGGTCATGAAACAATTATTGTTATGGTTGAACCATATTATTATATATAATATAACCTATTTAATATTTTGTAATCCCTTTGTTCAAATGATGTTAGGTTATAAAGAAAAATGAGTTTGTTGTTATGAAAACCCACAAATTAACCGAAACAATTATCATTAAAGTTCTATATGATAATTCATCATCGTTCCATGTAACCAAGTTATATAAATGAAAAATAGAACCTATTTATGTTCATAAATAATATATAATTTCAATTCTGGATATTTACATCCATTCCACTTCATTACTTAAAAACAAGTGAACCGAATATGAAAATAAGAGAAACAAACACTCCAGAACAACGAAATTCAATACAATAACTTGTCAATAAAGAAATAAAAGAACTAACCATAATTATGGTAAACTAAATACATGTCTAATAGGTTCTTAAATAATTTATTAACAATTATAATTTCATATTCCAGGAGCTTAAGTACAAGAGTGGAAGATGTTTGGAGTTAAGGTAAGGGTTTTCCACCAGAACTTCCATTTTCATTCGGGATACTTTCATTGTATAATTACCTCAATGAAATTATTATGTATTGTTATGTAATCATCATATATTATGTGTGAGTATTATATATATGTGTAAAAACCAGAACCCTTCCTTATTTTATGGATAGCTACACATTTTTAAAGGAACATTCAAAGTTGTTTCCAAAATACAAGCCCGATCCAAGGGAATTTCTCAAATTATTTCCTATTTTCAAGGGCACTCTATGATCTATTTTTGGAAGACTTTATCTTTTTAAAATCATTCATTTTATTATGAAAATACTATATTACCTAACTTCTGGTTTTATACAATGATTTTTTCAAAATGAACTCTGCTTTTCAGAATAAAATAGTATTTATCTCAAGAATTGCTTAATGATTTTATAAGAGTGTTTTCGTCTAATTCAACACTCTTGTTGATTCCATGGTATTTTTGGGTTTAATAATTTATTAAGTCATCAACCATATTTTATTTAACGTTTTATGACTAACTCTATTATGGATTATTTTTCCTAAAACCATTCACCATATTATTCTGAATGGTTAGTGTTTATGTTCAATAATTGGGGAAAGTTTGTTACATTTCATATGATAGTTTCAATATGAATATATATGTTGTTTATGTTTATCCCCACTCATATGAGGATTGAATTGGACTTATTATGTGATAGGTGGGGCCTGCTATAGCCCCTCGATGCATCGGTAGGTCTCATGAGACAAATAGACGTGGAATTGGTCAGGGCCTTTCCCAATGTGATATGGATTTTGGGCGAGACCTTAATCAATAGACGTCTTGGATGAGGCCTTGAAAAAATGTTTCAGAATGTCCGACATTATACATTCCATCATTATGAGTTCTGCTATTGAAATTTCATGTGGTTATTCGATTAGTATAATACCCATGATTATGTTTTATTATGGAATTATTTACTCAGATCATTTTCCTTCCATAATGTGTTCAAGTTTATTGTTAGAGGCATGTTTTTTCAATTATAAACCATGTATTCTGTTTATACTATCTTCTGCTGTATTTATTACTCTTAATGAGCATTTGTGATCACCCCTTTTTTATGTATCATTTTTTTCAGGACATGAAGATGTTTATTATGAATGACATGCTGAAATAACCTAGGAGTTATGGGTTTTGTATAAGGATTTTCCATGTTGTATTTCTCTTCAAGTTGTAATATTGAACTTATGAATGAATCGTGTTTCCAATAATACTAAACTACTCGGTCCTTTGGGATTTGTATTCCTTGTATGTATGTCAACGTAATCAAACAAGGCATCGGCTCCAGGAAACTGGGGTCTGATCCTTATAGTTTGTATCAGAGGAAGTATAGTAGAATACTTGGAAACAAGATTTAGAAAATGTAGAATTAGGGAAGAGTCCCAAAGTTATTATTTGAGGATATACATACAATAACGTCCTGGTATTTTGGTAAGCAATAGATAATGTGGATCTTTCAAGCAATACATCAATGTCTAGATACGAGCAGGTAGAGGCGGCTCTGGCACAGATGTATCCAGGGGTAAAACCCGAAAACACCTCTTTGAGCTAGAATCGAATGGGAACTGGTGCACGACAACGGGCCTTGCTGCACTTTTGGTTATGAAACTCCCAGGGGATATGCTTAGTATAATTCACATTTTCTTTAAAAGCCATTATGAAGGATTGAAATGTTAAGTATTACTCAAAGAAACCATATTTGTGAATATGGGATTTTCCATTTATAGGATCTCAATTTTTTTAAGTATTTTGTTATGTTAAGATTATACATTATGATTCATAACCTAATCTAGTGTATGCCATTATCTAGAGATGGCACCAAGTGGAAGGAATGGAAACTGCACAAACACACGTGTCCCTTGTAGGGATTTTCCTCTGATGCAAGATAATGATGTTGGATTTGGTGCTGTGACTGGTGTTGAGAAACTCATAAATATACTGGGACAACTTACTCAGGTTATGAATAATAACCTTACCCGTATAGAGCATCTGGATCCGCCACATGGAGGAGCTATGCTAGATCGCTTTATACGACAACAACCTCCATCGTTCAATAGGACTACAAACCCTTTTGTAGCAGAGAAATGGATATGTTTCCTCGAGAAGATATTTCTCACTTTGGGATGTAATGAAAGAGAGAAAGTTATCATGGAAGTATATCATCTATCGGGAGATGCGGATCAATGGTGGTCATTAATCCAAAAAACAAAGTAGGAGGAAGAAATAGAAGAGACAAAATGGAGGGATTCTGAGGAAATATTCTTAGAAAAATATTTCCCTCATGAACAAAGAGTAGATATGGAGAGGCAAATGTTGAATCTGAGTAAATAGAAGGATGAATATGTTTCCAAGAATGAAACCAACATTACAAGGCAGGCAAGACATTTTGTGTACTACATATGAAATCCCAGGAGAAAAATCAATCGATTCTTTGATGGCCTAAAGCCATTCCTCAGGCGGGCACTGGTCTCCCAAAATTTTTCATCACATGAGGACATAGTTTCATGTGCTATCAAGACTAAAAAATAATTCTCTAAGTATTATGTCTTTAAGGGAAACCAAGAAAAGAAAAGGGCTACTAAAAACCCTAAGAAAAAAAATAAGGAAATAGGGAAGAAGGTAAGAATTGAATTTCCACCATGTGACAATTGTGGAAGGAAACACCCCGGTGCGTGCTTAAAAGGAAAAAGAGTATACTAAAAATGTGGTCAAAAAGTCCATCTTGCTGGTGATGGAAAAGGAAAGATGGAATCCAATGATGTTCGATTCTATAATTTTCAGGAGATGGAAAACTATGCTAATGATTTTCCAAGACGTCAAGGATATATGCAACAGAAGAGGCCAAGGGAGCAAGGACAAGAATATGAGATCACAACTGCAGAGTTTGAAGTTCTGCGTGACATGATGGCAGGTAATTTGATCATTTCATCAAGCTTATCCAATGCTTTATTTGATTCTGGATCATCTCATTGTTTCATATCTTCCCAGTTTTCTAAGGAAATTATATATTTCCAATTTTATTTAACAAGGGATTTTTCAGTAAAAACTATTAAGAGAAGTATAATTTCTACAAAGTTTTTTCTATCTGTTCCCATTAGGGCATACAAATGTTCTTTATCTGCTGATCTCATCATCATACCCATGATTTAATTCGATATAATCCTCGGTATGGATTGGCTTTCGGATCATGATGCAAAAAATTTTTGTAAGAAGAAGGAGGATACGATTTTTGATGATTATGGTAAAGAACACCTAATCTTTAGAGAATAATCATCATAACCTGATTCTTATCTAGATCCACCCCCAGTAGCACAACTAAATTCAATTATTGGGGAGGAAGAGAATGAAATAACTGTGGGTGAGGAAAGGAATGTTCCAATAGAATATGTACCTATTGTGAAAGAGTATATTGATGTCTTTCTAGAAGATTTACCTGGACATCCTCCAGTGCGGGAAATTGAGTTTTCCATTGATTTAATTCCTGGTTCAAGGCCCATAACGAAGACCCCTTATAGAATGGCCACTGTGGAATTAGTGTAAGTAAAGAAACAATTAGAGGAATTGAGTAATAAGGGATTTATCCACCCTAGTGTTTCTCCATGGGGAGCCCCTGTCCTATTTGTTAAGAAGAAAGAAGGATCCATGAGGCTGTGCATTGATTACAGGGAAATCAATGCTATTACAATAAAGAATAAGTATCCTCTGCCAAAAATTGATGATTTATTCGATCAACTTCATGGAGCCAAATATTTTTCAAAGATTGACCTTCGATCTGGATATCATCAGTTACTTGTGAGGAAAGAAGACATTCCAAAAATAGCATTCCGAACTAGATATGGGCATTATGAGTTTACAGTAATTCCTTTTGGACTAACTAATGCACCATCTATTTTTATGGATCTGATGAATAGAGTCTTAAAGGAATATCTTGATGACTTTTTGGTGGGGTTTATTGATGATATCCTGGTGTACTCTAGAAGCTATGAGGAACATGAAAATCACTTGCGCACTATTTTGAATACTCTGAGAAGAAACGAATTATATGGGAAGTTCAGAAAATGTGATTTCTGGCTCCAATCAGTTTCCTTTATAAGCCACATTGTCTCTAAGGAGGGAATATATATAGATCCTACAAAGACAAAGGCTGTGCAAGAATGGCCTACTCCAATGAACGTAACTGAGGTACGTAGTTTTATTGGTTTAGCGTGTTATTATCGGTGTTTCATTCAGAACTTCACCCGTTTATCCAACCCAATGACCAAGCTCAGACAAAAAGGGGTTAAGTTCATATGGACCACATAATGTGAAGAGTGTTTTGAAGAATTGTAGAGGAGGTTAGCGAATGCTCCGATCCTAACCCTACCATCGGGGAATGATGGGTTTGTTATCTATAGTGATGCATCTAAGAAAGGACTTGGTTGTGTCCTTATGTAGAATGATCAAGTGATTGCCTATGCATCTAGACAACTAAAAATTCATGAACAAAACTATCCAAACCATGATCTTGAGTTAGCAGCGGTAATATCTGCTCTAAATATTTGGAGACATTACCTCTATGGAGAAAAATGTGAGATATATACAGATCATAAGAGTTTGAAGTATATATTATCACAGAAAGAACTCAACATGAGACAAAGGAGGTGGATTGAGCTACTCAAAGATTATGATTTCACAATACACTACCACTCGGGGAAAGCAAATAAGGCATCAGATGCATTGAGTAGAAAATACCATGTAATTCTAAACAAGATGAGAGTTGAAAGGGATCCTATGTTCATGGATCTAGTAAAGATGGATATGGGAATTATTAAGGAAGGTATCACATCATTACTTTTTCAAATGGTTTCCCAACCTTCTTTACTAGAAAGGCTAAAAATTTCTCAGGCTGATAATGAGGAGTTTCAAAAGAAGATTAAAGATGTGAATGATGGGAGATTGAGTGACTTCGTATATGAAGATGGAATTTTGAAATTTGGGAAGAGACTTTGTGTTCCTGATATACCTGATCTAAAGAGGGAATTGTTGGATGATGCTCATAGTTCCAATTTCTCTATACACCCTGGTAGCACTAAGATGTATAGAGATTCGAAGGAACATTTTTGGTGGGACAACATGAAGAGGGAGATTGTTGATTTTGTGTTAAGATGTATGGTTTATCAACAAGTGAAAGCAAGAAGGAAACAACCTGGAGGACTATTGAAACCTCTTCCCATACCTGAGTTGAAATAGGATAATATCACGATGGACTTTGTCATGGGACTACCAAAGACTCCTAGAAGGAACGATGCAATATGGGTCATTGTTGACCGTCTTACTAAGTCAGCGCATTTTCTTGCTATAAGAGAAGATCTACCACTTGAACGTCTAGCAAGACTATATATTAATAAAGTTGTGAGACTTCTTTGAGTACCCCTATCGATTATTTTTGATCTTGATCCACATTTTACATCAAGATTCTGGAAAATTCTTCAGAAGGCCCTAGATACTGATCTTCATTTGAGAACTGCCTACCACCCACAAACTGAGGGACAATCAGAACGGACTATTCAAACATTAAAAGACATGTTGAGGTCTTGTTAACATGATTTTCAAGGCATGTGGGATCAGTATTTACCTCTCGTAGAATTTTCCTACAATAATAGCTTCCATTCAAGTATACAAATGGAACCTTATGAAGCATTATATGGGAGGTGATTTCATACACCAACTTTCTGGGATGATGTTGGTGAAAGAAAGCTCGTGGGCCCAGAACATGTTGAAGAAACAATAGAAAAGGTGAAGATTATCCAGAACCATATCAAAATAGCTCAAAGTAGGAAAAATAGCTATGCTGATAACTGAAGGAAGGATTTAGAGTTTCAAGAAGGTGATCACGTTTTCTTAAAGGTATCTCTATGGGAGGGTATTATACAATTCAGTAAGAAGGGAAAATTAAGTCCCAGGTACATCAGAAATTTTGAAATTATGGACCGAATTGGAGTCGTAGCTTACCATTTGGAAATGCTGCCAAGTATCTCCAAGGTTCCCAATGTGTTTCATGTGTCAATGTTATGAAATTACATGCCAGACCCAACACATGTACTCACTTATGAAGAAGTGGAACTTGAGCCCGATCTATCATATTGTGAAGAGCCTACCAAGATTCTTGATACTAGAGAACAAGTATTGAGAAATCCGACAACTCGTCTGGTAATGGTTCTATGGAGGAACCATAAGATGGAGGAAGAAACATGGGAGTCTGAGGAGCTTATGTTAAAGACATACCCAAATCTTTTTAGGTAATAATTTGTGAATTTTGAGGAAGAAATTTTGTAAGGAGGGGATAATGTAATGACCCAATATTTTTAAAGGAAATTCCTTTCTTATATGTCATAATCACAACATAATTAACAACTAAGCGCTATGTGACCCTTAAAACATAATTTTTTTTCACTTTTGTGATGTGAATTTCAAAAATCCGACATACACATTTGCGATCAATAAGTTATTTAGAGTCCAATAAGAAAAAATTAATTTTTGGTGAATAGTAACCTACCCTTATGAATAGTAACATACCCTTATGAATAGTGATATACCCTAATGAATAGTAACCTTACCTATGATAATATATAAATAATATTTAAGTTGGAAGTACGATATACCTATATTTTAGAATAAGTTAATGAATGTTTTAAAACTGGTTTTTGATAATAAGTTATAATTTTAATTAAATATTAAATTAATAATATATAGAAAATTATTTTAAAAAAATGGACTTCATTTTTGGATTCTACACGTTGAAAAATGTTTAGGGAGAATTTTTGGGATTTTTATGAAATACTTGATTTTTTTGATGAATAGTAAAATACGGTAATTTACCGTATATATATACATTATAAGCTAAATAGACTATTCCTAGCATCATGGATGATGTCACCACCATTAATCCTAATTCACATGATACAATTACTATATTTGGTCATGGAATACTTACTATTACTTGTCTTGTGAAGAAATAATAAATTAATGAGTTTTATATAAAGAAATCCCCTCTCTCCTCCACTATAAAAACCCCCTCTCACCCCTCTTCCAATCACTCCTCTCAAGCCTTGTGCCTTCTCCAAATTCTGGCCAAATACCCCCCCAACCTCCTCTCCCACTTCCATCAATCTTTGGTCTCATTAAAAGACCAAAACCTCTCCCATAAGGAGGTTCTCAAGGAAGTTTGGTTCAAGAGGTAAATTCCTCTTTTCAATTCTTTGTCTTTCCTTTCTAGTTCATTTGTTTTCTTTTTCTATTACATCTCTTTATCCAAATTTTGTGATGAATACATTACCTTATATGTACTGAAATTATTTCAAGATAGTGGAATAAGTTATCATCATCTCCCCCATTTTACCTTCTTTTATACTAGTAGCAAGAACACTATCCGAGATGTGTCAATTTTACACATTCAAGGACGATGGACTTTCAATTTCTTTTATCATTCTAAATTATGGTCATGAAACCATTATTGTTATAGTTGAACCAGATTATTATATATAATATAACCTATTTAATATTCTGTAATCCCTTTGTTCAAATGGGGTTCAGTTATAAATAAAAATGAGTTTGTTGTAATCAAAACCAACAAATTAAACAAAACAATTATCATTAAAGTTCTATATGATAATTCAACCTCGTTCCATGTAACCAAGTTATATAAATGAAAAAAACAACTATTTATTTTCATAAATAATATATAATTTCAATTATGGAAATTTACATCCATTCTACTTCATTACTTAAAAACAAGTGAACCAAATACGAAAATAAGAGAAACGAACACTCCCGAACGATGAAATTCAATACAATATCTTGTCAATAAAGACATAAATGAACTAACCAGAATTATGGTAAACTAAATACATGTATAATAGGTTCTTAAATAAGTTATTAACAAGTATAATTTCATATTCCATGAGCTTAAGTACAAGATAAGAACACGTTTGGATTTAAGGTAAGGGTTTTTCCACCCAAACTTCCATTTTCATTCGGGATACTTTCATTGTCTAATTACCTCAATGAAATTATTATGTATTGTTATGTACACATCATATATTCTGTGTGAGTATCATATATATGTGTTCAAACCTGAACGCTTACTTATTTTATGGATAGTTACACATTTTTAAAGGAACTTTCAAAGTTGTTTCCAAAATACAAGTCTGATCCAAGGGAATTTCCTAAATTCTTTCCTATTTTCAAGGGCACTCTATGAACTATTTTTGGAAAAATTTATCTCTATAAAATCAGTAATTTTATTATGAAAATACTATCTTACCTCACTTCTGGTTTTATACAAATATTTTTTCAAAAATAACTCTTCTTTTCAAAATAAAAGAGTATTTATCTCAAGAATTGCTTAATGATTTCATAAGAGCATTTTCGTCTAATTCAACACTCTTGTTGATTCCATGGTAGTTTTGGGTTTAATAATTTATGAAGTCATCTACCATATTTTATTTAACGGTTTATGACTAACTCTATTGTGGATGATTTGTCCTAAAACCATTCACCATATTATTTAGACTGGTTAGTGTTTATGTTCAATAATTGGGAAAAGTTTGTTACATTTCATATGATAGTTTCAATATGAATGTATATGTTTTTTATGTTTATCTCCGCTTATATGAGGAATGAATTGGACTTATTATGTGATGGGTGGGGCCTGATATAGCCCCTTGATGCATCGGTAGGTCTCATGAGACAAATTGACGTGGAATTGGCTGAGGCCTTTCCCAATTTTATATGAATTTTGGCCGATGCCTTAATCATTAGACATCTTGGTTGAGGCCTTAAAAAAATGTTTTAGAATGTCTTGAATTATGCATTCCATCATTATGAGTTCAGTTATTTATATTTCATGTGGTTATTTGATTAGTAGAATACCCATGATTATGTTTTATTATGGAATTATTTACTCAGCTCATTTTCCTACCATAATGTGTTCAAGTTTATTATTAAAGGAATGTGTTTTCAATTATGCACCATGTCTTATGTTTATACTATCTTCCACTGTATTGATTACTCTTACTGAGCATTTGATCTCACCCCATTATTATGTGTCATTTTTTTTAGGACATGAAGATGTTTATTATGAATGACGTGTTGAAATAATCTAGGAGTTATGGGTGTTGTATAAGGAGTTTCCATGTTTTATTTCTCTTCAAGTTGTAATATTGAACATATGTATGAATCTTGTTCCCAATAATACTAAACTACTCGGTCCTTTGGGATTCGTATTCCTTGTGTGTATGCCAACGTAATCAGATAGGGCACCGGCTCCAGGCAACTGTGGTCAGGTCCTTACACACAGATATATATATATATTCTCAAACCAAATAAATCCAAACAAGAGGGAGAAGGGATCTTCATATTATAGATTATCCCAAGAAAAGAGTCTCAAATAGTTCCCAAAGTCCATTAATGAAGCCACGTATGTCACACGTCTTCCTAGAAGTAACTTTGTAAAGGCCCACACCTCTACCATATACTACATAGTTGAGAGGGTACAATCTCCAAGAAGAGGACCCACACCCTAGTGCATCAAGGGGGGTTCTACTCTATATGTATCCATAGAGTACCCGCACTCTGATGTGTTATGGTGTTTCACTCTAGTGTCACAAGGACTTGCGCCCTACCTAATAAGGGGTTCCACTCAGTAGGTAGAGGACTTGTCCCCGTGCTGGTGAGGGGTTTGACTTTATTAGTTGAGGACTCATGCCCAAGTGTAATAAGGGGTTCTACACTGGTGTTCAAGGACCCACTCCCTATCTGATAGGGGGTTTCACTCTAATTTCATGATGATATATACCCTATATAATAATGTATTTTACTCGATAGGTAGAGGAACCACACCCAAGGTGATGGGGGTACCACTCTATAGGTTAAGGAACCATTCCCTGGTGATATAGGGGTATCTAATCTCATAACTGAGTACCCATCCTGATTCACACTCAATTTTACCCAATAAATGAAGGTATAACGGTCCTTGTAGTCTAGCTTGGGTTGTCGAATCCACTAAGACCTAAGAAGTAACCTAAGATACACAACTTATGAGATGGATTTTTTTCTATGAAGTGGAAAAATTGGTTTTGATTTATATTTTTTTAAATAACACTAATAGACGTAAGTGAATTCAATTTAAAATAATGAGTTGATCCTAGGTTATCACTTGGGGTGGATTGGATGATTTCCTTTTTTAATGATTTCAATTTCATTAACTCGAGAAGGATTCATTCAATGAATTAAAATTGACCACATCACTTACTGGTTAAACACCTCCACAAACACATTATAATCAACTATACACTTGTAGGATCATTTTCATGAGAAATCCAAGGTAAGGTATCTTATTAGTACATAAAAGTGGGGTGAATAAATTCAATATGGAAGAGGATGTGAAAAAATT
The DNA here is from genome assembly GCA_963277665.1 of Viscum album. NCBI lineage: Eukaryota > Viridiplantae > Streptophyta > Magnoliopsida > Santalales > Viscaceae > Viscum > Viscum album. The sequence continues at coordinate 279,979,485 of OY728165.1, read as the reverse complement.
ATTTAATAAAAGAAACTCAAATAAAAGAAGTTAATAATAATTTGGAGAATGAGAAATAAGATTTAAACCATCCCCTTGATACTCCCTTTGATCAAAACATAAAAGAGTTAGCTCTCCATTGATTACATGTTCTCAATGGAATCGGGAAGTAGACTTATGAGGGTGGAATTGAAGACGTAAAAACAACAAAATTTCGATCCCTCCACCATTGTGTGATAAATTTCACAAGGTATGGTGTGAATAAATTCATATTTTTAGGAAAATGTATCAACATTGCAAGTAAAAGAACATAATAAGAGGAATGGAAGAGTTTTTATTAAGAACTAGGTTGAATTGAACAAATTACATGAGAAAGAAATGTGGCTACAAACACAAAGTGATAGCATAACACTACAATGAAACTAAGCCCCAAAGATTCCCAAATCCTCCACCACCGCTGCCTTAAATATGAATTTTTTAAGCCTTGGGGTGAGCCTCCAATATTCCAAGTCTCCTAAATTTATTTTTGTAGGCCAAAAGTTGGTGGAATGTTGAGGGAGAGATGATTTTTCCATCCTTAACAAACAATCTGAGCCAACTTGCACGACTCGATAGATGTGTTCCAAAGATCATTTATATGGACGAATTTAGGTGGTCCATAAAAGATAAAAATTAATATAATGTTGTTCCCTAATACAATGTAAAATTTAATCCCACAATAGTTTAGGGATTTCGATATATTATTAAATGTGTGAGATGTTTTTCTGGGTTGCAAAATCTAGCCCATAAATTTATCACCAAATTGGGATGCATGAAACTCTATTTAAAACTCAAAATTAGCTCATCTCACTATTGGATTAAATGTTCCTATTTTTTTGTTCAATCCTCCCAAAAAATTGGGGCTTTTTTGGGCCTGTATAGTGGGCCCCACATTCTCATCAGTGGGCTGGTGTCCAATATACCTTCGCCAGAATTGTTTCCTTTCATCGTCAAATATCCCCATCATCCTTTATGAGTCCTCCATTGGTCCCAGAATGAAACATTTTCATGTTGAATTGTCGATCCGTTTATAAAAATATAAAATTCAAATATGGATAATTATATTCCTTAAAATTAGAATAATCATTGGGCCTAAATTGGTGTACATTAGGCATGAAGTGCACAAATGATGAGAATGGATGTTCAAAATTAAAATACACTAACTCAGGCCCATAAATTCAAAAATAAAAAATTTAATACCATTAAAATGGATTTGAAATATGTTTTTTTATTTCCTAATCACATCCCCAACATTATATTTTTCAGTCATGAGAAAAATTTATCTCAACAATATGAAATTCGAATTCCATTTTCTCAAATCATTTTAATAAACAATGATCACCAAAAACCCTTTTACCTAAAATTCATGAAACCCATCATGATATTTTAATACAATATAGTTTCATAAGAAGATCCCAATCCCAATCCCATTCCTTTGTTCAAATTCATCACCATATTTCATCCAATATCAATTATGAGTGACGATGTGTTGTGAATCGCATTAGACATGGGGGGTTAATCTTTATTCAAGGGGGAAATTATGGAAGCGCTAGGTGGAATCACATATCAATATTAAGATGAGTATTCAATTTATTTATTGTATTTTTTTGGTTTTTTTGTTGAAATTTTTCCTTGGTAATTGAAATTGCACTCAAAAGAGTCAAACCATGTAGCGAGACTTTGTTGATGACTCCCAGTATCAAAGACATTAGGGAACCAAGTGAAGCCCACATACTCGGGCATCATCTCGAGTTAAATCTGTAAAAAAATTCAAATTACCATCAGTAGAGATAAAATTACTAACTCTAGGCTAGAAAACTATGGATTCATGATCCCCAAGGGTTGCAAGCCACACATTCGGTCATTTCATTTCTCTAAGAACAAATTTTTATTATTATTGAATACTCATATTAAAACTAAAATGATCACCAAACCTATGATATTTATTTTGGGGAATCCACGAACTCAAACTAATACCCCACTATCCAAAGGATGCATGTTCTGATCTTTTTTTATTTGGATGAATATATAAACAATTAAATTTCACATTAGATAGCTACACTTTCCAAAATCAATTCTCATGAATTTATACATGGATTAAAATAAGAATCTGGGCATGATAAATTATTTTATATATAGTTTCAAATTGTACAATGTCTATTATTATGTTCAAGGTTAATGAAATTTTTCCTTCCATTAAGGAAAATTTTGTTTTCAAATCATTCATTTTTTTACACAAAATCAATTTTTTTTATTTTATCTCCCCCAACATAAAATAATATTGTCCCCAGTGTTTAAAGAAAACAAATTTTTAAAGGGGTAGAGGTAGAGAATGGGAGTTAAAAAAAGAAATTTAAAATGAGGATCATGGAATGAAGTCACCTGGTTATTGAATTTGAAATTCTTGTTGCTCCCTTTTAGTCCCTTAATCTCCATGTCACTCTAAGAATTCCCTAGCGGAAGAAAATAAAACAATATATATATATATATATATTAATGTAATAAAATAAAGTAAAATATAAGTATATATACAAAAATTATAGAATATGGAAGAACTATAAGCCATAGGTTAGTGGTAAGCTTGCACCGCTATCTCCGTTCTGTCCCGGGTTCGAGTCCCCGCGGCTTCGCCGATTGTGATGGGGTTTTCCCCATGACCTACAATGTGGCCTTTTAATTTTATTATTATTATTTTTTTAACCTACAAACACATAAAAATAAAATGAACTGATGATACATTGTCTTCTTTTTAAATTTATGGGTAAGGTATTGCCCAAGGATCACACCACATGACATGGATAAATATGGTGCTCCCCTTTCATACAAATCCATACTCATAATAGAAGAACATGTCAATAGTCTATTTTTCTATTTTTAAATATCAAAAATGATTCATTAATCATATTTTAAAAAAATGATTCACAATGATGAAACCCACAGGTTGCCTCCCATGCAACGCTTTGGTCTAATGTCTCTAGATCAAATTAGACCCTTAATTATTTAAGTATTATCCTCATCTAAAGTTGGTTCACACAAGTTTTCATCAAATTAATTTTTTTGAATGGTTCAATGAATGGTTTGACTCTTTGACCATTAACTTTAAAGGTTTGACCATTGGTGGGATCTTGAATTTCTACAGCCCCATGGGGGTACACCGTATGAACTATGTATGGACCTGACCATATAGACCTCAACTTTCCTGGCTGTAAATGAAGTTTAGAACTATAAAAAATAATAGGTTTACCCAATACAATGTGTTTGGTTTTAAGATTTTGAGATTGGTAGGATTATACATTAGCTTTATCGATCCTTTAATTTTCATAATCCTCCATCCTAAGTTCCTCAAGTTCATTTAGATCTAATTTACTTTTTGTTTCGGCCAATGATAGGTCATAATGAATTTTCTTAATTTCCCAAAAATCCTTATGTTCAATCTCCACTAGAAAATGACATGATTTACCATAAACCAACCTATATGGGGACAATCCTAAAATGGTTTTATATGCTGTTTGATAGTCCCAAAGAGCATCTAAGAGTTTTCTCGACCAATCTTTCATAGATAGATTAACAGTTTTCTCAAGAATTTTTTGATTTCCGTATTGGCTAACTCAGCATGACCATTGGTCTATGGGTGGTAAGCAGTGGACACTTTGTGAAAAATTCCATACTTTTCCATGAGTACTGAGAATGGATGATCGCAAAAATGAGTTCCACGATCACTAATGATAGCCCCAGGAATTCCAAATCTAGAGAGGATGCTTTCCATGAGAAATCAAATCATAGTTTGATGATCATTTGATTTTTTTAGAATGGACTCAACCAATTTGATGACATAATTGATAGCTAAAAGGATGTACAGATATCCTATAGATTTTGGGATGGGACCCATCAAATCGATTCCCCAACAATCAAATATTTCAACCACTAAGATTGTAGTGAGTGGCATTTGATTTCTTTTTTGTGATGGAACCTACTTGTTAACACTTAGGGAATCTTTGAAAAAAATGTGTAGGAGTCCCTTGAGATGGTGGGATAGAAGATACCACACTAAAGAAACTTAGAAGATGTTTTCTTAGAGGAAAATTGACCTCCACATGCCTCACTATGACAGAATTTAAGGATGGACTCTTGTTCAAATTCTGGGACACACCTCCTAATGAATTGGTCAGGGCAGAACTTATAGAGGTATGGATCATCAAACACATAGTGCCTAACATCAGAAAGTATTTTCTTTTAAGCTTGAGTCCCTAAGAATTTTGTAATGACTCCTGTAACTAAGAAGTTGACTATGTCAGCATACTAATGAAGTCAGTCATAGAGTATAGGTGTTTATTAGGGAATGAATCAGACATAGAAAGGTGATTTGAGATATCTTTGAATTCCATACTCGAGAAGTGATCAACTAAAACATTTTCAACACCCTTTTTGTCCTTGATTGTGAGGTCAAATTCTTGTAAGAGAAGGACCCACCTAATCATTATAGCCTAGGAATCTTGTTTTTGGAAGAGGTATTTTAGTGTTGAATGGTCAGTGAACACAATGATGGGGGATCATAAGAGGTAGAACCTAACCGTTTTTAAAGAAAAAAACACCATGTAACTCCTTCTCTGTGGTGATGTAGTTGATTTGGGCATTATTTAAGGATTTTCTGGCATAAGTAATGACATAAAGAGTTTTATCACATTGTTTTCCTAACACAGCTCCTACATTAAAGTCACTGGCATCACACATAAGTTCAAAAGGAAGGTTCTGATTTGGAGATTTCATAATGGTAGGAGAGGTGAGAGAGGATTTTAGGGTTGAGAATGAACCCTCACATATTTCTTTCCAAACAAATGGAGCATCCTTTACTAGGAGAGCACAATGGGGATGGGATATTGAACTAAATTCCTTGATTATTCTTCTATGGAAAATGACATATCCTAAGAAAGATCTATCTTCTTTAACAGTTCTGGGTGATTGAAGATGATAAATGATGTCAAACTTTGCTTTATCAACTTCAGTCCACCTACTTGAGACAAGATGTCCAAGGATTAGTCCATCTTTAATAATGAAATGGAATTTTTCTAGTTTAGTATAGTATTATTTTCTTCACATGTTGACAAGAATCTCTTCACATTCCTCATAAATCCCTCAAATATATCCCCAAACACATAGATGTCATTCATGAAGACCTATAGAAAATACCCTACCGTGTCTATGAATATTCTCAACATGCACTACTAGAAGGTTCCAGGGGCATTGCATTACCAGAAGGGCATGTGTTTGAAAGAAAAGGTGTCGAATGGACTTGTGAATGTAGTCTTTCACTGATCCTCTAAGGACACCTCAATTTGATTATATCCCAAGTACCCATCTAAGAAACCGTAGGAGGCATGACCTGCCACTCCATCAATGACTTGGTCAATGAATGGTAAGGGGAAATGGTCCTTCATGGTGAATGAGTTTTTCTTCCTATAGTCAATTCAGACCCTCCATCCATTACACACCCTAGTTGGAAGAATCTCTCCATCCTTATTGGTTATCACTGTGATTCCTGCTTTTTTGATAACCACTTATATTGGACTAACCCACTCACTCTCACCTATGGGATAGATGATACCAGCTTTTACAAATTTCAGAAGTTACTTCCTTACTACCACCAAGAGAATAGTATTGAGTCTCTGTTGAGGTTAACGACATGCCTTTGAATCATTCCAGAACAATCATATGGGTCCCGATAAGTGGGATAATCCCAAGAATATCAGATAGGGTCCATCCAATGCCTTTCATGTGTTTCTTAAGGACACCTAGAAGCATCCTCTCGTGATCAGCTTGAAGAGAAGAAGAAATGACAATAAGATGTCTTCTATTTTCTCCTAGGAAGGCATAATTAAGTGCAGAAGGAAGTTCTTTCAATTCAAGATCAGGTTGGTTCAAAATTTAAGAAAAATATTGGGAAATTGGATCAAGATAGATTTTTTCCTATATTTTTATATAGAATCGAATACCCATGTGCCAATGTATCAGCTACACTACTAGAGAAATAGGTTTTGAAGACCCATGACATGGGATACCGCCTTTGGCAGTCACTAGGCTTTGAAAAAAACCCTTCGGCTCCCCCCTCTTGCCCTGCGATTGCCAACCCCCCCCCCATGTCGCCTCGCTACCTCCCATCCCCCATCCCCATCCCCTCACCGCCCTCTACCCTCTGCTCTAGCTCCCTGTGTCCCATGTCCCCTTTCCACCCTCCGCCCTCCGCTCCGGATCCCCACGTCCCATATCCCCTCGCTACCCTCTACCCTCCACTTCGGCTCCCCACGTCTCCTATCCCATCTTCGCCCTCTTCTCCATCTCCCCCATCCCCTTTCCACCGATCCTCCACTCCACTATGGCTCCCTGAATCCCCCTTCCCCTTGCCGGTCTCCTCTCTGACTCCCCCATCCCCTCACTACCCACCCTCTGCTCTACTCTGGCTCCCTGTATCCCCCCTCCTGCATCCCCTCACTGCCCTCTGCTCTGCTCCGCCCATCCCACGTCCCCCGTCCCCTCACCGCCCATCCTCCGTCCCCTCTCTACCCTCTGCTCTGGCTCCCTTCCATCCCTCATACCCTCCCTCTTTATCCCCTCCCTCACCGCACTACCACAGCATGTACCCTCCCTCACTGTCCCCTACCTTGCTGCATGACCACCGCCCGGTCCCCTAACTCCCCGCACGGCCGATACCCATCCCCTCACCACTGCTACCCATCTACTCTGGCTCCCCGCTGTCCTCCGTACCCTCCCTCGTTGTCCCACCCTCGCTGCACCATCTCCACCTCGCCTCCTCCTCCTCTAGCTCACCGCCGCCGCCACCCATCCCCTCCCTCACCGCACCTCCCCTCTATTGCCTCTCCTCTCTATCGCAACACTTCCTTCGACTCCCCTCCCTTCCAGATTTATAGCGCAATCAAGTATGCCCTAATTTTTGTTTAAGAGTTGATTTTGGGCAATTTACAACACAAATTTTGCATGCCTGAAGATTATATGAATATTTTCTGTGAATAAAAATTGTGGAAAAGGATGTTCATGTGTATACGAGCTTCTGTGCATATGAAACAATGTGTCTTGATAGTGTGTGTATGAGAGGCTTCACACTTAACGTGAGGTTTGAGAAGACTGTACATATTCTTGTGTGAAATATTCACTATTTGATCAAAATATAATTAGGGACTCTTGAATATAGAATCATTATTATATTTACCATACCAAATGATGAAGATGACATGGGCTTTCACTTACATTCCATTATCTATTCTCTTGTTTATTATTCAGAGATATAATTTGATTATTTTATCAATGGTCCACAAGCAATTGGTTAGTATTTATTTTAAATATATTTGATATGAAAAAATCATGTAATAAGTATTCTGTAAATGTCTGTTATAAAGATATTGTTATGGATAAGAGTTGGATTCATCTTCCAAATCGAATGTCTAGAGAATATTTCAATGAAATTATACAGTTTATTGAGTTCACTAGAGGATTTGAAAGTGACTATATTAGTTGTCCAATGTGAAAATGTGCTAACCAATATCAATTCACATGAGATACTATGAGGGAGCACCTATTCTTTAATAGATTTCAAAAAAATTATAAGATTTGGACTCGTCATGGAGAAGAATAGGTTCATTGTCAAAATACGGATGTTGTTTAGATGAATGTTGATGTAAGGATGAATGATCCAATGCATGAAATGCTTATTCAAATGGTATGTGGTATGGATCCTAATGGCATTGACATCCAGAATCTTGAGACCATTGAGATAAATCTTTAATCTGGTGTAGATCGTGATTCGAGGAGGTTTTATAAAGCACCTGATGATACAAAAACAGAATTATATCCTCGATGTACTTCTTACAATAAATTGTCATTTATCATGGAGTTTTTTTCATTTGAATACTTTTAATTAGTGGTCAGACACATCATTCGACATTTTGTTGGTATCATTGAAAAGGGTTCTTCCTATCGATGCTAAGATTCCCGAGTCATATTACCATGCTCTTAAGTTGACAGAGAACTTAGGTTTTACATATGATACCATAGATGCATGTGCAGAAAACTATATTTTGTTTAGAAAGGAAACTGCCAATTTGGATATCTGTATGGTTTGTGGCACTTCCAGGTTGAAATAGAACAGTGGAAACCAGACTCATCAAAGTCAGATTGCGATACAGGCGAAACGAATTTCTGTAAAGAAAATGTGTTACTTTCCCCTTAAACCGAGGTTAAAAATATTTTTTATGCCGTCAAAAGTTTCTAATTTAATGAGATGGATGTAGGATCAAAATAATGTTGTAGATGCTCAATATACAAGAGGGGTGGTGAATTGTACAATTTAAAAATTTCTTTAGACAAGGAAAAAAAATCTAAGTTTAACAATGTTAAACTAAGAAAATTCAGAACACCTCTAACACCAATTGGAAAATTGGAACTAAAGTTTACAATATGAGATTCTACCTTAAAGTGTATAGAATCTAAACTAATCAGAGTACAAGTGTAAGGAAATATAATATGGTTATACTTTCCTTACAATAAAAAAGTGCAGCGGAAAAAACAAATAGTAAAACTACAAGTAACAAGATATAAGTCTTTTAACCCAAAGTGAATGGTATCCAACAACCTTGGATAAAGGTCCCTTGATTTATAATTTCAAGCAAGTCTGTCTTAACCACACCAAGGTAAGCCCTTGATACGAAGATCAGTGTCTCTGTCTTGCTATCCCCGCAAGACCTCAACTTCAAGGTAGTTGGAACCTCTCTCTTCCTCAGCAAGGAAGCCCTTGAACTTCAAGGTAGTCGGCACCTCTGTCTTCCTATCCCCGGAATCCCTCGAATGTAATCACCAACATTCAGAGTCACACGAAGAAATCTGAACGAGCGGTTCAGTATGCACAAAGCATGAAAAGATTCTCTCTCTAGAAATCACCTTAACAGCGTGTGGTCTCTAGATCGATCAACTTCATTTTTGAACTCTTTTAAATGAGCTCCTATTTATAGGAAAATTTCCAACGGTCAGCTCCCTCCTCTAATAGTCATATTTTCCATGAAATTAGGAGGGACCTGTACATGTGTAACTCAACCAATGGTTAATTAGAAACAGAATAGACGACATCGTTTAATAATAAATCATGTATAACTGAATGCACGACATCATTTTGAAATGGAGAAAAAGTAAGTAAGATCCATATAAAATTTTGGAGTGTAAGTAAATTAAAAGTTTAGAGGCTAACCAAAGTGAAATTCGAAGTCTATGTTAAGAAAAGTTTGGATTCTGTTTTATAGGAATTCAGAGTCTGGTTTCACCAAAGATCAGAATCTCAACTTACAGATTTCAAAGTCGAATTAGTAAAAGTTCAGAGTCAAACTATTTATGAGTTTGGAGTCGAACTTCATAAGAGTTTGGAGTCGAACTACTTAAGAGTTCAGAGTCGAACTACTTAAAAGTTCGGAGTCGATCTTTATAAGAGTTCAGAGTCGAAATTTATAGGAGTTCAGAGTCAAACTATATAAGAGTTCGGAGTCGAACTACTTAAGAGTTTAGAGTCGAACTACTTAAGAGTTCTAAGTCGAACTCATGAAAGTTCGTATCCATAATTCGGAGTGGAACTTCATTATAGTTCACAACCAGAATTCAGATCCTAGAAACAGAATACTCCAATACTTGTCATTATATGATTCCGCGATTTTGGTTAAGAATCTGGTTTTTGTACTTAAGAAAAATATTTCTATGTATAAGAGATTCTAGGTTAGGGTAAATTTCTTTATGGAAGAAAATTTTCCTTATGGAGGTAAAACATACATTTTCTTATGTATAAGGTATTTGTGATTGTCAAAACAATAAGGAATGGAAAATTCATAAGGAAAACCTTATTGACTCAACAATCTCTCCCTTTTTGGAAAGCATAAACATCCTTACAAAAAAGAATATAAGGACTCTGAAAATTTTCATTAGGATTTGAAATTAAAACTTATCTCCCTTTGTTCATGAATGAAAGTGAATAAAACTAACTATCCCTTAGGCATTGAAACTCTAAGGATTGTATTCTGACTTTCCGGAGTGGAGTTCTCATTATCATGGGAATGAAAAACTTCGAAGTGAGAAACTCCCCCTTACTTTAAGAATATTTCACTTAGAAATTTTTCTTTCTCCTCCTTAGCAGTACTTCTTTTTTACTTCTCCGCCTATGTGATTTTCAAAAAGAATTAAAGGGTATGGAAAAGAAAATATGGTACCTGAAATATTAGTATATGACAAGATACAACAATCCAAATAACATTTCATTAGAGTTGGGAAATATTTTACAAAGAAAGAAAACTACAACAAAAGATCGGAGTGGGTTCATTTGTCTTTCTTTTCCTTAAGAATGAGCTTCTTTAACAAGGTTTTGAGCTTCTTTAGGTCTCTTTGGTCTTCCTCGACTTGCCTCTCCAAGGCTTTTTTCTTTTCTTCTTGGAATTTTAAAGCTTATGCCTGAGCCTCCATTGATTCTTTCTGCATCTTTAACAATTCATCTTGCTGAACGACTCTTTTCTCAAGCTCAATCCCGATATTTCTATCATTTATAAGATTTTGAGCTAGAGAATTTTCCTTTTCATTTAGTTACATCACTTGTTGACTCCGGGAACTCTGCTCAATAATCAGCTCATCTTGAAGATTCTTAATATTTTTATCTGCTGTGTCAAAGGCATTTTGAACTTCATCCTGAAAACATTAAAACTGAACTAAATCTTCATCAACTCTCTTAGACCACTTTTTCGCCTTACTACAGGACTTTCTATGCACATCATAATCGATAAAGAATCTTTTTTGTTTAGCTTTGATCTTCACACACTTTTCCATTAGCATGGATAGTGTCTCTGATTTATGATTTTGGCTTAGCTGAAGCATTTGACATCTAGTGTCAATGGTGGGAAATATTGGAATAATGTCCACCAACTTTTTTCAAAGACTCAATAATAAAATCATGACTTTGAGATGATGATTCCGAATCAGATACATCTCTTTGATATTTCTCTTCTTTAACTTGAACTAGCTTCCTTCTAAAGGTACCACCAACCTCCTTCTTCCGGAGGACATATTTTATAGGAGTATCCATGAGAACATGCTTCCCCTTATCAGATTTCGGAATGGGTTCATCATTAAGAGATAATTCCTCTGATTCAGAAACTTTAATAATCTTTTCTTCATCTGGTTTCTATTTTTCTTGTCCTTCCTCGCGGAAATTCCTCTCATAGGATTCTTCCTCATCATGAAAGTCATTTTCTTCTTATTCTTCTTGTTGTTGCTTTCTAGCTTCCTCATCTCCCTTTATTGGAGTTACTAACTTTGCGGATTTAGACTTATCTTTATAGTCCTGTACTTTCTTGATCAGGGTATCCAAATCTTCACTTCCTTCTTCTTCTTCTTCTTATTTTTCTTCCTCTACCTTTTCAAAAACTTTTTTTTTCAGATTCTTCAACTACTTCTTTACCCTTGGATTTTTCTAGAGTGATATAGTTCTTGGCTGGAGTTTTGGGTAAAGAAGGCTTTGTAAGGAAATATTTCAGAACCGGAATCAGCTCAGTCGCTAACTCTTTATCTCTCAGCAAATATTGCACCACTTCAGCTTCAGAAACATTCTTTTTCATTTTATTATCTTTCGATTGCTTCTCTAATTCTTCCGCAACTTTTTCTTTTAAGGATTTAGCCTCTGAAGGGTACAATCCAAATTGTGGATCTCATTCTTTCCTCTTCTCTTTGTCTTCCCTCCACTTCGCTGCCACTTCATTTGTATATCTTTTCTGCTTTTTCGTCTTGGGGGGAGCAGATTGAGTTTCCTTAGCCTTAGGATTTTCTTCATCAACAACCACTTCCTTAACCTTTCTCTTCTTCCTTTGCTTTTTGGATGGTTTTGGAGTGTGAGTTTCTTTCTGAGCTGCTTCAACCTCTTCCAAAGATAGAGGGTAAAATTCTCCGCATTCACTGGAAAAACCCCATCTTCATCCTCTTCAAGGTATCATCACTAACCAGCATAATCTTTCAAGTCCGAACTTTTTATTTGAAAGCAACCTTGAAGGATTCTATGCACCGAACAATTAGTTTAGATAGTAAGGTAGGGAACATGATTATCTGGGCTCTCAAATTGCCTTCTTTGATGTTCTTGATCGTAACCAAGACATGTCTCATTAGATTTATCTTTCTTAGATTTACCAAGAAATCTAAGACATAGATATCACTTTTCTTCAAATTGTCTTTATCACCTCTTCTTGGAACCAGAAATCCTTGCACCCAAAGCTAAAGGATTCTATTGTTCGGAGTGAGATGAGAAATCTTACTAGTTGAATCATCCTTAATCCCAAGACACTTCAGTGCCTTCTCCTTGTTGAGACTTCCTTGCACATTAGGATGTTTTTCTGAGAAGAATTCATCTTCTCCTTCATAGGATGAACCAACCAAGCTCACGACCTTGGTGTAAGATAACTTATAAGTCTTACCATAAGACTTGAAAGAAAACCACTCTCTACCATATTCCATTTAGAAGGAAACAGACTCGTAGAACTCGATCAGCAAATCAGTATAAACCAGATCCTGTTTATTTGACTTTGCTATGCAGACATCTTCCCATCCAGTCAGTCTAATATTATTTGAAATAAGGGAATCGAGCTTATAGAAGTTCAGATGAACTAACCATTCACTGAAGACTAAACACATAGATATTGGTTTCAAAGTTGACATATATTGAGATGTTTCTTTAGCAGACATTCGGAGTGAAAAATCCTGAAAGATTCGGAACAACTTTTCAATGTTTGGAACAGGTCTTAAGAAGAACACCAGGACATCAAGACGCGAAAGATTTCAAAACCGATGTGGGACGAGTCTTTGGGAACCCCTTTATATAGGTGATGGATGTGAACTTTGGTCTTCCAAAATCCATATAATGGTTGAAAACCTTTTGGATCTGATCTGACGGTCGAGAACAATCCCGCAAGGAAACCTTGACTCCAATCTTTTGAGGTTTTAAAGAAATCATTCTGATTTGAAGAAAACTATAATCCGAACTTTTAAAGACTCAAGAAAATACCAGTAAGAAAAAATATGATTATGAAACTATAAGTAAGAAAATTATTGCTTTCGTATTGGCTAGAAAGATTTTTTGTAATTGGTAATATTCTTCTTGAAGAAATAAATTAAAAAAAAAACTCATTTCAAAAGTTCCAGTACGAAAAAAAAACGTTGCAAAAAATTCCAGTACGAAAATTTTAGGAACCCACACTTTCATAGAAAAATATGATTTATGAAATCCTAAAGATTGGGTATTATTTAAAAAACAATTCTTTTCCAAATGACCACCACATTGACACTTGGTACAAAATGGGGAACTTTGTGGAACAAAGTAATTTTTTCTAAAAGTTGGTTTAGCATGGGTATAACTAAATCCGGATTTGTTTCTTAAAGGACGTATTTGATAATACATTTTATCAAAATTTTCTTTACCATGGGTAAAGTTTTATAAACACCTCTTTAAGGAAAAAATTTCAGACTTGAGTTTTATAACCAAGTTTTTATCTTCAAAATAATTATATTTAGAGCTAGGCTCAAAGACACTTTTCTTAGAAATTACTTTTTCTAACTCTTTAGAAAGTTTTTTCTTCTCAGAACTTACTTCCTCAAGATTTTTTGAAATATTTATAAAATCAGCATTTTTCCTATCAAGATCTATAGTAATATCTGATATTTCTTTCGTAAGAATAGTATTTCTAGTGTTTTCCTTATCATGTTTTTTATTGAGTTTTGAATTATCAATTTCAAGAAGTTCAACAAACCTAAGAACCTCTTCATAGGTAGGTAAAGTATTTTCTTCATCAGAATAGGATTATTCATCTGAAGAGTTATAATATTCTATATCATTTGAATTTAAAGAACCATTGGTCACTGATTCAGAATTTCGTACCTTATCCATAAAACAATGATTGTTAATGGGTAAACTGGCTATAAGACCAAGATTCTTATGTCCTGAAGATTCATAATCAGAAGATTCATCTGAAGAGTCACCACCACTGGCACCCTAGGTGTCATTTTCTTTTAGAACATTCTTAGCTTTGGTTTTGTAATACTTCTTTCTGTTCCTGTCAGAATGCCTTTCTTTCCTTTATTTATTTTTAAGCAAAGGGAAATCTGGTCTAATATGTCCAGGTCTCTTGCATTCATAACAAGTGACTTATCCATCTTTCCTATATTTCCTTTCCTTTTTCTTATAATTGGATTAGAAATTTCTCTGGCCAGCTATCTTGTTCATCCTTCGAGAAAGATTTACTAACTCATTTTCAAAGACTTCACTCTCACTAGATTCGGATTGGATAATAACTTTCTTAGACTTGGATATAGTTACTCTTTCAGGAGTCTTAGCTTTCATATTATTTGATGTTGTTGTAAAAGCAACAATACCATTTCCATTATTCTTATTGATGTTATCAGCATCTCTCTTCATTCTTGTTTCATGTTGGAGAAGAGTTCCAAATATTTCATCTAATGATATTTGAGTGACCTTCCTATTCTCATCAATAGCTGTTCTTTTGGATTCCCACTCATTAGGCATAATATCAATTATCTTATCCACAAGAGCTTCATCATCCAGACCTTTCTCTCCCATAGACTGAAGATTTTTCACTATAGTCATAAATATCTGTTGAACTTTGCAAATTTATTCACCATAAAGAAAATTAAAGCCATGGTATTCAGCTCTAAGCATAGCTCTCCTAGTCTCAATCACTTTAGAAGTGCCAAAGTGTGTAACCTCTAACTTCTTCCAGATACAATTATCTGCTTCACAAGAAGAAATTTGGCTATATATATTTCTAATCATTGAACAAAGCAAGGTATTACGTACCTTATAATTAAGTTGATACTCTTGCTTTTCCTGGTTAGTGAAAGTTCTAACTTCCTTATCAGGAATTTTATAATCACCAGTAAGCATAACGAAATTATCCACTCCAATATTGATAACGAAAGTCTTCATTCGATCTCTCTAGTACTCAGAGTCATTACCATCAAATATTGGTGGTCTTGTAGGATTTAGATTGTCAATAGAACCAACATTGATTCCTGCAATTCGTAAAATATACTTTGGATCAAAAGCTTGTTAGTAACAAGAGTTCGTAATTACAAAGTTCGAAATGACAATTCGGAATGAAAAAGTTCGTAATGACAATGTTTAGAATGACAAAGTTATCTTTCTAAGCAAGGATGAAGAACAATGAAAACATGAACAAGAAAAACTTACATGTGAGTATAAGTATTTTTGAAAACATCCTCTGATAGCAATTGTAGGATTGAAATAATGTTGTAGATTCTCAATATAAAAGAGGGGGGGGGGGTGAATTGTAAAATTTAAAAATTTCTGTAGACAAGGAAAAAAATATATGTTTAACAAAGATAAACTAAGAAAATTCACAGCACCTCTAACCCCAATTGGAAAATTGGAACTAATGTTTACAATATGAGATTCTACCTTAAAGTGTATAGAATCAAAACTAATCAGAGTATAAGTGTAAGGAAATATAAGAAGGTTATAATTTCCTTACAATACAAAAGGGAAGTGGAAAAAACAAATAGTAAAACTACAAGTAACAAGAAATAAGTCTTTTAACCCAAAGAGAAGGGTATCTAACAACCTTGGATAAAGGTTCCTTGATTTATACTTTCAAGGAAGTCTGTCTTACCCACACCAGGTTAATCCCTCGATACAAAGATCGGTGTCTCTGTCTTGATATCCCCGCAAGCCCTCAACTTCAAGGTAGTTGGAACCTCTGTCTTCCTCAGCAAGGAATCCCTCGCACTTCAAGGTAGTTGGCACCTCTGTCTTCTTATCCCCGGAAGCCCTCGAATGTAATCACCAACATTCGGAGTCGTACGAAGCAATCGGAACGAGCGGTTCAGTACGCACAAAGCATGAAAAGCTTAACTCTCTATAAATTACCTTAACATCGTGTGGTCTCTAGATCGATCAACTTCATTTTTGAGCTCTTTAAAATGAGATCCTATTTATAGGCAAATTTTCAATAGTCGGCTCCCTCCTCCAATGGTCATATTTTCCATGAAATTCGGAGGGACCTATACATGTGTAACTCAACCAACGATTAAT
This sequence comes from Viscum album, assembly GCA_963277665.1. Taxonomy (NCBI): domain Eukaryota; kingdom Viridiplantae; phylum Streptophyta; class Magnoliopsida; order Santalales; family Viscaceae; genus Viscum; species Viscum album. The sequence goes on along the minus strand of OY728165.1, from coordinate 279,963,326 downwards.
TAGAAATAGAATAGATGACAACATTTAATAATAAATCATGTATAACTGAATGCAATACATCGTTTTGAAATGGAGAAAATGTAAGTAAGAGCCATATAAAATTTCGGAGTGTAAGTAAATTAAATGTTCAGAGTCTAACCAAAGTGAAATTCGGAGTCTATGTTAAGAAATTTTCGGATTCTGTTTTATAGGAATTCAGAGTCTGGTTTCACCAGAGATCAGAATCTAAACTTACAGAGTTCAAAGTCGAATTAGTAAAAGTTAGGAGTCGAACTATTTAAGAGTTCGGAGTCGAACTTCATAAGAGTTCAGAGTCGAACTACTTAAGAGTTCAGAGTCGAACTACTTAAAAGATCGGAGTCGATCTTTATAAGAGTTCAGAGTCAAACTAATTTAGAGTTCAGAGTAGAACTTTATAAGAGTTCGGAGTTGAACTCTATAAGAGTTCAGAGTCAAACTACTTAAGAGTTCGGAGTTGAACTACTTAAGAGTTTGGAGTCGAACTCATGAAAGTTTGTTTCCGTAATTCGGAGTGGAACTTCATTATACTTCACAACCAGAATTTGGATCCTAGAAATAGAATACTCCAATACTTGTCATTATATGATATCAGGATTTTGGTTAAGAATCCTGTTTTTGTACTTAAGAGAAATATTTCTATGTATAAGAGATTTTAGGTTAGGGTAAATTTCCTTATGGAAGAAAAATTTTCTTATGGAGGTAAAACATACATTTTCTTAAGTATAAGGTGTTTGTGATTTTCAAAACAAGAAGGAATGGAAAAGTCATAAGGAAAACCTTATTGAATCAACAATCTCCCCCTTTTTGGAAAGCACAAACATCCTTACAAAAAAGAATATAAGGACTTTGAAAATTTTCATTAGGCTTTGAAATTAAAACTTATCTCCCTTTGTTCATGAATGAAAGTTAATACAACTAACTCCCCCTTAGTAATTGAAACTCTAAGTATTGTATTCTGACTTTCTGGAGTGGATTTCTCATTATCATGGGATGGAAAAACTTCGAAGTGAAAAACTCCACCTTCCTTTAAGAATGTTTCACTTTGAAATTTTTCTTTCTCCTCCTTAGGAGTAGTTCTTTTTCCTTATCCCCCTTTGTGATTTTCAAAAAGAATTAAAGGGTATGGAAAAGAAAATACGGTACCTGAAACATTAGTATATGACAAGATACAACAAACCAAATAACATTTCATTAGAGATGGGAAAAATTTTACAAATAAAGACAACTACAACAAAAGATCGGAGTGGGTTCATTTGTCTTCCTTTTCCTTCGGAATGAGCTTCTTTAACAAGGTTTTGAGATTCTTTATGTCTCTTTGGTCTTCCTCGACTTGCCTCTCCAAGGCTTTTGTCTTTTCTTCTTAGAATTTTAAAGCTTCTTCCTAAGCCTCTATGGCTTCTTTCTGCATCTTTAACAATTCATCTTGCTCAACAACTCTTTTCTCAAGATCAATCTGGAGATTTAAATCATTTATAATATTTTGAGCCAGAGAATTTGCCTTGTCATTTAGTTCCTTCACTTGTTGACTCTGGGAACTCTGCTCAATAATCAGATCATCTTGAATATTCTTAATCTTGTTATCTCTTGTGTGAAAGGAATTTTGAACTTCAGCCTGAAAACATTCAAACTGAACTAAATCTTCATCAACTCTCTTAGACCACTTTGTCACCTTACTACAGGACTTTCTATGCAAATCATAATCAATAAAGAAACTTTTTTGTTTAGCTTCGATCTTCACACACTTTTCCATTAGCATAGATAGTGTCTCTAATTTTTGATTTTGGCATAGCTGAATCATTTGACATCTAGTGTCAATGGTGGGAAAGATTGGAATAACGTCCACCAAATTTTTCAAAGACCCAAGAATAAAATCATGACTTTGAGTTGATGATTCCAAATCAGATACATCTCTTTGAGATTTCTCTTCTTCAACATGAACTAGCTTCCTTATAGAGGTACCACCAACCTCTTTCTTTCTTATGAAATCTTTTATAGGAGTATCCATGAGAACTTTCTTCCCCTTATCAGATTTCGGAATGGGTTCCTCCTTAGGAAATACTTCCTCTGATTCAGAAACTTGAATAATATGGTCTTCATCTAGTTTCTGTTTTTCTTTTCCTTCCTCAAGGAAATTCATCTCATAGGATTCTTCCTCATCATAAAAGACATTTTCTTCTTCTTCTTCTTGTTATTGCTTTCTAGCTTCCTCATCTCCCTTTCCCGGAGTTACAAACTTTGCGGATTCAACCTTATCTTTATAGTCTTGTACTTGCTTGATCAGGGTATCCAAATATTCACTTCGCTCCTCCTCCTCTTCTTCTTCTTCCTCTACCTCTTCAGTAACTTCTTTTTCATCTTATTAAACTAATTCTTTACCCTTGTATTTTTCCAGAGTGATATAGTTATTGGCTTGAGTTTCAGGTAAAGAAGGCTCTATAAGGAAAGATTTCGGAACTAGAATCAGCTTAGACGCTAACTCTGTAGCTCTCAGCAAAGATTGCACCACTTCAGCTTCAGAAACTTTCTTTTTCATTTCCTTCTCTTTCTCTTGCTTCTCTAATTATTCCACATCTTTTTATTTTAAGGCTTTAGCCTCAGCAGGGTCCGATCCAAATTGTGGATCCACTTATTTCCTCTTCTCTTTGTCTTCCCTCCACTTGGATTCCACTTCATCTGTATATGTTTTCTGCTTCTTAGGCTTGGGGGGAGCAGATTGAGTTTCCTTAGCGTTAGGATTTTCTTCATCAGCAACCACTTCCTTAACCTTTCTCTTATTCCTTTGCTTTTTGGATGGTTCCGGAGTGTGAATTTCTTTCTGATCTGCTTCAACCTCTTCCACAGATAGAGGGTAAAATTCTCCGGATTCATTGGAAAAACCCATCTTCATCCTCTTCAAGGTATCTTCACTAACCAACATAAGCTTGCAAGTCTGAACTTTTGATTTGCATGAAACCTTGAAGGATTCTAAGAGCTGAACTGTCATCTTAGATAGTAAGGTAGGGAACCTGATTATCTGAGCTCTCAAATTTCCTTAATTTATGTTCTTGATCATAACCAAGACATGTCTCATTAGATTTATCTTTCTTAAATTTACCAAGAAATCTAAGACATAGATATCACTTTTCATCAAATTGTCTTTATCACCTCTTCTTGGAACCAGAAAGCCTTGCACCCAAAGCTAAAGGATTCTATTGTTCGGAGTGAGATGAGAAATCTTACTGGTTGAATCATCCTTAAGCCCAAGACACATCAATTCCTTCTCCTTGTTGAGACTTCCTTGCACATTAGGAAGTTTTTGTGAGAATAATTCATCTTCTCCTTCATAGGATGAACCAACCAAGCTCGCGGCCTTGGTGTAAGATAGCTTATATGTCTTCCCATAAGACTTGAAAGAAAACCACTCTCTGCCATATTCCATTTGGAAGGAAACATACTCGTAGAACTCGATCAACAAATCAGTATAAACCAGATCCTATTTATCTGAATTTTCTACGCAGACATCTTCCCATCCATTCAGTCTAATATTCTTTGAAATAAGAGAATCAAGCTTATAGAAGTCCGGATGAACTAACCTTTCCCTGAAGAATAACCACTTAGAGATTGGTTTCGAAGTTGACATATTTTGAGATGTTGCTTCAGCAGACATTCGGAGTGAAGAATCCAGAAAGATTCGGAATGGCTTTTCAAAGTTCAGAACTAGTCTTAAGAAGAGCAGCAGGACTTCGAGACGCGAAAGCTTTCAAAACCTATGTGGGACGAGTCTTCGAGGACCCCTTTATATAGGTGATGGATGTGACCTTTGGTCTTCCAAAAGCCATCTAACGATTGAAAACCTTTTGGATCTGATCTGAGGGTTGAGAACAATCCCTCAAGGAAAACATGACTCCAATCTTTTGAGGTTTTAAAGAAAACATTCTGATTTGAAGAAAACTAGAATCAGAACTTTTAAAGAGTCAAGAAAATACCAGTACGAAAAAATATGATTAAGAAACTATAAGTAAGAAAATTATTGCTTTCGGATTGGCTAGAAAGATTGTTTGTAATTGGTAATATTCTTCTTGAAGAAATAAATTTAAAAACAAACTCATTTCGAAAGTTCCAGTACAAAAAAAACATTGCGAAAAATTCCAGTACGAAAATTTTAGGAACCCACACTTTCTTAGAAAAATATGCTTTATGAAAACCTATATATTGGGTTTTATTTAAAGAACAATTCTTTGCCCAGTGACCACCACATTGACACTTGGTATAAAATGGGGCACTTTTTTGGAACAAAGTAATTATTGCTAAAAGTTGGTTTAGCATGGGTATAACCAAATCCGAATTTGTTTCTTAAAGGTCATATTTGAGAATACATTTTATCAAAATTTTCTTTACCATGGGTAAAGTTTGATAAACACCTCTTTAAGGAAATAATTTAGGACTTTAGTATTATAACTAAGTTTTTATCTTCAAAATCATTAGATTTAGAACTATAGCTAAGCTCGAAGACACTTTTCTTAGAAATTACTTTTTCTAACTCTTTAGAAAGTTTTTCTTCTCAGAACTTACTTCCTAAAGATTTTTTGAAATATTTATAAAATCATCATTTTTCCTATCAAGATCTTTAGTAAGATCTGATATTTCTTCCATAAGAATAGTATTCCTAGAGTATACCTTATAAGGATTTTTATTGAGTTTGGAATTATCAATTTCAAGAAGTTCAGCAATCCTAGAAACCTCTTCATAGGTAGGTAAAGTATTTTCTTCATCAGAAGAAGATTTTTCATCTGAAGAGTTATAATATTCTCTATCATTATAATTTAAAGAAACATTGGTCAATGATTCATCATTTCGTACCTTAGCCATAAAACAATGATTGTTGATGGGTAATCTGGCTATAAGACCAAGATTATTCTTTCCTAAATATTCATAATCATAAGATTCATATGAAGCATCACCACCACTGGCACTCCAGGTGTCATTTGTTCTCAGAACTTTCTTAGCTTTGGTTTTGTAATACATCTTTCTATTCTTGTCATAATTCCTTTCTTTCCTTTCTTTCTTTTTAAGAAAAGGGAAATCCGGTATAATATGTATAGCTCTCTTGCATTCATAACAAGTGACTTCTCCATCATTCCTATCTTTTCTTTTCTTTTTCTTATACTTGGATTGGAAATTTCTCTGGCTAGCTATCTTGTTCATCCTTCGAGCAAGATTCTCTAACTCATTTTCAGAGACTTTACTCTCACTGGATATAGATTGGATAATAACTTTCTTTGACTTGGATCTAGTTACTCTTTCAGGAGTCTTAGCTTTCATATGATTTGATGTTGTTGTAAAAGCAACAGTACCATTTCCATTCTTCTTATTGATGTTGTCAGCATCTCTCTTCATCCTTGTTTCATGTTGGATAAGAGTTCCAAATAGTTCATCTAACGATATTTGAGTGACCTTCCTGTTCTCATCAATAGCTGTTCTTTTGGATTCCCACTCATTGGGAATAATATCAATTATCTTATCCACAAGAGCTTCATCATCCAGACCTTTATCTCCCATAGACTGAAGATTTTTCACTATAGTCACAAATCTTTGTCGAACTTTTCAAATTGGTTCACCATAAAGAAAATTGAAGCCATGGTATTCAGTTCTAAGCATATCTCTCCTAGTCTCAATCACGTTAGAATTTCCAAAGTGTGTAACCTCTAACTTCTTCTAGATACAATTAGCTACTTCACCAGAGGAAATTTGGCTATATATATTTCTAGTCATAGAACAAAGTAAGTTATTACGTACCTTATAATTAAGTTGAGACTCTTTCTTTTCCTGGTTAGTGAACGTTCTAACTTCCTTAGCAAGAATTTTATAATCACCAGTAAGAAAAACGAAATTATCCACTTCAGTATTGATAACGAAAGTCTTCATTTGATCTCTCCAGTACTCATAGTCATTACCATCAAATATTGGTGGTCTTTTAGGATTTAGATTGTCAATAGAACCCACATTGATTCCTGTCATTCTTAAAATATCCTTTGGCACACAAGCTTGTTAGTAACAAGAGTTCGTAATTACAAAGTTCAGAATGACAATGTTTGGAATGAAAATTCAGAATGACAAAGTTCAGAATGAAAAAGTTCTCTTTCTATGCAAGGATGAAGAACAATGAAAACGTGAACAAGAAAAACTTACATTTCAGTATAAGTATTTCTGAAAACCTCCTCTGATACCAATTGTAGGATCGAAATAATGTTGTAGATGCTCAATATACAAGAGGGGGGAGAGGGGTGATTTGTACACTTTAAAAATTTCTTCAGACAAGGAGAAAAATCTACGTTTAACAAAGTTAAACTAAGAAAATTCACAAAAGCTATAACACCAATTGGAAAATTGGAACTAAAGTTTACAATATGAGATTCTATCTTAAAGTGTATTGAATCTAAACTAATTAGAGTACATGTGTAAGGAAAATATAAGAAGGTTATACTTTCCTTACAATACAAAAGTGCAGCGGAAAAAACAAATAGTAAAACTACAAGTGACAAAATATAAGTCTTTTAACCCACAGAGAAGGGTATCCAACAACCTTGGATAAAGGTCCCTTGATTTATACTTTCAAGAATGTCTGTCTTACCCACACTAGGGTAAGCCCTCGATACGAAGATCGGTGTCTCTGTCTTGCTATCCCCACAAGCCCTCAACTTCAAGGTAGTTGGAACCTCTGTCTTCCTCAACAAGGAAGCCCTCGAACTTCAAGGTAGTCGGCACATCTGTCTTCCTATCCCCGGAAGGCCTAGAATGTAATCACCAACATTCGGAGTCGCATGAAGCAATCTGAACAAGAGATTCAGTACACACAATGCATGAAAAGCTTCTCTCTCTAGAAATCGCCTTAACAGCGTGTGGTCTCTAGATCGATCAACTTCATTTTTGAGCTATTTCAAATGAGCTCCTATTTATAGGAAAATTTCCAACAGTCGGATCCCTCCTCCAACGGTCATATTTTCCATGAAATTCGGAGGGACCTGTACACGTGTAACTCAACCAACGATTAATTAGAAACAGAATAGATGACATCGTTCAATAATAATTCATGTATAACTGAATGGACGACATCGTTTTGAAATGGGGAAAAAGTAAGTAAGAGCCATATAAAATTTCGGAGTGTATGTAAACTAAAAGTTCAGAGTCTAACCAAAGAGAAATTTAGAGTCTCTGTTAAGAAAACTTCGGATTCTGTTTTATAGGAATTCAAAGTCTGTTTTCACCAGAGATCGGAATCTAAACTTACAGAGTTCAAAGTCGAATTAGTAAAAGTTCAGAGTCGAACTTTTTAAGAGTTCAGAGTCAGACTTCATAAGAGTTCGGAGTCGAACTACTTAAGAGTTCAGAGTTGAACTACTTAAAAGTTCGGATTCTATCTTTATAAGAGTTCAGAGTTGAACTTCATAAGAGTTCAGAGTCGAACTCTATAAGAGTTCGGAGTCGAACTACTTAAGAGTTCGGAGTCGAACAACTTAAGAGTTCGGAGTCGAACTCATGAAAGTTTGTATCCATAAATCGGAGTGGAACTTCATTATAGTTCACAACCAGAATTCGGATCCTAGAAATAGAATACTCCAATACTGTGATTATCTGATTCCGGGATTTTGGTTAAGAATCCAGTTTTTCTACTTAAGAAAAATATTGCTATGTATAAGAGATTCTAGGTTAGGGTAAATTTCCTTATGGAAGAAAATTTTCCTTATGGAGGTAAAACATACATTTGCTTAAGTATAAGGTGTTTGTGATTTTAAAAACAAGAAGAAATGGAAAAGTCATAAGGAAAATGTTATTGAATCAACAATGGTATGCAAAAAGAATTCCTGAAAGTGATATGTTAACCCACCTGGCAGACTCTCAAGCATGGAAGGATTTTGATAAGAGACATCCCGACTTTTCTAAATATGTTTGTAATGTCTGATTGGGGTTGGAAGCAGATGGTTTCAATCCATTCAAGTCTATGGTTGGTGAAACTCATATCAAATGGCCTGTGGTTTTGGTTCCATATAATCATCCTTTGTGGATTTGTATGAAGCAAAAAATAATATTACTTTCCACTCTTATTGATGGACCTAGATGTCCGGGGGATAAGATTGATGTTTACCTTCATCCATTTATTGATGAGTTGAATGGATTTTGGGGAGATGGTGAGATGAATTATGATTGTGAAATGAATTAAATGTTCAAACTACAGGCATCTTTATTGTGGACAATCATTGACTTCCCAGATTATGAAAATTTATCAGGCTGGAGTATGAAAGGGGAATTTTCTTGCTCTAGTTTCAATAAAAGAAAAAAATATGTATTGATTAAACATTCCAAAAAATGGGAACACATGGGTCACTGACATTTTCTCCCTCCTCAGCACAAGTTCAGAAAGGACAGAGTGGTATTTGATGGTTCTATAGAGTTCATCCCAGCACCAAAGATCATGACAGGAGTCGAAATGTTATCGCAGATCGAGGAAGAAAACATCTGCACTGTATATGAAATTCAGGATTTGGTGGCTCATCCATTAGGTAATATTCGTGTTGTTGGTAGGCAGCATAGTCACAATTGGAAAAAGAAAAGTATTTTTTATAGTCTTCCATATTGGAAAACTAACATGCTAAGGCATAATTTGGATGTCATACACATTGAAAAAAATGTTTTTGATAATATATTGTGGATGATTTTAGGTGTCAATGGAAAATCAAAGGACCATGTTAATCCACATCGTGATTTAGAAGAAATGGGTTTAAGGAAACAATTTCATTTACAGTTAGCTGAGGGAAACAAGGAATATATTCCTGCTTCATAGTATATAATGACTACAAAGTAGAAAGTGAAATTTCTTTCAATTTTAAAGATGCTCAAGGTGCCTGATGGTTAGTCTTCTAATATTTCAAAGTGTGTGAATCTGACGAGCAGGACATTTCAAGGGTTGAAAAGTCATGACAATCACATACTACTTTAGCAGTTGATTCCAATTGCAATTTGTGATTATTTATCCCCCAATTTTTTTTAGCTGTTGATTAATATGAGTAATTTTTTTGGACAACTTTGTTTAAGAAATCAACGAATGGGTGATTTAAAAAGTTTGTAGGACTGAATTGTACATAAGCTTTGTCACTTTGTGAAACTATTTTCCCCATCATTTTTCAATGGTAGGTTCACTTGAAAGTGCACCTAACTGATGAATTAACGGCTTCTAGTCCAATGCAATTTAGGTGGATGTATCCTATTTAGCGGCATTTGAGTACATTGAAACGATTTTTTTGCAACAAATCTCGTCTGGAGGCATCAGTAGCTAATGGTTTTTTGATGGATGAGTGTACTACTTTTTGTGTAGAATATCTTATGGATGTTGAAACAAAATTAGATAAGCCCTCTTGGATTCATGATGGTCCAGTTGGAGAAGGAACCATATTTTATATGAACAACTTCGAGGGGATACATGCACATCGATATATCTTGTTTAATGCTCCATCAGTTGCACCATTAATTCAGTAAGTGTCTTATCACTTTTATTGTTTAATATTTACATATTTTGTTTGCATAAGTTGATCATTTAAACATCGCGTTATCATTTTCAGGAAGCACATTAATTATATAAAAGAAGATATGTATCGTGCGACTGAGTATCAAATTCAAGAATCTCATTATGCGTCATTTAATGATTGGTTCAAGGATTTTGTATGTATATATTTATTTTCATTATGAGTGAAGTATCATACTAATTTATTTCTTCATAAATCATTATTTAATTCTATCAATTATGTAGGTTCATAAGCTAAGGGAGCTAGGGTACCCCACACTAACTGAATAATTTATCCATCTGGTTGAGGGTCCATCTATAACGGTTCGTCGTTATAAATCTAAAGATGGTAATGGTTTTAAATTTCACATTAAATATGTTGATGACAAATGAGAAACACAAAAAAGTGGAATCGGTTGTCCATTCGTCGATTCTGGTTATTACTATGGTCAATTGATAGAAAATATTGAAGTTGTATACGCACATGGGTTGAAGTACATATTGTTAAAGTGTAATTGGGTTGATCTAGTGTGTGGATGTAATGTCGATCAATATTAGTTTCCATTGGTGAATTTTAACTATATGTTATACAGAAACGAATGAATTGATAATGAACCTTTGATTTTGACATCACAAGCAGAACAAGTATTCTTCGTTACTTTTCCTTTGAATCCTCGTTGGCAAGTTTTTCTGAAAATTTCCTAGCGAGGAGTGTTTTTATTTGAATAAGATGAACCTGAGACTGTTCCCTTTGTTTCCCAACAGCTTGATCAACATACCGTAGTTCAATGTGAAGAAGATATTTATTGGGTCAGAGCGGCCGTTGAAGGAGAAATGGTTTATTTGAATGTTTAATTAAAGGTATAATTGTTTTCCCACTATTCAGTATTGAATGCCCTAGGATATCATAAATTATATAACCATTTTATAAATCCTTGTAAGTTTTAATCCTCACTTTTGAAAGTTTATTTATTTAAAAATATTTAGGGCGCTTTCCCTATTGGTATCTTCATGTTATTATCGGTGTATCTTCCCATTGAGGTATTCTTCATTTGGTTCATGTGCTGCTTGAATTTTTATTAATTCAATTTGAAATTGAGCTATGCATTGATTGGTTTTGTACATAATTTTATATATGTTTTGTTAACTTTCTGATCTTTTTAAAATACATTTACAACTAATTATTCAATGCCTTTTTGATCGATTAACAACTGTACAAGTTTTATTTTCTTAAAAACGATCCAACTTATCTTTTGGATACTTTGGGTAGTCCCCTTACTAATGTTTTTTATGACTGCAGGCATGTCAGGGGAAGAGGTAGCAGATCCACATCATCCAACTGATCCATCTACGTCTCAGTGTCGTGGTATGTTTGAATGTAATTATGTTTATTTTTTATGAAATTGATAAACACACACATATATATATATATAACATCTTTCAAATTATATATAAAATTGTTTTCAACAGGATCAGACTCGAACACTTCTTCCTCTCGCAAGAAAGGCCTTGGTCGTGGCATTTTATCATAGAATTCTAACACGACGTTTGATGTTTCCTTTGATGAGATATTTCAACCTATGGGACTAAATTCCCCTGAATTTATTCATTAGTTGGGTCATATCATACATGACCCAGATCGATTTCCATTGACCACACGTGACTGGGCTTCTATCCCTCAGGACACATTAGATCATCTTCGGAGGGAGGTTCAGGTAAGAAGACCATTTTAATTTCTTCCCTATGTATAAAAAATACTAACATATGTGATTTTTTTATTAAATAGAATAATTTGAATGTATTCCCCAATGAGTTTCGGCTCGTGTGTATGTGAAAATTTCGTAAGATTGAGAAAGATTATAATGGAAAAGTCAAGAGGAACCACTAGGTGCCAAATGTGGGTGCCCTAGACATTCTGGAAAAAGTCCAGAGAGGTGTTCTGCTGGCTCAGTGGTGTGACTTAGTTACATATAGGTCTACTAAGGTTTTTTCAGTTTGTATATTTATTTTGATATATATATTTTCAAGAATGTGTGATTTGTTTGAAATTTGATTTAATTGAATGTAGGAGGTGTTAGCACACCCTTCAGAGAATTAAGCATTTCAGGGACCAACTCAAAGGCTCGGGACTCATCACATGTCTAAAATATGACATTTTGTATTTATTATTCATTTTTTAATTTATTAATTAATATTGTTTTGTGTTTATATTCTATTCGTATACAGTTACGAGATCAAGGTGCACCGACTGATAAAATATCAGTGTGGATGAGGACTCATGATCGAAATGATCTAGAGGATACATCATTGATAGTAAGTGCTTTTACTCATTACTAATACTTACATAAATCTATATATTAACATATATATGTATATATGTTTAAATATTGCACAGGCTCAATTTGAAGCTGAGTTAGAATAGCTGCCAGAAGACCAGCGACAACTTCCCATGCAAAGGGATGAGATCTTCCATTGCATTATTGGTCAGGACTGGCATGGATATAGTTTGACCTATGGAACAGAGATTACTATTTCATTAGTATCACACGCTGTGGTTTTTGGTCCTACTGTTGCTCAGATGACACAACAGTTGTCAAATTTTGAGGCACGACTGCACGCTTCTGAGGAGGTAAATGTGCAATTGATCTCTGAGGTTTGAACACTGCGGGAATATGTGAATCCAGGTGATGGTGAATAGGATCATACGATATAGGTTTCTACTGAATTTATTTATTTACTTTCTATTATTTTTGTTATGAAAATATTCATAATTTGTTTTGTTGTAGGCCCCTGGCCCACCGGATGGAGGTAGCAGTCATGACCATACATGATGCATCATATTCACGAGGAGTTTTTTTATTGGTGGGGTTGCATTAATGTTTTAAAAGGTAAATTTATTTTTCTTGGGGATGATCAAGAAGAATTTAATGTTTTTAGGAAGTCCTCACTTTTTGTGAGTTTCAAGTTAATTGATGTGGTTGAATATGTCTTTAGAGCCGGGATAAGAAAGGATAAACATGGACATTCTGTCCCGGGGTGTTGGGAGCTACTCGGGGGGGGGGGGTATGGAGTGGGCTGTTTTAGTGGGTGGGGGCTAGGATAAGAAAGGATACTCATTAGGGAAATTGTTCATTAGGATGTTAGGCCATTAGGGAAATTGGCCAATTAACCAATTGTCCAATTGGATGTTAGGCCAAATAGACATTAGGCTATTATACCATTATTAAAATTGTACAACTAGACAATAGGACATTTTTTCAATTTTTTGTTAGGCCACTAATCCATTAAGCTAATTGGCCATTAGTTTTAGTATGTTCAGAAAATTGACCATTATGCCATTATGACAATTGGTCTTTAGACCAATTGGACATTTGGCAACTTTTACAATTGGCTGTTAGGACATTATTCCATTATTCAATTAGATGAATTGGTAAATGGGACAATTTGACATTGGGTCATTAGTAAAATTGACCTTTAGGCCATTAGAATAATTGATTGTTACGCCATTAGGCCAATTGTCCAATTGGATGTTAGACTAAATGGTCATTATGCCATTATGCGATTATTCCAATTGTACAACAAGACAATACGACATTATTCCAATTTTTTAGGCCACTAATTCATTAAGCTGTTTGGACATTTGTATTAGTATGTTCGGAAAATTGACCATTAGTCTATTAGGAAAATTGGTCTTTAGACCAATTCGACATTTGGACAATTGAATAACTGGCTGTTAGGCCATTATGCCATTAGGGAATTAGTTGAATTGGTAAATTGGACAATTTGACATTGAGTCATTAGGAAAATTGACCTTTAGGCCATTAGGATAATTGATCGTTACACCGTTAGGCCAATTGTCCAATTGTATGTTAGGCCAAATGGCCATTAGGCCATTATGCAATTATTTTAATTGTACAACTAGACAATAAGCCATTATTCCAATTTTTTGTTAGTCCACTAAGTCCTTAATCTAATTGGCCATTAGTATTCGTATGTTTTGAAAATTGGCCATTAGGCCATTAGGACAATTGGACTTTAGACCAATTGGACATTTGTCCAATTGAACAATTGGTTGTTAGGACATTATTCCATTAGGGCATTAGGTGAATTGGTAAATGGGACAATTTGACATTAGTTCATTAGGAAAATTGACCTTTAGGCTATTAGGGTAATTGATCTTTACACCATTATGATAATTTTCCAATTGGATGTTAGGCCAAATGGCCACTAGGCCATTATGACATTATTCCAACTGTACCACTAAACAATAGGCAATTATTCCAATTGTTTGTTGCGCCACTAAGTCATTAAGCTAATTGGACATTAGTATTAGTATATTCGGAAAACTGTCCATTAGACCATTAGGACAATTGGTCTTTAGACCAATTAGACATTTGGCCAATTGCACAATCGGTTGTTAGGCCATTATGGCATTTGGGCATTAGGTGAATTGGTAAATGGGACAATTTGACATTGGGTCATCAGGAATATTGACCTTTAGGACATTATGATAATTGATCATTATGCCGTTAGGCCACTTATCCGATTGGATGTTAGGCCAAATGGACATTAGGCTATTATTACATTATTCCAATTGTACAACTAAACAATAGGAGGTGTCGTTTGACCGCGGTGACCAGAAACGCATTTCCGGAGTCACAAAACACCAAAATGATGTGTAACGGTAAAATTCAAATCAAACGACCTCATAATGACTTGAAATTACACAAAAAAAATATAAGTACTATTCGTGACATGTAGGAGGAGACGACATGTCAATCGTACGTGCGGTGTGTGCGGTACGACAAAATATGTTGTTTTTAACAGTTTGGCATGCTTTAAAAGTGTGCGTTGGGAGTTCAAAACCAAACAAAAGACCTCAGAATGTCATGAAATCATACAAAAACCACCGTGGTGTGAATTTGGAAATGGTCGGGTAGACGGTATGTCAATTGGAGGTGTCGTTTGACCACGATGACCAGAAACACATTTCCGGAGTCATAAAACACCAAAACGACGTGTAACTATCAAATTCAAAGTAAATGTCCTCAGAATGACTTGAAATCACATGAAAAAATAGAAATACTATTTGGGACATGTAGAAGGAGACGACACATCAATCAGACATGTGGTGTGTATTGTACGACCAAATATGTTGTTTTTAACAGTTTGGCGCGCTCTAAAAGGGTGTGTTGGGTGGTCAAAACCAGCCGAACGACCTTAGAATGTCTTGAAATCATACGACAGCAAACATGGTGTGAATTATGAAATGTTCGGGTAGATGTTACGTCAATCAGAGGTGCCATTTGACTGCGGTGACCAGAAACACATTTCCAGAGTCAAAAAAACCAAAACGACGTGTAACAGTCAAATTCCGAGAAAACGTCCTCATAATGACTTGAAATCACACAAAAACAACAAAAATATTATTTGTGACATGTAAAAGGATACGACATGTCAATCGGACGTGCGGTGTGCACGGTACGATCGAATATGTTGTTTTTAACAGTTTGGCGCGCTCTAAGAGGGTGTGTTGGGTAGTCAAAACGAGCCGAACGACCTCAAAATGTCATAAAATCATATTAAAACAAATGTGGTGTGAATTTTGAAATGGTCGGGTAGACAGTACGTCAATCAGATATGTCGTTTGACAACAGTGACATGAAAGGCTTTTTCGGGGTCATAAAATACCAAAACGATGTGTAATGGTCAAATTTAGAGAAAAATCTCTTAGAATGACTTGAAATAACATGAAAACAACAAAAATATTATTCGTGACATGTAAGAGTAGACGGAATATCAATCGGTCATGCAATGTGTGTGACACGACCGAATATGTTGTTTTTAACAGTTTTTCGCGCTCTAAAAGGGTGCGTTGGGTGGTCAAAACCATCTAAACAACCTTGGAATGTCATGAAATGAAATGAAAAAAACCGTGTTGTGAATTGTGAAATGGTCGAGTAGACGGTACGTCAATCAGAGGTGTCATTTGACCTCGGTGATTGGAAACGCATTTCCAGAGTCACAAAACAACAAAACGACGTGTAACGGTCAAATTCAGAGAAAAAATCATTAGAATGACTTGAAATCACACGAAAAAAATATAAATATTATTCCTGACATGTATGAGGAGACGAAACATCAATCAGATGTGCGGTGTGCATGGTATGACCGAATATGTTGTTTTTAACAGTTTAGTGCGCTCTAAAAGGGTGCGTTGGGTGGTCAAAACCAGCCGACTGACCTCGGAATATCATGAAATCATACGACTACAACCTTGGTGTGAATTGTCAAATGGTTGGGTAGAAGCTATGTCAATCTAAGGCGTCCTTTGACCGTGGTGACCGAAAACGCATTTCTGGAGTCATAAAACACCAAAACGACGTGTAATGGTAAAATTCAGAGAAGACGTCCTCAGAATGACATGAAATCATAAGAAAATAATAGGAATATTATTCGTGACATGTAGACGGAGATGAAACATCAACCGGATGTGCAGTGTGCGTGGTATGACCAAATATGTTGTTTTTAAGAGTTTGTTGCACTCTAAAAGGGTGCATTGGGTGGTCAAAACTAGCCGAACGACCTTAGAATGTCATGAAATCGAACGAAAACACTTGTGGTGTAAATTTTGAAATGTTAGGGTAGACGGTACGTCAATCCGAGGTGTCGTTTGACCGCGGTGACCAGAAACACATTTCCAGAGTCATAAAACACCAAAACGACGTGTAAAAGTCAAATTCAGATAAAACATTCTCAGAATGACTTAAAATAATAAAAAAACAATTGAAATATTATTTGTGATATATAGAAGGAGACGAAACATCAATTGGACATGCGGTGTGCGTGGTACGGCTGAATATGTTGTTTTTAACAATTTGGTGCGCTCTAAAAGGGTGCGTTGGGTGGTCAAAACTAGCAGAACGACCTCAGAATTTCATGGAATCATATGACAACAACTGTGGTGTTAATTGTAAAATGGTCGAGTAGACGATACGACAATCGAAGGTGTAATTTGAGCACGGTGACCGAAAACTCATTTTCATAGTCATAAAACACCAAAATGACGTGTAATAGTCGAATTCAGAGTAAACATACTCATAATGACTTGAAATAACACGAAAACAATTTAAATTTTATTCACGACATGTAGGAGGAGACGAAACGTCAATCGGGCCTGCGGTGTGTGTGGTACGATCGAATATGTTGTTTTTAACAGTTTGGCGTGCTCTAAAAGGGTACGTTGGGTGGTCAAAAGTAGCCAAACGACCTCATAATTTCATGAAATAATACGACAACAACCATGGTGTGAATTGTGAAATGGTCGGGCAGATGGTACATCAATTGGAGGTGTCGTTCGACCACAGTGACTGGAAACGCATTTCCAGAGTCATAAAACACCAAAAAGACGTGTAATGGTCAAATTCAGAGCAAACTTCCTCGTAATCACTTGAAATCACAGGAAAAAAATAGAAATATTATTTTTCACATGTAGGAGGAGATGACACATCAATAAAATGTACAGTGTGTGCGGTACAACAGAATATGTTGTTTTTAACAGTTTGACGCGCTCTAAAAGGGTGCGTTGGGTGGTCAAAACTAGCCAAATGACCACAAAATTTCAGGAAATCATACGAAAACAACCGTGGTGTGAATTTTGAAATGGTTGGGCCGACGGTATGTCAATCGAAGGTGTCGTTTGACCGTGGTTACTGGAAACACATTTTCAGAGTCACACAACACCAAAACAGCATGTAACGGTCAAATTCAAAGAAAATGTTATCAGAATGACTTGAAATCACATAGAAACAATAGAATTATTATTCGTGACATGTAGCAAGAGATGGAATGTCAATCGGACGTGCAGTGTGTGCGATATGACTGAATATGTTGTTTTTAATAGTTTGACGTTCTTTAAAAGGCTGCGTTGGGTGGTCAAAACTAGCTGAATGACCTCATAATGTCATAAAATCATACGAAAAAAATGTGGTGTGAATTGTGAAATGTTCAGGTAGATGGTACGTCAATCGGAGGTGTCATTTGACTGCGGTGACTAGAAACACATTTCTGGAGTCATAAAACACCAAAACGACATGTAATGGTCAAATTCAGAGAAAAAATCCTCAGAATGACTTGAAATCACACGAAAACAATAGAAATATTATTATTGACATGTAGGTGGAGATAGAATGTCAATCAGACATGCAGTGTGTGTGGTACGACCGAATATATTGTTTTTAACAGTTTGGCGTGCTCTAAAAAGGTGCGTTAGGTGTTCAAAACCAACCAAACGATCTCAGAATGTCATGAAATCATACGAAAAAACCGTGGTGTGAATTGTGATATGGTCTGGAATACGTACATCAATCAAAGGTGTTGTTTGACCGCAGTGATTGGAAATGCATTTCTGGAGTCACAAAACAACAAAACGACGTGTAACGGTCAAATTTAGAGAAAACACCCTTAGAATGACTTGAAATCACATGAAAACAATAGAAATATTATTCATGACACGTATGAGGAGACGAAACTTCAATCAGATATGCAGTGTGCAATATAAGACGGAATATGTTTTTTTAATAGATTGGCGCGCTCTAAAAGGGTGTGTTGGGTGGTCAAAACCAGCCAAACAACCTCAAAATGTCATGAAATCAAACGACTACAACCGTGGTGTGACTTGTAAAATTTTTGGGTAGATGGTATGGAAATCGGAGGCATCGTTTGACAACGGTGATAGGAAACACATTTCCGGAGTCAAAAAACACCAAAACAATTTGTAACGATCAAATATAGAGAAAACTTCCTCATAATGACTTGAAATCACACAAAATCAATTGAAATATTATTCGTGACATATAGAAAGAGACGACATGTCAATCGGACGTGCGGTGTGTGCGGTATGATCGAATATGTTGTTTTTAAAAGTTTAGTGCGCTCTAAAAGGCTGCGTTGGGTGGTCAAAACCAGCCGAACGTCCTCAGAATGTCACGAAATCATATGAAAATAACTATGGTGTGAATTGTGAAATGGTCAGTAAGACGGTACGTCAATCATAGGTTTCGTTTGACCGCGTTGACCGAAAATGAATTTCCGGAGTCATAAAACACCAAAACAATGTGTAGAGGAAAAATTCAGAGCAAACGTCCTCATAATGACTTCAAATCACACAAAAACAATAGAAATATTATTTGTGACATGTAGTAGGAGACTAAATGTCAATCAGACATGCGGTGTGTGTCGTACGACCAGATATGTAGTTTTTAACAGTTTGGCGCGCCCTAAAAGGGTGTGTTAGGTGGTAAAAACCAGATGAACGACCTTGGAATGTCATGAAATCATACGACAACAACCGTGGTGTGAATTGTGAAATGGTCAGGTAGATGATACGTCAATCAGAGGTGTCATTTGACCGTGGTGACCTGAAACACATTTCTAGAGTCATAAAACACCAAAATGACTTGTAACCGTCAAATTCAGAGGAAACACTCTCACAATGACTTGAAATCACAAGAAAATAATAAAAATATTATTTGTGACATGGAAGAGGAGACGACGTGTCAATTGGACATGCTGTGTACGTGGTACGACCGAATATGTTGTTTTTAACAGTTTGGCGTGCTTTAGAAGGTATGTTGGGTGGCCAAAACCAGCCAAACGACCTCAGAATGTCATGAAATCATACGAAAACAACCGTGGTGTAAATTGTGAAATGCTCAGGAAGATGGTATGTCAATCGGAGGTGTCGTTAGACCGTAGTGACTGGAAACACATTTTCAGAGTCACAAAACACCAAAACGACATGTAACGGTAAAATTCAGAGCAAACGTTCTCATAATGACTTGAAATCACAAGAAAACAATAGAAATATTATTCATGACATGTAAGAGGAGACAACATGTCAATTGGATGTGCAGTGTGCATGGTACGACCGAATATGTTGTTTTCAATAGTTTGGCGCACTCTAAAAGGGTGTGTTGGGTGGTCAAAACCAGCCGAACGACCTCAGAATGTCATGAAATCATACAAAAACAACCGTGGTGTGAATTCGGAAATTTTTTGGCTGACGGTACATCAATCGGAGGTGTCGTTTGACCACGGTGACCGGAAATGCATTTCCGGAGTCATAAAACACCAAAACGACGTGTAATGGTCAAATTCTGAGAAAACGTGCTTGTAATGACTTTAAATCACATGAAAAAAATAAAAATTTTATTCATGACATTTAGTAGGAGACGACACATCAATCAGACGTGCAATGTGTGCGGTACGACCAAATATGTTGTTTTTAACAGTTTGACGAGCTCTAAAAGGGTGCGTTGGGTGGTCTAAACTAGCCAAATGACCTCAGAATGTCATGAAATAATACGACAACAACCATGGTGTGAATTGTGAAATGGTCGGGTAGATGGTATGTCAATCGGAGATGTTGTTTGTCCACAATGACTGGAATCACATTTCTAGAATCACAAAACACCAAAATGATGTGTAACGGTCAAATTCAATGAAAACGCCCTCAGAATGACTTGAAATCACCCTAAAACAATAGATATATTATTCGTGACATGTATATGGAGACATCATCTCAATCGGATGTGCGGTGTGCATGGTGCGACCAAATATGTAGTTTTTAACAGTTTGACACGCTCTAAAAGGGTGCGTTGGGCGGTCAACACCAGTCTAATGACCTCGGAATGTCATGAAATCATACGACAACAACCGTGGTGTGAATTGTAAAATGTACGGGAAGACGGTACATCAATCATAGGTGTCTTTTGACCGTGGTGACCAGAAACGCATTTCCGGAGTCATAAAACACCAAAACGACGTGTAACGGTCAAATTTAGAGAAAACATCCTCAGAATGAGTTGAAATCACACAAAAACAATAGAAATATTATTTTAACATGTAGTAGGATAGGAAACATCAATCGGACGTGTGGTGTGCGTGATACGACCAAATATGTTGTTTTAAACAGTTTGGCACACTCTGATAGGGTGTGTTGGGTGGTCAAAACCAGCCGAACGACCTCAGAATGTCATGAAACCATACGAAAACAATCGTGGTTTGAATTGTGAAATGGTCGGGTACACTATATGTGAATCATGGGAGTCCTTTGATCGCTGTGACCAGAAACGCATTTCCGGAGTCATAAAACACCAAAACGACGTGTAATGGTCAAATTTAGAGAAATCGTCCTCAAAATGACTTGAAATCACATGGAAACAATATAAATATTTTTCATGACATGTAGGAGGAGATAGAACATCAATCAGATGTGCGGTGTATGAGGTAAAACCAAATATTTCGTTTTTAACAGTTTCACGCGGTGCGCGCAGAGAACATTCCTTTTTAGACCACAAAACACTTCCACAAACTAAACCAAAGACTCCAAAAAAAGGAAAAAAAATCCTAAAATGATAAAATTTCTTATATTGGGGGTTTTAAATTATTATATCCCCCATGATTTGATGTTAGACATAATTTTATTATATATATATACTAACTGAATAAATATTTCTAATTTACGTTTGTTTTGTTCAGTTGTTTTTTTGTATCTTATTGTAGGTTTATTGAAGCATAGGATTGAAATGGATTGGAAGTGTTTGCATCATTGAATATGAATCATGTCTGTCATTTATTTTTTATGAGGATCCTGAGGTTTATTCTATTTGGAATTGTTTTTTTATGATTTTTACCATGTTTCTGCTATTCGGGAACCATCAGTGATTTTTTTTAAAAAATTTCTCTAGGATAGCTACTGCCATTGGCGGTCGCTATAGGTCGGTCAGGCAGCAGTTCAGTGACCACCAATAGCGGTTGTTATTGCTCGGTCGAGCAGCAGGTCAGAGACCACTTGGGGGTCACTATAGGAAGAATTTTCAGCCCCCTTCAGTGACCGCCATTAGCGGTCTCTATAGGCCTACAACGTTGGGCCTAAATCGACCTCCATTGGCGGTCTCTGAGCGGTCTCTAAAGAACATTAGCGACCACCAAAGGCGGTCGCTAATGCCCTAATTTTTAGTAGTTCTACAAGAATGCCTTGATCAGATTTAGGGAAGGATGTTTGATTGGTCTCCATGAAAGTGGTTTCCTGGAAGGTTTCACTGATTGTTGGACCTAAGACTTCATCATTAGAGCAATCTAAATGTGATTCAAGCCAAGGAGATAAACTTCTTTCATGTGAAAAAAGTAAATAATCTCATCCAAACTTAAACATCCATCAAATATTCCTTGATGTTATATGGATTAATTATCAATTATTCATATCATGTTTACTTCATGAATGTCCTCGTCATCCCCTATTTGTGAGCTTTCATTACAGATGTTCAGGTATAGAATCATGTTTCCAAAGGTGATGGTCATGTTCCCATTTTAGACGTAGATAATAGAGTTTATTATTGCATGTAAGGGACGTCAAAGGATGATTGGGGTTTGTTCCTTGTTGCTTAAGTTAGGATTTTTGTTAAGGATAGTTAAGTTAGCAGGGTAGATGAAGTTTTCTACTTTTACCAGAACATCCTTTATAATCTCCTTTGGAACCCTAATGCTACGATCAGCAAGTTGAAGTGTGAGAGATGTGGAATGGATCTCTTCTAGGCCTAACTGACAGTATAAAACATAGGGAATGAGATTGACACTGGCACCTAGGTCACACAAGGCTTTGACAACTTTGTTCTCTCATAGTTAAACATTTATGTAAGGACATTCATGGTCTTTCATCTTTGGTGGAAGAGTTCCTTGGATTGTTTTGCAAACATTTGATGCTAGAAGGACTTGGTTATTATGTGAGAATTTCCTTTTAAATTTGTTGAGGTCCTTAAGGTATTTTGTGTATGTAGGAATGGTTTTAATAGCATCTAGGAGTGGAATGTTCAACTTTACTTGTGAGAATATTTCCCTCAATGTTTCATTCAATTCAGGCATGGTTTCCCCCTCATGCATTGAGTAAATCGTGGAGTTTGTGGGGTTGTTTGTTGAAGAGTTGATTCATTGACAATGGTATCATGTTTTTTAGTTTGATCATTTGGGTCATTTGAATTTTCATCCATGTTTGAATCTTCAGATGGGTTTTGAATTAGTTGTTCAGGTTTCTCAATTGATTTCCCACTTCTTAAAATAGTCATAACCTTTAGTTGTTCATGAGTTGTTTGAGTGAAACATGACTCTCCCCTTACCGTTTTTTGTGTAATGTATTGTGTAGGCATGGGTTCCTATCTAGTTTTGAGGGTTTGAAGTTCATGTTTTAGGGAATAGACTTCCGACTTCATGCTTTCCATTTTTTTGTACAATTGTTCTTGTAGGCTTTGTGGAATAGTTTGGGTTGGTACTCGAGAACATTGGTTTATCCTAGGGGGATATTTTGGGGGTGGGATGGTTTGTTGAAAATGGACCAGTGACCGTTGGTATTGAATAAGATGGGTTTGAAACTGGTTATGGGTTTGGTAGTTCTGATGGGGGTAAGGATTTTATCCCTGTGGTTTGCTAGGTTGTTGGTTATCTTTCCAGTGGAAGCCTGGGTGGTCATTATACCTTGGGTTGAAGGTGTTTTGATTTTAAGGCTTTTGAAAGTTCAATGAATTTACTTCCTATGGGGGTCCTCTTAAAATAACATCCTTGATGGATGGAACGGTTGGGAAGTTGTCTATCTTATGGTCATGTTTGTCACAAATTGTGAAAACATGGTCTATAGTTTGGATTTCATGGACTTTCCTAAGGTCTATCTCTTCAACCTTCCTGGAGAGTTCTCCGTGTTTATCCCTAAGGATTTCCTCTTCTCTAAGTGTATGAATTATAGTAGTTCTTTGTGAATTTTCAGAATAAGGTGAAGTTCCCCATGTTTGGTTTTGTTCAGCAAGGCTTTCTAGGTACTCGTATGC
Organism: Viscum album; assembly: GCA_963277665.1. Taxonomy (NCBI): domain Eukaryota; kingdom Viridiplantae; phylum Streptophyta; class Magnoliopsida; order Santalales; family Viscaceae; genus Viscum; species Viscum album. The sequence continues at coordinate 279,939,893 of OY728165.1, read as the reverse complement.
ATCATTTGGGGCTTTATTTTTAAAAGTTCCATTACACATAATGTTAATGAATTGTTTGTTCCTGGGACCCAACCCTTCATAAAAAATTCTCACATTTTTGGGTATAGAAAATCAATGATGTGGAACCATGTTTTGGGTGTCTTTGAACCTCTCCCATGTTTCATAGAATGACTCTCCCTCTTTTTCAAAAAAGTTTTAGATTCTCTTTTTAAGTGAAATAGTTTTGTGGTGGGGAAAGTATTTTTTGTAGAATTCTATTTGTAATTGGTCCCAAGAGTTTATGGATGATGGTATCAAATTTTTTAGCCAATTTTTACCTCTATCCTTTAAAGAAAAATTATATAGCCTCATCTCAGCTGATTCTAGTTGATGTGGGGGACACTTGGTTTCTTCAATTTTATTGAACTTCTTAAAGTGAAGGTAGGGCATGTCGGACTCCATTCCATGGAATGTGGGAAGGTGGTTTAAGACATGGGGTTTAAAAATGTAGTTTTTATATCCTAGCTAATTGTGTCTAATTCACGAGGGGCCATAGGTCTAGGAATGTGTGAGGTAGTCATTCATGGTTTGATCGACTGCATTCCCCAAGTTTGGGGCTGCCTCATTGTAGAGACTCGAAGCTTAACATACATGGACATTACATTACTTTTGTGGAATACTTATTACATAACAAAACACACACACACAAGGACCGTAATAGTTTAATGTCTTTGGAAACTCGGAATATAATCTTCTAATCATGGTGAAAGATCTTCAACATATCCCATAAAGATCTTCCTTTTTCTTCTTATCTAAAACCATTCTTTATATCCTGGGGAAAAGAAAACATAAAAAGGGTGAGCTCAAATTCTCAGTAAGGGTAAGCATGGATAAAATAAAACATACTATATACATTTGAACTTAAAAACATGAACATAATGTTTAAACATCAAAAGCTTGAGCAATGACATAAAACATGGGAGTACGTAAGTCATAGATCATAAAGAAACATTAAGAATGATAAAATAGCATGCGAATAAAACATGTAATTGTGGAAACCATTAATCACATGATATTATTTCCATATTATCCAAGGCATTGCTGCCAAGACCATCTTAGTGGACAAAGTCCCTTTCTGAATCAAGTTCAATCCTCATTCCAGTCCTGTATTACTGAACTGGTTTAACTTGCCATTCCAGCCATGTCTATCTCATGAGATATAAATCTTTACCGAATGCATTGTAGGGAGTTATAGGTCCCACCCATCTCATATTGAAATCATTCTTTCGTGTGCCACAATATAAACATACATCATTCATAATAACCCAATGAATAAAATGGGTTCCATAAACATCATCCCATCATAAAATAATATATATAAAATAAATGGATATCATTTCATAATAAGAAAATTGAAACCATGTTAATCATAGAGAAATTATACTTAAAACATACACATATGAAATAATTTCATTTTAGATGGAAAATGGTTTTGATAGAACACTTGAAATGAATTCTTGAGGAAAATATACTTTCTTCTTTAAAATAATTTTCTTTTCACAAAATGTCATGCATTTTTAAAAGAAAAGGATTTTCTTGAAAATATTCATGAAATATTTTTGAGGAGGCTTCATGAAAATCAAGCTTTAAAAATCCATTCGTGTCGTATAAGTTAAAAAAACATTCTTCTCATACTTTTTTCAGAAAAGTCAAAAAGTACCTCGTATGAAAAACGACAAAATATTCCTTTCATATACTTTACAAAAAACTCACTGAAGGGTAAAATTGGATTTAAAAAATTGTAGGTGGATAGAAACAATATTACATACTGAGGGAACATGGATGTGGATGATAAAATACACCCCAGTAAACACCAAAGTATAAACAATCTCGGATAAAAATGAGATTGTGATATTTCCCCTTACCTTATGTCCGATTTGCTTCATAAGTGTCAGAAAATCCTGTATAATGATTTAAATAATGTCATTTACTTATTCCATAATCATACTCATTGTTATGATATCATATATGGTTCACTTATGACTTTATATTACCCGTTCTTTTGTAAATTCCATGTTAAAGAGCGTTTTGGGTAAAATCGTTTCATTTGTCATCCGTCTTTTGACTTGTAATTATTCATATGATTACATAGATCATGATTAATTAATTACATAATATAAAACATTATTTATATATAATATATATTCTGAATATACATATATATAATAGATCATCAAATGAAAAGAAATACACCATTCATGGAGACGGTAGGCCGTACGTACGCATGAACGCTGTTTTCGTTTCCTTATTGAGTTGAATGGAATTAAGTATTTGAAATACATATATATACACATAAATACGGTATCATTATTATTTCATATATTTCATGATTACTTATTATATACACTTTATTATCATTCATGAATGGTTAACGTGGATAATGAATCTCATCGTGTCGTGGAGACGGTAGTCCGTACGTACGCACGAGCGATAATATCGTTCTCATGACCGTGGAATTGTATTGGAGTGTATGTATACAATTTCAGAATCAATATCAATTTACAATAATCATATATAGTTATTAAGTACACCATTATACCCATCCAAGTAAGGTGGTTGTGGAAAATAGATTACACCACGGCGTGGAGACGGTATTCCGTACGTACGCACGCGCGGCGATTTCATTTTCCGTAGGATGGATAGATGGTGAAATAAGATTGTTTCATAATTATAATAACATATCCGTATATGAGTGATACTGATGTTATTACTTCATAATGAAACAACCTAAGAAGAAGAAGTGGAAGAAGACATAAAGTTGAAAGAATCGGTAACGGACATTACCTCTTCTTTGAAGCGCCTCTTTGAGTCCTCCTCTTAGGGCACTAAAATTGGTATTGGAAGAAGACAAAGACCTCTAGGATTTTTCTAGGGAAGTTTAGAGGAGAAATTTTCAGAGGTGTACCGAGCTTGAAGGCTCAAAGTGGTGTGAGGAAGAGAGGGAGGAGGTGCCCTTTTATAAGAGAGGAGAGGGGCACCTTTGGAATAACTAAAAATATTATTTTATTATAAAGTCATATTTGGTTTTAAATAGCTCCAAATTGATTTATTTAGATTCTAAGGTGGGGATGGGTCGAAATAATCTCATCCAATATAATTTAGACAAGTTTAGGTTCCTATTTTAACCTTATCATTTATATTTAACTTTAAGTTAGATAATTTTACTTTTACCGTGTCTTTTTGTGTTCTTAAACTATAAGGTTAATAAACACACTATAACAAGCCAAAATAACCCCAAGTTGTTTATTATTAATATATATAACTTTAATTAAGTCATTTGGCCAAACTTTATATTTTTATGAATAAAATAACAATTAATAATTAATATTTGTTTCAAAAACTATTTTATGTCAATTTTGACACTATTTAGTAATTGATTTTTGTGAAAATCATAACAGAACTATTGGTTCGAACAATGTTAATTAAATCAAAACTAACATGTAATATTAACCTATAAAATTAGTGTAATTCATAAAAAGTCTCAAATTACATTTGTTTGGGTATTTATATCATCAATTATGTCAATATTTTATTAATAAAATAATTAATGCATCATCATTGTGTCATAAATAAATTAAATTATTTAATGTTTAAAAATTACAAATTAACTATCATTATGTAGTAAATCGTTTTAGCTTTCTAATTAATATTTATAGTCGATTTTATCTTATTTATAACCCTATATTAAAAATGATTTACTTATTAAACTTTGATTTTCACTATTTTAACCTTTCTTTAAATAAATTAATAAAAAATGTCCTAATCTAATCCAAGTGGGCCTAAATGGTCATATTTTATTCCTAATGTTGTTTTTGGTCTAATTACACTTATCCAATAGAATTAGTACATGTGTTAGGGTCATAATAATATCATTTTTACCCTTAATTACCCTATTTACTTTTAACCGTGGTAAAAAAAAGTAAAAAGTTACTATTCACCAAAAATTATTTTCATCACATTGAACCACATTTTACTTACTAACATAAACCGTGTCTCGTGGATTTTTGAAATTCCACTCACAGAAGCGGTAAAATTAAGTTTTATGAAAAATTCATTTTTTTTTACTACCACTTAGTGGTGTCACTATTCATCAAAAAAATGAAAGTTTCCAGAAAAATACCAAAAATTAGGCCTAAGGTATATTTGATATTATGAACTCAAAAATGATGTCTATTTTACCAAATTCAAAACATATCAGTTGCATTAATTAATTTAAAAAATAATAATTCCCGTCGTCAAAACAAATAGCGTGTTCTTAAGAGATAATAACTATCAAAAGATTGTCACTTGTTTATGTCTGGTTTAAATGTGAAATTACATCCAATGAACAACATTGTATTAAATTGTAAAAATATATTCTAAATATACTTTAAAACCACTGAAATTAATAATTTATCACTATTAATTATTTCGATTAAAAAGGTTGTTTTTAATTAAAATTTAGTAATTTTCACTATTCATTAGAAAATGAAAGTTATCCGAAAAGTACCAAAATTTCACCCTAAGCTAATTTCGATATTCCGAATCCAAAAATGAAGTCCATTTTCAAAATAGAATTTAAAAAATTTCAAAAAGTGGTTATTACTATTCATAATAGCTAGTTTTAATAATATTTTAATAGCATATCGTTGTTTAGTGAAACTCGGTATTGCGTACTACACACGCTATCGAGGAAGGTCGCGATTGTGTGTAATGAAAGGAAAGTCAAGGATGCGTGTTGTGAAATATCCTTTTGGTGTAACGTAAAACACAAGACATTAATGAAATTAAAAAGAATATTTTTCATAAAATCTCGGGGTGTTACATTCATTTCGATTTCCATTTTGGTTTCCGCCTGGGTTTATGAGTTTGTTATTTTGAAGACCTTCCACTGAAATGGGATCAATTTTTGACTCTAGAGTATAAAATAAATTAGGATCTAATGGAAACAATCCCCTAGGTTTACTTTACTCCACTATCATAGGACTTTCCACCCAAACTAGTCTGTTTGAATTATCACAGCTGTAGGCGGACATGCGCCAAAAAGAAAAAAAAATAAAGAAAGGGACATGATAATAGATCTTGTGTGAGAATAGAAGAATAGTGGTTTAGAAAGTAGGTTTTGGTATAAGGTACCTACTTGGTCCTCAGAAACGGCACTAAAATTTGATTCAGGCTCAAATTTACCCACGAGATGAAGGTAGAACGTTCCTGGTAGTCTAGCTTGGGTTGTCGAATCCACTGAGACCTAAGAAATTACCTAAGATACATATCATATGAGATGGATTTTTGGATATGAAGTGTCTAACTTGGTTTTGATTTTATATGGTTTTAAAAAAACATAAAGAGACTTAAGTTAATTCAATTTAATAGAATGAATTGATCCTAGGTTATCACCTAGGGTGGATTGGATGAATTCCTTTTTTAATGATTTCAATTTCAATAACTTGAGAAGGATTCATTCAATGAATTCAAAATGACCTCATCACTTACTAGTTAAACACCTTCAAAAAAATGCTAATAACCTATACACTTGTAGTATCATTTTCATGATCACTCCAAGGTAAAATATCTTATTAGAACATAGAAGTTGGGTGAATAAATTCAATATGGAAGAGGAAGTGAGAAAACCATTGAATAAATGAAACTCAAATAAAAGAAGTTAATAATCAGTTGGAGAGTGAGAAATAACATTCAATCCAGCCCCTTGATACACCCTTGTATCAACCCATAAAAGAGTTATCTCTCCATTGATGACATGTTCTCAACGGAAGCATGATGTAGACTTATGAGGGTGGAATTGAAGAAGTAAAAACAACAAAATAATGATCACTCCACCATTGTGTGATAAATTTCACAAGGTATGGTGTGAATAAATTCACACCTTTAGGCAGAAATATCAATGTGATGAGTAAAGGAACATAATAAGAGGGAATAAAGAGATTTTATTAACAACTAAGGTGAATTGAACAACATACATGAGAAAGAAATGCGGTTACAAACACAAAGTGACAACATAACACTACAATGAAACTAAGTACCAAAGATTCCCATCTCCTCCACCACCAATAACTTCAATAAGCATTTTTAAGCCTTGGGTCGAGCCACCAATAGCACAAGTCTCCTCAATTGATTTTGGTAGGCCATAAGTTGGTGGAAATTTGAGGGAGAGTGTATTTTTCTATCCTTGACAAAAAATATGAAACAACATGTATGACTCGACAGATGTGTTCTAAGAACATTTATTTTCCAAATTTTCATGTCTATAGAAGACAAAAATTAAAATACAGATGTCCCCTAAAATCCTGTAAAATTTCAGCCCACAATACTTTATGGTTTGCGAGATATGATTAAATGTGTGGGCTGTTTTTCTAGGCCGCAGAATCTAGCCCATAATTCTATCTCAAAATTGGGCCGCATTAAACTCCATTTAAAAATACGAATTAGCTATTGTCACTGTTTGATTAAATGTTCCTCTTCATATATTCTATAATCCCAAAAAATTTGGGCTTTAGTGGGCCTGTATAGTGGGCCCCACATTCTCATCAGTGGGTTGGTGTCCAAGATGCCTTCTCCAGAATTGTTTCCTTTCATCACCAAATATCCCCATCATAAATTATTAATCCTCCATTGATCCTTAAACAAAAAATGTTCATATTAAATTTTAGATAAATTTACCAAAATATAAAATTAAAATATGGATAATTATATTCTTTAAAATCATATGAATCATTGGGTCAAAATTGGTGTACATTAGGCATGAAGTGCACAAATGATGAGAATGTAAGTTCAAAATTAAAATCCACTAACTCAGGCCCATATGATCAAAAATGAACAATTAATACCATTAAAAAGTGTTTAACATATGTGTTTTTATTTTCTATTCACATCCCTTATGCAATAGGGTTTCCAATTAGTAGATAGAGGACCCATGCCCAATATTATGGGGGGTTCCCCTCTTAGGAAGCCTCTAGTGATCCTGCAAGATCAATTCCATCATCAGGTGTCACGTCAATATGTTTCACACTCATAAAATATCAAATAATATCAAAAAAGACATAATAGAGGTAACTATAACATTATTTGTGGAAAACACACAAGATAGGCTACTCATGGTCTAAAATATAAATTCAAACAAAGGAGATGTAGAAGACTGAAGTTTCCTCAAAAGGAACCAAGGGGTACAAGACATGTGAGGGGACTGACACGACATGTGAGGGGACCCACATAGTGTGTGGTCACTCCCTATCAACTTTCCATGTCCTAATAGGTGAAAATATCATCAACTATGTAGGGACACATGGAATTTATGGAGTCTACATGGCGTGTACTAGTTCACGGTTTCCCGACAAGTGCACATTGGTTGTGTATCTGTACCTTGAAACATGGTCGTGTATTTCAACAAAATATAATACATGGGTGCTTCTTCACAGGGATATACCACCTGGGAAAGGTATACATGGTGTGTAGGGAGTCTACACACCCTCCCATCCCTATAAATTTCCAAAACCCTATCTTTTATTGCATAGGAGCTACACGTCCTGTGTTCATTGAGACACACAACGTTTAGTTGGGATTTCTCCCAAAAACCAGATCTTGTCTCTATGCCTCAGATCCAATCATTTCACCTTCAGATCTGACCTCATTTCTTCCCAAAAATTGTGAATTTGGCCATTTATCATCATTTTCAACCATCTGATGGCCGGAAAATGGTACATGTTGGTCTTAAGAAGTTAATCGCACATCTCGCATGCCTCCATCATTTGATGTTTAGTTTGGGATTTCAAATCCATGAAAGCAAATATATTTTCTATTATGATTCTTCCCCACATCCATCATTGATCACTTATTTCTCCTTTATTTGAGAAATTGGTGTGAAGATTGGTCTTCCGATCAGATTCGGTACTTCTCGGTAATGTCAAATCATGACAATGCGGTCCAATCAAAAATAACGTGAAGACATTTGGGGGAAAAGGCATTGAAAACAAAATTTTAGTGATTTTTGATAGGAGTTTCTGGAAAATGATCATGAATAGTGATATTTAGGGTTGGAATACAATTTAATAATAAAATTATTATGGTACATGTGAACATGTCAATGTCCAACAATTGGTGAAAATCATAGAAGGGATGATTCCACTCAATAAATTTAATAAAAATAGGAGAAATACATGAATTGAGGAGTCCTACTTGGATATTGGATCATTATTAATTGAAGGATGCACCCTCTAATGATTGTAAGATGTTTTTTCACTCACTACTATCTAATATTCTTCAATCCAAATATTCATCATCATCAAATGTTGAGAAACCATAGGAAGTATAAGAAGAAGAAGCTCTTGATGGTACCAAGGTTATGAGGATAACCCTAGGGAAATTGACATAGAAGTATTCTTATAGGATTATAATTAGTTTAAATAAATAAATAAATTAAATTATTTAACCAACTAAATATAGTTCCAATGTGCAAGATATTAGAATGCCCCAAGATGAACAATTTTAGGTTGATCCATGGGTAAAAAACGTGTTTTGGACTCTGCACTTGTTTCAGTTTTCTGATCCATACTTCTATTTAGGATTTATCCCATTTTATTTTAGAAAATAGGTTCCTATAATATAAAATATATTTAATATTTTCTAAAATTAATTTTGGGAAAACAGGGCCTCGGAATCACACGTTATTTCAGTGTCTAGCTTTGAAAATATAAATAGAAATAATTTAAATTATTACAGAGAAAAATAGGGGTCTCAACATTATTATTTTCTTTAAAATTTTCATGCCATATAAGAAAAGACTAAACAAAAAACTCAGGATATTGTTCCCAAATTTGGATCTCTCACTCCTAGGATATCTCTTACACATTTTGATAATGTCATGACATGCGAACCAAGGGGATGGTCTTTCCATGAAGGTTCATCTCTTTTCAATCCTCAATTTCCACTAAGTTCTCCTCAAATGTGTCTCCTTCCTTGATCTCTATATCTCCCCAGTCAATGTTGTGTGTGGGGTGATACACGTATCACCTCATTTGTGACACTTGAAAGATGTTGTGCACCCACTCTAGTTGTGGAGGTAGGGAGAGGTGGTAACCAACCTTGAAAACCCTCTGCATGATCTAGAATAGTCTGATGAACCTTGATGATATATTGTCTCCATGAATTAACCTCTAAAATACCCATTGTGGAGATAATATCAAGAAATAATGGTCTCTCTAATCGAACTCCAAGGGATTATGATAATGATCTACATAAGATTTTTTCCTTCTTTGAGCCATCCAAATCCGTACTTGGATGGACTGGAGCTTCTCTATTATCACCTAAGCTGTATATGGACCCATAAGAGATGTCTTGTCGATCTATTTCCATCACAAGGGTAACCTGAATGGCCACCCTTCTATGGACTCAAAAGGTTCCATGAAAATGCTAGAGTGGTATATGTTATTGTATGAAAACTCTATCAAGGAAAAGTGATCTTGCGAGCACCGTCATAAGTTTAACATGCAAGACCTCATCATATCCTCCAACACCCTCATAGTGTGCTCAGTCTTCCCATTCATCTGTGGGTGAAAGGTTGTACTTATCCTCATTTGGGCCTCAAATTCTTCCTCCAAGACTCTCCATAATCATGATGTAAACTGTGTGTCATGATATTAGAAAATCAATGAAAAAATCACATGAAGGAAAATGGTTTCACATATGTACATCTTCCCCAAACTCATTATAAAACTCTTCTACATTATAAAATTTAAATGTGTCAGCTTCTTGATTCATTCAACTATCACCCAGATGTAATCATGGACCTTTGATGTCCCCATAATCCGAATAAAAAATTCAATGTATATGTGATCCCACATTCACTATAGGATCACGACAGACTGTAAAAAATATGCCAGATGCAGGTGATCATCCTTCACCTACTCACATGCGAGGTGTTGAGAGATGAACTTATCTACACTCTGTATCATGAAAAACCAACAAAACTATTTTTGATGTTCTCTATACATCTTCCCCACACTAATATGGAAAACTAGAAGATAAGTGTGTAGCTCTTGCATCACCTCCTCACGTCTTGTGACTAGGACCACCGTCCATCCCTAGAAAAGGATGATGTGATTCCATCATTAAGAATATCCATATAGTTATTCCCCTGTTGATATCTGGTCATGTAAGACCTCATAGTAAATGTATCCTAGCTTGGACTCTCTCATACACTCAAGAAGTGGATGAGTAAACACCATCAACTTCCAAAAAGGTGTACCCTCCAGCTCCAATACTGTTATCTATAATAAATCCAACTACTCTGAAGCCTCCTACACCAAGAAATCATGGTACTTCATTTTAAGGGAATATACTTCCACATTTCCCTTCCCTAGAGTATAGACTATCTATAAATTATAGTCCTATAGGAACTCCAACCAGTGCCACTATCTCAGGTTCAAGTATACCTGTGTGAAGACATACCTGAGACTCTAATGGTTTGAGTTAACCAAAAAGTGACCCTAGAAGTTATTGCCTCCACATATTTAGGGTGAATACTTATTCATCTATCTCATGTTAATGAGTCACATATTTCTTCTTATGTGGTCTCAATTTCATCAACCTATATGTGATAACTACCTGCCACTACAACAATACGAAGCTGGGACCAACTCTTAAGGTATCACAATATAATCTAGACTCCATGCATTCCTTTGGAAGTATAAGCACCATAGCACTTGTCATATTTAGTCTCAACTCCAAGAAATCTCCCTGATATTGCTCAGTCTAGGTAAAAGGATGCCATTTCCTTGTTAGGTTGGTCAAAGGTCCAAAAATCTAGGATAAGTCATTCAAAAACCTCCTATAGTACCCTACCAAAAAAATAAAATTGTGAACCTTTGGAACACTCTTGGTTGGATCCCAAACAAGAAATACATTGATCTTCACTAAGTCCGTGGATAAATCATGATGAGAAATGACATGACCCAGAATGTGAACCTCATAAATCCAATACTTACACTTTGAGAGTTTTCAATAAATTCGGTGCTCTCAAATAATATCTATAATCATACTCAAGTTCTCTACATGCTCATCATATGATGTAGAATAGATGAGTATGTTGTTAATGAAGACAACCACAAACTAGTCTAAGTACATATGGAATATCTGGTTTATTAAATTCATAAACATGGTAGGGAAATTCTTCACTCCAAAGGGAATCACCAAGAACTCCTAGAGCCCATAGAGACATAATAATTTTAGCTTTGGGATATCACACTAGTGCATAAAACGTTATTTATGTCACCATTTTTTACATCGGTTATATATAACCGATGTGAGAATCTGTGAAACATGGTTTTTTACGTCGGTTATTTAATAACAGACGTAACAAATGCGTTGAGAAGCTTTTTAACGTCGGTTATGTTAATAACCGACATTACAAATCACGCGTGTTCGGTTTTTACGTCGGTTATAAAATAACTGACGTAAAAAACCAAAGCGCGGGGGTTTTTTACGTCGGTTATTTGATAACCGACGTAAAAAACGAGATATCTAGGCGTTTTATATGTCGGTTATTTTATAACCGATGTAAAAAACCAAAGTGCGGGGGGTTTTTATGTCGGTTATTTGATAACCGACGTAAAAAATGAGATATCTACTGGTTTTTTACGTCGGTTATTTTATAACCGACGTAAAAAACCCCATGCGCTTTGGTTTTTTTACGTCGGTTATAAAATAACCGACCTACAAAATGAGATATCTACGTGTTTTTTACGTCGGTTATTATATAACCGACTTAAAAAAACAAAGCGCGAGGGGTTTTTTACGTCAGTTTTCAAATAACCAACGCTATAAATTTAAATTTTTTTTTATAACGTCGGTTATTATATAACCGACGTTATAAAACATTTAAAAAATTAAAGCCCCATGGACTGTCATTTACGTTTTTTCGATCGACAGTCCGCCGACTCGTCTCTCTCGTGAGTTAAACCCTAATCGGCTCGTCGATCGACCTGCATTAAACTCATTTTGGCTTTATCGTTTATCATCTTTAGTCTCCTCGGATCTATCATCTCAACTCGCAACACTCATGTAAGCATTCCACGAATTTATTTCGTTCATTTTTTTCTCGGATAGTCTATATTTATGTTTTGCGATTTTTTTTGTTTAAACTAGGTTAGATTCTTCCATTTCGAACCCTATTACATCTCTTTGAATATCATTTCCACCGGACATTCGTTTTTATCTTGAGTGTATTGTTTTTGTATTTCTTTATAAAACAATTTTTGATATATTACCTTGCATTTAATGACTCAAAATCCTCAGATGTTGGAAACATATTTGGGGTTATTTATTAAAGGACTATGGCGCGATTAAGGAAATATTTGGAATATTTCTTGATTTTACCGGTTTGAATTTCATTATCAAAAAGAAATTTGAGGTATGGCTGATTCATCCATTCCTTTTATCCTATATTTCATTTAACGCTCAGGTTCATCTAACAATTTGTAGTTTGATAACCAATAATGTTTATGTGATTAGAGAATAAAAAGAAATTATCATCATATATAGTGAATCATCCTTGTTGAGTGTCTTATCATAGAATAGGAATCAATCATCCATATTGAAGATGCCATTTTTTTAGAAAAAAAACCATTAATGTAAACCATTTATCATTCATTAATTGAACTAAAATAAATATTTACACATGAGTTAAAATGGAACATAATAAAATAAATATTTATTATTCACCCTCATAGAGTCTAATAAATCTATGATAAACCATTTGTTTTTTTAATGGAAACAAATTCACTTTTACCCACTTTGTATTTTTAGAAGACACTAAACTACCTTATAATTTCACCCTTCTGGGAATTATTAAACATCATTATATCCCTTTAAAAAATCTAAATGTCACTGAAATATTGTGCATCCATTTTGTCTTATAGGACTCTACTATAGATAAGTGTACCATTTTTTATATTATTAGTTATGATAAACTCTATCATAACATCATTAATATATGTTTATAAAAATGGGAATATCACAATTCTAATGATTTTAGTTGAGAATAATGATAATGTTTTTTATTAATGTTAATATAGACATGGGTAATTTTACAAAAAGAATGTGAACTTGAATAATGAATGTTACTTATATGTATTTCACAAGATTTTTTGATTTTATGTCACAAAACTAAATGATGATCGAATACAACAAATAATTACACCACCAACCAAAGTGAAACCAGTGTATTGTTCTATTTTAGAAATTCAGGATTTAATCAATGAGATTGTGATTTATTTATTTTTTAGAGTTCTTGAATCAAGATACTAGATTCTATTTCAAATGGGTATTTTTTTGTTTTTTTGATGTTTCACGATTTTATTTGATGTAGGTTTTTCTTTTTCATGGATTACTTCATAAAGTGGTCTCGGTTCATTTGATTTTGTGTTTCCTTTGACACCATCCCCCCTCAATGACTATGATCTCTCATTGCCAGTTTTTCTCTAATTGTTCTCTCATACACCTTTTGGATTTGATGGTTGATTACAAACATATTTATTCAAATATTTAAGTTGGATTATATGCATTTTTTTGGATTATATTGCTGTTTTATGCCACTTTATTTATTATTCTATCCAATACTAAGACCCTTTCTAGTAAGAACAATTTCATAATAAATACGATCGGACTCTTCATCATATTTCATGAAACGTTTTTAATAATGTCAGGTTTTTTAAAAAAAATATTTTATATCAAAGATGTGGAAACGGGTGGTGTCTGGGGGGTGTCCAAGGGGGTGGGTGGTTGTGAGTGGCTGTCCACGGGGGTGGGGGACTGTCCAGAGGGTTTTGGGGGTTGTCTGGGGGGGTGGGGGGGGGGGGGGGCTGTCCAGAGGGTCGGGGGTGTCCAGGGGGTTGTTGAAGGGGTAGGGGTGGGGGTGGTGTCCAGGAGGGGTGGGGGTGCTGTCTAGAGGGGTGGGGGCTGTCCGGAGGTTTTGGGAGGGGGGGGGGGGGTGTCCAGGGGTGGTCCAAGGGGGTGGGTGGGTGTGTGGGGATGTCCAAGGGGGTGGGGGCCTATCCAGAGGGTTTTGGGGGTTGTCCGGGGGGTGGGGGTGATTCTCAGGTTTATTGCATTTTCTCCAATTTTCTATCAACTATGTAGGTGGCATGGTTTTCTTTGATTCAATGAAATTTCAAACTGTTATATCTAACTATATTTTGTTTTAAAAATAATATTCAAGCATATTTTCTTAAATACCCATAGATTTGGTTTATATTTTAAATTTTTTTACATTCAAATTATGATTTTTTTCATATAAACATATATTTGTCTTATCTTAAAAAAATATATTTTTGGTTGATATTTGTTATATGTAATAATGAGTCGAAGTTGGATTACGACACATCGAATGAGAAATGAATTTGAGGAAGGTGTTGATGCATTTTTGGAATTTTCAAAAAGAAATGTTCCAACTAGTGACATTTTTTTCTATCCATGCCTGAAATGTTTGAATATGAAGATGTTGAAAAGTAGAGAGATAAAAGATCATCTGATTTGTCATGGTTTTAATCTGAGTTACAACCCTTGGATTTGGTTTGGTGAAACTGGACGGAATGTCACTGATGATGATGATTCGCAAGATGGTAACTTCGATGGAATTGAAGAAATGATTCGCGATATTGTAGCAGAACAAATTGAGATAGAACCGACAGTTGCGCGTCTATATGGTGATGCTGAGGAACCATTATATCCTGATTGTACATATTTTACGGTTTTGTCGGCGGTGTTAAGATTGATTAACCTGAAGGTGAAACATGGATGGAGTGACAAAAGTTTTACAGAGCTGCTATAATTGATGAAATACATTCTTCCAGAAGATAACGCTCTTCCAGATTCACATTACAAAGCAAAGAAAATATTATGCCCGATGGGATTGGGATACAAGAAAATACATGCTTGTCTGAATGACTGCATTATATATAGGAAGGAATATGAATTTCTTTCAGAGTGTCCTAAATGTGGGACATCACGCTATAAGGTGAAAGAAAAATCACAGGCTGGTGTAGAGATTACAAATCTCCCTTCAAAGGTATTATGGTATCTTCCTATAATTAATCATTTCAAAAGTTTATTTGCTAATTCACATGACGCAAAAAGGTTAAGATGGCATGCTGAAGAGCGGGTATGTAATGGAAAAATACGTCATCCAGCTAATTGTCCACAATGGAAGAAAATTGATGCGCGGTATTCTACATTTGGAAATGAAATTAGAAATCTCAGACTAGGGTTGTGCACAGATGGAATGAATCCATACCGAACCCTCAGAAGCACACATTGTTCATGGCCTGTTTTATTGGTAAGTTACAACCTCTCTCCTGAAGATTGTATGAAGATCAAATATTTCATGTTGAGTATAATGATCTCTGGTCCAAAGAAACCCGGTAATGATATTGATGTTTACTGGTCACCGTTGATTGATGATTTGAAACTATTATGGGATGATGGTATTAGGGTGTATGATTCTTATAAAAAGGAATATTTTCAGCTGCATGCAGTGATTCTGTTCACTATAAATGACTTTCCAGCATATGGAAATTTTTCTGGATACAGTGTTAACGGGCATAAAGCATGTCCAATTTGCGAACAACAGACATCATATTGACAATTGCATCATGGGAGGAAAATAGTGTACATGGGTCATCGAAAGTTTTTGCCTATGGAACACCTATATAGAAGACTAAAAAAGGCATTCAATGGCTCACAAGAATTTGATACTGCTCTGAAACCTTTATCCCCAGATCTGTATTTTTAGAGGGTGAAAAACCTTGATGTGACATTGGGAAAGACACATAAATCTGGTAATGATAGACATATTTGGAAGAAAAGGTCAATTTTTTTTTGAGCTACCGTATTGGAGGTATCATGAAGTTAAACATAATATTGGAGTCATGCACATGGAGAAGAATATATGTGATTCTTTGATTGGAACATTGTTATATATCAAAGGAAAGATTAAAGATGGGTTGAATGCAAGATTAGACTTACTATCAATGGGAATACGTTTGGAGTTAGCTCCCACTCCTAAAGGAAGATGAATATTTCTTCCCCCGGCTTGTCATACATTATCGAAGAAGGAGAAAATTAGCTTCTGGCGTGTCATCATGATACCAAAGTGCCTCAAGTTTATTCTTCTAATATAAAAAAAAATTTCTCATTGAAGGACATGAAGTTGATAGGTATGAAATCACATGATTGTCACGTCATGATGCAACAAATTCTACCAGTGGCATTGCGTGGAATATTGACCATTCTTGTTAGTAAGACTATAATGAAGTTGTGTTATTTTTTCAATTCAATTTGTAACAATTCGATTGATGTGAATGCTTTGAAAATTTTGGAAAAGGATGCAATTTTTATACTTTGTCAATTGGAAATGTATTTTCCTCCAACTTGTTTTGATATAATGGTGAATTTAATGATTAATATGGTTCAAGAAATAAAGCTTTGTGGACCTGTATATCTTTGTTGTATGTATCCTTTTGAAAGGTATATGAAAATAATAAAGGGGTATGTTAAAAATCTATATCGACCTGAAGCCTCCATTATTGAAAAGTATATTTCTGAGGAGGTAGCAGAGTTTTGTACGAGCTACTTGGCTGCGGCGCAACACATAGGTTTGCCTCCATCTCACCATGAACAAGTTAATAATGAGGGAAAGGGGATTTGCGGCTTGAAAGTCAAATCATTGTCAGCTGAACAGATGAAGTAGTTAGAATCATACATCTTGAATAACATAGCTGATCCTCAACCATATATCACATTGTATATTAATGAGTTGAAACAATGTCATCCAAAGAAGAAAGAAATATGGATTTTGAATGATCACAACAAAACTTTTTTTAATGGATTAAAAAGACTTTTCTTGGTAGATCAGATGTATCAGAGACATTAAAATGGATAGTGGGTGGTCCATGTTTAAATGTGATAAGATGGTCCGATTATGACATTAATGGTTATACATTTCATACGAAAGCTTAGGACAACAGAAGTGCAGTTCAGAATAGTGGTGTATTGGTGTTTGCAGAAGCAATGCATTTTTTGAGTGCTAAGGACAAAAACCCAATTTCTGCATCAAGTGAATATTATGGAGTGATTGAAGACATATGGGAGGTTGATTACTTTAAAATTAATGTTCCCGTTTTTAACTGTAAATGGTTTAACGGTAACAACAGTGCCATACACGATGAATTTGGAATGACACTTGTTAATCTGAATAGATTGGAAGACACATCTGATTCTTTTATAATGGCAACACATGGAAACCAAATTTTCTATGTAGTAGATCAATCAGATATGTAGTGAGTTTTTGTTTTACAAGGGAAAAAACAATATGTTGGTGAGGATGAAGTTGACGAATATGCTGATTTATGTGAGATCCCTACTTCCATGGAAACATTAACAGAACATAATGATGATCTTGTTGAAGACATAGTTTGTACCATAAGGAACGATCACGACAAAGGAATTTGGGAAAACAATCCATTTTTACATTCCTAAAATTACAGGTAACATATGTTTATTTCTTCTTTACATTTATTTTTTCCATAAATGTTAGATATTGTATGTTTTTTATTTATTAAAACATGTTTTAAAACAAAATAAGTATATTTTTTTGTTTGTTTTAAGTTTGTTTAGTTTACTTTATCATGTTTATAACCATTACATGAATTATATATCTATTATTTTTGTTCACTGACAATTACTTTTCCATGTTTACCATGTTTACCAGGTTTACCATTTTTACCATGTTTACCATCTTGACCATATTGACCATATTGACCATCTTTACCATCTTTACCATTGTTTAACATGCTTACCATATTACCAATGTTCACTATTATGTAACTTAGTAAAATTTTCTATTTTCTGATTATAGTAGTATTAAAATATTTGAATTTGTATATTTGTGAACTGAAGTTTGTTTTTTTTATGTGAAGGATAATGACAGATCATTTAGATGATCAACCACATGATTCTGGAGAGGAGCATATTTCTGGTCATACCTCTGGGGATGAACATTCACATGCTCCTATTACGACAAAGAGTTCAAAGGTTGGTAAACGTGGGTGCACACGTTTACCAAAATTATCACATTCCCGTACGCAGGATCAGAGGATAGTCATTGATTTTGATGATGATGATATTCCTAGAGGTCCGAATGAAAAAGATTTTAAGAGTTTTGTAGGAACTTAGGCTAAGATCAAAGTAAGCATTCTGTATGATGATTGGAGAAGTGTGGATAATGCGATTATCTCTCAGTTGTGGGAGACGATTTTGGTAAGAAGTTTTTTTATTGTTTGACTATTCTTTTAATGTTTCTAGTATATATAATATGTTTAACCTCTTCTTTATCAGATGACATTTGATATTCATAACACTAGAGGAGTCCGGAAGAAATGCTTATCGTTGGCTGCCAGGAGATGGAGGGATTTCAAATAAACCCTCTCATCTGATTTCATTTATGGTCATAAGAGTCATGACAATCCATGTCATAAATATCCTTTTATAGATGAAGACACATTGAGACAGTTTTTTGAATGTATAAGAAAAGAGTCATTTCTGGTAAGGGCAATGTAAACTTTTATAAACTTTCTTATATAAATGATTTTATTAATGTTTTGTTAATGATTTCTTATTCTTAAATTACAAAAAACAAGGAAATATCATCAAGAGATCCAATCTAAAAATGTATACCCTCATTGTTTATCTCAGGGAGGGTATGCATTATTGGAAGAACAAATAATGGCGGAAAAATTTCAACAACTAAGAGACGAGTCTCCAAGCTCTGGAGAGGTGGCCCCTCTATCCCCTCCATCTAGACATGAAAAATGGAAGAGAGCTCGGAAGGGGAAAAAGGGCAATATATTTCGGAAGAATTGAGGATTGTAGCTGAGAGGATTGTAAGATATCTATTTTATTTATTTAAGTTAACTATTTTCTTCATATAATTTCAATCATTACAGAAATGTTCAATTAAATAATACAGGACTCTCTTGAAGAGCAGAGTTCAGAGGGGACATTTACAGCTACTGGGAGGGAAGATATTTTATTTGTAGCATTGGGAAGGCCCGAACATCCTGGTCGTGTAAGAGGATATCCGGCAGGTGTATCGGTAATAAAAGTGTTTCTACGTTCTTCAACTTCTAACATTGAGGGGGTTTATAAAAAAAATACAATCCTTGGAGGCTGAAGTTCATAATATTAATGCGACGATGGAGGACAAGATTAGAGAGTCGGTGCAGTCTATGTTTGCAGAAATGCAAAGACAATTTCAGACTGCAGCTCCCACTCCTCCACCTCCCCCTGCAGACCCCATTATTTATCCTCCACCACCACCAGTAGCTCCCACTCCCCCACCTCAGCCTGCGGACCCCAATTTTTATCCTACGCCTCCACCGCAGCTTCCTACTTATTGCGAGTTGTATGTTGATGATTCTCAACATCATATAGTAGAATATGGGTTGGTATATTGTATAGGAGATACAATTCATCATCAACAATTAGAGGTAGAGAATCAGAGGGTCACTGTACATGATATTATAGATAGATCAGCTAGGGCACCAATACCTACAGATGAGGTGGCGACAGTTGGAAAGAGTGTCGACCATTTTTTAATTTGGCCATCCAGACTTCTTTGACTCAATACCATAGAGGTATCAATGTTATATCTTTTATTTTATTTTTTTTTATTAAAGTTGTTTTATCATTTGAAAACTAATATATTTTTCATTTTTTTACAGGAATACTTCAAAGGTAAAGAAATACTGTATAGACAACAACAAAGACAAATGTCAATGACATCAGATACAGATTCAAATGGACTTGATAGATTTTCAAGATATTCACATTTGTTTTTTTGGTAATTATGAGTTTCCAATTGAAGATCATGTTTTTGGACGTGAAATAAGAGTGGGGATTTAAAAACTGATATCAGGGAGCTTGTTAATGGAGATAAGTTGGGCATCAACGTGGTGCAAATTTTTTCCATGTAAGTCTTAACACCTTTTCCCTGTGTTATATTTATTAAAAATGTATACTTATGTATGTTTTGTATTAAGTATCTTTATAAAATTTGTGAGAGGAATGAGTTGAAATAAGTATATGGATTCATGGACCCACAATTGATTTCCCCTAAAGAATGTGCATTGAATGAGGAACAAAGAATGGTTTATATTGCTAAAATATTTGAAAAGAATATAATCACACAATGTTGGATGATGCCTTTTTGTGAGAGGTATGAAACACATTTCTCTCAAAGAGTTAATTATATTTTAACATAAAAACCCACTAACGTCAAATTTCCTTTTATTAGTGATCATGGGATGTTAGGGGTTTTTTTCCCAAGGGAGAAAGCCCTTTATTGGATATGCTCTGTCCATGGTGATGTGCAGGAAAGTTTTAAGAATATATTGGAATAGTAAGATTCAATTTCTCAATATTTTTATATATTATAATGAATTTTAAATTTACCCCATTCGTATTATTTTATAACAGTGCATGGGCCTACTTTTGAAAAAACACAAAGAAAAGTGGTGCAAAGATCAAATATGTAAATGCGAAGGTAAATATCCATTTATAATTTGTACTTTTTGATTTATTACATAAAAAAATATATTGAATTTAAACTCATTCAAACAGAATTTTCATGAACAATAAGGCCTCATCGAATGCGGATATTACATGTTATGATTTATGTATGAAATAATAACAACTGGGACTGTTGTGAATTTTGACCTGGTACGATTTCCTCTTAAACATTGGCATAATATTTCAATTTGATTTATTCATTATACGCGTTAACTACTTTATTTTTCACTTGTAGCTTTTTGATGACCCTAAACCCTATACTACTGAAGACATCAAACACTTACAAGTGGAGTGGTCAAATTATTTTACAGATTTGATTGAATTTTAGTTGTTTGTAATGTAAAATGTAATTTTGAATATTGTCATTTTAATTGTGTATTTGGCAGTTGTTTAGGTTGGATTTAGTTTTTTTTTGAAGTTGACAGTGTAAGTTTTGAATGTTATATAAGTGAATGTTTAATTTTTCTCTGCTTCTTGTTTTGGTTTACTTATGATGGTTTTTCTAGTATGGATTTGGGTCTGTGGGGGAGGGGTTCCAAGGGTGTGGGGGTGTGTTTAGTGGGGTTGGGGGGTGTCCAGCGGTCTGGGAGGGCTGTCCGGTGGGGTGGGGGGATAGTCCAGGGGGTGGAAGGGCTATCCAGGGGTGGGGAAGGTGGTCCAGGGGTGTGGGAGTGCTCTCCAAGGGTGGGGGGTATACATGAGGGTGGGGGGGGGGTGGGGTTGTCCAGGGGTGTGGTGGGGGTTGTCAAGTGGGGTGATGGGGTGAGGGGGTGCTGTTCAGGCGGGTGGGGAGTTGTCGAGGGGTGTTTGGGGCTATCCGGGGGTCGGGGGGCAGTCCAGGAGTGTGGTGGGGGCTCCAATGGGGTGGGGGAGGGCAGTCCAAGGGGTATACATGAGGGCGGGAGCTTCAATGGGGTGGGGGAGTGCTATCCAGGGGGTATACATGAGGGTGAGGGCTCCAACGGGGTGGGGGAGGGTTGTCCATGGGGTATACATGAGGGTGGGGGCTATCTAGGGGGTAAGTTTTATATGTTATCAATGTACATGCTTAATTTTGATCTACTTCTATTATTGTGGTACAATTTATTGATTTGTTTTCTGGTTGATTCTGGTGGAGAGCAGATGACTGCATTCAATTTTATTTTAAAAAAAATTTGGGTTTATCACGTCGGTTATTTAATAACCGACGTGAAAAAAGCCCTGGAAAATGGTTTATCATGTCAGTTATTTAATAACCGGCGTGATAAACCCCCCTCCCCCCCCCGGTTTATCGCGGCGGTTATATAATAACCGACGTGATAAACCCCCCTCACCCCGGTTGATCATGACGGTTATATAATAACCGACGTGATAAACCCCCCCGGTTTATCACGTCAGTTGTTTAATAACCGATGTGATAAACCCCCCCGGTTTATCATGACAGTTATATAAGAACCGACATGATAAACCCCTCGCCCCCCAGTTTATCACGTTAGTTCTTTAATAACCGACGTGATAGACCATTTCCCCATCCTTTTATCACATCGGTTTTTAATAACCGACGCGATAAACCATTTTCCAGGCCTTTTATCACGTCGGTTTTTAAATAAACAACGTGATAAACCCTTCTCATTTTATTTATCACTCCGGTTCTAAAATAACCGACGTCATAAACATTGCGATTTTATGTTTTTGTTGTCAGTTTTTAAATAACCGACGTCAAAAACGTTATTTATAACGTCGCCCGTATTAACGTCGGCTAGAAACCGATGTAAAAAATGAAAAATAACTGACGTAAAAAACATTTTCTGCACTAGTGCCAACTATCTGAACCTTCAACTTGTGGTATTAAAACATGATATAGGTCTTGAAGAACCATCTCATTCCTCTCAACTGGTGAAAGAGGTCATCAATCCTCATTAAGGGGTAGTTGTTCTTTAATGTGGACTAGTTCAGACAATGATAATCAATGAAAATATGAAATCTCTCATCTTCTTTTTTCACAAACAATACTGGAGATTCCCTAAGAGACACACTAGGGTATATGAAACCCTTCTATTGAAGGTACTCTAATTACAATTGAAGATCTCAGAGCTCAGTTGGGGATATCCAATATACCATAGAATATATTGAGTTTTCCTAGGATGAAAGTTCATAAAAAATCAATCTATATCCTCAAAGGTAGTCTTGGAACATCCTCAAGTGACACAAACATAAAATCCTCCACGATGGAAGAAATCCATATTCCAAATGAGCCTTCTGTACCAAGGGATATACTCACCAACTGATGGGTGAATTGGTTGCAGCCTCCTACTTGCAGAACCTACCCATTAATCCATGAGATTTCTCTCACCCAAAAAGGAGAATCCTTTCACATTAGTTTGTAGGCCTCTAACTCGTCTATGATGATATTCAATCAGGGATCCTTCCATGGATAAACAATCCATACCCAAGATGACTCTAGATGGTTCAATCATGATGACCAAAAGATCCAATGTGAACCTCTCTCCACCATATGATAACTCACATTTCCTGTAGATAAAAGATATAGAAGAAGTGTTCCCTAAAAGAACCTCAAGATGAAATTGATGGGCTAAAACCTCAGTTGGGAGTTCCAGCTCTCACACCAAGAGTATAGAGATAAAGGAATAACTAGAAACTATTTTCACTAACACTAAAGTAAGAGTCTAAAATACATAGATCATACCTCTAATCATATCGTGCACTACGAGGTTATAAGCCTCCAGATCTTGCGGCTATACAATGGCCCTAGTCTCTATCTCCCCAAGCCTGATGTGAGATGACTAGTGGTAGTTGAAAAATGATCACATTGAATAATCCACTACCCACATCTCCTCCTCCGCTAACAGCTCCACCACCCTAGGGACCACCCTGCCCAAGCCTAGGAGATCCCTGATCATGGCGCTTCCTCTGTTGTGGCGTTCTGTCAGCTATATTCCAACACTCCTTAGCTTGTTTGGTCAGGATGTATCTCGCCATTTAACCTAACCCATAATAATAATATAACCACCCCTCTTTGGGATACGTTGGTTCTCCATGCTACACCTGACCATGTGCCTGAGTCTGATTGTGGAAAGGTCTCTTACATCGAGATCTCATCATCTTTCACCTTCTAGATACTGAAAAGGACCAGGGATTATGATGAACACTGCCATATCTAGCTACTTATATTCCCTATAATAGGTATCTCTCTATTATTGGTGACTTCTCCAACACATTTTCATAGGCGGGGATGCACAATAGAAGCATGATATCACATATCTCTCTTCTGAGACCCTTCTCAACCTTTTGTTCTTGAAAATAGTCATCCTAGATCAAGTTGAGGGAGTGAAATATAAGGTCTATAAACCTCACCTCATACTCATCCATTTTCATCCCTCACTTCTATAAATCCAAAATATTTTTATTCTTAAATTAGTGAAAATTGGAGGTAAAGTACTCCTCATTAATCAAATGCTAAAAATTGGGCCATGAGAGTGTTGACTCATCTTGCATTTGGGTAAAAAGACTCCAGTAGTGCCTAGATTCTCCATGGAAAATGATAGTTTCTAGCATAACCACCTGATATGTTGGTGTATATAAGAGTCTAAAGACAAAAACCACTGAATCTATCCAATCATCTGTTACATGGGGATCTAGTTCTCAACAGAACCTCAACATCCTCTGGCATTGAAACTTTCAGAGTGCGCTAAGTCTGTTCACATCCTTTGCCTGCTCTGTTGGGTTGATCTGCTTCTCAACAGGTAGAGTTGATTCTAACTTTCCACATGGAAGAAGAATCTCATGGGATAAACCCTGAACTGAGGCCTTATCACTCAATGAGATATTCTTCATGATCCATAACCAGTATCATGGCTCGCTGGTATCATGAAGGAATCCTAAAAATTTAACTAAGACATACCAAAATCAGACGAGCATATATATATATATATATATATATATATATTGAAGGACCCTGAAACACCCTAAGAGGGGAGAGTTGAATCATGGTGTCAAATTTTTCTTATAAAGAATTATATCTTATTCCCATATTAATAAGAACCTATTAAACATGTTTGATGTTAATGTGTGGTAATTTAAAAATTCACATGCAGAGGGACAACTGATTAGTTTTACTTGGTTTTCCACAAATGGATAGTCTAAGGAGTATATGCAGAAAGTGTGTCAGTCATACCAAAATCCACTAGTCCTCAATTTTTAGGGAATAAAAGTGTTCATACATAGTAGCTCTATTCCTAGGCACACTGCCTTAAAAGATTTTAAGGATAGCACACTGATTCCCTCTGAAAATTTCTATTGAATCCCCCTAGATCATTGCTTTGAGAGAAGCCTTATGCAATTTAATTAATTGAAGGTAACTTTAGTATATTGGAATTTAAGTGCATGTATATGACTATCCTGAGAATCTTATTTCATAAAATCCCTAAATTGATGCACTTAAAATCATTTATCAAACAAGCTTGATATTCAAAACCTGAATGAAACTCAACTCCACTCTTGTGTACAACACATGTTTTATCGGATGGTTTTTGGGTTGATGCACAGAGGGTATTTTAAAAAACCCTTTCTCTTTAATGAAACCACATAACATGTTTCACTTGGTCTAGATAGACACAAGTAAATTTCTACGCATAAGATTTTATGTCTATAAGTCTTTTGTGAGAAACTCTTTCATTTATACCATAAGATCGCTTTCCTTGAAATACCTCTATTCAACCTAGTTTGGATTGACAACAAACACAAACTAGACTCCATTTACATCAATGAAAATATTTATTTCCAACAATACCCCATCCCCTTTGGGTTTTTTTGAAATCTTCAGATAAATTCAATAAATGACTACCCACTTATCAAAAACTTAAATGATAGAGAAAACTCATTCATAAATGTAAGTCTATGTGATCAAAGCTCAGTGTAGAAAAAAAGAGGTGAAGAAATAATTGGTTTATCATGTTTTTAAATGCTTAAATACATCCAAGATAGGCTCTGACTATTTCCACATAACATTGAGCATGAATTAGGTTCTCATTTTATGGAATTCTTAAAGTTGTCCAAGCTAAGACCCGATTTTTTCCTCATAATATTGAATTATCATCATGTCACAAAAGAATTGAATTGTTTGTAAGAAACTAAACAAAAAAACCATAAAATAATTGAATTTATCATTCTCCCCATTTGACCATAAACCAATGAACAAGTATTTTTACTTATAGATATCGGAACCACACTCCCCTTGGATCTATCTCCCCCATACACCTGCATCAATTCCACAAACATATTTAAATAGTTAACAAATATGGGGATATGGGATTAGTCATAAACACCTCATGAATTTGAATGTGGATGAACACCAAGGTTCAACAAATGTTTCTCAAACACATGTGATGCCAACGATTTTGTCAAAATTTCATCCACTAGGTCATCCATTCCAACATGAACCATTTTAATAACACCTTATTCAACCCTTTACTTGATGAATTGATACATAATCTCAATAATTTTTGTATCAGAGTGTTAAATATGATTCTTTGTCAAATCAATTTCACTCTTATTGTCATGGTGAATCATGATCAGTTGTTTCACCTCATCACCAATATCGGTCTATTGTTGCTTCATCTATAATAGATGAGTGAAAGCCTTTGTATGAGATATATAATCTTATTCATTGGTGCAAATAGAAGTGATTGCTTATTTATTTCCCAACCATTACACACATTTATTTACAAAAAAGAAGCACCACCAATAGTGGACTTCCTACCTACCACATCTTCAGACCCTTCCGCATCAGAAAATGATGATAATTAATTATCTCTTCATTCAAAAAAGTATAATCCAAAATTCAAAGTTCCTTGAATATACCTAATGATTATTTTAACTACTGCCAAATGTTCTTCCTTTGTATTGATTTGAAAGTGGTCTAATAAGCATGTTGCAAAGATGATGTATGTCCATGAAGAAAAAAAGTATAATAATCTTCAAATGATTCTCTTATATAGGGTGGGATCCACATAAGTCCCATCATCATTATTTCCAAGTTTTTTCCCAATTAAAATCGGTGTTGACATTGGCTTGGATTTATGCATGTTGAATTTCTTCAACAGCTCTCTTACATATTTTTTTCAATGAAATGAATGTGTAGTCATTCTTCTAAATCACCTGCAACCCTAATAAGTATTTGAGTTCACCAATAATGACATTTGAAACTCTTATTTCATGTGTTTAGAAAAATTTTCCACTAATCTTTTTCTTCTTTCACCAAATATAATATCATCCACAAATAGAAGAACCAAAAATTAATCTTCCTGTGAATCCTTCACATAGAGATTATGATAGAAACCTCTTATTTTGAATTGGATCTTATTAATATAATTATAAATCTAAGAATACCATGCATGTAGTTCCTTCTTTAAACAATAATGATCTTTATTTAATTGAAAAACTGTTCCTTCGTAATTTCCAATCATAAATCGCACTAGTTGTTCAATGTATACTTCTTCTTCAAGAACACCATTTTGGAAAGTTGTTTTGACGTTCATCTAATAATAATTGTATCCTCTTTGGATATTCATAGCATGTAAAACCCTTATTGACTATAGTATTTCTACTAGAGAAAACATTTCCTCAACATCAATTTCTTAAATTTGGGAATAGCCTTTACATGCTAAGAATTCCTTTTGATGGTATCATTTCTAAGCTCATCGAATTTGTTTTTAAAGATTCACTTTGTTCCAATCTTACTGTGATTATTAGGTATCTTAACAAGATCCCATGTATAGTTATTTGAAATGTTATCTGATCATCATTTATAGATTTAACCCACGATTCATCCTTCACTAATTATTCAAATGAGGTTGGTACCATAATTTATAGGAAGGAAAAATGTGCAGCATTCCTCATTCCCCTTGTCTGTATGGTAGCGGTCCAATCCCCAATGATGTTGGAATGATAAATTTATGCTCTTATATTTCTTCTTAGAGGTTTAGATAATGTTTCTTCATCCATGGTTTCCTCTTTTGATTCTTGTTCTATACCATCATCAATTTGTGACCCCTGAATTTGTTTCACTCCTTCCACTACTTATGTATTTTAATCTTTTCCATTCCCACTTTCTTCCTTATCTTCTATCATATCAGCATAATATCTCCTTGAGGTATTTTTGAATTTATCATCAATGATATTGAAATCACTACTTTCCACAATTCCTCCAGGATTATTATTGAAACATTTGTAGGCTTTACTCTTTATTGAATATAAAAGGAATATTCTCTCGTCTATAGCATCACCACACTAAACTTTATTTCCTTCTTTGTTTTGTATAAAACATTTACTTCCAAAAGCATGAAAATATTTTAAAGAGATATTTATTACATGAAACAACTCTTATAGCATCTTTGTTTCTCCCATATAAATCCCAGTTTTATTTTGAGTATACACTGCTACTTTAAAAGCCTCTTTCAAGAGAATACAAGAGATGCGACTCTGAATCAACAAAGTTCTGGCCATATTGTTCACCTGTTGATTTATACAATCCTCAAAGTCATTTTGTAGTAGTATTCTCACTACATCCACCTCATGATTTATTCCATGTTTCTCTAGGTAAATTTCAAACTCATTGAATATGTATTCATCTCTATTTTAAAATCATAGAACCTTGATTATACGTGCAATATCGTTATCAGTTATTCAATCAAAAATTTTCATGAAATCAAGAACTTTTAGTTTCCTATGTATAATCATTACTCAAGCCATTAGACTATGGAAATAAACAAAAATAATGAAGTAACTCTATCTATATATTCCATAATCATTTATCAAACCCCATATATTTGTGTGGATGAGATCAAGAAGATTCAATTCTCTTTTCTTCTTTGGCTGATAGGAACTGTAGAACAACTTTCCCCATCTGCATGAATCATAAGTGTTTTATTTTTCATGATTAATATTGGGGAAATCCATGACTATATTTATCTTAAATATCTTTTCCATGTCTTGTTGATTAATTTTACCAAACCTTCGGTGCCACAAGTTGTTTTCTTCTTAAACTGTTAAGTACAAAATGTTTTCTATTATCTACATGATATAAGTTGTCATCTATCCTATATCCTTTAATGAGATAATTCCTTGCTTTTCCTTTTTATTTTTCATCTATTTTGATAAAATTTCAAATTAATCTTAATTCACATAGTTGAATCACACTTAGAATTTTTTTTATCCAGACCATCCATATAGTGATCTTTAGTTTTTTTATGATCATCATGTTATAGTTATGTAATTACACTACCTTTGATCTTTAAAGCACCATCATTATCAAACCTTATAGTTTCATCAAACCTTTTACTAACATTATTCAATAAATATTCATTCCCTTTCATAAGAAACGGGCATCCACTATCAAGAATCCAAGTGCTATTGTTATTTGTAGATTTGAGAGCTATTTATGCAAGATTGGGTTTCTCAATTTTCTTCTTTTGCTTCCATGAAATATTTGATTGAGTGAATGAAAATGATGGTATTTATAATATTTTTTCTTTGATTTTAGGTACACATGGTCGAATACCCTGAGGGGGGGGGGGGGTGGGGTGGGGTTAATCAGGTTATGAAATATTAAAACTACTACCCTTCAGATCTTGATTCGTCGTTAAACAAAACACACTTATCTCTTTATACCATACCAATATATGAATAAAAATGAAATCACGCATAGGACACATCAATTTTTCTTTGTTCACCCTAACTGGGCTATGTCCAAGGAGCACAAAATGGTGATGTACGGATGTACGAAATCCACTAAAGCTCCCTGCTAATTTCATGGTTCAAGATAGATAACATCTATGTCCAGGTTCACTACCTTTACAAGATTTAGGGTCTACTCAATGCATTCCCAAAGGCCACTCCCTATGCCCCTTTCTCTAGCTCACTATTGGTGGAAAGGATCACCGTCTTCCTATTCCTTTTCTCACTACTCTTGGAAGGGATACACACATAGGTTATGGGCTAGTAGCTCCCTTAATTTTAAGGAAATAGAGAATCCTCTACAATAGGTAGATGCTCCATTGATGTTCATTTTTAACCCATGGATGAAATACACTGTTATGTGTACTATTAGTTAGTGGAAATTACTTTCATGAACTATTTAATTCCCTTTGTGAACCACCTACTTCCTCCATGAATTGTGTAGCATGTATGCTTCATGGACCACCTCCTCTACGTACTGACTATGCTTTTGATATCACATAACACCTCCATATACCATCTCTACAAACCACTTCCGTGTACTGCTTTCAAATACCTGACTTCCTTCTTCCACATACTTCCTCTTTCATGAACCTCTTCTCTTCTGTGTGCCACCTCTCTTGAACATACCATATTATTTTATGGGCTATAGTGCCTTGAAAAAACCTCTTCACAAACCATTTCTGCGAACTCCTTCTCATTTTTATAAATCCACCATGCGAACCACTTATCCTTCGTGGACTTTTTTCCTGTGAACCACTTCAGACATAACTGAATTCACAGAGAAAAGATGTTTTCTTATTAAAAAAATCTCTTGTAATGATGGGATTAATGCTCCGTATATAGGAAAATTGATCTGAATTATATGCTAATCTTATATTTACCTAAATCTTTACCGCTTACTATGCTCCTGCGAACCATTATCCCTAGGTGGCCATGTACTTCCTTTAATCCTTCATGGTGGCCCAAATAACCATATTGTTTTCACCAACTACACCCCTTGGGGATCTAAAATCACTTTATTGTTTTCACTAATGATGATCAAAACCACATATCATTAGGCTCATGCATACTGCTAGCCTCCCCACAAACCATTCCTCCTACGTGGGCTACATACCCTGCTTTACGGTCCACATAGCACTACTATGCAGAATCCTTCCATAGTCGATTTCAAAGAGCCCGTCAACATACCACCTTTTTTATTCTATGAGATATGGTTAGTGCTCTTCATATTGTGTAAACATGTGTGGAAATCATTCTTTTCCAAAAATAAACTCCCAATTTAAACAATAGATTCAAAAAACACTGACCATATAAATTTGTGGTAATCTGGCTTTGTCAACAAACACAATCACACCCAAAACATACCAATAGGAAACCTTGAGGGATTTTTTCCCAACACATGTGCATTGGATCTTCATACACATATTGTTATTTTTGAGGAGAATTCCTGTCTACAAGAGAAAATCTATATGGTTGGAGGGTATTGACTTTTCTATGAGTTCTGTAGGTAATAATCTCTCATTTCTTCTACCTATAATCAATAAATTTGTGACCATAGTTAGATCAATGAAAAAAATATCCATAAAATTTATTTCTCCTATAATATGTAGGATATGAATTCATTCTCCTTTTTTGACTTACAATATCTTCCCTATTCAAATATCTCCTTACCCTTTCATAGTATGACATTGTATGGCCCAAATAACCATATAATTGATATTTCATTAGAGGAAATGTATTATCACTTCTATTCCTCCTCATGAATCCTTCCTTAAGAAAATAGTTTGACTGTAAATCATTTCTGGATACTTGTGGATAGTTTTCAACTATCCTTTAAGTTTGATTTGAGGATTTATTTTTAGGAATTCAGATTTTTTTGTGATGTGTCCAACATTCTATTTCCCATTATTTTTCCTAATATTATTTCTATCTTCTGAGGTTTCAGCATCACTACCAATTCCACTTTATCCATTAATGTCGATATTTTAATATTTAAATCCTTCTATATAACTTTAGAACCACGCTTAGTTCTCTCTAATATCTTTACATCATAGAATCTTCCAAACTATAATTTCTTATTTATTTCACTTGAAGTTGATTTACTTTCGAGTTTACTTATTAGAGTAACAACTTCTTCTTCAAGAACCACAAATGTCTTATCTTTCTCTTACCATATAGATTTAAGGTCATTGATGACCTTTTCCTATTCTTCAATCCTGAACTTAAATTACACAACAACTTCTGAGATTTCAAGAGTTGTTTAAATTCCTCTTTCTATAGATTCTAGTTGATCAATTTCTACTTCAATCCAATCGACATACTCAGATGAATATTGCAGGATAACTCTTAAATTTATATTACCTTTTCTTCGATCTTTAAGATTTTCAAGCACGCCATCTAGTTATACCTTGAGATCAAAACCACTAATAGAAGGATTATCTTTAACTTTTTCTTTTGACAATTCAGATTTTTCAACTATATCCATCATGGATACTTGGGTTCTAGATTGAAACTATGGTTCTTCATCCATGACAAAATCACTATCATCTTGTTCTTCTTTATTGATGAAACCCTTTCTTTAGAGATTCTTTCATGATTTGAAGTATCTCATCTAAGGAAACCTTTTTAAGGATTATGCATGTTTCCATACTCACTTTATTTATCATAAAATGTCTTTGAGCATCAAGAGGAAATGTTCCCAACTATACCACATCAAAAATAGGTCATATGAATATTTCCTTCAAATATCCATTTTCAAAATTTGAACTTCCTATAAAAAGAGAAATAAGTTAATCATCCTCATTATATTTATCAACACTATCCCTAAAAATATAAAGTTTTTTTATGTATTTGAAATCCATTTACTTGCTTACTTGATTTGTTGCATCTTCTAGTTTGACACTCATTCTGTATGCCACCAGACTGATCAGTAGATCATCCAAAGATATCTTAGATAAATCCTTTTCCCCATGGGCTTAAAATTTTATATTGTAGAGAGGTGAAATCATTATCAATATTTTATTTAAAATTTCAATTTCTTTTATTTCTTCCTCAAGTCCCCATATTTCTCTAAAAACATCAGTAATTTTATTAAAAAATGTTTTTTCATTTTGATCAAAATTTATTTTTAGTTCATTGAAACTATTATAAAAAAGTAAAATTTTTCATCATTCACTTTATTTTCACATTTATATATGTTTTCCCATTTTTACCACATAGACTTAGATTAAGTGAAACCCATAATTTTATGATAGATTTGATCAAATAGAGATGTAGTAAGGGAATTCAATGATTTGGCATTTGCATCAAGAATTCTATAGTCTATTTCAGTCATAGACTATCCTGTTTCACTAGTGATCTGTATTCGTTTTACAGTGGTAAAGTGAACTACTATTCCAAGAGATCTTAGATGAGATCTCATCATGTTCTTCTAAATCTGGAAGTTTCTTCCATCAAATATGGGGACTCCCCTGAAATTTACTAAATTATCCATGATAATAAAATATGAAGAATTCAGCTTCAGTAAATTAGCTCTGATACAACTTGAAGGACCTCATGACACCTTGAGAGGGTAGGGGTGAATTAGGGTGTCAAATTTTTCTTCTAAAGAGATGAATCTTTTTTCCCATGTTAATGGGAACCTATTAAAACTATTTGATGGTAATGTTTAGTAATTAAAACATTCACATGTAGAGAGATGACATAGAAATTTTACTTGGTTCGCTACTAAGGGCTGGTCGAAAGAGAATATGCTGAATGTGTGTTAGTCATAAAAAAATATACTAATCTTCAATATTCTTGGAATAAAAGTGTTTAGACAAAGTCCCTATATGATTAGGAACACTTACATTATAACATTTTAAAGATAAAACACTACTTCCCTCAGAACACTTCTGTTGACTCCCACTAGCTCGTTGTCGTGACATAAGTCATACTAAGTTTAAAGATTTCAAGTTCACTTCGTTAGATTGGAATTTAAGTCTTTTTATTTGACTAGAATGATACTATACCTACATCTAAGTACTAAATTGATGAACCTAAAAGAACTGATCAAACAATCCATATATTCAAAACCTGAATGAAGATTAACTCAACTCTTTTTCACACACTACTGGGAATTTAGTATAAACCAACAGTTTTAAGCCATTGGTAAAGCCTATGTAACCGTTGGGAAAACTTATACCAACAGTTTATACAACCGTTGGCAAGCAAGCTGTAGGGATAAGATTTTACAAACGAGTTTTAAAATAACCATATGAAAAAGCCACTAAAAATCATATTATCTTTCCCAATAGTTTAGAAACTGTTTCAACATATCTTTACCAACATTTTATGAAAACCATTAGTAAATATTGAGAATAAAATTACTTTACCAACAGCTTCTATAACCATTGGTAAAGACTGAACTGAGACATTTACCAATGGTTGTAAACCATTGGTAATGAGTGGGTTATGTTAATTCTATACCAACGGTTTTGGAAACCGTTGGTATAGAGCCTGCAATTTTTCCAGAAGCAAGCAGCTTCCATATGCCTATAATTTGTCCAGAAGTAAGCAGCTTCCCTTCCATACGCATTTACCTACAGAATAATACATAGTTCAGAATACAAAAAACCTATCATTATATACCACTGGTCCATAAATTCACTTGAGGTTTACAATGATCTACCCCATTCAAAACCATAAAATATCAGATTATGTGTTATGCTTGAATTTTATAATCTTTGTGTTGAGTTGATTGAAGACTATATCTTAATGAGGGATCTATTATACAACCCCTAATTTTAGTTATTTCAAAATGGAATCACATGTTCAGTTTATTAATGTACAACCTTTATGTACTGGTTAATTCTCTTTTATTTTCTCTATTATCACATATAGATAAAAAGTAGATTAACCAAAGTCTCTTAGGTATGTTGTCTATGAAACTTTCATTCTTTCAAAAGGTGATGCAGGATGTAATTTTGAGTAAAATAAGGACAATATGGTATCATTTAGATAAGTTAAATGAAATGAAAAGATCCCAAGATATCCTTTGTATTTATTATCAATAATGTGGAAAAAGATACAAACATATTGGACTAAGAGTTGTTTGTTAGTATTTTAAAACAAATAAAATGGGGGAAATTGATGTTCTTATGGATTGGATTGTATTTTTTTCTCAATTATTTTGGCATGATATTGTGTTGTAGAGTGAAATAAGCTATTCATGTCAATGGGGTGGGGGGTTGTCCAGGTGGTTGGGGGTGTTGTCCAAGGGGTTAAAGGATTTCCAGGGGATGGGGGGATATCCAAGTGGTTGGGGTGGGTGTCTAGGGGGTAGGGGGATGTCCAATGGGTTGGTGGGTTGTACACGGGGGTGGGGGTGGCTATCTAGGGGGGTACTGGATGTCCAGAGGGTGGGGGTCGTCAAGGGGGTTGGGTGAGGGAGGTTGTCCAAGGTGGGGGCAGTCCAGGGGTGTAACACCCCATGTAAATAAAGAATATGACATTTTTATATTTATCTATATTTTTGAATAAAATATTAATATTACTTTAAAGGGGATGCTATGCTCGATGGCGTACCCAATACGCGACAACAAGTTTCTTGGGAATCTTACGTTGCACTCTAATAGTAAAATAATATTATTTTAAATGGTAGTTAAATCCTAGCCGTTGTAATGGTGGGAATGAATAGAACTAACTACAAAATGATTATATATGTTTGTAAAATATTTTTACTTTTTACAATAAATGTTAGAGGATTAAAAATGTGAATGAATTCAATTTTTAAGCGTATACATTCTAATGTTCTTTAGAAGGTCGATTAACCGCCTTTTGATGGCGAACCTCTTTTAAATCCACTTTTGACAATTTTATGTGTTATATTTGACAAAATAAAATTCTTCTTTAGAATAGAGACATAAAAATTTACTTTGTGTAAATTTTTGGTATCTTTCTGATAAAGTTCATTTTTTTTAATGAATAGTGAAAAATATTGTATTTTAATTCAAAACCTCTTTTTAATCTAATATATTTATATTATTAGATTATATTATGAATTGTTTTTAAAGTAAAATTAGAATATATTTCTACCATTTAATCCTATAGTGTTCATTGGAATTATTTTCACTTTGAAATTAGACTTAAACTAGTGTCAATCTTTTAATAGATATTGTTTCATAAAAACACGCTATTTGTTTTGACAGCGGGAATTAATTATTAAATTAATTAATTCAACATATAAGTTTTTAATTTTGTAAAATAGACATCATTTTTGAGTTCAGAATATCAAATATAGCTTAGGGTGAATTTTTGGTATTAATCTGAAAAACTTCAATTTTTTATGAATAGTGAAACCACTAAGTGGTAGTTAATGAAACTGATTTTTCATTTAAATGAAACTTTTCCACCTATGTGTTTTGAATTTCAAAAATCTGACATACATGGTTGTCATTAAAAATTAAAATTTCATTCAATGGAATTAAAATAATTTTTTGGTGAATAGTAACTTTTAATTTTATTAATCGTGATTAGTGGTAATTAGTGTAGTTTAAGGTAAAATTAATGTTTTAATAATATGATATGAGATTGACACATATCCTACCATTATTGGATGTGTCATGGCTGACCAAGAAAATCCATGGGTCAACTTGGGGACCCCATGGAGCCACTTTGGTTGGGAAATGACATAAATAACTTTTTATTTAATGTAAAAGTAAAAATGACACAAACATGAGTTGTTTTACTAAAACAATTTTTAAATGGGGTTATACAAGTCAGATTTTTGACTATAAATATCCATTGGAAATATATAAATATTTCCTACATTATATTATATTTTTATAATTTTTAAACATTAAATAAATTAAATTATTTATGACATCATGATGATGCAGCGATTACCTCATTATTTAACGATTTACATAAAATGAAAAGATAATGTAAAAACTAAAACATACACAAGTAAAAAACCTATTGGATGGGTGTATTTAGAACCCTTATCACCTTATACTCGAAATATTTCAATGTGGGACCTTTTAAATCCGAAACTCATTTTAAAATAAAGTAACATTTCTTTACTTTCCAAGAGTGCCCCTCCTCTCCTCTTATAAAAGGCCCCCACCTCTACCACTTTACCCACACTTCCAAAGCCTTTGGATCGGACAACCCCGGCCCATTTTGTCTCTCCACATCCCTCTATCCATAATTGAATCCTAACTTTGGGCATAATCCTTTCCAAGGAAGCCTTTGAGCTCAAATCAAAGAGAGTTACCCGATTTAAAGGCAGTGTCTTCACTTGTGTTCTTTTGTTTTATTTTGATTCTCCAACCCCATAAACTCTTTTTATTCATTTCTTTTGTAAAGAATATAGTATCTTAAATATACTAGGATGTTTTTATAAGAATCATTCGAGCTACACTTACACACACCTACATTAAATGGTTACAGAACATACTGTTTCTATGGATGGCGAATTTCTGCCTCACGAAACGATGATTGTTCAACACTCACATAACACCTTAAAAGGTGTCCATTAAGATGTCACTATATTTATATATGATATATAATATGTATATGTTTTACTTAAGCTTCTGTATTTTTCTTTTGTGGCATCCCTTTGTGGTTTCCATTGTGGGTAAACACGATAATTTCATTTTAGGAAGTGCGGACTACCGCCCCCTCAACGTGATTTGATTCGTTAATGCCATATGTGGGATGTATAAAGGATGTATTTAAAGTTATTATATATGATTTATGTTACATATAAATTATGAATATAATTCTGGAATTAAAATATACATACCTATCATTTAGTTTTAATTCGATTAATATGACATAGAAATGAAAGTAGCGTTCATGCGTACGTACGGCTTACCGTCTCCATGAACGGTGCATTTCATTTCATACCTCTAAATGATTATGTAATATTATGAATACATGTATATATTCTGGATATATATGATATATATGATATCCAATTCATGAATATCATTGTGGATATAATGAACCTTTGACCACATGAACAACATGTAATTGTAAGAAGTCCACTTTCGACTTAAGAACCAAATATCGACAAAACAAACATTATTAACTTAAATGATTGCATAATGTTTATAACATGTCAAAAAGTGATATAAAAGGAATAATTAACTTTAAAAATGTTCTTAATCAAGTATAAATTAACTCAAGTTTATTATTCAGGATGTTAAAGAATGATCGAGTCAAGTCGGACCCGAGGTAAGGGATCCTACTCCTCTCTTTCTTTTTAAGTACACTCTTTTATGTCATTCCTTTTAAGCTCATATTTATTATGATTGGGATGTTATTTTATATTAATCCTACTGTAATTTTTATGTTCATATGATGAGAGATCATATTTTCTCTCACCAATCCCTTTTGGAAGTTTTGAGTGGCGCCGTTAGCCTGCCGAATTTTCATAAGAGATCCGACCTCTCTCTTTCTTTTTAAGTACTCCCCTTTATATAACTTCATTAAAGATCCTATTTTTTATGTTGGGGGATGTTATTTTATATTCCTATTTCTGTAAATTTTATTTAAATATTATGAGAGATCCTATTTGATCTCATCAATCCATTTTTGGAAGTTTTAAGTGGCGGTGTTTGGCTGCCGAGTTTTTGTAAGGGATTTTTCATCTCACTTTTATTCTCGTGAGATTTATGCTACATTTTCCACCATTTCCTTTGAGTGGTATATTTACTTCCCATAATTATACTCCTTGTGTAATATAATTTCATTAATGGGTATTTACGTATTCATTGTATGACCCTTCTTCAATGGGGTGTACGTTTCGAAAGTTACCCAAGTCGGTAAGGGAACCTTTCACCCACCTCTTTTTAAAAAGAATTCTTTTTATGTCTTTTAAATTACATCTTATTATGTTGGGATATGTTCTTCTATATCCTTATTGATTTAAATTTTGTGTCCAAGTGATGAGATACCCTTTTTATCTCTCATCAACTCATTTTGATGTGATGTTGTTAGGCTGCCAAGGGAACTTCTTAACCCAATTTTGATTTCTTTGGGTTCAACATGTAGTTATTGAATATGTCATCCTTTGAATATGTGTGAATGTCCTTTGATTATTTTACACTTAATATCCACTTATATTGGGTGTATTTATTTGTCACACATAATTATGTAATTGATTTGTCATTAATCCAAGGATACCGTCTTTGTATGGGACTTTGTCTAAATCTCCTTTCATTGAGGAATATTTTGTTTTATACACAACCTACTTTTATACGGTGTATAAACCCCTTTGAATTTTACGTTTATTCAAAAGGAATATTTTTTATACTAAGTGTTTACTAAATGACAAAAGGGAATGTTTCTGTCGTACGTATGCGGCGAAAACGACTTCTCCGTCTCCGTGACCATTATTTGAGTTTCGGCTTCCTCTACAAGCCATACTGTTTTTTTAAAGAAAAAAAAATACCATGTTTTACTTTTATATTTTTTAGGTATTGAAAATGGTTTTCATAATGTTTTTTTTATCAATGTGTTGTATTGATATCTTGTGATTGAAAAGTCGAAATGTTATGTTTCCTTTATGCATGTTTTATGTGATACGATTATGTTATGGTTCTTGGGAATTATTATGAAGACGGGTGGTTCTGTGATAAACTAAGGGCGGGTGAGCCCGATATAGCTCTCCAATTCATTGGGTAACGCGAAGGAGTTAAACGTTAAGGTTTCTCCAAAGAGATTTATGGAATATATTGTGATGGGTATTCCAAACTTAACCAAGAGGGTTACTCCCTACGTAAGAATGTTATGAATTCTTCATGTTACCTTTATGTATTATGATTTCTATGATTTATTCATGATTTTATGAGGTATGTTAAAGTGCTTATGTTTTATGGGTAAAGTATGATTTCATTCTTATGTATACATGTACTCATGTTTCCTTTCCATATTTTTATATCCCTTACTGAGCTTTTTATGATCATCCCATGTTTTTGAAATGTTTTTCACAGGTCAAGGGAAGGGTACATGATATGATGATAGTGTCAAGGAAGTGTCAAGAAAGAATCCATGTTTTATTTTAAATATGTTTTCGTTGATGGGAAAAATGAATACTATATTTTATGTAACCACTTTGTTTAAATGTGGAATGTAATGCATGTTTTATGATCTAATTCTCTAAAAATCTAAACCTGAAAAGATCCTCAATGGGTAATCTTGTAATAACTCAAGATTAAGTAAGGTTTAAGGCTGGGGCCTTATAGATGGTATCAAAGGTTGGTT
The DNA here is from genome assembly GCA_963277665.1 of Viscum album. Taxonomy (NCBI): domain Eukaryota; kingdom Viridiplantae; phylum Streptophyta; class Magnoliopsida; order Santalales; family Viscaceae; genus Viscum; species Viscum album. The sequence continues at coordinate 279,900,254 of OY728165.1, read as the reverse complement.
TAGATAACTTTAGAGGTTTGGGTATTATCTAAGCACAAGTGACATTACTATAGTGGTTAGGATTTTAGAAAGAGTCCTAGTTTTAGATAAAGTGAATGAGTAAGTATATCTTAGTGTTTACCTTCATCATTAGTACATGATGTTTTTGTTGATATACTAACACTGAAATTTCTGTTTTTAGTGAATGGATGGATCTAGAAGGCACCAACGAGACAACAGGTTTGAAAGAAACTGTGGTGGTTCTCTGATTAAGATACTAGATAAAATGGGGGATTCAATGAGGAAACTCGTGGTTGTTCTAAACCAACTATCAAGGAGTCATGATCAATCACTTCAACCTTGGTATGATCTGTAATGCATCATGTATGAGATGACCAATCGTTGTGGAAGTTCAGGTAATAATTATAAAGGTAACCATTAGAGTTTATATGATCCTTACTTTTGAGGTAATTATGTGTTATTATATGTTATGATGGAAAATGAAAGGCATGAGATAAACTTGAGGTTAAAATATGTTATGATCATTTTTGAATATTTTATCTCATTTTGGGGAATGTTTTAAGAATTATATAGTTTTGGAAAAAGGACAACACGCAGACCGTGTGACAACTCGTCGCGTCGGACAAAGCTGCGGGAATCGAACCCACAACCAAAGTGCGACTGGTATTTATCACCTACCACTGGACTATGTGAAGTCCCTGGTTAGTTTTAATAATTCTTTTTAGTTAGATGATTTTAGGAATCAAGAGTAAGTTTATTTTGGGTTATCTATGGAAATGATTAACCTATCATCGAGGATATGTGATTAGGTTAATTACTTTTCAATATGAGAATTTAATAGCAACTGATGTTATTTGGAGATAAAAGATAATTTGTACCTTGGAAGACTATGTGACTAAATCCTTAAAATATTTGAGTTTCAATCTTAGTTTGGTTTACATGGAACAATTTTATTGAAAAATTGTTTATCAAATGGCCCTCGTTGAACTTTGGGTTTTGATGGACAAATTTTGGAGATTAAGAATAGATTTTCTTTTTATAAAGGGTTATCCTTTTCTGGATTATCTGATCTTGTACTAACCATTTTGGTTTTGGTTTTGGTTAAAGTCTAAAGATATGGGAAGTATATAGTTCTCTTTTTTGGATTAGGTGATTCTCTTGAAGTTGATTATAGTGAACAAGTATTCCTAAATACTCGTCTTTTGGAGAAAATATGAGTTTGTGTAAGAAATCTAATAAAAGTTGAAAGTCAACATGATAAGTAATTATGTTTCCTTATGAATAAATTCCTCAATAAAAAAACAAAAATGTTGTCTATTAACTTTTCCTTCTGGGGAATCGAATACCGTTTAACGCATCACAATTTTGTGATTTTCTTGTGGTTAACTTTCTCCTAAACATGTTTTCTATCACTCTCCATCAGAGCATGACCCTATGTTTTCTCCTCCATGTCCATGTTTTCCTACATGGAATCCTAGTATGGGTTAACTCGAGTGACCTCTTTACTTCTCATTCTTTATTTTAAAGTGATTGTTTTACCGACTCTTGTTCCGATGTGGGACTTTCAAGGATGTTTCTGAGCCCAATTTTAAAATTGCGAGGACGCAATTCCCAAAATGGGGGAAGGATGTAACACCCCAGGTAAATAAAGAATATTACATTTTTATATTTATCCATATTTGTGAATATAATATTAATATTACTTTAAAGGGGACTCTATGCTCGATGGCGTACCCAATACGCAACAACGAGTTTCTTGGGAATCTTACGTTTCACTCTAATAATAAAATAATATTATTTTAAATGGTAGTTAACGCCTAGCCGTTGTAATGGCGGGAATGAACAGAACTAACTACAAAATGATTATATATGTTTGTCAAATATTTTTACTTTTTATAATAAATGTTAGAGGATTAAAAATGTGAATGAATTCAATTTTTAAGCGTAAACATTCTAATGTTCTTTAGAAGGTCGATTAACCGCCTTTTGATGGAGAACCTCTTTTAAATCCACTTTTGACAATTTTATGTGTTATATTTGAAAAAATAAAATTATTCTTTAGAATAGAGACATCAAAATTTACTTTGTGTAAATTTTTGGTATCTTTCCGATAAAGTTCATTTTTTTAATGAATAGTGAAAAATGTTTTATTTTAATTCAAAACCTCTTTTTAATCTAATTTATTTATTTGATTAGATTATCTTTTGAATTTTTTTTAAAGTAAAATTATAATATATTTTTACCATTTAATCCAATAGTGGTCATTGAAATTATTTTCACTTTGAAATTGGACTTAAACTAGTGTCAATCTTTTAATAGATATTGTTTCATAAAAACACGTTATTTGTTTTGACAGCGGGAATTAATTATTAAATTAATTAATGCAAATTATCTGTTTTGAATTTTCTAAAATAGAAATCATTCTCGAGTTCGGAATATCAAATATAGCATAGGGTTAATTTTTTGTATTTTTCTGAAAAACATCAATTTTTGATGAATAGTGAAACCACTAAGTGGTAGTTAATGAAACTGATTTTTCGTTTAAATGAAACTTTGCCACCTCTGTGTTTTGAATTTCAAAAATCCGACATAAATGGTTGTAAAAAATAATTAAAATGTGTTTCAATGGAATTAAAATAATTTTTTGGTGAATAGTAACTTTTAAGTTTATTAATCACGATTAGTGGTAATTAGTGTAGTTTAAGGTAAAATTAATGTTTTAATAATATGAGATGAGCTTGAAACATGTCCTACCCTTATTTTATGTGTCATGAACGAACAAGACAATCCATGGGTCAACTTGGGGACCCCATGGAGCCTCTTTGGTTGGGAAATGACATAAATAACTTTTTATTTAATGTAAAAGTAAAAATGACACAAACATGAGTTGTTTTACTAAAACAATTTTTAAATGGGGTTATACAAGTCCGATTTTTGACTATAAATAGTCATTGGAAAGCTAAAAATATTTCCTACATTATAGTATTTGTCTTATAATTTTTAGACATTAAATAAATTAAATTAGTTATGACATCATGATGATGCAGCGATTACCTCATTATTTAACGATTTAAATAAAATGAAAAGATAATGTAAAAAATAAAACCTACACTTGTAAAAAACCTATTGGATGGGTGGATTTCGAACCCGTATCACCTTATACTCGAATTAATTAAATGTGGGACCTTTTAAATCCGAAACTCATTTTAAAATAAAGTAACATTTCTTTACTTTCCAAGAGTGCCCCTCCTCTCCTCTTATAAAAGGCCCCCACCTATACCTCTTTACCCACACTTCCAAAGCCTTTGGCTCGGCCAAAACCTACCCATTTTGTCTATAAACATCCCTCTATCCATCATTGAAGCCTAAATTTGGGCATAATCCTTTCCAAGGAAGCCTTTGAGCTCAAATCAAAAAGAGTTACCCGATTTAAAGGCAGTGTCTTCACTTGTATTCTTTTGTTTTATTTTGCATCTCCAACCCCATAAAATCTTTTTATTCATTTCTTTTGTAACAACTCCAGTATATTAAATATACTAGGATGTTTTTATAAGAAGCATTATAGCTACAATTACACACACCTACATCAAATGGTTAAAGAACATATTGTTTCTGTGGATGGAAAGTTTCTGCCTCACGAAATGATGATTGTTAAACAATCATATAACACCTTAAAAGGTGGCCATTAAGATGTAACTATATTTATATATGATATATAATATGTTTATGTTTTAATTAAGCTTCTGTATTATTCTTTTGTGGCATACTTTTATGGTTTCCATTGTGGGTAAACACGATAATTTTATTTTTGGAAGTGCGGACTACCGCCCCCTCAAAGTGATTTGATTCGTTAATGCCATATGTGGGATGCATAAAGGATGTATTTAAAGTTATTATATATGGTGTATGTTACATATAAATTATGAATATAATTCTGGAATTTAAATATACATACCTATCATTTAGTTTTAATTCAATTAATATGACATAGAAATGAAAGTAGCGTTCATGCGTACGTACGGCTTACCGTCTCCATGAACGGTGCATTTCATTTATTACCTCTAAATGATTATGTAATATTATAAATACATGTATATTCTGGATATATATGATATATATGATATACAAATCATGAATATCATTCTGGATATAATGAACCTTTGACCACATGAACAACATGTAATTGTAAGAAGTCCACTTTCGACTTAAGAACCAAATATTGACAAAACAAACATTATTAACTTAAATGATTAAATAATGTTTCTAACATAGAAATAAGTGATATAAAAGTAATAATGAACTTGAAAAAGGTTCTTAATCAAGTAGAAATTAACTCATGTTTATTATTCAGGACGTTAAAGAATGATCGAGTCAACTCGGACCCAAGGTAAGGGATCCTACTCCTCTCTTTGTTTTTATGTACACTCTTTTATGTCATTCCTTTTAATCTCATATTTCTTATGATTGGGATGTTATTTTATATAACTCCTACTATAATTTTTATGTTCATATTCTGAATTTTCGTAAGAGATCCAACCTCTCTTTCTTTTTAAGTACTCCCCTTTATGTCACTTCTTTAAAGCTCCTCTTTGTTATATTGAGGGATGTTCTTTTATATTTCTCTTTCTGTAAATTTTATTTAAATATGATGAGAGATCCTATTTGATCTCATAAATCCATTTTTGGAAGTTTTAAATGGCGTTGTTAGGCTGCCGAGTTTTCGTAAGGGATTTTTCATCTCACTTTTATTCCCGTGAGATTTATGCTACATTTGCCACCATTTTCATTGATTGGTATATGTACTGCCCATTATTATACTCCTTGTGTAATATAATTTCATTTATGGGTATTTACATATTCATTGTATGACCCTTCTTCAATGGGGTGTAAATTTCGAACGTTACCCAAGATGGTAAGGGAACCTTTCACCCTCCTTTTTTTAAAAAGACTTCTTTTGTTATGTCTTTTAAATTACATCTTATTATGTTGGGATATGTTATTCTATATCCTTATTGATGTAAATTTTATGTCCATGTGATGAGATACCCTTTTTATCTCTCATCAACTCATTTTGATGTGACACTGTTAAGCTGTCAAGGGAACTTCTTAACCCAATTTCGATTTCTTTGGGTTCAACATGTAGTTATTGAATATTTCATCCTTTGAATCTGTGTGAATGACCTTTGATTATTTTACACTTAATATCCACTTATATTGGGTGTATTTTTTTGTCACACATAATTATGTAATTGATTTGTCCTTAATCCAAGGATAGCGTCTTTGTATGGGACTTCGTCTCAATCTCCTTTCATTGAGGCATATTTTGTTTTATACAGAACCTTCTTTTATACGGTGTATAAAACCCTTTGACTTTTAAGTTTATTCAAAATGAATCTTTTTTATACGAAGTGTTTACTAACCGACAAAAAAGAGTGTTTCTGTCGTACATATGCTGCGACAACGACTTCTCTGCCGCCATGACCATTATTTGAGTTTTGGATTCCTCTACAAGCCATACCGTTTTTTAAAAGAAATATAAATACCATGTTTTACTTTTATATTATTTCGGTATTGAAAATGGTTTTCATAATGTTTTTATATCAATGTGTTGTATTGATATCTTGTGATTGAAAAGTGGAAATGTTATGTTTCCTTTATGCATGTTTTATGTTATACGATTATGTTATGGTTCTTGGGAATTATTATGAAGACGGGTGGTTCCGTGATAAACTAAGGGAGGGTGAGCCCAATATAGATCTCCAATGAATTGGGTAACACGAAGGTGTTAAACGTTAAGGTTTCTCCAAAGATATTTAGGGAATATATTGTGATGGGTATTCCAAACGTAAGAAAGAGGGTTACTCCCTACGTAAGAATGTTATGAATGCCTCAAGTTACCTTCATGTCTTATGATTTCTATGATTTATTCATGATTTTATAATGTATGTTAAAGTGCTTATGTTTTATGGGTAAAGTATGATTTCATTCTTATGTATACATGTACTCATGTTTCCTTTCCATATTTTTATATCTCTTACTGATCTTTTTATGCTCATCCCAAGTTTTTGAAATGTTTTTCACAGGTCAAGGGAAGGGTACATGATATGATGATAGTTTCAAAGAATTGTCAAGAAAGAATCCATGTTTTATTTTAAATATGTTTCCGTTGATGGAAAAAATGAATACTATCTTTTATGTAACCACTTTGTTTAAATGTGGAATGTAAGGCAAGTTTTATGATCTAATTCTCTAAAACTCTAAACCTGAAAAGATCCTCAATGTGTAATCTTGTAATAACTCAAGATTAAGTAATGTTTAAGGCTGGGGCCTTATAAGGGGGTGGGAAGGCTATCCACGGGGGTGGGGGGCTCTCCATGGGGGAAGGGGTGTCTAGGGTGTGGGTGGGTTATTCACGAGGGTGGTCAGGCTGTCCAGGGGGGGTAGGGGTGTCTAGGGGGTGGGCGGGCTGTCCATGGGGGTAGGAGTGTCCATGGGGGTGGGCGGGCTCTCCATGGGGGTGGGGGCTATCCACAGGGGGAGGGGTGTCTAGGGGGGTGGGCGGGCAGTCCATGGGGGTGGTCGGGCTGTCCAGGGGGTGGGCGGGCTATCCACAGGGGTGGTCGGTCTATTCAGTGGGGTACGGGGTGTCCAGGGGGGTAGGGCGGGCGGTCCATGGGGGTTGTAACGTCCCGAGTCTGGAGCCCCTCCACTAGTGCCCCATACCCGGCTCTCCACATGACCTCAAGCGCGTTTCCCCAAACGCCAAAGGCTGCCGACTAGCAGAGAGAGCCTTAGTGAGTCGGTGGGGAAACTATGCCCTCATTTGGTAAGGTATACAAGGTAAGAGAACAACAATAAACAGCGGAAGCAGTAAAAAACATGCATAACAAAAGAAACCAAACAGCAGAAGCAATGTAGATACATAACAATGATGACAATAATGCAACAGGTACAAGTATCTATGGAAAGCAGAAAACGCAACAACATGCTGGAATACAACTGAAACCAAGTGCAAAAGAAAAAAATAATAATCTCCTCAGCATCATGAGCCATGGATCGGTCGCATGCTCCCCAGCTCCTGGTGCAATAAAGATCCTAAAGTATAAGGACGCTTGCCCTTATCTATGCCTGTGGCAACATACTCTGCTTGGGCCCAAAAGCATGACCCAAACAGGGTGTGAGATACAATCCCAGTAGGCAATCACCCAAAGATCTATGCCTAACAGTCAATTAATACATGGCAGTACTGAAACAAGAAGTAGTAAACAGAAAAGCACAAGCAACTACAATCCACAGTTCTAACAAAAGAAGTGCACAAGTAAACAACCAGTAACAAAGGAAAAAGGGAACCCTCCGGGCAGCTCTCATAGCCAAACCCCTATGGTTCAACCTGTAAATACTAGCAACCCTCTAGGTGGCACACACAATCTCACCCCTCTGGTTCATTTATGTAATTAAGCAGACTCTCTGGGGAAGCACTCACCGTCAATTCCCCCTGTAGTCTCGTATCGTGCTAATGTCTCTCTGGGGAATCACTCAACGTCAATTCCCCCTATGGCCCGCATCGTGCTAATGGATCTATGGGGAAGCACTCAATGTCAATTCACCCTATAGGCCGCTTATCGTAATTAAAAGACAATCTGGAGAAGCCCTTCCATCAACTATCCCTTTGGTCTTCTAATATAGGTTCTCACAGTCTTGAGTATAACTAAACATGCTCGGCGCGTGTATATCGTCCAAGTAAACCTCAAGAACTACTTGGCTATCAACTAAGGCTCAAAAGCAAAATAAAACAACAGTTCCACTATCCTATGACTAGGCATGGCAACTGGCAAAACACCAAACATGCAAAACAAGCATGGAAAAGCAATTTGAGCGCAAACAAAATACTCTAATCCCAAGCAATAACCTATACTAAAGCAATCAGGAAAAGCAGGCAAGCAACAAGGGAAAAATAGGCAACACGCAATACCCCGTTCAATGGTATTGGTGGAATTTGCACATAATATTCATCACCTTTCAACGGAAAGGCACAAGACACCTACCTCGATCCTAGGAGATTGATATATGTGAACCTCGATGACATATTCTCCTTGGAACGACATAGATATATGAAAACACAAAAAATGATCAACCTACGATAACTTGGAAACGAGGGGGAATCAAGAAACAAGGCTAAATCAGAAGGAAGAACTCACCGTTGTGATTCCAATGCAACTGTCCATGCTCGAATCAGAGAACGGATGGCGAGGCGGTCGTCCTTCGAAGATCCGGCCATATGGGTCGCTTTGGATGGCTGAAAACTGGAGAAGAAGGTGAATATGAGGGTTAGACGTGACCCAGATCTGTTTCATGAAAAAAAAAGAAAGTACACGGTGTGTACTTTTCGAGTACACGGTGTGTACTTCTAATTTTTCCGTACTCCGAAATAACCAGCCTCCACCTCAGCCTTACACACCATGTGTGTGGCCTGGAAAAGGCAAACACATGTCTTGGAGCCGGGAAAGAGTACACGGACTGCACTTTGAAATTACATGGCCTGTACTTCTGAAATTTCCAAAAAATTCATTTTTCTCAAAAACTCCATAAAAAGGAAAAACATACCTGAAAAGAGATTCGGGTTCTTACAAACTTCCCCCCTTAAAGAAATTCGCCCCCGAATTTCCCTAACGAGGCGAAGAAGGAGAAACCCCGAACAGCTCCGAACACTACGATCGTACATCGACCTCCCTCTCCCAGGTCTCGTCCTGTACTCGTCCATGCTGCCATAGCACCCGTACCAGAGAAACAGACCACCCGCGGAGAACCTTCGTACTACGATTGACAATCCTGATAGGATGCCGATCGAACGACGCATCTGATTCAAGCTCGACTTCCTCAGGCTGAAAGACGTGGGATGGGTCTGAAAATTAGCATCGGAGCTGAGAGACGTGGAAGACATTGTGCATGGCCTGATACCTCTGAGGTAGCTGCAACCGATAGGCGATCGACCCCACTCTCACCAAGAAATCAAATGGACCGACGTACCGTGGTGAAAGCTTACCCTGTATCCGAATCCTTTTGTGTCCCAACCTCGGTGCGACACGGAGGAAGACCTGATCACCAGCCTCGAACTCCAGAGGTCGTCTCTACTGATCAGCATAAGACTTCTGTCGAGACTACACTATAGCCATAATCTTCTGAATCAGCTCTATCTGCTCTGAAGTCTCTTGAACTAGACGAGGTCCCAGTAAACCTGCCTCCCCTGCCTCCAGCCAATATAAGGGTGATCGGGATGGCCTACCATACAAAGCCTCATATGGCGCCATCTGAATGGTCGCCTGGAAACTATTATTGTAGGCGAACTCCACCGGAGGAATATGCTTCTCCCAAGAACCGCCAAAGTCAGGGATGCAAGCTCGGAGCATATCCTCAAGCACCTGGATCGTGCGCTCAGACTTGTCATCGGTCTGTGGATTGTATGCTGTACTCAAAAGTACATGTGCACCCAAGGCCTTCTGAAGTCCCTGCCAGAACCAAGAGGCAAAGTGCGCATCTCTGTCTAAAACAATAGAGCGTGGAACTCCTTGCAGACGCACAATCTCTCTGACGTAAAGTCGTCCTAGATCATTGACACTGAAGGTCTCCTTGATTGGCAAGAAGTGAGAAACCTTTGTAAGCCTGTCAAATACAACCCAAACAGCACATTTCCCTCGTGGAATCCTCGACAACCTAGTCATTAAGTCCATTGCGACATCGTTCCACTTCCACTCCGAACTGGGTAACTGCTGTAAAAGCCCCGCTGGTCGCTGATGCTCCGCTTTCACCTGCTGACAAGTAGAACATCTCATGACAAAACCAGTGACATCCTTCTTCATACCTGGACACCAGTACTGGCGATGGAGATCCCGATACATCTTGGTGACGCCAGGATGAACCTCCCAAATGGAGGAATGAAAATCCCGCATCAGCTCCTCACGTATGTCTGCTGGAACCCATACACGTCCTTGGAAACGAAAGATCTCATCCTCACCCACAGTCCATCCAGGAAGAGGGTCCTCTCCTGACACACTCTCCCGTAGGACTAATCCTTCTGAGTCAGATAGCTGCCTCATCCGTACCCGATCATGTAACGTGGAGGTAACAGCTAAAGAAGATAGAAAAGTATGTCCCTGTTTGCCTTGCACCTCCAGATGCATCACATAGAATAGAGCCATCAGCTGCCACTCACTACTGGCCTCCTGAACTACCTGAATCTAAGTTCTCTTGCTCAGCGCATCAGCCACGGCGTTGCCCTTTCCTGGTGTATAGGCAAGATCGAAATCAAAAGTCTTTAGATACACAACCCACCTGCGCTGCCTCAGATTCAGATCACACTGAGTGAAGATATACTTGAGACTCTTGTGGTCAGTGAAGACCACAAAGTGCTCTCCTAGAAGATACTTTCTTCAACAGCGCAAGTCATGAACAATGATAACTAACTCCAAATCGTGTGTAGGGTTGTTCCTCTCATGTGGCATCAACTGCCGAGACCCGTACACAACGACTCCATCTCCCTGCATAAGAACAGCTCCCAGAACGATACTCAAAGCATCACAGTAAACAATGTAGCTCTTTCCTGGCTCTGGAAAGACTAGTATTGGTGCTGACTTCAACCTCCCCTTCAGCTTCTGAAAGGCTGACTCACAAGGATCTGACCATAAGAATTTCGCCCCCTTCATGGTCAGACTTGTCAAAGGTGCTTCTAGACAAGAAAAGTCCAGAATGAAACGTCTGTAGTATCCAGCCAGCCCTAGGAAACTCCATACCTCAAAGACGTTCTTCAGCTGCTCCCAGGAAACTACAGCTCTCACTTTCTCTGGGTCCACTGATACTCCTGCCTCTGAAATAACGTGACCCAAGAAGTGAATCTGATCCATCTAGAAGTGGCACTTCGAGAGTTTAGCATAAAGCTGATGCTCCCTCAGTGTACTCTGAACGATCTCAAGATGTGTGGCATGGTCGTGTCAAGTGTGAGAGTACACCAAGATATAGTCCACGAAGACCATGATGAAGGAGTCCAAGTAAGGATGGAACACTGGGTTCATCAGTGCCATTAAAACTGTAGGTGCGTTCGTGAGACCGAACGACATGACTGTATACTCGTATAGACCATACCTACTCCTGAAGGCTACGCGAGGTATATCTGATGGTCTAACGTGCAGCTGATGATAACCGGACCTCAATTCGATCTTCGAGAAAACCCGGGCTCCTCGAAGCTGATCAAAGAGGTCATCAATTCACGACAAGGGATATCGGTTCTTGACCATCAACTCGTTCAGCTTCCGATAATCCACACAAAGCTGAAGGGTACCATCTGCCTTCTTCGCAAATAGAACAGGAGAACCCCAAGGAGAAGTACTAGGTCAAATGAAACCCTTAGCCTATAGCTCCTCCAACTGCTTCTTGAGCTCCTGCAACTTAGGTGTGGCCATCCTATAGGGAGGAATGGACACCGGTGCCCATCCTGGCACGACCTCAATAGAGAAGTCTACCTCATGCTCCAGAGGAAAACCCGAAAAGTCCTCTGGAAACACATCCCTGAAGAGATCCACCACTGGAGGAATGTCCAACTGTGGAGTTCCCTGATCATCCAGATAAAGACTAGCAATCTGGGTTGTCACCCCTCCTAGACCAAGATGCTCGAATATAGTCAGCATGGCTTCCAGCCATGAATCGGTAGCCTGAGGTCCTCCCTCCCCCGAGAACGTGGGAGGATGTTGCTGCTGAATGACCCGCACCAAGTCTTCCATAGACGAGGGAGGAGGCAGTGCTCCCTGGAAGGCCTGCATCATCCTCATGAAACCTTCCCTAAACCGAGCATCAGCGCCTGCAACTGGTATGACAACTGGTTCGAAGGCTGGCTCGGCTGGGGGATCGATAGGAAGTCCTTGATCCGCCCTGTCTGGAATCTGATCACTGCCTAACGACAGACGTAAAATCGTAGGACGTCTCAGAGTAATAGGTCTGAAAGATCAAAAGCACACCTTAGATCAAGAAAACAAGGACAGAGAACACAAGAGTACAAAACGAGAATAGGGGAAGAAAAACACACAAGATTTCAAAACACGACCACACGACGTGTATAAAACTACACGGCGTGTCTACTAAAGCTACAGACACAGGCGTTTACCCTTGCCCTACAAGTCGTGTACACTTCAAACTACATGGTGTTTTGGCTACCCCACATGGCGTGTACTTGAAACTATTCCCCTGCCCGAGTCTCCTGACACGACCAACCCACACGGTCTGAATCAACCTGAGACTACACGGCGTGTTCGAAACAAAAAACGGCATGCACTAGACAAGGATTCAGCAGTACGTGTTGTTTAGTGCACGACCGTCTACACGGCTGGTCCTTACACGGTGTGCACCGAACAAGAACGACATGCATAGGCAAAGGTGAAATCATCCCGTGTTGTTTGTGACATGGCCGGGTACTTGGGAAAGACTACACGACGTGTTCCGAACAAACACGGCGTGTGGAATGGGAGGTAATGCTGGCCCGTGTTGTTCGTGACACGGTCGGGTACCTGGACAAGACTACACGGTGTGTTCCCTACAGACACGACATGTTCTACCTGAGCTTCCCCAACACGTGTTGTTAGTGACACGGCCTGGTACACGGCTCCGAACTCACACAGCATATACCAATGGTACACGGTGTGTTCCCGAAGTTACCCCCACGACATCGTGTCCTTCTCACACGGTCAGTGACACGGCCTGAAAACTACACGGTGTGTATCCAAAAAGTACACGCCATGTAGTCTGGGTTTTTCTGGGCAGTAGCTCAGAAACTGCGCAGAATTCCATAATCACTAAAACAAGGGAAGAGATGCCAATTTCAGATCCGTGAGGCCCATAACACCTCCAAAACCCAAATTTGGCATTCATTTTATGCAATGAACAAAATATTAGTTTTTCTAAAACAACATCAGAGAATCTATCAAACATCTATCACAACAGCATGCATAATCTACACAGAGCCTATCACAACAGCATGAAATCACTAATGCACCCTAGATGGCATGGAAAGAATGCATGACATGTGATTTCTACAAGTGACTATATGATGCATGAGACAGTATACCCTCATCTCATCAGGTTGTGACAGAAATAGAACCACAATATCAAAACAATAACCGCACAAGTCATGTGAATCACTCTAGGTGAAAACATATCAACCATAAAACTCAAAACCAGCAAACTGCAATTAACGAGGTAGTATGGCCTTTCCCTGTACACGGTTTAGCTACTCCCAAGCACAACTTAATACCAAGTACTGAGTCCGTCCTATCCCTAGATAAAGTATCCAAACAGTAAAGCAAGAGAAAGGAACTCCTCTGATACCACTTTTTAACATTCTAAGTCCGGAGCCCCTCCACTAGTGCCCCGTACCCGGCTTGCCACATGACCTCAAGCGCGTTTCCCCAAATGCCAGAGGCTGCCGACTAGCAGCGAGGGCCTTGGTGAGTCGGTGGAGAAACTATTCCCTCATTTGGTAAGGTGTACAAGGTAAGAGAAAAAAAATAAACAGAGGAAGCAGTAAACAACATGCATAACAAAAGAAACCAAACTGCGGAAGCAATGTAGATACATAGCAATGATGAAAATAATGGAACAAGTACAATTATCTATGGAAAAAAGAAAACACAACAACATGATGGAATACAACTAAAACCAAGTGCAAAAGAAAAACAAAATAAGCTCCTCAGCATCACGAGCCACGGCTCGGTCCCATGCTCCCCAGCTCCTGGTGCAATAAAGATCCTGAAGTAGAAGGACGCTTGCCCTTATCTATACCTACAGCAACATAGTCTGCTTGGGCCCAAAAGCATGCCCCAAACAGGGTGTGAGATACAATCCCAGTAGGCAATCACCCAAGGATCTATGCCTAACAGTCAATGAATACATGGAAGTACTGAAACAAGAAGCAGTAAATAGAAAAGCACAAACAGCTATAATCCACAGTTCTAACAAAATAAGTGCACAAGTAAACAACCAGTAACAAAGGAAAAAAGGTAACCCTCTGGGTAAATCTCACAGCCTAACCCCTATGGTTCAACCTGTAAATACTAGCAACCCTCTAGGTGGCACACACAGTCTCACCCCTCTGGTTCAGTTACGTAATTAAGCAGACTCTCTAGGGAAGCACTCACTGTCAATTCCCCCTGTAGTCTCGTATCGTGCTAAAGGATCTCTGGGGAAGCACTCAACGTCAATTAACCCTATGGCCCACGTCATGCTAATGGCTCTATGGGGAAGCACTCAATGTCAATTCCTCCTATAGCCCGCGTATCGTAATTAATAAACACTCTAGAGAAGCCCATCCGTCAATTCTCCCTTTGGTCTACTACTCTAGGTTCTCATAGTCCTGAGTATAACTAAACATGCTCGGTGTGTGTATATTGTCCAAGTAAACCTCAAGAACTAATTGGATATCACTTAAGTCTCAACAACAAAATAAAACAACAGTTCCACTATCCTATGACTAGGCATGGCAACTGGCAAAATGCCAAATAGGCAAAACAAGCATGGAAAAGCAATTTGAGCGCAAAAAAAAATACTCTAATCACAAGAAATAACCTCTAATAAATCAATAAAGTAAATAAGGCAAGCAACATGGGAAAAAAAGGCAACACACGATACCCCGTTCAAGGGTATTGGTGGAATTTGCACATAATATTCATCAACTTTCAACATAAAGGCACAAACCACCTACCTTGATCCTAGGAGATCGATATATGTGAACCTCGACGATAGAATCCCCTTGGAACGATGTAGATCTGAGAAAATGCACAAAACACTCAACCTACGATAACTTGGAAATGAGGAGGAATCAAGAAACAAGGCTAAAGCAGAAGGAAGAACTCACCGCTGCGCTTCCAACACAACTAACCGTGCTGGAATCAGAGAACGGACGGCGAGGCAGTCGTCCGTCGAAGATCCGGCCGTACGGGTCACTTCAGATGGCCGAAAACTGGAGAAAAAGGTGAATATGAGGGTTAGACGCGACCCAGGTCCGTTTCATGAAAAAAAAAAAGAAAGTACACGGCATGTACTTTTAGAGTACATGGCATGTACTTCTAATTTTTCTGTACTACGAAATAACCGGCCTCCACCTCAGCCCTACACACTGTGTGTGTGGCCCGGACATGGCCAGCACACGGCTTCGAGCTGGGAAAGAGTACATGGCGTGCACTCAGAAAGTACATGGCGTGTACTTCTGAAATTTCCAGAAAATTCATTTTTTCTCAAAAACTCCATAAAAAAGAAAAAACATACCTAAAAAGAGATCTGGGTTCTTACAGGGGTGGTCGGCATGTCCAGGGGGTTAGGGATCACAACTATAAATTAATCTTATACCAACAGTTTCAAACCTTTGGTAAAATCCCCAAAACCATTGGGAATTTATTTCCCAACGGTACACTGAACTATTGGGTTGTGTGGGATGGGGATAGAAATATCCTAACAGTTCAAGATGAATCATTGGGATAGGTTGTTTGGATTTTCAAAATACCAAAATTTTAATATTAACTGTTGGTAAATTTCTATCCCAATAGTTAATAACCATGGGTTTATACAACTACACCAATGCTTTTTAACAGCTGGTATACACCAATTAAAACAGTTCTAAGTGAACCATTTCCATAATCCAGGCTGTATGGGTTTAACAAACTATTAGGATATAGGTATACCAACAGTTTTCCAACCTTTGGTATAGACTACTCGGTCAGTATACCAACAGATTTATGAACTATTGGAATTTAGTCATTTACAAAAAAAAACAATGGGAAACTCTTCCTACCAGCCCCTCTTCTAGCTAGTTAGAACCATCATACAGTAGCCTCCCCTCCTATCCAATTCCAGTGGGCTCCCCTATCCAATTCAAGTACTACAATTCCAACAAGCAGCAGGTAGCTGGCTCCACTCTGGAATTATAGTAAAAACCTAAAGAATAATGATGAATACAAAAAAACACTCATACAGACAATATACAATGATGAATACAACACCTAAAAATTCAGAATTTTAAAAAACACTTATGCAGACAATAAAATATATAGAATTAAAAAAAACACCCCACAACCCCCCCCGAACAACTCCCTGCACCCCAGGCCTCCCATGGATAGACCCCTTTCACCACTATGCCCCCTAGACAACCCCCTTACACCCCCTAGGATAGCCCCAGTGCACCCCCTTGAACACCCCCTACACCCCCATTCCCCCCTTGACAACCACCTTTCACCCCTAGATAGACCCCTTGCACCCCCACTGGACACTCCCTACCCCCTAGACACCCCCTTGGACACACCCTCCACCCTAGAAACCCCAAAGAGACCCCTCATGGACACCCCCTTCACCCCTGTTCCCCCCCAGGATAGCCCCCTCACACCTCCCTTGAACACCCCAATACCCCCCTGGACAACCCCTTTCACCCCTGGACAACCTCTTTCACCCCAACGAGACACCCCTCCCCCTAGAAAACCCCCAAAAAACCCTCATGGACAGCCAACCTAAACACCCCCCCTTATCATACCCATGACACCCCTCCGAGAAACCCCACCTACACCCCTGCCCTACATCCCCCCCGGACAGCCCTTGGACAACCCCCCTGGGCAGCCCCCCGAAACACCCCACTTACACCCTTCCCCTGACCTATATACCCCCCGAACCACCCTCCAGACAACCCTTGGAAAACCTCTCCTAGACACCCCACCCGCACCCTCCCCCCTTTCCCTACATATCCCCCGACAACCCCCCGAACAACCCTTGGACACCCCCTGGATAGCCCATCCTAGACACCTCACCTATACCCTACCCTGCAGACCCCACCTGTACCCTCCCCCCGGCCCTACAGACCCCCTGGATAGCCCTTGGAAACCTCACATGGAAATCCCCTCCTAGACACCCCACATGCACCCTGCCCTACAGACCCCCCCCAGACAGCCCTTGGACACCCCTGGATAGATCCTCCTAGACACCCCACCTGCACCCTCCCACCTGCCCTGCAGTTCCCCCGAAACCCCCCAGACATCCCTTGGACACCCCTAGACAACCACTCCTAGACACCCCAATGGTACCCTGCCCCCTGCCCTGCATACCCCCCCCCCCTCAGACATCCCTTGGACACCCCGTGGATAGCCCCTCCTAGACACCCCACCTGAACCCTCCCCCAGTCTTGCAGACCCCCTTCATCCCCAGGCTACCATCCACTACACAACAGCCTTACTGTTTTCCCATTATAGCCAAAATTTGATTCTATATAGTTATTATATTAACCAATATAACAAAACTAATATGAATCACCTCAATGGATTCATTATCCCAAAGACTCCATCTGGTAGTCTAAATTGATTCATATAACCCAATATATTCACATTGTTTAGACTCCATTTGGTAGTCTAACAAAAAATACATCTAATGATCCTAAAAAAATTATTTCTTATGTCCCAATTTTTGGCACTAACATAAAACCATGTATTTTATCCTAGAAGAAATCAATGAGAAAAAAATATAGTTTTTAAACCACCACTTATAGGGTCTGACCTAGAACTTCCTTTTTCCCTTATTGGATACTCCTCCACTACACCTAGGAATATAAGAAAAATGAATAAAAGAAACATGAGATACTTATTGTGGAATCGTTAGGAGTCACAATGAATGGAATGAGAAACTAAATAAATTGAAAAAGGAAGGATTGCACACTAAACACACAAATTTACATGGTTTGGGAATAATCCCTACGTCCACAGAGCAGAAGAATTCTCCCTAAAAATCAGGAGCACAAATTACAGAGTTTTTCAGGTTAGAAACTTTAGCCCGAAAATGGTATACATATGGAGAAGATGATCCACTGTTCTGAACAGGATGTCCGCATCACTACAGTGAACGATGACCACCTTTGTCAAAAGTGCTACAGTGGCTACTGGATGGAAGTCAAAAGTGCAACAGTATAGTTGACCCTACTAATCTTGCATCACCATTGATATCTTGCCACACAATTACTCTATATAAGTGGAGTCCAATAAAAGAAACACCTAGTGATAAGTCATCAAAGACTTTACTCAAACCACCATGCCATTAAGGAATATTCCAAGTCTAGATTAAAAATGTATGGAACCAACGGGATAAAATGATTTCTGTACACAAAAACTATTTCATCTCTTTATTAGTGCCCAAAAAACACTATAGCCATAAGAAACTTCACTTCATTATGAAAGAATTCTAAATGAAAAATTCCATGATAATTTTCCAAGAATAGTCTTTTTCGGGCATAGTCTGAATAATATACTTCCACCACTTATAACTCGGACCCTCTAGTAGAATGGTTACATAAATAACCATAAGAGACTCATAAATATAAAGTTGGATAAAATTATCCTCAACCTTCAGTACCAAAACCAATTCATCCCATGAATCTTCTTACCCAAAAATTGTTGCGGGGATACCATCTTGATTCTGGGGTTCCTAGGTGTGCTTTCAAGATCAACTTATTCAACGCTTTGGATTCAGTCAGGTTGGACTTCTTATGGGATTATTTGGATCTGCTCGAATTTCCATCCAGGTTCTTGTCTTTAGTTGAAATATGCATCTCTACTGCAATGTTCTTGGTGAAAATTAATGGTAGTTTGCATGGATACTTTTCGGGGAAAAGAGGGATCATGCAAGGGGATTCACTTTCGCCTTTCCTTTTTGTGATTTGCATGAAGTTTTTATCACGCATCCTGGACGGCCTTGTTTAATCTTCAGATGCTTAGAAGTTTCATTGGCGACGTAGTAATACCTGTATTTCTCACCTTTGTTTTGCAGATGAACTTACCTTTTTTTCTTATGGTGATTTTGATTCAGTTTTAGTGTTCAAGCATGCTTTGAATATCTTTTCCTCCCTTTATCGATTGAATGATAATATTTCAAAGTCTCTAATGTTTGCAGCTAGTATCTCTCCTGATGTTTTTGATTCTATTGATGATGTTATTGGGGTTAGGAAGGGGTCTCTTTTTCTTCATTATCTGGGAGTTCCACTCATCACTTCCAAGATTAGAGCTTATGATTGTGTGGTCTTGGAAGATTAATTTTTTTGAAGAGTTAATGTTTGGACTAATAATTCTCTCTCCTATTTTGGATGGTTATAACTTGTTCAATTGGTTCTTTTTAGTATTCAAGGTTATTGGTGTTATAACTTTATTTTACCCAAGAGAGTGGTCAAATCCATTGAATCCACCTTTAGGAATTTTCATTGGAAAGGTCCTTTGATGGCTTCCTCTGGGGGTGGCCTGCTATTTTTTTTTCTGTGATGGAGGTGTGGTTTGGATGGGGGATGGTGTACTAGTTTTGTAGGCTGGATGTTTTGGATGTATGTAGTGGCAGTGGTTTTCTTGTGGATGGGGTGCTTATTTGTTGTGGATATGGGTGCGGGATAGTGGTGTGTAGGGGCTAATGTTTTTTGCTACTGTGGTTGGTGTATATGGATGGTTTGTGCTAGAGTGGATGGTGTGGGTTTGAATACAGGTAGCAGGGGGTTGGAAGGGGGATGGTGTGGGTTGGAACAGGTGGTATGGGGTTGTTTTTAGGTGTCAGGGGGTTGGTACGGGCTGGAATGCAGGAGGCTAGGGGCTGGTGTGGTGGTTGGGGCGGGCTGGAGTGGCTGGTGCGGGCGGGAAGCCAAGCAGCAGGGGGATGGCAGGGGGCTGGTGCAGGCTGGAATAGGTGGCAGGGGGTCGGTGTGGGCCAGAATGCATGTGGCTGGGTGCTATTGGGCATGTGGCAGGGGCTGGTGCAGGCTGGGATGTAGGAGGCCAGGGGCTGGTGAGGGATGGAAGTGGTGGCTGGGGCTATTTTTCAGGTGGTAGAGGGATGAAATGAGTGTTTTGTAGGAGGCTGGGGGGTGGGGGCTGGTGTGATGGCTGGGGTGGTGGATGGTGTAGGCTGGATTGTAGGTGGCTGGGGCATGAGCGCGGAGTGAGCGCGGCATGACCGCGGCATGACCACGCCGTGTTGTCCCGGTCCAACGACATCCATGGGGTAGCGTCTTCTGTCCAGGAGCAAAGGGAGTGGGGGGAGGCGGGGCAACATTCTTGCCATCACCCCATCGATAGAAATTGTGATTAGTTAGTCTCAACATTGATCATAAGACTCATGGAATACTATCACAGAGCTGATCATCCATCAAATTCCCCATTTTTTTGTAGAAATATCCAACTACACTATATGAGGTGTGTGTTGTTTACTATTCTCACATAGAAAAAAAAGATAATGTAGAATCGTTTTCTCTTCAAGGGTCAAAACACTCATAAGATCATCATGATCACAAAAATATCAAACTCTGAAGGATACTTTTCCAAATACAAATATCATTATAAAATTATTCTCACGTCTTCTTATTGTCCATCATTTACTATGATGTCCCTCGAGCACTAATATGGTCATTGTATAATACAAGTAATAAGCTTCACCCTCATCTCTAATGTTGTCTACAGGTGACTAAATATTTTCATGAGAGACTCAATCCAGAGATTTTCTGCCTGAGGTCCTCCCTCCCCATTAACTATGGGTGGGTAATGTTTCTAAAACTATATCTACGTATCATACATCGAATTATGATAGGACTGCGAACTGTCGCGGGGTGTCGTCTTGGAGCAGGGCCAAATCACGACATTACTGCAGAGTGACCGCGGCATGACCGCAGAGTGACTGTGGTGTGATCGCAGCATGACCGCAGAATTTTGGCCTGGTCTAGCGACACCCATAGGGAAGTATCTTTCGGCTAGGAGTGAATGGAGTGGGAGGGGCGGGGAAACATTCCGGCCATCACCCCTCCGGCAGAAATTGTGATTAGTCAGTCTCAACAATGATCATAAGACTCATGGAATACTATCACAGATCTGATCATCCATCAGATTCCCCACTATTTAAAAATATCCAACTACACTATATGAGGTGTGTGTTGTTTACTGTTCTCACACATAAAAAAAAGATAATGTAGAAGCATTTTCTCTACATGGGTCAAAACACTCATCCGATCATCAGGATCATAAAAATATCAAACTTTGAAGGGCACCTTACCAAATAAAAATATCATTATAAAAGTATTCACAAGTCTTATTATTGTCCAAAATTTACTATTCTCTCCCTCGAGCACTTAGATAGTCCTTGTAGAATACAAGTACCAAGCTTCACCCTCATCTCCAATGTTGTCTATAGGTGACCAAAAATTTTTCATGAGAGACTCAATCCAGAGATTTGCTACCTGAGGGCCTCCCTCCCTATTAACTATGGGTGGGTAATGTATCTAAATTTCTATCTAGGTATAATACATCTAATTCTGACAAGACTACGAACTGCCAGGTGGTGTCGTCCTAGAGCGGGGCCAAATCACAGCCTGATCACGGTGTGATCGCGGCGTGAACGCGGCGTGACTGCGGTGTGACCGCAGTGTGACCGCGGTGTGACTGCGTCATTACCATGGCGTGACCGCCACATTTTGGCCTGGTCCAACGACATCTGCGTGGCAGTTTCTTCCGGCCAGGAGCGAAGGGAGCAGGTGGAGGTATGGAAACATTCTAGTCATCGCCCCACCGATAGAAATTGTGACTAGTCAGTCTCAACATTGATCACAAGAATCATGGAATAATATCATAGAGATGATCATCCATCAGATTCCCAATTGTTGTAGAAATCTCCAACTACACTATATGAGGTGTGTGTTGTTTACAATTCCCACACATAAAAAAAATATAATCTAGAATCATTTTCTCAACAAGGGTCAAAACACTCATCAGATCATCGAGATCATAAAAATATCAACCTCTAAAGGACACTTTTACAACTAAAAATATCATTATATAAGTATTCTCAAGTCTACTTATTTTCCAACATTTACTATGATATCCCTCAAGCACTTAGATGGTCTTTGTAGAATACAAGTAGCAAGTTTCACCCTCATATCCAATGTTGTCTACAGGCGACTAAATATTTTCATGAGAGACTCAATCCAGAGATTTTCTACCTGAGGGCATCCCTCCCCATTAACTATGGGTGGGTAATGTATCTAAAACTCTATCTAGGTTTCATACATCTAATTTAGGCAGTAATGCAAACCACCATGGGGTGTCATCCTGGAGCAGGTCCAAATTACGACATTACTATGGCGTGACCGCGACGTGACCACGGTGTGACTGCAGATTGACCGCGGCATGACCACCGCATGACTGCGACGTGACCACAGCGTGACAGTGGTGTGATCATGACGTGACCGCGGTGTGACCGCGGCATGACCGCGATGTGATCATGGCGTGTCTACGGCATGTTGGACCGGTCTAGCGACATCTGTGGGGCAGCATCTTCCGGCCAGAAGCGAAGGGAGCAGGAGGAGGTGGGGAAACATTTCAGTCATCACCCCACCGGTAGAAATTGTGATTATTCAGTCTCAACATTGATCACAAGACTCATGGAATATTATCACAGAGTTGATAATCCAGCAGATTCCCCATTATTGTAGAAAGATCCAACTACACTATATGAGGTGTGTGTTGATTACTGTTCTCAGACAGAAAAAAAAGATAATGTAGAATCATTTTCTCTACAAGGGTAAAAACACTCATCAGATCATCGGGATCATAAAAATATCAAACTATGAAGGACAAGGATAGGTATAAAATAGAAAACCATACATAAATGGTATCATCAACTCTGTTGAGAAATTTAGTTTATAATATTTTTGTAGAAAATATTTTATTCTTATTTTTATCAATCATGTTATATAATTTCATATGCAATTAATGAATCCCTAGAATGGAAAAATTAGGATATGAATCCACTCTTATAGAACATTGAACCAAATGATCATGGCCTGAAGTGGGGAGGACTAGTGATCATATAGAGTTTTTAAGTATTATTGAAATTTTATTCTACTTACAAATGTCTATACTAGATATCAAAATTTTGATTACTCTTTATATATGATTCCAAATAAATCCTCTGTAGTTTTCCTTCACAATATAGAAACTTGTCTTATGTTATAAAAAACAGACTCTTGATTCTGGATTGTGGTATGATAAAGATATATATTTTATATTCATTATTTTTAAAAGTGGTACTAGGTAGTTGAAACTACCAATTGAGAGTCAAATTATGTAGGTTTATTACTTATCAATGGTATATGAATTTCTTGGATCTGTAATAATAAATCTTCAATCACCTTGAGAACAATAGAATATGAATATGTTTTAACATCTCAGGATGCAACACAAATCTTATGGGAGAATTCATATATGTAAAAAATTAGATGTGTATCAAGGCCAGGAAAACACCCCAAAAGGTGTTAAGATGAAGCTTATGGTGGGGAGGACCATAAGCCTGACATGTGTTAAACAATGACACCATTAGTGTTTTTAGATATATAGGCTTGGGTAAACACCCAAAGGGGTGGCCAAAAGGCTAGGAAAACACCCAAAATGGGTTTCACCATAAGATAAGGTCACAATAGACATTATAGAACAAATAAACTATTTAATATGTTATAACAAGGGATCTTCAAAAGGTTGTAGTGAGTGGCATAATGACGCAACGTCTAAAGGGAAATGAAACGATAGAAAATAATCATACAACCTAAAAAACCATTTACAAATTCATTCACTTCTCCTAAATATGGAAATTTCATTTATAATATTCAAAGGGTGAAACGTAAAGTGTCATGGTCAAGACATATGCCTACTCGGGCAATGTAATTTGATTTAAATGAGTATGATAAGACAATGTATATTATTTAAAGAAAACAAAAACTAACATGCCACAAAACAAACACCATCAAGAGACATATGGAAAACTCAAACAAAATCTAAACATGATACAAATAACCATCACTATTATTTGGTTTATAAGACAACACACCTTCGTTGGAGGGGTTTTATTATAAAATAATGACATTTCTTTGTCACACAATTCATTTAATTATATTTACCATTTATTCTAAAACTCATTCAGCACAAATCAAATGCAATAAGTTAAGCAACTGGATCAACATAACTATCACTGTGAGTTTTCATAGACATTACACCTCCATTAGAGGGGTTTTATTATAAAAACATGACTTTATTTACCAAATAAAACAATTATATTAAAGAATAGTTATTCAAGATATGCACTTAAATATAATTAAGTATAATTAAGAAAGAAGCTAAATTTAATTTAAAGCCTCTTGAATTAAAGAGGCTAGGAGAGGGACCCTACCTCAAGGTGGAACCAAGCTGTCCACTTAGGCTCTTGGAGCTTTCTAACTAAAATATGATGCTCCCCCACTGGGAATACACATCTTCACAGACATGTAAGGACACCTAGCCCCAATACACACACCCTCATGGAAATGATCATATGCAAGGAGATCCTTGCACATATGCCTATATGCATATACCAGACTACACTTACCTGCGTATGCATATATATATATACATGGGCACACCTAGCCCCATACGTGCATAATCACTTCCATTGGTGACTATACACGTAATAGGGGAACCCACATACATATACTTACTTACCTATGCACACGCATGCGAGTCACCCTTGACTTGGAGACTTGAAACCAATGAGTAGGGATCAACACACTACACAAAGGATATTAGGAACCTTAAAACACATAAAGGACACTAAATAACCAGTGATAAACCAACCAACGACATTAAAGACTTACCTCAATTGGAAGAAAATAACCAAATCCACCCAAACCAAAAAAAATAATCCAACGCCCTTCCGAAACCATAATATTGAGTCAAAACACTGAAAGCCCTAAATACATGAGGTGCCAAACAAGTAGTGACCATAAAATCTTACCTTGGATCAAATCTAGTGGATTGACTAAATCTGAACCCCTTCTAGACCCTTCGCAGAATATAACTACTCTTTGTCCATATAATGCAGTAAAAGACCTAAGTGGCCAATGTGATAAAGAAAATAAAATAAAAACTAACTAAAACATACCTATCTCATGTGATTATACATGTCACCACCCAACATATAAGAACCACAACACCCCATGGGTCAAATCATATTCTTGAAACAAGGGGGAAACAGATCCATGTTTCAAAATAATAATATCAAATAGTACATTTCTATTAATTAACAATTAATCTTCCTATTAATGGTATATAATCAGTTTGGATCAAGTTTCAACATAGTTTGATTTTGTTCGATAGATGTTTGTTTGGGACATTTACATTAGATTTAGTTTGTATTGTTTTTTATATTATCTTGGAAAATTTCATTAATTTGGGTTCTAGTAGATCATGAAATTAGTCTTATTCATGCAATTCATACCTAATATATATTTTTTATGGGCACATAAATCACCAAAATCCCCAAATTAAATTGGGTCAAACAAAGACGGAAGAATAAACCAACCTCAAACCCACTTGGACACCCCACCCCCACCCCATGGACAGCCCCCCAATCCACTGGACAACCCCACCACCCCCCTGGATACCACCCCACCACCCGGACACCCCCACCCCTAGACACCCCCACCCCCATGGACAACCCCTACACACATGGACACCCCCACCCACCTAAACACCCCCAAACCCCTTGGACAACCGCAACCCCCTGGACAACCCCACCCCCTGGACACCACCCCACCTTCTGAACACCCCCACCCCCTGGACACCCCCACCCCCACGGACACCCCCACCCCCAAACATCCCCACCCCTAGACACCCCACCCCCATGGACATCCCCCTCCACCCCCCGGATAGCCCCCCCTAACCCCTTGGAAACCCCCAACCCCCTTAGACAGCTCCCCCAACCCCCTAGACACCCCCACCCACCTAGACCCCCCACCACCAACCACGTGGACACCCCCACACACCCCCATGAACACCACCAACCCCCTTGGATAGCCCCCAACCACCTGGACAGCCCCCCCACCCCCATAGACACCATCCCACCACTTGAACACCCCCACCCCTGGGCTGCCACCCCACTAGACATCCCCTACCCCCTGAACATCCCTCACCCCCTGCATACCCCCAACCCTAGACAACCCCTCAACCCTCAACAGAAACATGTTTATAATGTGAGAAATAAGAAAGCACAAAGAAAATCAAACATTTTTGAGCTACAAAGAAAAGTGATTCAGTAGAAAAAAGCCCCAATCAGTGTTATAACATAGAAGTTGATAAACACACCTTATTACCATACTTGTTGATATAAAACAACACTCAAATGGAAATGTCATGTAACACACACTTCACATATATATTATTTTCAAGGAAAATAATTTTTCAAAATGAATCCTTCATATAGTGTTGTTATTCCATTGAAAAAATCAACATGGTGAAAATAAAAAAATACATTCATGTTAATCACATCTCCAAAAAAGGTTCAACACATTTCCCATGAGTTAATCCCATATTTATAGGGAATTTTTCATCAAGATAAAACTTTATAATTTAATAAAATGTGGTTACCCATTCAACTGTATGTGAATCCAAAAAGAACAACACATTTATCCACAAACCAATTTACCTTCACATGCATCATATACATATTAAAATTGTATGCATTAGATAATATTTTCATTTGAAAATTATAGCACTCCATTCACATGACAACGACATCCACAAAGCATTAGTGGTATGAATAATTCTATAAATAAAATATTATAAACATTTTTATGAGCTCCAAATGATTTCACATAGAATATGATATTCTTTATGAAACTATAAACACATCATAACCGAGATTGCAAAGAAATAATGTTCTCATGGTATCTTCTATGTGAACTTCCAATGATTTATATCTACAAACACTACAATGAAAACTACTTTTACGTTTTGAGAAAACCAAAATCAATTATATATCACAAATGAATGAAACAATATGAAATGATACAAATTGAATCAATAAAACTCAAACTAAACAATGAATCAATTAATCTTACCAGAAGAAGATTTGGGACTTACTGCCAAAGAATACAAGAAACGTATAAGGGGATGCTCAACCTGAGGGGATCCTTGATCTAGGAAGGATTCCCAACCACTAGAGGGGATGCTTGACCTTCTCGACCTAGGGGGGATTCACATCGGGTGAGGGAATGGTCAACCTAGGGGTGATTAGCGTCTGGTGAGGGAAATCTTAACCTAGGGGGGGATGTGTGACCTCGGAGGGGATGCTCTAATATAGGAGGATGAGGAGGGGGATGCATGAGCAATGGTGAGTGGAGAGCGGTGAGCAACATGTAGCGAGGGGAGAGGGGGAGTTAAAATGGGAGGAGGGGAGCGCGCAACGTGCGGCAGCGAGGGGTAGTCGGGATGAGAGCCATGGGAAGGGGGAGTCAGGATGGGAGCAACAGCGAGGGGGAGTCAGGATGGAGAGGATCATTTTGCGATGGATAAGTGGGGGCACGACGTGAGGGGAAGTTGGGATGGGAGTAGGGTCACATTTTAGGTAGGTTTATCCCAACGGTTCATAAGAACCATCGGATAAAACCAAATTATATTAATGTATACCAACAATTTCATAAAATCGTTGGTATATCCTCTTTATTTCAACAGTTTCTGAAAACTGTTAGGAAATAACTGTTGGTATAGGTGGAATTTCCACCAGTGACAGCACCTATTTATCATGCAAGTTTTAAGGTTGTCGTGAAAAGTTTATTTCACACAAACCTTTATCTTTCTTGCAACCACATCAAAAGTTTTACATGGTATAGACATACAAAAGGAAAATTCCACATTCGATATTTTATACACATAAGTCTTCTATGAACAAATCTTTCATACGATAGAGACATGATATTTTCTTTAGAAAATTTTATAAGTCTTGAAAGAGGGTAGAATAATGTTTATAGACATAAATGACCCTATACAAATGTTCATTGAGCACCTACCATCATGTAAATAAGACTAAAATTTATGTTTCATTTGTTGAATAAGATCCTTTCACATAATTTGAAATTTTTCATAAATCTCATGCCTTTTCCATATTTTGAATTGTTGAAATCGAAACTCCACTTGCGTGTAAGACCATTTTAATGTCATATTTGGTGTGTAAGGTTATTTCATGAAAAAAATAATCTTTCGCATGGTTTATTATATTTATATATTTTAAAGAGATAATCTTGAAAAATAACTTTCATGAAATATCAATATTCATCTTTAATCTTTCATACAACTTCCTTTACCAAAAACATCTTTATCAATTCTCCAATTTTTGGACCCCAAATTTTAGAACACTGTAAAATGACATCACCATGAGCACTATAGTCATCTTGTATCATAAGATCACTTTCCATGCTACCTCCCTGGTCAACCCACTATAAATTGACAATAGACACAAACTAGACTCTATTTACAATTATAAAAAACCTTGGTTACAACATATATAACAATGGGGTGTGGACTCAAAAAGGAAAATAAAATATTTAACCCTATATGATGCATGTACCATTGATACCCACAATCAATGTCTCAGTATGCCGAGTTAACAAGTAGGTAATCAAGGTTCTAGTGAATGGATACATTGGTCTTTAGTACCATCAATGGATTCTATAGCCAGAGAGCTGCCCTCAAGAAACTCTTATTCTATTTCCCTAATCCCGACCAAATCCTCATAAGGGGACTACTCCACAAACCATCCTAAGGATTAAACCACATTTTATACCAATCTATCATGAAATAAACCAAATTAATTCTCAAGACACAACTACCCCAAATCCACCTTTATATGCCAGGGGATGGCAACCAGCATAGAAGGCACAACACACACGAGAATTTTTTTTCCTAGAAACCTATATGCACAAACAAAGCCATATCAATGTAGATGTGCAGAGGAAAATTATTAAAAATATGAAATAGCTAGACACTAAAACATGTATGAAAAACATATAAGGTGTACAAGAGTTAGAATGTAAAAAATAAAAAGTAAAGAGGAAAAATACACTCCCAAATAGAAATATTTTCCAACCAAAAAAACTATAAAGTAAACTGCTAAGAGAGAAAAACTCTTGATCTCTGAGAAATGACCACCATACACGATCACAAGCACCTAGTTTACCTATGCTCCTCCAAAGTCACTTTTGACATATATGTTGTCTGTATAAGACACGACACATGAATGAAAATCCCATTCAGGGGAGAGAATATGCATAACTAGTAGGACACCCTAAAAAATAAAAGGGGAAGTTTTAAGACACATAATAAGAATTGAAAGACAGTAGATAGTAAATAAAATGTATATCAATCCAATGTAAGTGAAAAAACCTTTTCCAAGAATAAGGGGCTCAACGCTATGTGCAGGTGGAATTGATGTCGAATTTTTTCCACCCATTGTTGGAGAGTAACATTATCCAACCATGGGAACCAAAACATTGAAAGAACATGGAATACCCCACTCATCTTTGCAAACAATGGAAGGAGAGTAACCAAATCCAAAGGCATAGACACACACACACACACACACACACATTCTCGAACCAAAGAAACCCAAATGAGAGAGAGATCAAATATCCATCTCACAGCATATCCCAATAAAAGAGTCCCCAATGATTCCAAAAGTCTATCAACAATGCCATATATCTTACATGTATACCTAGAAGTAACCATGTGAAAGACCATTCATTTCAACTATTTGGAATAGTGGACAAGGCACAATCTTTATGTAGAGGACACACGCCCTATTGCATCAGGGGGTTCCACTCTATAAGTGTCCATAGATCACCCACTCCCTGATGTGCTATGGGGTTCTACTCTAGTTTCACGAGGACATATATCCTATTAGATATAGGGTTCCACACGGTAGGTAGAGGACCCACACCCTAGCTGATGTGAGGTTTCACAATATAGTTCAAGGAAATGTTCCCTAGAAGAATAGGTGGTTCCACTCAAGTCATCATGTACCCATGACCTATCCTATATGGAGGTTTCCCTCAAGTATCATGAGGGTCCAAACCCTATCTGATAGGGGGTTTCACTCGATAGGTGGTGGACTCATGCCCAAGATGATAAAGAGTTCCACTATAATAGTTGAGGAATTACACCCTATTGTGATATAGGGGTTTCAATATGGTCATCAAGGATCCATTACCTATCAGATAGGGGTTTCACTCGGTTGATAGAGAACCCATGCCCATGCTGATTGGGGGGGGGGGGGGGTGGGGTCCACTAAATAGGAAGCCTATGGTGATCCTACCAAATCACTGCCATCATCAGACATCTCCTCAACAAGTGTCATGATTTGAAAGTCTCACATATTATTTATAAATCAAAAACATTGTTCACCATCATGTTATACATAGAAAAAACAAAGTATAGGCTACTCATGAGACAATATTTGAGTTCAAATAAAGGATTTATAGAGGATTGAATTTTTATCAAAAGGAACCAATGGATAAATGGAATGTGAGGGAACCCACACAATGTGTGATCTCTATTCATCCCTTGTTGGGGTCCTTGGAGGTATAAAACTCACCAAATTTATAGAGACACATGGATTTCAGGGATTCTACGTAGTGTTTCCTAGTACTCGAGGCCCCTTCCCATGCACCTTGGTCATGTTAGTGTTCTCCAATACATGGTCATGTATTTCCACCTGGTATCCTTCCTGTGTGTTCCGAAACACATATCTACCACCTAAGAATGGAGTTAATGGCATATAGGGATTCTATAACCATTCCATCCTTATAAATTTTCAAAACCCTAGTTGCCACTACAAAATTTGTCCGAGATATCAAATATACAAAATAAAATACATGTTATTAAATTATTCATTCCCACATCCATTATAGATCATCAATTTCTAATTCATCTACAAAATTGGTGGAATCCTAGAGGTCATATTAGGTTCATCATTTCTTAGTAATATAGAATTGTGACCTCATGGTCAGATGATGACTAATGCGATGAATTTGGGGGAGAAAGGCATAAAAAACAATAGTTTATTAATCATTGTCAAGCACTATTGTAAAATAACAAGAATAGAGACATAAAGTGTTAAAAACATATGAATAATGAAATAAATCTGGTATATATGTGCATGGAAAGGTCCAAAAATTGGCACAGATCATAGAAAGGATGATTATGCTCAATTAATTTAAATAAAACGAGTGAAATCCAAGAATTTAAGAATATTACCTGGATATCGGATCATTCTTAATCAAATAATTTTTCCTCTAATAAATGGAATATGTTTTTGAATTCACTACACACTGATCAGCTGATACATAAAGATTCATCATCACAGAAAGTAAATTTACCAATGAAATGAGAGGAATAAGAAACTGTTGATGGCCTTAAAGATATGAAGGTACCCTTGGGAAAATCACCATAGAGGAATTATTATAGGAATCTGATTATGTTAAAGAAATAAATAAATTATTTTCATTTTACTAATCAACCAACTGAACTCATCGCTAATGGATGAGATATCTGAACGCCCCATGCTGACCCATTTTAGGGTGTGCCAAGGGTAAAAAACATTCTTCCAAAATCTAATGTGGTCTTGTATTTCTGATCCATGCTTTCATTTAAAATTTATCCCATTTTATTCAAGAAACAATGCACCTGTAACATCAAATATATTTAATATATTTATAAAATTAATTCTGGGTAAACTGAGCCTAGGAATCATACTCTATCTCAACACCTAGCTCATAAAATATATTGAAATATTTTAAAGTATTACATGAAAAAAACTGGTTCCCTATAAAAAATGAGCTAAAATCATGTCAAATGGATTTTTGTTTAGTTAAATTTTTATGAAAATCCATTTTTTACTCAATTATGATCATATGAAATGTGTATATAGAACTATATAAGATTTTAATAGTAAAAAATTATTCTTTGTATCATTTAGGGAACATGGAACATCAAATTGTCATATAGTTTTTTACAAGTCACTAATGATTAAATGATCATTTTTTCAAAAAATATAACAACAATATGAACACATTTTTTGGGTTTTGATCAGTTTATAAAAGTTTATTGGACTTATAAGTGAAATTATAATCAATATACTCATATGTTACATTGGAATGGTGTGTGGTTTTTAAGTATAGGTGAAAAATGAATTTATAATCATTTAATAAAATTATAGTAAAAAAAATATTATTTATATTTAATATCTTTCAATTCATGTTTGTAGAATTGGAAAGATATTTAATTATAAAAATACACTTCACATCATTTGGAAAATAAATCACATCAAATTGGAATGTGTTTTCCCCTAAAATTCAAAAATGAATCAATAATCATTATACAAAAGTTCCATGACAATTTGATATTTTTTCTGGGTTTATATCATTTACTATATGTTTTTAAAATGTAAACATATACATTCAGTCATTTTGGTCATATTGAATATCAGATTAATGTGTAGTTTTATCTTAAAAGTGAGAAATTAATCAATTATCATTGTCATAAATTTCTATAATAATTATTGGTTATTTTTTCTAGTTTTTATTTTGATGAATATTTACATAACTTAAAATTATTTTAATTATAAAATCATACTAATGATACTTTTGGGAACATCACTTGGGTTACACCCTAACTCCAGTGACCTAAATCCAGTTGTATTCATACTAAATTGACATAAGAAATAATATATTTCATATTATATAATCATATATTTTAATAATAATGAGAGAATATATATATAATATATATATCATTCTCACATTACATTTGATAACATAAAATACAACATAGAATTATAGTGAAAACTTTATTTTTTTTCTCTTAGTATATCCCTAAAATCATTTTTAGATTCCTTCTTGTTATCCTAGGGAAATAAAAATATAATAAAGGGTTTTCTAAAATTCTCAATAAGGGAAAGCATAGAACAAAACCTATCAAAAAACAAATAAATAATGAATAATATGTAATATATAAATAGTAATCAAATATACAATATAACTAATATCATAAAAGGTAAAAATATCAATTAATGACATAACAAAATTAATAATAACATGGATAATAATAACTAGTTTCATAATGATAAAAATCATATGTAAGACATCATAATCTAACCATGAACACTTCATTCCAGAGACCATTTATAAATAGGTATGTAATATGCTTAATTCATTCATTATATGAAAGAAAATAATAAAAATTCAATACATAAACAACATAAACATTAATATTGAAAAAATAGCATATGAAAAGTTATTATTTTACAAATATAATAATTTGAGAAAAATGAACATAAAAAATAAAGAGTAATATAGTGGATGATATAATTATATTTTATCCCTAGTAAATTATAAGATTCATAAAATTATGTTGATATAGACAAAAATAATTTTAAAAGATCACTGGAACATTACCTAAGGAAAATATATATTTTATTTTTAAATCTCTTTTTTAAAATTTGAAAATGTAAATAATATTAAGATTTTTCTTGAAATGAACCATGTAAAAATAAAAATAAATATTTAAAGAAAATAATATTCATGATGGTAGGAAATTTCATTCATGCATTGAATGATAAAATAAATATTTTCTTCACGCCTTTCATAAAAAGTATCGTATTCATAAAATAGAAATAAAATACCTTTTAAAACACTTTATTGAAAATAAAAAAATGTAAAAATTAATTTATTAAATAATTATAGAATATAAAAAATATTCTAGAAACATTTTATTAAAAATATGGACATGGAATAAAAATATTCCAGACCTAATTGAAAAATATTTATTTTCACTAAAAATGATTCATTCCATATTATGAGTACTTAGAGAGAAGAAAATTAAAGGGGAAAATTATAATTTATATAATTAAAAGTGGGATAATAAAATAAAAAATATTTTTGAAAGATAGATCACATAATTTCATCATTGTAAATTTAAGCACAAATTTTCTTGGTAAAAAGTGATATTGTAACATAAAACCCCTACAACAATGTTGATTTTTTAATCATTACACCCATGAAATAATAACTTCAAATGAAAATTTAAATGTCATGAATAGAAATTGATTCATGTAATATCATATCAAAGGATAAATACATACACAACATGAAGAAAACAAGTGGTGAATATGGAATATGCCTCATGAAAACAAAAGTGTGACCAGAAAACCTTATAAAGATCATAACATTGAAATGAGAATTAATAAATGAATTTATTATGTGTAAAACAAGTAAATACACATAAAGGAAGTGGAAAGAAAACATAAAATTATAAAATTATAATACATACAAAATCCTCAAATAAAGAAGTGAATGAGGAAGTAATATAACCTAATGAAAGGAAATTGAGTAAACAAACCCCATTTAACTTTTATAACTTTTGAAAGAAAAGGATGTGCATTAAGAGAACATGAAATATATTTTTAAACCAATTTAATTTTTGAAAATTTTGGATAAAATAAATCCATAAGACAATTCATACAACATAAAAAATAAATCATGTAGTGAAAATGGCATATGTCCTAACGAAGTGAAATTGAGGTGGGAAATCCTTTAACTCAATTTTGACTTGCCTTTTAAGTTCAGTTGACCTACTATATAGAAAATTTAATTTTATTATACTTCAAAACTAGAATAATATTAATTCATATAATACAATAAATGGTTTACTTATAATATCTTATTACTCATTAATTAATAATTCTTCATTATCATCATTGTTTTGGATGTTAACTGCATCATTTTTCATGTATGTTTTGATTTGATAATTATGATCCATGCATTTCGATCATGGTTTAATCATATCAAATATTTTAATCAAGATATAAATATCATATATAAATATTATATACATATTAATATCCATCAATAAAATTTAGATATAAAAAAATTAATCACACTATTCTTCGAAATGGCAATTTGTACATATTCATGAACGTTGTTTTCATTTTCTAAAAAATAAAAGGAAAGAAAAAGATAAATAATACTGTATAAATACAAAATAATATTTATATAATAAAAATCATATATATTTATTAAATGTATCATTATATAAATCAATGTGATGTGGTGAGGGAAAATTAATCATATCGATGTGCGGAGGCGATAGTCCACACGTGCACATGATCTATAGTATTATTTACAATTTGATGAAAAATAGGCAGATAATGGTTTTCCAATTATAATAATAGCATATAAGTATATTGATGATACTAGATAATTATTTTTCAATGTATATGATAGATTTATAGGATGTTAAAAAATAAATAAACTTTAAAAAAGTCATGTATGAAGATTATATCTTCTTTGAGAGACATACATTAACTTGTACTTTAGGCCCTATTAGGATGTTCTGATGGGAATAAAAAAGATAAATTATTAAGGGAAGTAATCTAGTGAGTTGTTTGGGTAGGTAATGGCCAAGATAAATGGATTAATTTGTTTGATAAATATGAGAGATAAGTTACTCTTTTATAAGCAAGGGAATGTACACATTTGAAAAAACATAACCAATTTAAATATCATATATATCATAATCATTTTAAGAGGCAAAAAGGACCACAAGTCTACATATATGACATTGTATTATCAAAATACACTCAAACTATCACATTTAATCATGTTTTATAAATATTTTAAGTATTAACTCCCAATTAAGCCCTATTTAAAACCAATTTAATCTTAACTATGATAACATAACCATTTGCCGTGATATCTTAATTATACCCTAAAAAATAAAAAGGGCATTCCAAAAAAATTCAATTTTGATTAAAAATTTTAATCCATTTTATCTTTTTCAAAGTATATAGGTCGTAAAAATTATATTTAATATACATATGAAAAAGGCATGGAGAAAAGTTTTCAGGAAAATTCCTGATTTGTAGGTAAATATCATTTCATCATAGATAAAGTAAGAAGATGATTCACAAAAAAATTATTCATTAAATAAAAATAAAAGATTTTTTTGGACTGTTTTACGATTCAAAGACCCAATGGAACCTTCCAACTATAGCATTAAATGAAAATACCCAAAAATATTTTTTATTTTGGATAAACTATTATTTTTCTTCATAAAAGTCATCTATGGCATAGAAAATTAAAAATAAATTTTGAAAATATATTATATAAAACCTTATAAATATATTTAGTTTAAAGAAACTAATAAAATATAATAATTAAATGTTTTATAGAGATTTTAAATACTTACCACATAGCTTTAACCAAGTTTAACATGTTTTACCCTTACCGATGTAAAATATATTTACCATGTTCCCTATTTATAATGATTAAAAAAATCAAAATGGTCATATATATAAAAGTTTTTCTTCCATTTTAAAAAAAGGAATCCATTTTTCAACATTAACTTTTTATTAGTGGAATAAATCAATTAGAATACAAACACATAAAATGTAATGAATAATAGTTTTCTGAAAAATGGGGTTTTAATCTTAAAATGAACTTATACCAAAAGAAATTATAATTATAATTAATATGTAAATATCAGATTATTTGTAATTAAATTATTCTTATATTACATAAATAAAAAATTCTAAGTAGAAAAGTACTTTTAAATTACTTAGTTTAATGTAAAGAATTTATAGATTTACAAAACAAATATGTGTTTTTCGTATTCACTTAATTTTTTTAGAAAAATATAAAAAATGCACCCCATGATAATATTGAAATGATTATTTAAAAAATTATTTCAATTTTCTCAAAGAAATTTTATAAAAATGGTATACATTAATTATAATTTTCACAAATAGAATGCAATAAAATCCATTTTTTGAAGCATAAAGTTACTTTATTAAAAATTGAGTTCATATCCATTATGAATTAATCAATAAATTTTAATTATATAAAAGCATTATAATTAATTTTTATAATTTTGTTATTATTATTCATAGCTTGAATTTAATGGTTCTGTTATAGTGGACACATTTAAATAATTATATTTGTATGGTATATCATAGTTCACCTAGAGTTTAGTGTTTCATTTTAATCAAGCTATTGAGATTATAATTCTTTTAATCTAAATATTCTAGGTGTTAGATTCTCCCACCCTTAAATAAATTGCATCATTGAATTTCTTTTATCTCGATAATGTAGAGACCCCGACTCCAGTAGCCCAGAGCCAGTGTCTTCATTATTACATTGGCATAGATATAGAGGTTCAAATCCAAAAGGATAGATCAATTTAGTAGTTTTAGAGAAATAGATAGATTCATGATACCCATTTTACCTTGGGAATATAAAATAAAATATAATACAAAACAAAAAAAAGATTTTCATCCTTGAAAACTCATTCCGATAACTCTTCTTTATATCCTGGGGAAAGGAAACAAAATAAGGGTCAGCTCAAATTATCAATAAGAGTAAAGTACAGTGGAAGATT
Source organism: Viscum album (assembly GCA_963277665.1). Taxonomy (NCBI): domain Eukaryota; kingdom Viridiplantae; phylum Streptophyta; class Magnoliopsida; order Santalales; family Viscaceae; genus Viscum; species Viscum album. Next base: position 279,862,935 of record OY728165.1, on the reverse strand, counting down.
TTATGAATCAATAAGAATAATCATAATGGAAATATAAATTAATGGACACAAATTCCATTTAAATATATTGACTATCATGTTGAGATAAGGCACATTCATTATAGCAAGGTAAATAACTGAAAATGCAAGTCATTTAATCAATAACTGAGAATGAAATTCATCTAGAGATCATATCATAGAGAAAATATCATGGATAATGATAATAACTTAATTGGAAATGAATTTAGTTCTTAATTATTGGATGAAATCTCTTAGGCATATGATTCCTCTACCATCATGATATATCCTCAAGACGATTTAAAACTGCTATGTAAAAACCAATATGAATTGGCCAAATGGTTTGTATCATAACACCTATTGATACATCAATGGGATATCTATAACCATGACCCTTTCATATATTCATAACAAGAAAAACCCTCATATATCAAATAAGTTATTTAATTTATAAACAATAGTCCATATCAATGAATATTCGTGTTGAGTAAAGGATACAGATTTATTAATATTTCCCTAGTTATTAAGATAATATTTCAAGTATACACCATATGCACAAATGGTATAAGGTATATGAAATAATAATATGTATTATAAACTAATATGAATATTTAAGAGATGAGTATTTTATAATGAAAATGATCATAAGAGAGTGATTGTTTCAAGAGAAAGTTAACAATCACAAAAGAGAAGTGAGATTGTACAATAACCTTTACCATATGGTAATTTCAAGTCAGATCCCTTTGGATGAAATGATTCGAAATGAAAAATAAAATATAAATAATAAGGAATTCATCATGATATTATATTTCAAAATTGGTAGTATATACACCCCATAAAATGGAATTAGTGCATAATAAAAAAACAAGTCTCAATGGAATGTAAATTGAGATGAAATCCCTTACCTCACGGATTATTTTGGTTGAATGTTCCTTAACCTATAATATAGTGGTTTTAGAAAAAAAAATTAAATTACAAAATAACTATATTAATATATATAATATCATATATTATTATTTTATAACATCTTAACTTCTGTTCGTTAATAATCTTTCATTATTTTCATTATTTCGGGTGTTAATTACCTTGTTTTAGAATTCGTTCTTTATCATGAAAGTACCAATTATTGTGTATATTATAGTGTATTAATCTTGAGAATAATAATAATTGAATAATTATCATATTTACACATCAATTAATTATAATAATAATCATCAAATGTAATTTTTAGAAATAATGTATGTTAAAATTAGGGATACGGTGGGTCGTACATACAAATGATTAATGTTTTCCATTTTTCAGTGATCATTAGGAAAATGTGGTAAGTGATATTTATGATTTATATAATTATTATTATATCATAAATTACAGATCATATCTTTATATATATATATATATCATCTATGTGTTGTGGTGATGAAAGGAAAGTTGCACTACTTTCTGAATGCGGTAGTCCAAATGTACATGAAAGATGTTATCATCTTTAAGTGAGTGAAAATAAATTGATATATTATATTTTAAAATTGATAAATATTTTTATGAATATAATAATTATTTCACGAATATCACATATAATAATTAAATTTAATTTTCTCATATTCTATTTAAAGCGTTGGTGAAAGATGAATCACATTGCTTCGTGAGGAGTTAGTCTATCGTACAAACAAGAGATGTTATCATATTCCAAAATGAATGTAAAATAATTTTTTTTATAAATTATATAATTAATAAATAAGTATATGTTTTTTAAAAATTCATATATATAATTTATATCCATGATCATACCCAACTATTAGAGTTATTAATAGATAAATGAATGATTCACGAGGTGGTAGTCCACCGTACACAAGAATGTTGATTTCGAAAAACATTTCATGGAAGTGGGGATGGTTGTAGGACCTGAAATTAACATGAAAACATATCATTATATTTAATATACTATAGTTATTATATCACCATGGTTTAATAATAGTTTCAGGAGATAAAGGAAGAAATAAAATAAAAACGCTCGTTGAAGAAAATTACCACTTCTTCGGGTAACCTTCTTAGGTTTACCCCAAAAGTCATACAAGGCTAGATTTATACCGCAAATAAATATTCTAGAATAAGGGGATGAAATTTAGGAATTTATTTGTGTAGTTGTTTTTCAAACTAAAATGGATTTATTTTATGAAAAAGAGTGGATAGGGGGTGTCCTTTTATAAGTGAGGCGAGTGACACACTTTTCCATTTTTGAAAAAAATGGTGTACAAACATTTTCCCCATGAAAAAGGGTATTAAATTAAGTATTAGAAATAATTAAAGATTATAGGGTGACAATACTTCTAGTAAATATATTTTAGGAAAGTTTTTATATCATTTTAACCTTTATATTTTTAGTTTAACCTCCCTGTATATCAATTTGTCTGTTAACCGAGATAAATAATTTTTAATTTTTTTACAACTATTTGTGGTACAAAATAATTTAAAATTATTAGATAATATAAATTATTCTGAATATAAATATAAAATTCTTTTTTTTTCTGAATTATATTCATAAAAATATAAAATTTTAATTTAAAATTAATCATGCAAATGCAACGAGAAATCCATTTTTAAAAGAGAAAATGTTCAAAAGTTTACAAGGTTTACAAAGTTTTTATATCATAATTCAATGTAAAAATTATTACAATGTTATAAATAGGGTTAAAATATATATAATTTATTTAATTTTACTTTAAAACCAATTAAAAAAATATTTTCATTTTATGACTAATTTAAATGAAAAGGTATTTTTTAATTAAAATTTAGTATTTTTCACTGTTTATCAAAAAATGAAACATTTCAGAAAAATCCCAAAAAATCACCCAAAGAAAATTATAATATTATTATTTAAAAAATGCATTTTATTTTTTCTAATAAATTTCTTAATAGTGGAAAAAATTAATTTTAAATTGTGTGCACAAATCAGGACTAAACCATCTTCTAGAAAAAATAGTGTTTTTTGGAAATTGTTTCCTTTTTTTCCAATTGATTATTATTTTTATTTATAATAAATATAAAAGAAAATTAAATGTGTAAACTATATATTTTAACTACTTTAGTTAGTTCTCTCAATACCCTCTAATTTTATATCTAGGTTATATGGTCATGTTTAAATAATATTTTAATAGACTATTGTGTTTTTCTTAATCCCCGTGTTGCATGCATCACAAGATATTTATGAAATAAAATTTATTCTAAAAGAAATATATTGTAAAGTCTTGGGGGGTTACATTATTCCATATTAAAAAAATTATCCTCAAAATTTCATAGATATTACCTTTTAAATAAACAAGGGTTGTTCACATTCATAATATTCTCTAGTTCCCACGACGCTTCCTCCATTTTTATGTGTTCTAAAAAGTACATTTACTAGAAGAGTCATTTGAATCCTTAATACTATCTCTCTACTATCAAGAATCTGATGGATTATTCATAGTGAGATTTATCAGGCTCCAATTTAATTTAATCAAAGTTGTGAATATTCATTGGGACTAGCATTTACTTCCTAAACAATGATATATAGAACTCATCATGAGCATTTGAGAGATTTGGAGGTATTGAAAAATGATAAGAAAAAACTCCAATTATTTAAATAATTTAAAAGTGTTAGATACACCTTGGGATCAATTTTCTTTTCTTACCGAACCATATAAAACCCTTACATAGAGATAATTTTAAGAAAACATGATCTCCCACATGGAATTCCAAATATTTCCTCTAATTATCAGTGTTACTATTTTTCCTACATTAAATTGATTTAATTGTATCCTAAATAAAATTTATATTTATTTTATTTATCAATATAAAGTTATGGGCTTGATATTTTCCTTTCCCCAAATTCATCCCAATGAGTTAAAGCATAAATCTCCTTCCATATAATGTTTCATATGGTGTCTTTTGAATACATTAATGGAAACTATTGTTATAGGAAAACTACAAGAAAGGTAAATACTGATCCCACATACCATTAAAGTTAAGTGAGAATGAAATCAAAATGTATTCCATTGTTTGAATAGTACTTTTCAATTTTCCATCAGTTTGAGGATGGTAGGTGGTGCTCAAATAAAGATAATCATCAAGAGACTTCTAAAGACTCTTCCATAATTCCGATGTAAAACAGGATCACTGTAAGACACAATTGAAAGAGTTTCACCACAAAGTCTTACAAATTCATTAATATAAATCCTTAAGAGGCACTCAATAGTTAAATCAAATCTTGTAGTGAGGAAATATGTAGATTTGGTTAGGAAATCAACGATAACCCATATTTCATTATTCTTTCATTGATTCATTAGTAGTCCTATAAAAAAGTCCACATTAATATCTTCCCATTTCCACATCGTAATAGGATGAGGTTTCATGTGTCCTCTAGGATTCTATCTCACAACATTAACTTGTTGAAAAATAAACATCTGGACACATAATCAGTAATTTCCTACTTCATGTTCTTTTATAAAAAATTCTCCCCAAAATCCCTATACATATTTGTACTACTAGGGTGTATAGAGAAATGAGCTATTAGAATAATCTTATAATTATTTTTTTATACTAGGTTTATATGGAACACATAATTTCTTCCCACATTTATAGATATTACCTTTACAAACAAAGTTTGATAATTTCCCTTCCTTGAAAACTATAATCTTCTTTTGAAAGGTCTCATCATCAGATTGAGAACATTTTCTCTTTTCTATTAAAATTAGCTTCACAAAATTTATAAAAATGAGTAATGTATCCCCTTCATTAACAATTCCCATATCCATATTTACTATATCAATGAACATAAGATCTCTCTCAATCCCCATTTGGATCAGAATTTCATGATCTTTCATACTCAATGGATCCAAAACCTTATTTTCTTTCCATGCATGGTAGTGTATCAAAAAATCATAATCCTTTAGTAGCTCAAGCCAACAAATTTTCCTCAAGTATTGTTATTTTAGTGAAAAATATGTATTTTAGTATTTTATGATCTATTTATATCTCACATATTTTACCATAGAGATAATTTATCTAAATATTTAAAGAAAATATTACAGTTGTCCACTGTATCTCATGGGTTGGAAAGTTCTATTAATGATTCATCAATTGAATTGATTCATACAAAATCAGTTTATCATTTTTCATTAGAATACAACCAAATCCCTTCTTTAATGCATCACTAAATATAAAAAACTAATCATTTACATATGGTTGATTCAAAATTGGAGCATGCAAAAATCCCCACAATATTTCATAAAAATATTCTTCTCATTCCTTTTTACAAACCATCTTAAACCATTTTCATGTAATCTAAGTTAACAGGTTAGACAATCAAGAAAAATACTGAATGAATTGCTGATAGTAACCACCCAACCAAATGAAATGACATACCTCAGAAATTTTCATTTGTATAGGCCATTCTATGACCGCCTTTATCTTTACAGGGTCAAAATATGTTTCATACTTGGAGAATTTATTTCCATGAAAAAAATATTCTTGAATCCTAATATCATACTTACTAAATTATCCATATAACTCTTTACTTCTAAGAGAATCAAAAATTATATACAACAAATTATCATGATCCACATTGATTTTAGAATATACAAAAAATATTGTCATTGAATTATATATTAACAATAATCTAGATATTACTTCAATACTCTATTTAATAGATCCATAAATATAGAGGTTTATTTAGACAATCCAAATAAAATTACTATAAACAATTAATGTATATACGTCATTCAAAAATATGTCTTAAGAATATCTTCATACATTACTCACAATTTATGATACCCAAAACAAAGTATGGTATTTTAAAAATATTGGCCTCTATGAAGTTGATTGAATAATTCAGTAATACAAGGTGGATGATACTTTTCCTTTATTATAATAGCATTGATTTACCTATACTAAATTCATATCCTCATGGATCAATCTTTCTTCTTAACAAAAAGAGTAGGGGCTCACCTTGGTTAAATATAATAAATCTATTACCACCAAATTCATCTAGTAGTTTCTTCAAATCTACTAATTCTACATTGGATATTTAATAGATATTCTTTGATATTGGTTTCACATAAGGGATTAAATCAATTAAAAAATAAACTTCACACTCTGGGGGATGTCCGGGTAATTCTTCAAGGAATAAATAAATGTATTCTTGTGCAATAGGTGCATACTAAATTTGAATATTACCATCACCATATATAGAAATTTTTTTCTATTCTTCCCCAAGAATATAATTTTGTATATTTACTGAAGGTGGATCTTGATATGTCTCAGAAGATGAATTCCCTTTTCAAAAAAATAAGGAATTCTACATCACCCCCACAAATTGTAATTTCATTCTTCATGAAATAATTTTTTTGCTTCGTATTTATAATACATTATATACCAAGGATTATATTGAAATAAACAATATATATGATAATAATTTCAACAAATAAAGCACATTTATATGCCATAATAGGTAATTCCTGACACATTTTGTTGCAATGAGACTTCCCTTAGGAGTTTTTACTGACAAATCCCTTCATAAATTAAAAGGGGAATGTATAATTTTAAGGAAAACTGGGTAGATATAAAAGAGTGTGAGTATCCATAAAAAAATAAAGCATTATAAATATTTATAGATAGGAAAAAAGTAGCTTCCACCACATCATTGGGTACATCCACCTAAGTCATAGTGATCATATAATCTCTACCTACATCCCTTAGCCTCTTCTATGGTGCATCCATTTAATGCTTGAGTAATTTGTTTATATAGTTCCCCATCTACCAATAGTTGAAACACTGAATAAAAGTGTTTTAAATCTCTCCTTTTCATTTTTTCCAAGTAACCCTTACCTCTACACTTATAATAAACTCAGAATCCCTTCAAGAATTTCCTAGGATGATCCCTTCCATTAGTTTCACAAGATGTAAATAATTGTGCTCCCTTTTTTTCTATGACACGTTAACTTTTTATGGTGTTTGGATGTACTCTTATTCTCTTGATTTCTATTGAATTTATAATATATATATATATATATTATATCTTCTCTATTTTGATTCCAAACAAATCTATTTTAGCATATGATAAAAAAATTAAGAGACTATTTAACTTATCATAAATCAATTAATCCCTTCAAAGAAATGGTCAATCCTGCATTTTGTGTTGTATATGTAATCCATAGCATACCTAGTTAACCTTGGTAAGGTAACTTCATTCTATACAACACTTTCTTATACCTTTTTCTTTAAACCAGGGAACATTCACTTCATTCCCATTTTTTATCATGATGGAAATATTTTTCAAATAATATCTCCTTAAAAGTTTTCCATTCCTTGAGTTATATTTCATCTTCCTCCCCAATATTCTAGATCAATAACTACTATTCATTAGCATCTACTTTAAGAAAATACACCACAGGTGAAACATTTTCCTTTTCACTACATCCCAAGTCCATAAATATCTTTCCAAGCTACTTAATCTATTGATCAATAACAATTTTATTACTAGTCACACCAATTGATAGGGGATTCTATCACATGAAGTGATCCAATATAAGATAATCGTGTTGCGGAATAGGTTTATCCATCTAGGAAAGGTTATTTTTCATAACCTAATTAAGATTTCATGATATAGTCTTAATGTTCCCTATTCCATTACAAGATGTATTGGCTTCCTCAGAAAAATAATATCTACATTGGCCATGAGTATTGATGCCCTTATTCCTTACATACACCATTTCGAAATAATAGTTTATATTGGATTAGATCATAAAATTATGACTTATAAATCAAAATGTTTAATTATAAATATGTGGTAACACTTAATATAAATTTTAAATTTATTTTCATTTTTTATCTTAGAATTATAAACTTGGTTTCATTGGGGATATTTTATTTTCAAAACCTTCATTGTGGTTTGTAAACAAAATTTCATTTATCCTAAGAATATCATTTGAGAGTATCAAATAAAGTGTGTAGTAGGGATCGTTTTCATGCATTATGTAATGATAGGGTCATGATCAATGTTCTCTTTTCTGATTTATTTCCCCTAGGAACCCCTATTCTAGAACCTCGTCCACTTATAGTGTCCAAATAAGGATTTGTTGAACAGAAAAAACACATAATCTCTTACTTACCAAAACATTATAATGTTATTATCTACTTATCCTCAAAGTCTATAATAGTTTTATATTATTTAATATATATTTTTTATAATATAGTTGTTAAGGATTCTACTATACTTCTACTGATACCAACTACAACAACCCCGATTCCAATATCTAGAATATGATGCTTTATTTATTACGTTTCCATAGATATATATGATCAAATGTAGAAGGAATGATTAATTTAGTAGTTTTGGAGAATAATAGTTATACATGATACCCAATTTAAATTGGAAATAGAAAATAAAACATAATATATAACCAAAACAAATGATCTATATCCTTTAAAACTCATTCCAAGAATTCTTCATGATATCATGGGGAAAGGAAAGAAAATAATCATAATCTGAAATGATAAATAAGGGTTTTGTACAAATGATGATATTCTAAATCAATAATCACAATCAATATGAAAAAAAACTAAGCACGCATTCCATTAAAATAACTTTACTATCATGATAATATAAGTCATAATCAATATGGAAAGGTAAAAAATTAAAAAAAACATTCTATTTAATAATAAGCGAGAATAAAATAAGTCTAGAGATAATATCATAGATAAAATATCAGAGATAATGATAATAAAAATATTTTCAATGAATTAAAGGATTAATTTTTGTATTACATATATCTGTAACATGATACATCTACCATCAAGATATATCCTCAAGACAGTTTAAAACTACTAGGTAAAAACCCATCTGATTTAGCCAAATGGTTTGTCTCGTGAAACCCATCGATACATATAAGATATATTTATAACTATCCCCGCACATGTCTTAATGTACAATGTATTCCTCATATATCAAAAAATGAATTAAATTCATGAATAATGTTTTTATCAACAAATATCCTTATTGAGTAAAGGATACAAATTTATAAATATTTCCCCAATTAATCGAATAAATTTCAATGTATAAATCGTATGTAAAAATTGGTATATGGTTGAGAAATAATCATATCAATAATAAAATAATATTAATATTTAATAGAAAATTAATTTTAAGGAAAAATTATCATAGGAAAGTGATTATTTCAAGAGAATTTTTATGATCACAAAAGAAGGTGAGAGACTGTACAATAACTTTTAACACTTGGTAATTTTCAATTAAAATCCTCATAGATGAAATGATCCAAAATTGAAATATTAAATAAAATGAATTTTGAATATATCTGGATATTATATTTCAAAAAGGGTTGTATATAGAACATAAAAAATTGAATCGGTGCGTAATAAAAAAAATATCAGTGGTATGTAAATTAAGATGAAATCCCTAACCTTGCACTTCATGTTTTTTAAACATGAATTAAAAAAATTTATAGTGGTTTCAAACATGTCATTAGATTACACCATAATGATATTAATATCTATAATATCATGTATTATCCATTTATATCATCTTATCTCGCCTTCATTAATAATATTTCATTATTTTCATTTTTTTGGGTGTTAATTGCCTTGTTTTCCCATTCATTCTTTTTAATGAAAGTTATATTTATTGTGAATATTATAGTTTCATAATATAAATAATAATAATAATCATGAAATAATAATCACATTTATAGATCAATTATAATTTTGGAACAATCAAGAAATATTGGTTTGATAAATGAATTGCCTTATGATCATGAAGATGGTAAGTCATACATATGCATGGGTAACATTTCCATTTTTCAAAGATCATTATGAAAAGGTGGTAAGTAATATTCCATATTTATTGAATTATAATGATATCATAAATAAATTTTTTTTATTTAAATATAAATATACATATCATCCATGTGGTTTGGTGATGAATAGAGAGCGGCATCGCTTTGTGAAGGCGGTAGTCCACATGTACACGAATGTTGTTATCTTCTTTAAGTGATGGAAAATAAAACGATATATTATTATAAAAGAATGATAAATATATAATTAATAACATAATTACATAATTTATGTCACAAATAATCATTAACTTTTTCCTTATCACCTTCCACCTAAATATTTAGTAAAAGAAGAACCACATTGCTTCGTGAGGTGGCAGTCCGTCATACACACAAAATGACATCATCATATTCCCTAAGTAATGGAAAGTAAAAAGGTATATATGATATAAGGACCACATAAGAACAATTTATATATATATATATATATATATATATTATACTTTATATCTATCAACATACACAACCATGAGAGTTGGTAATGGAAAAAACAAATTACACCAATTCACAAGGTGGTAGTCAATTATACAAACGAATAAAGATTCTATATCCCATTTAGTGGAAGTGGGGGTGGTTTTAGGTCATGAACATAAAATAAAAAATCAAATTATATTTAAGATGATTATTTTATTATTTCATAATGTTTTTATAAAAATTTAATGGTGTGGATGAAAAAATAAAATAAAAATGCTCATTGAAAAATATTACTTATTCTTCTTGTAAACTCCTTAGGTTTGAAAAAAATGCCTTACTATGATGAATTTATGAAACAATAAAGATTATAGTATGATAGTATAAATGTTATTGTGATATTGGTATTTTTTGGCCTATCCAAAATGTTTTTATGGTGTTAAGAAGAGTGGAGAGGGGTGGCTTTTAAAAGTGAGGTGAGTGGAACACTTTGTTAATTTTGAAAAGAAAAAGGTGTGCCCACATTTTCCAATTACCAAAAGGGTCCAATTTAGATTATTATATCTAATTATGAATAATATGATCTAAATATGTCAATAAAATATGTTTTAGAGAAGTTTTTATTCCATTTTAATCGTTATTTTTCCAGTTCAACACTGTGTAAATCCAATTGTACCTTAACCACGAAAAATAATTTTTACTATTTTTAATATGCATTATGGTAAAAATTTAATTGAACATTATGAGATAATATAAATTAATCTAATAAAAAATATGGAATCCATTTTTCTAAGTTCCATTTCTTGTAGTGGCTAAACTTAATTTAAAATTAACCTCACAGACATAATGAGAAAGCAAGTGTTTAAAGAGAAAATATTCAAAAATTTACAACATTTTAATGTAAAAATTTAATGTGAAAATGATTTTAATGAAATAAATTAAATTCCTAGATATATAATTGATCTAATATTAATTTAAAACCAATTAAAAATAAAATTTTAGTTTATTAATAATTTAAATGAAAATACAATTTTCAATTAAACTTCAGTATTTTTTACTATTCATCAAAAAGTGAATCTTTTTAGAAAAATACCAAAAATTCATAATAAGGTAATTTTGATATTATGATTTTAAAAATGAAGTTTCTTTTTTCAAATTAATTTTCTAATACTAGTAAAAATTAGTTTTGAATTATGTGTGAAAAGTGCTATTAACCACCCTTTAGATGAAAAAAATGTTTTTAGAAAACTTTTTCTTTTCTTCCAAATTATTTTTACTATTATTTATAATAAATATATAAAAATTTAATTGTGTAAAATATATATTTTTAATATTTTATTTAATTATATTCATACCAAATAATTTAATATTAATTTTTTAATGGTGATGTTTAAATAATATTTTAAAAGAGTGGTGTTTCGTTTTGACCCGGTGTTGCATGCATCACATGCAATCGACGTAATTAAATTTATTCTAAAATAAATATATTTTAAAGTATTGGGGTTTTGAAATTAATAAAGGGTTATATATTTTAAAATAACTATGGTGAAAACTCACATCATACAATGTAATAAAAAAACTACCTTTGAAATGGGGAACTAGGTAACATAAAGGTTACTTGGAATAACAAATAATCAGGTTACCAAATAATGGAGAATTTTTTAGTAAGTGAAAATATCGACTTATAGAAGAGATATAATTTCTACATACTAATTTAGAGTAATGTATAAAATGATCATTTTAATGTTAATGACCAAAATACCATAATTTGTTAAGGGATAAGGAAGACCATCAATTCATCATAAATGAAGGTAATATGATAACTTAATTATTTCAGGATCTTTTTCCTATAGTAGAGAGATTTTTTTCATCATCATTAAAGAGAACAGGAAAAATATACATACATGATTTATTTCTATTTCATTTTCATAATTTTATATTTTGGTTATGATTTGATAAATTTCATATTTTATCACATCTCTTACTCCAATACATGATTATTCAAGATGAATTATTCAAGCCTGAAGCATTAAAATTAAATTCCAAGGAATTATAACATCAATTTAAGGATACCAAGCCATAAATCGTATCTCTATACCATCTAAAAAACCAAGATGGTTATAAAAAGTTTTTATAATATCCAATATGAATCAATTTATAAAAGGTTAAAAATAACACCCAAAGCTCGAAATTGATTAATTCTATAAATAACTAACCATAAAAATCATCAAAATATGTATGACCAAGTTCAAAACCCTAAAATTAAAAATATTTGATCAAATATTCTTTTGTAATCAAATTAAAATTTATCTCTACAAAATTAATCACTCATAAATTCACATTCAAAAAATTTATATCCCATAATAATATAATATCCAAAATATTATAATCATTCCCATGAATATTATTAATCACCATAAAAGAAATATAAAATAATTTATGCTTAAAAAATATAATACACCCTTTATTCCTCAAATAAACTCCTATCTTAACCAATTTTTTTATTTAACTTAATAATATAATTTTCCCAATATAGTGAACTTTATCAAAAATTAATTTAATCCCTTAGTCACCAAATCACTCTTCAATTATATAGTGATCAATATGATAAAATATATTCTCTAAATATATAAAAAACATTTTATCCCAAAGTCTCATCAATGATCATATTAACACTAAAGTATATCAATTTCCACAAAATATAAACTCATTTTCCCCCTAAAATAGCCTCTTCAAAAATTAATGGTAAGGGTTTCATATACCTAAATAATTTATTAAGACAGAATATATGTATCCATGTAAATTTTATAATAATAAATATTCAAAAGATTTCTAATTCCATTAAACTTATTATCATCCATATATTTATCAACAAAATTTCATTATAGCATAACTCAAAAAATACTCTTTATTGACACTTTTAACATTAAAATTCATTTATAAACCTTTAACCCTGTTCCTATATCTTACTCCATAAAACATCATTACAATAAACATAAATATTAATCATGTACTAAGATTAATCAATCTTAATCGAGTCATGTTTTTTACTTTAAAAATAATAAAATCTATTGAAATTATTCATACCTTCTAAATGTTAAGATAAGTTTATTTTTCTTTACTATACTAGAATATTTCATTAAAAACCAATTATTCATATATTCTTATCGGTTCCCTTCTTAATATTTCCCAATTTTCCTTGTATATTTATTGCTATATTCTCTCCTTTACAACATATGAAACACATTCCTACTACTTTTATAAATTTTCATAAGTTTTACTTACAACATTTTTACATGTAAGAAGTTGTATATTTTTACATTTATAATCATTATCACCTAAACTTAAATGAATCTCCTTTTTTCTTTTATTTAGTGTTTTAAGAAACTCAAATATGTTTAGGTTGTTAATCATTACTCAAGATAGCTGGTTAGGCATAATCATATAATTTTTTACTCCAACTCTTATATCATTTGGTTTCTCATTGCATTTTCTATCACATTCCTTGTTAATATGATTTCATCTAGTCCCATCCATGGACAAAAACCAAAGAAAACATAGTGTAAGCACATAGATACAACAATTATAGTATGTAATAATATAATTAGGAAAATCATTCTTGATAAGTTTTCAATTATGCCACCTTTTTCAACCTACGACATATTTAGGTTCACCTTATATAACTTTTAACTCATCATAAGTGTTCTTAAATTTACTATTAATTATAATGGTTCCATATGGGAATGTAAATTAACCAAATAATATCCCCCAAGGGTGTCTAGAAAGGTGTTCAATAATAATCCTACTCATCATGAACTAAGTAAAGATATATTTTATATTAAACTATCCTTATATTTGGCATTTACCAGTAGGTTCATTTGTTCCATAGTCTCATCCACTTACCAGTATCTAGATACATATTTCATTATTAAGAATCCACATAATCCCTAATTTAATTAAACTTTAGGTTGTTATCTTATACTTAGAATTACCCCCAAAATAATTTCAGAGGTTTATGTTCTCTAATCTATGTTTTCCTCAATCTAGTTACTATGATTTATACTATACATAGACCAATACCAACAATAACACCCCAAATCTCGTAACTCAGAGAAAGTGGTTCTCTTACTCATTTATAGCTAGATACAATATATTTCATCAAACTAAATCAAATAGTTTAGTAGTCTTAAGAGAATAGATACATACACAATTCTCACATTACCTTAGAAAACATTAAATAAAATATTATATTATAGTGATAAAATTATTATTTATTTTATTGTATACATAAAATCTTTCATATATACCTTATTAGAATCTTGAGGAAAGAAAAACATAATAAAAGCTGAACTCAGATGCACAGTAAGGGAGAGCGTATGAAATATATTATCATAAAATAAAAAAATCATGAATAATATGGTAGATATAAACAATAATGAATTATTCCATATACATAATAATATAAAATAGGAATACATACATGGGTAATATGACAATATAAATAATCTCATGGATAATAATAACTGTTTTCCTAATGATATAATCTGTATTTCATACATCCTATTCTTATCATTAAGGCTCCATACTAAAACACTATATATAAATAGATATGGTTTACAACCAATACCCAATCCATATTATCTCATTAGACCCACCAATTAATAGAGGGGAAATAATGGTGTCACCCATCACTTACTAAGTCTAATGCATTCATAATATGAAATTAATTTAATAAAAATTAAATACCTAATAAATATAAATATTCTTGTTTAAAAACTAGCATATGAAATGTCATTATTTTAAACAATAAATCACTAGAGTAACATGATCATAACACATTCATATTAATAGGTGTATGATATCATTATAGTAAATCCATAATAAATCATATGATTTATAAATCAATGTTGACATAGAGGAAAATAATTTTAAATGATCATTGGAACATTTCATGAGAAAATTTATCTTTTCATTTTTAAATCGCATATTAAAAATATAAAAATTTCATGAATGTTAGGAAATAATTTATTTTAAATTAACCATGTAAACATATAATGAAATATTCAAGTAAAATAATATTTGTTATGATGGTAAAATTCATCCAAGTGTTAAATGTTAAAATAAAAATTTTGTTCAGACCTTTGGTAAGAATTAATTCATTCAAAAAATGACAAAAATATTCCTTTTAAAAACAATTATAAAAATTAAAACATGGTTAAAAATTATTTTAATAATTAATTATGGTTTAAAAAACATAATTTCAATTTTTTATGTAAAATATGGACATTAAATAAATATATTCATAGAAAAATATAAAAACAAAGTAATATTTTATTAAGCACATTATTTTAGACATTTGTGTACCTAGAGAGCGGAAAATGAAAGGGAAAATTTTAATTTATAGAAATAACCTTAGCATAAAGATATATATAAGATTTTTCAGATATGTATCATATAATTTCATAATTTTAAATTTAAGCATAATTAAACTTCGTAAAAAGTGAGATTGTAACATAAAACTTATATGGATTTGGTTACTTTTGAATCATAACCCCCATGAAAGAAAATAACTTCAAATGAAACTTTAAATACCATTAATATAAATATATTACTGATTTAACATATAAAATGGGTCTTATATACACCAAATTAATGAAAAAACAATGGAATATGATATATATCTCATTAAAAAAATTGAGGCTAGAAAACCATAAAATTATAATAAAATTGATGTGAGAATTAATCAATGAAGTTTTTAAGTTTAATAAATGTAAATCCAAATTAAAAAATTGAAAATACAACATAAAATATTAATATTTCACTACACACATAATCTTGGAAAAAATAGTCAATGGAAATGTAAAATAACACAATTTAAAAAAATTGAGTTAAGAAACCCCTTAGGGTTTTATAATTTTGGATACAAATGGTTGTTGAAAACAAAAAATTGAAATAAATTTTTAAATAAAATTAATTATTTTAAATTAATAAAATTCATCCATAATACATTTTATACACCACACAAAATACAACATGTTGTGAAAATGGAATGTGTCTAAACAAAGGGAAATTGATTCGAATTACCTCATGAGTAAAATTAACTTCATGTATAATAAATTTAAAATAATAATAAATCAATAATATAATAATATTCATAATTATAATTCCATACATTTTTTACTTATAACATCTTATCTCCCTTTCATTAACAATAGTTCATTATTTTATTATCATCATTATTTCAGTTGTTATCCACTTCATTTTTCATGCATGTTTTTGTTTTGAAATCTTGCCCATTTCATCTTTATCAAGGTTCCATAATCTAAAAAATTTTATTCACGATATAAATATCATATTCACTCATTGTATACATATTTTTAGTCAAAAATAAAAGATAAATATAGAGAAATGAATAGCATCATTCATGGAGATGACGGTCTATACATACGCATGAACAATCTTTTCATTTGAAAAAAGGAAAGAAATAAAAATAATATTTTATAATTATATATTAATTAATATATCATATTTTTTATATATTTTTATCAAATAAAACATTAAATCCATCAATGAGAGGCATTGATTAAAAATGAATCATGTCGCTCTGTGGAGGTGGTAGTTCACACATATAACCAAGTGATACTTTTGTTTCCCATTTAATGGAAGTGAGGTTTAAAATGGTTTTATAATGATAATAATAACATATTAATGCATTTATGATATTATATTAATTATATTAGTATGGATATAATATATTTAAAAGAAGTATAAGTAGAAATAAGCTTTGAAAGAGTAAGGTAAGATGAATAACATTTCTTTGAGAGACCTCCTTTGGATTATACTTTAAGCCATCTTAGGATGATATTAATGCAATTATGCAGGCTAAAAATGAACTTAATGAAGATAATAATGATTTTTGGATGGTATTTTATGATAAAAATTGCTTAATTTGTGTCAAGAAGTGAGGATAGAAGGTTCTCTTTTATAAGTGAGGCAAATTAAACACTTGGAATTACATAAAATATTTAAATATAATATATATTATAATCATTCCAAAAGGAATAAAAAAGAAAAAAATTAATATTTAGGATGTTATATCATCTAAAAACACTAAACTTATAAAATTTATAAAAATTTTTGATACATTTTAAGCTTTATATAGTAGTTATTCCCCCATAAAACCCAATTTAACCCTAACCATTATAACTTAAACTTTTTTCTATAATAACTTAATTATATGCTCAAAAATAAAATGTGAATTCAAACAAATGTTTTTATTATTATTAAAAATTATTAATAAATTTTATAAGATTCAATATCTATAATTGGAATAAATTATATTTAATATAAGTACACAAAATATTTGAAAATTAATTTTGAGGAAAATACCCAATTTAAGTGTAAAAAACATTTCACCTTGAAATCAAGTGAGAAGTTTATTTAAATAAATTTTTTTGGTTAAAAAATAATAAAATAAGGTTTTTAGAAATTTTTTCATGAAAAAAATGGATGATAACTCCTAATAAAACCATTAAATGCAAAGGCTAAAAAATATTTTTCTATTAGGATAAAATATAATTTATGTTACTAAGAGTCAAGAAAGGGTTCCAAAATTAAAATAATATTTTAATGAAAATGATAAGACTCTTTAAAAATATATATGGTCAAATTTTACATATAAAATAGTATAAATTCAAGTATTTGAGAGATTTTAAAGCCATCTCCCATAATTTTATCTCTGTTTTAACTTTTTTACCCTTACTAAGGTGAAATTATTTTACCATGTTATAATGAAAAAAATAAAATGTCCCACACATTTCAAAATATAGAATCTAGTTTTAAATATAAAATTTCAATAAGTTCTTGAATTGTTTTAATATAAACATGTGAAACATAATGAAAAATAGTATTTAGAAAAATGCGTTTTTATTCCCAAAAATGTATTTATACAAAGTCATGTATAATGTTGATTACTATATAATTAATTAGTTTATTTATAATTAATTTATACTTATTTTTCTTTATGTTCAAATTAATACCATAAGGAGACTTTTAAATTAATTTATTTAATAAAAAGATATGACAGTTTTACAAAACAAATTGTTATGTATCAATATTCACGTAAAATAAGTATTTTCATAAAAATATCAAAAAAATAAATAAAAAATTAAATTATTATTTTCAAAATGATATTAATTTCTTCAAAAAATATAAAAACTGGTAAAAATTAATTTTAGTTTCAACAAACAAAATGAAATAAAACCGTTTTTAAAGAAAACATATTTTTGAAGCATATATTGTCTTTACTAAAAATTAACTATTTATCTATTATATATTAATCAATTACATTTCATTATATAAAACCTATATACATTTGTGTTTATTCCTATTAATACAACTAATTTAATGGGTATGTTATAATGGTAACATTTAAATAATAATACTTTTATAGTATATTTCAGTTCACTTAAAGTTAGGTGTTATGTGTCATGAAAGATATCAATATTATTATTCTTTTAAACCAAATTTTTGTGGTGTCATATCATATTAAATTCACATAATTTTTATTCATATACCTCATAGATGAACCAAAAATCTTTTTCATAAATTTTCATAATAAATAAATCTTGTTTACTATGTTTTAATAAATTGATACATGTTTATAATACTTATAACAAGTTATTATTTGTGAAATGATAATTTAGATATAAAATACACTAAAATATAATATTTAAAAATAAAAAATACTTGATGTTAATCAAATATGAAAAATAATTACACAAGTGAAAGAAAAAACAAATCTTCTTGATTATTAAATCACAACCCTAAAAATTGGATTATAAAGAGATAAGGTGCCAATAACCTTAGCTGACATCACCTCAAAACAAAGTCCATAAATAAATTCCAAGGGATTATTAAATCTTTGGGAGATAGATCCAATCTCTATGTATATACAATATTTAATGATAGTAATAAAAATCAACAAACCATTACAATATGATGCATGAAACATAAAAAAAACATAGAAATTAAATAACTAAACAATATAAAAGTAGAAGTAAAAGGTCGAACATGACACCCAACTAAAAAATAAAAGACATCATAACAAATAAAACCTAATTTGGCATCACTCCAACCACTAAACAAGAAAATCACCTAACTCTAACCACCATCCTAAGAATCTAGCATCATGATTCTCCACTACTGGAGTAAGAAAATTTTCCTTTACACGTGGCATAAAAAATGTACACATTATAACCAATGTTTATTTTTATGGCTTAAATATCCAACCAAGTATGAAATATCCCAGGGATATCCTAACTAACTCCATTAAAACAAGAACAAGTTATCTCATTGTATAATATACATGTAAAAAATGATAAAAAAACCGGAGCAATTAAATAAATAAATTCAATTTATTAAAAGAGATTAAACATTAATTTTTATTCACTTGGAATGACCAGTTATAAAACACAAACACACACCTGCATCCAACCAGAGCAGTCCTAACTCAGGATAAGAACCATTCCCTACCAATTGATTTATCACTTGATCATTAATCTAAGGTACCCTAATGTCACTAACCCCTTATTTGAATCCAACAAGGAATCTTCCAATGAAATGTTAACTCACACAATTCTATGTGAATACCAAGTTCATACATCCAAAAATTTATTTTAAATAATAATCATTAGAATCATTTAATAAAAAATATTTCATGCATAAAACCAAAAAGACAGTTTAAAACCACTAAATATATAAGGGTTTTATAAAAACCATTCACAATCAAATTTTTTCACCTAATAAAACAAGTGGGTTTTAATGAAATAAATCATCAAATATTTCCTTTTAAATCTAATAAAATCATTCAAGATAAAAAAATACATAATATTCAAATATAATAGGATCAAATAGAGAAGCAAATAACCTCACAATGATTTCTAATCTATAAGAATCACACAATTATCTTGATAAATCAAATTTCTTCCTTACATTACTTTTATTACTAAACCAAAAACATTAATTTCTGATTAAAATTACCCCCAATTCAAAGAGATACTCTAAAATATCCTAAAGGGGGGCTTTAAGTCAAGAGAAAATAGATATAAGCTAATTAGATTTGGAGGGAATATGAATAATAAATTTATTGGGCTTGACATCATTCATGGAGAAACTGATATATTCACATTCCAAATCATCAATACAACACATATAATTAATTTCAATTTTGCTTTCCATTAAATTCCTGATAACCCTTCATAATGTGAAGAAAAATTCATTCCATTAACATCCTCAGATAGCATCCCAATGAATCATCCCTAAAAACCAATCATACCTAGAATGAAATTCATAGTATTTTCCAAAAACATTTCCTATCATCAATAACCATTAATGGAATGAACTACCTCCTACAACTGTAGTCTAGCTTCTAAGATAATTTCTCCTCTAAAAACATCCAATAACAAAACTCAATCCTAATAAACATAAAATAAAAAGTGTAAAACAAGGACCCACCTCAAATGTTAGGTGCTACATTTTACCCACCATTAGGATTTTATGTCCTTATAAATCTCGGAATCGGAAGTTATTTAGAAGGGTTAAAACCATTTCTACATTATATCCTTATCACACTCTCATTTATCCTCTTTAATTTTACCATGTTTCCATAATATCCCAGCTAATGTAATATATATTCCATGCAAGACAATAACTTATCTTTCAGATTTATTAGTTGGTGTGTGGACAAATATAGAATCTGGTTCAAGATCTACATGATATCATTGAATCAAAAGGCTTGGATCAGAATATTATTTCATTTTTTGAGATAAATGAATTAAATAATGATCCAAAATGAACCATTATACTAAATCTAATTGATAAGAAATATCACTAATTCATTCAAGTAGCGCAAAATTTCCACAAAACTGTAGAGACAACATTCCTTATAAAATTGAATATTCCCTACCCATAGAGATACTTTCAAGAATACTTGATATCCCAAAAAAAGGATAAAGGGAGACGAAGATAATCTATATATCATTTTTATAGGTTTTTTATGAAACTATATATTTCATCTTCAGGTGAATTTTCTCATTTGTTTTATGAAAAATTCTCGGTCCCAATAGTGATTTTTCTCGGGTATGTACCTAAAAAGTTTAGATCAACATAGATAGCCATATTGTGCCTTGAATAAATCCATTTGAATCATTGATGGATAAATATTTTTATACAAAAAATTCACTAATGGTAAATAATATACACATGATCCCCTGAAATCCATAATAAAATATATGATAATTTTTTAATGTATTTAAATTATTCATTCTAACTATCAATCCATTTATGGATGTTGCATTAGTATCATGGTAAAATTGGTACCCAATACATGATTAAGAGATCACGAAATATAAGAGGTAAATCATGGATCTCATTATAAACAGTTGAAATGGGTATTCCATGGAATTCTACCATTTCCAAAATTTATAGGTTTTCCATGTTGTCTATTTTATTTCATTCAAATATCATAATATAGTGTGATGAATTCGTGAGTTAGTTTATAATCAATATTACCATCCATCATTCACCCGAAGGCCTTAATTTTTTATTGATTTTTGATAATCCACCTTTCCAAGGGTGAGGTGGAACCCTTTCAAGGACCGTAGATATATGTATTACATAGACCGTAGGCCTTAGAGGAATTAATTTTCCCATAGGCTTCAAACACTACAAACAACCCAGACTAACTACTTGGAACTGCTCCTCCCCAGCATCTTCACCGTGAAATCAACTCTTCACCTTCACATGGATATTCGACTAGGCATTCTCGTGCATGCACAGACTTGTCCCAATGGCAGGTTCCATACCCTCTCATTCTTGACATCTATTTAGCTTCTTCTATAGTGAAAGGTCCTTGCTCATCCTCCTTATAGAGCTTGTTCCTCGTAGGTCGATTGGTTTGCATCTTTACTTAAGGTGGCCCGAAGGCCTTGAGGTGGCCCGAAGGCCTTACTGACCCAAAGGCCTGGGTGACCCGAATGCTTTAAAGGACTCAGGGACCGAAAATTGGTGGACCGAAGGCCCAAACGGGGGCATATTCCCGCATGCTACAGTACTAAACAGTACCTGGTACAGTACTGCACAATTCCCGCTACAGTGCCTACTACAGTACTACATAGTGCCTGCTATAGTACTTCAACAGTAACCCCAGAAATAATGTCTCCACCTAGATTTGATCTCGGGTCTTCCGGATGCACTTATAGAGTCCTTACCAACCGAGCTAAGGCACATGTTCCTATAATCAACAATACATAATCATTCTTCTGAATAGTTCTTAGTAAATCATTTAAAAAGGTTAAAGTGATCTACTCCCACTTCCATATTGGTATAGGTTAAGATTGTAATAGTCTATTCAGTTTTTGATTCTTAGATTTGGCGTGTTGATAGGTGAGTAATTACATAACATAATTTACCACTTTTTATTTTATAATTAACCATATAAAAGGATTCATAAATCCTTATAATTTTTTTATTTCTTGGTAAATTACCCACTTGAAATAGTAATAAATAGAAAGAAGTTTCTTCGATAATATATAGGAATGATTGTCTAAACCTGAAAGGGAAACACAATATTTAAAACTTATTTCCATTCATCAATGGAATCCCCAAAAATATTTTTTTATGTAAGGTTAAGGAAACAAGGATCTAATATTTTATCATCCTTGACTTACAAAACCAAAGTAGAAATGAAAATCATGATAAATAATACTATGACTTCATTCTATTTAGTTAAATCCAAATAAATATTAGCATTAATACTCATCAATTTCCACATATCATGATCTCCTCTAGCCAGTTGGTTATACACATTTGATCTTAAAACATCATCCATAGAATTTCATTTTCTCTATGTATGAATAAAGTCAAAGTAAAAAATATAGAGATATTTAATCTATAGTCTCTATCTTAGATTCAGATCCCTTTAGGAAAATATGAATTTCAAGATTTTATGATACGAGAACATGATGAACTTTTCAACAAAAAGATAATGACTCCATGTTAGTAAAGAATAAACCACCACTACCAATTATAAATCATGTGTTGGATAATTATTTTAATTAATTCGTAGATGAAATTATAAATAAGATTCAACATGATCTCCTTGTATGAGGAAAATTCTATGTATAAATATAGAAACATCACAATAGACCAAAAAACCTTTCCTAGTTTTTGGAAAGACAACAATTCTGCTAAAAGTGATCTTATCTTTAAGATACAAAGAGGGTGTTGAAAATTATCACTCTATTGGAATTGATTGACCTTTATAGTCAGTGATTTCATAGTATATATAAGATGTGAGGGTTCAATCATGAATAATTTTCCTTCTCCTTCCTCCCTTTTTATGCAGTTATTCATGAAAACCTTAAGAGGGATGATGATAAACTTAGAAGTCGAATCATCTGATACAATCGACTATGTGAAAGACAAGATCCATGACATGGAGGGAATCCCCCCTAACCAACAACAACTTATCTTCACCAGAAATCAACTCAAGGATGGTCATACCCTTGCTGACTATAATATCCCAAAATTATCCACACCCTACCTTGGCATCCACCTCTATGGTGGCACAAAAAATCACAAGAAGAAGACCTACAAGAAACCTAAGAATAGAAATCAGGAGATGAAAAATATAAATCTTGGAGTTCTCTAGTTCTACAAGATAGACGACTCTAGTAAGTTCCATATCCTTTAGAAGGAGTTCCCCAACAATGAGTGTAGTTCCAACACATTCATGGAGAACCACTTCGATCGTCACTACTCTAGTAAGTGTGGTTTGACTTATGTTTACCAAAAGGCTAGTGGTGATTAGGTTTTATGTTACTTCATGTTTTGGTTTCAGGAGATTTTTGGTCATTTCATTTTCTAACTTAGTGTGTCTCCTTAAGATGTTTTATCATATGCATACAATTTCATATTTTCATCAATATGAATCAGTCATTTTTTTAGACATACACTTTTTCATTCATCAATTTTTATTTGTGATTTCTGAAGTAATTGTTGTCGGTTATTATATTATTTCACATTTAACTATTCAATTTTTATTTTTTAAATTGAACACATGGGAATCCATTTTTATTTCGTAGGGTTTTATTTTTTTATTTTTAATTGAAAAATTTAGGATGCTAAGTGAGATGCAGGGTTTCACAAAATAAATGGATATAGTAACATTCTAAGCCTAAAAAACGGAATATCTCAAAGATATTATTCTTTGGTTTCCAAGAGATGAAAAATTATATCTCTTCATGGTTGAATGATATGACTTACTTATAAATGACATGCCTATGGAGGTAATCTTCTTGTATCCGAAATTATCATTTAGATATTTTTTCATATAACTAGTGCTCTGAATATTTTCTCAGCACAACATCTAAATGTTCTTAATGGTTTTTTCAAGCTTAAAAATACACCAAAATTTCATCCTAAAATACCACATTTATGGAGTGTAATTACCTTTAAAATTCATGATTCATAAATTCCATGAAAACAAATAGTTCATTTGTAATTCCAAAATGGAATGGATAGATATAGATAAATACTATAATGACTCCTGATATACATCTTTGGAATATCCACTTTCCTTGCCCGGAGTTCATGATACCCATACTATAGATCAACTATAGAGAGCCATTAGGGTTCTTTAAATTAATCAGATACATCATCGATTATAGTAAGAGGATATATATTCTTTGTTATAACCTAATTTAGTTTACAATAATCAACATGGTGTCTTAAAACACCATCTTCCTTATTTACAAAAATTTATTAGAGCAGCTCAAGGTGATTCACTTGGTCTTATGATTCCTTTGAATTTAAATCCCTGTAATTGGACATTGAATTTTCTTATATCCATTGGTTCCATTATATAAAATGAGAGTGAAATGGTATTTTTCCATATAATGATTTCAATCAAAAAATCCACTTCCCTTTTAGGTAGAAATATAGTGAAATTTACAGAAAATACATCAAGATACCAATCTAAAAGGTTAGGAAAATTCTAGTCTCAATTATGTCATTATTCCCCCAAGTGACCACTTCTAATTGATAATAAATATTTACTAGAATCATTTAAAAATATCATACTATTCCAGAATTCACATCTAATTCTCTATTAAAAAGATCCTCTATCCCATCAGGAGATGTAAAATTTAATCATCTCACAAAAAATTGATATGATCCTTGAAAAAAAATAACCAATCCATTCACAAGATTAAGATAAAATATCAATTTCTAGAATAGAAAACTCCCAAAATAACTCTGATCTATCAATGGTTATAGAATAACATGAACACTTAAATCCTCTACACCCTCACTACTTGAGATGTGTGGGTATACTCATCATAAGTGGTATCATCTTGATATGGGACCTCATTTGATTGATAAGCTATAAATTAATAAAAGAGTGGTAACAACAGTATAAAAACGTGCATAAGAGTTGAGTTGATTAGAATGATACCTTGTATATTAGAAGGACCTGATTGATCCTATTTAATCATTTTCTCAGCACCATACAACTTCTTACTAATTCCTCTACGTTCTTTGATTCCTGAATATGGTTTCATTGTTTGATAAATCATGTTGTTTCTAAAATCACCATGGATTAATCATCCCTAAAGAAGATAACTATTCTGATGTGATCAGCCAATCGAATCATAAGATGTATAGGATTCATGAGAGTTATTCCCAACAAAAAACCTTATATTATTAGTGAAATAGAAAATAATATTCCCTATATTATTAAAATCGTGACACCCTTTGGGTGGTTTTATGCAATATCGCTTCTTAGTGAACCACATTTAAACATATGATCTTATTACTTGGGTATGGAGGAAAGTTAACTGATGAAGTGGGTTGATTCTATGATGATCTTCCTTTATAGAAGTATCTATACCTCTTCAAGTTTTTTCCAACATTATATTTTGTATAGGTTCACATATTAACAAACATGTATCCTCTAGTATGATTTTTAAGCAGCTATATTTCCAACAATTTTCCTATATTAACCTCTTCTGTATAGTTATTAAAGTACAACATAACAATTTTACAATTATTTTCGATCAGAGTCCAGACTCAAATATACATGCCCTAAGAGACTCACTAGTAGCCCCTCCTAGATTG
Source organism: Viscum album (assembly GCA_963277665.1). Taxonomy (NCBI): domain Eukaryota; kingdom Viridiplantae; phylum Streptophyta; class Magnoliopsida; order Santalales; family Viscaceae; genus Viscum; species Viscum album. The sequence goes on along the minus strand of OY728165.1, from coordinate 279,836,473 downwards.
AAATTAATAAAGCTCATGAACATAGATTTAAATTCCATCATTGATAATTTTTTATTCTTAAGATAGGATAAATCTATCATTTTGGATATCTTTAATGTCTATATGTAGAATTTTTTCTGAACAATTATTTGAATCCCCCTAGGAAGGACTTGGTTGAATTTATCTTGGAAACCTAAATACCAACATTAAAATGTAAGATCCTTTTACATGTACATTATATGTTTCAACATTATATAAATCAAGGATTGAAGGGAATCAAAGATCTAGTTCATTATTTTCATCCAAACTACTTAATTTTTAGGTTTTATATCCCCTTAAAGATAGGTGTATTCTATTTCTGAAACAATAAAGAATGATGCACACATCCTCGAATGGACCGAAGGCCATATTTTTTATTTATTTTTGATAACCCCCCTTTTAAGGGATGAGGGGAACCCCATAAAAGGCATGTAGGCATAGAGATTACATGACCCATAGGTCGTAGTGAAATATATAGACTATAACTTCATGGAACTTCTACTCCCCATCATCTTAATTGTGATGTCAACTCTCCACCTTCGTATGACTTGTTCAACTAGTCTTCCCATGCATGCACATGCTTGTCCCGATGGTAATTCAAATCCCTCTCTTTCTGAAAAATCCTCTTATCTTCTACTCTAGTGAATGTACCTTATCTAAATCTTCATCTTTTGTCAGCTCTTTATCGAGTTTGTCTAGTCATTAAGAAAAATTTCAGGTGGACCAAAGGCCTTGAGTTGGAATGAAGGCCTTGAGGTGTCCTTAAGGCCTTGAGGTGCCACTAAATCCTTACTCACCTAAAGGAATTGGGTGGCATGAAGGTCTTGAAGGACCCGACGCCCAAACCGATGTCCCAAAAGCCCAAACAGATGAATAGTTCTAGCAACTACAATACCGAACAGTTCCTGCAACAATACTGCTATATTAACCTGGAAATTATGTCTCTGTCTGGTTTTAAACTAGGGTCTATTGGATGCACTTGTCTAGTCCTCACCTATTGGGATGAGTCTCTTGTGTCGATCCACACATCTTGGTTGGTCATTTTCATTCCCTTTATCAATATCTTGAAAATATTTAACAATTCTATAAATAATATTTTCTCACCTATTGTTCAGGTGTAATCACATTCTCTATGCCCAATTCTTTCATGTCTCTCTATCACATAACTAGTTCCATTTCTCTACAGTCAAAATAAAATTACCACTTAGTCCCCACATAAATAGTAAATCGAATTATTAGAGTATTCAAAATCATCAAAAAATAATTATAACCAACTTTATAAGGATCATCAAACAAAATATGAGTAATATAGTCCTAGTGGGAAGACTCATTACTTATTCAGGATAAAAAATACACATCATATAAACTCCTGATGATGAGATGAGAACACCTATATAAGGATATTAAAAATACCACTTTATACCCAAAACACCCTAGTAATTTTATGTTCAGAAAAAATATGTTAAATATGTCTTTTTTCCTATACATTTCAAGTTCTAACGTGCCTTATCTACTTACTACCATTATAATGTAATGGACTAACTAAATTAATACCATTTATAAAATCCCAACCCTAATCATAATCTTGGAAAGAGTCGATGTTCTACTAACCTTAGGTGACTCCCCCAAGAATCTAGATTCTATGATACTTTATTCTCCAACCACCTCTAATAACTCAACACAATAATTCAAAATATAAAAGAAAAATAGTAAAATAAAGATGTACCTCACATTGGGGGTTCTATAGAGATTTTTGGGAAAAATCAATCACCATGTCATATTAATAAATATTCTAAATTTTATTTTATTTATAAAAAAACAGAAAGCTCGTAAATAATTTTTCTAGTTTGTTATGTTTTTGTTGGTTTATGAAATATTTCACAAATTTTTAGAAGAAGTATCCAATATCACATTCAATAATTTTTTTGGATACTATAAAAACATTGATAAATATATGAGATTTATTATTATATTGGTTATAATATTGAAATTTTATTATATATATCTTTATAATAATTAATAAATAGAAATAAATTATTTTCTTATGTGTACTAAGATTCCTTATGCCATTTATTTTTTGAAACATAAACATTGTACTACCATAGAAAAAAATTATGTTAAACTATATTATAAAACAACTAATTTAGTGGTTTTATATATTTTTTTTAAAAAAAATTATTTAAATTGGTATGAATGACCTTGTTATAAAATAATGAACTAGTATAAGTGATATGGGTATATTTCTACAAATAAGATCAATATAATAACTTTTTAACCCGTTTTTTCATCACATAATCATTTTGAAGAAGCGACTCCTCTAAAAAAAGTTTTTACCACAAGATATAAAAAGTTCACTACCTAAATATTGAACACATGTTTAATATTTCTTCTATTTATGAGAGTAAATTCCTAGAAACCCCTTTCAATTATTCCACTAATGACATGATTTTAGTTAGAGGTTCAGCCACCCACCTTTTCAATATGTGTGAGTAACATGTTTAGGCCAAACACATTTTCTATGTGATGAAAAATCTCCTAAAACCCAATAATATTTTAGGTGGTTACAATTTTAATGCCAATCCCATTATAATTTAACACAAATATTCTCTAGATATTATATATTAGATCAAAAGATATTTTTTATATAATATTTAATATAGTGTATTTCTAATTAAATAGAAGAAAACATGTGTGGTTAATATGTTTTATATACATGCACTTGGTCCATCAAATATATCCTTGGATTAATTAGATTGATTAGAATGATAATACAAGGATCACTAAAAACATAAAATAAAAATGAATTAATGTTAAAAAACAAATTAACCTTTAAATTTAATTACATTATATAGATTTAATTTTCCGTGGTAGGCATTAAAAGTAGTTTTTCATTTGTTACTTTCAATCCCAACACATCCACTACTTCTCATAAACTTATTACCATTTCATATTATTCAATTGTGTAGTCATGTGTAAAGGTATCATGATGATTTACAAATAAAAATTGACTATCAATAAATTATATAATTACGTTATCATGATATCCATCTTTAAAAAATTTGAGAAATATTAAATTTTAATAAAAATATTATATCAATAAAAATATACAGTAATTACGAAAACATGACTTATATATACATTAACAATAAATAATCCAGACTATTCATGTTTTAGAATATCATTTAATCTCTTAGAATCCTTAAATCCCAAATAATTATCTCCTATAATTTTTAAAAATAAAAAAATATAAATAACTATTTTATTCACAAATATTTTAAACAATTTCCAGAAAATTAGTTACCTTGAGTATTTTATGCATTTGAAGGTATTTATTACCCTTTAAATATGGAGTGTGTGGCCATATGTAATGTTTTTCTTATTATATTTATTGTTTTTATTAATAACACCATGAAATAATTTATAATAATTAATTTTACCTTTTTAATTTTTCTTTTGAAGTCTTGACCATTGTTTTTAACTTTAAAATATTCGTATTGGAAGAAAATATCTCCCATGATTTCCCAATGTATTATCATGATGATATTATAAAACCCGCACCTCTGACACATTAAAACTTTTATGGATGCTTAAAATACATCATAAGTAGTTTATCTTTACTTATAGTAGTTGACGCATCTTTTTTATAAACCAAATTTAATGAAAATAGAAACCATGTAGTCATTTTTATGGTTTAATAAATTAAATAAAAATAAATTTTATTCATCTCATACTTACACATGTTTCCAATGATTTTTTTCATATTTTCATCTATTATATTTCCATTATGATCCTACTTCTATATCACTTGATGTGGGGTGGAGGAAGATGATGAATTTGATTGATTAATATTCATGTAAACATAGGAAGATAATTTAATCATTTTTTTCTTCACTTAATTATTTTATTATAAATTTAATATAAACACCAGTTGTTTCTAAAGTAGAACATGATCTATCCATTATTAAAATAGGGTTATTGTATAATTTTTTTTCATAAATTATTTTATAAAATTTTCTAATATTTAAAAAATTATCCTTCATAATAAAAAATTATTTATACAAGTGATATCAAATAAATTAAAATAACATTTAATAAACCAAAAAATCCCTCTCATCCCTATGAGCATAAAAACATCCCCGGTATCTATATTTACGAGGCTTGTATATATTTTCAGTAACTTGGGATTAATGTTTCCTACATAAATTATAATATATTTTACGAAAATATATATCATAATTTCTCTATGGATTTATATAGTAACCCAAAAATGTTATTTCATCCAAAAAAACTTATAGTATAAATATACTCTTTAGGAAGTAAAAACAAAAAAAATCAATATTTCATTATTTTATTTTTGGAGGAAATAAATAAAATGACACTAAAATAATTTCATTTTGTTGTGATAAATATTTTTTGGATAAGTGTTGGTAAATCAAGATGTCTTATTAGAATATACTAAAGAACAAAACTATATGGGGTAATTTTATTGGGATGAGGGAAATTTGAAAGTTTAGATGGAAAAAATGACGATGAATGATTCTGAATGATGGAAGTGTGGAAGGGGTGACTGACTTGTATAAGTGTAACTTCTATGAAATGGTAGAATAACTCAAAATTTTAAATGTATAAGTAATATTTCTAAGTGGTAAGTGTATAAGTGAAAAGGATTCCATGAAATATTCCTTGGAGAACATATGTATTGGCGGTGTATGAGCTGCGTATTTTTTAGTGGACTCAACTGAGAGTAGTATCATCTTTAAAGATCGAATGGTGATAGAACTAGGAAAAACATCTAGACTTTTATATTTATAAATGATTGGGGTCACTTGTCCATAATGATTTCTCTATTTAAACTGTTTCTTCTTCTTCAATTTCTAATAAAGAGTAGTAGTATTTATCTTATGGATTGGGACTACATCTAAACCACGAAACCCTTTTTTTGTTGTTCCATGTGGGTGTGAGTTTATTTCTTTTGTTTTTGTGTGTTTTATTTCAAAAAAAATACTGAGATCAAATAAATTTGACACAAAAAGTGTTAACAAATCTTTTTCAATTTCTACAGCCCAATACCACCAATGATAGCTAGAACAAAGCATCCACATGACCTTAGGCATGCCTCCCCATATAAAAGAGGATTATAACTAGATGTTGGGGTCTAGGGTAGTGTTGTGGGGTGACTGTGCACCCTATATCAATGTGAAAAATAAACAATCGATAAGAAAACATCATACCTAAAAAATAAACATCAATCTGAAAAATAAGAATAAGTAAAAGATGAATAAATAATAATTAAATGCATAAGTAAGTGGCGTGCAGAACGAAGCCACATAAACTCATGGTCATGGTAGTATACACCAATTGGTCACCCACTAGGTTGACTAGATATATATAATAAAATAAAATAGGAGGATCTATCCTCACACACATGCCTTAACTCATCCCTGTCTTCATTCCTTCTTGATCACATACCTCTAGGACACTTCCAAGCCATAAAATTCAATTAGTAAAGTCTACTTGGGTACCCAAGTGTCATGGCTGTCCGAACAGGGTGTGAGTACAACTCATTATGACACCATCAATTCAATCCTATACATAACCAGTAAATATAGTTAATGCTCATTCTATATGTGTGGAATAAATAAATAGAACAATCTATTGAAGTATAAATAAAATAAATCACGTTAATACTTGGGTACTAATGTGATATCAAGGATTAAATATACCTACATAGATAAATGTTGTAGGGTCTATGGGAATGTAACATTAACATTCCATCAAACATGAGGCCTAAATGCCATGTTATAATAGGTTTTATCACTAAATCAATGAAATTGTCCAAAGACATCCCAATAGTATTAACAAAAAGTTGTCAAATATATAGATGGTAATCATGGGCACTCCCCAAGTAGTATTCACACAACTTATTGATAGTGGTGACCCTAATAAATCTAGATATGCCTCATAGGATAGAAAAATAGCCAACTCATTCCATATAGTCGTAATAATAATCTAAGGGTATTTTATATGGTATTAAATAGTGTTAGAAATATCAAAAAAATATTAGGAAACTTCCTAGTCATTCCATATCTTATAAGACATTCAATTATAAATATTTTAAAGTAGACTATCCCTCCCATAATATATCTTAATAATAATAATAATAATAATAATTAGTGTTTCCAACCACCAAAACCCATCCCACATAATCAAATTGAACCTCCCAATAACATAACCTTTCATCCCTACCAGGTCATAATAGGTTTACATGACTGATTTGGGTTTTAACTTGACACCCATAATCATCTATAATCATTAGTTAACACACCCTCTCTAGTGGAAATATATCATCGTGGTTTATACTAATATCCTTTAGGTGTCATATCATCCCTAAATCTAAGCCAATTTCTTTGGAGGGTAAAATATATCTTAGTTCCATCATGATCATCTCTTGGCCTCACCAAACTCATTGTAATGATCACTGTTTGACGTTAGTCTTGAGAGGAGGTAAAAAATCCATCTCAATCCCTAAAACATCTTAGGTCAAGACTTAAACACCCATCCTTTATAAATATACACATCCTTACTAGGAGATAACCACCCAGTTAATCATATCCCTATTGGGGGTGAATACTCACCACACACTCATCTCAATTAGCCCGAATTCTTTAATGGTATCTCAATGGTCCCTAAATTCCAACTATGTCCAGTCACTCCAACCCAACACAATTCTATATATATAGGTAACCATAGAAAAAATAAAAAGGGACACTATGTTCACTTCATTCATTTAAGCCTCACCCCTTGGGGTCTATGTGTCATATTGCATATATTTATAGTTAAATTATCAACCAATAGTGGATGTGAAATCAAACTAGTTCAGGGGGTCTATCATGGCCCTTGGAAAATGATTCAGTCTATAAGAGTTTATCTAAATAACTAAATTCATTTAATTTAAAATAAGGTTAACCTCCCCTGATGGAGAAACCACATAACAGATGTTACATATCCAATAAATAAATAAAAGGTGTATATTCAAGGAATCAATATAATGAACCAAGAATTTATTACATAAATATTAAATCTTTTTAGATAAATAGTAACTATATATCATAATACTACTTTCTAGAGGATCATAAATGTTTATCAAATTTGGATACAATATGTGTAAACAACATATTTCCAAGAAATATCTTCAACATCTCCCATGACATTTTTCACAAATAGTTCCCTTCTTGGATTATCAAGATTATTATACTTCATCATAACTTGAAAAAAGTGGAGACACAAGATGGGGTGATATAATATGCTCAATAAGGATAAAATTGTGAGATATTATTCAATGATCTTAAGTTAGCATAATATAAGCACAAGAGTATGATAACATGATCATTACTTATGAAATCATACCGTATCAGTCAATATCCTAATCAAGAGTCATGGAATATGACTTTTATCACAACATGTGGTATAATCATAAGAATAGGAAATGTTATCAATTCTGAAGGATTGAGTAATAAGTATTGGAAAGAGGTGTTGGATTTATGATAGGTTGATTTTTGATAAGAATGGGTGATGTTTCTTGGATTGTTAATAATGGGATTTATTTTTGATATTAGGAGTTATTAATAGGGAATAGTGATTTTTTTGTGTAGGGATCATTTTAAAAACAAATAAAATAGAGTATAGTGGAAATTTAAAAGTGAGAATAATTTATTGTGGTATAAAATATTGTCATGATAAGGGATAAAGAAGTGTGAATGCTATTAAAAGAAAAGAGGGATAATCTAGGAAGTCTATAACCATGATGAAGGGTGCGTTGATAAGAATATGGAACAACATGGGCAAGACCAATCTTATTGTATGCACTGCGGTGAATATATATAAGATCCTAGTTCTGGTCACCCCCATAAAATGGGGCCTATTGAGAATATAATTCCATACAGGGAAATTGTAATGGGAACATGCCATAGTGGTCCCTGTGGTGAAATTTTAGTGCACCTATCCACAATGATAAAATGTATGAGACTAATATCATATTCTAAGTGACCATGGTCGATAGGTGGAGATGCACACCAACACTGCCAAGATGACCATGGTACTTGTTGTGGTTCTTTATATATTGAGGAAAAGTAGTCAGTGTTTGAGAAACAAGGCATAGTGAAGAAATTGTGGTTGATCATTTTTTTTACATAGAAGAATAGTTGTTAAATAGAGGATAACATGAGATATAATGTGCTCATGGTGGATGAATCCATAGTTGGGAGGTTTAGTTTTAGGAAAATAAATACAAGAAACTGAAGGACCATGTCCCCAGTGTTTTATATTTTTGAGGAAAATAACCAAATATTTTTCTTGAAGCCTTGGTAAAAGTTTTTTTGATAAAAGGGATGTTGATTTTAGGAGAAATTACTATATTGATGTATAATCTAGTCATCATTACTTAAATTTTCATGGGCCTCAGTCATAGACCATGATAAAAGATTAAATAAAAGGTAATCTGTAGCATTGATATGAGTGAATAAATTTGAAAGTATATGTCTATGAAAGAAGAGAGATAAGACCATGAAGAAGTTAAATTGTTGATTTCTAATTGAGGATATCATGGAGGAGTTATTTAAGAGTATTTGGTAAATTTTTTACCTATAAATATGTTGATAGGTGTCCAAGGGATTCATTGTATATCCTATCATTTTGAAGAAGAGTAGATCACCTAGAAGTGGAAGGGATTAGTGTTGAGCCTTGCACACAAAGAAATATATTATTTTCATAGGGGGAAAAATAAAAGGGAGTTCGAGGAGTGGGGTTAGAAGCTTGAATAGTTATAAATATTTGAGATATTTTCAAAGATATGATAAGTGATCACTATCGTGTATTGAATGAGGTATTCTAAACTCACTCTCGAGAATGAAGAAGAGGAATTCAATCTATGGGTTATTTTCATATTATGAAGGAGAAGCCTAAGTAGATGTCAAAAGAGAATCTATCTATACATGAGGATGTATTCCATGTAAGTGATGGTATAGAAGGGACAAAGATGTCTATAAACTTCATGAAGGTTATTCTTTCCACTGGAAGTGAGTGAAGAAAGGGAATTTAGAGGGAGTGACCCTAAGGAACCTGTAAGATATCCCTAAACATTTTAAGGCAGTGATCTTGGGAAAAAAGGAACCTAGACTAAACCTTTGTAAGGGGAGTGATCCCTATGATGTTTAGTGATCTCATAGTAATTTGTCTTCATGAAACTATGATGATAAATTCTCCTTAGATGTATCCTAGTGTTGGTGAACAAAGTAAATTCTCATGTCCCAATTTACTTTATGTATGAACACCAAAACATATCAATCTACCTACATTATATCTAATAAATGAGAATAAAAAGTGACCATCATGGTGTAGAGGTTGGGATTGTTTATGGAAATTAATACATTAAAGGATTAAGAGTTTTAATTGGACATGGCTTGTTCCTACCCATATTCACCTTCTTCTCAGTGTAATCTCACTCTAATATCCTATTAAGGGGCCACCGAGTGGTATCAAAGTGAAGGTTCCTTTTTTCTATAAATTGATTCTATTGACTATTGAAGTTAAAGTTTCATGTAAATATTATTATCTTCTTGACCCTGGAAAAGTACAATACTTTAAATAAGAACCATACATATTATAGAATACAACATTTTGGAACTATATAAGGAAAAATTGTGGTCATTTTGAATGAGACTTTAAACCCATAAATGGAAGGTATGAATCTTATAGATAAATAATTTATCTTCTTAATGATGTTGTATGAATTATAGTGACCCAGGATTCTCATGCATGTATATTATATATTTTCATATAAATATTAAATACATTAAACAATCACATGTTGAAGGACTATAATATTTTAGTGCCTTTGGAAACATGGATCACAATCATCTAATCTGGTAAATGATCTTCATTGTTTCCAATAAATACATTACCATTTAATAATCCTCATAGACATACCCCACATAAAACATTTATTTATAACCTAGAGAATGGAAACATAAAAAAGGTGAGATTAAATGATAAATATAGGAAAATAAAAGATATATGTAAGCATAACATGGACATAAGGGTATGAAAAGATGATCTTAAAATTTTAAAACCATAACCTGTAAATCAATGAATATAATACTGAGTCATAGAATAAATATTTTTAGTTTATAAGAAATGAATCATAAGATAGTCAAATAACATGATCCCTGAGATCATAACATTGACATAATAAATAGATGCGTGGAACACATATCACCTTATAACATTGTGAACATGCATAAGTAGAAATAGGTTCTCTCATTTAGTTAAGGACATGAAATTAGGTCCTTTTATAAACTTATGTACATGAAACTAGGTCCGCACATATCATTATGGACATGGAAGACAATTCCATGAATAACATTGTGAACATGTAATCAATTTCATGCATAACATTGTGAGAATATAATCTAGTTCAGGCATAACATTTTGAACAAGTAATCTGGCTTAAGTATAATGTTGTGAACATGTAATCAGGTCCATTCATAACATTGTGAACATGTAATCAAGTTCATGTATAACATTTTGAACATGTAATCAAGTTCACGCATAACATATATACTAATGACTTATCCATAATTACCCAATGTATTAGAGGGAGATATAGGTCCCAGTAGTCACATAATGAAATCATACATATATATTCCATGAGACCATAAAATTTCATTATATCATAACCTATGAAATGAAATGGGTATTATAAACATTTTATAATATCATAACCTTTGGAAAAGATACATGCTTGATAATCATTTCATCATATCATAACCCATTAAATAAATTGGGTTTCATCATGGTATAACCCGTGGAAGAGAAATGGGTTTTATAAATAACTTCCCATATTAAACATAAACCATTCAAAGAAATAATAAGAATGGTGTCATTAGATATTATCCATAGTAAATTATAAAATATATCAAAGGATGTCATCTTATATAGAGGAAGATTTTGAATGATCACTTGGATCATTTATTAAGGGAAATAAAATTTATTTGAAAATAAATTCTTAAAACCTAAAACATTTACAAAATCCATTTATTTGAAACGAAATTTCAAAATTTATAATGTAATCTTTAAAATTTATTTAAAAAATCTCTTGATGAAAATATAATTTCCACTCTGAAAATTATTTTTAAAACATAAAGAAAATTAAACCCTTTTCTTTGAAACCAAATTTAAAAACATTGGATTTTAAAAATATTTAGAAAAATATTTTCATTAAAAAAATTATAATCTTTTAAAATAATATTTAAGGAAATTATGGTCATGACAACGGATAAATCCGTACATGCCGAATAATACCTTTTCACCGTAAAAAAGATTAGAAAAGTGACTTGATCAAAAAATGATAAGAATATTCATTTAAAAACCATTTTGAAAAAAGGTAAAAAAGGGGTAAATTTTATTTTTAAAATAATATTAGAAAATTGTAATATTAGAATATTTTTGAAAACATTTTTAGAAAAAATGTCTGGGAAAAAATAGATCTCCAACCAAAGATAGAAATAAAATCATCTTTTCTTCAAAAAATATCATAATTATATTAAGTGAAAAAGAGTTGTAAAATGGTACCATTGAATGAAGATATCATGATTAACTAGAGTAGAATAAAATTCATGAGATGTCTTGAGATATGGATCATAAGACTTCATCAATGGAATAATAATTATAAATAATCCTAATAAATGATGGGATTGTAACAATAAACTCTTACCACTTTCGTTATTTTGAATCATAATCCCCATAAAATAATAATATTAAATAAAGAATAAAATATTATAAAAATAATTATTTTAATTATATAATAATTTAAATTGGAATTATATACACCTTTTAAAAGAATATAGGTGCATAACAAAACATGTGTCTCGAAGAGGGAAAATTGAGACAAAATTCCCTTACTATTTTGGTTACTCTAAAACTATTTACCCATGTAAGGGATATACTAAAATGGATATATAAATACCAAAAATTTTAATTATAATAACATTAAAATTCATTCATTGGAATTATATACACCACATAGAAGAAATAGGTCGTGAATATAGCATGTGTCTCACAAAAGTAAAAAGTGATAAGATAATCCCTTACAATTTGAGTAACCTTTGAATCATGATATCTATGAAATAATAAAATCAATTGAAACATTTAATATCATGTAATAAATGAAATTCATAATATCACATGTCATATGGAATTACATACATCCCAAAAAATAAGTGAGTGGTGAATATGGAATATGTTTTTCCAAAAAAGTGAGACTAAAAATCCTCTTACGATAAGTATTGAATTCCATCATAATCATTAAAAACTATTTTATAATAAATATAAGTTTATTATACATATAAAAAATAACCTTATTTATATATATCATATCATATAATACTTTATTATGAACTTTTATTACCCATTTATTAACAATTCCATGTTAAAGTTACGTTTTGGGTAATAACCACTTTGTTTTTCATATAATTTTTAATTTGTTATATTTTTGTCTCTCTTAATTTGATCATTTTTTTCATAATATAAATAATTATAATCAAGATATTAATTTTATATATAATCATTATATATGTATTTATAGTGATTCATAAAATTTATAGGTAGAAACTAGAATACACTATTAATGGAGATGGTAGGTAATACGTATGCATGTATGATGTTTCTATTTTCTTCTGGGATTTAAGGAAAGAAAATTATATAGTATATTATCATAAAAAATTCATCTTAATGTCATATATATCAAATATTTTTATTAAATACATCCTTAATACATTCCATTTAAAGTGTGAACAAATCACATCGCTTTGTAAGGTGGTAGTCCTCCGTATATACAAACTACATTATCGTATTCCCATAAAATGGAAATCAAAAAGGTATGTGTGATATAAAAAATAAAAAAATCATAATATAACTATAAATATGGTTTATAAACTATTAATTCGTCATTATTACAAAGTTGGAGATGTGGTAATAAAAGAAATAATCGCATCGCTTCATGAGGCGGTAGCTCACTGTACACACGAATGATGATTCTGTATCCCATTAGATGGAAGTGTATGAAGTTATAGGTAATAACATTAAAAATAATAATAAATATATTAAATATATAGAGGGTATAATATAATCTTTATATAAAAATAATTTAATGGGTTTGATTAATAAATAAAACAAAATATATGTTGGCAAATGTTACCTCTTCTTCAGATATCCCCATTTGGTTTGCACCAAAGGACTTCCATGGTTTGATTTATTACAAATGTAAGGATTATAAAATTAATATATTAAGGTGGAGAATTTATTTTTGCAGTTATTTTCTAAAATTATATTTTTATAGGGGGTTAATATTGGAGGAGAGGTGGTGGCCTTTTATAAGTGAGGGAGTGGACACAATTGGCAGTTTTAAAAATAAAGTTATGTATACCCAAGTTTTTACCTAAAAAGGATTAAATAATAGAAAAAACTAGATCCATGAAGGTTTATGGTATAAATATTTTCATAAAATTGGTGTTGAAAAATTTTCTAGGTCATTTTTTCCCTTAAGTTTAATGTTCAGTCCCTTAATAAACATATTTTTCTCTTAATCGTCGCGATTACTTTTATCTGTTTTCACAAATAATTATGGTAAAAAATAAAGCTAGAATCAATATAAATTGTAAATTATTATAATTAAAAATATTTATTCCATATTTTCAAATTCAATTCATAGAAGTGGTAAAAATTAATCTAAAATTAATCCTGCTGATGAGAAGAGACAATAGATTTTTAAAGTGAAAATGTTCAATAGTTTGAAATGTTTTTATGTCCAATTTTAATGAATAGAATTATTTAAATATATGTATAATTGATCTAATTATATATTTAAAACAATTTAAAATATAACTGAACTATAAAATTATTTGAACAAAATGGAAGTTTTCAATTTAAATTTTTTATTTTCACTATTAATTAAAGAATGATTTTTTTTTCAGCAAATTACCACAAATTAATCCTAATATAATATTGACCTCAACACATAAAAAATTAAGTTTATTTTATCAAAAATAACTTATAAAAGTTTCAGAATTTATTTTTAAAATAAGTGTGTCATTAAAAGTTGGAAAACTACATTTTAGAAAAAATACATCTTTTTATGCATAAAATTGGATTTAATATTCACTTTTCTAGAAAATAGATAAGATGAATATAAATTTTTATTTAATATATAATATATAAATTTAATTAAAATGATCATAAGAAATTTTTTGTTTAATTAATTGAGATAAAATGTGTTTGTTCTTAGAAAAATAGTTTTTCAGAAAAAAAAAATTATTTATTTTCAAATAGTTTTTACTTGTATTTAAAATTAATTTCTTACCAAAAAAACTCATTTTATAAACTTGAAAAAAAATATTCATAATATAGGTAATCCTTTTTATTCCCTCTACCAATTCCAAGGTGATAACTATAATATGATTTTAGTAATATTATTAATTATATTTTTTTGTTTGAAAAAACTTAGTTTTGCATGTAACATAAGCTATCAAAGGGACTCATTATTGTATATACAGAAAGATAAACATAGTTTTTCATGCACCTAAAGCATAAATTTTTGTATCATGCAACACAATACATCAAATAATTTTAATTTATTCTAAAAAAATAATTCAACAAAACTCATTATGTTACAGAAATAGATGTGGTACCTTGTAGACTAAGTGTTATTGGGACTAGTGATGATGTGTATATACCAAGGAGTACAAGAAAAGAAGATGAAATTTTATCAAAAAACAAGTACTAACAATTAAATCAAGAATTTTTTAGACTTAAATATAAAAACAAGTCTCGAAACATCAAGATAAAATAGTAAGAAATTAAATTAGTAAAGGCAGGAGGCATAAAAAATACTACTAAAGTTGGAACTAAACTCGGGGACAAGAATTATTCTCCTGAAAAAGAGTTTAATATGATATCCATATTCGGAATAACTCAAATAATATTCAAAATAAAAGATTAAAAATTCCAAATAGGTTAAGAACCTATTGGAAAAGAAGGATGAATTAACTGAACAAGTGAATGTAATGGTTGGAGAGAATACAAGGATTCCATAAGAAAAGGAAATCCTGAAATATTATATTTCTCAAATAAATTCTTAAATGAAAGGGTAATGTGATATGTTGTAAAAAATTTCACTCAAATTATTATTAGAGATTAATAGAGTGAAAAATATCAATTTTCAATTTAGTACCCAAATTGAATCTCGGATAATGAAGATCCACCATTTGGAATAAGAATTAGACTCAACGAAGAACCAGTTAGATTCCAAGGGTAATCCTAAACTCGAGAATACTTTAAATTTTTTGTTTTATCACCCTTAGTAAGGTGATTATGAAATAAAGAATAATTAATAAATATCATAAGAAATAAATTAAATCATTCTCATGCCCAAAGACTATACTCCATAGGTAAATTTGGTTTTGGTTGTGAAGAAACACACCACTAAGATAAGAAAAGAAAATATCTATGAATATTCCCAATAAAATGGAACGTTGTTAAGGTGATGTAAATTAAAATACAAATATCCCCAAAATAGGTAATATATAGCCTTATGTGGACTTAATCAAGGCATGGTAACATGTTTTACTTTTGTTGGATACATATACACACTTCTATTTTTTTGTGTTGAGGCATAGGAATATATAAAACCTTCTCAAGAGAGTTAAAAACTTTAAAGACTAATTCTACAAGTAAATTAAAGGAGGTGCGGATCTTATCTCAATAATTTTTATAATTGTTACCCTAAAATAAGTGTATATTTTAGTGGATATTTTTTGAGAATTATGAGATGATATATAACAACACAAAATTTTATAAATGAAATTAATTTTTTAATGAATAAATGAATTATTAATTATTGTTATTATAGAAAACACATGAACTATATTTTATTTTTTACTTTAAGGTCATTATAAAATATGGTCATAATTCATTTTTTTGGTCTTATGATACAATTAAGGATCATAACCATTGAAAATATATCTATTTCATTATGATCTTTAATATTTGTATATATTAAAGGTTATAATAAAGTCTAACTGACACAGATGAAAGAAGTGATGTCCTCAACCAGTAGGATCGTACACTGTGAAGCCCGTTTATTATAGCTTTTATGTTTTCTCACATCCTTTTAATTTTCTCTTGACCAATATCATTCCAAGATTAAAAAACTAAAACATGAGAAATACCATTTTGGGATAATCTCAGTATTATCAAGATTATGTCCCAAACCATGTTCGTCAAACCACTCTAACAGAGTACCTCCATCAGACACCATACACTTAGAGCATGTGATGGAATAATAAAAATTTATGTATCTAGAACCACGTAGCATTAATTTTTATATTTTATTTTTAATTAAATAGTTATTATGTTTATAACATTTTAATATTACATTATAGATGATTATATAATTAATTTGATAAAAATTAAATTTTTATACGAAGGAATCAAAATTAAATTTTTGGGAAATATATCGTTTCAATTAAAACACTCTATTTCATAAAATCAATAATTTTTAAAATAATTTTTTTCTTCATGAACTATTCTTATTAAATAATATTTATTTGAAAATAAATGAAAACATAATTTAATTAAGTCCAATGTAATTTTTATAAGGGTCAGAAAGTGGCCAGTATTATAAAAACTAGTATTAAAAAGTAAATAAGGTTTTTCACTAAAAAAAAATAATTATCATATTTAGAATATTCTTAATGCTAAATATTATTTTTGAAATAAATATACTGAAATTATGAAATGGATATTTTTTCATAATTTTCTGAGATAGTTGGATTTTTAGGTAAAAGTTAAATATATTATAAATATACAGTATGAATTGTGACATTATAATAGCCTAAAATTGTTGTAATAAACACAATAAATGGAATCCAATTCCATAAAAATATTTCCCCTTTAAAATAATGTGTTTTTTAAGGTATTTAATAAATTTTATAAAAATATAATGAATCATTCAAAAACTTAATTATATTTTACGGTTTTAAAAATAATTCATTAAGAACATGACTAACTTTCACATCATAACCAGTTTTATTTTAAAGAGATAAATTATTATCATAATTAAGTATATAATAACACTCTTATTTGGTAGAAACTATGAGATGGTTTAGGGTTTTGATTATTTTATAATTTAGAGTCGAAAACCAATATTTAGAAATTAAAAAATAATTTCCCTCTATTTTCTATAAATACCCACCTAACCTCCCATTAATCATCTCTAGATGCTCATTTAGAATTAATTTTATCTCCATTTATCTACCTAAATCTATCCTAAGGTGTTCTTAGTCTCTTAATAAGATCCTCCTATGCTTTTATAAGCAACCCCTCAAGGTAAGGGATTATCATCCTCTTGTTTTTATTCAGGTACTTTCTTCATACTAAGCCTTTGGATTTTCAATTTTTCATATTGTAATGTGTTTTTTCACAAAAAATTATTTTATTATTATTCCCAATTCATGGTTGGCCACCTTCAACTCTCGTTAAACCCTTCCATGAACCTATATTAAACTCGTTATGCTGCCAAAATTATCCCATGATTTTTCATCCCAAATATTTTTTTTGTATATAACAATCCCCATTTCCACTCAAGGTTATTCACCTAGGTGTTACCTTTAATTATTTATTGTGGATTTACAATTATATAAACCACAATATTTAATTATGGGATTAAAATTGATGAAATATGGTCTTATATTGTATAATAATTGTGGAAAACAAACGCATGTACATGATATGAATGTGGGGGTGATCCATAAATTATATATCCCTCTAATACATTGGGTAATGTATTTATCTCATGAGACACCATGTATGGTTAATGAACAATTAACAAAAGAACATTGTGTTATGATTTCTTATAATTTAGCAATGACTTATTCTTATGATGTCATGATTTATGTTGTTTCCTTGATGTTGTCGTCTTATGTCATGATTTGTTGTTCATGATTAAAAATATCACCCTTTTATGTCACCATGATATATATATTGACTTATTAGTTAAATTAATCATGATATGACTTAATTATTCACATAATGGGATTTATATCTGACTTGTTTCATATATACATCCTTAGTTTATCTTGTAAATTTTTATATATTAAATGAATTTAAGGGAATGATGTGGATTTTTTTAATATTATTATTATAACACTATTTAAACTTATTATGATATGTATCTAATTACCCAAAGACACTATAACTCTCAAAAGTTCTGTATTCTATTGCATCTTTATGTAATAAGTCATTAAATATAGTGTAAAAGATATGGGTTATCAAAGTTCTAATCCTGAGAAAGGTTTAATTATTTTTTGGGATTAGGATTAGAAAGCCTTAGTGAAAACCTTTGGGGTAAGACTAAATAATAGAAAACATTCCTAAATGTTATTAAAGTATAAATTCGATGGTTTCCAATAAAATAAATCTTTGTTTGGATATTACAATTGGATGTGGATATGGTACAATTGTACCATGGGTTATAATCCTCAAAAAGAATCATTGGGGATTAACTCAATCTTTGCCTAAATAAAGATGAAGTTTCATTAATTTAAACCTAGTTTGATACTCTTATGGGATATAATTTTGTAAGTTCAAAATATCTTTATGAACCATTATTCGGGGAGAGAAATGAGTGTAAAATTTTATGTCTGGAAGTAGAATATGGATAACTTATATTGAAACCTAAAAATTTATAAATTAAGGAATACATGCCATTTATGTGCTATCCCTTCAATGTTCATAGTTTCCCTTTTATTTTTTTAATTTTTTAGAAATTATCATCCATAATTTTTATTTATTTTATCCAATTTTAAAAAATCAGAGGAACTGAGTCGACAACCAATGGGATTGTCAATGTGATGTCACCCAAATTAGATACACAACCTGATGGGAGAAGGAGTTTTGAACATTAGTACAATACTTATTGAATTAACAAATATTTTAGTAAAAACAAGAATTAGGGAAAATCCATATCCCCAAATAAATAAATTATTGTAATTGATACCTTTATGCGAAAAATGCCTCTAAAATTTGACTGTTATTTCGATCCCATGGAATAATTGATCCACTCCATTGAAAATATATACTCTTTCCTTAAATGATATGTGTAAGAGAAGGTAATTATAAGAAGGATAATGTAGTTAAAATTAGAATTTTTTCAATAATATGAAGCTCAAATAAGATATTGATGTGATGGAATTGAAAGAATTCAGGAAAATTATTTTTGAAAAAAAATACGCACACTCTCTAACTTAAGATCGATAGGGAGTTTCTTGGCCTCATGAAAAAGGATGATGAATCCATCAAGGCGTATAACAAAAACTTTACAAGACATTTTTGATAAACATCAACCTATTTTATAGACCCAAAAAGTAAATTTGACCCCTTCTTTAGTAGGATAAATCCAAATATATGAAAAGTTTTAGTTTAATGAGACTTAGACATCTATGAAGTTATTATCTGATGTTCTATGAATTTTTAAATGGAGATTAGTGAATCTCAAGGGTATTATGGGTCTGGAGAAACGAAATATATAATGTATTTTAATTATGGTGGAGTGAGGTAAAAATATCATGGGGTTAATAAATTCCAACATAAAACTTGTCAAAAGTCTAGGAAGAAGTGTCCCTAAAATTTCATGAAAGAAACAAGGAAATGCTTTATGTTTGAGAAGGAAGGTCACATAGATAGAAAATTATAATGGGATAAACCCTAAAATTTGATATAATTAAATAATTAATAAGTAAACACTCACCCTACTTTCCAAGGATTCAACTACAAAGAAAAAATTAAACTTTTTGAACCAATTCACTATGCTAAGGGTTTTCTATGATAACTAACGACAACAACATCCAAGGCATAGTGAGAAAGAGTGATCTTATGCCATCAAAACTACTAAGTTGTATCTGAAAAATATAGTGGTGATGGATATGATAGTTATTTATTCAACTATAAAAACATAATATTTTATTATGGTTCTGAAAATTATTTTATATCATGAAAGTTTAGTATAGCTATTCAAACACCACCTAAAAACATGGATTTCAATATATTAGTGAAAATGGAAAAATGAAAAATTATTGTATCCAAATTATATAGCTTCTCCCTTATAAATATATCTAAGTTGAATTTATAAGTGAACCTTATTATAACCCCTTTAGAAAAATTCAATGTTATTCTAGGTATGGATTGTCTTTCCTTATATTTAACAAACATATATTGTTGAAAGAAGTAACCATTCATATCACCAATATCCCTCTGATTCTATAAAATATTAAGGAGGTTAATAAATCTCCTTTGGAATAATCATCCCGATCCTTGAAATTATTTACTTTTGAGAAAGTGTATCTATATGAAATGATTTAGAATAAGGAAAATATCATCCTTGATTAAAAACCCAATGTAATTGAATACGTTTATTTGGTCCATGAATAATTTTCTATTATTCCTAAAATTTGAGTGGTTGAGTTCTCGATTGAACGTATACCCAAATATTTTTCAATATTTTAGTCTCTATATAGAATGTAATATTTTTAACTTGAAGAGGAAAAGAATAATCTACATAAGAATTTGTAAAAATGGTTTATATGACCAAGTGCTTCACTATGGGGTCAACTGGTCCATTTTATCAAGAAGAAGGATGGTTCAATGAACATATAAATTGATTATCTTGAGATAAAAAATATCACGATCAGGAAAAGTTATATTCTTCTATGAATTGTTGAATGGTTCAATCAGATACATGGATCATAGTACTTTGCTAAGGTGGATCATCAGTTAGGATATTATCAAGTAATGGTGAAGAATAGTATATCACCATGGTGGTTTTTGTATAAGTTATGGTCACTAAAATTTTGTAGTCATTCCATTTAGACTCATTAATTTTCTATATACCTTCATGAAATTAATGAATAGAGTATTTAGGAAATACATTGAAAAATTTATGGATGTATTTATTGATAATATTCTTATATATACAAAAATCAAGGTGGAACATGAGGAGAATTTAAATTGAGAACTAAATACCTTAAAATGAAAAATAGAAAGAAAAGTAAAAAAGTGAGTTTGAGAGGGAGAAAGTAATATTCCTAGGGAATGTTGTCAATGTAGAATGGATATTTATAGATCCTTCAAAGAAAGAGGTGATTAAAGGATGGCTCTGACCAACATATGTGATAAAGATCCATAGATTACCTAGGTTAGAAGGGTACCATATTCAATTTGTGAGAAAATTTTCATAATTGTATATCCCACTAACTAGATAACTTGGAATGAAGTAATTTTTTTATGGACTAATTAATATGAGGATAGATTCAAAGGCTAAAAGAAGTGGCTAATCAGTTCACCTTTGATCACATTACCCACCAGTGGGGAAGGATTTTTTATCTACAATGATGTGTTTAAATGGTATTGGGTTTTATATTCATGTAAGAAAAAAAGTGATAGCTTATACCTCTTATGAATTAGATATCCACGAGTAAAACTACCCATCCCTTGATCTAGAATTGGCAATAGTTATCTTGGGATTAAATATTTTTTCGGATTATCTCTATGGGGAGAATTGTGACATATATACGGATCGTAAAAGGATTAATTATATACTAATAAAAAAGGACATAAATATTTCCCAATGAATTTGCTTTGATATTTTCAAGGATTATTATTGTTCAATCCATTATTATTGGCCCCCTCTAGTTTTAATGATAAACATCAAGCTTAATTAAGTAAAATCATGTTAAATAATGTTTTCTCATGTCTAATTATGTTCATATGAATTTAATATATTATGTTATCATTTTACATCATAAGAAATGATGTTAAAAACTGACCAAGTATAAGTCACCTTTTAAGGTTGAGTCACTGTTAAGACAGACTCACTATTGGAAATCTCACTAATGGAACAAATCGGCCAAATATGATTTACTATTGAGATGGAATCACTGTTAAGATGTATCACTATCAACATTCTCACTTTCATCACATATGATGAATTCTAAAAAAGGATGAGACATCATTGTGAAACCCACTAACAATAGCCTCTTAGAATTTTTTCTAAGGATGAGACGTTGTTGTATCAAGCTACTAACAGTCTCAGAATTTTTGCTAAAGATGAGACATTGTCAGATAAAGCTACCGACAGAGCGACTTACAAATATAAAGATTTTTTTTGAATATAGATAGTTCAATTCATTGTTAAGATGACCTACCTTCATAGTGATTTACCAATATTGAGTCACCGATACTTGACTCAACTTTGATGATTACAAATTACATTAAGTATAAGACACAATTACTGACACACTGTTTCAAGACACCAATCCGGAGTCAACATTAGTAGTCACCATTCCAAGTCATCATTACAATTCATTGTTTAGAGGCACCTTCACTTATTAATTTTCCATTTAAATTCAAATTTATTTCTAACGGTCATATTTGTGAAACTTAGTACTTCTGTTTATTTTAATGACATTGTCTGTCTTTTTTAGAAAACCTTTAAATTAATGTTATACTGTAGTATGAGGTATGAGGAACTTAGATACAATCGATAACATGATATTTGTTGGATTATGTGTATAAATATAATTCATAATCAAAAATAAAAAGCATGGATAATTCATTCATCTTAGAAAAAAATGAGAACATCTAACTGTGTAAACACAATGATACAACTGAGAACTTAGACCGAAGAACTATTTTCATCAATATACAAAGTGAAAAGAAGAGATCATTAGGAAAATATTATGCATCACTGGTAGTAGAAGACAGAATCCCTCATGATGATCTATTTTTCTGTCTAATTTTGAAAGCTGACTCAAGATACATTCCATCATAACATCGAGGAGTTGCATGTTGTATTACTAATCACACATTTCCTTCTAACTCTATTCTCTTTATGTTTTCTCTTCTTGTTTATTATTTTTACATTACGAGAAATTTTTTTATATCTGTAATATGAACACACACTAACTCCTATGAAAAACTATAGAATACACTAATATCATCAGAAACTATCGTTTACACCTTACACTACACTTGGATAATAGTGGAAGAGGCCCATGCATGACCTATTTGTTTTTTCAATAACATGAAAACTGTGGATGAGATCTATTTGAAATGGATAGTTGTGTATGTTGTTTCTTACCCTTATATATGGTGTATATCAACGTTTATTTATATAAACTTATTAGTGGTAGATAATTACCAAGTGTGGAGGATTGTGTCTTGGCTTGAGACTGAACCTCTTGCCTTTATTCTGTTCTACTCTATCAAGTTTAGTTTTATATGTTTGTGTTTATTTAAATTAGAAACAATCACTATTCTTTGATAATTAATCTTAAATAGTGTTTATATTAGAATGTTTTTAGTAGATTGGTTTCAAAAGTTAGAGTAATAATTCATATATTTTTAACTGATAACTCATTACTCTTTGAGAAATCCATCAAACAATCAAATCTTTAAAAAATACTCTTTTGGTTAACTGGTCTCTTTTGTAGTTAAAATTGGTGAACATTTTATTAAACATATTTGATAGAAAGTTTTTATAGAAACTCAATTCACCCCGTATTGAGTTTCCATCTCTTACCAACATTTGGTATCATAGGATTATTACTTTTTGGTTTTCAAAGTTTTAGGTTTTTCAAATATTTTCAACTACGATTTTAGTTTTATTTTAAAGATATAAAAATTTATATCAACTCAAAAAATTTCGTTATTTAAAACTTGTTTTAATTATTTAACATGAATAATATATAGGAATGTTCTTCTACCAATAAACCGTCTTATTTAAATGGAAAAAATTATGCTCAGTGGAAAATCAAAATTAAATTCATTGAGAAAGCATGGGTCTTGAAATATGGTCTTCTATAGTTGATGAATATAAGATTCATACAACTGTTAGAAACACTTGGGATAACCCAACTAACGTATAATATAATAATAATTTCAAAGATATAAATTCTTTATATTGTTCTCTAAGTGATTAATAATTCAATAGGACTTCTTCATGCAAAAAAATCTTTGAGATTTTATATACATTAGTTGTTTCACATGAAGGAACCACTAATGTTAAGGAAATGAGTCTTAACACACATAGTATTAAATATGATAACATAAAAATGAAGCATCGTGAGCCTATATCTGACATGTATTTCATGTTCAATGAGATCTTAAATATAATGATCTTTTTGTGAAAGAAAATAACTAAAAAAGAATAGATCATGTAAATCTTGGGATGTCTTATAGAAAGATGGAGAGGACCCCAGTATCAATTAGGGAATCATGTGACATATATGTACTACCTGTAAAAGAGA
This sequence comes from Viscum album, assembly GCA_963277665.1. Classification (NCBI taxonomy): domain Eukaryota; kingdom Viridiplantae; phylum Streptophyta; class Magnoliopsida; order Santalales; family Viscaceae; genus Viscum; species Viscum album. The sequence continues at coordinate 279,812,042 of OY728165.1, read as the reverse complement.
TAATAGGAATGTTAATTATGTACGATGAAGAAATGAAGGTTAACAGAGAAGAAGATGATGAACCTAGAAGAAAGTCAGTGACTTTAAAAACCAATACATCCAAAAAATTGAGAAAAATAATTTTCATGTTGAAAGTCCCGTAAATGAAGATTCATCAACTGATAGTGATGAGGACATGTATCAATTATATAGAAGATTTAATAAATTCTATAGAAAGAAGAATTTATTTAGAAAGCCTAGCTACAAATAGAAATATGACAATAAAGGTAACTGGATTAATGATTGGAAAATAAGTGAGAATATAAATGAGATAGTATACTATGAATGAAAATTCAAAAAGGACATGTGAAGGATAAATAAACAGGGATGAATTAAAAGAAGAAATATGAGGACAAGGAAAAAAATTACAAGAAGGCATTGAAGGCTACCTTAAGTGATTCTAAAGACAACTCCAGTGAATCTAAATCATCTCATGATGAAAAGGCTGATAAAAACAACATGAATTTTATGAAAAACATATCTAAGGTCACCTTAGTATCTCATATGTAGAATTATTATTATTATCGAGATGAATTTGAATCTAACCATTTGGAAAATATGACTATTGAGGATATTTTTGAAGACTATAAAATGATGGAGGTTGATTTCAATGAACTTTAAGATAAATATAAATATCTTAAAAAAATCATGATCTTTCTACCACTCTTATATAAGAACTCACTATTGAGAAAGAGAGAAATTATCAACTACTCAATAAGAAGACTGAACATAAACATTCTAATGGGCTATTAAAGTAGGATCTGGAAAAATTTACCAATGGTAAAAATACCATACCTTAAATTCATGGAAAAAAATTTTCTTTAAAATTCTCTACTAGAATTGTCTATCAACCTGGATAATGGAATTTTGTTAAAACAAATGTAGTTTCTTGGATATGGAAAATTTTGTTTTATGCCCATATTTGAAAAAAGTTCTACAAGTTCCATCACTGTAAAATCCATTACTACTTCTAACTCTTTTGGACTAAATAGAGTTTATTATCTAAAACATTACAAAATATATTCAAGAAACCCATTAAGAATATATGGGTTCCTAAATCCTGAATTACTAATATTACTGGACCCAATAAAATCTGGGTACCAAAGTCTTTTCTTGTTTAAACTATTTTTGTAGGAAATTTGTTTGAAGAGTTCCTATAAAATCTTGTGGTACATGGACAATGGGTGTTCAAAAAACATAAAATGGGGCTACTATAGCTTCAAGAACCTCATAAATATATATGGTGGACATGTCAACTTTGTTGACAATGATAAATAGAAAATTATTAGACTTGAACAAATCAGTAACACTAACATAGTTTTAATTTATAAAGTTTTTTTATTAATGGTATAAAGTAAAATCTACTTATCATTTCACAGTTATGTGATGATGTATTTCATGTTAAATTTTAAAATTATTATGGTAATATTTTCAATTATAAGAATGATTTATTATTTACTGGTTTTAAAAATTAAAATGTTTATGCTCTTAATTTCGATTACTTAGTCTCACAAAATGATTCTTGTTTAAGTGTCTTTCACAAATAGTATTTCATCTAGCATAGGAGACAAGGCCACTGTAACATTCACTCTCATAGAAATATTAATAGAAAAGTATTAGTCAAGGATCCTACTAAACTAGCATTTCCAAATTATAAAGTATGTAATCCTTATTGAAAAGAAAAATAGCATAAAATATCTTTCAAACCAAATAAATAAGTTTCAACTTCTCAACCTATTGAGTTTCTTCACATGGATTTGTTTGGACCATCAATAGTTTCATGTCTAAATGGGAATAACTATGTCTATGTTCTATTTTATGACTTTTCAAGGTATACTTGGACCTTATTTTTATCTCACAAAAGTGAGGATTATTCTTATTTCACCAAGTATACTAAATCAATAGAAAACATAAGTGGACTTAGAATCAAAACCTTAATAAGTGATTGTGTCCATGAGTTTTGAAAATCAAGAATTTGAATCTTTTATCTCAAAAAATTTCTATAGTTACAACTTATATAGTCTTAAGAAACCACAGTAGAATGGAGTTGTAGAAAGGAGAAATAGGACCTTACAAGAGTTAGCCCAGACTATGCTTATTGAATATGATCTACTAATTTATTTTTGTGTAGAAGCTCTGGATACAACATTATATATAATTAATAGAGTTTTAATTAGACCTATCCTAATGAAAACCCCATATTATATATGGAATAATAGGAAAACCAGGGTTAATTACTTCAAAGTTTTTGGTTTCAAAGTCTTTATTCTCAATAAAAAAGATAATGTTGTCAAATTTTCCTTTAAGAGTTATGATGGAATCTTCCTAGGTTTTTCAATCTCTAGTAAATCATTTAGAGTCTTCAATAAGAGAACCAAATTGGAGGAAGAATCTATGAATGTCAAGCTTGATGAAACATATGCACAAGAATCGAAAAACTACTTAGGAAATTCTATGAATAATATGTCGAATCTAGACCAAAATCGTAAACCTTATAATTCTATTGTTAAACAAGCAGTAAGAAAATATAATTCTGGAAAATTTCAAAACTCTAACAAAAAAGAACCCAAACTTGCATAAGAAACTGAAGTGACCAGTCCTTAATTTTCTATATCTATTAGAACTCTTAAAAACCATCCTTTAGATGTTGTTGTTAGAGGATTAGAGAAAGGAATCTAGACTAAATCTTCTCTAACACTATTGGAAAATGGGTCTATACCCACATTTTTCCTAAAAACCGTGGGTATAGACCACTATTTACCAACGATTTTCATGAACCATGGGTATATTTGACATTTTCTAACCTATACCCACAGTTCTTGCTAAACTGTGGGTATAGGGTACCCCCTTAAGTGTGTGAAGCTAAAAAAATGTGTTGTAATATTGTGGGAAAACCTATAACCAAGGTTCTCAGTAATCCTTGGGTATAAGTGAGATCTATACCCATAGTTTTGATGAACCGTGAGTATAGTCTTTGATATACAAGCCTATACCCACAGTTCATAAAAATAGTGGGTATATGTGACTTCTATACCAACGGTTTTATTGAATCGTGGGTATATAGTCCCTTATGTTTTGTGTAATATATATATATATAAATATATAAGAGAATATATGTTCATATAACCATAATTTTAGTCGGTATAGTGGTAGTGGATTTCATTTCTATTGAATTGGAGTGGGTTCGAAACCCTCCGCAACATTTAATTACCCATATTTTATGAATAGATATATAAAATAATATATATAAATTTTAATAAAAATCTATTTGTAGAAGTGGTTTGTTTGTTTGTATGTAGAGTGGAGACTTGAGTTCGACACCTACGACACTATTTTTTAAATACAGACAATCTTGATTAATATATTTAAATTAATTTTAAAAAATTCAAATATAAGTAGGGAAGCATATGTGGTTAGACGATTCGTTCAGGATGAGTAGGTTTCCAGATCGAAACATGATGGAGGTTCTTTTTATATACAGAAAATTATAATTAATATATTTAAGTTAATATATATATATATAAAAATAATTTGGGAAACTTGGTTATTCAAAAGATTCATCCAAAGAGGATTCGGTTTCAGGATCGAAACACGCTGCACGTTTTTATTTCTATACGGACAATTTGTATTAATATATTTATGACAATGTAAATATACATAAATGTAAGTGGTTCGGTTGGGGTGGTGAGAGAATGTTGTTGGATCTACACCCACTGTTCGTATTTTTCTAATATTTATACCCATAGTTTTCAAACCATGAGTATAAGGTTAAGACATGGTGGCACATGGTATAAGTCTATATGGGAAAATGCTATACCCATAGTTAAAACTATGGGTATAGGTTGTGGATCTATCCAGACACCTAAGTTTCCCACAGTTCCCAAAAATGTGGGTAGAGGGTATACCCACGGTTCCCAAAACTGTGGGTATAGGTTATTACCACATTTTTAGGGGCTATACCCATGCTTTTGAACCGTGGGTATAGGTTATTTTTCCCTTAGTTTAAAAACCATGTTGAACGTCAAGTATTTTTGTCAGATATTGAACCTAAGATTATCAATGATTCAATCAATGATGAATTCTAGATCATGTCTATGCAAGAATAATTAAATTAGTTTGAAAGAAACTAAGTGTGGGAACCTGTTGATAGAACCAAAGACACCTTGACCATAGGAACTAATTATTTGTTTAGAAACAAAGTTGATGAATCTATAACTGTATTAAAGAACAAGGCTAGATTAATGGAACAACGTTATAGTGATGAAGAAGGTATAGACTATGAAGAGACCTTTACAGAGTACCCCAACATGAAGCCATTAGAATACTGCTATATTATGAAGAACATATGAATTTCAAACTTTAATAAATGGATGTAAAAAAGTGAATTCATGCATAGTTATATAGTTGATGATTTATTTATTGAAAAACCCACCAGTTTTTAAAATCCTCATTTTCTAAATCATGTTCTTAAGTTAACAAATGCTTTTTATGGTTTTAAACAAGCTCCAAGTGTTTTCTATGATAGGCTCAACACTTTACTTATTTCTATATGTTTTTCTAAAGGTATAGTTGATCCTAATATTTTCATAAAAATAATCTCTATATATATTTTAGTTTTTCAAATATATGTTGATGATATTATATTTGGATCTTTAAAAAATTCTTTATGCATTGACTTTTCAAAAATAGTGCAAAATGAGTTTGAAATTTGTTTAATGGGTGAACTCAAATTATTTCTTGGATTTAAAATTTATCAATTTAAAGAAGGTATTATTTTAAATCAATGTAAATATACTATAGATATTTTAAAATGTTTTGGTTTGAATAGGATTAAATGTAGTGATACTCCTACGAGTACCACATGTAAATTGGATCTTGAGGAATATAGAAAATCAGTGGATCAAACGATTTACAGAGGGATGTTTGGAAGTATTATATATGTGAAAGTTATCTGACCTGATATTATGTTTATTTTGTGTATGTGTGCTCAATTTCATGAAAATCTTAAAGAGTAACAACTTCTTGTAGTCAAAAGAATTTTTGAATACTTAAAATCTACAACTAACTTAGGACTGTTCTACCTGAGAGGAAAATCATTTGAAATAGCTATTATGATGCTTATTTTTCTAGTTTCAAGTTAGATAGAAACATAACCTCTTGAGAATTTCACTTTTTGGGCAAGTCACTAGTTTCATGGTTTATAAGAAAAAAAATTGTCGCATTATCTATTATAGAAGCTAAATACAAAGATTCTGGTAGTTGTTGTGCTCAAATTTTGTGGATGAAACACACATTACTAGACTATATATATAAATTTAGGAATGTGCCTATAAACTATGAAAACAAAAGTGATATTAACATTTATAAGAATCCAATTTATCATTCAAGAACAAATCATATTGATGTAAGAAGTCACTTTTTGAGGGATCCATGTCAAATGGGTGATATAACTCATAAATTCAGTGTTATTGAACATCAACTTACTGGTATTTTTAATAAGACATTAAATTCCGAGAGAATGATTTAAATCAGACATTATTTAGGGATGATCAATTTTGAGTCACTTACTATTAATGAATCACCATTGGGGCTGACTGCTAATGACTCACCGTTAGGACTCACCTTTGTGACTCACCAATAATGACTTACTATTGGGACTCATCAATCAGGACTCACCAATTGCACACACCATTGTGCCTTACTGATCTTTACTTTGTGATTTTTATGTCTCAAACATAAAGTCAATGTTTTATATATTTTACATTATTTTATTCCTCATTTTCAATTTATGATTTTTAAATCCCTGGATGATAAAAATCAAATCGATCCAAATCATTTTTCACATAATCTACTATCTAAACCAAACCTTTCTCTCCCAATCCTCTTTTCCTTCTTCCTTCGAAACAAACCATTCATAATGGTTTGAGTGAATCATTTATTTGAGACATATCCAGATGAGTCTCATCCTTCGAAAAAGAAAAATGGAGAATCGAGTGATCCTAAACCCATACCTGTTAACCCAATCTTTCCAATATAGTAGTCATACCTAAAAAAGAAATTCATGTTGATCGGATCTTGTCTAGTAAGTCTCTTGTTATGAAAGTATTGAAAGAACAATGTTGGTGGGAGTGGTTATCTAACAAAAAGAGGCCACATTATCTGATGTTAGCTCATGAGTTATATCTTTATTCAGATTTTATTCTTGAGGGAAAAAATGGATTTTGGATAAATTCAAGAATTAATGGAAAATTATTTCCTTTTCCTCTAAGTAATGGGTTAAATTATTGAAACTACTTCATGAAGGTATTTTTGAAGATTATCAAGGAAGTGTTCCTACTTCATTTGATACTTTTAGTTATGAAATATCCTTGACTGAGCTAACTAGTTATGGTATCACCAGAAGACAAATAGAAACTAAACTAGATAGAGAATGATGATTTTTGTTTAATATTATTCAGAATAATCTTTTTCCAAGGAAAGGGGACTTTTCCTCCTTAAAGAATCAAGATGTTTATTTGTTGTATCTGATGAAGCAAGAGAACAAGATCAACATTTTTCGATATCTTATGTTGCATATGAGTGATATGATAAAGACTCATTCAAATTAAAACTCTTTTTTATTCAAATATTATTTCTATTATGTTAAAAGTTAAAGGTGTGCTGACTAAAGATAAAGTAACAATCATATATTGTGATGGTATTTTAATTACCAAAGAAATACGTAAAACGATGATAAATGGTTGGAATCCTTGGAAGGGATAGTGGGTAGAAGATAATGAGAAAATTTATGAAGAGTTCATTCATGTTCAATACCCCACAAGACTGAAATATATGGATGACCCTGATCTAGGACAAGATGAAATTGTGAAGTATTCATATGAGAAGGAGAATGAAGCTGTGGCAGATAAAAAAAAATCTCTTATTGATTATAGAAGTGATCCTAACATTGTGGGAAGCCCAGAAAGAATTACTTATGAATCACCTAGCCCTCCAAAATCTATTCTAACAAGATAATTTATCCAAATGATGATGAGGAGGAAATAGAAGAGTATGAGGATGTTGAATATGCCAGAAGAAGTGGAAGTGAAGAGGAATAAGAAGAGAATAATGAAGAGAAAGAGAATGAAGAAGGGGATGAAAATGAAAATTAGGAAGATGAAGAAGAAGTGTAAGAAGAGTCTAGTGAAGTATAATAAAGTGATTCAAATGAAGAAGAAGAAGAAGAAAGTGGTGAAGCTAATGGTGAAGCTAGTGGTGAACCTACTAATCCTGTTAGTAATGAAGGGACTGTAGTAGAACCTGAAATCCCTACTGAACCATTTTAGTGGTAAGGAAAATAGTTTTAGAAACTAAAAATGCTATAGAGTTAGTGTTAGTAGAGGAATAAGTTTGAAATTTTAATGTGTAAGAACAAGTTCATGTTTAGAAAAATGCATCTATTGAGGGTGAGAAACACTCTAACAGATTAAGAGTTTCTACACTTACTCTATTTAATGTAACATCTTTAATTTAATGGGAAATTAAACCTGGATATCTCACCCTCGGCTTAAACTATCCAGATTCTAATGATGAATCTGATCAATTAGTGGCTCCTGCTCCTACTCCTCTAGCTTTAACATTGTTTTTTGACTTTGTGAGTCAGAATAACTTCATATTTTTTAAATAAAAATTATGTTCTCTTTCAAAAAAAATTATCCATCCTTGACCAACACCAGTTAAAAATCTTAGTGAAACTGATGCTTCCATGATCATAGAGAAATTTTTCTCCCATATTCAACCTCAAATAGTTTCTAAGATTTAGGAAGGATGGAGAATAAAAGATTAAGTGACGAACTGGATTCTCTAATTATCATTGTTAAAGTCATTTATTTTGAGTATAGAGAATCTTTGGTAGGTTTTGTCAAAAGTCTTAGAGATATATCTTCATAGGATGATACACACCATCCTACAACACGTGACCTATAACTTTTAAGATCAATTCTTAGAGGGGAATTAAAAGGTTACTCCACATATTAAACTACTTCTATTGACTCCTTGAATATTTATATATTCAAATAAGTGATCTGTGAAGAACTAAAGAGTATGATTGGTTGTTCAGATTAAGAGATATTATGAAAAATTAAATAGAATAGTGATCATGTGAATGACATGGTAAGTTTTTACATGAAAGGGTCCAATACTACTCAAGAAGAGATCACCAAAAAAGTATATTTCCACTTTAAAAGTATTTATATGATACATTAGATGGATATTAATATGAAATACATGGTTGAAAATTTGATGCCGCCTCCAGTCACACAAGACTTCAAGGAACAAGATAAATATCTCAAGGGGCTCACCCCTACCCTTAATATATTCATGGAAAATAAGGTTGATTTTACCAAGGATATGGATAAAGGTGGGAAGATAATAATGGATTTCATCATTCTTTTGAAACCCAACTTTCAAGTCTATAGTACAATTGTTGTATCTCCAGAGGTATTTCTCATTCGACCTATGACTACGAATTTTTATTCCAGATCCATCTACCTATCAATTGATCCTCAGTACAATGTTTTTTTCACTGAAAACCCTTTTTCTCTTCTTCCTACAACCCTTAAACCATTTCCTATGACTCCATATGTAGAGACCTTAATGTTGACGTACATGGACATTACATTACTTTTGTGGAATACTTATTACATAACAAAAACAGACACCAAAGGACTGTAATATTTTAGTGCCTTTGGAAACTTGGAACATAATCTTCTAATCTTGGTGAAAGATCCTCAACATCTCCCATAATGATCTTCCCTTTTTTTCTTACCTAAAACCTTTCCTTGTATCCTGTGGAAAAGAAAACATAAAAAGGGAGAGCTCAAATGCTCAGTAAGGGTAAACATGGATAAAATAAAACAAATAATATACATTTGAACTTAAAAACCTGAACATAATGTTTAAACATGAAAAACTTGAGAAATGACATAAAACATGGAAGTAAGTAAGGAATAGATCATAAAGTAACATAAATCATGATAAAATAACATGGGAATAAAACATGTAATTGTGTCAACCATTAATCACATGATATGATTTCCATAGTAGCCAATGCATTGCTGCCAAGACCATCTTAGTGGACAAATTCCCTTTCGGAATCGAGTTCACTCCTCGTTCTAGTCCTATAACACTGAACCAGATTAACTTACCATTCCAGCCATGTCTATCTCATGAGATATAAATCTTTACCCAATGCATTGGAGGGAGATATAGGTCCCACCCATCTCATAATAAAATCATTATTACTTGTGCCACAAAAAAAACATACATCATTCATAATAACCCAATGAATAAAATGGGTTTCATAAACATCATCCCATCATCACATAATCCATATAAAAGGAATTTATACCATTTCATTATAAGAAAATTGAAACCATGTAAATTATATAGACATGATACTTGAAACATACACATATGAAATAATGTCATCTTAGATAAAAAATGGTTTTGATAAAACACTTGAAATGAATTCTTGAGGAAAATATCCTTTCTTCTTCAAAATCATTCTATTTTCACAAAATGTCATGAAATTTTAAAAGAAAAGTATTTTGTTGAAAATAGTCATGAAATATTTTGAAGGAAGCTTCATTAAAATAAGGCTTTATAAAACCGTAAAAATCCGCTCGTTCCGTATAAGTTAAAAAACATTCTTCTCATACTTTTGCTGAAAAAGTCAAAAAGTACCTCATAAAATAAAGATTTCATACATACCATGTAGTAAAAGTCAAAAATGGGTAAAAAGGAATTTAAAAATACATGAAAACATTTTTATAAAACAGGTACATAGAAGATAAATAAAACCCCAGCAAATACTTACGTATAAGAAATCTCGGATAGAAAACAATTGAGATTTGCAACATTATCCCTTACCTTAGATCTGATATGCTTCGTATGGATCCGAACCTCCTGTATAATTATTTAAATAATTTAATTTACTTATTACATAATCATATTCATTGTTATGATATCACATATGTTACACATATGACTTTATATTACCCGTTCTTTTGTAAATTCAATGTAAAAACAGCGTTTTGGGTAAAATCATTTCATTTATCGTATGTGTTTCGACTTGTCGTTCTTGATATTATTACTTATATCCTGATTTACATAATTTTAGAATTAAAAACATGATTTATATATAATATATATTCATCATATACATATATATTATAGATCGATAAAAGGAATGAAATACACCGTTCATAGAGACGGTAGGCCGTACGTACGCATGACCGCTGTTTTTGTTTCTTTGTTGAATTGAATGAAATTAAATAGATGAAATACATATACAGTAGCATTATTATGTCATATATTTCATTATTATTCATTATATATACTTTATAACCATTCTTGAATTGTTAATCATGGAAAATGAATCTCATCGCGTTTGTGGAGACGGTAGTCCGTACGCACGCACGAGCGATGATATCATTCCCATGATCATGGAATTGTATTGGAGTGTATGTATACTATTTAAGAATCAATATCACTTTAAAATAATCATATATAGTCATTATTTACACCATTATACCCATCCAAGTAAGGTGGTGCTGGAAAATAGATTACACCACGGCGTGGAGACGATATTCTGTACGTACGCACGCGTGATGATTTAGTTTTCCGTAGGATGGATATAGGGTGAAATAGGGCTGTTTCATACATATAACAACATATCAGTATATGAGTGATACTGATGTTATTACTTCGTAGTGAAACAACTAAAGAAGAAGAAGTGGAAGAAAAAATAATGTTGAATGAATCGGTAACGGACATTACCTCTTCTTTGAAGCGCCTCTTTGAGACCTCCTCTTAGGGCACTAAAATTGGTATTTTAAGAAGACCAGAACCTCTAGGATGTTTCTATTGAAGTTTATAAGAGAATTGGTTAGGTGTTGGCCGAGATTGAAGGCTCAAAGTGGTGTGAGGAAGAGAGGGTGGAGGTGCCCTTTTATAAGGGAGGAGAGGGGCACCTTTGGAAAAACTAAAAATATTATTTTATTATAAAGTCATATTCGGTTTTTAATAGCTCCAAATTGAGTTATTTCGAAGATAAGGTGGGAATGGGTCTAAATAAGCTCTTCCAAGAGAATTTAGACAAGTTTAGGTTTCTATTTTAACCTTATCATTTAGATTTAACCTTAAGTTAAATAATTTTACTTTTACCGTGTCTTCTTGTTTTCTTACACTATAAGGTTAATAAACATACTATAACAAGCCAAACGAACCCCAAGTTGTTTATAATTAATATATATAATATTATATAAGTCATTTGGCCGAACCATAGATTTTTAGGAATAAAATATCAATTAATAATATAATATTTTTTTAAAAAGCTATTTTATGTCAATTTTGACACTATTTGGTAATTGATTTTTGTGAAAATCATAACAGAATTATTAGTTCGAGAAAAGTAACCTAAATTAATACTAACATGTCATATTGACCTAGAAAAGTATTGGAATTCATAAAAAGTCTCAAATTACATTTATTTGGGTATTTATAACATCAATTATGTCAATATTTCATTAATAAGATAATTACTGCATCATCTTTGTGTCATAAATAAATTATATTGTTTAGTGTCTAAAAATTCTAAATAAAATACCATTATGTAGGAAATATTTGTATCGTTCTAAGTAATACTTATAGTCTAACTTATCTTATGTATAACCCTATATTAAAAATGATTTACTTATTAAACTTTGATTTTAACTATTTTAACAATTCTTTAAATAAATTAATATTAAATGTCCAAATCTAATCCATGTGGGCCTAAATGGTCATATTTGTTTTCCTAAGGTTGTTTTTGGTCGAATTACAATTATCCAAAAGAATTAGGACATGTTTTAGGGTAATAATAATATCATTTTTACCCTTAATTATCCTATTTACTTTTAACCGTGGTAAATAAAAGTAAAAGGTACTATTCACCAAAAAATATTTTCATCTCATGGAACAAAATTTTAGTCCTTGATATTAACCATGTCTCTTGGATTTTAGAAATTCCATTCATAGAAGCGGTAAAATTAAGTTTTATGACAAATTCAGTTTTTAACTACCACTTAGTGGTTTCAGTATTCATTAAAAAATGATAGTTTCCAGAAAAATACCAAAAATTAGGCCTATGATATATTTGATATTATGAATTCAAAAATGATGTCAATTTTTCCAAATTCAAAAAATATCAGTTTCATTAATTTAAAAATTAATTCTCATCGTTAAAACAAATAGCGTGTTTTTAAGAGATAATAACTATCAAAAGATTGACACTTGTTTATGTCTGGTTTAAATGTGAAATTACATCCAATGACCCAAATTGTAGTAAATGGTAAAAATATATTCTAAATATACTTTAAAACCACTCAATTTAATAATTTATCACTATAAATTATTTCGATTAAAAAAGTTGTTTTTAATTAAAATTTAGTAATTTTCACTATTCATCAGAATATGAAAGTTATCCGAAAAGTACCAAAATGTCACCCTAAGATAATTTCGATATTCCAAATCCAAAAATGAAGTCCATTTTGAATGATAAAATTTATAAAATTTCAAAAAGTGGGTATTACTATTCATAACGGCTGGTTCATAATAATATTATAATAATATCTCGTTTAGTGAAACTCGGTATTGCATACTACACACGCTATCGAGGAAGGTCTTTATTTTGTGTAATGCAAGCCAATTAAGGGATGCGTGTTGTACAGGCTCCTTTTGGTGTAGCGTAGAACACAAGATGTTAATGAAATTAAAAATAATATTTTTCATAAAATCTCGGGGTGTTACATTCTACCCCCCTTAAAATGAATTTCGCCCTTGAAATTCATCGGGGTTATAAATGGTTTACTACTCAAAAGTTTCTTTAATAGAAACCCACATTGTAAAAGGGAATACCAAAACATGGCTTTAAGAACTAAAGTATGAAATGTAACGGTTACCCAAATTAACTCATCACTGGGTTTTCACGTAGGAGAACATAGGTGAAAATATGGATATGGAAGAAAAATCTAACCATCAAGTTCTGATGGAGAGTGGTAGAGAACATGGCTATGAAAAATCCAACAATCACAAAGCCAAAAATTTGTGATGATCTAGGGTACCATCTAATTCATCGGATATAATGGTACTAGGACAACATTTTTGGTTTTCAAGATCATTTCCCTAAAGTTGAAGAAGTTGAATTGGAATAAATACTTACTTTATTTTGGTACAATCTCACTGTTGTTCGTTCCTTGAACAATTTCAACTACATCTCATAAAGAAATGAAGTTGAATTTGTTATTCGTGAAGTGTTAGCAGATCATTTGATAGAATGACGGGTCATTCCATCTGTCTCAAACAAATGGTTAGCAAAAGTTATTAAATATACAGAAGTTGATCTATAGTGAGATTAATCATATAAGGTTCCTAAAATGGACTTATAATTCATATATCATACTGCTTAATATAACAAAACTAGTTTCTACTAAACAGAGACTTCCTGTAGGCCAGTAGTAGGCGATAAAGGCTAGTTGCACTTCGGTTGTGGGTTCTATTTCCACATCCTTGTCCAACGCGATGGGCTGTCACCCGTCCTGCAGGTTGTCCTTTTTCTAAGAATACATTACTATAACATCCCATCAATAATATCGAAAAAAGTTCTATCCTTAAACAATACTATCTTATATCCAACATAATCCATTTCAATCTTTATCTAAAATACTTCGGTCCAAGCTCATAGTATAAAGAAAACAATTACTTGAAATGTCATCAACCAACCATAATTTATCCCCCATTATCTTGGGGGTCACATTCCAATCATGTGAATACCTTAATCATGTATTCTCTTGAAAAAATGAATACCCATTAAAACTTATTGAAAACATGAATGCTGTTAAAAGTTAACTCTTTACACATACCAAAATCCAAAAATTCTATATACTCAAACCATGATAAAACCTTATCCTTATATCAGTCATGAGATCATGAATACTTTCAAACATTTAATTTTCTTCTTATCCCTTCATTATGCGCATATCATCTACTTTCCAAAAATATAGGTACCATTCATCACACACTTTCAAAACTTAAGGAAAGAAAACAGTGTAAAAATCCGTAGATGTCTCTTTATTCCATAGTACCATGAGATTACTTATACAACATTACAGTTGATAAACATGTAATCATTACACTACCTTCTTAAACCATTGACCGAGATTCAACAATTATTTCATCTCACATATCATTTGTAGTCTCTTCATCATCATCAACATAAATATTACCCATACGACTATATTGATTCTCTTCATCAGACTTTCCCTTAGGGCATTGGTTTGCATAATGCCCGTACATTCCGCATTTAAAAAATTTATCCATTGTTGATGTCGTAGCAATACCATTATCCTCATCCATGATGTTAACTGAATCTTTTCCTTTGCAGTTAATGGCTTTATGTCTTTCTTTTCCATAATAAAAGCATCTTCTGATTCCTTTGAAACATTCTCCTTGATGCCTCTTCCCACATGATTTACATAGGGGAAATTGAACATTCTTTCCTCTATGATCATCATGAATCTCCAGCTTTCTCTTATTAGCTGAGTCAGGAAACTTACCAAATTTGAGTTTATTGATCATATTATGAGATTGCTGATTCGGAATAATAATGATGTTTGGACTTCCAAATTCCATTTCATTTGGTTGCTCATGAAGAATATCATTCCATTGTCCATCATATCCTCTATTATCGTGAATCTTCTTGTTTCAAGCCATTTTGTAAAACCCAAAAGGAATAGTGTGAGTGGCAAAAATCATGATTGGGAAAACACCATAGTAAAGGGGGAGTACCCTCAATATCTAACATCATAGGTTAAATTCTAAGATCGTTACCGTAGTTCTAGGACTATATCCTATACGTATACTTATCCTTAGGGACAACCCTAGACATACCTTAGAAATATCTATAGGGATCTCACTAACGTTTTTGCATCCTAGTTTCCAAAGGTTGACTAAACCATTCCTCTGATACCAACTGTAGAGACCCGAAGATTGACATACATGGACATTACAATACTTTTTTCGAATACTTATTACATAACAAAAACAAACCCCAAAGGACCGTAATAGTTTAGTGACTTTGGAAACTTGGAACACAATCTTCTAATCTTGGTGAAAGATCCTCAACATCTCCCATAAAGATCATCCCTTTTTTTCTTACCTAAAACCTTTCATTATATCCTGGGGAAAAGAAAACATAAAAAGTGTGAGCTCAAATGCTCAATAAGGGTAAGCATGGATAAAATAAAATAAATCATATACATTTGAACTTAAAAACATGAACATAATGTTTAAACATCAAAAGTATGAGCAATGACAAAAAACATGGAAGTACGTAAGGCATAGATCATAATGGAACATCAATCATGATAAAATAGCATGGGAATAAAACATGTAATTGTGGAAACCATTAAGCACATGATATAACTTCCATAGTAGGTGTAACACCCCAAGATTTTACGAAAAATATTATTTTTAATTTCATTAATGTCTTGTGTTGTACGCTACACCAAAAGGAGATTGAAAAAAACGCATCCCTGACTTGGCTTGCATTACACGCAAGCACGACCTGCCACGATAGCGTGTGTTGTACACAATACTGAGTTTCGCTAAACAATGACATGCTATTAAAATATTATTAAAACTAGCCATTATGAATAGTAATACACACTTTTTTGAAATTTTATAAATTTTATTTTTGAAAATGGACTTCATTTTTGGATTCGGAATATCGATATTAGCCTAGGGTGAAATTTTGGTATTTTTCTGAAAACATTCAATTTTTTGATGAATAGTGAAAACACTGGGTTACTATTTAAAAACAGACTTTTTATTTAAATAATTATTTATTTTATTTAAGTTTATTTTAGGTCAAAATTGATACATAATACCTATATAAGTTCAATGTAATTCATTGGAGTAATTTTATAATAATTTTAGATATATAAAAATTTCATTGAACTTTTCACCGTCTTTTACCCACCTCCTAGGAGAATTTGCAAATTTACATAAAACATAATTTTACCGCTTTTGTGAATGGAATTTAAAAAATCTGAGAGCCACGTTTGATGTCAGTAAGTAAAATGTGGTTCACTGAGATTAAAATAATTTTTGGTGAATAGTAACTTTTTACTTTTTTTACCACGGTTAAAAGTAAATAGGGTAATTAAGGGTAAAAAAGATATTATTATTACCCTAACACATGTACTAATTCTATTGGATAAGTGTAATTCGACCATAAACAACCTTATGAATAAAATATGACCATTTAGGCCCACTTGGATTAGATTAGGACATTTATTATTAATTTATTTAAAGAATGGTTAAAATAGTTAAAATCAAAGTTTAATAAGTAAATAATTTTTAATATAGGTTTAAACATAAGATAAATTCGACTATAAGTATTAATTAGAAAGATAAAAATATTACCTACATAATAGTATTTTATTTGTAATTTTTAGACATTAAATGATTTTATTTATTTTTGACAGAAAGATGATGCATTAATTATCTTATTAATGAAATATTGACATAATTGATGTTATAAATACCCAAATAAATTTAATTTGAGACTTTTTATGAATTACACTAATTTTCTAGGTCCATATGACATGTTAGTATTGATTTAATTAACTCTTTTCGAACTAATAATTCTATTATGATTTTCCAAAAAATCAATTACTAAATAGTGTCAAAATTGACATAAAATAGTTTTTTAAAAACATATTATATTATTAATTGTTATTTTATTCCTAAAAATCTAATGTTTGTCCAAATGACTTAGATAAAGTTATATATATTAATAATAAACAACTTGGGATTCGTTTGGCTTCTTATAGTAAGTTTATTAACCTTATAGTGTAAGAACACAAAAAGACACGGTAAAAGTAAAATTATCTAACTTAAAGTTAAATCTAAATGATAAGGTTAAAATAGTAAACCAAACTTGTCCAAATTCCATTGGATGAGAGTATTTAGACCCATCACCACCTTAGCTTAGAAATAAATCAATATGGAGCTATTTATAACCGAATATGGCTTTATAATAAAATAATATTTTTAGTTTTTCCAAAGGAGCCCCTCTCCTCCCTTATAAAAGGGCACCTGCTACCCCTCTTCATCACACCACTTTGAGCCTTCATTCTCGGCCAAACCATGCCAATTTCTCCTCTACACTTTCCTAGAGACATCCTAGAGGTTCTGGTCTTCTTCAAAGACGAATTTTAGTTCCATAAAACGAGGTCTCAAAGAAGCGCTTCAAAGAAGAGGTAATGTCTGTTTCTGATTATTTCAACTTTATTTCTCCTTCCACTTCATCTTCTTTAGTTGTCTCATTATGAAATAATAACATAAGTATCACTAATATACTAATATGTTATTATAAATATGAAACAGCCCTATTTCACCATCTATCCATCCTACAGAAAATGAAATCACCACGCATGCGTACGTACAGAATACCGTCTCCACGCCGTGGTGTAATCTATTTTCCACCACCACATTACTTGGATGGGTATAATTGTGTAACTATTGAATATATATGATTTTTTAAAGTGATATCGATTCTAAAATAGTATACATACACTCCAATACAATTCCACGATCATGGGAACGATATCATCGCTCGTGCGTACGTACGGAATACCGTCTCCACGATGTGATGCGACTCATTCTACATGATTTTCATTACATAATTATTACATATATGAATTGAGTGAATGAATATGATATATATTACACTAATACCATTCTTTAAATGAGGTATCTATAACCTAAAATAATAATAAGAATTTATTCAACAAAACATGCATAAGAACAAAAAGCAATAAACACCCGAATAACAAGTAACAATAAAATATTACTAATAAGAAGCTAAGAATATGACCATATATGATATCATAACAATGATTACGATTCTGGAATAAGTCAATGACATTATTTAAATCCTTATAAAGGTGGTTTAGACACTTATGAAGCAAATCAGACCTAAGGTAAGGGAAATATCACACTCTCATTTTTATCCGAGATTGTTTGTACTTTGGAATTTACTGGGATGTATTTTATCATCCACATCCATGTTTCCTCAATATGTAATATTATTTCCATCCACCTACAATTGTTTGAATCCAATTTTACCCTTCGGTGAGTTTTTAGTAAAATATATGAAAGGAATATTTTGTCGTTTTTCGTACGAGGTACTTTTTGACTTTTCCGACAAAAGTACGAAGAATGTTTTTTTAACTTATATGGCATGAATGGATTTTTAAAACATTATTTCCAATAAGCTTCCTTAAAAAGTTTTCAGGTTTATTTTTAATCAACAATTTTAATTTAAAATTGTATGACATGTTAAGAAAGGAAAATGTTTTTGATGTAGAAAGGATATTTTCCTCAAGAATGGAGTTCAATAGTTTTATCACAATTATTTCCCATCTAAGACAATATAGGGTTATGTTTCTATCCCTATTATTACATGGATTTGATTATGTTGTGATGGATATATTTTTGTGAATTCCTTTATCTGATATTAATTGTTTTATGATGTCACGATGTTTAAGATTTCTATTTTTATTACATGGGTTATGCTATGATGTATGGTTTATGATTTTGTGGAACACATAAGAATTGTATCATTATAAGATGGGTGGTACCTATATCTACCTCCAATGCATTGGGTAAAGATTTTATATCTCATTAGATAGACATGGCTGGAACAGCAGGTTAAACCAGTTCAGCGAAACAAGACTAAAACAGGGAATGAACTCGGTTCAGAAATGGACATTGTCCACAAAGATAGTCTTGGCGATGAGTCTTGACTAATAATAAATGATTCTCTATGATTATGTGTGTATGACACAAAGCTTCATGTTTTATGTAATGATTATTATGATTACATTTCACTACCATGATTTATCCCATGTTATGAAATTATGATCTCTTTTTCAGGGTAAGATTTCCAAATTATTATGTTCTTATTAATATGATGTGATTGATATTTCTTTTGTTTACCCTTACCGAGCAGTTGAGCTCACCCTTTTATGTTTTCTTTTCCCCAAGATATAAATAAAGGTTTTAGGTTAGAAAAAAAGGGGAAGATCTTTATGGGAGATGTTGAAGATCTTTCACCACGATTAGAATATTATATTCCGAGTTTCCAAAGACACTAAACTATTACGATCATTATGTGTGTTTTTTGTAATGTACTAAGTATTCCGAAAAAGTAATGTAATGTCCATGTACGTCAAGATTAGGGTCTCTACAGTTGGTATAAGAGGAAAGGTTTAGTCAACCTTTGGAAACTAGGATGTGAAAATGTTAGTGAGATCTCTAGAGATATTTATAAGGTATGTCTAGGGATGTCCCTAAGGTTAAGTATACGTTATAGTACTAGAATGAGCTAACCATCTTATAATTAAACCTAAGATGTTAGATATTGATGGTACTCCCCCTTTATTTTTTTTGTTTTCCCTAGCATGTTTTTTGAATCTCACGCTATTATTTTTGGGGTTTTAGATGATGGATGGAACCGAAAGGAACCATGTTGGTCAATGTAATGGACAATGCAATGATTGTCCTCCTGAACAAACAAACTTCATGGGAGATGGAGTGCAAAATCTTATTGCTATACTTACACAAGCTATGAATCATTCTGGACTTCCAAATGAGCAGAGAAGGGAACAATATTCTATTGAGTCCTTCATAAGGCAACGTCCACCTTCTTTCAGTGGGTCTTCTGATCCACTTGTTGCTGAACAATGGATCAGTACCACTAAAAATATATTTCCAGTTCTTCAATGTTCTGAACATGATAAATTCTTCTTAGCAGTATATAATTTGGAAGGTGATGTTGATCAATGGTGGAATCTTATCAACAATACGAGGCCAAGAAATGAAATTGAGTCCCTGGAATGGGATGAGTTCAAGAACTTATTTTTTAATAAGTACTTCCCCTGTATTCTTCGAACAAATATAGAGAAGGAGTTTCTTGAACTAAAGCAAAAGGATGATGAATATGTTGGTATATACGAAGAGAATTTTACAAGGCTTTCAAGGTATGCATCTAGCTTTATCATCCAACCTGAAAGTAAAGTTGATCGATTCTTCAGGGGCTTAAAACCAAATATTCGAAGGGCATTAGCTATAAGAGACTTCAGTAGCTATGGAGAAATTGTGCATTGTGCTATTAAGGTAGAAACGTAAGTTGGTGTTACATATCCATCTCATTGTTTTGACAAGAAACGAAAGATGGAGTTCAAGGAGAAATCTTAGAAAAATGGTGAAAAGAAGATGAATGTTTCCTTATGCTCAAAGTGTGGAAAGAAGCATGGGGGAGATTGTGTTAAAGGGACTAGAAAATGTTTTAAGTGTGGAAAAGAAGTTCATCGAGCAGCTGAGTGTCTATGTAATGGAAAAAGGGTTGCTAATGGTGTGAATAAAGAAAAGACTACAGAGAACGCACCAACAACACTTCAATGCTTCAAGTTCAATGAAATGGGGCATTATGCTAATCAATGACCTAATCCAAGGGTTAATGATGATCGACATGAGAAACCACTTAAGGAAAAGGACAAAGGGAAGTCACATGCGATCACTATTGGAAATGTTGATTATGAAAATGATGTGGTGGAATGATTAAGTGTTTATGTAATGGGATTACAAAATAATGTTGTATATAGTATCGTGGAATATTATAATATTAATGTATTGGTATATTGTGGTTTTCAATAATTTTATGGTACCGGTAACCATGGAAAGTGATTGTGATATTTTTGGTAAGCAGATGATATGCACATAATGAAGGGATAAGAAGATAATGAGATGTTTGATTGTATTCATGAGCTCATGATTGATATAAGGACTAAGTGATATCATGGTTTGAGTATAAAGAATTTTGAGGATTTTTGTTTGTGGAAGGAGTTAACATTTAACTACATTCATGTTTTCACTAAGGTACATTGGGTATTCATTCTTCAAGAGAATACATGATTAAGGTGTTCACATATCTTATGATATATGGGGGATAAATGATGGCATTCACGTGATTGTTATGTGACATTTCAAGTAATCATTTTCTTTATACTATGATCTTGGACCGAAGTATTTTAGATAAGCCCAAAGATTGGAATGTATTATATTGGAAATAAGTTATTATTGTTTAAGGATAGAATTTTTTTCGATATTATGGATGGGATGTTATAGTAATATAGCTTTAGAAAAAGGACAACCTGCAAGACGGGTGACAACCCATCGCGTCGGACAAGGCTGTGGGAATCGAACCCACAACCGAAGTGCGACTGGCCTTTATGGCCTACCACTGGCCTACAGGAAGTCCCTGGTTAGTAGAAATTAGTTTTATTTTATTACGAGGTATGATATATGAAGTATAAGTTCATTCTTGGAATCGTATACGATTAACCTCACCATAGATGGACTTATGTATATTTGATAACTTTTTCTAACCTTTTGTCTGAAACAAATGGAATGAACCATCATTCTATCAAATGATCTATTAAAACTTCATGAATAACAAATTCAACTTCATTTCTTTAAGAGATGAAGTGGAAATTGTTCAAAGCATGAACAACAGTGAGATTGTACCCAAATAAAGTAAGTATTTATTCTAATTCAAATTCTTCAACTTTAGTGAAATGATCCTGAAAACAAAAAATGTTGTCCTAGTGCCCTTATATCCTATAAATCAGATGGTACCCTAGATCATCAAAAATTTATGGATTTGTGATTGTTGGATTTTTCCAATCCATGTTCTCTACAACTATCCATCGGAACATGATAGTTAGATTTCTCTTCCATATCCATATTTTCACCTATGTTCTCCTATGTGGAAACCCAGTGATTAGTTAATTTGGGTAACCGTTACGTTTCATACTTTAGTTTTTAAAGACAAGTTTTGGTATTCCTTTTTATGATGTGGGTTTCTATTAAAGAAACTTTCGAGTAGTAAACCATGTATAACCCCGACGAATTTCGAGAGTGAAATTCATTTTAAGGGGGGTAGAATGTAACACCCCAAGATTTTACAAAAAATATTATTTTTAATTTCATTAATGTCTTGTTTTGTAAGCTACACCAAAAGGAGATTGCACAACATGCATCCCTGACATGGCTTGCATTACACGCAAGCGTGACCTTCCACGATAGCGTGTGTTGTACGCAATATCGAGTTTCTCTAAACAACGACATGCTATTAAAATATTATTAAAACTAGCAGTTATGAATTGTAATACCCACTTTTTTGAAATTTTATAAATTTTATTTTTGAAAATGGACTTCATTTTTGGATTTGGAATATCGAAATTAGCCTAGGGTGAAATTTTGGTATTTTTCTGAAAACTTTCAATTTTTGATGAATAGTGAAAACACTGGGTTACTATTTAAAAACCGAATTTTTATTTAAATTATTATTTATTCTATTTAAATGTATTTTAGGTTAAAATTGATACATAATACCTATATAAGTTCAATTTAATTCATTTGAGTAATTTTATAATAATTTTAGATATATGAAAATTTCATTGAACTTTTCACCGTCTTTTACCCACCTCCTAGGAGAATTTGAAAATTTACATAAAACATAATTTTACCGCTTTTTTGAATGGAATTTAAAAAATCCGAGATTCATGGATGATATCAGTAAGTAAAATGTGGTTCATTGAGATGAAAATAATTTTTGGTGAATAGTAACTTTTTACTTTTTTTTACCGCGGTTAAAAGTAAATAGGGTAATTAAGGATAAAAATGATATTATTATTACCCTAAAAAATGTCCGAATTCTATTGGATAAGTGTAATTCGACCAAAAACAACCTTAGGAATAAAATATGACCATTTAGGCCCACTTGGATTAGATTAGGACATTTATTATTAATTTATTTAAAGAAGGGTTAAAATAGATAAAATCAAAGTTTAATAAGTAAATAATTTTTAATATAGGGTTACACATAAGATAAATTAGACTTTAAATATTCATTAGAAATATAAAAAGATTTCCTACATAATGGTATTTTATTTGTAATTTTTAGACATAAAATATGTTAATTTATTTATGTCACAAAGATGATGCCGTAATTATCTTATTAATGAAATATTGACATAATTGATGTTAAAAATACCCAAATAAATGTAATTTGAGTCTATTTATGAATTAAACTAATTTTATAAATCCATATGACATGTTAGTATTTATTTAATTAACTTTTTTCGAACTAATCATTCTTTTATGATTTTCAAAAAAAATCAATTACTAAATAGTGTCAAACTTGACATAAAATAGTTTTTTAAACAAATATTATATAATTAATTTTTCTTTTATGCCTAAAAATCTATGTTTCGGCCAAATGACTTAGATAATGTTATATATATTAATAATAAACAACTTCTGGTTCGTTTGGCTTCTTATAGTAAGTTTATTAACCTTATAGTGTAAGAACACAAAAAGACATGGTAAAAGTAAAATTATCTAACTTAAAGTTAAATCTAAATGATAAGGTTAAAATAGTAAACCAAACTTGTCCAAATTATATTGTATGAGAGGATTTCGACCCATCCCCACCTTAGCTTCAAAATAAATCAATATTGAGCTATTTATAACCGAATATGGCTTTATAATAAAATAATATTTTTAGTTTTTCCCAAGGAGCCCCTCTCCTCCCTTATAAAAGGGCACCTCCTCCCCCTCTTCCTCACACCACTTTGAGCCTTCCTTCTAGTCCAAACCATGAAACTTTCTCCTCTACACTTCCATAGAGACATCCTAGAGGTCCTGGTCTTCTTCAAAGACCAATTTTAGTGCCCTAAAACGAGGTCTCAAAGAAGCGCTTCAAAGAAGAGGTAATGTCTGTTTCTGATTCTTTCAACTTTATTTATTCTTCCACTTCTTCTTCTTTAGTTGTTTAATTATGAAATAATAACATAAGTATCACTAATATACTAATATGTTATTATAAATATGAAACAACCCTATTTCACCATCTATCCATCCTACGGAAAATGAAATCACCGCGCATGCGTACGTACAGAATACCGTCTCCACGCCGTGGTGTAATCTATTTTCCACCACCACCTTACATGGATAGGTATAATGGTGTAAATATTGAATATATATGATTATTTTAAAGTGATATTGATTTTTAAATAGTATACATACACTCCAATACAATTCCACGATCATGGGAACGATATCATCGCTCATGCGTACGTACGGAATACCGTCTCCATGATGTGATGAGACTCGTTCTACATGATTTTCATTACATAATTATTACATAAATGAATTGAGTGAATGAATATGATATATATTACGCTAATACCATTCTCGAAATGAGGTATCTATAACCTAAAATAATAATAATAATTTATTCAACAAAACATGCATAAGAACAAAAAGCAATAAACACCCGAATAACAAGTAACAATGAAATATTACTAATAAGAAGATAAGAATATGACCATATATGATATCATAACAACGATTACGATTCTGGAATAAGTAAATTACATTATTTAAATCCTTATACAGGTGGTTTAGACACTTATGAAGCAAATCAGACCTAAGGTAAGGGAAATATCACAATCTCATTTTTATCCGAGATTGTTTGTACTTTGGAATTTACTGGGATGTATTTTATCATCCACATCCATGTTTTCTCAATATGTAATATTATTTCCATCCACCTACAATTGTTTGAATCCTACCCTTCTGTGAGTTTTTAGTAAAATATATTAAAGGAATCTTTTGTCGTTTTTCGTATGAGGTACTTTTTGACTTTTCCGACAAAAGTACGAAGAATATTTTTTTAACTTATACGACATGAATGGATTTTTGAAACATTATTTCCAAGAATCTTCCTTTAAAAGTTTTCAAGTTTATTTTTAATCAACTTATTTTAGTTTAAAATTGTATGACAGGTTAAGAAAGGAAAATGTTTTTGATGTAGAAAGGATATTTTCCTCAAGAATGGAGTTCAAGAGTTTTATCACAATTATTTTCCATCTAAGACAATATAGGGTTATGTTTCTATCCCTATTTTTACATGGATTTGATTA
This sequence comes from Viscum album, assembly GCA_963277665.1. Classification (NCBI taxonomy): domain Eukaryota; kingdom Viridiplantae; phylum Streptophyta; class Magnoliopsida; order Santalales; family Viscaceae; genus Viscum; species Viscum album. Next base: position 279,786,867 of record OY728165.1, on the reverse strand, counting down.
TGTTGTGATGGATATATTTTTGTGAATTCCTTTATCTTATATTAATTGTTTTATGATGTCACGATGTTTAAAATTCCCATTTTTATTACATGGGTTATGCTATGATGTATGGTTTATGATTTTGTGGAACACATAAGAATTTTATCATTATAATATGGGTGGGACCTATATCTCCCTCCAATGCATTGGGTAAAGATTTTATATCTCATTAGATAGACATGGCTGGAATAGCAGGTTAAACCGGTTCAGTGAAACAAAACTGAAACAGGGAATGAACTCGGTTCAGAAATGGACATTGTCCACTAAGATAGTCTTGGCGATGAGTCCTGACTAATAAGAAATGATTCTCTATGATTATGTGTGTATGCCACAAAGATTCATGTTTTAAGTAATGATTATTATGATTACATTTCACTACCATGATTTATCCCATGTTATGAAATTATGATCTCTTTTGCAGGGTATGATTTCCAAATTGTTATGTTCTTATGAATATGATGTGATTGATATTTCTTTTGTTTACCCTTACTGAGTAGTTGAGCTCACCATTTTATGTTTTATTTTCCCCAGGATATAAAGAATGGTTTTAGGTTAGAAAAAAAGGTGAAGATCTTTATGGGAGATGTTGAAGATCTTTCACCATGATTAGAAGATTATATTCCAAATTTCCAAAGACACTAAACTATTACGATCCTTATGTGTGTTTTTTTGTAATGTACTAAGTATTCCGAAAAAGTAATGTAATGTCCATGTACATCAATATTAGGGTCTCTACAGTTGGTATAAGAGGAAAGGTTTAGTCAACCTTTGGAAACTAGGATGTGAAAATGTTAGTGAGATCTCTAGAGATATTTATAAGGTATGTCTAGGGATGTCCCTAAGGTTAAGTATACGTTATAGTACTTGAATTGCGCTAACCATCTTAGAATTAAACCTAAGATGTTAGATATTGATGGTACTCCCCCTTTATTTTTTTCCCTAGCATGATTTTTGCATCTCACACTATTATTTTTGGGGTTTTAGACAATGGCTGGAACCGAAAGGACCCATGTTGATCAATGTAATGGACAATGCAATGATTTTCCTCCTGAACAAACAAAAGTCATGGGAGATGGAGTGCAAAATCTTATTGCTATACTTACACAAGATATGAATCATTCTGGACTTCCAAATGAGAAGAGAAGGGAACAATATTCTATTGAGTCGTTCATAAGGCAACGTCCACCTTCTTTCAGTGGGTCTTCCGATCCACTTGTTTCTGAACAATGGATCAGTACCACTAAAAAGATATTTTCAGTTCTTCAATGTTCTGAACATGATAAAGTCTTCTTAGCAGTATATTATTTGGAAGGTGATGTTGATCAATGGTGGAATCTAATCAACAATACGAGGCCAAGAGATGAAATTGAGTCCATGGAATGGGATGAGTTCAAGAACTTATTTTTTAATAAGTATTTCCCTCGTATTCTTCGAACAAAGATAGAGAAGGAGTTTCTTGAACTAAAGAAAAAGGATGATGAATATGTTGGTATATACAAAGTGAATTTTACAAGGCTTGCAAGGTATGCATCTAGCTTTATCATCCAACCTGAAAGTAAAGTTGATCGATTCTTGAGTGGCTTAAAACCAAATATTCGAAGGGCATTAGCTATAAGAGACTTCAGTAGCTATGGAGAAATTGTGCATTGTGCTATTAAGGTAGAAACGGAAGTTGGTGTTACATATCCATCTCATGGTTTTGACAAGAAACGAAAGATGGAGTTCAAGGAGAAATCTCAGAAAAATGGTGAAAAGAAGATGAATGTTTTCTTATGCTCAAAGTGTGGAAAGAAGCTTGAGGGAGATTGTCTTAAAGGGACTAGAAAATGTTTTAAGTGTGGAAAAGAAGGTCATCGAGCAGCTGAGTGTCTATGTAATGGAAAAAGGGTTGCTAATGGTGTGAATAAAGAAAAGACTACGGAGAACGCACCAACAACACTTCAATGTTTCATGTTCAATGAAATAGGGCATTATGCTAATCAATGCCCTAATCCAAGGGTTAATGATGATCAACATGAGCAACCACTTAAGGAAAAGGACAAAGGGAAGTCACATGCGATCACTATTGGAAATGTTGAATATGACAATGATGTGGTGGAATGATTAAGTGTTTATGTAATGGAATTCCAAAATAATTTTGTATATAGTACCGTGGAATATTAGAATATTTATGTATTGGTATATTGTGGTTTTCAATAATTTTATGGTACCGGTAACCATGGAAAGTGACTGAGATATTTTTGGTAAGCAGATGATATGCACATAATGAAGGGATAAGAAGATAATGAGATGTTTGATTGTATTCATGAACTCATGATTGATATAAGGACTAAGTGATATCATGGTTTGTGTATAAAGAATTTTGAGGATTTTGGTTTTTGGAAGGTGTTAACTTTTAACTACATTCATGTTTTCACTAAGGTACATTGGGTATTCATTCTTCAAGAGAATACATGGTTAAGGTATTCACATATCTTATGATATATGGGGGTTAAATGATGGCATTCACGTGATTGTTAGGTGACATTTCAAGTATTCATTTTCTTTATACTATGATCTTGGACCGAAGTATTTTAGATATGCCCAAAGATTGGAATGTATTATATTGGACATAAGTTAGTATTGTTTAAGGATAGAATTTTTTCGATATTATTAATGGGATATTATAGTAATATAGCTTTAGAAAAAGGACAACCTGCAATACGGGTGACAACCCATCGCGTCGGACAAGGTTGTGGGAATCGAACCCACAACCGAAGTGCGACTGGCCTTTATGGCCTACCACTGGCCTACAAGAAGTCCCCGGTTAGTAGAAATTAGTTTTATTTTATTACGCGGTATGATATATGAAGTATAAGTTCATTCTTGGAATCGTATAGGATTAACCTCACCATAGACGGACTTATGTATATTTGATAACTTTTTCTAACCTTTTGTTTGAAACAAATGGAATGAACCATCATTCTATCAAATGATCTATTAACACTTCATGAATAACAAATTCAACTTCATTTCTTTAAGAGATGAAGTGGAAATTGTTCAAATCATGATCAACAGTGAGATTGTACCAAAATAAAGTAAGTATTTATTCTAATTCAAATTCTTCAACTTTAGGGAAATGATACTGAAAACCAAAAATGTTGTCCTAGTGCCCTTATATCCGATAAATCAGATGGTACCCTAGATCATCAAAAATTTATGGATTTGTGATTGTTGGATTTTTCAAAGCCATTTTCTCTACAACTCTCCATCAGAACATGACAGTTAGATTTCTCTTCCATATCCATATTTTCACCTATGTTCTCCTATGTGGAAACCCAGTGATTAGTTAATTTGGGTAACCGTTACGTTTCATACATTAGTTTTTAAAGACAAGTTTTGGTATTCCTTTTTATGATGTGGGTTTCTATTAAAGAAACTTTCGAGTAGTAAACCATGTATAACCCCAACGAATTTCGAGGGCGAAATTCATTTTAAGGGGGGTAGAATGTAACACACCAAGATTTTACAAAAAATATTATTTTTAATTTTCATTAATGTCTTGTGTTGTACGCTACACCAAAAGGAGCTTGCACAACATTCATCCCTGACATGGATTGCATTACACGCAAGTGTGACCTTCCACGATAGCGTGTGTTGTACGCAATACCGAGTTTCTCTAAACAACGACATGCTATTAAAATATTATTAAAACTAGTAGTTATGAATAGTAATACCCACTTTTTTGAAATTTTATAAATTTTATTTTTGAAAATTGACTTCATTTTTGGATTCGGAATATCGAAATTAGCCTAGGGTAAAATTTTGGTATTTTTCTGAAAACTTTCAATTTTTGATGAATAGTGAAAACACTAGGTTACTATTTAAAAATCGAATTTTTATTTAAATAATTATTTATTCTATTTAAATTTATTTTAGGTCAAAATTGATTCATAATACCTATATAAGTTCAATTTAATTCATTGGAGTAATTTTATAATAATTTTAGATATATAAAAATTTCATTGAACTTTTCACTGTCTTTTACCCACCACCTAGGAGAATTTGCAAATTTACATAAAACATAATTTTACCGTTTTTTTGAATGTAATTTCAAAAATCCGAGGGACACGGTTGATGCCAGTAAGTAAAATGTGGTTCATTGAGATGAAAATAATTTTTGGTGAATAGTAACTTTTTACTTTTTTTACCACAGTTAAAAGTAAATATGGTAATTAAGGGTAAAAATGATTTTATTATTACCCTAACACATGTCCTAATTCTATTGGATAAATGTAATTCGACCAAAAACAACCTTAGGAATAAAATATGACCATTTAGGCCCACTTGGATTAGATTAGGACATTTATTATTATTTTATTTAAAGAAGGGTTAAAATAGATAAAATCAAAGTTTAATAAGTAAATCATTTTTAATATAGGGTTACACATAAGATAAATTAGACTATAAATATTCATTAGAAATATAAAAAGATTTCCTACATAATGGTATTTTATTTGTAATTTTTAGACATAAAATATGTTAATTTATTTATGACACAAAGATGATGCCGTAATTATCTTATTAATGAAATATTGACATAATTGATGTTATAAATACCCAAATAAATGTAATTTGAGTCTCTTTATGAATTACACTAATTTTATAGGTCCATATGACATGTTAGTATTTATTTAATTAACTTTTTTCGAACTAATCATTCTTTTATTATTTTCAAAAAAAATCAATTACTAAATATTTTCAAAATTGACATAAAATAGTTCTTTAAAAAAATATTATATTATTAATTTTTCATTTATGACTAAAAATCTATGTTTCGGCCAAATTACTTAGATAATTTTATATATATTAATAATAAACAACTTTGGGTTCGTTTGGCTTCTTATAGAAAGTTTATTAACCTTATAGTGTAAGAACACAAAAAGACACGGTAAAAGTAAAATTATCTAACTTAAAGTTAAATCTAAATGATAAGGTTAAAATAGTAAACCAAACTTGTCCAAATTCTATTGGATGAGATTATTTAGACCAATACCCACCTTAGCTTCGAAATAAATCAATTTGGAGCTCTTTAAAACTGAATATGGCTTTATAATAAAATAATTTTTTTAGTTTTTCCAAAGGAGCCCCTCTCCTCCCTTATAAAAGGGTACCTCCTCCCCCTCTTCCTCACACCACTTTGAGCCTTCATGCTCGGCCAAACGCTAACACTTTCTCCTCTACACTCTTCTCTAGACATAATAGAGTTCTCAGGCTTCTTCAAAGACCAATTTTAGTTCCCTAAAAGGAGGTCTCAAAGAAGCGCTTCAAAGAAGAGGTAATGTCTGTTACCGATTCTTTTAACATTATTTCTTCTTCCACTTCTTCTTCTTTAGTTGTTTCATTATGAACTAATAACATAAGTATCACTGATATACTGATATGTTATTATAAGTATGAAACAACCCTACTTCACCACCTATCCATCCTACAGAAAATGAAATCACCGCGCGTGCATACGTATGGAATACCGTCTCCACGCCGTGGTGTAATCTATTTTCCACCACCAACTTACTTGGATGGGTATAATGGTGTAAAGATTGAATATATATGACTATTTTAAAGTGATATTGATTCTTAAATAGTATACATACACTCCAATACAATTCCACGATCATGGGAACGATAACATCGCTTGTGCGTACGTACGGAATACCGTCTCCACGATGTGATGCGACTCGTTCTACATGATTTTCATTACATAATTATTAAATAAATGAATTGAGTGAATGAATATGATATATATTAAACTAATACCATTATGTAAATGAGGTAACTATGACCTAAAAGAAGAATAAGAATTTATTCGACAAAACACACATAAGAACAAAAAGCAATAAACACCCGAATAACAAGTAACAATGAAATATTACTAATAAGCAGCTAAAAATATGACCATATATGATTTAATAACAATTATTATGATTCTGGAATAAGTCAATGACATTATTTAAATCATTATACATGAGTTTAAGACACTTACGAAGCAAATCATACCTATGGTAAGTGAAATATCACAATCTCATTTTTATCCGAGATTGTTTGTACTTTGGAATTTACTAGGATGTATTTTATCATCCACATCCATGTTTCCTCAATATGTAATATTATTTCCATCCACCTACAATTTTTTAAATCCAATTTTACCCTTCGGTGAGTTTTTAGTCAAATATATGAAATGAATCTTTTGTTGTTTTTCATACGAGGTACTTTTTGACTTTTCCGACAAAAGTACGAAGAATGTTTTTTTAACTTATACGGCATGAATGGATTTTTAAAAAATTATTTCCAAGAAGGTTACTTTACAAGTTTTCAAGTTTATTTTTAATCAACTTCTTATAGTTTAAAATTTAATGACATGTTAAGAAAGGAAAAAAATTTTGAAGTAGAAAGGATATTTTCCTCAAGAATGGAGTTCAAAAGTTTTATCACAATTATTTTCCATCTAAGATAATATAGGGTTTTGTTTCTATCCATATTATTACATGGATTTGATTAGGTTGTGATGGATATATTTTTATGAATTCCTTTATCTTATATGAATTTTTTTATGATGTCACGATGTTTAAGATTCCCATTTTTATAACATTGGTTAGGCTATGATGTATGGTTTATGATTTTGTGGCACACATAAGAATGGTATAATTATGAGATGGGTGGGACATATATCTCCATCCAATTCATTGGGTAAAAAATTTATATCTCATGAGATAGACATGGCTGGAACGGTAGGTTAAACCGGTTCAGTGAAATATGACTGAAACGAGGAATAAACTCGATTCAGAAATGGACTTTGTCCACTAAGATAGTCTTGGCGATGAGTATTGAATAATAAGAAATGATTCACTATGATTATGTGTGTATGCCACAAAGCTTCATGTTTTAAGGTATGATTATTGTGATTACATTTCACTACCATGATTTATCCCATGTTATGAAATTATGATCTCTTTTGCAGGGCACAATTTCCAAAATGTTATGTTCTTATGAATATGATGTGATTGAATTTTATTTTGTTTACCCTTACTGAGCAATTGAGCTCACCCTATTAGGTTTTCTTTTCCCCGGGATATAAATAATGGTTTTAGGTTAGAAAAAAAGGGGAAGATCTTTATGGGAGATGGTGAAGATCTTTCACCACGATTAGAAGATTATATTCTGAGTTTCCAAATACACTAAACTATTACGGTCCTTATGTGTGTGTTTTTGTAATGTACTATGTATTCCGCAAAGGTAATGTAATGTCCATGTACGTCAAGCTTCGGGTCTCTACAGTAGCCAAGGCATTGCTGCCAAGACCATCTTAGTTGACAAAGTCCCTTTCTGAATCGAGTTCACTCCTCGTTCCAGTCCTATAACACTGAACCAGATTAACTTAACCTTCCATCCATGTCTATCGTATGAGATATAAATATTTACCCAATGCATTGGAGGGAGATATAGGTCCCACCCATCTCATAATGAAATCATTCTTACTTGTGCCACAAAATAAACATACATCATTCATAATAACCCAATAAATAAAATGGGTTTCATAAACATCATCCCATCATCACATAATCCATATAAAAGAAATGGATATCATTTAATAATAAGAAAAGTGAAACCATGTAAATTATAGAGACATGATACTTAAAACATACACATATGAAATAATGTCATCTTAGATGAAAAATGGTTTTGATAAAACACTTGAAATGAAATCTTGAGGAAAATATCCTTTCTTCTTCAAAATCATTCTCTTTTCACAAAATGTCATTCAATTTTAAAAGAAATGGATTTTGTTGAAAATAGTCATGAAATCTTTTGGAGGAAGCTTCATGAAAATAAGGCTTTATAAAACCATAAAAATCCGTTCGTGCCATATAAGTTAAAAAACATTCTTCTCGTACTTTTGTAGGAAAAGTCAAAAAGTACCTCGTAAAAGAAAGATTTCATACATACCATGTAGTAAAAGTCAAAAATGGGTAAAAATGAATTTAAACATACATGAAACCATTTTTATAATATAGGGACATGGAAGATAAATATAACCCCAGTAAATACTTACGTATAAGCAATCTCGGATAGAAAACAATTGAGATTTGCAACATTATCCCTTACCTTAGGTCCGATATGATTCGTACGGATCCGAACCTCCTGTATAATGATTTGAATAATGTCATTGACTTATTAAATAATCATATTCATTGTTATTATATCATATATATTTCACTTATGACTTTATATTACCCGTTCTTTTGTAAATTCAATGTAAAAGTAGCGTTTTAGGTAAAATCATTTCATTTATTGTATGTGTTTCGACTTTTCGTTCTTGATATTATTACTTATATCCTGATTTAAATAATTCCAGAATGTAAAACATTATTTATATATAATATATATTAATCATATACATATATATTATAGATAGATAAAAGGATTGAAATACACCGTTCATGGAGACGGTAGGCGGTACGTACGCATGAACTCTGTTTTCATTTCCTCGTTGAATTGAATGAAATAAAATAGATGAAATACATATAAAGTAGAATTATTATTTCATATATATCATTATTATTCATTATATATACATTATAATCATTCTTGAATGGTTAATCATGGAAAATGAATCTCATCGCTTTCGTGGAGACGGTAGTCCGTACGTACGCAAGAGCGATGATATCATTCCCATGATCATGGAATTGTATTGGAGTGTATGTATACTATTTCAGAATCAATATCACTTTAAAATAATCATATATAGTCATTATTTACACCATTATACCCATCCAAGTAAGGTGGTGGTGGAAAATAGATTACACCACGGCGTAGAGACGATATTCCATACGTACGCACGCGTGGTTATTTCGTTTTCCATAGGATGGATAGATGGTGAAACAGGTTTGTTTCATAATTATAATAACATATCAGTATACGAGTGATACTGATGTTATTACTTCATAACGAAACAACTAAAGAAGAAGAATTGGAAGAAGAAATAAAGTTGAAAGATTCGGTAACGGACGTTACCTCTTCTTTGAAGCGCCTCTTTGAGACCTCCTCTTAGGGCACTAAAATTGGTCTTTGAAGAATACCAGAACCACTATAATGTTTATATAGAAGTGGAGAAGAGAATTTTTCAGGGTTTGGACGATCATGAAGGCTCAAAGTGGTGTGAGGAAGAGAGGGAGGAGGTGACATTTTATAAGGGAGGAGAGGGGCACCTTTGGGAAAACTAAAAATATTATTTTATTATAAAGTCATATTCGGTTTTTAATAGCCCCAAATTGAGTTTTTTCGAAGCTAAGGTGGGTATGGGTCGAAATACTCTAATCCAATAGAATTTAGACAAGTTTCGGTTTCTATTTTAACCTTATCATTTAGATTTAACCTTAGGTTAAATAATTTTACTTTTACCGTGTCTTCTTGTTTTCTTGCACTATAAGGTTAATAAACTTACTGTAACAAGACAAAAGAACCCCAAGTTGTTTATTATTAATATATATAACATTATATAAGTCATTTTTCCGAACCATATATTTTTATAAATAAAATAAAAAATTAATAATATAATATTTGTTTTAAAAACTATTTTACGTCAATTTTGACACTATTTGGTAATTGATTTTTTTAAAAGTAAAAACAGAATTATTGCTTCAAAAAAAGTTAACTAAATAAATAATAACATGTCATAGTAACCTATAAAATTAGTGTAATTCCTAAAAAGTCTCAAATTACATTTATTTGGGTATTTATAACATCAATTATGTCAATATTTCATTAATAAGATAATTACTGCATCATCTTTGTGTCATAAATAAATTAAATTATATAATGTCTAAAAATTATAAATAACATAAAATTATGTAGGAAATAGTTTTATATTTCTAATGAATATTTATAGTCTAATCTATCTTATGTATAACCCTATATTAAAAATGATTTACTTATTAAACTTGGATTTTAACTATTTTAACCCTTCTTTAAATAAATTAATATTAAATTTCTTAATCTAATCCAAGTGGGCCTAAATGGTCATATTTTATTCCTAAGGTTTTTTTTTGTCGAATTACACTTATATAATAGAATTAGGACTTGTGTTAGGGTAATAATAATTTCATTTTTCCCCTTAATTATCCTATTTACTTTTAACCGTGGTAAATTAAAGCAAAAAGTTACTATTCTTTAAAAAATATTTTCATCTCATTGAACCACATTTTAGTCCTTGATATTAACCGTGTCTCTTGGATTTTCGAAATTTCACTCACAGAAGTGGTAGAATTATGTTTTATGGAAAATTCAGTTTTTAACTACCACTTAGTGGTTTCACTATTAATCAAAAAATGAAAGTTTTCAGAAAAATACCAAAAATTAGGCCTAATCTATATTTGATATTTTGAATTAAAAAATGATTTCTATTTTAAAAAATTCAAAACATATTAATCGTATTAATTTAAAAATTATTTCTCATCGTCAAAACAAAAGCGTGTTTTTAAGAGATAATAACTATCAAAATATTGACACTTGTTTATGCCTGATTTAAATGTGAAATTACATCCAATGACCAACATTGTATTAAATGGTAAAAATATATTCTAAATATACTTTAAAGCCACTCATATTAATAATTTATAACTATTAATTATTTCGATTAAAAAAGTTGTTTTTAATTAAAATTTAGTAATTTTCACTATTCATCAGAATATGAAAGTTATCCGAAAAGTACCAAAATTTCACCCTAAGCTAATTTCGATATTCCAAATCCAAAAATGAGTTCCATTTTGAAAGATAAAATTTATAAAATTTCAAAAAGTGGGTGTTACAATTCATAATGGCTAGTTCATAATAATATTATAATAATATCTCGTTTAGTGAAACTCGGTATTGTGTACTACACATGCTATCGAGGAAGGTCTTTATTGCGTGTAATTTAAACCAAGTCCGGGATGCGTGTTGTGCAATCTCCTTTTGGTGTAGCGTACAACACAATACATTAATGAAATTAATAATAATAATTTTCATAAAATCTCGGGGTGTTACATTTTACCCCCCTTAAAATGAATTTCGCCCTCGAAATTCTTCAGGGTTATAAATGGTTTACTACTCGAAAGTTTCTTTAATATAAACCCACATCGTAAAAAGGAATTCCAAAACATGGCTTTAAAAAATAAATTATGAACCTTAATGGTTACCAAAATTAACTCATCACTGGGTTTTCACATAGGAGAACATAGGTGAAAATATGGATATGGAAGAAAAATCTAACCATCATGTTCTGATGGAGAGTGGTAGAGAACATGGCGATGAAAAGGCCAAAAATCAAAAAGCCATAAATTTGTGATGATCTAGGGTACCATCTGATTTATTAGATATAATGGCACTAGGACAACATTTTTGGTTTTCAAGATCATTTCCCTAAAGTTGAAGAATTTCAATTAGAATAAATACTTACTTTATTTTGGTACAATCTCACTGTTGTTCGTGACTTGAACAATTTACACATCATCTCTTAAAGAAATGAAGTTGAATTTGTTATTCGTGAAGTGTTAGCAGATCATGTGATAAAATGACGGGTCATTCCATCTGTCTCGAACAAAAGGTTATCAAATGTTATTAAATATACCTAAGTTGATCTATAGTGAGATTAATCATATATGATTCCTAAAATGGACTTAGACTTCATATATCATACTGCTTAATATAATAAAACTAGTTTCTACTAAACAGGGACTTCATGTAGGCCAGTGGCAGGTGTTAAAGGCCAGTCGGACTTCGGTTGTGGGTTCTATTCCCACAGCCTTGTCCGACGCGATGGGTTGTCGCCCGTCCTGCAGGTTATCCTTTTTCTAAGACTACATTACTATAACATCCCATCAATAATATCGAAAAAGGTCAATCCTTAAACAACACTATATTATGTCCAACATAATCCATTCCAATCTTTATCTAAAATACTTCGGTCCAAGCTCATAGTATAAAGAAAACTATTACTTGAAATGTCATCAACCATCCATCATTTATCCCCCATTATCTTGTTGGTCACATTCCAATCATGTGAATACCTTAATCATGTATTCTCTTGAAAAAATGAATACCCATTAAACCTTAGTGAAAACATGAATGCTTTCAGAAGTTAACTCTTTCCACATACCAAAATCCAAAAATTCGATATACTCAAACCATGATATAACCTTCTCCATATATTAGTCATGAGCTCATGAATACTATCAAACATTTAATTTTCTCGTTATCCCTTCAGTATGCGCATATAATATACTTTCCAAAAATATAGGTACCATTAATCACACACTTTCAAAACATAAGGAAAGACAATAATGTAACAATCCCTAGATGCCTCTTTATTCCATAGTACCATGAGATTACTTATACAACATTACACTTGATAAACATGTAATCATTCCACTACCTTCTTAAACCATTGACCGAGCTTCAACAATTCTTTCATCTCACATATCATTTGTTGTCTCTTCATCATCATCAATATAAATATTACCCATACGACTATATTGATTCTATTCATGAGACTTTCCCTTAGAGAATTGGTTTGTATAATGCCCATACATTCCACATTTAAAACATTTAACCATTTTTGATGTCATAGCAATACCATTATCCTCATCCATGGTGTTAACTGAATCTTTTCCTTTTCACTTACTGGATTTATGTCCTTTTCCACACCCAAATCATCTTCCAATTCGTTTGAAACATTCTCCTTGATGCCTCTTCCCACATTATTTACATAGGGGAAATTGAACTTTCTTTCCTCTATGATCATCATGAAACTCCATCTTTCTCTTATTAGACGAGTCATGAAACTTACCAAATTTGAGTTTATTGATCATATTATGAGATTGCTGATTCGGAATAATAATGATGTTTAGACTTGAAAATCCCATTTCATTTGGTTTCTCAGGAAGAATGCCATTCCATTGTCCATCATATCCTCCATTATCGTGAATCTTCATGTTTCCAGCCATTTTCTAAAACCCAAAAAGAATAGTGTGAGAGGAAAAAATCATGCGAGGGAAAACAACATAGTAAAGGGGGAGTACCCTCAATACATGACATCTTAGGTTAAATTTTAAGACTGTTACCGTAGTTCTAGGACTATATCCTATATGTATACTTATCCTTAGTGACATCCCTAGACATACCTTAGAAATATCTCTAGGGATCTCACTAACGTTTTCTCATCCTAGTTTCCAATGGTTGAATAAACATTTTCTCTGATACCAACTATAGAGACACGAAGCTTGACGTACGTGGAAATTACATTACTTTTGGCGAATACTTATTACATAAAAAAACAGACACCAAAGGACCGTAATAGTTTAGTGCCTTTCGAAACTTGGAACATAATCTTCTAATCTTGGTGAAAGATCATCAACATCTCCCATAATGATCTTCCCTTTTTTTTCTTACCTAAAACCTTTCCTTATATACTGGGGAAAAGAAAACATAAAAAGGGTGAGCTCAAATGCTCAGTAAGGGTAAGCATGGATAAAATAAAACAAATCATATACATTTGAACTTAAAAACATGAAAATAATGGTTAAACATCAAAATCTTGATCAATGACATAAAACATGGAAGTACGTAAGGAATAGATAATAAAGGAACATCAATCATGATAAAATAGCATGGGAATAAAACAATTAATTGTGGAAACCATTAAGCACATGATATGATTTCCATAGTAGCCAAGGCATTGCTACCAAGATCATCTTAGTGGACAAAGTCCCTTTCTGAATCAAGTTCACTCCTCGTTCCAGTCCTGTAACACTGAACCAAATTAACTTACCGTTCCAGCCATGTCTATCTCATGAGATATAAATCTTTACCCAATGCATTGGAGGTAGATATAGTTCTCACCCATCTCATAATGAAATCATTCTTAATTGTGCCACAAAATAAACATACATCATTTATAATAACCCAATAAATAAAATGGGTTTCATAAACATCATCCCATCATCACATAATCCATATAAAAGAAATGGATATCATTTCATAATAAGAAAAGTAAAACCATGTAAATTATAGAGACATGATACTTGAAACATACACATATGAAATAATGTCATCTTAGAAGAAAAATGGTTTTGATAAAACACTTGAAATGAATTTTTGAGGAAAATATCCTTTCTTCTTCAAAAACATTCTCTTTTCACAAAATGTCATGCAATTTTAAAAGAAAGGGATTTTGTTTAAAATAGTTATGAAATATTTTGGAGGAAGCTTCATGAAAATAAGGCTTTATAAAAACGTAAAAATCCGTTCGTGCCGTATAAGTTAAAAAACATTCTTCTTGTACTTTTGCCGGAAAAGTCAAAAAGTACCTCGTAAAAGAAAGATTTCATACATACCATGTAGTAAAAGTAAAAAATGGGTGGAAAGGACATTAACCATACATGACACCATTTTTAGAAAACAGAGACATGGAAGATAAATATAACCACAGTACATACTTAGGTATAAGCAATCTCAAATAGAAAACAATTGAGATTTGCAACATTATCCCTTACCTTAGGTCTGATATGCTTCGTATGGCTCCGAACCTCATGTATAATGATTTAAATAATGTCATTCACTTATTAAATAATCATATTCATTGTTATGATATCATATAAGTTTCACTTATGACTTTATATTACCCGTTCTTTTGTAAATTCAATGTAAAAGCAGTGTTTTGGGTAAAATCATTTCATTTATCGTATGTGTTTCGACTTTTAGTTCTTGATATTATTAATTATATCCTGATTCACATAATTACAGAATTTAAAAAATTAATTTTTTATAATATATATTCATCATATACATATATATTATAGGTCGATAAAAGGAATGAAATACACCGTTCATAGAGACGGTAGGTCGTACGTACCCATGAACGTTGTTTTCATTTCCGTGTTGAATTGATTGAAATTAAATAGATGAAATACATATACAGTATCATTATTATGTCATGTATTTCATTATATTTCATTACATATACTTTATAATCATTCTTGAATGGTTAATCATGGAAAATGAATCTCATCGCGTTCGTGGAGACGGTAGTCCGTACGTACGCACGAGCGATGATATCATTCCCATGATCATGGTATTGTATTAGAGTGTATGTATACTATTTCAGAATCAATATCACTTTACAATAATCATATATAGTCATTATTTACTCCTTTATACCCATCCAAGTAAGGTGGTGGTAGAAAATAGATTACACGACGGCGTAGAGACGATATTCTGTACGTACGCACGCGCGGTGATTTCGTTTTCCGTAGGATGGATACATGGTGAAATAGGGTTGTTTAATACATATAATAACATATCAGTATATGAGTGATACTGATGTTATTACTTCATAATAAAACAACTAAATAATAAGAAGTGGAAGGAGAAATAAAGTTGAAAGAATCGGTAACAGACATTACCTCTTATTTGAAGCGCCTCTTTGAGACCTCCTCTTAGGGCACTAAAAATGGTCTTTGAAGAAGAAGAGAACCTCTAGAATGTTTATATGGAAGTGGAGAAGATAATTTGGAAGGGTTTGTCCTAGCTTGAAGGCTCAAAGTGGTGTGAGTAATAGAGGGAGGAGATGACCTTTTATAAGGGAGGAGAGGGGAACCTTTGGAAAAACTAAAAATATTATTTTATTATAAAGTCATTTTTGGGTTTTAATAGTTCCAAATTGAGTTATTTAGAAGATAAGGTGGGTAGGGCACGAAATAATCTCATCCAATAGAATTTATACAAGTTCAGGTTTCTATTTTAACCTTATCATTTAGATTTAACCTTAAGTTAAATAATTTTACTTTTACCGTGTCTTCTTGTTTTCTTACACTATAAAGTTAATAAACTTACTATAACAAGCCAAACGAACCCCAAGTTGTTTATTATTAATATATATAACATTATCTAAGTCATTTTTCTGAACCTTATATTTTAAGGAATAAAATAACAATTAATAATATAATATTTGTTTTAAAAACTATTTCAGGTCAATTTTGACACTATTTGGTAATTGATTTTTTGTCAAAATCATAACAGAATTATTAGTTCTAAAAAGTTAACTAAATCAATAATAACATGTCATATTAACCTATAAAATTAGTTTAATTCATAAAAAGTCTCTAATTACATTTATTTGGGTATTTATAACATCAATTATGTCAATATTTTATTAATAAGATAATTACTACATCATATTTGTGTCATAAATAAATAAAATTATTTAATGTCTAAAAATTATAAATAAAATACGATTATGTAGGAAATATTTTTAGCTTTCTAATGAATATTTATAGACTAATTTATCTTATGTATAATCCTATATTAAAAATGATTTACTTATTAAACTTTGATTTTAACTATTTTAACCCTTCTTTAAATAAATTAATATTAAATGTCCTAATCTAATCCATGTGGTCCTAAATGGTCATATTTTATTCCTAAGCTTATTTTTGGTCGAATTACAATTATCCAATATAATTGGGACATGTGTGATGGAAATAATAATATCATTTTTACCCTTAATTATCCTATTTACTTTTAACCGTGGTAAATAAATGTAAAAAGTTACTATTCACCAAATAATATTTTCATCTCATTGAACCATATTTTAGTCATTGATGTTAACCGTATCTCTCAGATTTTCAAAATTCCACTCACATAAGTGGTAAAATTATGTTTTATGAAAAATTCAGTATTTTAACTACCATTTAGTGGTTTCACTATTCATCAAAAAATGAAAGTTTCCAGAAAAATACCAAAACATAGGCCTAAGCTATATTTAATATTATGAATTCAAAAAGGATGTATATTTTTCCAAATTCAAAACATATCAGTTTCATTAATTTAAAAATCAATCATCATCGTCAAAACAAATAGCGTGTTTTTAAGAGATAATAACTATCAAAAGATTGACACTTGTTTATGTCTGGTTTAAATGTGAAATTACATCCAATGACCAACATTGTATTAAATGGTAAAAATATATTCTAAATATACTTTAAAACCATGAAAATTAATAATTCATCACTATTAATTATTTCGATTAAAAACGATGGTTTTAATTAAAATTTAGTAATTTTCACTATTCATCAGAATATGAAAGTTATCCGAAAAGTATCAAAATTTCACCCTAAGCTAATTTCGATATTCCGAATCCAAAAATGATGTCAATTTTGAATGATACAATTTATAAAATTTCAAAAAGTGGGTATTACTATTCATAACGGCTAGTTCATAATAATATTATAATAATATCTTGTTTAGTGAAACTCGGTATTGTGTACTACACACGCTATCGAGGAAGGTCTTTATTGCATGTAATGCAATCCAAGTCAGGGATGCGTGTTGTGAAAGCTACTTTTGGTGTATCATACAACACAATACATTAATGAAATTAAAAAGAATATTTTTCATAAAATCTCGGGGTGTTACACCATATCAGGCTCTTAGTCATCTAAGGCATGCTATTTATCGATAATTTATAGCCTCTCATTCTTATACTCAAGGTATTACCTCTATTATTCCTTCTGAAATTCCCATTCAACAATTTTATACATCAACCCATTTTGTAACTCCTATTTCTTCATATACTTCTATTGATTGGGGAAATTCAGTCGTGGATCCTTCCGTGAAGAAAAATTGATTTTGGATTTTTCCTTGATAGGGATGCATTTTTAACTTTTTCTCATTAAATGCACTATCTTTTTATTATAAAATAAAGTATCTATTTTCATTTCATATCTATTATTTATCTCTTGTTATTTTATCTTTTATCATCTAATATATTTGTTCTCTTTTTAATAATCTCAAAAGGGGGAGAATGAGTATAGAATTTAGAGAAAAAATATAGAATTTAATTTGAGAATGAGATTCAGTATAGTATTTAATTTCATTTTATTATGTTATAGTTTCATATCTCATGATCTGTACGACATGTTAATAAGAATATTTATCTTTTGTACTTTTATCATAAGGAATAACCTATTAATTCCATGATTTGTGATCATAAAATAGGTGGATATTGTTGGCCTCATCTAGTTTTAATTCTCACAAATCATGATTCATTAAGTTAAATAAAGTTAAATTATGTTTACTCAAGTCAAATTATTTTCATATGATTTTAATCTATTTTGTTATAATTTTACATCATAACACAAGTTTAAAAAATATGACTATGTATAAGTCACCATTAATGTTGAGTCACTATAAAGACAAACACACTATTGAACATCTCACTAATGTGAAAAAATTGGCTAAGTATGAGTTACCATTGATATGGACTTACTGTTATGATTTCTAACTATCAACTATCTCACTGTCAGTACAGATTCGAAATTCTAAAAAATTAAGAGACACCATTGTGAAAACCACAGTGAACAACCTCTCAGAATTTTTTTAAGGATGAGACAATATTTCATCAAGAAACTGACATTCACTGACAATTTTTTCTAAGGATGAGACACCATCACATCAAGCTACCGATAGAGTGACATTTTGATTTGCATAATTTTAGCAATGTATGAGCTACTGATAGTTCAAGTCACCATCAAGATGACCCATCGAAGGAGTGACTTATTGATCCTGAGTCACTGACACTTGACTCATTGTTGCTGATTTCGTAATGCATTATGTATAAGACACCATTCCTAAGACTCCATTTGAAGACATTGATCCTAAGTCACCATTCAAAGACACCATTCTATGTAACCATTCCAAGACACCATCACTTCTTACTTTTTCATTTAAATATAAATTTATTTATAATAATAATATTGGTGAAACTTAGTACTTTTATTTATTCTAATGAATTTTTCTATATTTTGTAGACAGCCTTTAAATCAATTTCAGACTGCAATATGAGGTACGATGTAACTAAATACAATCATGAATATGATCATTTTCAACTGTAGTGTATAAAGATAATACCTGATCAAAACGAAAAAGAGTGTGTAGGAGTTGTGCGACTGAGTAAAACACGATAACTATTAACTGTGGAAACACAAAGATCCTACTGAGAACTCAGACCAAAGAATGTTTTGCAGCAACACACAAAGACATGAGAAAAACTCATCATGAAAATATTATACCTCATTGGAAATATAATATATAAGCTCTGATGATGCTTTGTTTTTATATCTAATTCTGAAAGGTGACTCAAAATTCATTTCATCATAACTTCCAGGGGTCTCAAACTACATAGCCAATCACACAGAGCCTTCTACCTCAATTCTCTTTACTTTTTTCTCTTCTTCTGTGTTGTTTTTACATTATGAGTAGTGTCTATCTATCAGTTAAATTAACACACACTGACTCATATTCATAACTCGAAGATACATTGATATCTTCACAAACTATATCTTACACATTACACTACCCATAGATAATAGTGAAAGAGGTCTCTACATGGCCTGTTTATTTTTTCACTCCCATAAAAACTATGGAAGAGGTCTAGGTGACCTGGATAGTTGTGTATGTTGTTGTTTACCATGATCTAGAGTTTGTATTAATGTTAATTTATATGAACTACTTCATGTAAATTGATCACTATGTGGAGAGGATTAAGTATCATCTTGAGACTGAACCTCTTGTTTAAATTCTGTTGTGTTCTTTCAAGTTTAGATTTCTCTGTTTGTGTTTATTTAATTCATAAAACATTACTTTGATTTGATAATTAATCTTAGATAGGTTTTATATTATAATTTTATTTTGTAGATTGATTTAAAAATTTGAAGTATAAATTCATATTGTTTTAACTAAGAACTAATCACTCTTTGAGAAATCTTTCAAACAATGATATATTTTATAAAGTACTCAATTAGTAAACTAGGTTTTTTTTAATTCAAATTGGGGAAATTTTTATAAAATATTTTTGATATAATATTTTTATAGGAACTAAATTCACCCCCCCCCCCTCTTGAGTGTTCTACTCTAACCAACAATTGCAATCCTCAGAAGGTGAACAAAGTGGAAGATTTTCCTGGTAGAAAGGAACTCACAACCCTATACAAAATGAAACTTAATAGGGTTCCAATCTTCTTGGAAGTATAATGGATGGATATGGGAATCATAAAATTAACTTCATCCTACATTACTAAAATAACTGATCAACCATCAATTCTTGAGAGGATCACGGAGTCCCAAAAAGATGATGAAGATCTATAGAAAAGTTTATCAAATATTATGGAGGTCAATATTACTAATGATTTATTTATTAGGTTTGGAACCTGGATATATATCCCACCAAAACTATAACTAAATAGGGATCTTCTAGATTATTCATATAGCGCTTCCTTATCTATTCATCCCGGAAGTACAAAGAAGTATATATATTTAAAGAAAAAAATATGGTGAGATAACATAAAGAGTGATATTCTATAATTTTTATATCGATAATTGGTATGAAGACAAGTTAAATATGAGTGGAATGAGTGAAAGAGTATGATACATATATTTTCTATACTGATATGGAAAACAAAAACCTAACCATGGATTCTTTCATAGGAATACCCAAGACATATAAAGGTAATAACTCCATTTGGATAGTAGTCAATTTCCTTACAAATTCATCACATTTCATTTTTATCACATGAGATTTCTCTATTGACAAAATCACTAATATATAAATAAGATAAGTGGTAAGACCAAATGGAATTCCACTCTTTATTATATCTGTTCGATTTTTTTGGTTCGCATCGAGGTTATGGAAAATCCTTCCACAATAATTATATATAGAGCTAAGATTCAAAATTTATCATCACCATCAAATGGATAGTTAGTACGAGAGAACCATTAAAACTCTATAAAATATGCAGGGAACGTGTTCAATGGATTACCAAGGATATTTCAATGAAAATATTCCCTTATTAGAGTTCTCATATAAGAATAGTTTCTATTCTAGTATTCAAATGACACCTTATAAGGCTTTGTATGGGAAGAGGTGTTGAACGCCGACATATTGGGATGAAGTTAGAGAGAAGAATCTTATGACACCTGGTCTTATCCAAGACCTGATAGAGAAGCATTAAACCACTCATCATTATATGAAATCTACACAACATAAATATAAAATATATATATTCAATCATTTATGAGACCTAGTTTTGAGATTAGAGAAAAAGTGTTTCCTTGTATATCATCATTGAATAAATTCATAAGGTTTAGGAATAAAAGGAAGATTATTCCTTTATATATCATCCCCTTTGAGATCTTTGATCACATCTGAGTTACAACCTATTGTTTACTACTCACACATAACATATATAAATTACATGATGTTTTCTATGTATCCCTATTGAGTAAGTACATATCAGACCACTCACATGTACTGAATCCTGGGGTGGTACTTATAGAGAATGATTTTTCATACATGGAGAATCCTGTGAAGAAAAAGAGAATTTATTATAGTTTATAGATTAAACTAAGGCAACTTCATAATGGGAGAAGGATTCATTGATATTTTTGAATTTCATTTCTACCCATCGAAAAAATAAAAAAAATCATATGTGTAAAGAATATGTAAAGGTACAACAAGTTTTCTAGAGTTAATAATGGTCTTAAGTTTAACTTAATCCACCAAATGCATAATAATTCGACATCAATAATCATTAGAAATTGAGAAAAGGATAGCAGAAATGGGATCACCCTATCTAACTTTTGTTGATCATTTAAAGTACCCCTTAGAAGATCCGTTTATAAGAACACATATGTGATCAGAGCAAAAAAGGGTTTTAATTGTTTTGATAAAAAAAAATTGAAACCAAATCCCTAAAGAACATTTCAAATAAATAACCAAAAAAATATTATTAAATTTTTTACTAATATAAACTTAATGGCAATGCTACCACCCCTAGTTGATTTATTTATAAGGTTAGTACATTAAATATAAAAATATATATAATCATAAATATTTCAACCTTTTAAAAAACCAAATTGATTCCAATAGATAACTTTACTATAAATTTTGGTGAGTATGTTGTCAAGAATTTTAGAAATGATATTGTCAATAGTTTTAATAAGTATTATAGATCTAAAGAGGTGAATATAAAAGGAATTCTAAATTATAGGTATGCAAGTGAGGAACTATACATTTAATCCATGTGAATAATTCCATTAAAGAAAATGATTTAACCAAATTACACACTTATAAATGTATAACACCCCAATAGTTCTAAAAATAATAGAGTTAGTAAAACCCCCAGGTCCCAGAGCACTATCAGTATTCAAGATAAATGTTTCATTATTAATTTCAATTTTAATAGGGAAATATGTAAGGTGGGTATTTTCATATCTTATGGCATGGTATTAAATTTTTATATAATGCATGAAAGAATAGAAAACATGCCCTGGAAATTGACCCCATGATGCATGCCCCAAACCCCTCCCCTATCAACCACTATTCTCACCCATAGGGTGTAGGTGGTTGTTTTTATTATTTCTAACAATAGTTGGAAAGATATTAGGGAGTATATCCTTATTAAGATTCAGACCATTAAAAATATTACTAAAATATAAAACAATACGATCAACAAGTATATCCTCATTATCAATGATATAATCTCAATCCTTAAGAAAGGTGAGAGGTCTATATGATTTCCTATCCCTTTTAAGGTATTTATAATTTTTTTTGGTTTCTATCTCCATCTTTGAGCTATTTGACATTGAAAATCATCTTTTGAATTTTCTCCTTAACAGAGAAAAAAGAATTTAACTTAGAAGTTAACTCTATTTCTTCTTGAAAATTAGATGTAAATTTGGAATTTGTAAAATCAGCATGAAATTGACTAATGGAGGATTAAAAGGAATAAATTTAATTGTCAATTTATTTGGATGTTTTCTTACTCAATCCCTTGATCTTATTCTTTGAAATTTTCATCTTTATTATACAAGAGAAATCATCATTTACACAATTCACAATATTCCAAGCATCCTTTACAATTTCACCACAATTAAGAAGGGATTTACAAGAATTATTAAATTTTAAAGGGAGGGTAGGCATAGAACCTCTAATATAAAGGATAACTAAGATTAGATAATGATCATAATTAAGTCTTGGAAGGGTGGTGCTAGACATTGTATCCCATTTATCTTGATTTAGTTCATTATAGAAGGCTTTGTCCAAATTATGGGCTACTATTATATTATAATTCCTTCTATACCAAGTATATATAGATCCATCTTAATTGATATAATTTATATTATTGTTTTCCATATAATATTTAAACTCCCTTTCAGAAATAGAAAAACTATTTGGGGCCATTTTCTCATTAAAAAAAATTACTGCATTAAAATCCCAAAAAATAATCCACGGATCATGTATTCTTTTGCTTATATAATACATGATTTTCCAATGATATATTCTATATTGGTATCTATTTTTAGTATATATTAAAGATAATAAAATGTGTGATTTTTGGAAAATAGTCTCACAAGTGAACATCTGATCTTCTATGTTAAAATCAACAACATTTTTTAAAGGGGAATGGGAAAAATCCCAATGAGATTCAACAGAAGAATTATTAGTTATATCACTAATAAAAGAATAAATTTTAAGACCAAAACTAGAAAAAATAGTAGAGTAATTAACTTTAGGATCACAAATATCCAAAAATATTAGTTTTGTTATCATGAATAAATCTTTTTAAGAAGTTTACAATTCCAAAAAATGATTCTCATTTTAACCTGCACATGTGGTTAGAATCCCCTTTTTTTCCTCCATAATTTTTATTCCAAAGATATTTTCTAGATTCCATTTTACTTTTTACAATAGATGTAAAATAATAATCACTCTCATTGTGTATAGGGGTTACAAAAATATCATTTTTCTACATCTATCTATTTTGTAGCTAGATAAGTATTTTGATCATCATCAGAAACATTCTTATACATTGTTATCTTGGGACTGGAATTAAAATTTGAATTATGATATTGATATGTATCCTCCTTTCCAAATTTAGGGATAGATGTAACTTGGTTAAAAAGTTTGGAAGCCTGTGAAGAAACCCATTCACCCTAATTAATGTTCTCTTTGTGCTCATTTTTATGGGGGTTGGAGCTGTCACACCTACTACCATGATCAGATGAATCATCTAACTGCTAATCAAATCTCTTTTTGATGTTTTTATCATAAAAAAGAACTGATTTGAGGAGGCATGCATTCTTTCATACATGTCATTATTCTTCTTTTTTCATCGGTACATTCTCTTTCCAACCTCATAGAATTATTTGTAGAAGGGAAATATTGTTTATTAACCTTTTTAGGTCCTAGGACTCTGATTTATTGAATATCCCACTATCCATAGTATTCAAAGTAGATTCAATAGGATATTTATCATTTTTAGGAATTGGACCTTAAACAATGTCCTCATATTGTGTGTAATTAATGATCTTCAAAATATTATGAACAATTCCTCAACTATTGTATCCTCCACTATTTAATTTTCTTTTTCTTCAACTATATCAACCCAAATCTTACCAGATTTGGTTTGTGGGGTAGGAATTATATTCTTTTTAACACATTTACCACCATCATTCCTTTTTTAGGGTTCAACCTTATTAATGATAGTATATTTTTTTCATTTTTTTAGTTATATTAATATCATTCCATTCATTATATAAGTATTTTTTTCACTTTTTTTGAACCACTATATAAGTATCAAAGTAATGGAAAATTATTATACATACCTTCAAAAAGGGATTATTGTATACGTATTCAATCTTAGTATATGATTTGTAGTCATTAACAATAAATCTTATGACTTTTGGTAATTTTGAATCCAATTTGACATAAAAAATAACTCTTGTGTATAAGGATAGATCACTATTCATAGTATGTGGATTAATCTTTAAATGGGTTTTAATATATGAAGAAGAGTACTTTATCATTTTTGGATGCCAAAAAACTCAATTTAAACCACATAGTCCGACCAATATTTGTTTCAAGGAGTCCCTTTGAAAAAAGGGATTAAATGAGACATCACATTTGGATAAATGTAGAAAACCAAGTTGCAATTGAAGGTTTTTAGTCTTCCAAACTAAGTTCAGATCATCCTTGGAACAAAAATAATGTGATAATATCCTATTCCTATTGGAAAAAATTCCAATTCTTTTACACAATAATGAGAGATTTGTGACTTAATATCTACAATATCCAACCATTTATCATCTTTAAGATATGGAATACATCATGAAATAGATAACTTAAACATATTGAACCTTTTCTGGAGGGATTTTGGGTTAGCAGTGACTGAAAAACCTCTATCTTCTAATTTTTTATAAATAAGAGGTCTTAAAGAATTCACATTGAATAGATCTATTCCTTTCGGTACTTCTAAGAATGAGATACTCTTAGATTTTGGGAGATGAACTCAGTAAAAATTTCCTTCAAGGTTTATATTATCTGTTGATAGGTTCATTTTCCACAATCCTTCTAGAACCACCTTATCAATGGAACAATCCCATTCTGGATTGAAATAATCAATGATGCGTGCATAGATCTAGAAATACAAATAGAAACCATTGTTGTTATTTAGACAGTTTGAGTTACAGACTCCTGAGGAAGATACTCATGGAGACTCCATCTATCCCCTTTCTCTTTAGTTCTACCATTATCCACCTTGATGTTACCAAACTACATTGATTTTTTTCATTCCATGTATATTTCCCACACTCCATAATCATCGGACTAAAATTGAATTTTTTTTCCATGTTTCTTGATATATGTGGCACAAAAATTCAAGTACATGATATGATGTGGCAAGTGGGGATGAGTTTTTATATCACTCCAATGCATTGGGTAATGTTTTTGTTTCATGAGATACCATGTATGGTGCGTGGTCGGTTAGACTAAGAACATTATGTTATGATGTATTAGCAGTTAGCCTTAACTTATACATATAATTTCATGTTTCATGTTGTTTCAATATTACTATGTTACCTTGATTTTATCATCTTAAATCATGTTTTTATGTTCATTATTACGATTCTCAATATTTTATGTCACCTTGATGTGACTATTGACTTACATGAATTACTTTAATCATGATATAATTTGATTATACCCTTACTAGGCTTTATATTTCAGCACCACCGTTGGTATGTCCCTAGGTTATCTCGTGCAATTTTAGAAGATCAATGGGATTTATGGTCTTGTTATGGATATTTTATTAATATTTTTCTGTACATGTTCCATTTTATCATTATATGTATCCAATTTCCCAAATACGCTAGACCTATCAATATTTTCAGATTGTATATGGAATATATTTATATAATAATTCATGAAATAAATTTTTAAAAAAGATATGGGTTGTCATTCAATATCAACACACTTAATTTCAAATATTTTTCATACGAAAAATATATTTTGAAAGTCTATGTGAAGAACACTAATTTAATGAATCTGAGGTAAAGAAAATCTCCAAAACAATTCCCAATACTTATACATACTACAGATATAAGAAAAGGATTTGGAAATAAGGTATGTGATCATTTGATGATGAAAAAAATAAGTCATGTGATAAATGGTCACCCCAAATAAAGATAAGTAGTTAAAAAATATGATAATGGTTCAGGGGAAAGTCAAGAAAGAAAGCAAGTTTTCATAAAGAAAAATTCTCCTATTATGATATAAGAATCAATTAGTGATGCATCTATCCAAGAAAGAAAATATTGTGTATTGGGTTTTGTGAAAGAGAACAAACCAAAATAATGTGAGAGGTGGTTATAATCTATAAAATCAAGTTAAAACCTAATGATGGACTATATAATATATATTTAGATGTGGTTGAATCTAATTTCCAAGAAGGTAGAAAGATGTGAAATTAATTCTTTCTAATAAAATATATATTGGTAGATTGTTATAAATTTCCATGGATTGTGTTGGATTTTATGATAAGTAATATTTTATTCTTTGATAAGAGGATTTTTGACAAGAAGATTTAATACTTAAAGGATTGTTAAAAATAGGCTTGATTTCTTTATGTTTAGATTTTTTATTAAGGAATAATGATGACTATTATGTTGGAATAATTTTACACACAAAGAGAATTGATTCTGGTGGAAATTTTGAAGTGAGAAGAATTTATACAGGGAGCCTACAAGGTCAAGAGAAGGTCTAAAGAAGTGTGAAGGCTCTACGGAGAAATGAGGGCTATGTCAGGTTGGAAAAACCCATGGTGGACTAAATATTAATGAGAAGATAGCCCAACATAGGAAATACTAGGCCCTGTGGAAAATCCATGGTGAATTTGTATAAGATCATAGGTGTGTCCATGCACATAGCATGGGGCAAGACGACCAGACAGTTCCCAAAATGAGACACTAAAAATGGACCATTCCATTGTAGTCCATGTGGTTTCATTTTAGTGCATATTTCCAAAAATATTATATGTATTATACCACTCCTATAACTCCCTAAAATTTTTTGAAATATTTTTTTCAAATAAATTTAATTTCTATGGTAGCTTGAGTTACACGCAACATCGAGTTTAAACGAACCACTATATACTATTAAAATGTTATTATTTAATGTGACAACTATAAAATATATGTTAAATTGGTGGGTATGAATTGGAATATCAAAATTATGAATAGTATATGTTCTATACATGAAAAAAATAAATTCATTGGTAAACAATTGACTAAAAATGAAAAAAATCATTTGAACGTAAAAGAAATATTTCACTAAAAAACTGTTCGATGTGAACAATGTGTTTTTAACTTAATAAATTAAATTAATCACTATCAGTGAATTATTTTAATTAAATTTATATATTATATATTCCTTCAAATGTTTTACCATTTATCTAATATGTTTTCTAGGCATGGGATAAAAATAAATCAAGTTTTATGATTAAAAATATTTTTTTTTTCAAAAAAAGTAGTTCTACTGCATTTGGTACATTTTTTTTAAATTATTTTTTTAATTTTAGGAAATATATTTGAGAAAATTAAATTCATCTTTCAAATCAACAATTCAATATTATCTTATATTTATTTTTTTATAATTTTCTGAAAATATTATTTTTTCAATGAAAACTGAAAAATATTGCTTTTATTGAAATTTTTCCAATGATTTAAAACATTAAAAAGAAAAACCATGTTTTTAAAATGTTTTAAAAGTAATATTTGTTAAATTATATTATTATTTAGGATATTTTAATGAACTTAATTTTCAATTTTTATATAAAAACATTTTTTTCTTATGAAAAAAAATCTTTGGAAAACTGTTTTTTCATCACATTATAGGGTTGAATTTGAAATTTAATTCTTTGAAATATATGAATTTAATTTTGTAAAATTAATTAATTTTTTTTAATAATAATAATTTTTATTATTTAATAATAATATTTATTTTTTTATAATCAATAGTAAAAATAGTAAAAATGAATTAATGTGGTTAAAGTTTAAATAGTTTTTTGAGTGTAACATGCACCTGTATTAAAATTAATTTTTCAAAGACATTATAAATTTATTTGATAAAATGTATTTAATATTTTTAATAATCGGGTTAAAATTATCTAACAAGTATCTTTTATTTTCATTCTTAAAGGAAAATTTACTTAGGTAAATAAATAAAAAACTAGTTACTCTAGTGATAACAAAAATTATAGAAGTAATCTTAAACGTTATGGAATAACATGGTTAAATATTTTTATGTGTTTCTTGAACATAAATTATATACATTTCATTATTTTTCAAAATTTTAGGCACTTTTTGAGTGTGGTTTCCCATTATTGAATAGTTTTGCATGTTTACAAAAATGACACTCCTCCTCGATTATAAAAGGACACCTCATCCCTTCACTTCTTAACACCTTATAAGATATTAATCTCACCCAAAACCTAGAAAAATATCTCCAACATGACCTTATCCATTTTATATATCTTCTTTATGTCCAAAAATATCAACCCTAGGGTCCTAAATAAGATATCCTAAGGATCTTTTTCTAAGTGAAGGTAATTGTATTCACTAAGATATTCCTTTTATTTATTCTCTTTCCACATTCATTGATGTCTTAATAATTAAAATATATTA
Source organism: Viscum album (assembly GCA_963277665.1). Lineage (NCBI taxonomy): Eukaryota > Viridiplantae > Streptophyta > Magnoliopsida > Santalales > Viscaceae > Viscum > Viscum album. The sequence goes on along the minus strand of OY728165.1, from coordinate 279,757,740 downwards.
AAAAAAATTATACCATATATTTATATGTTACTAATTTAATGGAATAACTTATATTATTCTCGTCTTCCATCAAATGGGAAATAAAATTGTCCATCCTGTGTATGGTGGACTACCACCTTGCGAATCGATGTAATTTGTATTCCTTCACGACCTATCAAGGATAGAGATAATTATAGATTTAATATTTATATATGATATCTATGACATATTTGTACTTATAAAATTATAATATCACATATAAATTATTCCACTCCAATGTTTTAGAAAACAATAACGTAGTTCATGCGTATGTCTGGACTAGTGCCTCCACGAAGCGATGCGATGCATTTCACATTTTATTTTGACATGTATGGTAATAAGGATAGATTTAATGAATATATATGATATATAAGACATTAAAACGAGTCTAAAAATTTGATATATTATTTTAATTTATTTTCTTCAATCCATTCAGAAAATAGAAATAGCGTTCATGCGTATGTACAACAAACTGTCTCCAAGAACGGTACAATTCATTTTCCTATCTCTAAATATTATAGATGAATATAAATATGTATATAATTAATTTATATGATATTAATATCATGATTAAAATTATATATTTTATGAAACCATAATCATATTATAAGTACCAAAATTACCTAACCAAAACATACATGAAGAATGAAGTAGTTATCACCCAAAATAGGGATTTTAACAAATAATTATTATTAAACTAGGGGAAAATGTTATAAGTAAATCCTATATGGTTTGATATGTATGAATATGGTTCTATAATATATATATATATATACATATAATAAAAATATATTTATTGTATAGGTGTTTAAAATTTGTACAACTAAAATTGAGACTCGCGGTAAGGGTTTCTCATCTCACATTTAATTCTACGAGACACACACTATATTCACCGTTTATTTATTTTATTGGTGTATATACTACCCATTTGATATGTTATATCATTGATATATTTACATTTATGGTATTTAAATATTAATTTTAAGTTACTTATTTCATACATGTTATGATTCAAAATCTACTAATGTGGTAAAGGTTTTATGTTACAGTCTCATTATTTATCAAGATTGTTTATAATTATGATTTTGATTATGAAATATTATGATCTATCTCCCAATTTTGTTTTCCTCATTATTTATATGTATGGTATATGATTATGGTGATGATATATTTATGAAACCCATTTCTTTTACATGGGTAATGCTATAATGAAATTATAAAATGTTTATGAAACTCACTTATTTTCCATGGGTTATGCTGTAAAACACTAATACTTTATGATATATTTCTTTTTAAATAAAATAACTCTCTTCGATAGTTAGTGATACATGACTCCCCAATCCAAAATTATATTAAGTGAAAATTATATTTTAATAAAATTATAATAAAATTAAAATTTCAATATTTCATGTAAAAATAATAATAATTTAATGGGATGAGTACGAATTTTGAACTCACTTGGTCTAATAAACCAAGAATGAGATTTTGAAAATTTTTCTTAGAAATAAGACTTTATGAAAAATAAAAAAAATGAAGTATTAAAATATTATCTTGTTTATTTATAATAATATGTAACAATAATAAATATTTATAATTAAAAATTTATTAACTATCAAATTGATATAATTAAATATAATACCACTTAGAGGTAAAAGAGTATTTTTTTAGAAAACTAATTATTTTTCAGAAAACTGTTTTTAGGCATAATGTCTATCCATTTTAATTAATTAAAATAATATTTAATTATTAATGATATAAATGAAATTTATATAATATGTATCTAAATATATTAATTTAATTCCATATAATTATTATCTCTAGTCATATAGTCAATATAATATCAACTTATGCTTGAAAATATATTTCTTTAAAAAACTGTTTTTTGACATGTTTTGTGGGTTTATTTTAAATTATATTTGTTCACTTATGCGATTTGAATTTGATAAAATAGAATACATATTTTTTTAGTCATAATAGTTAATATTGGTTAATAATTTCAACATAGGTTTTGGACATAATTATTAGAAAAAATAGTAATAAATTAATTTACACGGGTAAGGTTAAAAATATGTTTTGTGAATTAGATTCACTTTTGTTAAAAATATATTTACAATATATAAAATTTTCATTTAATAAATTGGATTTTATATTTATAATTAGTGGGTCAAAATTATCAAATAATGATCATTTTATATTTGGAATAATGGAAAAATTACAAATGTTAAAAAAAACTAGTTACCTTTGTGAAGACTAAAATAATAAAAGTCTGTAAACTTAGAGGATAAAGGAATAAAATGTTTAAAAAAATTCTTTTTATATAGTGGATATTTATATAGACCTTACCTTCACTCTACTATATTATTTATCAATTTTGGAGGCACTTTTAGTGAGAGTGACTACCCATTATTGAATTGTTTCGTATATTTACAAAAATACCACTCCTCCTAAATTATAAAATGGAAATCCCACCCCTCAAATAATCATGCCTCTAATGCCATTTAACTTGTCTTACCACTAAATAAATCTATCCCAAAAACCCTTATCCACATTATAGATCTGCTAGTATTCCATAAATAAAAACCCTAGATTCTTTAAGAAGAGATCCAAATTTTACACAGTTAGTCATAATGATGTAAATAATCAATATAAATCATAAATATGAAATGATATTAAATATTTAATATTAATATAACATGCACTTTCTTTACTGTTTCACCCATTGATGTAATGATATAGTCGCTCGTGAGTACGTACGGTCTACCATCTTCATGAATAGATGTGATTCATTTTTCATGAACAAATTTTAACAATGGTTCAAAAAAATTATCTAATGAATAAATATGATATTTATAACAGTAATGTAATTTTTTAGATTATGTATTTATATCCTATGCAAGATAACAAGTACTGTAATGAAACAATATCCATGATAAAATAAGGCAATTAACACCTGAATTAATTACAATAATGAAATATTATTAACAAATGAGTGATAAGATGTCATTAGAGGATCATATATGATATTATAAATATGAATATGGTTCTTTTATGAATTAATAGAATTATAAAAACCATTTAAAGGAAGTAATATCACATTCAACTAAAGGGAAGCATGTGGTAAGGTACAGAGTCTCAATTTCCCATCCTTGAGGCGTATTTTAATGTATTGCACCAATTTCTTTTATATAGTGTATAAAATATGCCTTTTACATATAATATAATTAATCCTTAATACTTCATGGTATTTCAATTTTTCATTGGAATTATTTCATCCAATATTATTTGACTTTAAACTTACCAAGTTTTAAGGGATTTTATAACTCAATTTTTTTTTCATTGGATTATATTACTTCTCTGTTGTATTTAATATTATAATATTTTGTGCATAATGACTTTTGTTTATATTATATATTATTTCCACTTTTTATGTGGATTTTAATTTTATGCACATAATCTATTAATTGATTAATTCTCATTTAAATGGTATGACCATCAAAAGAGATTTAGTCTCAATTTTCACTTCATTGAGACATATTTATTATTATACACCTATTTATTTATATGAGGTTTTTCTAATTATAATTTGATATATTATACCATGAATCTCTTAATATTCATGGTAATTAATGTTTTATTTTTATTTATCCCTTTCATGTGGAATGTTATTAAGAAATTATCAAAGAAGTTAGGGTTTATTTCGTAATCTTATTTTAATAGGGATTATTTATGTTTGAATTATAATTAATGGAAATTATTTGAAAATCATATAGTAAACCCATTTCATTTTCTTCTACTCTGTTTATTCAGGATTTTTTCAAGTAATAGTTCCTTTTTCATCCTTTTTTTACGAAAATAATTTATAAAATATTATTAATAAAATCTGACTTCATTTCCTCCTTCAATCGAAAATCAGTTTTCTTCCACTTTTATTTTTTCAAAAAAAATTGTCAAAAACGTTTTAATATTTTTTTTAAATCGTTTTTACCCGTAATTAGCTTTAAAAAAATTAAAATGATTGTTCTTTTCATTTTCAGAAAAATTTAATTTTATAACTTTCATACAAAAAATTAAAATGAGTCTTTATTTTTTGACATACTCAACATGAATGGAACTTGTCCCCCATTATTACCACAGATTGATTTGAATAATCCTTTATAATTTTAGAAGTAATTTTTAATGAAACATTTTCCCCTAATATTTTTGAAAATTTATAGTTAAAAAAAGTGACTTCCAAAGTGAAAGGGGTATTTTTCTCATGAATGATTTTAAAGATATAGTATGGAATTTCTATTCATAAAACACAACAATACTTTATTTTACATTTAATCCACTAAGTATATGTTGTAATGATACTAACCTTATTATTTCTTTGGATGGTTTATGATTAGTTTGACTAAGAAAATTATTTGCATTCTATTTCTTTATTAATTTTGTATTCCTTAACACTACCCCAAAATTGGACATTCACGATGGGTTTTTAGCTGTGGTTTATGAAACCGCCACTGATTTTTTTTAAATTACTTAGTGGTAGTTTATTAAAACCCACTGGTAAATATTTTATTGTTTTAAAAATCCAAAGACTTCTCCCCTGACACCTCTAACAATTCACCCCAAACCCCTTAAGTGCTACCCAACCCCCTAAAACTCCGTCGTTGATCCCGACCCTCGTTGTCAGTCTAAAAATCCTTGACCCCTCTGATGCTTCAACCCTGACCCCCACCCCCCGAAGATTCACCCCCGACCCCCCTGAGTTCCCAAATCCCAACCCAACCCCCCAAACCTCATCGCCGATCACGACCCTCGCTGCCCCTCACTGGAAATCTCATCCCCCACCTCACCAACCCTAAAAGGTCATGTGGTAAGTGAAAGGGAGTGTCTTTCTAGCTCTATACTGTATAAAAATTCGATTTACCATGTGTTTTTAGAAATTAAAACTGGATTTGAGTATTTTATTGGGTGTTTTGATAGGTTTTGATGTCATTTAAAACAATTATGAGTAATTGGGTATCCTTTTATGTGTTATTCGTATTTTATTTTGTATTTATAGAATTATATGTTTCATGTTTGTAGATTATACCTCCTAAAAGTTTGAGTAGGGATGTTAGTCAATGATGGAGTATATCTATTGGTCTGTTGAGTTAGTTTTCATTACCAAAAATCCCATTATGAATGATTATGGTAATTTATATTTTACTTTAGTTGAATAATTCTAATTTTAATACCCAACTCTTTATTTGGATTATTATAAATTGGATATTTTAGTTAAATTACATTTGAATGAAAATTGTTTTTATCAATTGAAACTCGTTTAATTATACCCTTGAAGTTTAATTGTTTATTTTTAAGAATGGGTTTTTATGATAATTTTATTTAATTTAATCGTTACTTAAATGTTCTCCATTTATTAATATTACTTTTATTATTCTTTATAAATTTTTTTATTTGAAACATATAAAAATTTAATTTTCTAAAGATTATTTTTACCTTTACACAATCCATACAAAGTTATTGTTACCCTTATGTAAATTTGGTGTACCCTTACAAAAATTCTATTCTACCTTTACATATTTAGTTTAATGTCCTGTTTACCCTTACATAACAGTTTTTCTTACCCTTAAATGGCATTTATAGTTTTTTTATTACCATTACATATATACATTTATACCCTTATACGTGATTTTTATTCTTGGTTCTACCCTTTTGTAATCTCTACTTACATTTATATAAGTTTACATACCTTTACAAAAGTGATTCTTACATTTACACAAGTATTTCTTACCTTTAAGTATGTTTTGTTTACCTTTACATGAGTTCTAATCTACCCTTAAGCTGTATGAAAAAAATGTAAGTTACCATTTTATAGTAAACTAGCTACCTTTAAATGGTGTAGGGAATTTAATGTTTTTTACGCATGCTTTAGAAAATTCTTATTAGCCTTATGTAACTTCAAAGTGCCTTTATACAACTTTTCTAGTTACCTTTACATGACCAGTTTAAGTAAAATCTTACCATTAAACAAATTTACTAGTTACCCTGATGGAATGCCTATAATTTCTTCTTAACCTTATATAGAATTATAATTTACCCATATAGCATGTGTAAAATTCTCCGTATCTTTATGAGAGTTATATATTTTAATGGTTACCTTTACATAGATTATAAATAATATGAGGTACCCTTATATAGCCTGGGAAAAATTACTTTACCCTTGAGGGGGCTATATTGGTATAAAATTTCCCTATTATATTTAAGTAGTATAAAATCTCATTTATTTGAATGGTAGAATGCCATTGTCACTGGAAAAGAACACCTGGAATGAAATACATTGAGTATTTTCGAATTTTACATTGATACTTTAAATATTAATATGTTTCAATTTTAATTTCTAACTGTTGGGTTTTAAATGTATGATGAATAATTAGAAAACATCCATGTGTAGAGGATTTAGTCTATTTATATAGAATATTATCCATTTGATTTTTTTTTATAAATATAATCTAAGGAAAGAAGTTGATAAAGAATAATAAATACATTTAGAACTTTCTGGATTCATTATACTAATTTGTTGAGGCATTTCTAGTTTCCCTATATTTCCTTGTTCTGTATTAGTTAAAGAAGGTTGAATTTCACTAATCTACACCGGTTTCTTGATCAATATATTCTAATAGTCCAAATAGTTTTATTATTTTTCAGAAGTGTCTATAATTCTTATTTCACATATGGTTATATATACTTTTAAAAGTTAGTTTATGGTTATTATTACCTAATCAAAAGGTAATAACAAAGGGGTTTTTCAATTTTATAGAATAAACTAGGTTCTTTTTACACCTACAAAAGACTGAGTGATAGGTTAGGGCTTCACCTTGGAAAAACATGGGGTTTTTCTTGAATCTACAAAAGAAAAAGGTCTGCTATTTCATGTAATAGACTAGGTTGATCCTAATACTATAAAAGACCTTTTCTATCTTTATTTTAAGTTAATGGGAAAAATGTTTTCAAAATGTAAATTTATGTTTTCAACTATTTTTACATTTTATATACAAAATTATTTAACCTCAAGGAATATATGTTACATAATTGATCAATTCATAAATATAATTATTTATAATTTTGGTGATTGAACTCATGGAGTCATGAAAATTGATTCTTGATCCCTTCTTGTGTATTTATATCAGAAATCCTTATTTAAAATATTCATATTTTTTAACATTTATATATGAATATATTTTCCGATTTTGTAATAGTTTTGTGTTTTAATTTTTTTTAATAATGTGTAGGTACATTGTGGTATATATAGATAAAAGTTGGATCACATTACCAAGAACACTCCTCATTATTCTAAAGGTTTGGATGAGTTCTTAGATTTTTCAATTTCCAATTGATCCGTTGATGGGAGAATAAGATGGCCATGTCCTAAATGTAAATTTAGAAGATGTTTGAAGATAGATGAAGTTTATGAACACTTAATATTGAAGAAATTACCTACTCGATCTTTATGTTCGATTTGGCACAGAGAATCAAATGTTATAAAAATGTTCATCACTAATGTCAATCCACCGAATGAGCTCCAAACTTCATTGACAAAGGAAAATAAAATGAAAAAACTTATAAATGATTCATTCGACATTTTAAGACACCAAAATCAACATCAAAACATATCAGAACAACCAATTGAGGGTGCTACAAATAGCAACATGATATGTGATGTTTTTGGACTGTAAGAAAACCAAGTCAAGATTGTAACATATCATGGGATCCTCCTCTTGATTATGAGGAGACTAATGTAAGAGAAAACTTCACTGAACAGAGAGATGTGTTTCAGGGTTTAGTTGATGATGGTAATCAATAGTTATATATTAGTTGTTTAAAATATTTAAAACCTTATTTTCTACGGAAGTTTTACCATATCAAATGCCTATATGGAATTACAAATAAGCTGATGTCCATGATATTGTAATTGTTGTGTGACGCATTTCCAGAAGCAAAGATCCCTGTGTATTTTTATGATATGAAAAATGTTGTTAACAAGCTTGGTCTTAATTATACAAAAATTCATGCATGTCCTAATGATTGTATGCTTTATTGGGGAGAGGATTCATGCAGACATGATTTCAAACAATGTTCTTCCTCTATAAAGTATTCTATCGGTGATGTTGTAAGTCTGAATCAAAATACTACCATGAAGAAGAATAAAATGAACACACCTGTAAAGGTTTTTCATTACATTCTTTTAAATCCTTTATTGCAATTATTATTCAAGTCATCGAAAACTACCTAACACATGAAGTTTCATTCTGTAGATAATAATAATGATGGTTTAATGAGACATCCATGATATTCACTATCATGGAAAACATTTGATTCATTACATCCAAATTTCTCATCTGATCCTATGAATGATTTAATGGGATTGGTTGTTGATGGATTCAAACCTTTTGGGACTTTGAGTACTCGTTAATGAATTTGGCTAGTTGTTTTGATCCCATACAATATACCTCTATGGATGTGTATTCAAGAAATGTATTTTATCATTTTGATGATTATTCCTAGAAAAAAATGTCTGGAAATGATATTTATGTATACTTGCATCCATTAATTTAATAATTATAGGAGTTATAGAGTAACGATGTTGATACATATGATACATCTTCTAGAACAATGTTCTAAATGCAAGATGCTCTAATATTTCCCATTAGTGACTTCCCTAGACTTAGGAATTTAGCTAGTTGGAACACTTACACTGGTTTGGATTTTCCTATTTGTAACTTTACTTTAGATCCTGAATGTCTACCTCGTAGTAAAAAATGGTTCTTCTTGTGTCATCGAATAATTCTCGATGAATATCCTAAATTTCAGCTGATCAAGTCAACATTAAATGGTTTCATTGATCGTAGACCACCTATAAAGTAGTTAACATATTCTAAAATATTGGCACTACTTGGAAATGTTGAAACCGAATTGGGGAAGGTGCATCATTTGAAAGATAGTGGGAAACGAGTTTGAAGTTCATTGTCTAGTGAAATTAGAACACAACAATGGAATAAAAAAGTATACTTCTCAAACATCCGTATTGGGAATTTAATTTATTTTGGAATAATCTTGATGTGATGAATATTTAGAATAATGTCTTTGACAATATAATCATTACATTTCATAATTAGCATGAAAAGTTTAAGTATCGTCTCAATGCTTAGAATGAATTACACGCAATGAGCATAAAGCATGATCTCTGGCTAGATGAGAATGAAAAGTATGCTCTAGAAATTTTTCCAATGAAAAATAGGGATAATGATACATTACATTGAATTTTAAAACATGTAAATGTATCTAATGAGTATTGAAGTAACATCTCAAGGTGCGTTTACTTAAATAATTGTAGGTTACATGGATTGAAAATCCATGATTCATATTTTTTTTACAGAAGTTACTTCTATTGGCATTGCATACATTAATATCTCAAAAGGTTACTGTTGTTGTACTACAATTCTACAAATTTTTTAGACAAATATATGAGAAAACTCTACATCCATTTCATCTTGAAAAACTTTAGGAGATATTTTTATTGAAACCTTGTGAAATGGATATGATCTTTCCTCCATTGTTTTTTCATTGTCATGATTCATTTAACAAAGCATTTATTTGAGGAAGCTAAATTAGGAGGCCTGTACATTATTGATGGATGTATCCAATTGAGAGGAACATTATTTATATGTTTTTCATTTAAGTTAAAAATTATTTCCACTTTATTAAATACATAATTATGTTTTTTTATTTTATTTCATGGATATCTATGGAATTTGAAATCTTATGTGAAAAATAAAGCTCAACCTAAAGGCTCTATTTCGGAAGGCTATTTGATAGAGGTGTGTCGAAATTTTGTATTAGATAATTGGTTGATATTGAGACAATATTCAATCGATTTGGACATGTTGATGACCCATAGAGTCAATCATAAATACATGGGAAATAAAAAAAATCATTCTTGTTATTGGCTGATCAGTTGGGAGGAGGTCAAATGTTACACTAACAGAAGTGGAATTATTACAGGCACATAGATATGTGCTACTAAATAGTGAAGTCATAGATCTATTTATTGAATATTTAGGATGAAAACAATGATACAAATTAGAGGATGAACCCAAAATGAGAAATATATAAAAAATCTGTTAATAAAGATCTTGTATAATGGTTTCCATGATGTGTGTGTTCATAAATATTGAAATCAAAATGGATATTAGTTTGATACATATATTTTGTAAATATAATGATGTATATTACATTTTCCAGATCATTAATATTGATACTCAAGCATATTTGTGAGAAAATTTTAAGTTTCTTACTCATGGTACTCTAAAACAAGCTAGAAATTTTGATGCTTATAACATGAATGACTTTAGATTCTATACAGTTGATCAGGAAGAGGGTTTGAAAACATATAATAGTAACATATTTACATTTTCTGATGTGTAATACTATTGAAAGTTGACTGATATTATTGAATTAAACTACCATAGATGTTTTTCTGTTGTTGTAATCAAATGAAATTGGGTGGATATTATCAGGGGTGTTAAAAGAAGTTCCTTGCAATTTACTTCTGTGAACTTATCTTGCTTGATGGATGTTGGTGATCGTGAACAACATAATTCGTATATCTTATCATATCATGAGAAAATGGTATATTATGGGAAATATGTCATGTATGAAGGGTGGAGTGTAGTTTCTCACATAAAACAAAGATACCTATATGATATGGGTGATGAAGTAAAAGATTTGACCTCTGATATTAAATCCCATTAATATCAATAAGCAGACTTATTTATCTATTATGATATTGAAAACATTTGACTTGAATGAGTGGATAAAGTATATTAAGTAATGATGGAGTAGGAAACTAACATAAATGAAGAAGAAAAATATTGTATGTTGAGTAATCCATTGATTTATCAACAACTTATTTCATTTGAGTAGTCATTTATTATCATTGTTATGTATATTTCGTTTGTTAGTACTATTTTTCTATTATCATTCCTATTTTTTCTGCATCAATTATTTGAAACATATGTTATGAACATAATTATATTTGATTAAATGATAATAATTCAAAGGAGGAAGTGTTATACTCATGTTTTAAAACTCTCAGTCGATATTCCATCAATAACAGTGAGAGATGATGATCCATGTATCTCCCTCCCAACCGCATCTGAGACACCATCTGCTTGCCCCCTTTGTCACGACCCGTCCCTCGGGGCCCGTAATGTGTCTAAACCAAGCCCACCTTCCATAGGCCAGGGGCTGGCGACTAGCACCAAAAGCATAAATCCCTAAAACTGGGAAGAAATTGCCTTTATAACCTTACAACCCACACTACAGAGTACAATCTGGAAGCAAAACACTAAGTAAAACTGTATAACAAAAGAGTGTGGAAAAGTTAAAGGGGCCAGAAATAAAGCCCAACTGTAATGTAAATGAAACTGAAAGTACAATTTCTGGAAAATGGGAAAAAATATCCTTGATCGTCCACTGGGATATCCTACATGAATGGTAGGTACAGATAGCCTCCACAACACTCCACATCCGTCCGTCTCCTCCATGTACCACCACGCAGTGTGGTCCACCTCCAGGTACTGTCTAGTCCGGGTATACTCAGCCTCGATCAGCACTGTCTGTTGTCTGTATCCAACACAAAGAGGTGCGGGCATAGCCGGTTCAGGGGTGATTATAACGATACTCAATAGGGACCCCGAGACCCTCAAGGTCTCACAAAAATCAACAAGGATAAACACCAAGTGTGAAATCAATAGATAACCCCACTTAGGTATATTCTAATACATATACATAAGTTATTAAGTATTCTGTATCAATCATGAGGGAAAAAAGTTACTGACTCATCTCACACAGGTATAAAACATTTTTAGAGAGTTTGATATTATTAGATGTAGCTACTAAATCATTTATTTTGTCGAACCCACGTAGGATCCTGGTACAGAAATCAGAGCTGTCGAACCGACACAAGATCCAGGAACAGTAGTCAGAGTTGTCGAACCCACACAGGATCCAAGAATAGTCATCAGTGTTGTCGAACCCACATAAGATCCAGGAAAAGTAGTCAGAGCTTTCAAACCCACACAGGATCCAGGAACAGTAGTCAGTGTGCAGCCAACCACCAGGTTCCGTACAAAGCATGTTTGATTCTGAGAGGGTCCGCTAATCAATCCAAGTTTCTATACATCAAATACCATGAAGTTCCATGTTGATGTATCAAAAATATTTGTCTTTCCAAAATGAACCCAACGTAAAAGACAGTGCGTCAGTCGGACACCCGGTTTGAGAGTTATTGACATTTTTATTCCGAGGGCCCTAGTTGGATTTATGTTCGATCCAACCTGTCCATACCCCAACTGTGTACAAACCTCGAGTGGTGTATACAAAAAGAACCATATCTTTCCATGGTTTCTGTCGTCACAGACGGTCTGTCAACCGGACGCCCGTAGCTCAAGTTACGGGAAAAAGAGTCGAAATAGGTCAAATGGGTCTGGACTATGAACTGACACAGTCCAAGGATCTGACCTGGACCACAAGGGTGGCCCAGCTTGCGGAGGCGGCCCATCCCGCACTGGGTCAGGCCCGCGCTGGGTCCGGCCCGCGCTGGGTCCGCCCCGCACTGGGTCCGGTCCGCGCTGGGTCCGGCCCGCGCTGGGTCCGGCCAGCGCTGGGTCTGGCCCGCGCTCGGTCAGGCTCGTGGGGTCCACCCTACCCGTGTCCTGGGGGGAGGCCACGCCCCTTGGATTCTCGAATGACTTAGTTGTTAGGGGGAGTCAAAACAATTCCATGTGGTGCCGGGTCACATCATGCATGACCCACGTGACGGGTCCCGCTCCTCCCGGCTAGCCAAGTGGCCAGCCACCTCCTGCGCGGTGCGGTTGCGCCACGCCTCCTCTGACGGCTGATAGAGCCGGCCACCCATCCTCCATCAGTGTGGCCAAGTCCATGGCCTGTTCTTCTGCCATGCAGCACGTACTATGTCGCGCCTTCCTCGGCAACCCGGTGGCTCAGGCCGCCAGTTCTTCTCGCTACCGGCCTTGCACAGGCGGCTGTTGCACTGCCGCGGCCAGTCTACCACGACCCACTCCTCCGGAAATGAGGTTTTACCGCTGATGTCCACACAGCCAACCAGAGTTCCGACCACACTTCTTTTTTTCTAGGAGTGTCGTTCGCCGGTTCTATCCACTGGCGAACCTTCCTCGGGCCACTGAACGAGTTCCAGCGGCCTGACTCTCATTCTGGAAGTAGCCGAGCAATCCTTGGGATGTCGTTCTTGTTCCAAAACCATTGTTGATAAGAATCGCCCATCCTGGACTCATGGTTCATTTAGCATCAACTTCTACAACGAAGGCAGAGGAGTCGAGCCGTGTTCGTTTGGCCTGCACCCTCTGCGTTAGGGTGATAGCATGCGACTTCGAATAATAATTGTCGACGGAAAATGAAGAACAAGAACAAAACAAAGTTCAAACCCCAACGTCTGTTCATTGATTGTCATCATTGGCATGATAAGGTGGATGTTGATTCGTTGTAGATGAACATGACCTATATCGAAAAAGGTTCTGAGGAAGGAAGTCGAAGACGATCCTTTCCGGTGTTCTTCGTTCTCCATTGGTGAGAGATTTTCTCCCTAAGCTCTCTCTCCTCTCCCAAGATACACCAAAAGACAAATTCCAACCCAAAAATAATAGAATATGTTTATCTATTATTTTAATAATTGGATCAGAAATAAAAAATGGGTGGATTAATTAATTGAGAAGGATTCGGCACATTAAGTGTCAGGGAGTTGAAGAGGCTCCCCTACACTTAATGGAAGGTGGAGTGTTTCTCCCCATTAAAGGGGAGTTTCATGGGGGTTTAAATCTAGGTGGTCCCCACCAAAATAAACATGATGTGGAGGTTAGGTTCGGGGTGGCCCCACCACCATAACCTCTCATGGGAGGCTAAGGTGTGGTGGTCCCCACCTCCAACTTCCACATGGAGGTTTCAACCAACCAAAACAAAAATAAATCCAAAACATTATTTTTATTTAATTCATTCATTAAAAAATCCAAAAACTTTCTTTTATTTCCGACCACCTGATGTCGAGGTTAATGTCTTTTTAAGTGAATATCGGGAATTTGATTTCAACGATGCCCTCATATTTCAATTCTAAGAACTGGTTCAATGGTTATAAAACCCCGCTCATACGTTTACTGAACGTACTTGAACAAAACTTCAGAATTGATTCTGGGCACACCAGGACTCGGAATCATGCGCCTTCAATTTTTGCAGACTTTTAAAATTCCCATGTATTTATGAAAAAAATTTCCATCAAATTTTTAGGTCATGAAATTCTCCCCACCTCATGGATTTACGTCCCCGTAAGCTATAACTCGATCTAAGGAAACAAGTTGGGTGACTGAGCATGAATCTGAGCCTCCCGCTCCCATGTTCTCTCCTATAGGTTCTCATGCTACCACTGAATACGCACCAGATGTATCGACCATCCACGTAGGAACTGCTTCTGTCGATCCTCAATCTCCACTGGAATCTCCATAAATGTCGCCCCATCGTCGACATCCAACTCGCCATGGTCGATGAAGTGGGAAGGGTCATGCACATATCTTCTCAGCTAGGATACGTAAAAGACGTTGTGCCCCCAGTGCAACTGTGGTGGAAGAGCTAATTGGAATGCCACCTCACCAACTATACTGAGGACCAGAAATGGCCAGATGAATCTCTGCGATAACTTTCCGTCTCGGAAAAATCTCCGTAGACCTTGTTGGTGTGAGATCCGTAAAAAGACATAGTCACCATCCTTGAACTCCATAGGCCTCCATCACCTATCAGCATATGACTTCTACTTGCTTTGTGCATTCTTCATCTGCTACTGGATGATCTGCACCTTCACCGTGGTTGCCCGTACCATCTCTGGTCCCACTAGTGCTGACTCCCAAGCGTCAGTCCAGCAGAAGGGTGATCTTCAAGGTCGCTTGTATAACACCTCAAAAGGTGCCATCCCAATGGTTTAGTGATAGTTTTTATTTTATGAAAACTCCACCAAAGGTAATTGATCATCCCAGCTATGACTGAAGTCAAGGAAACAAACACATAGCATGTCCTCGAGGGTCTGAATGGTCTGCTCAGTCTGGCCATCCGTCTGAGGATGGAAGGCGGGGCCCAGATGAAGCTGCATTCCGGAAGCCTCCTACAACCTCTTCCATATCCGGGAAGTAATCCATGCGTCACAATCGGAGACAATAGAATAATGTACTCCATGTATCCGCACAATCTCCTGCACATAGGGGCGTCCCATTCTCTCTACTGAACCCTGCTCTCTAATAGATAGGAAGTGGGATGACTTGGTGAGTCGGTCAACGATCACCAAAATTGAGTCGTGTCCCCTAGATGTACATGGAATAACCATCACAAATTCCATGGATAGCCCATTCCACTTCCACTCTGGGACCCCTAAAGGATGAACCAAGCCTACTGGTACCTATTTCTTCGCCTTCACTTGCTGAAATGTGTGGCATCAAGAGACCAACTCAACTACTATTTTTTTTCATTCCAGGCCACCAGTGCTGTTGTCTGAGGTCCTGATACATCTTCCCCACTCCTGGATGTACCGATAGTGGGGAAGTGTGGAACTCCCTCAACACTTTCTCTTGAAGTGACACTGGCACCATAGTACATTCTCTGAAGAGGATGACATGATCCCCACCTTCAGAAAATCAATCAGGTGCATGCCCTGTGGATATATGAGCATGTCGTGTCTCGTAGTCAGCATCCCCATGATGCGCCTCCCCGACTCGCAGAAGGAGTGGGGCTGTGAGTGTGATAAACTGTAGGGAGTCTTCTCCATCTCTATCCCCAAAAGATATCTGCAAAGTGGATAGCTGCTCTGTCACTTTTCCTTACACATGAATACTATACCTCCTATTGAGTGCATCTGTAACAATGTTCCCCTTCCCAGGAGTATAGACTATCTCAATGTCATAGTGCTAGAGGAACTCAAGCCAACGTTGCTGTCTCAGGTTCGGGTTCTTCTGAGAGAATATATATGTGAGACTCTTGTGATCAGAGTACAAGGTAAAACGCTCACCCATCAGAGAGTGTCACCACATCTTCAAGGCAAAGACATCTATTGCTAACTCCAGGTCATGGGTATCATAGTTTTTCTCATGTTGTCTCAGCTATCGAGAACCATATGTCATAACTTCTCGCTCCTGCATCAGGACACACCCGAGTCTGATCCCTGATGCGTCGTTGTAGACTAAGTACCCAACACCTTCTTCTGGAAGCCTAAAAAAGGGGGCACTAGTCAGCCCCTGCCTTAGCTCCTGAAATCTCTTCTGGCATCTGTCCGACCACACGAAGGGTTTCCCCTTCTTCGTCAAGGCTGATAGTGGTGCTGAAACTCTGGAGAAGTCTGAAACAAATCTCCGGTAGTAACCATCCAAATCACGGAAACTCCGTACCTCCGTCACACTCCTGGGTGGCTCCCAAGCAAGTACCAGCTCAATCTTTGCTGTATCTACTACAACTCCAGCCTCCAAGAGGACATGTCCTAGGATGTGAACCTCTCAGATCCAAAACTGGTACTTCAAGAGTTTACCATAAAGCTGGTGCTCATAGAGTGTGTCCAGTACTGCCTGCAAATGGTAGGCATGCTCCTCCTTAGTTGTCAAGTAGATCATAATGTCATCGATAAAGACTATGACAAAGAGATTGAGGTATGGCTGGAAAATCTTGTTCATGAGTCCCATGGACACTACTGGAGTGTTGGTTACGCTGAAATGCATAACCAAGAACTTGAAGTGGTCATACCAACATCTGAAGGTAGTCTTATGCACATCCTTGTCTCGAACTCTGAGCTGGTGATAGCCTGATCTGAGGTCAATCTTCGAAAACCAACGTGATCCCTTCAGCTGATAAAAGAGGTTGTCAATCCTTGAGAGTGGATACTTGTTCTTCATGGTCACCTGGTTCA
The DNA here is from genome assembly GCA_963277665.1 of Viscum album. Taxonomy (NCBI): domain Eukaryota; kingdom Viridiplantae; phylum Streptophyta; class Magnoliopsida; order Santalales; family Viscaceae; genus Viscum; species Viscum album. Next base: position 279,740,708 of record OY728165.1, on the reverse strand, counting down.
GGTTATGGTAGTTGACACACAGCCTCAAGCTCCCATCTTCCTTTTTAGCGAATAGAATCGGGGATGCCCAGGGAGAAACATTGGGACGGATGAATCCATTCCCCTGTAAGTCCTCTAGCTATACTCACAGCTCGCGAAGCTCCGCAGGATCCATATGATATGTTGGTGTAGATATAGGTGCCATCCTATGGTACATGTCAATGTAAAATTCCACCTCTCTATGAGGATGTAGACCTGGAACATCATCAGGGAAAACATCCACGTACTAGTCCACCACTATAGGATAGCTCGGACTCTCCAAATCAACTGCTCTGAGGGTAAGGAATACCAACTGATGAGTTATCTTATGTACCCTCCTCTGAGTAATTCTATATTGTGCTACAAAGGCTCCCTTCCCACCGGTGAAGGTGAAACTGGTCTCATCCATGTGGAGACACCGCACATTGCGCCTAATACAGTCGACCTCAGCATGGATTGTAGATAACCAGTCCATACACAAGATGACGTTGTATGTGCTCGACGCCACTACTAAGAGATCCCAAACAAAGCTCTCGCCTCCAAGAGTAAGCTCACACTGCCAGAACCTGTTCGTAATCATCAAATTTTCTCTTCTAGGAGTCTCTATCCATAAGGATCGAGCTAATGGTTATGTTGATCATCTGAACGGGGGGTCGGAAAGTCATGATCCATGTGACCCTACCCCCCGCATGTGAAACACTGCCTGTTCCTTGAATGACTGGCTCTGTCTCGTGTGCCTCGCACAAATGAACCAGTGTCCTGAGGTTGTCCACCGGATGGTCGGGTCCATTTGGACCTCTACGACATCTGTCTGCCTGCAGCTACATAAAACTCTGCTACGTGACGCCCACTGGCGGGTCTCACTACTGGTGACTTCTCATCAAGGAAACTCTCCAATAAGAGGGACCACTACAACACATACGCCTGCATCAGGATGCTGAGGGAGATCATCAAAGCCATGATCTCTCGCCTGCGCCCCTAATCGATGGTCGGGGCCCTAAAGAATGGGTCCCGTACCATATCTATGGAGTAGCATGAGAGGTTTTTGAACCTTTATAGGTACTGTTCCACTGTCATGATACCTTGATATAGATGAAGTAGCTCCTGTATCCACACTACATGTAGGGTGGCTGGGACAATCTCCACCCAAAACAGGATCTCAAAGTCTACCCAGAGTAGTGTCGCCTCATCATGAACCTGGAGCATCAGGCTCCATCATCTACCTGCTAATTCCTAAAGGAGACTTGCGGAAAGGATCACAATAAGTTTGGAGGGTGTCCCTACCAGTCTAAAGAGTCTCGCCACAGCCTCCAGCCAATCCTCAGCTGCATACGGATCCTTCTCGCCCCTCTACCTAGGTGGCCTCTGGTGTTGGAACTCGTAAAATGTGCTAATGAGTCATGCACTTTCTACTGCTGGGGCGAGTGGCATAGGTGGCCCAACGGGTAGTGGTACCGCTGGTGCCACCACTATGACAGGGCCCTGCACCGAGGCCTCGTTGCTCGGTCGGCTGCCATCTCGTACAAAGCCTGGAACCCTGGATGTCTATCTGTGTGGGGCCATCCTATAAAGAAACAGGTGCACCATGGTCAATAAGTTATAACTGGTGAGATGACTCCAAGATTTCACTAAGTAAACTCTTGAAACATACACACAATTAGTTTTTTCATGTATTGAGTTGGAAATCAGATGTCAGGGTCATGGTGTATGGATACGTTGGCCGCTGCACTAAGAGTGGACTCCCTGAACTGAAAACCACACTCAATACCCTTAACACTATTGCTTCATAGAAAAGATCAGAGTCCTTGGTTTAGCGGTAGAACCAACTCCTCTGATACCAATTTGTCACAACCCATCCCCTGAGTCCCATAACGCGACTACCCCAAGCCTTCCTTCCATAGGCCAGGGGCTAGAGACAATAACCAAAGGCATAAATCCCTAAAACTAGGAACAAATTACCATTATAACATGAAAATGCACACAATAGAGTACAATCTGGAAGCAAAACACTAAGTAATACTGTATAACAAAAGGGTGCTGAAAAGTAAAAGGGGCCAAAAATAGAAGCCCAATTGTAAATTATAAGAAACTGAAAGTAGAAGTACTGGAAAAAGGAAAAATAGCTCCAGGATCATCCACTGTAAAATCATACCTGAAGGGTAGGTACAGATAGCCTCTACAACACTCCACGTCCGTCCGTCTCATCAGTATACCATCACGCCATGTGGTCCACCTCCAGGTACCATCCAGTCCTAGTAAACTCACCCTCGGTCAGCGTTGTCCATCATCTGCGTCCATCAAAATGAGGTGTGGGCATAGCCCGTGTATGGGTGAGTATAATGAAACTCTGTAGGGACCCTGATACCCTCATGGTCTCACAAAAACCAACAAGGATAAACACCAAGTAAGAAATCAATAGATAACACAACTTAGGTATATGCCCATAAATATACCTAAGTTATCAAGCAATCTGTCTCAATAATGAGGGAAACAAAAAAGTTACTGAATCAACTCACACATGAATAGAAATTTTGTAGAGAGCTTGAGATGATTAGATGTAGCCACTAAATCATCTATTATGTCAAAACCATGCAGGATCCTGATACAAAAATCAGAGCTGTCAAACCCACACAGGATCTTGGAATAGTAGTCAAAGATGTCAAACCCACACAAGATCCAGGAACAATCGTTATAGCTGTCAAACCCACACAGGATCCAGGAATAGTATTCAGATATGTCGAACCCACACAGGATCCAAGAACAATCGTTAGAGTTGTCGAACCCACATAGGATCCACGAACATTAGTTAGAGCTATCAAACCCACATAGGATCCAGGAACAGTTGTCAGTGCGCAGCCAGCCAAAGGGTTCCGCACAAAGCATTCTTGATTCTAGGAGGGTCCTCTCCTCAAGCCAAGTGTCTAAATGTAAACTTCCACGAAGTCCCAAGTTGATGTATCTGAAAGATATGTCTTACCAAAAGGAACCCAATGTGATAGATGATGCATCAATCAGACGCCCCGTCTGAGAGTTATTGGAATTTCCATTTTGAAGGCCTAGTTGGATTTACGTTCAATCCAACCCAGCCATATCCCAACTGTGTACAAACCTTGAGTGTGGTATACCAAAAGAACCATCTCCTTATAAGGATTATGCCACCATAAACAGTTTGTCAATCGGATGTCCGTAGCTCAAGTTATGGTAAAAAGAGTGAAAATGGGTCAAACAGGTCCGAACTGGGATCCGACCCGGTCTGCGGGTCCGACCTGGTCTGCATATCTGACCTGGCCCATGAGGGCGGCCCAGCCCGTGGGGGCATCCTGACATGTGCTGGGTCCGGCCTGCGCTGGGTCCAGCCCCTGCGAGGCCTGTATCTGGAAGCCCGTAGTTTCCGCCCTAGCCGCATCCCAGGGGGAGGCTGCACCCCCTAGATTCCTCAATGTCATAGCCATTTGGGGGAGTAAAACCGGTGCCAATTGGCGTCGATCCACATCCCACGAGACCCATGCGATGCGTCCCACTCCTCTTGGATGACCGGGCGGCCAAAAACCTTCTGCCCGGTGTGGTTCTGCCACCCCTCCTACGGCATCTCGCGTTGTCGTCCGCCAGTCCTCCTTCTCCCCAACCAAGGTTGTGGTATGTTCTTCCTCCACGCGGTGCACACTGTGCCACGCCTTCCTCAGCAACCCAGCGGCTCGGGCCACCAGTTCTTCTCGCGGTCGGCCTTGCACCTGCCACCACTGCACTACCACGTCCAGTCGGCCGTAGCCCATTCCTCTGGCGGTGCGGTTGTGCCACCACTATCCACACAGCCTACCGGAGTGCCGACCGTCCTTCCTTCGTTTTATAGGTGTCATTCACCAGTTCCGACCACCAACAAACCTTCCACAGGTCACTGGACGAGTTCCAGTGGCCCGATTCTTATTCCGGAAGTAGCCGTGCACTCCTTGGGATGTCGCCTTTGTTCCACAACCATTGTTGACTAGAATCACCCATCCTAGACTCATGCCGCATTTAGCGTCAAATTCCAAAAAGAAGGCGGAGGAGTCGGGCCATGTTCATTCGGCCCGCACCCTCCATGTTAGGGTGATAGCATGCGGCTTCGAATAATAGTCGTTGACGGAAAATGAAGAACGGGAACAAAACAAAGTTCGAACCCCTAGCTTTGTTCATTGATCATTGACATTGGCGTGAGAAGGTGGATGTTGATTCGTTATAGAAGAACACATCCTACTACGAAAAGTGTTCTGAGGAAGGAAGTCAAAGACGATCCTCATCGGTGTTCTTCATTATTCGTTGGCAAGGGATTTTTTCTCCCTAAGCTCTCTCTCCTCTCCCATGTTTCACCAAAAGATAGATTCCAACCCCAAAATTATAGATTATGTATATCTATTATTTCAGTCGTTGGCACAAAATTAAAAAATTGGTGGATTAATTAATGGAGAAGGATTCGGCATATTAAGTGTTAGGAAGTAGAAGAGGCTCCCCTACACTTAATGGAAGTTGGAGAGTTTATCTCCATTAAAGGGGATTTTCAAGGGGGTTTAACCCCGGGTCATCCCTACCACAATAAACAAGAAGAGGAGGTTCGGTTCGGGTGGGACCCACCACCATAACCTCTCATGGGAGGTTAAGGTGTGGTGGTCCCCACCTCCGAATTTTACATGGAGGTTTCAACCAACCAAAATAAAAATAAAGATAAAACTTTATTTTTATTTAATTCATTAATTTAAAACCCCAAAGCTATATTATATTTCTGGACATCTGCCGTCGAGGTGAAAGTCTTCTGAAGAGAATATTGGCACTGCGAGTTCAACGGTGCCATCAGATTTCAATTCCATGCAATGGTTCAAAGGTTAAAAAAACCCACTCGTACGTTTTCTGAACATACTCGAAAAAAATTTTAGAAATTGATTTCGGGCACACCAGGCCTCCGAATAAAGTGCCGTCAATTTTCCCAGACTCATAAAATTCCAATGTATTTATGAAAAAAAACTTCCATGGAATTTCTAGGTCTTTACACCCTACACCATCTCTCACACCCTCCGCCAGTGTCCCATCAATAGCTTAGTTGATGCCTTCCCTTTCAGTATCCTCAGTTGTGAGGGGGTAGGGAGCCACTTTTAGTTCTTCATGGGAATATTGAAGGGTGAATGTTATAGGTACACATTTTAATAAGAATAAATTTATTTCTCTTTTTTGACTTCTATCTATTTTTTCATACAAGATTGAAACAATGCTACTACATTGAAAATTATAAAAAGTTCAGATCTATGGATTCAGACCAAACAAAAGATAGTTGTCCCATTTGATTCCAATTGTGTCCCTATGGATGATGCCACAAGACTACTTGGTCATATTTTAGGCCAACTAGAAGCATAACCTGTTTTTCTTTCCTTTACATATGATGATTGGAGGCATATGTCTTCATCTTGAAAAAATGATGTTTTTATTAAAAAATAAAGGTAATTTTGATACATTATGGTGTGATTTAATGTAATTTTATTAAATTATAATATTTTAAAAATCAATATTTGTGTACAAATGTTTTTTCACTTTACTTTTGTTGATATCCTACCATGAAAGTGGACATTGAAAAATTTGGGTAAGAAATGGAAAGATTATAAATGGAGATTATGGACAGAATTCAATGATACATTATTGAGAAACCAAAAAATGCATGATATGGTTCCCAATGGGGAACCTAGAGAGAAATAGAATGTTTTCATTGATAGTCATCATGATGATAAGAACATGGTATTTAAATATATATTAATATATTAATACCATTTTACATTTATACATGTATATGAAAAGGATATTACATTGGATACATTACAATTAAATTACATTTTATTTATTTAATGATCCTTCAAGGAACAATGCATCAAGTCAGGCTTAGCAAATCATTCCTCACACTACGAGGTCAAAGAGTTTTTCTAGAAGTTGATCGACTCTTGTAATATTTTCATTATTTTAAATATATATTAGACAATGTTATCTATTTAATATATTAAATTTTTGATTTATATTTGATTAATGAATTCATAGTGTTTAGTCCACCAAGCATTCCGAACAAAAGTGTGGTTGAATGTTCATAAAAAAATCAGATGGGAGTTTTGTTAATGAGCCTGCCAATGAAGTTGGGGTATAAATTCAATTTTCATTATTATAACGTATAATAAGTAGTCACTATGTAAATATATATTTCTTCTAATATGAATTATATTTGATTTATAGGTAAAAATTAATGAACTATGGGATGTAAATCCCATAAAATCCTACTCACTCTCCCAGGATGACTCAGTTGGTAAAGTCCTTAGGAAGGAGCATCCTGATAGAGTTTGTGGGATGGGTTTGGGACCACTACCATATGAGATCTTTGGGAAGAAAATGGGGATTGAAAGTGAATATAATTCTAATTGTAGTAACTCTCTGCCCTAAGATTCTTAGATAAAGATTGATTCTATGAAAAACACAATTGAGGAACAGGGGGATGAGATGTCTTTTTTGAAGAAAGTGTTTATTGATTTATAACAGAAGATGACCAGAAATACCCCCAGGTATTTTTCAGTGATGACTGTCGGTGAAAAGGTAAATCACACAATAGAAAAATCCGTTAGTTCACAAAATTTTTTGATTTTAATTTTGAATATAAATATACAACATTGTTTAATTTTCAATATAATTGTCTTATAGGTGTTGGTAGCAGGATGTAGAGATGGAGATAGAGAGGGTGACGAGTAGAGTTCATCCTTATTAGAGAGTGTTTTTCATGTATAAGAACATCCAAATGTGGGTATTTTTTATCCTTTTCTTATATTTTAGATGGGATTAGTACAATGAGTGCCCTATGTAATGATTGTATAACCATGTGTCTATAGGTTGTGTTTCAACTAGCCATGGAGATTGAAATTTCTTTATGATCATATATTATGTTTAGTTTCTTTTCTCTCTTTCACATATATGTTGATTTGACTATTATATTCTACTATTTCCCACTTTTTTTCATGGTGCCTTACTAATTATGTTTATACTCACACCTGCATGGGATTTTCATGCATGATTTTTTTCTTATACAGACAATTGGTATATGGTGTCCTTGGTAGACCTATTATCTATGTGATATAGAAGTAAGTGGGGGAACTAACCATGTTTGGTGGTCAGACTTAGGGATCCTAAGTTGGTAACTCCTCTTCTTTTCTTTTTAAATTGTTTCTAGATTGGGACATACTTTCCCTCTTCTCGGTTATGCATGTATTTTACCCTTTTCATTTCTTAGATATTTATCTATCTCATTCTGATGTATTTAATATAGTTTACTACATAAATTTTTTTACATAGAGAGGTTTTATTTTATTATACCTATACATTGTTTCATAGAGTTTTGTGTGTGTGTGTGTGTGTGTTTATGTAAAAAAGGATAAAGGCTAAAAATTTGGTGATATTATTACTTTGTGCTTGTCGCTATCCCTTCAACTATTGGGGTTGAACATGTGGTGTCACTCTCAACTTACTGGTGTCCCAAGTAGGGTCCCTATATGTAAATTCATGATACAAAACCCCATGTTTTTCTCTAAGACAATATTCTATATCTAACCCTTGCGATTATAGGAATGTCTATATCCTTTTAGAAATCTCACATCATGACCCAGCCTTACTAACCATGGATAGTTCTATTTTATCTCTCACCAAACTAAGGTCCTATATCTATTATCCATACAATGATATCTCAAGCCTATAACATATAGGATAACCCTTACCTACCAGACCCTATTTTCTACTAGTATCATATTGTTTTCACCATCTTGGTTAGAGCAAAATCTTGATGTATTGGGTGATATCCCTTTTGGGGGATTTTTGTGCTCTATTTGTGCATAGAACCTGTTTTTTTAGCTATGTGTTGTTGTTCTTGGATAGGCTGTGGGGATGTAATCAGGTAACTTAGACTATGTGAATTCTTGGTAGACTGGGCACATAGAGGAATCTATGTTGTTTTCATGATCTCAACAAGGGGTTGGATCAGTGTTGGATGCCATAGGATTTCCTAAAGTAATTACATGTTATATAAATCCAAGTCAATTTTAATCCTCTATTGTAGATGTATAGATCATTTATAGATATTTAGGGTGGTTTTGATTTTGGATAAGCATTCCTTATTGGTTTTGAATTATTAATGACCCTTTTGATGAAAATGGAATTCACAATGGATGGTTTCATATTGATAATTATTTCCTTATTAATAAATTAATTTATCTTCTTTGTAATTTTTGTTCGTTTAGTTTTAACTTGTGAACCCTCAATTTAATGAAAGTACATTGATTATTTATTTCTAGTTTTAAATGTTTTAAAATTATGTTTTCCTTGGAAATGTGTTGTGTAATAGTTTAAATAATCAACATAATTTCGATGAGAAATGTATTGAAAAATGTACTGATTCTTTAAATGTATTAAGAAATGTCTTGATTCTTTAAATGTATTGAGAAATATATTATTGATTCTTTAAAAGTGTTTATTATTTAAATGTATTTATGTATTATTAATTCTATTTATATGTTGTGTCTTGTTTTATTCTTTAAATTTGTTGAGAAATGTATTATTTCTTTCAATGTGTTGTCTTCCTTGGTCAATGGGTTGATTCTTTATGTTTTGGTGAGAATCAATGTATATTGATTATTTAGTTTTAACATTTGTTGTTTTCCTTGTACATTGATGATATATTTGATGATCTGGTAAAAATTTAGTATTACTGTTGTGTTATTCGTGTTGCAGGTTCTCGGGTTGTAGAACCTTCAACTTGTTTTTTTGTTATTCCAGATTTATCGGCGGTTTAAACCGCCGCTAGATATAGTTTTTTTAACAACGGTTTAAACCGCTTCTATATTATTGTATTTTTTAGGGAGGTAATTAAAACCACTACTAAATAAGAATAAATTTCACTTATTAGTGGTTTTATCTGTTTTAAGGGTGGTTTTCTCAGTAAAAAGTTCAAGAATTTAGCGGCGGTAAAAAACCACCGCAAGATTACAGTTCTTTTTTAAGCAAAAATTTCCACTAAAACAAGAAAACCCATCACAAAATACATATTCTACAACACTTTCCAGAAATCACTTATAAACAAAAGGAACCACCTTGTGTTGAATTCCAACACCAATTTTAGCAATAGTTTTCTGAAATCACCGTACAACCATCTAGTTGCATTTTAAACCGCCACTAAATGGCCAATTTTTTTTCGTAGTGTACCTTTCTATTAGAATGTTATGTTTATTTTGATTATTGAACATTTCATTCCCCTTAAATGTCTATATTCCTTATATAATGGATATGATTATTTTCTAAACCATATACCATTTTTAAATGAGGTTTTAATTTTTGTTGTTATTTGATTAACTGGGGAAATATTGATAAATTCTTATTATTTACTAAATATGGATATTTTTTACTAAGGAATATTTTTCATGAGTTAAATCAATCATTAAATATATTATGAATGTATTGGAAATACAATTAAGGGTGGTGATGATAATTATATACCCCATTGATGCATCGGTAGGTCACATGAGACAAATTACTTGGAAAAATTAAAGAGGTTTTTACATGTAGTTTTGAGCGGTCTTGTGAAAATTTATGATAGTTTAGATACCATGTTGTTTGATATCATGGAATACAATATTAGTCATTTACATCATTGAGAATTCAGTTATTATTATCCTTAACATTATTGCATTGATATTATCTGTGGATGTATTTTGTGATTAATTTATTGATTAAATGTAATGTGTATTCCTTAATTTACTTTTCCATATTGATTATGCATTATCTAATAATTATAGTCATGTTATTAAATGGAATTCTTGTTAAGTTATTTATATTTCCATATTGATTATTCCTTATTTATTCATGATATATTTATTTGTATGTAACCCTTTCTGAGCATTTGATCTCACCCTTACATTGTTTCCATTCCCCATGATATAATGAATATTTCTTTAATTGAGTTCAAGGATGTCGAATGTTTTCCATTACTATATTTTATTTTTTTATCCCCAATGTAAAATGAGTATCATGTATGTATATGGATCACCAAAAATAATAAAATGATTGGTATTTTGGGATTTAACCCCTGGAATTTATTCTAACATAATAAATTAGACACTAGCTTTAGTCTACAAGAGTCTGTGTTGTTACATATTCTATGATAAATTTTTTGAAAAACCCATTTAATTTTTATGATTTATAATATGATGAATTATTTATTTTCTTATGTCGCACTTATTTATTATTTTAATTATGTGATGGATGGACCCTAAATTATATTACCTAATAATACATTGGGTTAATATGGATAACTTAAGAGTTAATTATGTTTTGCATGAACCTGATTTCATGTCCCAAATGTTATGTTTGGAATTGGTTTCATGCCCATAAGATTATATGTAGACCTAGATCTATGTCCATAAGGTTATTTGTGGACCTTCTATCATGTCCAGAAGGTTATTTAAGGACTTGGTTTCATGTCCATAATTTTATTCATAGACCTGGCTTTCATGTTCGTAAGTTTTTATGATGGACTAATTTCACGTCTTTAACTTAATGAGTGAACCTATTTTTATTTATACAAGTTCAAAATGTAATAATCATATGTTTTTCCATATACATATGTCTATTTTATTCTCTCATGGCTCATGTTCATAGATTTCCTTTATTATTCATGTTTTATGAACTGTCAATATTTATTCCATGACATGGGATCATAATCTAGGTTATGTTCAATATCATTTTCAAACGTTAATCTCATGTTCAAATACCCTTATACTCATGTTATGACTATGTGATCATTGATATCACCCTTTTTTACCCTTACTATGCATTTAATCTCTCTTTTTCTTATGTTTCCTTTCCAAAAGTTTTGATGAATGATTTTAAATAGGATATGTATATGAAGAGTAAAAAATGGTAAATTTTTATTGGGAGGCGTTTAATATCCTTTATAAAATAATAAGATTGTGTATCTAGTATTCAAATACAATAAACATATATGGTCCCCAGGTGTGTGTTTGAAAATATTATTTAATATTAATATAAAAATATTTAATATCTAATAATGAAATCCTAGTTCATTATAGATGGTATTAGACCATACATTTAGTAAAAAAAATATATTAGGGTAAGAGGACTTCGGTGAAATCACTGAGGATAAGTTTAAGTATAGAAAAACTTCCTAAAGTTTTGTAAAGAAGATATTATGTAATATACCCAGAAAAACATCTCTATTTGGATAAAATAATTTGATATGGATTTAGTAAAATTATACACAGGGGTAAAAAATATTAAAATGGATTATTAGGATTTAAATTGATCGATACCTGGTTCATAATAACATGCCTTAATGAAAATATGGTTTGAAACTCATTGGGGGATATTCTTTGGTTAATTCAAATTTTCATTAATAACAATCATAAAGGATATGAATAGATAGTAATCATGAATGACATTAGAAAAACACAATGTATCATTGACTGAAAATAATGTGTCATGATTTTGACATCCTATAAATGATTATTCATAGTTATGATTTTTGTTCCTTACACCATGACTTTTGGATTTAGTTACTAGACAGAACAAAAATGAATCATATAAATAATGCATGTGATATCGAATTCAATAATTACCCTCATGTGAAACCACGTGGATTTGAGGTTGGGATTCAATATTTTATGATTATTCTCACTCAACTATCTCAATCTATAAGTGGTAACATGGTTCATTTTAAAATTTTGAATTTACCCAGGAGAGATAAAATTCACGTTAAAAAATTTTATTTGAAAATGTTCAGCATTCTTTGTGGGACTTTTGATCCATTAATTTTAGAGAAATGGATAAATGTGATGGAAAATATATTTTATGTTCTTCGATTCTCAAACAATGAAAACAATTTCCTTGCATTTTCTTATTTGGAAGGTGAAGTAGATTAATGTTATAACCTTATCAATAATACAAGGAAAAATATGAAATTAACTATGTGTAATTGTATTATTTTAATAGGATATTTTTAGAAATTATTTCCCTCATATTACACATATAATAATGGAAAGTAATTCCTTTATCTTTAGAAGGAGGATGATTAATCCATTGTTACTCCTAAGAAAAATCTTATAAAACTTTCATGGAATGGTTCTGGTTTAATTGTCAGCCCAAAAAAAATTGTTTGATTGTTTATTAGTCTGAAACCAAGTCTTAGAAAAATTAATTATCCTTAAGGTATTTTAAAATCTATAAATCTATAGTTTTATGTGAAATCAATGTGAAAATGGAAGCTAAAACCCTCCTGGTTCTTGTGATAAGAAAAGGAAGACGGATTTCCATAGAATCTCTATTGACATATCATATGCAGGGAAGAAAATATTTCAACCTCTTACTTTCCAAAAATGTGGGAAAGAGCACTCATTTGAATGTTTAAAAATAATAAAAAGATGTTTCAAGTCTAGAAAACCTAGACATCAAGAAAAAGACTTTATAAGTAATGTTAAGAATCCAGACAATGGAAGGAATGAAGAGAGGGTTCAACAGAATAAACCACCCACACTTTAGTTCTATGGATGCAATCAGTTTGGGCATTATGTGAGTAAATTACCTAGTCCCTTAGATAATGAGGATAATGAGATACAACAACAAATGAAGACAAATAAAAAAGGGAAATTTTATACAATTGTAATAGATAAATTGGATCATAATGATTAGGTCACACTTTTCCTTCACTCTAATGCTAGTAATTTCATATCAGAGACATATAAAGGATCCCTATAAAAAATCCTATTAATCATACTTTAGTGAAATTTTATGTAATTATGAGGATTGATTATCTCTCTATATAAGGATTATGGAATAATGAAATAACATTTGACATTTCTAATAAACCAATGATCATCTAGCAATGTAAGGATGAACCTGGTCTTCCAATGGAAATGTTTTTTTCTAATGTATGATCTTAATCAATAAATAAAGGGAGAATTATCTTTTTGGATCATATTTGATTTAATTTTGGAAAAATAATTAGGGCATATACATTTTGGTATGAGACTTTATGAGTGGTTAAAATTATTTCAAGATAATTATTTAGTTGATCATGGAAGGATGTGAGATCAAATCATTCTAATATTTGGGATTAAATTTTGGTTATACTTATTTTGGATGATCCTTAAGGTTAATTGCTTATGGAATGAGTTAAGTTGAAATTTGGTTATTATTATTGATGTTTGAGAACTTAATGCTTTGTATTTATCCATATTGGATAACTTATGCTAAAAATTTTAGTTTTGAAAAATATCTAGATACATACAATGAAAATTCTCACTCTTCTATCAATATTTTGATCAAATAAAAGATAATTTTAGTTCTTTAGTCATAAAAAAATCTTCCATGAAAATTCATTTCTTAGGGTAATAAATATAGATAAAATTCATCAAATCACGACCAAAGGATGAAATTGTGCTTCTGAAAAAAATGATATCAAGTAACAATATTTTCCGGTGTTCTCTATCTTAGTTATAAAAGAATCCCTCAACATAGGGAATGGATACTAAAAAAAAATTTACATTTATATTCATTTATGATGAATCAATGTTCCTTTCATCCTTCCCAGATTTATGGCTTTATGGTGGTTAACTTCCTCTTAACCATGTTCTCTATAACTCTTTATTAGTTATTGGGAATTATATTTCTAGTATATAATAATATTTTTTCTTCCCAATAATGTTCTCCTATTTTTAAAACATGGTTTTGTGTTGTTCTAGACAACCTTTTTATTTCCCTTTCCCACATTCTAATAGGGAGTTTTATTGACCCCTTTTATGATGGGAGATTTTTAAAAAGGATTTTTTATATTTTAACCCTTGAGTACTGAGAAAAAGATAAAATTGTGAGGATGTAATTTATTAAATTAGGGATAATTTAACACCAAAATATTTTATGAAATATTTTTTAAATAAATTTATTTCTTTGATAGCTTGTGTTACTTGCAACATCGACTTCGATAGACTATTAAATTATTATTATTTAATGTTATCGTTATAACTTAGTCATTAAATTGGTGGGTGTAAATAGGAATAACTAAATTAAGAAAATAAATTGGTTTACAAATTAATAAAATAAATTCATTGGTTATTAATTTATTATAAATGAAAATTAAAATCATTTGAAAGTAAAAGAACTTTTTTATGAAAAACTTTTTATAAACAGACAATGTGTATTTTATCTTAATAAATTATATTACTCACTATGTATGAATGATATTAATTAAATTTATATATTCTATATTCAATAAAATGTTTTATTATTCATCTAATATTTTTTCAAGTAATGGTATTAGATTATATCTATTATTTGGATTAAATATTTTTTTTTCAAAAAAGTGGTTTCATCATGTTTTGCATAATTATTTTTAAATTAATTTATTAAAATATTTGGAATTTTATTCAAAAAATTTAACTTAATTTTTTAAATCATTATGTTAACATTATATTAGTGTTATTTTTAGAAAATTTACTAAAACGATTAATTTTTTATGAATATTGAAAAATACTATTTTTTATTGAAAACTTATCTTTTGTTTAAATCATTTAATAAGTTCCATTTTTTTAAATATTTTAAAAGTTAAATTAGTTTGATTAAATTATGATTTAGGTAATTTTAATCAATTTTATGTTGATTATTTATATAAAAACTTTATATATATATATAAATTTTCTTTGGAAAACCTATTTTTTATCGCATCTGCGGGTTTAATTTTAAATTAAATTATGCCACTAATATTAATTGAATTTGTAAACTTAATTAAATATTTTTATTAATAATAATTAATAATAGGAAATAATTAAATATTAATTTTTGGTCATAATGAATAGTAAAAACAACAGAAATTGATTATTACGGTTGAGGTTAAATCTGGGTTTTGTGCATTACATGAACCTGTGTTAAATTTTTTTTCACAAACATTTAAATTTTAATTTATATATTATTTTTAATACATATAATAAGTGGGTTAAAATTATTTAATAATAATTATTATTTTTTATTCTTAAAGGATAAATTACTAGGTAAATAAATAAAAAAACTACTTTTTGTTGTGAAATATAAAATTGTAAAAGTAAACATAGAGGTTAAAGAATAAAATGTTTAAAACCTTTCATTCATTACATGTGTGGATCAACCATATATTACTTACACTCCATTATTTATAAATTTTTTACACACTTTTTTTGAGAGTGGATTCCAATTATTTAATAGTTTTGCGTGTTTACATAAATGTCACTCATCCTCAAATATAAAATAGCACCTTCTCCCCTAACTTATTCACACCAAACAATACATTTGGATCGATCAAACCCTTTCATAATATCTTCCAAAAATGATTATACATGTTCTATAAATTTTGGGATTCCAAAAATACCAACCCTAGGGACATAAATAAGAGATCCAAAGGATATTCTACTAAGAGAAGGTAATTTTCTTCCCCACGCTCTTTCCTTTAAATTCTTCTCCTACCACCTTTATTCATTTATTAATAATTATAATATAATAAAACAATTATATAACATATATTTATATTTTATTATGTTAATTTCATAAAGTGTATTGATCTCTTCCTCCATGAAATTGGAAATAAAACCATCAATCATGTTTATGGAGAACTACTGCCTCATAAACCAATGTAATTCATTTTCCATCAGCGCCTCTGACGAATGGATATAATGATGGATTTAATGTTTATATATTATATTTCTTAAAAATTTATACTTTTTGTGTAACAAACCATGTATTAATAGAATATTAAATTTTCATATCTATTACAATTTATGAATAAGATAACAGTTTTATGTAAAATTTTAAAATTTGTGTGATAGCATACTCAACACGGAACAAGAGGGTTGTTTGAAATCTTATGTTGCACACAACATTATGTTATTCTAAAAAAATAAAATAAAAATAATATTATTTTAAATGGTAGTAAACGCCTAGCCATTTTATCGGTTAGAATGAACAAAAATAACTACAATATGATTATTAAATTTCCTTATATTCATCAAATTAATTTTAGAGGATTAAAATAAGAATGATTTTGATTTTTCGCATAAAATTCTATAATATTTTTAAAAGGCCATTTTACAGCCTTTTGATGGAGAACCCTTTTTAAATATATATTTTTACACATTTATATATTCTATTTGACTTAGTAAATATCTTTTATATAATTGGGAAATGAAAATTTACTTTGGATACATTTTTGGTAATTTTTTGATAAAGTTCTTCTTTTAATGAATAGTGAAAAATACTGCATTTTAATTCAAAACTACCTTTTATCTAATTTATTTATATATATATATTGTAATTTTAATTGGTTTTAATGTTTAATTGGGTTATATTTTTATCATTTAATTCAGTTTTGGTAATTGTAAATAATTTCACTTTAAAATTTGACATAAACACGTGTTAATATTTTGGTAGTTTTTACTTCTTAAAAACACGTTTTTCAGTTTTCAAAATGAAAAAGTAATATTAAATTAATTATTTCAAATTATATGTTTAAAATTTGGAAAAATGGATTCCATATTTTAAATCATGAGTTAATTTTTTTAAATAGATACCTTTTATTTTTATACATTATGAATAGTAACTTCTGTAATTATTTTATTTACCATGGTTAAAGGGTAAATCTAGTAATATGGGTAAAACTAATAATATAATGATATTAAATTAACCTAAAAAATGTCTTAATCCTATTTTATTGGATATTTCCCAACATGGGAATCCTTGAATCTATTTTGGCACCACATCAAGCCACTTTTATGTGAAAATTAGATTTTATAAGAATTAATTTAATGTAATGAAAAATGTAACATAAACATGTTTTTTTGCTAAATAAATTTTTATATGGGGTTATATAAGTGATATATTAGACTATAATTATTCATTAGAAATATAAAAAATACTCAAACTCATAGTATTTTATTTATATTTTTTAGACATCAAAAAAATTAATTTATTTATGACACAATGAAGATGTGGCGATTACCTTATTAACGAATGATTTAAATAAATGATATTATAAATTTTAAAATAAATTTATTTTTAAACTTTTTATGCCATAAAAAGACTTATATTGAATATTTTTACTTTTTATATTTGAATTAATTAAGTTTTTTTCTAAAGAATCAAGTTGTTATGGATTTTTAAAATTTCATGACATTAATAGTATAAAAATTGGCATAAATAAATTTTTAAAACAAATAGAATTTTATTAAATGATATAATAGTCCTAAAAATATAATATTCATCCAAATGACTTAGATAATTTTTTAAATTTCATTAATAAACCACTTTATGTTCTATTTTCTTTTTATGGTAACTATTTTAACCACTTAGTATGAATATACAAGAGGACATGGTAAGAGTTAAATTAGTTAACTAAGGGTTGAAGCTAAAATAAAATGTTACATTTCAAACCAAAACTTATCTAAAACCTATAGTTTGATACGATTTATAACAATAATCAAATTATCTTATAATTATATTAGTTTTGGACATTTTCAAATCGAAATTCAGTTTATAATAAAATAATCTTTCAAGACATTCCTAAAGTACCCCTCCTCCCACTTATAAAAGTCCACTATATCTAACCCTTACTCACACCTATGAAGACCCATTTATTGTCCAAAAATTTATCTAATAATATTATTACATACCTTACTTACTCATATAAGCCTTAACATATGCATAATGAAATTCAAGTAATCCTTTTGGCTCAAATCGAAGGGAGTTACACATTTTAAGAGGTATCGTCTTCTCTAAAGTTCCTTTCCATTATTTTAATTTTTCACTCCCTAATATATTATTATGATTTGATTACATAACAAAACCAGTATCCTAAATATACTAGAATTTTTTTATGATAAGTATTCTAACTACAATTATGCACACCTCCATCTATTTGATATGAACATACGGTTTCTGTGTACGACGAACTTCTACCTCACGAAACGATGATTGTTCGATTTTCCCCTACAACCTATCATGGTGAACATTGTGATGACACTATATTTATACATGATAGATATTATATTTATATGGTCTCTAAGATTATTATTATTTATTTAAATGATTCCTTTATTTTTCCAATAATGTGTAAATATGATAATTTCATTTGAGCAAGTGAGGACTACCGCCAACTCAAAGTGATATGACTCGTTCATGAAATACATGTAACGTATAAAGGATGGAGTTAACGAACTAATTTAATATATATATAATATGATATTATATTTTAATTAAAATATACCTATGTATCATTTATTTTTCATTCTTTTAAATACCAAAAAGAAATGAAAGTAGTGTCCATGCGTACGCACGACTTACCATCTCCATTAACAGTGCATTTCATTTCTTATCTCCAAATGTTATGTACTATTATAAATACCTATATAATGGATATATAATTTATATATGATACTTAAATAATGAATAATATTTTGGAGATAATGTACTTTTATTACATGGGCAATTTTTAATTATAAAAAGTTCATCTTTGACTGAAGTACCGAACATCAACCAAACGACCGATATGAACTTGAATAATTAAATGATTCTTATATAAAGGTAATATGCGATATAAAAGGAATAATAAACTTTAAAAATGTTCTAAATCAACTATAAATTAACTTAAGTTTATTATTCATGGAGATAAATAATGAACAAGACAAGTCAGACTCAAGGTAAGGGAACCTTTCACCCTCCTCTTTTAATTAAAGACCTATTTTATGTTATGTCTTATTATTTACATTTTCTTATTCTTGGGTATGTTATTATATATCCTAATTTATTTATATTTTATATACAAGTAATTAGAGACCCTTTTTTCTCAACAACTAATTTTAAGTGACATATTTTTAGTGCCAAATTTTCATAAGGTAATTTCTAAACTAAATTTCCACTCATTGGGTTTTATGCATACTTCATTGATTATATTATAACAAGATTGTAGGGTATCACTATTTATTTATTTATCTTTTAATTTCCACTTCCCTTTGTGTTGATATACTATTGCTACACATAATCACTCCATTCATAAATTCTTATTTTATTTATACGATCTCTATACGATATTTCTTCTCAATTTACATTCCATTGAGACTTATTTGTGGTTATGCACCAAATCACTTTTATATGGTTTATATACTTACCTTTTATATATAATATCATTATTATATTTATTCTCAAGATATTATAATTTTTGTTTAATGTTATTCTTTAATTATTTTTATTAAAGTATTTCCTCAAGTGGTTAGGGACTCTTTAACTAAAAAATTATTTTAAATGTTTTAAAGATTTATTATTATAAATCTTTCTCATTAATTTCCCTGTTTTAAAATTGTTTTTATTATTTATTTATATGTACATTAATGTTCAAAAATGTTAATTCCTATAAAATTTTCAATGTGGTATAGTACATTTTGATTCAAAAATCACTTTATTAAATGATTTAAATGGTTTTGGAAATGGATTAAATATTTCAATATCTTGAATTTATTCATTGTGGTTGATTAGTGAAATGTTTATAATTTTAATATTTTATGTATTATGATTATGTAATGGTACTGGGACATTTGATGGGTGGTTACGAAATAAACCAAATATGGGTGGTTTCGTGATAAGCCTATGGTGGGTGAGCCTGAGATAACTCTCCAATGAATTGGGTAACATGATAATGGTAAAAATTAATGTTTCTCATAATAGATTTAGGGAATATACTGTGATGGGAATTCCAAACATAACTCCCTATGTCTCTGTGAAAGCTACAATGTCAGTATGTTATGGATTCCATAATTTTTCTTTATGATTTATGATTTCTATATGTTATTCATAAATATTCTGATTTCACAAGATATGTTAAAGAGATTATGTTTTATGATTGAAAATTATGGTTTCATTGATTTGTATGTACCGATGGACTAATTTTTTCTTTCCTTATTTTATATCCCTTATTGAGCTTTCTATGCTCATCCTAAGTTTTTGAAATGTTTTACATAGGGTATAAGGAAGGGTAACAGAAATTAATAATTAAAAAATATTTATATCAATAAATTAAATATTTTATTGTTTAAAGATTTATATTATTGCATAAATATTTTTGACAGAGTAGAAGTGTCTACTTTGTAATTTTTTGAGATGTAATGTAATAGTTATGGCCTAATTCTCTAAAACTCTAAACCTGAAAATATTTTTAGTGTAGAAATCTTGACTTAGCTCAAGATTATTTTATATTTAATTCTAGGGCCTTATACCTTGAATTATAATATCTCATATACCTTCTTACCTTCTAATTCATTGTAAAATGGTAATATCACTCTTACGTATGTGTGGAATACCGCCTTGACGAATTAATGTGATTAATTTTTCATTTTATTTTGAAATGGATAGAAATAATGATATATTTAGTGAATATAATTTGTATATATTAAATAAAAAGGATTATTTAATGTTGATATGTTATTTACTTTTCTTTTATTCCATCCTTCGAGAAAATGGAAACAGTGTTCATGCGTACGTATAGCCTTCTGTCTCCATGAACAGTTTAATTTATATATATATATAAATATTATATATGAGTATACATATGTATATAATTCATTTTTATGTTATTTATATCATTATTAACATTTTATATATGATATAACTATAATAAAAGTATAAGAAACAGAACTATTGAACCAAAACATACTTGGAAAACAAAGCAGTTATCACCCTAAACGGTAATTTTAATAAATAATTGTTAATAAACAGGTGTAAAATGTTTTAAGTAAATAATATTTTGTATTAGTTATATTATTATAGTTATATAATTATTTTAAAATAAACCCATCTTTATTATTTAAGAGGTTTGAATTTTTATGGATAAAATCTATGTTTTCATTGGTTTTATAGTAAAATCTCATTATTTATCAGTATTATTTATGATTATGCTTATGAGGATATAATATTATGATATATATCTAAAGAAACTCATGAATTTTCTTATAAATTTTTTATTTATTTAAAATATATGATTTTATTACATTATCCTCTCTTTATGTACACAGGATCCCAAAACAATATTTTTAAGAAAAATTTACTTTATTTATCTCTTTAGTCAAAAGTCCTTTCTCTTACATGTACATGTTTTCTAAAAAGGTTTTCAAATTTGGTTTTAATATACTCTAATGATAGTTAAATTTTATTTTTACCCATGTTTTACAACAAAAAAATTAATCTTCCTTTCACTTTCTAAAATGAGGTACTTTTTAATTTTTACCAAAAATGTAATAGGATTCTTTTTTTAACATGTACGACATGAATGGAATTTTTGGAAACATGAACACTTTATGATTTAATTAATTATTTAAAAGTTTACAATTTTCTTTTCAAATAAAATTTTTTCATTAATATTTGGGAAATTTTGATATTTCAAAATTTTATTTCAAAATGGAAAATATATTTTCCTTAAGAATGTTTTAACAACTTTTTTACAAAAATTACATTAATCAATGACAAAAACCTTCATTTTTTACTTAATTTTTATTGGGTTAAGATCCAATTGTACCATATATATTCTTTACTTATATGTTTTTTTATTATGGAAAAAATTCTTTTATGAAACTCATTTCTTTTCCATGGGTAATTCTATGATGAAATGATGAAATTTTTATTAACCCCATTTCTATTCCATGGGTTCTGTTATGATGAAATATTTTTGAAACTCATTTTATTATTATAGTTAAGGATATGTTGTATGTTTTTTTATCTTTGGGAACATTTATATATTTGGAGGGTGGGAAAAAAATTATATAGTCCTCTAATGAATTAGGTAAATATGGATAACTCGTCAGTTAATTATGTTAAGGGTGAACCTAATTTTATATTCACAATGTTATCTGTGGAATTAGTTTCATATCAATAAGGTTATGTTTGGACCTAGTTTCATGTCCATAATGTTATTTGTGGATGTGGTTTCATGTCAATATGGTTATGTGTGGACCTGGTTTTATGTCCATTAGATTATACATGGACCTGTCTTTCATGTCCATAAGTTTATGTGAGGGAATGATTTCATGTACTTAACTTAATGAGTGGACATGTATCTATTTATACATGTTCACAATGTTATAATATTATTATTTTTTTAAATTTCTATTTCTATATTATTTTTTCATAGATTATGTTCATATATTTCCATTATAATTCAAGACTTATGAACATCCATGATTTATTCCATGAATTGGGATTGTGATCTATGTTATGTTGGGTATGACTTTCAAATGTTAATCTCATGTTATCATACACTTATGCTCACGTTAGGACTAAGTTATCATTGATATCACCTTTTATTCCCTTACTAGGAATCTAATTATGGAGATATTTGTGGGATATATTAAAGATTTTTCATGAAATAAGTATATTGTGTATATTTGTTCCAAATATACTAAACCTATACGGTCTTCAAGAATGTATTTGTGATTTTTATTTTATATCCATATAAATAGATGTAATATCTACGTATGAAAATCCTAGGTCATTATAATTTACATTGTGGAAGTGAGTGTGGTTGATGGATAGAGGTGAAATCCAATATGTCCAAGCTTGCTATGATGAATGCATTGGTGCTCATCATGGTGAGCCAAAATGACTGGAGTTTGTGTAACACAGTAGAGTTAATAATTTATTGTTGTTCTTGTGTTCTATGTTAAATACTAGTAGTTCAATATAGGTATAAACGGTTTAGATAATGCCTGTGGTGAAATAATCCATGGGGGAATCTATATTTTTTTTCCTTTTGGTAGAAAATTCCTAATGATTTTTCACCAGATTGTGGTGTAACACATGACAACTAGTGATTTGATGATTTCAAGATAAATTTCAATTTTGATGTATGTATCACTTATAAATGATTCATTTGTAATGGGTATCTATTTATACCCTAATAATATCTGAAATCAAAGGTTATTTACATCAATTATATTGGTGAATTAATTTGGAATTAATTCACACTCCAAGAAGAGATAAAATTCCATGATGTAGTTTCACTTTTGACTTCTAATTGGGGATATTGTAGAGGAGTTATTACGGAGTTATGTATATTTTTATTTTCAATAATTATTCTGATAGTTTTCCCAGGGATTTTTCACATGGTCTCCAAATATGAAAAAGGGGAGACCTCCTTAGAGTGTAAGAGACATGTGTTAAACCATATGCACATATCTATATTTTATATTCAGATGAAGAATGAGAGAATGGAGTACCAGTTGAGGAGTTATAGTCCTGATGAATTGGAATCATGGAATATATTTCCAAATATAAAAGGATTTATCACTATAATTTGGTGAATTAGGTGTTCCATAATTTATATGAAAATTGAAGAGGTGGTGTTTCATAAAATATTTGATTAAATATTGGAAAGGAGTAGCCTATGTGGGAATCAACAGAGCATCTATCTAAACTCGAGGATGAATTCCATGAAATTTATACTGGATAAGGAGCATAAAATTATATAAACTATTTAAAGCTGATTCAATCCACTTTTTGAGTGAATAAAGGAAATTTTGTGGGAGTTAACCATGAGAATCCATGAGATATCCCAAAACATTATATGGTGGTGAGGCTGTGTAAGGAGTGACCTAGTCTGGAACTTTATTAGGGGTAACCCCTATGAAGAGAATTCATCTCCATGGGATTTTGGAGCATTTAATTATATTTATGTATTCTCCTTGGATGTATCCTAATGAGGTTTAACCAAGTAATTAATTATGTCCTTATTTACTTCATGGTTAAACACCAAAACAGACGTAAAAACCTATAGTATATATAGTAAAAGAGTATAAGAATTTACCCTCAAGTTGGTGAGGTTGAGATCATTTTGGGAAATTAAGATAACAAATTATAAACAGTTTTAATTAAGTAATACTAGTACAAACATTGAGTCACCCCCACCACACCCTACGCCACCCCACAATCTCTTAGGGTAATTTCACTCAAATCCCCAATTGAGTAACCAATAGGGAATCATAGAATTGTGAACATATATAAATACCAACTCGTCCAATTATTATATTAAGAATTTTTAATGAAGTCCCCACATAAAAATATCAATTTAATACTAGTTCCTTAAATAAAATTGTGAACGTGTCATAATATAAACATGACCACTCTTAGTTTTATGAACATGAAATCATGTTAACACATACCATAATTATCTCATAACATATAAAGACTTTACTAATGAATTATAGGGATATATAATTACAATAAAAAATATCACATAATGAAAACCATAAATAAATTTTCCACAAGATAAATGGGTTTCATAAATATTTCATCATAAATTAATTGACCATTGGGAAAAAATAGGTTTCATAGAGTCTACCTTAAAAAATCATCATCATAATCCATCAAGTGAAATAATGTGTATGGTATCATAAGATCATATCCCCATTGATAAATAAAAATCATTAATGGTTTTTTTCATAGATAAAAAATAACATTGAAATAACATTTAAACATTTCTTCAAATAAAATTTAAAATATCCTTTTCTGGTATCTTTGAGTACAAAAAATTACGAGAATATTGTGAAAAATATTTTCAATAAAAATAACCATGAAAACTTGTAAAGTAATATTCAAATTAAAAAATGATCCATATATTCGGAAAAGACGTTCATGTCGTGTACCTTAAAAGATAACATTCTTTTAATACTTTTATAAAAAGTCATAAAGTGAGTCATATGTAAAAAATATGAATAGATTCATTTTAATCATTTTTAATGAATTTAAAATGCTATAAAAATAAACTTTATAACACATTTATTATAGATTAAAACTTACATAAATCATTTTTAAGAACATGGACATGTAAGTAAAATATTCATTGACCAAAGATGAAATAAGGTAGGTTTTTCTTAAAAAACATTTCTCAGTTTTGAAGTATGAAAGAAAATAAAATTGTAGAAATACTTAAAAATTCTTGTAATTACCATAGGATAATAAAATATATGGGGTCTGAAATATAATGATCATATAATTTCATTTTTTGTAAATTTAACATAGACAATCTTGAAAAGTAATGAGATTGTGACGTAAATTCATACCTCAGGTCCTATATTACTTCATATGCATTCAGACCTATAGTATAATAAATATATTAAAAAAATATTCATATAAATATTACTATATATCATTAAATTATAATTTATAATTACCTTTTTATGAAATTTTTTTTACAAAAATATATTCTGGTGAAAATTGGTCTGTTTTCGATGCATGTTTCGATTTAAGGGTTTTCAGTACATGAATTTTTTTCATGGTTTATTAATTTCAAAAATATTATTTATGTAATAATTATAAGATATTTTCATTATAAACACTTTTTACAAACAATTATTTAAAATAGTGATGAAAACGTAATTACATCAATTCGTGAAGGTGGTAGTCCATACATATGCACAATTGATATTTTAACTTTTCAATGGATGAAATGAAATAAAGGTAAAAAAATAACCATTATAGAATCATATTTATATCATAAATCTCATATATATTCATTAAATATATCCTTATTACTATCCATGAAAATAATAAATAAAAAATGAGTCGTATCACTTCGTGGAGGTGGTAGTTCACATGTACGCATGCACGACATTATCATTCTAAATTGGATGGGAAAGAGATAAAAAGTTGATATAACATTAACATAAAAAATACAATCATAAAAAATATATTGATTACATTATGTCAATATGTTTATATAACATTTTATGAGGTTAAATAGGAAATTTACATGAAAAATATCGGTAAAAAAATATACCTCTTCTTCAGGAAACCCCCTTTAGCTTAAACCTTAAGCCTTATTGAAGTGATATTTTATAAATACCAGAACCTATATAAATAGGGGAGTAATGTTGGTAAATTATTTTGGAAGATCTTATTCATGATAAATGGATCATGTGGTGTAGAGAATAGATGATAGGTGGCTCTCTTTTATAGGTCAGGTGAGTGGAACACTTATAAATAGTTAAATCGGAAAAATATAATAATTTTATATTCAAGTGAAAGTGGAACCCTAGAAACCTAAATTATAAAATAAGATATGGGTAGGTCCAAATTAAATTAACCCATATGATTTAGATAACTTTTCATGTTGTTTTAGCCCTTATCTTCTTATTTTAACCCATATTAACCTTTTTAACCTTTACAGTAGTAATGAATTTTTATCTAAGTTACTATTTATAATGACCAAAAATGAAATTGAGCTCATAAATAAATTTTTACATGATAATTAAAAATATAAAAACTATTTTAATATACTTAGTATCTATAAGTGTAGAATGTTTTTTCCAAATTAGTGTGAAAATGCTTCAAAAACCTTTAAAAAATTTAATTTTTAATCATAGAACTGGATTTATTGTTATTCACTTCATATTAAAACCCATTAGATGAATTTAAATCCATTTTATTGAATATATTATTTAAAACTTTCATTAAAATTAATTTTAAATACTGATTAATTCAAATTAATAAAATAAAATACATTGCGGATAATAAAAATAATTTTTTGAAAAAATAACTCTTCTTACCTTCAAATGATTTTTTCATCCCTAATAAAAAACTGATAATCAATATTTTAATAATTATTAATTTTTTAAAATTAAATAAAAATATATTTCATCAAAATTATAGTTCATTAGTGATCAAGATAGATAATATATATATATTTACATAAATTTTAAAATTTTATTTTTTGACATAATATAATATTATTTTTAACATTAAAAATTGAGTGTTTATTTACCAGGAATTAATCAATTATTTTTCAGTTAGAAATACTATTACACATATTTTTCATAATTTTTTCGTACTATTCAAACCCTTTAATCCAATATCTATACGATAATATTCACATTTAATAATAATATTCCAATAGTATATCACAGTCTCTTTAATCTAGGTGTTGCATGTAAAGAAATATACCAAACACAATGTTTTTATTTTAATAAAAACATATAATAATGTATTAGAATATTGAATTATACCCCCATACATGAATTCATCCCTTGAAATTTTATCACTATGATACAAAAAAATGAGGACACTTCTATCTCATGACATCATTGGGTTCCCACCTTACTTCCTCATATTTTTGGTTTTTCAATAAGAATTTGAACAAGTGGGTTATCTTATTCTAAAACACATTATCTCTCTGATCTAGAATCATCACTGGTTTTGCAGTATAAAAATGAACATGTTTCAGAAATAAGACACATGAGTTCAATACATACAAACGATAAGGTATGTATTTCCTCAAAAGAGATACATAGAGCTCATCGTGAACTTATGATAGGTTCTGGGGGAGTTCCCAATGATAAGTTACCATCTTGATAGAATCAATAATTTCATAGGTAATGATGTATATTATTCACACCTTTCCCTTATTTATAAATATCATAACCATATTACATGGAGATATTTTAAGGAATACCTTATCACCAACATCAAACTCTAGATCTCATTGATGATTTTCACTATAACACTTCTTTCAACTATGAGATTGTCTTATGTGATACTCAATGGATTTGACCTTCTCATCTATTTTATTAGCTATCACAAGTCCTAATAGAACCTTCTCTAAAAATTCATCCCAGAACATTAGATTTATTTACTTAATTCGATAAATGGAGTCATAAGTAGGAATTTGAATTCTCGAGTGAAAGATATTGTTGTATAAAAATTGGATAGAGTAATGTAGGATCATACTAAGGGAGAAAAACACTGAGAGGAGGTGAATCAATGTGTATACCAAACAAAAAACTGTTTAAATATCTTGATTCTTAACACTTATCTATCAAAATTTTCATTGACGTAGTAAATAAAGACACAAAAGATAAATTAACTAGGTTCTCCTTCTTGAGGATTATTACATCACCAGGGTGTTGTGGTTATTATCCCCCACACACAGTATCCTTCCTATCATCAAAAGTAACTCAAGAAAGGTTATGGAATTGAACTCATAAAACTACTAGAACCATCGAGTTACAATATTGTATCAATAGAACAAACAACACCTTCTTGAATAATGATAACTATTGTTTAGAGTTTGTTCATCCCCCTAGACTCTAGATGATGATCCTCTTCTTATTCTTTACACACCAATCACCTCTGGTTGTTCTCAAATATTCTACTTTGATACAACAACATATCAATTCTTCTTCTCATAATTTCCAAACAATTATCTCTATAGTAAAGATTATTTTTAATATTTTCCTAATATTGTAGGAATATCATTTCCATAATTATTATATAAAATATGTTAAATATTGGTTTCATGGAATGACTAATTGAATGATTAAAAATAGTGAGTCAGAACATCATTAAAATTATTGTTGAATGTTTGGTTTAAGACTTGGTTCTTTCCTGGGAATTATATTTTAATTACAATGATCTTTCCATAAATTCAAATACATTAAAAAACCATGATATTAATTCATATGATAATTTCATATAGTAATGGTATCTTTTCTATTATAGCCTAGGGCATAGAACTCTCTCAGCACTAGATTTTCCCTCATATGGTTATTTATTGTTCTTAGATTGGATCATGATCTTGGGTTTGATCATGTTGTTCAAGAAATATAAGACATTTCAAAGTCATTATCCAATTACATATTATTTCAAATAATTAAATTGATAAACATCAATTTTCACTCGGAAAAACCCTCAAGATTTCAAGAATTCTTGAAGCCTCATGATCAGATCAAAGTATTATATTAATGTATTAAGTTAAACAAATTGTATTACATTAGTTTTAAGGAAAACACTCTAATGTTTTATGCTCAGAACATAGGATTTCACACAATCCTTAATAAAAAAAGTTACCTCATCCCAAATTCTTATTGTCACATAAAATTTTATGCTTAAGTTGTACACTCAAGTTCAAAGTTTTATTATTAGCTTCTAAAGACAAGAATTCATGCATTGTTCCATGTTTTGAGTTTTAGTACTAATGTGTAATTTTCATTATATGAACTCTTGGATACTATAAAGATAACCCAACCCTTCTTAAAATATATTCCAAAGGGCCTTCATAGTTCCCTTAAACAAAAAGACAACATTGATGAAATCTTTATAGTTTCAACTCATTCATCATTTATTCTAGCTAGATTTTAATATTATACTCAATAAAACTCTATGTTATTCATTTTATTTACTCATAAAACGCTTTTAAAAGTGTTATAGAAACTTCTGTCATCTCCAAAAACCTTTTCATATCTCTACGAATATTAGAAAAAAAAATTTAACACTTAAATAATTATTTCTGATAGATGAAATTACATCGTCAAATATTTGATAATATCACCTATATATTTATTGGAAATTAGACCCATTAGTCTCCTACTTTCTGAAAATAAAACCAAAGATAATAATTTTTGGGAATCATCACATCCTCTCGAAAGAAAATTAATTAGGAATCAATAATAATTAGGTCTATGTGAGGTATCTCTTTGTAAGGAAAAAAGTGAATAATTCAGTCATAAAATATGTCCAAAAAAATATATTAGATCAACCCTATAAGATAATCTTGAAAAATCAATAACAACTGGAAGTAAAAAAATTATAGATTCTTCCCTATACTACTCAGTGTGCAGAAAACTAATTCACAATCATGGGAAATGACTTTCTCCCTTGTAAATAATATCTCCCAAAGAATTTTGAACAAGAAAGGATATAAGAGGAAACTCAAATATCATACCTTAGTGAGAAGGGATGTTTTCAATCCCAATTGTAGGATTAACTTTTGTAACTATTCAGTTGAACAATTTTTTTCTAGGATATCAACAATTTTTTTTTCTAAGGGTACAAATTCAAGTCTTAGAATTCCTTCTTCAACCATATCCTTTAGAAAATGGTACTTTATCTTGATGTTATTTGAATTGGAGTGTTAAATTATTTTTTTGGATAGGTTTATAGTATAATTATTTTCACATCCAATTATCATAGGATATGTGTCTTCCACACTCAAGTCTTTTAAATGTGTGTTTATCTACATAATTTGTGTAGTTTCCAATGATACGACCACATAATTAGTATTAGTAGATAATAGTGTCCCTGATTTTTTTTATTTAAACGATAAGAAACAAAAACCCTTCTAATAAAAAATCCTCCACTAAATGTGGATTTACATTCATCAACTACTACCCCAAAATCTGTAACAAAAAAATCTTTTAATTCATGCTTACATATGTCTTCTACATCATCCCCTAATTGATACTTTTTAAGACGTATCTCAATATCCTTTTCACAACCAAAGTATTTGTTTCCATTAGATTGGATTAAAATTAGTCACAAAGTGTATTAGTTTATATAATTTCAATTATTAGAGCTATCAAGTAAATAATACTTAAAAATTAAACTTATGAACAATCTCTCGTTAAGAGATTTCCCTTGATCATACTTACTCACTCGTGTTACCATCGTAATTGGTGTGGACACTCCTCTAGCCCCCAATATGTTAAAATTATTCAAAATATCTCTTGAAAATTTTTTATTGTGAGGAAAAAATATACCGTGTTGTTTACAAAATTTTATCCCCACGAAGAAAATCATAAATCGTATCATTGACATTTTAAACCTTTATTTCAGGTGCCATAATAATTCCTCACATAATCTTTCTTTATTGTTAAAAAATATTACATCATAAAGATAAATGATCATAAATATTGATGTGTTGTTGGCGTTTTAACCTATATAATGTTGTCCACCAACCATTTCTAAAACATCATGACTTCTAGATACACTTAAAGCATAAAATACCAAAATATTGGAGCCTGCTCCCAACCATATAAATATTCTTCAACTGAAATCTTTTCTAGTATTTGGATTGCCCTAAAGCCTTTAGATTTTTCTATGTATACATCCTCATATAGATTAGAAATTAGAATAGTTGATTTAACATCCATCTAAAATATCTTAAAGCATATATGAACTACTATGGAATAAGATATTCTGATGGCTACAATTATATCCACTAGAGAGAAGGCTTCATCAAATTCAACCCCTTCAATTTTTGAGTATCCATTATATACCAACCTAGATTTGTTTTTATACACTTCACCATTCTCATCAATCTTTCTTCAAAAAACACCAATTGGATACGATTACAAAAATTTCATGGGTATGGAAAAAATATCTCAAGTTTAATTTCATTTAATATTATATATTTCTTCCTTCATGACCCAAACCTACTATTTATTTTCTAAGGATTAATCAACTATATGAGGTTAAACCTTTAAAATTTTATTTGTATGGCCAATTCCTATGATCTTATTTCTTATTAAAAATAATATTCTCAGCATAAAAATGTTTTCTCAGTATAGTATTTGTCTCCATAGGCTTCTATTTTCCATATTCATCAAGTAAAAATGCATAAACTATATCTTCTATTTGAATTTTCATGTTTTATTTATTTTATTCAACATGTTTTTAAATGAAAAAATCATACTAATCATCTATAAAGATAGTATGTCCATACCCTTACACATTTTAAATGATATCTATATCATCGCTATCAGGGATTCCTTATGATTTCTTATTATAAGAGTTATAAGATTTTCTATATGATTCGTACCCAAGAAAAATTAAATCATCAGACTTACCATTAAAATTTAATTTACATTTTCCTTTATCATGATCTTACATGGACTTCTAAACACCTTGAAATGTTTATCATTTGGATTCATTTTAATAAATATCTCATATTTATTCATGTATAACTTTTTCGTTAAAAGATAACAATTCTGAATTATTCCTTCAGTTGTGATGGCTTGAAGTTTGTAATACCTTGAGGATTCATACTCTTCCTCTATAGACCAATCCATGTAAACTTGGATCCTATTATTTCTTTAATCCACTCCATTTTATTGAGTAGTATATGAGGAACTTAATTCATTCCCAATTCAATACCTTTTACGATATTTAGTAAAATGTTTTTTTGGATAATTCTATTCCATTATCTCATACAAATCACTTTATGTGAAATCCTATTTTTTCTATAAAACATATTAATCTAATAAATATTTCCACAGTTTATGATTTATGAGGCATGAACATAATATAATTTATCATTATGAATTACTCTATGAATGTGATAAAATACCATTTCCACTTATTTACTTCATAACATAGGTCCGTAAACATCGGAATCAGACTATCTAAGAAGATTCGATGTTTGAATTTTAAATCCCTTATGAAATTTATTCAGAATTTTCCATTTCTTAGATTTTATAAATAGTAGTAGTGTATTATTTAATAAAGGGTAAATTTCTCAAATATTCTTCTTAAATAAATCACTTTATATTATTTTCGCCATGGTAACCCATACTTCTATTCCAAAGCTCATTTTCTACCTCTTTTCTCAAGTTATATCTATCTTTTTCTTCCCCAATTTGAAATAAAATTATTGATATTATCAAACAACTTGTAACCATAGACCCATATTTCATTATTTTGATAATGCATCCTTTTGTATTGAAGATTGTCTCATTTACAACATCACGTGTTTATGATACAATTAAATATTGTGCTTTAGTATATACAAAAATAACACACAATCTGAACCAATTTTAGTTTTACCAATGTTTCCTATCCCAATAATACTGATTTTAAGATTACCATAATTTCTAAATGTCACAAATCCCCCTATATATTTCTAAAAAAATATGTTTTTTAGATCATATATCATGTGAGATGAACACGCACCATCCATAATCTAATTCTTTTCATATTTTAAAGGTTTAAATGTAGATTCAAAAACATTTTCTTTCTTCTCAATCTATCTTTGATTCTAGAAATTCCCAAACCTCTAAAAAAATACTCAACTGATCAAGGATGAATATCGTACATACATCAAAAGTATGTCCTTCTCAATCACATCTTCCACACAACTCTTGGAAATATTCATAACCATTTCTTACTTCAATATTATTTTCAAAATATTGATATCTTGGAAAATTTATCACTTATACTTGTTGTCTCTCCCCTTGATTCATGGTATATTCTTTGGGTCAGAAGACACATATTGTACCAATAGGTATAATACTTATGTCTAAACATTCCACAACACAAACAGTACCCCTGAAATCCCATTCTTTGATAAAAAATCTAATTCTGAGTGGGTTATCATATTACTCTATTTTTTTTACCTTAAATGAGTATATATTTTAAAATACTATTTTGGAGTTGTTCTTAGAATATATCTAACTGATTAATCCCCTTTTATTGAATTTCCTCCATTCAAAATTTATTCAATTTTGATTCATTATATATGTTAGTTGGTTATTCTATGTTGTAATATGTAACTCATTTCTATATTAGGAGAAACATACTTTTCACTAGAACCTATAAAGATTTTAGATTTTGAAATCATCTTTCTTTCTTAGAGTAGAAACATGTGGTAGGCTTCTTCAAACATTTTCCTCGCTTTTCCACATCATTTTTCTTATTGAATTTTATTTTGTCATTCTGCTTCTTGGGTCATGTTTCTATATCATTTATTTATTCATATAATTCCTCAAAATTGTTATATATCAAACTAATAAGTACTAAATATGATCATTATTCTTATTTTATAATTATATTACAACTAAACTAGCACATAATCACCCATTAATAATTGTAGCTTCATGTTTGTGTCGATTTAACCACCAACATCAACAATATTATACAGTTATATCATGGATGAATATGATACATTATTTACTAGTAAAATATGATATAAATACTTGGATATATATTTTTTCATTATTCTAATTTTATATGAATATTTAACTCATTGATTTATAAAAAACCCTTCGTTCGTTAAGAAAAACATAAACTTGCTCATCGCCGATTTAAACTTTATATATCATTACCAAAATTACCATGAAATTAAATTATATCTCTATAAACTATCTTGGATGATATACTATAGTAAATTTAATTATATTTGAATAATTAACTTTGTAATAGTAATGAATACTAACACCATCTTTTTGAAATTACTTCAAAGAGGTAAAGATTAGTTATCCCAGTGTTAAGAATAGGTAGAAACTAACTAGTATATATGTATAATGATAAAATTTTTTGAGTATAAATGGTTAAATTTATTAATATGGATCTTGGGTATGTTTTTAAGGAACTTAATTTAATTATTTATGATTATTGGTGCAAGCGTAGTAAGAATAAAGACCAAAGTATGAGTTTTTATCTCAAATTCATCCCTTTAAGACATGTTTAGTATTACACACATATTTTTATTTATATAATCTACATACTACCTAAATGAGATATAATATTAGAAATTATATTTAATTTATGGTATTTTAAGTTTAATTTCAATTCCTCTCTTTCAATGTATTTTTATTAAATTGTTACTCAATACACAAGTGTTTTCTTGGTCTTAATTAGGATTCTTTGAGAAATGTTACATGTTATGCACCATGTTTCCTTTGTTTATTATTCCATTTATTTACTATCCCATGCATGTTATATACTATATTTTCTTTTAATTCTTGGAATTAACTAACCCAAATCAAGTTCTTTTCTTCAAATCTATTTTGAATCAAGTGATACACCAATTGTAAGAGTTTTTGGAAACTCGTTATTCATTAATTATGTAATGATTTCCCACTTGAACTTATTTCATAAATGTTGGGTATATTATTCTCTTTTATTTTATTATGTGGTACTATATTATTTTTAAAAATTATACCATATAAATCCATTTTAAATTATTTCATCCTTCATGGAATGTGTTTATTTTACGGGATATTGATAACTCAAATATACTTTCTTTGAGTTAAAAATATTTATCGTGAACTTTAATTTTCTATTCTTGGGTTCTCCCTAAATGATATTTTATTTTATGGTAATTTCTCTACCTCTATGGGGAAAATTTAATTTTGATACAAAATAATGTTTTTTAACTTAATTTACAATGTGATTTTTCAACAATGGTATTTTAATATCAAGTATTTTAATAAATTTAAATCAATTTAAAAATATATAATTTTCTATCCATACTCCAAAATAGAAATTTTTACTTTAAAATTTTTATTTTTTGAAACCTTTAAATTTCATTTCCAAAATATGTAATTTAAAATTTTGGTCGACTCTTATGGGATAAAACAACATAAAATATGATCAAAGTCTCCAATTCCATGAGAAAATACCATGGGAAATCCCATGGTTTTTAATTTACCACTACCAACATGTCCAAAGCTTTTATTTGGAAACTAATTGACAAATCCTCAAATATTTCTATAAATACCCACACATTTCTCCATTTCCATTCACTCCCATTTCATCAAACACAAAGATATGATAGTTTTACCTCCCAAGGAGCCCTACAAAGGTTTCCTCAGGCCCCTTGGGTCCTAATATTTTATTTTTAAGAGTTATTATTCAAGGTAAGGTGAATATTCTTCTTTTCGCTTCAATTCAAGAATCATGTTCTATACCCTTACGCTACCAATTTTACTTCTCAAATTTTATCTATTCTCCTTAAGAAATTCCCTTTTATTTTACCTTTATGAATACCCAAACCTACTTATTTTCTATGGGTGTTCACCAAGATGTGTAAATAATATATTTTATTCTGGTACTGACATACATAAAACATTAATTCCTTTTCTGGGTGTTATAATTGATATAAAGATCTTCTTTTTTATGAATTTTTTAAAACGTCTTGATTTTTTTATGAAACTCATATCTTTTATTCTCCATGAGTTATTTATGAAATATTTTATTATAATTTATATGGGTCAAATTAAATAAGGAATATTAAGGGTGAACCCAAATATAATTCCAATTTATTGGATAAACAATATAATCTACAGATATAACAAGTTTTATGCTACCGTGGTAATTTTTTTGACACCTCATTGACCAACCTTGGTGATATGCTTATGAATGCCTCATTTAAATTTAGTAGACACATTTACAAGTTATGATTAATGTTATTATTATTATTATTATATTCCT
Organism: Viscum album; assembly: GCA_963277665.1. Classification (NCBI taxonomy): domain Eukaryota; kingdom Viridiplantae; phylum Streptophyta; class Magnoliopsida; order Santalales; family Viscaceae; genus Viscum; species Viscum album. The sequence continues at coordinate 279,704,600 of OY728165.1, read as the reverse complement.
ATTTTTCATGCCTTAATGATATTCTTCAGTTTCTTATTGATAATTTTCATGATCACATTTAAACAATTTCCTTTGATTTCCCTTAACAGGCATTATACTCAACCTTTCCTTTGATGTATTCCCCTAAGTTATGATATGCAGTAATTTGACTTTGGATTAATCTATAAAGAATCAATTCATGTGTATTAGAATAATGACATAAATTTTCATGTATTATGTTCCTTATTTCCAAGAAACTATACTTTAAAAGTTCCTTTATTTTTACCTTGTAAATGAAAAGTTATGTAATAAAAAATCGGGATTCCATAGTTGGTATCAAATTATGGTTTAGTTATTTGTGGAAATTTGGATTTTAAAACAATAAAAGAACTTTAAGGTGAAGTTAAAATATAGGAAAACATCCTTGTATTTTGTTAAAGTATTAAGTAAGTGTTTTCTGAGAAAAAATCACTATCTAGATATTAAAAAGTGGTTGTGGATCAGGAAAAAAATGTATCTAGGGGTAAAACCAAAAAACACCACATTGAGATTGACTCTAATGTGAATTGGTGCACCAAAATGGTCTGTGTAGCACTCCAGGTTTGACACTAATGGGATATATGTTTAGTTAATCACATGATTCTTATGAACCATTATGCATAATATATAGAAAATGTAATTGTTGTTAAAGAATAAAATTTTTAAACATGATGTTTAAGGCATAAAAATTCTTTTATAATTGTTAGATTCCTAGAGGAAACATGTTTCTCATTAATTTTTTCATCTTTTAGAAATTATAGGGAAATATGAGGAATCATGTAAATGGTAATGCAATAGACCATACCCGAATAGAAATTCGATAGAAGATGAAGTGGAAAACGTTATGAGAATGTTGAATCAAGTGACTCGAGTTCTGAGCAATAACTTGAATCAATCTAAGAGGCCAAATTCAGTTCAAAGGGAACCAATCTCCATTTAGTCCTCCATGCGTCAATGACCACCTTTATTTTTTGGATCTACCGAACTAATGATTATTGAAAAATGGAAAATATCTATAGAAAAAGATATTTTTTGCAACCTATAGTTTGAAGAAAGATAAATTCATATTGGTTGTGTACTGCTTATAAGAAAAACTTGATTATTGGTGGACATTGATTAATAAAACAAAAACCAAGAAGGGAAATTGAATCTATGAAGAGGGAAGAGTTTAGGGGAATCTTTATCAAGAAAATATATATTTGGACCCTCTATGCTATAGTAGTTTTAATAATCACAATTATTGTCAATCTACAGATTCTACTATTTCATGCCATTTAATATCACTAAGTAAATGAATTATTCAATAACATATATAAATATTAATAAATATGATGAAAAGTGTATTTGTAAATGTATTTTTGTATGTAACTTAATCTAGTTATGTTATGTGTAAGACAGACACATCATAAGCATTTCAGAGTCACTAGAACTGATATGATGTTCGACACACCGATGTTTGACACACCAATATTCGACACATCGATGTTTGACACACTGATGTTTGAAACACCGATGTTCAACACACAGATGTTCGACAAACCAATGTTCGACACACCGATGTTCGACACAGTGATGTTCCACACACCGATGTTTGACACATCTATGTTTGAAAAACCGATGTTCGACACACCAATGTTTGACACACCGATGTTCGACACACCGATGTTTGACACACCTAAGATGACACACTGAATATGACACACCAAATATGACACACTGGAGATGACAGACCAAAGATGACACATCAAATATAACACACCAAAGATGACACATCAAAGATGACATACCGATACTTATGAATCACCGATATTCATAAATATCTGTTACAATTTTATTAATTCAAAATTATTACTAATGGTCATATTTAGATAAATTATGGTTTATGAAATTATTTAATATTGTTTTTAGGTATTTCCATAGACAGTAAGAGGTACATGAACATGGGGATATCTTCTTTCTAAGTTATCCATGAAGTATAAAAGGATTACACGCTCAACATTAAATAAGGGCTTGAAAAACACTGGAAAAAACAAAAAGGACAGTCTATGTGAATATGAAAGATTTTGCAAAGAGTGGAACTCGAAGCTTGATCTAACAAGAAACTTTAAAAGCAAAAACCTAATGAATCTAACTGAACATCCTCACATAGAATATCAGAACCTTTTCACACATGGAAGATAGATTATAGAGACTACGATACTCTATTTTGGAGCCAAATCCCATAATAGGACATGAATATCGTTTTCTCTACATCTAATGAGTCTAGAGATTTACTACACAACACAAAAATATTTCTAAACCTTGTTCTTCTTTAATAACTATATTTTGATCATGTGTTTACTATTTCAGCAGTGTGTGTATCTGTTTGTGTCACACACACTGCCTCCTAATAATAACGGAATGATACTAAAATATCCTCACACTCAATCCCATTTTACTCTTTTATCCCACATATATATGTGTAAGAGATCCTATGTGATCTATTTGATAGTTTTTCCACGAATAACTCTGGTAGATGTCAAGTGTGACCTAGACAACCCTGTGTGTTGTTGTGAACCCCGATCTAGGGTGTAGCTCAAAATTTTATTAATATTAACTGCTTGGTGGCAGGTGATCACCAAGTGGAGAGGACTAAGTCTCAGCTTGAGACTGAACCTCTTGTTTTACCCACTGTGTTGTTTGTCTTGTGTTTTTATTTGATATTCATTTTCCACATTAAGATAAAATGAACTTTGATAGTTAGTTTAGAAAGTGTTTATATTTTTTTAATCAGTAGATTAGTTTCAAAAGTTTTACTAATATTTAGATCGATAAAGTTGAAAACTAATAAATCTTTTTAGAAGTTAATTAGACCTTCAGTAATTTTATAAATTTACTACAAACTGACATTGATTTTATTTTCATAGGGGGATTTTATTTTTGAAGAAACGATTTTAACAGTAATTTTAATTGATACTTAATTCACCCCCCTCTTGAGTCATCTACTCTGAAAAACATCCGGTATCAAAGGAATTTTGAAAGTTAAAGTAATTTTTATAAATAGTTTCAACTGTGATTATAGTTGTTCTTCAATGATCTCAAAATTTATGTTATTTTTAAATTTTTATCTCTTGGAAATTCTTTTACAATTAGTATCATGGAAAATATATTTGAATGGAATACTACCAATTGAACACCTTTCTTTAATGGAACTAACTATGATCAGTGGAAGCTTAAAATGAAAATACATATTGAAATCATGGGATATGAAATTCGGACTTCTATTGAAAGTAAATATACAAATCCGGAAACTTCTAGAAACATTTGGGATGAACCTACCAGAACCACCTATAACAATAATTGTAATCCAACGAAAGCTCTATAATGTGCACTAAGAGATAAAGAGTTTAACTGTATCTCTTCTAGTAAAACTGCATATGATATTTGGGACACTCTGTCTGTTTCTCATGAGGGAACATATAATGTTAAAGAAATGAGATTAAATACTTATACAATTAAATATGACAACTTCAAAATGGAGCCTGATGAGTCTATTTCTGATATGTGTCTCATGTTCAATGAAATTGTGAATACCATGATTTCATTAGGATGGGAAGTAACAACCAAAGAGCAGATTAGGCAGATTCTGTGAATCTTACAAAAAATATGGAATGAAATGTCTGTATCAATCATCGAATCGTGCGATATTGATAAAATTATAGTAAATAAATTGAATGTAAAATTAATGATGTATGAAGAGTAATTGAAGGTAAATCAAGAAGAAGATGAACCAAAACAAAAATATTTAGCCTTCAAGACATTCATATAAAATCAAAGACAAGTAGAAACTTCAAGCTACTATTGAAATCTCAAGATGTGATGAAGTAGCTTAATATAGTGATGAATAAATGGCCCAGTAGTATTGATGATTCAAGAAATTTTATAGGAAAAAGAATTTTCTTAGAATGCCCAATTACAAAGGAAAGTATGATAACAAGGAAAATTGGAAAAAGGATTGGAAGAGAAATGATAAATTAGAAGAGATAATTTGTTACGAATGTAAAAGGAAAGGACATGTCAAGGAAGACTGTACAAAGATGAAATATAAGAAAGAGTATGAAAATAAGGATAGAAGGTATAACAAAGCAATTAAAGCCACTAGGAGTGCCTCCGAGGATAACTCAAGTGAATATGTCTCTTCCCAAAATAAGAAAGATGATACGACTAATATGTGTTTTATGAAAAACACAATAGATGTAACCTTAGACTCTCCAGTACATATATTGTACTATTCTAAAAGTGAGTATGAGAATATGAAAAATGATGAATTATTTGAATATTTCAAAATTTTAGAAGAAAAATTTAATGATTTGAATGTTAAGTATAAATATTTGAAGAAATAGTATGCTCTAACTATGACTGTTAACTCGGAACTTACAACTGAAAAAGAGAAAAATGATCAACTGCTTATGGAGAACAATTAATTAAAAATATCTAATGAGTAATTGAAGAAATACTTGGAAGAGTTTACTAACGAAAAAATACTCTTACTCATATTCTTGGTAAACAAATAGCTCCTAAGTATACTTCTGGGATAGGATATCAACCAGGTAAAAAGAATTTATCCAAATCACATATTGTAACCAAATCTGGAAAATTTGCTACCTTTTTTAAAAACCATAATTGTACAGCAAGTTCCAGTTCCAAAAATTCTCTTACTATATCCAATTCTTCAGGACCAAACTGAGTTTATTTTTCAAACACTTTATATTGTACATATATAAAACCCATAAGACAGGTGTGGGTTCTTAAATCATATATCACTAATGTATATAGACCTAGAAAAATATGGGTACCAAAGTCATTTCTTGGATGAACTGTTTTGTAGCTAAAATGCCCGATGAGCTCCTATAAAAAACATTGGTACTTGAACAGTGGGTGTTCAAGACATATAAAAGGGGATTTTTCAGTTTTTAAAATTCTTATCAAGATTTATGGAGGACATGTCACATTTAGTGACAATGGTAAAGGAAAAATCATCAGCCTAGGCCAGATTGGTAACCCTAACTCTATTTCAATTTCTAAAGTATTGTATTTTGATGGATTAAAGTATAACCTGATCACCATATATCAATTTTGTGATGATGTATTTAATCTTAAATTTAAAAATGATTCATGCCATGTTTTTTATTACAAGAATAACTTAGTATTTACTGCTTTAAGAAATGATAATGTTTATGCAATAAATCTTGACACACCCGCCTCACAAAATGTCTCTTGTCTAAATGTATTTCACCATAAAAGTTGGATCTGGCATATAAGACTAGCAAATGTCAACATACACTCTCTTAGGAAGTTAACTAGAAAAGTCAAAGTTAAAGACTTACACATATTCATGTTTCCAAACAATAAATTCTATAGTATTTGTCAAAAACGAATGCAACATAAAATCTATTTCAAACCAAAGAAAGAAGTAAACACTTCTCAACCTCTTGATTTGGTTCACATGGACTAGTTTGGACCATCTAGAGTTTCGAGTCTCAATGGGAAGAACTATGTTTATGTTCTTGTAGATGATTTATCTAGATACACCTGGAACTTTTTCTTAGCACATAAAAGTGACGCTTGTTCACACTTTACCAAGTATGCTATAAATATAGAAATTCTCAGTGGACTAAAGATTAAATCCTTATGAAGTGATCATGGTCGTGAGTTTGAGAATGAATATTTTGAATCTTTTTGCTCACAAAATGGCTATAATCATAACTTCTCTACTCCTAGGACATCTCAACATAATGGTGTGGTAGAAATAGGAAATATAACCTTACATAATATTTCCCAATCTATGCTCAATGAATATAATCTACCCATTTGTTTCAAGGATGAAGCTATTAATACAGCTTATTACAAAATAAAAAGAGTCTTAATCAGACCCATCCTTAGTAAAACTCCTTATGAGTTGTGGAATAATAGGAAACCCAATGTAGTTTATTTTAAAGTGTTTGTATGTAAAGTTTATATTCTGAACACTAAAGATAATTTAGATAAATTTTCCTCCAAAAGTGACGAAGCAATATTTCTTAGATATTCTACATTAAGAAAATCCTATAGATTCTTTAATAGGAAAACCAAACATGTGGACTAATTTGAATACATTATGTTTTATGAAGTATATCCACATGATCCCAAGACCTCACCAGAAAATATTGAACAGGATATGTCCACCTAGGACATTGATGATAAAACCTCAAATCATCATGTGAAGGAATCTTTGAAAACTTCCAGTTCTGCAAATTCTCCAGATCCTAACCACAATGAACTAGATCAACCTGGCCATCCAGAAATATTAATTCCTACCTTATCTAGACCAAATAAGACCCTTAATAATCATACCTTAGATAATGTAGTTGGAAATTTAGATAGAGGAACGCAAATGAGAGCTTCCTTGAGAAACCAAGTTTAACATCAAGATTTCTTGTCACAGCCTAAACCTAAAAATACCAATGATGCAATAAATGATGAATTTTGGGTAATGGCCATGCAAGAATAACTTAATCAGTTTTAAAGGAATAATGTTTGGAAACTTATAGGTAGACTGAAGGATATTTTGACCATATGAACTAAATGGGTGTTTAGAAATAAGGAAGATGAAGCTGGAAATATTGGTAGAATTAGAGATAGACTATTTTCACAAGGATATAATCAAGAAGAGGTAATTGATTATGAAGAGAAATTTGCAGCAGTATCTAGACTTGAAGCAATTAGAATCTTACTTACCTAAGTAGCACACCTAGATTTTAAAATTTATAAAATGGATATCAAAAGTGAATTCTTAAATGGTTATATAATTGAGGATGTTTTTGTTGAACAACCACTTTGTTTTACAAATCCACATTTTCCAACTCAGGTGATCAAATTATAGAAAGATTTATATGGTTTGAAACAAGCTCGAAGAGCATAGTATGAAATATTGAGTAATATTCTTATTTCTAATGGATTTACAAAATGACTCGCAGACCCTACTTGATTTATAAAAAGAATTTCAAAAGAATTTTTAATAACTCAAATATATGTAGATGATATTATCTTTGGATCTTGAAAAAAAATTTATGTAATGATTTTTCAAAAATAATGAAAAGAGAGTTTGAAATGAGTTTAATGGGTGAACTTAAATATTTTATAGGATTTCAAATATTTCAAAATAAAGAAGGTATTATTTTAAATCAATGTAAGTACACTAAAGATATTTTGGAAATATATGGCTTTGATAGAATTAAGGGTAGTGAAACCCCTATGAGTTCTATAAGTAATCTAGATATTGATGAAAATGGAAAATCAGTTGATCAGACAGGTTATAGAGTAAATATTGGGTGTTTTCTGCACTTATTTGCTATTAGGCTAGATATTATGGTTAGTGTGTGTATGTGTGCGAGATTTCAATCAAACCCAAAGGAGTCACATATAAGTGGTGTTAAAATAATTTTTAAATAACTCAAGTATACAACTAATTTTGGATTGTTCTATCCTAAAGAACAACATTTTGATTTAGTTAGCTATTTAGATGCTGACTTTGGTGGATGTAAGTTAGATAAAAAGGGTACCTCTGGAACATGTCACTTTTTGGGAAATTCTATAATACCATGGTGTAGTAAAAATCAAAATTCAGTTGCATTATCAACTACTAAAGAACAATACATTGCTTCTAGTAGTTGTTGTGCAAAAATTTTGTGGATGAAACACACATTATTAGACTATGGATCTCAATTCAGACATATCTCCATAAATTGTGACAACACAAGTGATATTAACATTTCTAAGAATATTATTTCTCATTATTGAACAAAGAATATTGATTTAAGACATCACTTTTTGAGAGATCATTATCAAAAAGTTGATATAACTCTTGAGTTTATTGGGACTGAGCGTCAGCTAGCTGATATGTTCACTAAAACCCTAAAATGTGAGATAATAAACTACATCATACATGAAATATGAATGATAAATCTCTAAGATCTCGTGAAACTGATCCTTGAAACCAATCTCATGAAACTGATCCTTGAAACTGATCTCATAAAACCGATCCTTGAAATTGATCTCATGAAACCAATCCTTGAAACCGATCTCATAAAACTGATCCTTGAATCCGATCTCATAAAACTGATCCCTGAAACCGATCTCATGAAACTGATATTTTAAACTAATCTCATGAAAAAAATCCTTGAAACATATCCCATTAAACTGATCCTTGAAACCGATCTCATAAAACTGATCCTTGAAACCGATCTCATGAAACCGATCCTTCAAACCGATCTCATGAAACTGATCCTTGAAACGGATCTCATGAAACCAATCCAAGAAACAAATCTCATGAAACTGTTCCTTGAAACCAATCTCATAAAATTGTTCTCATGAAACCAATCATGTGAATTTGATCTTGTGAGACTAATATCACAGAACTGATCTTGTGAAACCGATCTTTTGAAACCGATCTTATGAAAATAATCGTGTAAAACTGTTTCAATGACACCGATTTATTTATTTTTCATTAATTCTGTCTATTTTAAGTAAAATGAAAATGTTTTGGTATTCTTTTTTCCACGTTTATATTTTATTATTTATGATTTACAATCCCTTAATTATATATTATGTTCAATCTATCTCGACCTTTCACCTTCCCACTGTTCTAAAGCCTTCTACCATTTGTCACTCTATCTCTCATCCCTTGTCCTCTAGAATCTATTGAAATATGAAACCTCGAAATGGAAAGGGCTAAACACAATATGGATGATCCAAGAAAATATCCATCTACTAAGTGTTAGAAAGGTTAGTCTAGTGGCACTGCAAAACTGAGCTTGGAAAGCCTAAGGGTTATGGCTGAAAAAGAAGTGTCTGATGAGTGGCTTATATCAAGAAAGCTGTTTTTGTTAAAAGTGATGGAATCTCAAGGGTGGCTAAGCTGGTTCTATAATAATGAAAGGCATTATTATCCTCGTCTAGTGCATGAGTTTTATCAACATTTGAATATATCCGTAGATGAAGATGAGGCATCAAGGATGAAGTCATTGGTAAAGGGAAAGGAAATAACCTTTTCATATAAGGAATGGGATTTGTGCATGGAGATGCCTCATGAAGGTGACTATGATTATTATCTGGGTAATATTCTACCCTCCTCTGATTTGTTCCCTTCTGATGATGCTCTGAAGGAGCTGACTAGAAATGGGGAATCTAGGAGGACTTTTTCAAGCCAGTTTGAAGGAGAGGTAAGATTTATTTCTAAGTTTATACAACATCAAATCTGCCCAAGGAAGGAAGATTTATCTATTGTGCGGTATTTTGATGTATTTCTGATCTATCTGTTGAATCATGGGATAAAAGTGAACCTGTGTAAGTATCTAATGGTGCATGTGTCTGATTTGATAAATCCATCCAAGAAGGAAACATGTTTCTACTATCCGAGGATGATCTCTACCATGCTAAAAAGGTTAGGATGGGTGGAAGATGGAGATGAAGTGATATGTTCATGTAGTGGTTTGTCTCTACAAAAATATATTTGTGAAAGGATGAATATCTTTTATAACCCTTGGAAGAAATGTTGGGTAGGTGATGAAGAATGGTTGTATAAGTATTTCAATCTAGTTGACCATCCTACCATACCAAAGGATCAAGTTCATCTAGGTCTCAAACCAGGAGAGGAACCAGTCTATTCTGATGAGGAAGCTGAGATAGAAGTTCCAAGGGAATAAGGATCTCCTTTTGATGATAGAAGTGATCCTAAAATTTCTGAAATCCCCGAGGACATGTCTAATGGACCTTCTACTCCACCTTTGGACTTACCCTCAAGAGAATATTTGTTAGGTAATGAGGATGAAGAAGAGACCAAGATTACTGGTGTTGAAGGTTATGTATGTAAATCAGATGATTATTTTGATGATGATGATGATGATGATGAGGATGAAGGAGAAAATTATGAGCATGAAAGTGATTCTTGGAAGGTGGGAAAATAATTAGTTGACAGATTCATTGAGGAATCTGTACAATGATCTGGTGATGGTGTTGAGCCTACTGAACAAGTGGTTGTTGGTCACTGAGATGCTAATCATGGGGATAGGTCACCCCATCCTAATGTAGAAAATCAAGACATCATTCAGGAATTGAATGAATTTATGGATGTTGGTAATAAAGAAGAATCTGAGGATCAAGTGCCTCAAATTGAGGAAATACCTGGAAAAATTGAAGTGGTTGGAGAATAGGCAGAACCTAAAGTTCAGTTAGTTCCTGTACCCAGAAATGTTATTGTGGCCAGAGGGCAGGATGAAGAAGTTTATGATGATGAATTTATTCATGAGCCTCAGGGAAGAAGGATCTGTAAAGACACTACTGAGCCAAGATACAGGACCTGTACTCGAGAATGAAATAATGATCCAAGATAAATTCTTTTTGGGTTGGAATATGACTCAGATGAAGAGAGGGACCCTCCTCCTCCTGCTCCACAATCCCAAGCTGAAGCAGAACATGTTGCACCTATTCCACCCGTTGCTGCTCCTCCAGTAGTAAAGACAATAGCACAAACAGTGCCAAGTGAAAATATCAATAAGGAAAATTTGGAACAATTCAAAATTGATATATGTGAGCCATTGAAAGCCTTAGATGGATCCATAAGTAAAGCCTTCACATTAGTAGGTATTTCAGACTATGATGCAACAAAGATTGCAAGAATTGTGATCTAGGTGATTCAACGAAATCTCATTGCCACAGCAGAAACCATCATTAGGCATAATACCTTACTGAGAGAAGAAGTAAGGAAGATGAGAAATGAATTAAATTCTCAAACCTTTGACTTCAAGACATCTTATAGAGGTGTACATGAAACTCTTAGGAACTTTGTGACCCATCACTTTAGTGTAAATCTGAAGAAGTTGAAAGAAGAGCTTGAAAAAATGTTAACTGGCCCACCTATTTCTAGAAGTGGGAAAGGTGTTGTTGTTGATTTGGAGTCTCTCAAGGTTGTGATGAGAGAGGAAATCCAAAATCATCAAAGTAATTTAGAAAAAATATAGACCTCCTGTATAATATGGTCAGGAAGTGCACAAATGAATCCTCAGTAGCTAAGAAGGAGATTAGAGAGAATGTGTGTAAGTACATTACTAAGATTTATACTAAGCATGATCTGATAAATAGATTTAGGTTTTTGGAAGAAAATCTCTGAATACCTTCATTCAAAGAAGTGTTCAAGAAATAAGTTACTCAATTGATGGAGTTTACCCCTTTGCTGAAAAAATTCATGGAGAACAGGGATGACTTTGAGGAAGCAATGCAATATTGTGGTGAAATCATTAATGATATCATCAATCACCTTAAGCCATATCTACATTTTAAGGCTGAAGAAATTGTGGTCCCTCTTGCTGATTTCATTGGTTCTCCCTCTCAGCCTCCTACTCCAGTAATTGTCTCTCATGCTCTTTTCCAGATTCGACCGGTCATTACAGAGCAATCTATCAGTCGCGTGTTATAAGAGAGAAGGCCTAGTCTTGCAGCCAATGTCCCTATAAGTGTTTCCCTAACTGGTGTTGTCTCTAAACCACCTCCTCCCTATACCGCTCCCAAACCTTATCATCCTACATTATATCCTTTAGATAAAGGGAAATACCCCCCACCCCCGCTCAGTATCCAAACCCTTAGCGATGGATTGTATCTTTGGTAGGTATTTGTTTATTTGTTTATTATGAACTCTTCTTAATGGAAATATTTATGGTGTCTTTATTTTTTGAGATTTCTCATCTTATTTTTTTTTCTTTTTTTTATAATCCCAAAATGGGGAGAAAGAAGCAGCATACTTTATTAATCTAAGAGGGAGAAATTCTGGTAGAGGTCACATGGCATGTTCCCATCACAATCCATTTATTAAGGGGGAACGTTGTTTTAAAAACTCAAATAAGGGAAAGATTCAGTTATTTTTACCAATCCCATTTAGTGAATTATATTCTAAGTCTCGTTATTATTATTTTCTATATTTACAAGTATTCCATAGATTGTGATTATCAAGAACGGGGAAATTGTTGGACCCTCTATGCTATAGTAGTTTTCATAATCTCAAATAATATCAATCTACAGATTCTATATTTAATGCCATTTAATTTCTCTAAGTAAATCAATTATTCAATAACCTATATATATATATATATGAATAAATATGTTTACAAGTGTATTTGTACATATATTTTTTGATGTCACTTAATCTAGTTATGTTATGTGTAAGACAAACACTTTGATAAGCATTTCAGAGTCATTGGAACCGATACGATGTTCGACACACTGATGATAGACACTCCGATGTTAGACACATTGATGTTCGACACACCGATGTTCGACACACTAGTGTTCGACACACAAATGTTCGACACACTGATGTGGGACACACCTATGTTCGACACACCGATGTTCGACACACTGATGTTTGACACACTGATGTTCGACACAACGATGTTTGACACACCGATGTTCGATACAGTGATGTTCGATACATCGATTTCTGACATACCAATGTACAAAAAATCGATGTTCGACACACCGATGTTCGACACACCGATGTTCGACACACCAATGTTGGACACACATATGTTTGACACACCGATGTTTGACACACTAAAGATGACACACCGAAGATGACACACCGAAGATGACAGAACAAAGATGAAACATTGAAGATGACAGACCGAAGATGACACACCGAAGATGAAATACCGATACTTATGACTCACTGATAGTCATAAATAACGGTTTCAATTTTATTAATTAAAATTTATTTCTAACGGTCTTATTTAGAAAAATTTATGTCTCTGAAATTATTTAATGTTTTTTGAAGGACTATCCATAGACAGTACGAGGTACATGCATGTGGGGAGATCTTCTTGCCCAGTGAACCATGATGTATAAAAGTATTACAAGCTCATCCTTAATAAAGGGCTGAAAAAACACGGAAAAAATCAAAAAGGACAGACTGTGCGAATATGTAAGGTTTTTCAAAGAGAGGAACTCGAAGCTTGAGCTCACAAGAATCTTTATAAGCAATAACCTGCTGAAGCTCACTAAACATCCTCACATAGAAGAGATTAACCTTTTTCACACCTAGAAGATAAATTACAGAGACTGTGATAATCTATTTTGGAGCCAAATCCCAGAAGAGGACTCAAATATCATTTTCTATATATCTTATGAGTCCAGAGCTTTACTGCACAACACACATAGATTTATAAGCCTTTTTATACATTAATAACTATGTTGTTATCTTATGTTTACTATTTGAGAAATGTTTGTATCTGTTTGTGTCACACACACTGTCTTCTAAGAATGACTGAAGGATACTAAAATATCATCACATTCAATCCCTTTTTACACTTGTATCCCATATAGATCTATGGAAGATATCTTGTGTGATCTATTTGATAGTTTTCCCACGAATAACTATGGTTGAGGTCAAGTGTGACCTAGAAAACCCTGTGTGCTATTGTGAACCCCGATCCAGGGTGTGGATCAAAAGTTTATTAATATAAACTGCTTGGTGGTAGGTGATCATCAAGTGGAGAGGACTAAGTCTCAGCTTGTGACTGAACCCCCTGTTTTACCTGTTGTTCCATTTTTCTTGTGTTTTAATCTAATATTATTTTTTCACATTAAGGTAAACTAATCTTTGATAGTTATTTTAGAAAGTGTTTATATCTTTTTTGAATCAGTATATTAGTTTCAAAAGTTTGAATAATCTTTAGATTAGTAAACCTCAAAACTAATCTATATTTTGTGAAATTAATTGAACCTTTCAGACTTTTATAAATTCACTACGAACTAACATTGATTGTATTTTCATAGGGGGATATTATTTTAAAGAACCAATTTTAACAGAAATTTTTATAGATACTCAAGTCACCCCGCCCCCTCTTGATTCATCTCCTCTGACCAACATATTTTCCTTGTCCAATGAGAATGAAAATGGAGAAGGAATCCCTATAGCTAAGGAAAATGGAAAATGTGGGAATATATGAGATTAAATATACAAGTATTTCTCAATACACCTATATCTTTTTCATGGATTCTGATGGAAATGTGGATATATTCTTCAATAGACTAAAATCCCATCTATGGAAGATCCTACCCAATCAAGATTGTGATAGTTATGAGGAGATGGTTCAATGTTCTATGAAGGTTGAACTGGAGTTCAGAGAGATGCATTGGTCCGACATATCATATGAAAATAAGAGAACAATATATCCAATCTTAGAGAGTAACTTTGATCATGGAATATGAGGAAAGAAATTATAACTTTCCACATGCAACAAATGTGGGAAGAATTATTTAGGGAACTCCTTGCTCTGGAGTGGGAAATGTTACAAGTGTGGAAGATATGGTTATATTTATCAGAACTATTGCATTGAGGTGAAGCCTCAACTTCTCAACACTAATGAAAAGAGTAATATCTTGCAGTCCCATCCTGGAGTCCAATGCTTCAAGTGGGGATAACTTGGTCACTTTTCCAATCACATTCCAAATCTGATGTTAATGGAGGGGAATCACCATCAACATCAGTAAATTACAAGGGATCAAGTTTGGTATTTTTATATCATGACATCTAAGTTAGATTCACCACATGATGTGGTGTAAGGTACTCTTATTATTCTCGCAAATCAATAAAGTACTTTGATTGATTCTGTTTCTATGAATTCCCTTGTTTCATCCAAGTTTGCAAAGAATATAGAATCAATATCTGAACTACTAGAAGTAGAGTTATCAGTGATGACTCCTTGAGGCATCATCTAAAAATAAAAAGTGTATGGAAACAGCATCATTGAATTTGTATAGAATAATCTTATTTCAAATCTAGTAGACATTACCATGTTGTAATTCGACACTATACTAGAGATGGACTACCTCTTAAATTATAATAATAAGATCAATTGAAAATGTAATTAAATCTAAATAGTCTTGAATGTAACACCTATAGTTGGTTTCAATGGAGAGATATCACTAATTGGTCTTTTTCTAGAAGCACCTCCCATAGCCTGATTTATGGAAATGATTAGTCAAGATGAAGAAGGAAATGAAATAATATAAATAGACAACTTACCCATATTTCAGGAATACATTGATGTATATCTTGAGGAGTTACCTGTACTTCCCCTTTAAAGAGAGGTATAGGTCCCCATTGAACTCATTTTTGGATCCAAGCATATATCAAAGGCCACTTATAGAATGGAAAATCTAGAGATAGAGGAATTAAAGAAAAAACTCCTAATCCTTTTAGAAAAGCGGTTTATCTGACCAAGTGTGTCTCCTTGGGGAGCACCAGTTCACTTTATGAAGAAGAAGGGTAGAGCAATGTGGATATGAATTCATTATATAGAACTTAATGGTATCATCATAAATGAAAAGTACCATCTTCCAAGGATTGTAGATTTATTTGACCTGCTTTGTGGGACTCAATTCTTCTCCCAGATTGATCTCTAATCTTATTATCATCAATTAAAGGTGAATAAAGAAGATATTCCAAATAGTGCCTACTGATCAAGATATGGTCATTATTATTTTGTTTTTATACCTTTTGTTTTGATGAATATTCCTGCTATTTTTATGGATTCGATTAATATAGTCTTTAAGGAAAAACCTGATAGGTTTGTGGTAGTTTTTATTAATGATTTTCTCAAATATTATAAAATTTTTTAGGAGCATGAGGATCGTCTAATGGTTATATTTCCAAATCTGAGGAAGAAGATTCTATTTGGAAAGTTTAGAAAATGTAAATTATGGTTATAACTGGTTGCTTTCTTGGGGAACATTGTAACCAATAAAGGAATATTAGTTGACCTAGTGAAGACAAAGGTTGTGGAGGAGTGGCCTCATCCTAAAACAGTAACTGAGATTCTTATTTTCCTTGATTTAGTAGGATATTATAAGAGGTTTGTGGGAAAAAATCATTGATTTCTAATCCACTTACCAAGTTAACTCTAGAAGGGTACAATTTAATCTAAAAAAAGAGTGTGAAGAAATTTTCCAAGAGATAAAGAATATATTGGTCACTAAACCTATGTTAATGCTACCTACTATTGGAGAAGGATTTGTTATTTTTAGTGATGCATCTCTTAAAGGTCTTGGGTGTGTCCTTATGAAAAATGAAAAGGTGATTTCTTATGCATCTCAGTAGTTAAATCCCCTTAAGAGAAAATATGCTACACATGACTTGGAGTTGGATGTGGTTGTTTTTATCTAAATATATAAAGGCTTTATCATTATGGAGAGAAATGTGATATATAAACAGACCGAAAAAGTTTGACGTATATTTTCAAGAAAAATGAATTGAACATGAGATGGATAATATGTTTGGAACTTCTTAAATACCTTGATTATTCAATTCATTATCATCATGGAAGAGAAAACAATTTCACTAGTGTATTAAGTAGAAAATACTATGTTGTGTTGACAATGATGAGGATTCATTGAGATCCTTTGATCAAAGACCTAGTAATATTTGGAATGGGAATCATAAGGGAAAGGAAATAATAAACCATAACCCTAATGATTTCCCAACCATAAATACTAGATAAGATCAATAAATATCATATATAATATCATTTATTACAAAATTAGATAAATTATATGAATTATGAGAAGTTTCCAAAGTTAAATATTAATTAATAAGGTGTATTGAAATTTCAAACCAGAATGCGTATTCCATCTATTCTGGAAATAAATAATGAGACGTTTGATGAATCTAATTACTCTAAAATCTCCATACATCCTATAATAACTGAAATCTATTGGGACTTTCGTGATCATTATTGGTGGGATAACATGAAAATGGATATTTTTTACTACACTACAAGTTTCTTGGTGTGTCAACATGTGAAGGATGAGAGAAAACTTCTTAAAGGGGTATTATAACCAAAACCCATACAAATATGAAAGTGGGAAAATATCACTATGGATATTTTCACTGGTCTATCGAGAATGTACAATGAAAATAATGCATTTTGGGTTATAGTGGATCATCTCATCAAGATTGACCACTTCATCGTCATTCGAGTATATTTCTCTCTTGACGAAATTTATAAGATATATATGGATAAAGTTGTAAGGTTTCACTGGGTAACACTCTCTATCAATCTTGATCATGATCTGTGGTTCACATCAAAAAATTGTAGAATTATTCAACATGATCTGATAACCAAATTGAATTTTAGTACAACCTATCACCCCCAAACTGATGGGAAATATGAAAAGAATATTAAAATGATTGAGGAAATGCTGATAACACTCTCAATGGAATTTAAAGGTGGATGGGATAAACATCTCCCATTAGTTGAGTTCTATTACAATAATAGCTTCCTTTCGATTATTCAAATGGAACCCTATAAAGCTCTATATGGGAAGCAATATTGAACTCCTACTTGTTGGAAAAAACATAGTAAGAGAAAACTACTTGGTCCAAATGATGTGTAAGAGATGATAGAAAAGGTTCATTCCATCTAGAAACACATAAAGGATACTCAGAGTTAGTAGAAGAGCTATGGTGACAACCATTAAAGGGACTTGGAGTTTGATGTTAGTGAAAAAGTCTTCCTTTAAATTTCACCATGGAAGAGATTCAAGCAGTTTGGGAAGAAATGGAAGCTCATCCCTAGGTACGTTGGACCTTATGAATTCTTTGATCGTATATGAGCCATGGTCTATCCACTATAACTTCCACCAAACATATCTCAAGTTAATTATGTTTTCCACATCTCTCTTGAGGAATTACTTACCTGACCCTTCGCAAATACTGAATCTGAAGGTGGTACCACAGGAACATGACCTCTCTTATTAGGGGAATCCGGTGGAGATCTCGGACCATAGAGACAAGGTTCTATGAAAAAAATTACCCACCTCATTAAAGTGTTATGGAAAAACCCAAAATATGAGGAAGCTATATGGGAGCTAGAGGGAAAGATGAGGTAGAAGTACCCAAACCTTTTCTCAATTGAGGGAACGAGTTGAAATTTCAGGGATGAAATTTATTTAGGGGGAAGAATGTAAGGACATGAGATTTTTGAATGATAGTTGTTTCCTAAAAATGTGTGTTATATTATTATATACACAAAAATATATCTCTCATTAATATTAAGTGAGTAAAAATTGAAATGTGACTATTTAGGTTTGAATATTTTATGGCCATTTGTAGATAGGACCATTGGAAAAAACACTCCGGATAAAAAATTTAATCCTATAATTAGTGTTTATATGTAGAAATCAAAAAAGATAACTAATACTGAAAGGATAGATGATGGCATCAACTGTTGGGAGGAGAGTGATGGAAAGAGGGGGGGTGAATTTCCTCTTAAAAAATAATTAACAATTTAAAATCAAAGTAAAATGTGCAGCGGAAATAAAAGATGCAAGACACAAGACTTGATAACGGAGTTCGGCTTAAACCAAAGCCTACGTCTCCGCTTCCAACTCAACCGTTGAGAGATTTACAATCGCTTTCTTTTTAATGGTTTTAGCAAGAAACCCACTAGACTTTAAGGTAGTCTAGAACCTATTACAGCTTGCTTTTAATGGTTGAGCAAGAACCCACTAGCCTTCTTACAGGTGAAGGCTAGATCACCTATGACTCAAGCCTTTTAAAGGGAAGGCTTGACTAACCTCTTCACACCTTGAAGGTGGTGTGAAAACCCAAACAAAAGGAAGATGAGAGAAAGAGGGTTTTGTAGGCACAAACCCAAATTGTTGCTCAAAATAATAAAACAAGAAAAACCGTAATGTGGAGAAGTCTTGGATGCCAATGGATTGATTGGAGTTTATGAAGAGCGCTCCCAAGATTATATGGTGATGCTCCTTGAATGTGGAAATGAGTTGAAGAAAGTGGGGTTCCTTGGAGGAATCCACCGGAGGTTTTCCAAATGATGAAAAATGTTCCCGTGGGCTTCTGTACGTTTTCGGGGCTTCCTAGTCCTTTATTTATAGATGGGGAACCCTTAAATGGCCGTTGGGGGTCTTCAGAGCCGTTGGAGAGGCCTTCGGAGCCGTTGGGAGTCAAGTGGACAAGTCTGTTCAAAGCCCAACGACTAGTTTGACTGGCTCCACCGGCTGACCGGTGCTTGGCCACCGGTTGGCCGGTGCTTTAGAAAAAGGAGAGGACTTCTACCCAGGCACCACCGGCTGGCCGGTGAGGAGGCCACCGGTTGGCCGGTGGTGAGACAGTAGGTGTCCCTTCTGTCTGGGTTCCACCGGCTGGCCGGTGATGGGACACCGGTTGGCCGGTGGTCTGGACAGAGGGGATGCCTTCTGTCAAGATTCAACCGGCTGGCCGGTGGTCATCCACCGGTTGGCCGGTGGACTGAAATAAGTCCACTTTTGCCTTCTGGCTTTCTTGGCCCAATTCCTTGGCAACCTGAAATCATAACTATCATCCAAAAACACTTAAAACAAGATTAGATAAATAAGAGAGTGATTGTGATCATGAAAATTAAACCACGAGGGGTACGAGAGGTACAACAATCGCCCCCTATTTTGATGATCACAATCACCAAAAGACTTGTCCACTTGACTCCCAACGGCTAGTTTGACTGGCTCCACCGGCTGACCGGTGCTTGGCCACCGGTTGGCCGGTGCTTTGGAAAAAGGAGAGGACTTCTGCCCAGGCACCACCGGCTGGCCGGTGAGGAGGCCACCGGTTGGCCGGTGGTGAGACAGTAGGTGTCCCTTCTGTCTGGGTTCCACCGGCTGGCCGGTGATGGGACACCGGTTGGCCGGTGGTCTGGACAGAGGGGATGCCTTCTGTCAAGATTCCACCGGCTGGCCGGTGGTCATCCACCGGTTGGCCGGTGGACTGAAATCAGTCCACTTTTGCCTTCTGGCTTTCTTGGCCCAATTCCTTGGCAACCTGAAATCATGCCTATCATCCAAAAACACTTAAAACAAGATTAGATAAATAAGAGAGTGATTGTGATCATGAAAATTAAACCACGAGGGGTACGAGAGGTACAAAAATTTCCCCCTATTTTGATGATCACAATCACCAAAAGACTTGTCCACTTGACTCCCAACAACTAGTTTGACTGGCTCCACCGGCAGACCAGTGCTTGGCCACCGGTTGGCCGGTGCTTTGGAAAAAGGAGAGGACTTCTGCCCAGGCACCACCGGCTGGATGGTGAGGAGGCCACCGGTTGGCCTGTGGTGAGACAGTAGGTCTCCCTTCTGTCTGGGTTCCACCGGCTGGTCGGTGATGGGACACCGGTTGGCCGGTGGTCTGGATAGAATGGATTCCTTCTGTCAAGATTCCACCGGCTGGCCGGTGGTCATCCACCGGTTGGCCGGTGGACTGAAATCAGTCCACTTTTGCCTTCTGGATTTCTTGGCCCAATTCCTTGGCAACCTGAAATCATGCCTATCATCCAAAAACACTTAAAACAAGATTAGATAAATAAGAGAGTGATTGTGATCATGAAAATTAAACCACGAGGGGTATGAGAGGTACAACAATCTCCCATATTTTGATGATCACAATCACCAAAACAAGCAATGTAAAAGACTGAAATGAAAGGCATGCTTTAAAGGATAAAGCAAAGCATGAGAGAAAGATTTCCCCCAATCAACCAAGAATTTCTCCCCCTTTGTGATTATCAAAATAGCACGGGGCATAAAACTTGATTGAGGGAAAGGTTAAAAAACAAGATAGAGTTTTTAAACCAATTGAAATTTTTGAGATTTGAATTGAAAGTTTTGAATTGAATGTTTTGAAAATAAAGCAAAAAGGCTTAAACAATCCTAACTCCCCCTAAATAAAAACAACAAATCACCGGGGAGAGGATTTTAGAACCGAGACAAATTTTGGTCCGGTGAGAGTCGCTAAAACGGATTTTTCAATCCATACTTGTCTAGTGGCGGGTCTTCTCCTATGAAATTCATCATTAAAGGAAATGGTTTTGGGCCTTCCATACCGGGCATTTTTGCAATCGCACTCATAAATTAAGTGCCCGGGTTTTTTACAATAGTAGCAAAATTTATATTGGGAGCTCCCCCTTACAAAAATAGTTGGAGCATGGGAAGAGGAAGCTTGCTTGGAATAGCCAAGCCCTTGGGTGGTTCTAGATATGCATTGGGAACCAAGGAGCTTCGAAAGGTTATGTTCACCTTCGGTGAACTTAGCTAGGGATTTCCTTAAATCCTTTATTGTTGATTCCATAGAATCAACATGGGGAAGGTTTTGGATCTTGAGGGTCAAGTCTTCCTTCTCTTTGAGAAGTTGATCCTTTTCGGAAGAAAGAGTTTTGAATTTCTTTTTTAAAGGAATAAATTTGGAAGAAAGTTCGTGAAAGCCTTCCTCTAATTGATCTCTAGCATGTTGGAGATCCTCATAAGATAAATGATTAAAAGAATTTGAAGAACTAGACGATGAGGAGTCGGAAGAGGATACCTCATGAAAAGCCATTAGGCATTTTTTACCGTTGTCACTTGAGGAGGAGGAGGAGGAGGATGTGGAGCTATCACTCCATGTGGCCTTGAATTCCTTCTTCTTTTCCTTTTTCTTGGCCTTTTTCTTGTTGAGTGGACAATCGGGCTTGTAATGGCCTTTCTTGCCACACCCGTAACATGTTACCTCGGGCTCGGATTTTTCGTTGGGTTGAGCCTTGCGGGATTTCTTCTTCTTGTGCTTCTTCATGAATTTGTGCATTTTGCGGGCAAGATTCTTCATTTCTGAATCGCCGCTTGAAGGGGAAGACGATGAGGAGGAGGAGCTTTCTTCTTTTTGAACTTTGAAGGTGATGTTTTTTGGAGTTTTGATGAGATTGCCTTCCTTTTCAGCTTGCCTCCTCATGATGATCTCGTAGGTCATGAGGGATCCGATGAGCTCTTTGACCGGAATTTTCTTGACATCTTTTTTTCTTGAATTGTCGTGACTTTCGCTGCCCATGAGCTTGGTAGGATCCAAAGGATCTTCTTGACCATCGTTTCTACAGACACATCATCACCAAGGGACTTTCTCCCATTTCAAACATCAGTAAAACGTGTAAACATTTCAGTTATATTTTCAGATGGATGCATGGTAAAAGACTCAAAATATTGACGGTACATATCCAATTGAGTATCCTTAACTTTGTTGGTCCCCTCATGGGTAACCTCCAATAGTTTCCAGATATCATGAGATGAAGTGCATGTGGAAACTCAATTGAATTCATTACGATCAAGGCCGCAATGAAGAGCGTTCATGGCTTTTCCATCAAGCTCAAAATTTTTAATATCGGCTTGAGTCCATTTGGATTCATCGGGAGAAGAAAGAGAATAACCATGCATGACAATTTTATAAATAGGATAACCTATACTTCTAAGAAAAGTGGTCATGCGGGTTTTCCAATAAGTATAGTCGGTTCCATAAAAGAAAGGAGCACGACCCAAAGAATATCCTTCGGGGGTGAAAGAAGTTGAAGCCATCACAAAGGATCTTGAATTTGAGACCGGTTAGGTTATTACTCAAATTTTACCTCTGATACCAAATGTTGGGCGGAGAGTGATGGCAAGAGGGGGGGTGAATTGACTTTTAAAAAATAATTAACAATTTAAAATTAAAGTAAAAAGTGCAGCGGAAATAAAAGAGGCAAGACACAAAGCTTGATAACGGAGTTCGGCTTAAACCAAAGCCTACGTCTCCGATCCCAACTCAACCGTTGAGAGATTTACAATCGCCTGCTTTTTAATGTTTTTAGCAAGAAACCCACTAGACTTTAAGGTTTTCTAGAACCTATTGCAGCTTGCTCTTAATGGTTGAGAAAGAACCCACTAGCCTTCTTACAGGTGAAGGCTAGATCACCTATGACTCAAGCCTTTTAAAGGGAAGGCTTGACTAACCTCTTCACACCTTGAAGGTGGTGTGAAAACCCAAACAAAAGGAAGATGAGAGAAAGAGGGGTTTGTAGGAACAAACCCAAATTGATGATCAAAATAATAAGACAAGAAAAAACGTAATGTGGAGAAGTATTGGGCACCAATGGATTGATTGGAGTTGATGAAGAGCGCTCCCAAACTTCTATGGTGATGCTCCTTGATTGTGGAAATGAGTTGGAGCAAGTGGGGTTCCTTGGAGGAATCCGCCGGAGGTTTTCCAAATGATGAAAAATGTTCCCGTGGGCTTCCGTACGTTTCCGGGGCTTCCTAGTCCTTTATTTATAGAGGGGGAACCCTTAAATGGACTTTGGGGGTCTTCGGAGCCATTGGAGAGGCCTTCGGAGCCGTTGGGAGTCAAGTGGACAAGTCTGGTCAAAGCCCAACGACTAGTTTGACTGGCTCCACCGGCTGACCGGTGCTTGGCCACCGGTTTGCCGGTGCTTTGGAAAAAGGAGAGGACTTCTACCCAAGAACCACCGGATGGCCGGTGAGGAGGCCACCAGTTGGTCAGTGGTGAGATAGTAGGTGTCCCTTCTGTCTGGGTTGCACCGGCTGGCTGGTGATGGGACACCGGTAGGCCGGTGGTCTGGACAGAAGGGATGCCTTCTGTCAAGATTCCACCAGCTGGCTGGTGGTCATCCACCGGTTGGCCGGTGGACTGAAATCAGTCCACTTTTGCCTTCTGGATTTCTTAGCCCAATTCCTTGGCAACCTGAAATCATGCCTATCATCCAAAAACACTTAAAACAAGATTAGATAAATAAGAGAGTGATTGTGATCATGAAAATTAAACCACAAGGGGTACGAGAGGTACAACATCAACCAGTAGAGTCATGTCGTAAAAATCCCATTTATCAGAACTTGGGAGGGAGGTAGAATATTTGGGATTCACTATAAACCCATCTCAAGTCAAGCTTTAACAAGTAAAACCTGAATGAAATCTTCTGTGGGAGATGTTCAAGTTAGTAGAAATTACCACTCGGGTGATGTTAGCTGGAGCAGCCTAGTGATTCTACCACCATCACACACCTTACCCTTAGGTATTATGTGGGTGTTATGAGGGGTTATGTGAAATTTACCTTGTTACTTAGAGTTTAATTCCAATATATAAATAAAAGTTTTGTTCTATAATTTTAGTTTTAAGAATCGTTATTCTTAATAAAATTGAGATGAAATTTGATAAATTGGTTTTTTGAACTTAAATTGTACTTATCAAAAATGTTATAATTATTATAATAAATTATTATTTAATGAATAATACTTATTTTAATGATATAGTATGATTAAAAAACTCTTATTTAAAACTAAATGATAAAATATTCATTTTTCAATTGTCTGAAATGTTAATATACATTTTCTATCCGCTATTATTTTTAATAAATACTGATTTTTATAGTTAAAAGTTATAATCATCATATTAATAGAATAATTATGATAAAATAAATATCAATTTTAAAATTATCACCATTAAATTTGGTTAGGGTGAATTTATGATAATTTTCTAAAATACAATAATTTTTTCATGAATAGTAAAAATAAAGTTTTAGTTTTTTGGTATAATAATGGCTTCATAATTATATCATAATGATATAATAACTAATTAAACAATACCCATGAATTAAAATATTTTATTTTGTTAATATGAAGTATTTTAAAATATTTTAATAAATTTATAAATATAAAAGTTACTTTCCAAATTCTAAAATTGAAACATTAACTTTAAAAATGTTATTTTGTAAAATCTTTAATTTTCTACAAAAAAATAAGTAATATAAAATTTTTGTCTAATATTTAGGGATAAAATGACAAAAAATATGATCCAATTTTCCATTACCATCAGAAAATAATAGGGTCAATCCCATGGTTTTTCATTTACCAATACCTTGGTGTCCAAAGCCTTCATTTAGAAACTAATAAACCAATCATCCACTTTTGTTATAAATAACCACCCATTTATAAATTTATTTTCACTTTCATATAATCCTCTAAAAATATATGATATTTATACCTCCCAAGGGTTTCTATAAAAGTTTCTTCAAGACTCGAAGGTCTCAATCTTGGAGTTTAAGGAGTTTCTCTTCAAGGTAAGGGAAATATCCTTCTTTTCTCGTCATTTCAATAACCTACTTTTGTATAAGTATTCTGAATGTTATAGTCAATTTATATTATTATTTTTTCATTACCTTACCACCAAATTATTTTTTATCAATGGGATACCTCTATCCCCTCTCTTTTTACCCTTTTCTAAATCCTCTTTTTATACTCATTGCACTGTCGATTTTACTTCTCAAAATTTATCTCTTCTCCTCAAGAAATCCCATTTTATTTTATTTTTGTGAATATCCAAAACTATTTATTTTCCAATGGTATTCACCAATATTTTTAAATTATTTATTTGATTCTTTTTTTGACATACATAAAACCCTTATTCCCTTTATGTGGGTTATAAAGGGCATAAAGATCTTATTTTAAGAACTTTTTAAAGAATTGTGGTTTTTATATGAAACCAATTTATTTTATTATCAAAGGGTTATTTATGAAATGTTTTATTATTATTTATTTGGATCACATTAATTAATAAATATTAAGGGTGCACGTTGATATCACTCAATTCATTGGTTACAAAATTTATTCTTTAGAGATGATAAGTTTTTCAATACCATGATGAATAACCGTGGAAAGTTTTATGACACATTATTGAGAAACCATGGTGATATGCTTATAAATGTATCATTTAAATTTTTTATCCAAATTTACAAGTTATGATTAATTTTATTATTATTATAATATGCCTCTTTCACATTCCTTTATGATATTCCTCAAGTTATTATCAATTATTCTCATGATCACTTATAAAATGTTTCCCTCACTTTCCCTTACTAGACCTTATGCTCACCCTTTCCTTTCATTATTGTCCCCAAGTAATCAGATGAATTAATTTTAATTAGTATTAACCTATTAAGAATCTTTTCAAGTGGATTAGAATAATGTTTTATGTTTTCATGTATTATGTATCTTATTTACAAGAAATTAAACTATAAAATATCCTCTATTTATACCATATAAATGAAAAGTTATATAATAAAAAGTTAGGATTCCATTGTTGGTTTGAAAGGATAGTTTAGTTATTTTTAGAAATTAGGATTTTAAAACATTATAAATAATCTTATAGAGAGGATAAATTATTGTAAAACATCCTGGTTTTTTTGTACTGTATTAAGTAAGTGGTTTCTGAGAAAATAAATCTCTTCCTAGATACAAACAGGAGGATGTAGATCTAGCACATATATATGTGGGGGGAAACCAAAAAACACCAATTTAACATAGAATCACATGGGAATTGGTTCATGAAAATGTTCCTTGGTCCACTCCTAGTTTGAAACTCTCAAGGAATATTTTTGGTTAATCACATGCTTTTTATGAACTATTATGAAGGATTTATAGGAAATTTAATTGTTGTTAAAGAATAAAATATTTAAGAATGATGTTTCCAGGAATAAAAATTCATTTAGAATTATAATATTCATAAAGTAAATATTGTTCTATCTAATTTTTTCATATTTTAGAAAATGGTAGGAAATAAGAGGTATCGTGTAAATGGTGATGCAATAGACCAAGCGCTGGAGGCCATCCAACAGAAGATGAAATGGAAAACTTCATGAGAATGATGAATCAAATGAATTGAGTAATGAGTAATAACATGAATAATATTGAGAGACTATAATCATCTATAATGGATCAACATTACAATGAGTTCTCTATGCATCAACAAACACCTTTTTTCAATCAATCTACTGACTTGTCGATTCTTGAACAATGGGTAAGCTCTATAGAAAATATCTTTTTCCACTCCATTGTTCAAAGTAAGATAAAATCACATTGGTTTTGTACCACTTAACAGAAAATATTATCATTGGTGGACACTTATTAAAAAACAAACCCAAGAAGGGAGATTGAAGATATGGAGTGGGAATAGTTTTGGGGAAACATTTAAAAAAAAATATTTCCACTGTCCGATGAGAATGAAAATAGAGAATGAATTCCTATATCTGAAGGAGAAAGATAAATTAATATGCGGGAAGCTATGGGATGAACTATACAAGACTTCCTCTCTAAACCTCTAGTTTTTTCATGTATACTAATGGAAATTTTGATATATTCTTCAGTGGACTAAGAAATTATCTATGGAACAACCTAACTAATAAAAACTATGAAAGTTATGTGGAGATGGTGAAAGGTTCTATGAAGGTTGAACTAGATTTTGGAGATACGTAGTGGTCCCATAGATTGAATTAAAAGAAGATATCAATGGATCCAAGATTAGAGAGTAACTTTTATCAATGAATAGTTGGAAATCAAGTGTAACTTTCGATATAAAACAAATGTGGGAATAAGCATTCATGGAACTGGTTGATCGAGAGTGGGGAATGTTACAAGTGTGTAAGAGATCTCCATATTTCTCAAAATTGTCGTAGTAAGGTGAATCCTCAACTTCCCAACACTAATGACAAAGTAAATATGTTGTAGCCCCATCCTGAAGTCTAATTATTCAAGTGTGTACAGATCAGGCACTTTTCCAATCACTTTCCAAATATGAAGTTAATGGAGGGGAATCACCTCCAACATTAGTAAATTCCAAGGGATAAGGTTTTGGATTTTGTTTATCACAATGGATAATGTATTTTTTCCAAATTATGTGGTTTAAGGTACTCTTATTGTTCTATCAAAGCTAGAAAGTACTTCCTTTGATTCTAGTTCTACACATTCCTTTGTTTCCTCCATGTTTTCAAAGAATATATAATCAATCTATGAACTAATAGAAGTACAGTTATTAGTCAAGACACCTAGAAGTATTATCCAAACATCAACAGTGTACATAAACTTCAGAATTGACATTGTAAAGAATAATATCATCATAATTATAGAAGACCTTACCATGATAGAATTCGACACTATACTTGGTATGGAATGGCTCATATAGAATAATAATAAGATCAACGAAATAAGTACAGAAATATCAATAGTATTGAAAGGAAAACCTATAGTTTTTTAAAAGGATAGATATCACTACCTGATCTTTATCTATAAGTGCCTCCCATAGTCTTATTTATTGAAATGATCATTGAAGACGAAGAAGTAAATGAAATTATATAAATTGAGAATGTCCCTATCTTTCAATAATATATTAATGTATTTCCTAAGGAGTTTCCTTAACCTCCCATAGAAAGAGAGTTAGAGTTCTCCATTGAAGTTTTTCTTGTATCCAATATGATATCAAAGACCACATATAGAATGTAAAATATGTATTTAGAGGAATTAACGAAAAAAATAAAAGATATTTTAGAGAAGGGGTTTATCCGACCAAGTGTGTCTCATTAGGGAGAACCTATACTCTTTATGAAGAAGAAGGTTGGATCAATGTGGTTATTAATTTATTGTATAGAACTTAATGGAATCACAGTAAAGAATAAGTTACCTCTTCCAAGGATTGATGATTTATTTTACCAGCTTTGTGGGGCTCAATTATTCTCCAAGATTGATCTTTGATCTAATTAATATTAATTAAGGGTTGATAAAGTATATATTCTAAATACTTCCTTCGAATAAAGATATGTACATTATTATTTTTTTATACCTTTTGGATTGACTAATGCTCTTTCAATTTTTATAAATTTTATGGATAGAGTCTTTAAGGACTACCTTGAGAGCTTTGTGGTGGTTTTTATTGATTATATTATGATTTATTCCAGAATTCATGTGTAGCATGAGGATCATCTAAGGGTTATTTTTCAAAATAAAAGGAAGGATAGGCTACTGGGAAAGTTGAGAAACTGCGAATTCTAGTTCTAAAAAGTTGTTTTCTTGGGACACATTGAAACCAACAAAGGAATCTGAATTGTCCCGATGAAGACAAAGGTTGTGGAGGAGTGGCATAATCCTATAACATTAATAGAAATTCATATTTTCCTTGGTTTTTTATATTATAGAAGGTTTGAGAAAAAATTCAATGAATTTATAATCCACTACCCTAGTTAACCCATAAGGTGTCTAAGTTCATATGGAACATGAAGTTTGATGAATGTTTCCTAGAGATAAGGAATAGATTGGTTACTATACCTATGTTATATCCACCCTATATTAGATAAGAATTTGTTATTTTTAGGGATACATCTCTGAAATGGTTTGGGTGCATCCTCATGAAAAATGAAAAGGTGATTGCTTGTGCATCTCAATAGTCAAGGATGCTTAAGAGGAATTATCATACACATGAGTTAGTGTCGGATGTGGTTGTTTTTTCTCTCAAGATATGGAGACTCTATCTTTTTTAGGGGGAAATGTGATATATACATAGACCACCAAATATTGAAGTATATTTTCAAGAAAACGGAATTAAACATATGATTGAGAATATGGTTAGAACTTCTCAAATAATATGATTAATCACTTACTTATCATCCCAGAATAGAAAAAAAGAGACTGATTCATTAAGTAGGAAATACCATGTTGTGATGGAAATGATGAGGATTCAAGGAAATCATTTGATCAAATACCTAGTAAAACTAGGCATGGGAATCAAAAGGGAAGTGATATAATCAACCATATCCCAAATAATTTCCCAACCATCATTATTAGAGAAGATCAAGAAATATAAAAGATAATATACTTTATTAAAAAAGAAGATAAAAGCTATGAAGGGTGGGAAGTTTCTTGGGTTCAGTATTGATCAAGAAGGTGTACTAAAATTTCATACCAGGCTGTGTGTTCAATCTATTATGAAAATAAAGGAGATGATGGATGAAGCTCACATCACTACATTATCTATACATCCTGGAAAAACTAAAATGTATAGGGACCTTCGTGATCATTATTGGCGGGAAACATGAAAAGGATATTTTCGACTACACTGTAAGGTGTTTGGTGTGTCAACAGGTGAAGGAAGAGAGATAACTTCTTAAATGGGTATTAAAACCATTATGCATACCAACATGGAAGTGGGAAAATATCACTATGTACTTTTTCACTGATCTCTTGAGAAATTAAAAGGGAAATAACATGGTTTGGGTTATAGTGGACCATCTCACCAAGACTGATTATTTCATCGCTATTCGTGATGATTTCTCTCTAAACCAAAATTCCAAGATATACATGGAGGAAGTGTTAAGGTTTCATGGGGTAACACTCTCTATAATTTCTAATCATGATCTAAGGTTCATGTGTAATAGTGGGAGAAGCCTTAATCATGCTCTAAGTACCAAATTAAATTTCAGTATAGCCTACCACCCCCTAATTGTTGTCCAGTCTAAATGGATTATACAAATGCTTGAGGATATGATGATAAAATTCTTAATGGAATTGAAAGGAGGATGGAATAAACATATCCCATTAGTTGAGTTCTATTACAACAATATCTTTATTTCGAGCATTCAAATGGCACCCTCGTTGTTGAACTCCTACTTTTTGGGAAGAAGTTAGTGAGATAAAGCTATATCGGCCTGATCTTGTGTAAGAGATGATAGAAAAGGCTCATTCCATCCAGTAACACATAAAGACTGCTCAGAGTTATTAGAAGAGCTATGTAGAAAACTATCGAATGGAATTTGTGTTTGATGTTGGTGATAAATTATTCCATCAAATTTCATCTTGGAGGAGAATCATGTGGTATGGTAAGAAATTTAAACTCATCACATGGTACATTGGCCCCTATGAAATCGTTGATCGCATAGAAGTAGTGGTCTATTGGCTAGAAAATCATCCAAACCCAGCGCATGTTCATGATGTTTTCCACATATATATCTTGAAGAAGTATATACTTGGCTCTTCACATATACCGAATCCAAAAGTTATACAACTGCAACATGACATCTCTTATGAGGGGAATCTAGTGGAGATCTTGAACCACTGTGAGAAGGTTCTACACAAAAAGATTACCCACTTCATCAAAGTTTTGTGGAGGACCCAAAAATATGAAGAAGAAATCTGGGAACTAGAGGAACCAATGAGGAAGAAGTACCCACACCTTTTATCAACTGAGGGAACAAGTTGAAATTTTGGGAATGAAATTTATTAAGGGGGAAGAATGTAACAACATGATCTTTTTGAATGACAGTTGTTTCTTGAAAATGTTTGTTATATTATTTTATACGTAGAAAAACTATATCGCATTAATAAATAAGTGATTATAAGTCCAAATGTGACCATTAATTTTTGACTTTCATATGACAGTTATTCAACATGACCATTGGAAATAATACCCCTGATAATAATTTAAACAATATAATTAGTGTTTATAAGTAGTAATGATAAAGGATAATTAATGAAGAAAGGAGAGATGGTGGACTCAACCAGTTTAATCATGTCATACGAAGCCCATTTATCAGAACATGTAAGGGGAGTAGAATCACTAGGCTTATCTCTTGACCAATCCCAAGCCAAGCTTTAAGATGTGAAGCTTGAACTAAATCGCCTAGGAGAGATGTTCAAGTTAGTGTAAATTACCACTAGGGTGATGTTTGCAGAGTTTCCCCTTGAATATATCACCATAATACACCTTACCCTTAGGTCGTATTTGTATGTTATAGGGGGTTATGTTTTTATTCCATGGTTACTTAATGTTTAATTCCATTTTATAAATAAAATTATTAATCCATAATTTCAATTTTAAGAATAGTTTTTCTTAATAAAATTGACATAAAACAAGACAAATTGGTTTTTGGAATTGAAAATGTACGTTTTGAAAATATATAATTATTATAATAAACTAATTTATAATTAATAATTATTATTTAAATTAAATAGTATTATTAAAACACTCAAATTTAAAAATAAATGAAAAAATATTTTTTATCAAATGTCTAAAATTTTATTATGCATTTTCCATCTGCTATTGTTTTTAATAAATAAGGATTTTTATAGTTAGGAGTCAAAATTATCATATTTAGAGAATTATTATGAAAAAATAAATATCATTTTTAAAATCATTACATCAAAATTTGGTTAGGGTGAATTTATGATAATTTTCTAAAATACTTTAATTTTTCATGAATAGTAAAAATACAGTTTGAGTTTTTCAGTTTGTTTAATTGATTCATAATTATGTCATATAATGATTTAATAAATAATTAAAAAACAATTAATTAAAACATTTTATTTTACTAATAGAAATTATTTTAAAATATTCTAATCAATTTCCACATATATAAGTTACTTTCTAAATTCTAAAATGCAAACTTTAACATTAAAAATGTTATTTTGTAAAAACATTAATTTTTTTGCCAAAATAAGTAATATAAAATTTTGGTTGACTCTTTTGGGATAAAACTACATAAAATATGATCCAATTTTCTAATACAATGTGAAAATACCATCGGCAATCCCATGGTTTTTCATTTACCACTACCTAGGTGTCCAAAGCCTTTATTTAGAAACTAATAAACAAATCCTATACTTTTTATATAAATACCAACCTATATATCGATTTATATTCAATTTCAATTAATCCTACATGAATATATGATATTCATACCTCCCAAGGATTCTTCCCAAAGTGTCCTAACTCCCCCAAGGTCTCAATCATTGAGTTTTAGGAGTTTCTCTTCAAGGTAAGGGAAATATCCTTCTTTTCACTTCATTTTAGAAACCATATTCTGTACATGTATTCATAATGTTATGGTCAATTTATATTATTTATTTTTTTTTCATTACCATACTACCAAATTATTATTTATCAATGGGATACCTATGTCCCCTCTCTTTTTACCCTTTTCTGAAACCACATTTTATACCCGTTGGGCTGCCGATTTTACTTCTCAAAATTTATCTATTCTCCTTGATTAGACACTGAAAGAGGATAATATTCTATTATTATATTAGATTATTCATGTTATTTATTAATCAAAAACACAATTTTTAGTTCATTTTTCACTTTGAACATTATTTCATATTATGATTTTATTTCCTTCGTGAAATGCACTATTACATGGTACATTTTTGACCACCATATAAAATAATCAATGATCTTGATTTTATTTTCATATTTAATTTTCTGGTTTTTCATTACATAAGTAACCATTCATACTTTTGGAGAACTTGAATATTCACATTGGAAGAAAACCAATGTGATCCTTGAACCAACAAAATTTTGGGAGAAGTGAACTCGATAGAAGCCCAATAAAAGTATTATAGCATCCAATATTCAAGCCCAATGATTTTAAAATTTTAATTGAATATATATGAAATCATGGGGAACATTTCATCCAACAGTGACAAGAGCTAAATAGAATGTCTTAATGGATTTTCTGTCTTCCCAAGTCGAAGATGAAATTATGGGCCAGATTCTGCGGCCCCTAAAATCATTCCACCAATTCAAACATATCTCACAAAACAATTCCATTACTGATAAAATTTTATAGGATATTAGGATACATATAAGTAAAAATTTTATTCTTTTATGTCCCACTCAAATATGGCCTTATAAAAGGTCATTTGGAACCTCTGTTCTGTGGATGCAAGTTGGCTTCCAATTTGGGTCAAGGATAAATAAATCCACTCTTCCTTACTTTCCACCACCCTAGGCCTATCATACTCAAGTGGGATGATTTTTATTGTTGTGAGATCGACCCATGCCTGTTGAAATTAATATTTAAGGTTGTGTTGGTTATGTATTTTATTATCATTGTTGCTTTTTTAAATTTTAATTTTATGTTTTGATTTTGTTGCCTTGAGTTTGTGTTTCTCATGTAAGTTGCCCAATTGACCTTAATTTCTTAATAAAAGATTTTCTTCTCATATTATTCTATATTTATTAATATCACGTTGATACCATTTGTTCATGGTGTGAATTTATTCACACCATACCTTGTGAAATTTATCACACAACGGTGGAGTGATTGTTATTTCATTGTCTTTTTTTACTTCTTCAATTCCTCCAACATTAATCTAGTTCCAACTTCCATTGAAACCGTAACATAAATGGAGGGATAAACCACATATGAGTTGATCCAAGGGATCATTAAGGGGATGGATTGGATGTTATTTCTCACTCCATTAATTTCTAATCACTTCTTTTAATTGAGAATTTCGTATGACGATCTTTAAATTTCTTTTGTCTTTGTTGAATTTAAGGCCACACACATCAAGTGCTAATATGATCCTTTACATTGGAGTGATCAAAACTTTGACCCTTAAAGTGTATAGGTGATTAGTATTAGGGTGTGTAGGAGTTAAACCATTAAGCGATGATGTTTTTTGATCTTCTTAAATGAACTCATATCAAATATAAGAAATTGAAATAGTTGAAAAATGAATTCATCCAATCCACCCCAAGTGATGACCTAGGATCAAATCATTCTTTTAAATTGAATTCACATAAGTCACTGAAAGTTATCTTAAACCGATATAAAATCAACCCAAATTGGACACTTCTAATCCAAATCTATATAATGTAAATGTCTGTAGGTTACTTCTTAGGTATCTAAGGAATTGACAACCCATGCTAAATTACAAGCGACCACTTCACCCTAAAAGCTTTGGTAAATTTGGTAATGACTAAATTTTAGTTCTGTTACCGGGGACCTAAGTAATTGACCTCAAAACTCATTCTATTCTCCCCCATTTCTCTTTTCTCACCTCAATTTCTCTTATCATTTCCCTTTATCTCTTTTTTTCTTTTGGCACATGTCCACCTACACCTGTGATAACTCAAATAGATTAGTTAGGGTGGGAGGTCCTGGGGTTGGGGAGTTAAGCACACCTAGGAGTATCTTAAAATTAGATCGAAATATTCCTAATACTCCAGATTCAATAATTGATCCTATTTTTATAGAGGTTCTTCAAAGAAATGAACTCATAAACCCAGGTGGGAAACAAAATTGAAATCGAAATAAGCCATCCCCAAACTTGGGGAATGCAGTCGATCAAACCATGAATGACTACCTCACACCTTCCGAGACCAATGAACCATATTGAATTAGGAAGTCTTACCTAGGATAATCCCACTATATCTTCAAATATCATGTACTAAACCACCTACCAACCTTCCATGGGATGAATTCGGAAAGGCTATACTTTCATGTCAAAGAGTTCAATGACATTGTTAAAACCACATGCCCCCCACATCAACTTGAGTCAGATCAGATGAGGTTCTTTCCTTACTCATTAAAGGATCGAGAAAATAATTGGTTAAACAATCTGAGACCTACATCAATCTACTACTGGGACAAATTATAAAGATAATTCTACAAAAAATACTTTCCCCATCACCAAACAATTTCACATAAAAAGAAAATCCATAACTTTTTTGAAAAATAAGGGGATTCATTTTATTAAACATATGAAAGGTTCAAGTACACACTCAACATGGTACCTCACCATGGATTTTAAATCCCAGAACAAGTTTGAATTTTCTATGAAGGGTTGGGCCCAGGGAACAAACAATTAATTGAGAAGATGTGTAATGGGACCTTTCAAAACAAAGACCTAAATGATGCTTATGAGTATCTAGAAATCCTTGCTGAAAAAAACATGTGGAACACCACCTTAATATGAGAAGCCACCCAAATCGGGTGGAATTCATACACATAGGGATGAGTAAATTCTTGGGAAAAAACTTATTACACTCATTATTAAGTTTGAGGAGATCAGTTTTAGGAAGGTCCATAAAATTCAAACTGTTGACCCAATTTTCACAATTTGTGACAAAAATGACCAAAAGACAAAAAACATCCCAAAAAACCCTTCCATTAAAGATGTTCGTTAAGGAGGAATACCAGCAGAGGTCAATGCTATGATCTTTAAGAAGACACAATACCAAAACATTTTCAATACAAGGTACAATTACCACCCAAGGATTCTGTTGGAAAGATAACCATCAACCCATCAAATAACCTAGTCAGCCAGAGGGACCAAAACCCTATACTCCACAAAATTTTTAAATCCTTAACTTGTTCCAACCACAACTAGTCCAATACCAACACCCTGTTATGCAACACCAACAAACCATCTAGAAACCTATGCAATAACCAATCTAACAACCAAAGTATCCTCCTGGGATAAACCTACCATCACAAGCCCCTTAAAAACCTATCCCTTTACTAATCCTCAAACAATTCTCTTAAAATGGAGAAAATGAAATAAGAAGCCTCATCCCATAAACATGAACTTAAAACCATAAAAACTGGGAGGGAACCCATGCTTACATAGGAGGTACCATGCTCAACTTTAAGGGGAGAGTCCATTTATACACAAACCTCTCATGAACAACTCCAAGTAGTGACTATTTTAAGAAGTGTGAAATCTATTTAGAAACCTGAAAAAACTATTCCAGAACCATTAAAAGCTTCAAAAATGCATGAAAATGATGAATAACCACCCACATATTCTGAAAAACCCAATTAGAATTTGAAGGAACTACAACCACACCAAATAATCAAACAACCTTCTTCATTCCCTAAATGTATGAGAGGAAAATATAAACCATAACTAAATGAAACTTAGAGGGAAATATTCTCTTAGGTTTAGTTGAACATCCCACTTTTAGATGCAATCTAAACCATTCCTACCTACTCAAAGTACCTTAAGGACATTTGCACTTTTAAAATGAAATTTTGACATAAAAACCAAGTCCTTTTGGATGATAATGTGTGTACCACCATTCAAGGGACCATTACTACTATGTTAAAAGATTCAGGACGTCCTTACATCATTGATGAGATAAGAGAGAACGGATTTATCAAAGGCCTTTGTGATTTCGGAGGTAGTGTGAACGTCATTCTTTACGCCATGTATTTTCAATTAGAGATCGAATAACTCCAACCCACATTTGTCACTCATCAAATTGCTGATTGTAGTGTTTGAGTTCCTAATGGGATATTAAAGGATGTTTTGGTGAAAGTTGAAAATTTCATTTACCCAGCATACTTCATTGTTCTTGACAATCACCCAAGCTTAGGTCCTAGGGATCAAACCCCCATCATCCATGGTCATCCATTCTTAGAAAAAATCTACTCAGTCATCCGAGTCAGAAATAGGAGCATGAAAATATCCTTTGGAAACATGAGCCTTGATCTAAACATGTACAATGAAAACACTAAAATTGGGGATGGAGAAGAGATCTATGAGGATAATTGGATTGTTAGTGTTGATAGTGAACTCGAGGAACATTAAGGAATTACTGAAGGATGTTTAAGTCAATAAGAGATTGATTTTTTTGTTCACATGAGGGAAATTTGTCTCCTTGGGTTGAATCTCTTTCAGATAGCTCTATTGATGAATTTATCACATCACCAATCAATGATACCATTGGTGAAATCAATAACATTGAGTCCATACCCATTCATGACACTGATTTGGCCAATTTAGTTGATGAAAATTCTATTAACAAGGAACTAATTCAATCAATAAATAAGAACAAAGAAACTAAGTTCAACATAAGGTCTCATCCCTTATTGGAATGTGATAATAAATATGATCTTTAATTTAAGGTCATACTTTCATCACTCAAGTATACGTTCTTAGTTGATAATTCATCCTTTCCAATTTTCATTTCTTCCTCTCTTGAAGCCAGTCAATATATGATGCTTCTATATGTCCTGTGAAATCATAAGAAACCAATTGGATGGACCCTTTATAATATTCTTGGGATTAGAACACTCATTGGAACTCATATGATTATTCTTGAATCTGAATCCAAACCATGTCATCAGCCTCAGAGGAGACTCAATCCAAATGATATGGATGTGGTATGGAAAGAACATCTTAATTTTTTGAAAGTGGGTATCATCTACCCCATTGTTGTGAGTGAGTGGGTAAGACCAATTCAATATGTCCCAAAGATACTATGAATCACTATGATCACCAATGAGGATGGCGAACTTCTCACCACAAGGTTCAGTAGTGGATGAAGAGTCTGTATTGACTATAGGAAGATCAAATCTTGAACCAAGAAAGACCATTTTTCATTTCCCTTTATTGATCAAGTCCTCAAGCGAGTGGCGGTTTACCAATTCTATTGATTCCTATATGGATTCTCAGGGTATAATCACATCTAAGTCACCTTAGAGGATCACATAATAAGAACCTTCACTTGTCCATTCAACACTTTTTCCTTCAAGTGAATACCCTTTGGGTCATGAAATTCTCATGGTACCTTCCAGTGGTTCATGATGGGAATCTTCTCAGACATGGTGGGGGATTGTTTAGAGGTATTCTTTAATGAATTCTCCATAATTGGGAATACTTTTGAGGGATTCCTTCTGAATGTTGAAAGGTTTTTTTTCACGATGCAAGGAGAAGAATCTCATCCTAAATTAGGAAAAATTACATTTCATTGTATAGTAAGGACTCATTCTAGGACACCTGGTCTCTGGTAGAGGGATAAAAGTTTATAATGCTAATGTTGAAATAATTTGTCACCTTCCCTCTCCTAAAAATATTAAGTAATTGAGGTCTTTATTTAGACATGATAGTTTCTATAGAAGGTTCATTAGGTATTTCAGCTCTATTTTTGGACAACTTTGTGCTCTGTTAGTGAAAAATGCTCTATTTTTATTGACATAAAGCTGTGAAGAATCATTATATACACAAATGCGAGCTCTTATATCTATACCAATCATGAAATCTACCAATTGGAATCTTCTATTTGACCTCTTGTGTGATGCGAGTAAATTCACTGTAGGAGAAATCTTAGGAAACAGTTGGAGAAGACTCCATATGTCATTTCTTAATAAAGAAAATATTTAAATGATGCACAAATCAACTACACCACCATTGAGAAAGAGTTGCTTGTTGTTGTCTTTTCCTTAGATAAATTCAGGTCCTATCTCTTAGGATCAACTATCATTGTCTTCATCAACCATTCATCCCTTAAATACCTTTTCCAAAAACAAGATGCCAAGGATAGATTGATTAGGTGGGTACTTCTTCTTCAAGAGTTTGATTTAACCATTATGGATAAAAAGTGTGTTGAAATTTTTTTAGTTGATCATCTCTCTAGGATGGAATTCAAAGACAACTCACATAACCTTTCTGTGTCTGATTCATTTCCCGATGTGCACCTCTATTATGTGAGTGATAGCCCATGGTATGATGACATTGAAAACCATTTGGTTATGGGTGACAATCCAAAATTCCTCAGGAACAAAGATAAGAAGAAATTCCTTTATGATGTCAAACACTATGTGTTTGATGATTCATACCTCTTCAAGTTTTGTCCTAATCAAATCATTAGAAGTGGGGTTTCTCTGTCTGTGAAAGAGTCCATTCTAAAAATTTGTCATTGAGAGGAATGTGGAAGGCACTTTTACAAAAATAAAACCACTGAAAAGTTCTTCCAAAGTGGTTTTTTACTTTACTAAACTCACTAAGGATTCCTTCCAATTCTACAAAAATTTTATTGAATGTCATCAATTAGGGTCCATTACCAAAAGGAATCAAATGCCCTTAATCCCTTTCTATTCGATGAAATAATTTATTGTTGGAGAATTGATTTCATGGGACCGTTCCTAAACTCTATGGGATACATATACACCGTCTTATATATTTATTATTTCTCAAAATGGGTTGAGGACATTCCCACCAAGTCCAACGACCATCATGTTGTGATTTGAATTCTGAAAGAGTACATATTTTCTCAATTTGGAATTCCTAGGTCTATAATCTGTGATCGAGGAACCATTAATACCACTTCCCATTCACTTCACTTAGGTCTAAGTATGGTATTGATCATAAATTTTCTATTACATAACATCCTCAAAATAGTGGTCAAGCTGGGTTAGAAAATAGAGATATTATGAAAATTATTGAAAAAACTATCAATCCCTCTATGAAAGATTAGTCCGAGAAACTCTTGGCTTCCCTTTGGGAATGTCTTACAACATTAAAAACCATCCTAGTAATGTCACCATATAGGTTGGTTTGTGTAAAATCTTTCCATTTCCCTATGGAAATTGAGAATAAGGCATTTTGGGAATTAAAAAAAATTAATTTTTTCATTTATTTGGGTGAAGAAAAGAGGAAATTAGATGTTAATAAACTTGAGGAACTTAGGATGGAGGTTTATGAAAAGTCGAGGATAAATAAAGCTAGAGTTCAAGCCTACCAATATAGGAAACTCAAAGTTAAACACTTTTAACAGTAAAAACTTGTGCTCTTGTATAGTTTAAAACATTATTAACACCTATAAAATTTAATGTCCATATGGTTAGGTCCATTCATAGTGAATCATGTGTACCCGCATGGGGCAGTAGAAATTCAAGATCCCAATGTGATCCCATTTTCAAATTCAATGGTCATAGGTTAAAACCATTCAATGAATCATTCAATAAACAGGAACCATATGTTGAATTAACTAATCCAACCTATGAAATGGGAAAGAATTGATAGATTTAGGATCCATGTCATCTTAACGACGTTAAAAAAAGTGTTTCATAGGAGGAAACCCATGGTATTCATGTTTCCAATCATTGTGAATCATTTTATTTTTTTCATATTTAATGAATCATTTTTATATTTTTTAAAAAGTATGATAGTACCTTAGACTGTTGACTTGTTCTTCTATTATAAGTATGGATGGGTACGAAATGGGGGAATTATATTAATTTGTGTCACATGGTGTGACCCTTGAGAAATAACTTACCAAGAAATTTAAAAAGAAGACAATGTATTATTAGTTAATTTTATTTTATTTTTATTTATTCGTATGTTAAAATAAAAATATTAATAAAAATAATTAATAAAAAAATTATAATAAAAGGATGAGTGGTAGGTCGTTGGGAAAAGGACGTTACAACCAGAAATGTCGTGGGGACTTAAACTCAAGACCGAAGGGAGAAAATGGCACACACTTTCCACTGACCTGCTTCTTATAGTTCTTCCTTATTCTATAATTTTTGTATATATACTTATATTTTACTATTTTTATTATTATATATATATATATATATTTGTTTTTTTGTTTTTTCCTTGTCCCACTATGGAACTCTCTGAGTGACATGGATATCAAAGCATTAAATTGGAGTAGCATGAAGGTCAACTTAATCCACCAAGTGACTACATTCCAAGATTCTCAATTTCAATTTCCTCTTTGAACTCCTCTCCTCTACCCTCTTCTATGTTTTATTTTCTCTAAACACTAGGGAAAATGTTATTATAAGTTGGGGGGATGAAAAGAAAAAAAATCCTTGTGAAATAAAACAAGTGTGCAATTAGAAGGAAAAATACCTTTAACTTTCAACACGATAATACACATTGAAAAATTTGAAACTAAATATAAAATTATTTAGCATACCCTGATTCATATTTTAATCCATATATAAGTTCATGAGCATTAATTTTGGAAAGTTTGGTTGTCTAATGTGATATTTCATCATTTATATTTTCATCCAAATAAAAAAAAGATCACAACACACGTACTTTGGATAGTGGGGTATGAGTATGAGTTAATGGGATCCCCCAAATAAATATCATAGGTTTGGTGATAATTTTAGTTTTACTATGTTTATTAATATAAATTAAAAATACAATAAATTTGTGCATAGAGTAATGAAATGACCTAATGAGTGGCTTTCAGAACATGGGGATCATGACTCCATAGTTATCTAGCCCAGAGTTAGTAATTTTATCTATATTTGTGGTAATTTGAATTTTTTTGGACTGAGTGAACACAATATGATTCCTGAGTATGTGGGCTTCACTTTGTTCCCTATGGTCTTTGAGCCTGAGATTCATCGGCAAAGTCCCTCTACATGGGTTGACTCTATTCAGTGCAATTTCAATTACCATGGAAAAATTAAATATATATATATATATATTTTATTACTCATATTAATATTGAAATGTGTTTCCACCTAGCGCTTCCATAATACCCCCTTCAATAAAGATGGACCCCCATGTCTATTGTGGTACATAACACATCATCATGTTTTATTAATATTTGATGAAATACGGTGATGAATTTGAACAAAGTAATGGTCTTGGGATTGGGATATTCTTATAAAAATATCTTATATTAAAATATTTTTCTATGTTTCATGATTTTTCGGTATAATGGTTTTTGGTGATCATTGTGTATTAAAATGTTTTTGGAAAAGGGAATTCAAATTTCATATTTTTGAGTTATATTTTTCTCGAGAAAAGAAAAATTTATGTTGGGGTGTGATTAGCTACTAAAAAAAGGATAGTATTAATTTATTATATTATAATATTCACGTGTTTTATTAATCACAAACACAATTTTTAGTGAATTTTACACTTTGAACATTATTTCATATTATGATTGTAATTCCTTATTAAAATGCACTATTACATTGTACATTTTTTAACACCATATAAATTACCCAATGATATTGATTTTTTTTCATATTTAATTATCAGGTTTTTCATTACGTAAGGAACAATTCATGCTTGTTTATCATTTTAATATTCACATTACAAGACCACCAAAGTGGGCCTTGAACCAACAACATTCTGGGTGAACTGAACTGGACAACTTCCCAATAAAAGTACTGTAGCAGCCAGGATTCAACCCCAATGATTATAAAAATTTAAATGAAGTTAAAGGGTATAATGGGGAACATTTCATCCAAATGTTACAAGATATAATTATAATGTCTTACTGGATTTTCAGGTGGCCCAATTCAAAGTTGAAATTCTGGGCCAAATTCTGTGGCCCAGAAAAACATTACACCAATTCGAACATATCTTGAAATAAAAAATTTATTTGGGATGAAATTTTACAGGATGTTAGAAGATATCTGGGGATACATTTTATTATTCTCTTTCCTAATCAA
Organism: Viscum album; assembly: GCA_963277665.1. Classification (NCBI taxonomy): domain Eukaryota; kingdom Viridiplantae; phylum Streptophyta; class Magnoliopsida; order Santalales; family Viscaceae; genus Viscum; species Viscum album. The sequence goes on along the minus strand of OY728165.1, from coordinate 279,661,917 downwards.
ATTCTACCAACTAGGAGGTCATTTTGGTGCCTCAGTTTGGTGGATGCAAGATGGCTGCCACTTTGGGTAAATGATAAATAAGTCCACTCTCCCTTACTTCCCACCACCCTAGGCGTACCATACTCAAGTGGGATGCTTTTTAATATTGGGAGATCGACCCATTCCTCTTGAAATACCTATTTAATTAAATGGTAGTGAAGTATTTTATGATCATCGGTTCTTTGTTAAATTGTAATTTTATACTATGATTTTGTTTCCTTGAGTATGTCTTTCTCATGTAAGTTGTTAAATTCACCTTAGTTTCTTAATAAAATTTATTATTATCCTATTAGTCTGGTTTCCTTCATATCATGTCGATACAGTTGGTTCATGGTGGGAATTTAATCACACCATACCTTGTGAAATTTATCACAAAATTGTGGAGTGATCATTATTTCATTGTCTTTTTTTACTTCTTCAATTCCTACCTCAAGAGTCTACTTCCTCCTTCTATTGAAACCATAGAAACAATGGAGGGATAACCCACTTATGGGTTGATTTTAGGGAGAATTAAGGGTATGGATTGGATATTATGTCTCTCTCCATTAATGTATAATAACTACTTTTAATTAATAATTTTGTTTGATGATCTTTAAACTTCTTCATCCTTGTTGAATTTAAGGCCACACACTTCACGTTCTAATACGAACATTTACCTTGGAGTGCTCTAAAATTTAGTCCTTCAAGTATATAAGTGATTAGTATTAGGTTTTGTAGGCACTAAACTAGTAATTTATGATGTTGTTTGATCTTATTAAATGAACCCATCTTAAATATAAGAAATTTAAATAGTTGAAAAAGGAATGCATCAAATCCACCCCAAGTGATAACCTCATATCGACTCATTCTTTTAAATTGAATTCACTTAAGTGTCTTAGAGTTAACTGAAACCCATATAAAATCAACCCAGGTTGGACACTTCATATAAAAAAACAATACATAGAATGTATGTGTCTTTAGGTTACTTCTCAGGTCTCTATGGATTCGACAATTCAAGCTAAACAACAAGCGACCGCTTAACCCAAAAATCATGGGTAAATTTGGGCGAGACCACTCATCATGAAATTCCCTTTTTTTTCTTTTTTTGAATACCCAAACCACTTTATTTTATATGGGTATTAAAAAATTTGTTTAAATTATTTATTTGATTCTATTTTTGATATACATAAAAACCACATTCTCTTTTTATGGGTTATAAATGACTTAAAGATCTGGTTTTTTAGCACTTTTTAAAGTGTCGTAATTTTTATATGAGACCCAACTATTTTATTCTAAATGGGTTACTTATGAAATTTTTTATTTTGATTTATGTGGATCACATTAGTAAATACACATTAAGGGTGCGCCTAAAAACCATCCCAATGCATTGGGTGAAAATTTTAATCTCTAGAGATGATATGTTTTACGATACCATGGTAAATAACCCTATTAATTTTTATGACACCTCAGTGACCAACCATGGTGATATGCTTATGAAGTCTCATTTAAATGTTGTATACACATTTTCAATTTATTATTCATGCTCTTATTATTATGATATGCCTATTTCTCATGCCTTTATGATATTCCTCATGTTATTATCGATAATTCTCATAATCACTTGTAAATTGTTTTCCTTGATTTCCCTTACAGGGCCTTATGCTCACCCTTCACTTTGATGTATGTCCCCATGTTATGAGGTGAAGTAAATTTAATTAGTATGAACTTATGAATAATCCATTCAGGTGGATTAGAATACTTTATTATGTTTTCATGTATTATGTACCTTATTTACAGAAAACTAAAAAATTAAAATATCCTTTATTTGTACCATGTAAAGGAAAAATTATGAAATAAAAAGGCAGTATGCCAGAAATTTTTCTTATCATTTTCAAAATTATTTACCCTTATGGTTTTATGTTTCATGATTTATCCTCTAATGTGTTCATATTACTATTTTTTTTATTGAACTCATGTTATAAAACAATCTTCTCCGTGATCCCTTCTTTTATGAAACTAATCAAAGCATTATTTCTTTCAAGGGGTTCTTTCATTTATGTCAACACCCTTCTATGTTTACTTTGTTTCACTGAGGTTTTTTTCTTTTTAAAATATCTTCTTTCATTATTTTGGATTTTTTATTATCACGTAATACCATTTATTAACATAGTAAAATTTATTGTCATGCTATATATTGTTATTCCAATATGAATGATTATTGGAAAGTTAAAAAAGTATTATTTGATCATCCACCTTCTTCCTATTAATGGGATATGAGTATGTTATCCCGTTTATTGGCACGGGGAAAATTATTTTCATACCATATATTTTTATTCAAATATGGATGATTATTGGTAGGTTTACTATGTATTATTTTGACATCCACAATTATTACCAGATTGGTAATGACCATGTCATCCCTTTCCTTGGCATGGGGAAAAGTATTAGTGTTCAATATATTTTTATTACAATATGGATGATAATTGGAAAGTTGAATATGGATTTTTTAACCATCCACCTACTTTTTATGGATAGGTTATGATCATTTTATCCCTTTCGTAGACATGTGGGAAAATTATTGGCATTATTGATGATTATTGACTACCAATGCATGTTGATAATGTATTGATATTCCACATTCATAATTATATGAATATACATGTTTTTATTCATTAAGAGGTTCCTTTGGGGATGGTATTTAAAGTATTTTTTATTCTTATGGTGAATACAGTGGACATAATCTATTGATGGGTGAGGCCCAGGATTATATATCCCCTGGATGCATTAACATGTCTCCTAAGACAAAATAGTTACGGTTTTTGTGTATGACTCTTACTATAAAAGGATAGTGTCTTGGAATAATTCCTTGAGAGTAAAATTTTCTATTTCATATATATATATTCCATCAGTATGTGGTTATTATTATTTATATCCATGTTTTAAAAAAATTATGGACATAGAATGCTCCCCAATTCATGTTGATTATGTATTTATGTTGTTTACATATTCATGTCACAATATGTTTTCCATGTTAATTACATAATCGATACAATTATATATTTTCCCTTATTAAGTATTTAATCTCACCCATTCTTATGTTTCCATTTACCTAGGTTATAAATAAATGTATTACACATGACTAGTTTAGATGGATAGTATGTGTGGGAGAATTTATAGGAGATGATAAAGACTTGTTATAAATTAATTTTTTTTATATATAATGGTAAAAATGTATTCTGGACACAAAGAACATGAGAATTATTAGTTTATTATGTGTCATAATTCTTTAAAGATATAAACCTGAAATGATTTTTGAGATGTAATATATTCAATGATATTTTTTTTATTTTGTGATTATGGATGGTTATATCTTGTGTTTTATAGCCCGTGTAAAATTGAGCATGTAAAGTATGTGTTTGTAAAATTGGATCTAAGAGTGTGGGTCTAGGGAATCATAATAATTTTGAATGTTTCTTTTATTAATCTTAAACCATGTTGATTTTTCATCAATAAAATTGAATCCATATTGAACAGAAGCAAGAATATCAAGCCAATATTAATGAATATTGGGAATAATTCTATCTTCCAAAGAATGAAACCCTTTTTAATAAAATATCATGATTACTTTACTATTAATATAATTGTGTTGATCCATATTAGGAACTTTAGAGAAATAGAGTCAACCTGGGCTCTGATACCAATTTTTGGATACCACAAATTGTGACCAACAGTGAATATGGGGTGAATCATTGCATATACCAAAATCAAAACCCTTCAAATCTTATGATTCATATGAACATTTCTCTCAATATTACCACTGTAATGAATTCAATTTCCCCGGTCCATTCCTTTGTCAAAATTCAATGCTTGTGGTGTTCATGGGGGTCGTAGTGGTTTTTTTCAAGAGTTTTACAAATATCCAGTTTCACCAAACTATTTCACCAAAATGGTGGCACCATGATCGTGTAAAACAAAGATGGTGGCACCATATCAGAGGTACACCGAAATGGTGGCACATAAACGGTGGCACCGATATGATGGCACACTGAAATGGTGGCACGGAAATGATAGAACATCGAAACGGTGGCACCAAAACGATGGCACCAGAATGATGGCACACAGAAATGGTGAAACTGTAACGGTGGCACCAAAATGGCGGCACACTGAAATGGTGACACTATAATGGTGGCACTAAAACGGTGACACACCAAAATGATGGCACCGTAATGGTGAAACGGTTACAATGGATCTTTGATGGCGGCACATGAAAACAGTGTCTAACCCTTTTCCAAATTTCTAGTTAATGAGTTTTTTTAGTTTCACCCCTCTTACATTTTTTTGATGTAAACCAAGTTTAAAGTCTTATTTGGGTGTTTTTAAGGATGTTTCAAAGGATACTAAGTATATATTTAATATTAAAATTCTCCCAGGATAGTGAGATATTCAAAGCACGTGATCTTGACCACAATCCCATGTTAATGAATTTTGAAATCATCTCCCCAGTTTTTAGGATCTTTCCTTTTCTTAAACAAATATATCTTCATATCTTCTTCCTTTTTATTCTACTTGGTGCTTCTAAAGCCTTCCTCTCTAGATGATTTGTGCCCTTGTTCTAGATCCTTTACCGTCCAGCTTTCATGATGTTTTATGTTGCTCATGAGACCCTCTGTTTTGGTGCAAAGATGAGTTTTGTCGCCTATATCTTTAGTTAGGGATTCTTCAACCTTTCTTTTTTTGTATCATGTGGATTTGGTGTAACAATTTTCTCTTATGAAAACTACCAAATCCATCTTTTAACAAATATGAATGCTTATAAGAACTTGTTAACATAATGGGAGTGGATTGATGGTGATCGTCGGTTTTATTTGTTATCGTTGTTTATGATGTGATCTATTGTGGCCATATGGATTCTAAAAATCATTGTTGTTGGTTGTATTTATCAGTTCATGGTTGATTCTTTATAACATTTTTTGTTTCTTAAGGAATAATTGGTGTAAATATCAATCTAAATAATCACATATACCTAGTTAAATGAAATGGATTCCCCAAGATAAAAACCATCATGTGATCATCCCTATTTATCAAAGTGGATTTGAATAATGGTCTTTACCAAATCTGAATACATCATGTTTGATAGGTGTGGTTGTGTGCTGTGTTCTGTTATGTTTTGTGACTTTGAGTAGGATTTGTGGTGCTATTGTTGGGAATATAATTATGGGTACAGAGGTGGATAAAGGAACTGGTTCTATGAGAAGGGTGTGGTATGTGCGTGCAGTGAGGCTGTGGTTTAATGGTGGTGGTTTTGGTCCTTGTGTATGGGGTGGTATAGGTGGTGTTTTTGTATCTTAGTTTGAGAGGATTATTGATTACGGAATGGATGGGATTTTTATACAATGGGACTTCATCTAGGAAATGTTTGGGAAGTGGGGCTGCATGACAAGTTTGTATCATGAGTTCATGTTTAAGGGTTTGATGGGTGTGGTTTTATTATGCAGTGAGGCTACCAGTTCTTATTTGGAGAAGATTATTTAGTGGGATAACATTGGAAAATTGTTGTTGTCAGTGGTTGAAATAGTGTCCAGGAAAAATTGGTTGTGCAGTGGGACTACATGTTGGTTGTTCTCTATTATTTTTATGAATGGGTGTTAAAATGGATCTCCATACCTTGGTCCTTACTTCCTATTTTTCCTTTGGAGTGTTTAGTAACATTTAGTCTTCCAAAGATGGTTTAAAATTTTGTTCTTGTTAGTTTCCTAGGTTTGAATGGAATTAATAAATGAATAATTGATAAATGTAGAATGAATTTTGGTTAAATTTCTTATATGGGGGTATACTTCCACTTACATAAACGACCATCATTCATGGTGATACGTGCATATATGGGTATTTGTAAAGGTGGTTTGTGTGGGGTGGTTTCTTGTTTGGAAACCCATAGGTTGCACTAGGTGTTTGTTTAACTATATGTATAAACTTTTGGTTCCATGTGATTTTCAATATGCACCTCACCCATGTTGAGTACTATGTGCTAAACACCCCCATTTCATGGGGCAGGGAGTCTTTACCAACATATTTGTGGGAGGATGGATGGATGGTTACTCACTTTATTCCTCTCACCCTCTTCTGGTTCTTACCCCTCGAGCATGTCCATGAAGGTCATAATGTCTTGAGGTTTATTATAGCCCAAGATCCTTCAGGTAGGTTGTGGTGTGGGTTAGAGGCCTAAGTGTTTGAGGACTGGGTTTTTTTCAGGTGTCTTTAGGATGTGGCCCAGTTGTTTTCAGGTGAGAGGCATTGTTGTTGTGGCCTAGGAGTCTACGGGCAGGATGTGTGGTGTGGTTGTGGTCGAGGTGTCTATTATCATGATTTCTGTGTGGTTTAAGGTTAAGGTGTGTGCAGACGGGTTGTGGAAGTGGGTCTTCATATGGGAAGAGTGGTAGCATCAAGAAGTTATCCATTAAGAATGAACCAATAACCAGTATGAATGTGTTGCAGGGTACCCAAATCATCGATGTGCTTATATTTCTATCTTACATGACGTGTGTTATTTTGATAGTATACCTTGGTGAGGCGGGATGGTTAGCATTCCTTATTATGTGTTTTTGGATTCTACTATTTTAACAAGGGCATTAGTATGCTTTTCCCATTTGTGAATGAGTGACTTTGGTTTCCATACTGAGTGTACTTGTATACTCACTCTACGATATAAAATTGTTTTTCGGTTTCCAAGAGGACTTTGAGGATCAAGTTGGACATTACTAGCTTGGGCTTCGAGATTGTTGTTTTGGTTCTACATAATCGCTTTTTTTTGTACTTTATTTTATGCTCGAGCTGTACTTTTGTTGCAGTTTACATTTAAATCATGCATGGTTTGGGTTTTGGTTTTCCTTATATAAAGTGAATTAAATTTAATTGTTTATTTATACCAAGATTAAGTAATGTTTAAGGTCGGGGTCTGTTTAGACAACTTTGGAGATCAATATGTTTTCTTAAGGGTTAGGGATATTATCATGGGTTCATAATATTATGGTTGATCATAATTTAAATGTATTATAAACCCATTTTAAGGATTTATGTTCTGAAATATCAATCTGACTAATGGTATTTTTGAAAAATCACCTTTTGGGGAAATTATGGGTTATTATATTTTGGGATGAGAAATTCAAGGTATGATATAACATTTAAGGTTAAAATATGTTATGGTTATTTTTGAGGATTTTATATCATTTTTGGGAATGTTATATAATTATATAGTTTTTGAAAAAGTACAACATGAAACTCTTGTGACAACTCATCACATCAGACAAAGCTGTGGGAATCGAACCCACAAATGAATTGCGATTGAGATTTATCGCCTACCACTTACCTAAGTGAATAACCTGGTTCGTATGACTTATTATTTTTAGTTAAATGATTTTATGGATTAAGAATAATTTGATTTTAGGGACTTATATTGTATAAAATGGATATCCTTAATATAGGAAAATTATTTGGGGATTAAGTGATAAATGTTATTTTGGAAGACGTTCGCTATTTTGGGAACACTATATGCCTAAAGAAAATAGAATACTATGGGATTTCGTTTTAGGAGTAGTGGTTGATTTTTTTTTGGAAGAATCTATGTTTTTAGTGTGGACATATGGATATTTAGGTTATTTATGGAAATGATTAACCTATCATGGAGAATATGTGATTAGGCTCATTACTTTTCAGTGTGAGACTTTATGAGTAGTCGATGTTATTTAGAGATAAATGATTAAATTTATCTTGGAAGACTATGTAAAAAAATACTTATGAATTTTGGATTTCAATATTTTTTGGGTTATTTTGAGTAATTATAAGTACATTTTTTGTTGAATGGTCTATCTAGAACTTGGGTATTATTGTTGAATTTTGGAGATTAAAAGTAGTCCTTCTCCTTATATATGATTATTCTTTGGGGGGGGGGGGTTATTTGATCTTTTACTAAATATTATGGTTTTGTTTAATGTATAAAGACATGAGAAATATATATTTATCCTTTTTAGGTTTATATTATTCTCTAGATGTTGGTTATAGTGCTTTAGGCGTGAAAAATTCATCTCGAATACTCATCGTTTGAAGAAAAATATGAGTGTGTTGTGATACTCTAGCTTTCAAGTAAGTATATTTCCTTATGTTATTATTATATGTAGTAAAATAAATTCTTCAACTTTATGAAAAGTATATTAAAAAAAAGAATCTTTCTTTTACTGGGAAATCAAGGACTGTTTAACCCATCACAATTTTATGGTTTTCTGTTTGTGAACTTTCTCTTGACCATGTTTTCGATCACTCTCTATCAGAACAAGATGGCTAGTTTTTCTTCCATGTCCATGTTTTCCTACATGTAATCCTAGTATACGTTATCTAGATTGACATTTATACCTCTCTTTCTTTTAAATTAATATTTTTAACGAATATTTTTCTAATGTGGGATTTTCAATGAAGTTTCGGAGCCCAATTTTAAAATTACGAGGACGCAATTTCCTTAATGGGGGAATGATGTTACAACCCAAGTATTTATAGAATAATAAATTTATATATATATATATATATATTAATATTTTTTAATATTATATTAATTTTATTTTAAAAGGAACACTATGTACAATATCATACCCAATACGCAACAACAGGTTTCTCTGAAATCTTACATTGCACACAATGCAAAGTTATACCAAAAAATAATACAACAATAACATAATTATTTTAAATGGTAGTTAATACCTAGTTTTTATATCGGTAGTAATGAATATAATTTACTATATTATTATTATATATATATTTTATATGTTTTTACATTTATCCAATTAATTTTAGAGGCTAAAAATGAGAATGAATCCAATTTTAAGCACAAAATACACTAATATTTTTTCAAATGTTGTTTTACCACCTTTTGATGGAGAAACCATTTTAAATATAGTTTTTGAAAATTTTATTAGTTCTGTTTGAAATAATAAACTAATAATTTATAAGAAGGACCTAAAAATTTACTTTGGTTTAATTTTGATATTTTTATGATAATATTCATTTTTTAAGAAATAGTGAAAAATACAACATTTTAATTCAAAAATACATTTCCGTCCGATTTATTTATATATATATATATTGTCTTTTTAATTGGTTTTAAAATTTAATTGTATTATGTTTTTATCATTTAATCCAATTTTGTTAATTGGAATTAATTTTACCATTAAATCGGACATAAACACATGTCGATCTTTGGATTATTTTTACTTCTTAGGAACCTTCTTTCTGGTTTTGACAACATGAATTAATATTAAAATAATTAATAATACTTCTATGTTTTGAATTTGTAAAAATGGATTCTATATTTGGAATAAAATGTTAAAATTATTTAAATTGGTACCTTTTATTTTTGGACATTTTGAATAGTAACTTGAGTAATAATTTTTATTTACCACGCTTAAAGGGAAAATTAGGTAAATAAGGGTAAATATAATATTATAATAAAATAAAAATACCCTAATACATTCCCTAATATTATTGGATGATTCATGGAAGACCAAAACAATCCTTATTCTTATCATTTGGAATTTAGGAGCCACTTGGGTGTGAAAATGGCTTGTTATAATAATTAATTTACTGTTAAGAGAAATATAACATAACCATGTATATTTTTACTAAAACAACTTTAAGGTGTTGTTATATAAATTATATATTTGAATATAAATATTAACTAGAAATATAAAAATATTTCCTACATCATGGTATTTTATTTATAATTTTTAGAAATTAAATAAATAAATTTATTTATGACACAATGATGATGCAGTGATTACCTTTTTATTTAAAGATTCAAATAAATGATGTTATAAATTTTAAAATAAATGTAATTTGAAACTTTTTATTCCATAAAATAATTTTTTGGATTATTATTACATGTTATATATTATTAATTTAGTTTCATGAATCAATAAAGTTGTTATAGCTTTAACAAAATTCAATTACAAAATAGTGTCAAAATTGACATAAATGATTTTTTAAAACAAATAATACTTTATTAAATTATATATTACTAATAAAACTTTAATGTCAGGTAAAATGACTTATATAATGTTAAAAATGTCATTAATGGTCCACTTAAGGTTCTCTTGGTATTTTATAATAACTATATTTACAAAACAATGTAAAAAAACTATAAGATATGGTAAGAGTTAATTTATTTAACTAAGGGTTAAATCCAAATAAAAATGTTAAATTAGTGACTTAAACATATCTAAAACCTATTGTTTGAGTGGATTTAGAAATATCCCCATATTATAGTTTAAATATGGTATGTTAGAGCTATTATAATTCGAAAATCAATTTATAATAAAATAACATTTCAAAACTTTCATAAAGTGCCCCTCCTCCCTCTTATAAAAGGCCACCACATCTACCCACTTAATTACACCTATAAAGACCCTTGTATAATAAAAATTATACTAAAATAATCTCCCAACATCTCTACCTTACTCATATAATCCTTACCTTGCGTATAATACAATTGAATAAATCATTTTGGCTCAAATCAAAAGGAGATACCTGATTTAGAGGTAGCGTCTTCTTTGAAGTTCCTTTCCTTTATTATCCTTGTTCACTACCTATGATCTTCATATTATATAATTACATAACAACACCCATATCCTAAATATACTTGTATGTCTTACGAGATGTATTCTAACCAAACTTACACAAGCCTTCATCTAATGGATACAAACATACTGGTTTTGTGTACGGAAAACTACTGCTTCACGAAACGATGATTGTTCAATTTTATCCTACAACCTCTCATGGTGGAAATTATGATGGAACTATATTTATATATGATATATATTATATTTATATTTTCTCTATTCATATGTAATTTTTATTTACAACATACCTTTATGCTTTCCAAAATGTGTAAATACAATAATTTCATTTGAGGAAGTGTGGACTACCGCCCCCTCAATGTGATATGACTCATTCATGAAATACATGGAATTTATAAATGACGGTGTTAATGAACATATATAAAATATATAACATAGATATTATACTCTAATAATAATATAACTATTTATAATTTAGTTTTCATTCCTTTAATATGACAATGAAATTAAAGTAGCGTTCATGCGTACAGACGACCTACCATCTCCATGAACAGTGCATTTCATTTATTATCTCCAAATTTTAGGGAAATTATAAATACATATATACTAGATATATATTATATTTAAATCATGAATAATATTCTATATATTATTTACTTTTCACCACGTGGATAATTTACATTAAAACAAGTTCATTTTTGACTCAAATAACGAATATCGACAAAACAACCGATATGAACATAAATAAATATGTAATTTTTATAACATGGTATTAAGTGATATAAAAGAAAAAAATCTTAAAAATGGTTTTCAAGAAAGTTTATATTAACCAATTTTTATTATTTAGGAACATAACGATTGTACATGATGGGTCAGACTCAAGGTATGGGAACTTCTTGACCTAATTTCCATTATTTGGAAAAATATTTTTCTTCTTGATTATGTAGTTCTATGATTATGTGAAAAGTAAATTTTGATGTATCATATTTTAAGTATACCTTCTCTATGTGTATTTATAGTGAATACACATAATTGATCTTTTTTATTAACAAAATGATCTATGTAAGGGAAATCATAACTCAATCGTCATTCATTGAGTTAAATATCAATGTCATTGGTTCTGCTTTTCCAAGAATATGTGAGAATGACCTCTGATTACTTTACACTTAATATCTACTTATATTAGCTGTATTTATATTTTTCACACATAATTATGTCATTCATTTGTTCTTAATCTAATTATACTATCTTATTATGGGACTACATATCAATCTCCTTTCGTTGAGCAATATCTTGATATTGTTCTCTTTAATATCATATAAGGTGTATATACAACACTTTTGACATTTTATATCATTAATTTATATATTCTCTTGATATTTAATGTTTTGTTCGATGTTATTCTTTAATTGTTTTATTCAAGTGTTTCTCTCATGTTACGAGACTCTTTAACTAAAACATCATTTTAAAAGTTTTAAAGATTTACTATTTTAGTTATTTATCATTATTTTCCATGTTTTTAAAATGGTTTTAAGGATTTATCTATATGGACATATATATTTTAAAATTTTAATTATCTAATTTCTTTTAATATTTTCAAAGTGTTATGGGACACTTTGATTCAAAAATCTCTTTATTAAATATTTTAAATGGTTTGGAAATGGATTGGTTATGTTAATATCTGGAAATGATATCTTGTGATTTCAATGTAAAAATTTTATATTTCCTTTATGTTTTTTATGTGTTATGATTATGTTATGGTTTTTGGGAATTTCTCAAGTGTCAAAACAACCCAATGGGGCTCGAGCTGTAACTCTCCAAGCCGGCCTCCAATAGGCCAGGGGCTGGAGACTAGCACAGAGTAGGCTATCACACACATCCATGAAATAGTGCAGATATATATAAGCTGAAAAGAAAATGTATGCATACATCTATCCCAAACCAGAGTGCAACAGAAGTAGAAAAGGGAAAAACTGGGCCCGCCAGAGGAAAACTACCAAAGTTTCCAACCTACTCAAAAGGAGGGAAAACACTACCAAAAACACTTATTGGTAAGCCCCTCAGAACAACTCTAGTAAACACCTCGGTCAGTGTCACTCACTAAGCTCTATCTACTCTAGGTCCTCCTGCAAGTCCCTCGAAAGGCATGTGGCCTGTACAAGACAAAACATGTGTGAGAAAATCCTATGCAAGGGTGAGTATATAAAATACTCAGTAGGCACCCCAAAAACCACAAAAATTAAAGGGAGTAATTGAAAGGCAACAGTCAGCTCATCCCAGCCAGAGGGAACCCAAACGAGAGAGAAACTCCATCTCGAGACAATCCTCGGGCAACAAGACTAGTCATCTTAGATTTGGTGTATGCCCATACATAAACCATAAACATACACTTAGGTATACTCCCATACATATACCATGAAAAACCTGATATAGCCATTTCACACACAATGCCTCATGAGGTTCTGACATCATAACCTGAGACATGTACATAAATAGGAGAACACACTCCATGAGCTCTAACATCCCAGACGGCACTCGTACAAGAGGTATATGCTCGTTAGATATCGTCACTGAGTCCTCCGACTTGTGGGTTATGTGCCCACCACGCTTCCACTATTCCACTCTGATAACTCGTAGATATCATAGATATGGGATCACTCCCAGGAACTGCTGGGGGATACCACAACCCAATCTGCTGCTCCATAGATCACATCACTCAGATAGAGGATCGTCTCATGTGCGAAGATGTCCTTGACAATGCCAGAAACCCCATCTAGTATAACTCACAAAATAGGGGATCAAACTAATGATGCACTAACCATACCAAAACCACACGCTGAGTAGGGGATCATTAAACCGATGATTCTGCAACCCTACTGAATGACCCACTGCTTAGGGGATCATATTCCCGATGATGCCTCAAACCCTATGAGATTAACATGCTAGATAGGGGATCACCGCCCATGGATAAGTGGTCACTATGATACCAAGAACCCGATCTAAGGAAGCGAAGCTAAAGGATCCTACTCAGAACCCACCAGAGGGCTGCCACAACTCTATTATAAATCCATCCTATAGAGGGTATCACAATCCTATACTGAGGTAGTAATGCCACACAAACCCTCATAGGAACGAACCAAGGGATTACACTTAACCACTATTGGTACAAACGTCACTAACCCGAGTGACCCGCATCATCTTCACATTTCGGACCTCCTCGGCCTATACCGGGGCCACCATCTCAAAGTACATGGAAAAACATGCATGGTGTGAAATTTATTCACCCCGAATGGACTTATGAAGCATAAGTAATAAAAATGCAACGTATGTCTGGAAGCTGCCTTGTGGGGCCCATTCCTTGGCCCCAAATTTAGTCGGACAGATTTCTCTATTGCAATTATCATGACAAAACACACAGAAACGAGTTCTCAAACACTCCAAACTGATGTCAGGTGAAAAAGTGACATTTCACTGTAAAACGTGCAAATTGGGCCCTGTCGGGCCCACACCATGTCCTTAGCTCGAACACTCAATAGAGCATCTCAAAAATTCTACATTAGGTCTAGGGACACGCTGCTGCTGATGGCCCATCAATTGTATGTCTGGTTTGCGACGTACGCTAGTTTCAATCTTTTATAATAATTTAATATTATTACATTAAAGCATTTAGGTTTACCCACCATCGAGTGCAGAACTCAAAATCCCCGAAACCTAATTTGAAAAGTCTGTCTCGCTGAGATGAACCGATGCCACCAACAACACGTCAAATGGACGTGCCTTCTAGAAGATACACCCCTTTGAACATAAGGGGCTCAAATGGGCTGGTCCATCCTAGCCGGCCCAGTCTAGACCACCGGCATGCGGCCCAGCCGCGGGTCCGGCACAGCTCGCCGCATCCCACTAGCCATGGACCGTTCCAAAACCACTGGACCCAATGGTCTTGTTCTTTAACTCAGACTGGCCACACGGCCGGTCTCTGTCCGCCTCCCCCACCAACAGGACCCACAGAATGTCGATCCTTGTCCGCAACTCCCTCCAAGCTGATGACCTTGGGGCTTCCCCCTGACCGCGACAGGACAAGGTTGTCCCTCCCGTCAGTTGAGTGCACCACCATGACACCTGTCACCCACTCCACGACCGCTTGGGCTCCCCGCTCCTCTTCCGAAAGGCCTGCTGCACCTCTGCACATCGGCCCCTGCCTGATGTGTCGTGCCGAAGAACCGACCTACCCTTCACTTGAGCAATGCACTCCCGGCCACCCAGCCTGACTCCCGAACCCCCCCCCCCCCCTCAGACTCCACTCGTCCAATGATCACTAGGCACCCATGCTCTACTGCTTGGTTCTGCCGACACTGCACCTCTGAAGACGATCTGCCATGTGGCATACTGCGGCCACCTCTGAAGATGCTCCACCGCATGACATACCATGACCGTAGTGCATATCCACCGGCCGCCACTATCGGTGGTGATCGGGTGGTTCTTTCGGTGGACCACCATAACTAGAACGGGTGCCATATTTCAGATCAAGAGACATCTTTGGGATCCCTGCATCACGACCCTCGCAACGCCTACCTATTATCAAGGATCCGACGATCGATTGGCACATCTGAATGATTTGGACGAAGAACGACGAAGAACGGGTAAAAAAAGGGATTTAGAATGGGGATTAGATGATATCTGAGTTCATTTGGCCATCATATTAATTCTAAAATTATAGAATATAAATTAAAGGTTTGTTGAAAACTCATGAAATTGATAAAGGAGAAAAAAATCAACATAAAATCCCACTTCGATCCGGCCGTTTGTTATTGGAAACGTACCCACTATGATCCCACCTCGATCTGTCAGAGTTCGCTCTTCAATCCGGTGAAGAATGGTGAAGAATTCCGAATAACGGTTGAGAGAAATAGAGAGATATAGAGGGAGAGAGAAGAGAAATTATGGATTCCCCTTAATTCTAACACTTAAGCGAATTTATATAGACTCACTGAAACTCTACTGATGGTCACAGTTTCCAAAACCTCCGCGCCTGCTTCAATAATATCATGCCTAGGAAAAACACCCCATTTCGAACTCAATGGACATCTCGGATTTTCATTCTGAGACTTCATTGAAAATTTATTCGAAAAGAATGCCAGTGATAAAAATCAGAAAGTCATTATTTCAAAAATATAATTTTTTCCCCTGGGTGACTTCTCTCACAGAAGTCCCGCGCCCATAACTTTTACACACCATATAAGGTAAAAGGCATTCTTCAGATGCAATCGTTCCCTCGGATTTCTGATCTGAGCTATCCTTTAAGAGAAAACTCATTCCCTCCTCGTGAATAGGATAAAAATAATTAATATTTTTATAAAATTAATTCTGGGCACACTAGGCCTCAGAATCTCACGCCATCTTCATGCTTAAGTCTATTATTGTTAATAGAAATATTAAAAATTCTAACATAGCCAATAAACTAGTCACTACATCCTCCACACCTTAGAACTTTTTGTCCCCAAAAATCTATAAGCATAAGGAAAGCAACTGATCTCTCAACTGGGTCTCCCAAGCCAATGAGTTCGCTAACACACACCCTTGTTCGAACGCATAAGTTAGAGGGACTCGTCCACCACACCTCAAAACTATCTACTTTGGGCGGCACTAACTCGCCTGCATGGTTTTAATCATGTCACAAAAATGCGTCTCGGTGGGGGAAGTATCCCTCTTCCTCATGCATTTGAATCATGTTGGACAACACCCACACAGGGTCTTACCAACGCCTTGAACAAAACTCAAGAAAGAAACGGAAGGGAAAGAGTACCTCTAAACAGTGTTTATTAAAACTACTGTAGAAAGTAGAAAGAATACAAGGAGTGCCTCTATCCATCCGCAAATCCTCTGGGTAAACAACCTCTAAGGACTGCAGTTGTCCTTACCCTCGCCCTCCTGCTCCTAGAGCTCGACGTGGACCACCTGGGGGTGGTGGTAGTGTCATATGATATCGCCTACCACCCCCCACCCCACTACTGTACCAGCTATGTTCCCATGTCTTCTACCCTGCAGACCTCCGAACTCAAGACGTTGTTGCTGCCATGGTGGCATGTCGACCAGATCCCTCTTAGCAGCACGACGGGTCGGACAATATCTAGAATCTTGTCCCCGACCATCAAAAGCATAACACCGCTTCTCCTACGGCTGACCAAAACTGTCCTGCAAGACCTATGAGTCCTGAGCCTCAGATTCTAAATCCTGGGGTTGCCTTCTGAAACAATGGCCACGTCCAGACACTTTTTCTTGCAACCGGCTACCAGCTATTGACCTCTCAACTGCCAGGCACCCAACACTGACCTGCTGAATCTGCTAAGCTATAATGCTCTCCACCACCAAGGCTCACTCCAGTACTCCAGTATAGGTGGGTAGGAATAATGAAACCACACCTGCCTAGATGTCCCCACATAGCCCTTTCTCGAAGGTCTGATCCTTGAAGAACGAGTCTTGAAACATATCTAGGGAGTAGCACGATAGGTCTATAAACCTCCCTGAGTACTCTGACACAGTCATGACCTCCTGTCAAAGCTATAGTAGCTCTTGAATCCACACTGACCTCAGCATCACCAGATAGAACTCTTCTCGAAAGAGTCACTCAAACTCTATCCACATGATCATTTCCTCATCGTGTGATTGTGTCACCAATCTCCACCATCGCCCGGCCGAACCATGCAGAAGGCTCGCCGCTAGGACCACCATGTGATATGGAGGTGTCCTCACCAGGCAGAAAACTCAGGTGACTGCTTCAAGCTATTCATCAACTTCCTGAGGTTTTGGATCACCTTGGAACCTCATAGGTTGCAGCCTCTAGAACCCATGCATTGAACTCAGTCTGTGCGCAACCTCATCCTGCACTACCAGCATAAACAGCTTCTCGACAGGTGGTGTCTCAACTAGAAGACCACCTGGAGGTCCATCCTCAGAACCTGTGCCCTAGTCTACAACCTCTACACAAGGTGGATCGTCACCACAATCCTACTGTGGAACTCTAGTTGGCTGTCATCATGGAGGCATCTTGAAATACATTCAAGATGCACCATGGTCAATGAGTATATCTTGGATGCTGACTCAAGAAGAACAAGGAGAAACCAAAACCCAATCCTATATAATGCATGTACCATTATGTCCCTATGACTTGTGTCCAAATGTCCTGAGTTGAAAGGGAGGTTGTCAATGTCCTAGTGAATAGATACGTCGGTCGCCATAGCAACACTAGAGTCCCTAGACTTAAAGCCAAACTAGAAACATCACAACACTGCCACTATACAACCCAAACCAAGCTCACAACTAGACCATCTATGCTCTGAAGTCCCAAAGGTGGAACCTCCTCTGATACCACTCTGTCATGAACAAACCCAACGAGTCTTGAGTTGTAACTCCCTAAGCCTGCCTCTAATAGGCCAAGGGCTAGCAACTAGCACCGAGTAGGCTATCACACAAATGGGACGCATTAGCCTAAGGTAACTATACATACGCAAACCCATACAACTCCATGAAATAGTGAATATATATATATATATCCTGAAAAGGAAATCCACGCATACATCTATCCCAAACCAGAGTGCAACAGAAGTACAAAAGGAAGAAATAGGGCTCACCAAAGGAAAAATACAAAAGCGTCCAATCTTCTTAGAAGAAGGGAAAACAATTCCAAAAACACCTACCAGTAAGATCCACGACACAGCTCTAGTAAACACCTCGGTCAGTCTCGTTCACTAAGCTCCCCCTACTCCCGATACTCCTGGAACTCCCTCGGAAGGCCTGTGGTCTGCAAAAGACAAAAATATGTGCGAGCAATTCCCGTGTAGGGGTGAGTATGTAAAATACTCAGTAGGCACCCCAAAACCCCAAAAATAAAAGGGAGTAATTTAAAGATAACAGTAAGCTCATCCCAGCTAGAGGGAACCCAAACGAGAGAGAAACTTCATCTCGAGACCATCCTCAGCTAACACGACTAGTCAGCTCAACTCAAGTGTATTCCCATACATACACCATGAACATCCACTCAGGTATATGCCCATACATATACCCTAAACAACTATATATACCCATTTCAAGTACCTAGCCTCATGAGGTTCCGACGTCATAACCTGAGACATGTACGTAACTAGGAGAACACGCTCCACGAGCTCTGACATCCTAGATGGCACTCTTTTGAGAGGTATATGCTCGTCAGATATCATCACTGAGATCCTCCGAACTGTGGGTTATGGTCCCACCACGCTTTCGCTACACCACTCTGATAACTCATAGATCTCACAAATAGGGGATCACTTCCAGGAACTATTGAGGGATACCCCAACCTGATCTGGTGCTCCACAAATCACATCACTCAGATAAAGGATCATCGCCCATGAGAAGATGGCCACGACGATGCTGGAAACCCCATATGGTATAACTCGTGATGTAGGGGATCAAAACAATGATGCACTAACCCTAATGAAACCACACGCTGAGTAGGGGATCGTTTAACTGACGATTCCACAACCCTACTGAATGACCCATTGCGTAGGGGATTATATTCCTAATGATGCCTCAAACCCTACAGGATTAACCTGCTAGATAATGGATCGTCTCCCATGGATAAGAGATTATAGTGATACCAAGAACCCAATCTAGGGAAGCAATGTTATAGGATCCCACTACAAACCCACTAGAGGGATGCCACAATTCTATTAGAAAACCATACTATCGAGGGGATCACAAACCTATACTAAGGTAGTAATGCCACACGAACCCTCATAGGGACGAACCAAGGGAGTACACTCAACCACTATTGGTCCAATGTTTCTAACCCAAGTGAACCACTTCATCTCCACATTGCGCACCTCCTAGGCTTATACTAGGGCCACCATCGCAAACAACGCAGAAAAACACGCATGGTGGGCTATTAATTCTTCCAGATTTACTTATGAAGCATAAGTCATAAAAATGAAACATATTCTTGGAAGACTCCTTGTGGGGCCCATGCCTTGGCCCTAAATATTAGCGGGAGGATTTCACCATTATAATTCTCTCTAAAAAACAAAAAAACGAGTGCTCAAACACTCCAAATGGATGTCAGGTGAAAAAGTGACATTTCACATTAAAACGTGAAAACTAGGACCTGCGGGGCCCATACGATGTCTTTATCTTGAACACTCCAGGGAGTATCTCAAAAACTATTCATGAGGTCTAGGGTCATGCTGCCACTGACAGCGCGTCTATCAGACGTTCGGTTTGTGAGGTACATCCGTTGTGAGATTTAATAATAATTTAATATTATTACATTAAATCATTTCGGGTTACCCACCTTCGAACACAGAACACAAAAACCAAAAAAACCCACTTCAATAATATTTTCTCTTTGAGATGAACCCATGATCGCAGATGGCACATCAAACGGACGCGCCGTCTAGAAGATACACCCCTTTGAAAATAAGGGGCTCAACAGGGCCGGTCCATCCCAACACCACTAGAACCGAGGGTCTGGTTGTTTTACTCAAACTGGCCATGCGGCCGGTCTCTGTCCGCACAACCCACCAATAGGACCCGTAGAATGTGGGTCCTTGTCCAAACCTCCCCCCGAGGCGCTGACATCAGGGCTTCCCCCTGACCATGATAGGTCGAGGTCGTCCCTCTCACTGGTTAAGCGCACCTCCATGACACCATCTGACCGCGTTACGACCGCCCGGTCTCTCCACTGCACTTCCGAATGGCCCGCCGCACCTCCTCGCATACACCCCTACCTACTACGTTGTGCCGAATCCCCGACCTACCCTTTGCCTGAGCTCCGCCCTCCCGGCCATCCCACCTGACTCTCGACCCCCCCCCCCCCCCCTCGGACTCCACTCGTCCAAAGGTCACCGCACACCCACGCTCTGTCATTGGGTTCTACTGGCGCCACACCTCCAAAGACGGTCCATCGCGCATCATACTGTGACCACTTATGAAGATTCTTCGTTGCACGACATACCGCGGCCGCAACACGCAGCCGCCGGTCGGCACTACCGGTGGTGATCTGGTGGTTCTTCTAGCGGACCACTGTAACTCGAACATGTGCCCGATTTCAAATCGAGAGACATCTTTGTGATCCCTACATCACGACCCTCACAACTCCTACCTATTATCAATGATCTGATGGTCAATTAGCACATCCAAAAGATTCAGACGAAGAATGACAAAGAAAACGTCAAACATGAGATTTAGAATGAGGATCGAATGATAGCCGTGTTAGTTTGGCCATCATATTAATTCTAAAATTATATAATTTAAACGATGTTTTTGTCGAAAACTCATGAAATCGACAAAGGAGAGAAAAATCAACAAAAAATCCTACCTTGATCAGGTCGTTTGTTGTTGGCGACGCACCCACTGTGATCCCACATCGATCTGTTGGAGTTCATTCCTCAATCCGATGAAGAACGGTGAAGAACACCCAAGAATGGTTGAGTAAAAGAGAGAGAGAGAGAGAAGGGAAATTATGGCTTCCCCTTAATTCCAACACTTATGTGAATTTATATAAACTCATTGAAACTCTGCCGACGGTCGCAGATTCCAAAACATCCACGCCCAGTTAAATTATATCTCGCCTAGGAAAAATACTTGATTTCGAACTCAACAAAATTCATGGATTTACATACTGAGAATTCATTTGAAAGTTATTAAAAATGAATTCCAGTGATAAAAATCACAGAATCATTATTTCAAAAAGGCGATTTTCCCCTGGGTGACTTCTCTCATAGTAGGCCCACACCCGTAACTTTTACACCCCACCTAATTTAAACAGCATGCTTCAGACGTAGTTGTGCCCTCAGATTTCTGGTCTGAGAAACATTTTAAGTGATAACTCTATCCCACTTTGTGCATAGTATAAACATACTTAATATTTTTATAAAATTAATTCCAGGCACACCGGGCCTCAGAATTGCACGCCGTCTTCGCACCTAACTCTGGAATTATTCATAGGAATATTTAAAAGTCTGACAGAGCCAAAACCTGAGTCTCTACATTAAGTATACCGGTGGATCCATGATAAACCAAGCGCATTTAATCCCATGATATCTCTCCAATGAATTGGGTAATGTGATGGATGAAAAAGATAAGGTTTATCCTATAAGATTTAGGGAATAATCTATGATGGTATTCCAAACATAACCATGAATGTTACTACCTACATAGTTTTGAAAGATACAATGTAATTATGATATGGATTCAACAAGTTACCTTTATGTTTTATTATTTTTATGAATTTTTTTAGTAATCTTATGATTACATGATGTAAGCTAAATAGTTTATATTTTATGGGCGAAAAGTATGATTTTTTTTAAAATGTTTTCATGTGTTTTAAATATTCATAAAATAACTATTTTATTCATTATTTTATATTCCTTTTTGATATTTTTATGCTCATCCCATGTTTTTGAATTGTTTTCCACAAGGTATAAGGATGATTAAGAGGAATGGTGAAATAAAGAAGATTTTTATGATGATTTTTATCATGAAAAAGAATTCATGTTTTATCTTAAAAGGTTACGATTATGAAAATAATGGTTAGTTAGTAGAAGTGTCTGATTTGTGATATTTGAGATGTTATGAAATAGTTATGTCCTACTTATTTAAAACTCTAGACTTGAAAAGATACTCAAAGTGAATTAAATTCAATTGTTGAATTATCTCAAGAATAATTAATGTCTAGGGTCGGGGCCTTATAACAGTTTATTGTCAGACCTTTCTACCAGAAAGGGAAGCGGGCTACCACTCCATCATGGGTACACTGTTCTAGAGGTGTCCGACCTAAGAATTATCCTTAGGGACTTTGACCAGGGAATGTTCGTGGAGTTGGTCAATAGTCAATGGCTAGAGGAACTGGGCATGGGTAGTTGCACACTTCTGAGGCAACAATTCCGGTGGGGATGGGGGTTTTTCGAGGTATGATCAATCTGTTTAGTAATATTGTGCGTTATTTGTTTTATTACTGAGATTTTCATTTCTTCTTTACACCTAATATATCCAATTCCTTGGGACTGGATGTAGAGAGACTTTCAATGCCCCTTGTTTTGAGCACTCCAGTTTGAGGTCAGATGAGTCTGTTAAATGTTTTCTGGGGATGTAGACTGGTGTTGGGGCCACATCAGTCTAGTGGTGATATTCTTCTGCAACAGATGGAATAATATGATGTCATCCTTGGCATCTATTGGTTGTTTTCAGTGCATGTAGTTATCAACTGATTCTGGAGGAGAGTCATATTTTCTAATATTAATGGCCCAAATGTAGCTTTTGTTGGTGAGAACAGTCATCAGTAGGGCAGCTGACATATGGAGCCTCAAATTTATGTGTTAGCCAAGATGTCAGATGGTTCAACGGGTGCTGAGATGGTCGAGGTTCCAAAAGTTTTCAGGGAGTTATTGGATATTTTTTCCAAAGATGTTGTGACTCTACCCCCTCAACATCATGTTGATTTTGGATTTGAATTTCAACCCAGTGAATGTCTGACTTCGATGGCTCCCTATCAGATGCTTCCTTTTTATTTGAAAGAGTTGTGGATTTAGGTTGATGAATTGATGGAAAATATTTTTTCCAGACATCTGTGTCACTGTGGGGTGATCCAATCTAGTTTTTGAAGAAGGAAGACGGTGGACTGAGGTTATGCATAGACTACCATAGACTAAATTCGGTAATGATCAAGAACAATTACCTTCTTCTGAGAATAGAAAATCTTCTCGAATAGCTAAGGGGACCAATATGGTTCTACAAGATCAATTTTTGGTCTATATATCATCGGTTGATGGTGAAAGAGGATGACATTCGAAAGAATACTATCAGGTGTAGGTATGGGCACTTCGAGTTCGTGGTCAAGCCCTTCTCCATTTCGAATGCACCAGCCAAGTTCATCTGAATCATGAACTCTGTATTCCCAAAGTTCATGGACCCGTTCATTTTCGTGTTCATCAATTATATTATGATCTACTAAAATTTTGAGTAGGATCTCGTTGAGCACATCAGAACAATCATGGAGGTCCTCTGGAAGCACCATCTCTCTGGTAAGTTGTCCAAGTGAATGTCCTTGACGTGAGAGGTGATATTCCTTGAACATGTGGTGTCTCAGCATGGGATAATAGTAGAACCACCAAAGTTTGATGTGGTAGTTTCTTGGGAAGAACCCAAGAACATGGAAGATTTTTGCAGTTTCTTGGGTCTATATTGTTATTAATAGAGGTTTGTACCAGACTTGTCTTTAGTTTTGTCACCATTGATATCTATGACCAGAAAATCCCAGGCCTCCGTATGGAGTGATCAGTGTCAAAAATCATTCATCTACCTAAAGGCGAAGCTCGTTAGTTCACAAGTGTAAAGGTTTCTAGAGTAAGGGGTGACATTTGACATGTTCTATGTCTCTTTTAGTCTATGATTGGGATGTGTGTTGATGCAGTAACATGGAGTGATCTTTTATGGGTCTAGGAAGTTACATCTACATGAACGTAACTATGCCACCCATGATCTAGAGCTTATAATGGTCATATTCACACTAAAGTTGTGGTAACATTACCTCATCGGGGAGAACTTTGTGGTCTTTATAGATCATAGGAGCTTGAGGTATATCTTCTCCCAGCAAGACCTGAACTTGTAGTAGTGAAGGTGGATGGATTTTATTTAGGCCTATTACTTCAAGATCTCTTACACCTTAGTAAAGGGGAACTTGGTGGTTGGTGACTTAAGCAGGAAGTCACAGAAGGAGGTAGTTTTGGAATCCATGGATTCTTGGAATGAAATAGAGGAGTTAGAAACTTTGCATCTGGATGCGAGAGTCGATGGTGGAAGAGTAAGTCTATTTCAGATGACAGTGTGGTCTTCCATGCTGTGGTAGGTGGAGGAGTCTCAGTGGAGACACTCAGAGGCTGAAGTGATGCGTGATCACACTATCTAGAGTGATGCTCCAGAGGGATGGTTGAAGGACAGTTAAAATCAGATGTTATTTTGTGGGAAGCTATTTTTTCCAGGGGAAATTCTCAAGGGACTTCTCTGTGAGTTCCATAGCTCACCCCTAGTGGTGTATCTAGAATTTTCTAAAATGTAACGATGCTTGAGGGATCAATTTTGGGGGCCCGGGGTGATGTGCGAAGTGTCCGAGTTTGTCGAAAGGTGCCTTGTGTGTCAGAAAGTGAAGGTTGAGAACTGTGTTCCCAATGGTGTCTTGTAGCCCTTATACATTCCTGAGTTTTATAGGTATGACATCTTAATGGATTTCATCATAGGATTACCTCAGACATAAGGAGGATGTGATTCTCTATGGGTAGTAGTAGATCGGTTGATGAAATCATCACACTTCTTATCAATCAAGGAGTCAAGCATAGTGGATCCCTTAGTGAAGAGGTATGTGGATGAGGTGGTGTGGCTGCATGGAGTTCCAAGATCCATTTTCTTGGACTGGGATACACATTTTACATTACGAGTCTGGAGGGGATTGCAGCATGCCTTTGGCACTCAGTTACTCCTCAGTACTACTTTACATCCTCAAATGGATGGATAGATAAAGACGACCCTCTAGATGTTGGAGGACATTTTATGGACATGTCTTATACACTTCATTGGGTCTTGGGTATGTTATTTTCCCTTGGTAGAGTTTTCTTTCAATAATAGCTATGACTCTTCCATTGGTATGGATCCGTTCAAAGCATTATACTGGAGGTTGGGTCATTCACCCTTATGCTATATGGAAGTTGGGGAGGTAACAATTCTTGGTCCGAACATGGTGCAGACTGTGATAGAAAAGGTGAATCTTTTCTATGAGAGGATGAAGGCAGCACGAGACTGACAGAAGTCACATGATGATTATTAGGAGGAGGCCTTTGGAGTTGATGGTTGGGGACCATGTATTCTTGAAGGTTTCCCATCAACGTTGGTAGCGAAGGTATGGAAGAGGGACCAAGTTTTCTCCCAGCTTTGTTGTATCATTCAAGGTGTTGGGATGAGTTGTCTAGATGGAATATCAATTGGGGTTTCCATTGAGTTTGGAGAGTATTCACAACATCTTCCATGTATCTCAACTGCATCAGTATCTACACGATGACTCCCACGTCATTGACTTGGGAGAGTTAGATATCTAGGATGACATGGAATTTTTAGAGAAACTAGTAATAATTAAGGATCGTGTGGATTAGGTGCTTCATGGATGGAACATTCCATTGGTTTGTTTATTATGAAGGCATAGTGGCCTCGAGGGGAGTACTTGGTTGTGAGAAGCCCAGATTCTTTCCCAATACTCAGATTTTTTCTGAGTTTTTCTATTGTGTTTTTATTTATTCTTTCTTTATGATGTAATGCTTGACCTCATTTTTTGTGAGATAAGTTTTTTCCATGTTCTCTAAATATGTCTGAAAAGTCATTACTATGGGGAGGGGAGGACCAGATCTGTAATCAAGAAGCATTAATTCAAATGTGATTGAACCTGTGCGGGTGAGTCTGTGCCACCCAAAGAGGACAATATCGTCACATGGAGAAAAGATCTCCCTAATCCATGTATCTGGAGAGTGTGACCTTTAGTATTATTTTTGTTTTTTTGGGGCAATAAAGGTCAGTGAGGTGTTCTTGGATGTTAAGGATTTCTCTCCAGTCTTTGAACAGCATAGGGTGGTTTTTCCCCGAGAGGTATCTTACAGGGTGGTTGTTCGGACACCTCTTTTTATGATATTAGTTTTAAATTATCCTAGATGTGAATAGTTTGAGATTTATCTGATGTAATTACTTGAATGTCCCCAGGCCATTCCTTTGTAAAAATCTAGTTCTTGCGATGTTCCTGGGGGTCGTAGTGGTTTGTTTTGGGAGTTTTCCAAAAATCCAGTTTCATGAAATAGTTTCACCAAAATGGTGGCACTGTGATAGTGGAACACCAAGATGGTGGAACCATTATAAAGGCACACCAAAATGGTGGTACTAAAATGGTGGCACACCAAAATGGTGGCACACCGAAACATGGAACACCAAAACAGTGTCACACTAAGATGGTGGCACTAAAATTGTGGAACACCGACATGATGGCACTATAACGGAGGCACACCGAAACGACGAAATCATAAAAGTGGCACCATAATGGTGGCACCGTGACACTGGCACATCAAAATGTTGTTTCACCCATTTCTAAATTTCCAGATTCCTCAGTTTTTTGAGTTTCTTCCCTCTTATGTATTATTTTATATAAACAATGTTTAAAGCCTTGTTTGGGTGTTTTTAAGGGAATTTCACAGGATATTAATTGTATATTTAATATCCTAAGGCTCTGAGGACATTGAGATACTCAAACCATGTGATCTTGAAAAAAATACCACGTTAATGACTTTTGAAATCATCTCCTGGGTTTTAGGATCTATCCATTTCATAAACAAATATATCTTCTTCTTTTCTTCCCATTAGCGCACCTAAAGCCTTCCACTCTAGAGGATTTATGTTCCTGTGCTAGATCCCCTCCTGTCCAGTTTTCTTGAAGTTTTCTGCTACTCGTGCATCCCTTTGTTTTGGAACAAAGAGGATTTTTGGTCGCATATAGTTTCAAGTAGGTATTCTTATGCCTCTATTTATTTTTTTATCATGCGGGGTAGGCGTAGTAATGTTATTTTTTGAAAACTGATGAATCCAACTTTTAAAAAAGATGAATGATTTTACGAACATGTTAATAGGAAAGGAGTGGATTTATGTTGATTGCATGTTTTATTTGTTATCTTTTTTGATAATGTGATCTATTTTTTATACATATTTTTAAAAATAATTTTCATTGGTTGTCTTTACCTGTGCATGGGTGAAATTTTATAATTTTTATTGTTTCCTTATGAATAATTAGTGTAAATATCAATCTGATTAATCATGTATACCTGATTAAATGAAATGGATGCCCCAGGATGAAAACCCTCATGTGATCACCCCTATTTATAAAAGTGGATTTAATGAAAAATGTTTACGAAATTTGAATACATAATGTTTGATAGGTGTGGATATTTGATGTGTTTTGTTAGGTTTTGTGGCTTTGTGTGGGTTATGTGGTGCTGTTATTGGGAACACAATTATTGGTACATGGGTGGACAGAGGAGTTGGTTCTGTGAGAAGGGTGTGGTATGTGTGCGCATCGAGGTTGTGGTTTAATGGTGGTTACTATGGGATTTATGTATGGGGTGGTATGAGTGGTGTGTTGGTATCTAAATTAGATAGATTGATTAATTGTTGAATGGCTAGACATTTTATGAAGTGGGACTGCATCTAAGAAATGTTTTCAATGTGAGGTTGTAGGACTGGGTTGTTTCATGACTTCATGTTTATGGATGTGTTGGGTTGGTGTTGTTGTGGAGTGTGGCTACTTGTTCTAGTTGGGAGAGGATTATTGAGTGGGATAACTTTGAAGAATGAAAGTTGGAATTAGTTGAATGGGTGACTAGGAAAAATGGGGTGTGAAATCGGACTATATGTCAGTTGTTCTCTATTTTTTATGAATGGGTGTTAAAATTTATTTCCTTACCTTGGACCCTACTTCCTTGTTTGTCCTGGTAGTGTTTAGTGGCCTTTAGCCATATAAAAATGGTTGTAGATGTTGTGCTTGTTAGTTACCTAGGTAGGGATGGAATGAATAAATGAATAATTGATAAATATAGAATAACTTTTTGATAAATGGATTGGATGGGGGTATACTTCCCCTTATGTAACTGACTGTCATTCATGTCGATATGTGCATGTAGGGGTAGCTGCAAAGGTGGTTTCTGTGGGATAGTTTCTTTTTTGGAATCCCATAGGTTAGGCTGAGTGTTTTTATAACTATTTTTATAAACTTGTAGTTCCTTGTGATTTTCAATATGCTCCCCACCCATGTAGTGCACTATGTTCCAAACACCCCCATTTTAAGGGGAGGGTGTCTTTCCCAATATCTCGGTGGGAGGATGGATGGTTTCTGAATTTATTTCTCATAGCCTCTTTTGGATCATACCACTCAAGCATATCTGGACAGGCTCTATGGCTTGAGGATTACTATATCAAAAGATATTTCGGGAAGGTTGGGGTGTGGGTGAGAGGCCTAGGTGTTTTCAGGCGAAGATTTTTTTTTCGCACGCGTCTTCGAGATGAGGCCCGGGTTTTTTAGGGTGAGAGTTGTGGTTGTTATAGCCCATGGGTTTGTGGGTAGGATGTGTAGTGTGGTTGTGGACCAGGTGTATACGGGCATGATTTGTGTGTGTTTTGAGGCTCAGGTGTGTATGGGATGGTTGTGGCAGTGGGACTTTATTTTGGAAGAGTGGTAGCTTCAAGACGTTAGCCATTTGGAATGAGCAGATAACCAGTGGGAAGGTGGTGCAGGGTACCCAAATCATTGATGTTCTTATATTATTATCTTAAATGAATTGAATTATTTGCGGGGTGTTCCTTGATGAGGCAGGGATGGTTAGATTTCATTGTTATGAGTTTTTGGTTTCTACTGTTTTCACAGGGTAATGAGTAGGCTTCTCCCAATTGCGCATGAGTGAATTAGGTTTCCCTTCCGAGTATACTTCTATGCTCACCCTACGATATAAAATTGTTTTCAGGTGTCTAGGAGGACTTTGACGACCGTGGTAGACTTTACTAGATCAGGCATTGGTATAGTTATTGTCGTGCTGCTTAGTATCTTTCTTTTAGTACTTTCTTTGGTTCTATGGTGGTACTTTTGTTGCATTTTACATTTAAATCATGCATGGGTGGGATTTTGGTTTCCATTATATGAAATTTTGGTGTTGTTTGAGAATTTTATACTCTTATCTCTCAATCCTATTTTCTCAAAAAAGGGTAATGCCTTACATTTTGAGTGAGATTCTCTACCCTTGACGCTAGTCTCCACTCTGGGGCCTATTGAAGGTCGTACTTGGGGATCAATTTTCTCTCCACAACTTGAATAAGGAAGGGCATGAAACTGTGTTTCCCATCCCTCATCTTAAAAAAGGTGGGTCATGACACCTACTAATTTAGTAAATAAGTACATAACACATTTTTTATTAAGGTTATTCTCCTTATTGATGAATACATAACCTCTTTTATAGGTTTCTATCTTGATTACATAGTCCCATTCTTATTATCAAAACAAACTCAAGTAATTGTATGAGCTTGAACTCGTATAAATGTGTAAAAATCTTAGTTTTTGGAGATGGTAAAAATCCTGACCTTGTTTGAATATTTGACTTCTTTCTAAAAAAACTAGAGAAACTAGGAAGTTTCTAGAAAATTCCAAATTACAGGTCATGTACCTTAAGTACACACCTTGTACCATTTCCCGTGTGAGAAGGACATACATGGTGTGTAGGGCTTTTGGTGTGGTAGAATGTTTTTAGAATGTACACATTGTTTACTATTTGTACACTCCATGTAGAGGGGCTGTGTATGGGAAGATACAGGGTGTTTTGGGGATGTTGGACAGGTAGAGAGGTACACGCCGTGTACAATAGGTACACGCCATGTACTATAGTTACATGCTGTGTAGTATGAAGGCAAGTCCTCAGAAAAATAGCAGTCATCACATGAATAGTAAAATGATACACGGTGTGTAGTCTTAAGTACACACCGTGTATTTTATTTTTTTCGCTAAAATGGGAAGTAGCCTCATTTTGAGGCGGAAACCCAAACCCTCAACGAGTTTGAGTGGGGAGAGCCGGCTAGAACTCAGTTTTTCTTTCTATCATCTATTTGACCTCCGTTTCTATCAACGTCAGATGAGTTAGAACCCCCTCAGTAAGGCCTTGAGTCTTCTTGAGTCGTTCTTCTTGATTTTTTTCTAAGATGAGTTATAAGGGTATGACCAGTTTTGATTATTTTGTATATCTATCGTATCTTAGACTTAATTGGACGTTGTTATCAGAGGAGGATCATCATAATATTACGAGGTAGGTGGTGCATACCTATTTTAGTGTTTTCGTGGAATTTTTTGTTGCATAAATTTGGTGCGTTTGTATTTTGATCGTGACCCTAATTTACCTTCTATTTCAAATTTAATTGTTATTTGACCTATGACATGCATTTGGGTATATCTTGTTACCTTTTTTTCTTAGGAGGGGCCAGGCAAGTGGTTGTTTCTCATTGGAGAATTTTGGATGGGGGATGCCAAAATGGTTATAATTGATTTTCATTGGTTAAAAATATTAAATTTAGGTTATTAAATTTTGATTACATTATTTGGAGGCATTCAAGACCTCAGTGCTGTTGCTTGATAACCATTGGGCATGTTCAATTCAACTGTTTAGTTTGTTTTTCCTGTTTATGTGATTTTTTTAATTATGTTATATATGTAAATGCTAAATTTCATATGCTGGAAACTTTGGGTGGTGTTGGACATGGCTCAGATATTTCTTTAGTTATATTGATCACAGTCTAGGCTTGGTCTGGATTACCATGGGTGGTTTTGACTATGGGATTGGGCATCATGGACATCGGGATTGAGGTAGGGTGACTGTCAGGTTGGGCGTGGCCCAATTTAATTGGATGGTGAGGCTGTCAGACTTGAGCGGCATGGTCGCAGAGACACTAGGTGTTAGAGGTGATGTGGCTTGGGTACTATTTTGGTGATTACCGCTCACACAAAACATTGAGTAGTGTACACACAGAGAGACTCTGTGATGAGGTGGTTTTGACCAATCATGTGGGTAGAGGCCACCGTTAGTTGAGGTTTAGGTACTATTGGTTTGGGGGTGTTTTTCATAAGAAGCCATGTGGAAGGTGAGGAGCCTTCAGGGGATAGCTTTTAGGCTATCGGGATGGATAAAATGGCTCTCCATTATTTGAGGGTAGATTTCGTCGTCCCTACAGTTACTTTATTTATGGACATACATCGTTGTCCTTATGGTTACTTTATTTGAGGGTATACATTTTTATCCCTCTGGTTACCTTATTTGAGGGCATACATATTTTTTCCTCTGAGTTACTATTTCTTGGGGGTGCCTTCGGGATGTTGGTACTTGAGGCATTGGGTGTCAGGGGCACACGGTGCCGGGTTACATGATAGAGATTCTAGCGTTGGCTGAAGAAGGTGACACTCCATGGTGGCTGCTAAGCACCAGTGGAGTTTGTGTTTGGTTGTGTACATCATACTATTTACTTCATTCCTTATAAATGCATTCCTGATTAAACAATTATATTAGGCATGCACCATAGAGTGGTATCCTATTAAGATTTGTCTAACACCCTACATGGGCCCTTTGGGACGCATGCAAACTTTATGGATTTATATGCAGGAAAGAGGTTAGCTTCAGGAGCTGGACTACATTAGATATTTCATGGAGATGGTAGGTACCTTGAGGTATTTCCTAGCTAGAGTTTACTTTGTTTTTCCTTCTTTCCTATGTCATCATGCTTACTTATTTAATAGCTACGTTTAGTTAGCCATTGTCTCTTTTACATATGGATATATATGACCTACTTTGGATGTATGTTTGTTGTTAAGTTGTAGTTACAAGTTATCATCATGCTCTTTTGTTTACTTTCTTCTACTATTGTTTATATTTATTTCTTCCGTTGTTTAT
Source organism: Viscum album (assembly GCA_963277665.1). Classification (NCBI taxonomy): domain Eukaryota; kingdom Viridiplantae; phylum Streptophyta; class Magnoliopsida; order Santalales; family Viscaceae; genus Viscum; species Viscum album. Next base: position 279,629,759 of record OY728165.1, on the reverse strand, counting down.
CGATATTGAATTTTCTTCCACTCTTCTGGTCTGGTTCGAGTCTGTTAAGTCATTTATTCCACTACATCTTTATTTTTACACTCAGACCAGTACCATTATCATCTTTTGAGAGGGTATAGCCTCCTTATTATACCTATAAGACCCTTTCTTCTATTCGGTAGCCTTTGGAATTCGGGGATTTGCGTCTAAGGTAGTAACACCCGACCCGTTTAGCACTATTCTGGTGGCTGTTTGGGTCCGGGTTGTTACAAAGTGGTATCAGGTGAGTTCTTGACGGGGATTTAGTAGCAGTGTCTTGCAGGTTACTAATGAGATTGAGACTTCACTTTTTATTTTTGTTGGTTTTGCTATTTGGGATATGGTATACTAGAGATAGGTTGTTACTAAAACTGGGTTTCTAGCTTGTGCTTGGGTGCATACAGCCCCAGGTACGAGTGATGGACTAAGTTTCCCTAGGTGGGAATTGTTGTTTTTCTTTTTCTCAGATTACAATTTAAATGATTTCCACCACAGTGGATCACTTGGTGTGTGATTTAATTGATTGTGATATGTGACCCTTGACCCTGTGAGGTAAGGGAGTATTGGACCTTGGCCCGATGTGGAAAGGCGTGATTGTTTGGATTTTTATTGGCACATTATTATGGTATTTCAATTCCATAATTGCATGTATGCTTTGTGAAGTGATAATATCATGTGATTAATATCAACAACCATGCCTTATATTCATTGGAAATGTGAATAGGTGAAATCCCTGATAAAATTTCTAGATATCTCCAATGTGTTATGTCATGCTTTATATATTTGTAGAATTGCATGTGGTAGTATTTTTTGGTCTGGCACTTGTATGAGAAGGAAGATACTATGGTTGAGGGGATTTTGATCACCAGGATTGGGTGACTTGATCGTCAGTTTGAGGCAACATTGGTTGTCAGGATGGGGATGACCTGAGGTACTTTTGATACATTACTCTGTTGAGAGGCGGTTAAGGAGGCCATGAGGCTGGGATGTAGTGGGAATCAGTTACGGTAGGAGAGAGTAAGTGTAGTAATTATGCGCTGCATTTTACTACTTTCCCTATATGCAAGAATATATTGTTACATATAAATATATGGGTTGCCTGAACATTTATGGTATCAGAGGGTTCATCTAATATGTCTCGATGGAGCATCATAAAGGTGGTGATACAGTGCCGCAGGTACAGGAAAAGGTTCAGGATTCAGTGCGGGTAGATCATGAGCAGCATGTACAAGCTCACAAATATAATCAGGTTTAGGATCCAATGCAGGATGGACAACAACTGAGTTTGGAAGTGTTCAGACCATGGATCGATGAGCATCTACGAGCTATCCTGGTATGTGTATTGTACGGGATCGACAGAGGTGCGCATGGTACATAGCCATCTATGGAATATCTGACACGAGAGTTCCAGTTGCAACACCCACCACTTTTTTAGGGTGAGGGTGGTCCACAGGTGGCTGAGAACTAGATAGAGAGCATGAAGATGATCTTTGAGAAGCTTGAGATGCCTCCAGGGCCGAGGGTCAAGCTTGCGACATACATGTTGTGAGGACCAGTAAGTGTTGGTGGGATGTGCAGGTTTAGGATCACTGACCTGAAGGGATAGCATATAAAGACTTCGAGGATAGGTTATTCGATCACTTTTACCCAGAGACGTTGAGGGAAGAGAGAGCTTGGGAGTTCTTGAGCCTTCAGTTGGGAGACATGTCTGTCATGGACTATACAGATAATTTCCCTGAGTTGTCTCACTTTGCACCTAGTATGGTAAGTGATGACCCAACAAGGGTGAGACACTTTGAGGATGGATTATGACATGCCATTTGGATCCATGTAAATATAATTATGTTGGGATAATTCTTAGAGGCATTTAATCAAGAACTCATAGTGGAAGGTAACCAGAGGGATAGGCCTTAAGTTGGTTGGGTGACAGCTTCAGGTGATTGTTCAGATATAGGGAAGAAAAGGTAGGATGAGTTTTAATAGGTCAGTCAGGCCAAGGACTCAGCTAGACCACCTCGTAGCAGTTCTTCAATGGTTTTCTTTCAGTGTGGACAACTAGACCATGTTCAGACTCAGTGTGATAGGCTTCCAAAGGAGTGTCATGCATGAGGACAGGTTAGGCATCTAGAGAGGTTCTGCAGGCATCCTTTTCAGATAGTAGGCAGGTAAGGGCGAGGACAGACTGTGGCATCTGGAGTTGGTTCAGGTTTGGTACCATGAGAGGGTAGCCGAGTTTCAGCTTCTTGCAGAGGACATGACAAAGAAAGTGAGACCCAAAAGATGGGTTAGTGGCTGGTGACTAGAGAAACATCACCGGGATGTCAAGCATCAGTCAGTCATACATCAGGCCAGGTGCTCTCCTTGGAGATGCCAGGGGATGAGCAGGCTAGTGAGCCGATGATGGTTAGGGGTACACCGTGAGTGTGGCCGTGACTTTTTGTTTTCTTGTGGCATGACCTATTGAATCATGTCTATTTTGAGTGCATGAGGTGAAAAATATTTATATGGACGGACTAGATGCTGGTCAGTGGGATTCGTACCATATCGGGTGTGTGATATATTTATATATATGCATGAGATGCGTGGCATCGGGGAAGTGAGGATGCAGGTTACAAGATGTTGCACGACCATCTAGGCATCGTGGATGTGGGTCACTTGAGATGTTGTGGCATCGGGGAATCAAGGATGCATGTTACTTGAGGTGCTAGGCACCAGGTTCTTTTTGAGCATACATGAGATATAGTACCTCGTAGAGGCGTACACTAATGCGGTGCGGGAGACGATGGGTGTCAGAATTGACACGAGAGCACCAATGAGGTGCAGGCGTGACGATGCATCATGAGAGGATCATGAGTTTGGAAAACAGGTTAGAGAACCTTTTGTTTTTTGAGTATTTTAGGGTTGAGACTGAGTTAGTAAATTCTTAATGTGGGGAGCCCCCATGAGGAATTTAGCCAGAACCCTTGAGATTGGGAAAGTTTGGGTTACATTGATCAGGGTGGTATGTTCGATTCCATCTATGGGATTCATTTTATAGCTTGGGGACGAGGTATATTAAGGTGGGGAGATTGTAAGAACCCAATTTTTTTGGAGTGGGTAAAAATCCCAACTTTGTTGGAATTTTTAACTCGTTTCTAAGAAAACTGGAGAAACTGGGCAGTTTCTGGAAAATTCTAGATTACACATCTTGTGCCTTAAGTACCCACCGTGTACCATTTCCCATGTGAAAAGGCCATACATGTTGTGTAGGACTGTAATAGGGGTAGGATGTTTTTAGAAAGTACACACTGTGTACTATTTGTACACGCCATGTAGAGGGGCCAGGTATGGATAGATACATGGAGTGTTGGGGATGTCGGTCGGGTAGAGAGGTACACCCCGTGTACCATAGGTACACACCATGTAGTTAGTCGAAAAGTCCTCAGTGAAATATCGGCCATCATATTAAAAGTAAAATGATACATGGCATGTATTCCAAAGCACGCATCATGTATTTTCTTTTTTTTCTCACTAAAACTGGCAGTAGCCTCATTTTGAGGCTGAAACCCAAACCATCGATTGGTTTGAGTTGCGAGAGAAGTACAAAACTCATTTATTCTCCCGATCTTCTATTTGAACTCCATTTCAATCGAAGTCAGATGCGTTAGAATCCCCTTGGTAAGGCCTTGATTCCTCTAGAGCTGTTCTTCGTGATTCTTGTTCTAAGATGAGTTATAAGGGTTTGAGAGTTTTTTATTCTTTTGTAGATCTGCTGCATTTTATACCTAATTTGAGGCTATTATCAGAGGAGGATCATCGTACTAATATGAGGTAGGTGGTGCATACCTCTTTTTCTATTTTCGCAGTCTTTTGGGAGGCATGACTTTGGCACATTTTTAGGTATTTTGAGTGTGACCCTATTTTACCTTCTATTTCTTTTTTAATTGTTATTTGACCTATGAGATGCCTTTGGGTATTCCCTATTACCTATTTTTCTTGAGCGGGGTCAGGTAAGTAGAAGTTCCTCATTAGGCCATTTTGGTCGGGGATTCTAAAATGGTTATAATTGATTTTTATTGGTTAAAACTATTGTTTTTAGATTATTAAACCTTGATTACATTGTTTAGAGGCATTGAATACCTTGGTACTATTGTTTGATAACAATTGGGCTAGTGCAATTGAACTATTTAGATTATTATTCCTGTTTATGTGATTTTTTTAAATATGTTATATATGTAATTACTGAATTGCATATGCTGCAACCTTTGGGTTGTGTTGGGAATGACACAAATATTTCTTGAGTGATGTTGATCATAGGTTAGGCTTGGTCTGGATTACCATGGGTGGTTTTGACCATGGTATTTGGAGTCATGGACATTGGGATTAAGGTAGTGTGACTGTCAGGTTGGGCATGGCCTGATTTACATAGATGGAGAGGTCGTGAGACTTGAGCGACATGGACACAGGTACATAAGGTGTCCGAGGTGTTGTGGCTTGGAAACTATTTTGTTGATTACCGCTCACCTGGAACTTTGAGTAGTGTGCACACAAAGAGACTCCATGATGATGTGGTTTTTACATCTTGTGTGGGTAGAGGCCCCTGTTAGTTGTGGTTTAGGTACTATTAGTTTATTGGTTCTTTCCGTAGGAAGCCACATGGAAGTTGAGGATCCTTCAGGGGATATTGTTGAGGATATCAGAATGGGGGGAAAGGATCACCATTATTTGAGGGTAGATATATTTTTCCCTCTGGTTACTTTATTTGAGGGCATAAATCAATGTCCCCCTAGTTAATTTATTTGAGGGAAGACATCACCGTCACTCTGGTTACTTTATTTGAGGGAAGACATCACTATTCCTCTAAATTACTAATTCTTAGGTATGCCTTCAGGATGTCGATACTTGAGAAACACGGTGTCAGGGGACACATGGTGATGGGATACATGACAGAGATTTTGGCGTTGGCTGAAGATGGTGACACTCCATGGTGGCTGCTGAGCACCAGTGGAGTTTGTGTTTGTTTGTGTGCATCATATTGTTTACTTTTTTCCTTATAAATGCATGCATGCTTAAACACTGAAATTTGGTTTGCACTATTGGGTGGTATCCTACTGAGATTCGTCTCACACCCTGCACGGGCCCTTTGGGGTGCGTGCAGACTTTATGGATTTACATGAAGGAAAGAGGTCAGCATAATGAGTTGGACTGAATTACCTATTGAATGGAGATGGTAGGTACCTTGAGGTCTTTCCTAACTGGTGTTTTCTTTGTGTTTCCTTCTTTCCTCGATCAGCATGCTAACTTGTTTTGTAGCTACATTTTGTTAGCCATTGGCGCCTTTACATATGGATATGTATGACCTACTTTGGATGTATGTTTGTTGTTTAGTAGTAGTTACAAGTGATCATCATGCTTTTGTGTTTACCTTTTGCTATTTTTGTTTATATTTATTGCTTTTGTTATTTATCTATATTGAATGTGATTCTTCTCTACATGTATTTTTCGAGTCTACTGAGTCATTTTTTCCATTGTGTCTTTATTTTCACACTCAAACCAGTTCCATTATCATCCACCAAGAGGTTATAGCCTCCCCATTATACCCATAAGACCCTCGCTACTTGTCGGCAACCTTTGGCATTCAGGGAGTTGTGCCTAAGGTAGTAACACCTGACCCATTTAGCACTGTTTGGTCGGATGTTCGAGTCTATCGATTAAAAATTGCAAGCACTAACAAGTTAAAAATATTCATTAGAAAACCAAACCATACATTCATGATTAATTATCACTATTAAGAATATAATCCTCCACATTAACTTTAAATGAAGGTATTCTTCCTCTTTCATTCACAATAATCATATCCATCCATCCTCAAATATTCTACTTCTATGAAATAGTGTATCGATTCTTCATATCAAAATTGATTAACAGTTTTCTCCATCATATAACATATTATTTATATTCACTAAATATTGTGTGGATATTATCTTGGAATTTTTTATATAAACCACTTTAAATAATGGTGGCATGGAACGACTCATTCAAAGATCATAAACAACGATTCAAAGCATCATTAAAATTATTTTTGAATGTTTTCTTAACTCTGTTCTTTTTTGGGAACTATATTTGAATTATTTAAATACTTAACAAAATTAAAGTCCTTTAAAAATACCATTCATTAAATTCTATTGATATTTCCACCTATTCATGGGGGAATGGATCCTATAGAATGTGACATAGAAGTCCCTCAACACCATATTCTCCCTCAACAGGTTACTTGTTGATCTTTTCCCAGATCATGATCATGGGATTGATCATGATGTTTGATCCATGAAGAAAAAAATAAAATCATTATCAGATTAAATTTTACTTCACATATTTAAATCTAGAAACATCAATTTTTACCCAATAGAAACATTGACATTTCACAAATTATTAAATCCTTATGATCATCTTAAATGCTTACGTTGAAATCATTCATTTAATGAAAAAGATTATGTTCAGTGTAAGGATTACACTCTAAATTTTTACTCTTATCACAAAGGAATATTCTGATGCTTTTTCTAATATTTATACCTCAACTCAAAGTCTCATTTCAACTAAAAATTTTGTGCTAAATCTGTACACTCAAGCTCAAAGTCTTAGGCTCTATTAAGAAAGACTTTTGTTCACAGACTTTGACTTTTTTTTGAGTTTCATCACTATGTTTTATACATTATTTATATAAATTTTGTGCTTCCTCAAATAAAACACAACCCTTATTAAAAAATTATCCAAGGGGTATTCATAGTGACTTTTAATCACAACACACCATGGATGGAATCTTCATGGATTCTGCTCATTCATCATCCATTCACGCTATCTTTCAATATTATATCCAATAACTATCTATGTTATTCAAAGAATCCAGTCATAAAACTCTTTCAAAACTATTATAAATAGTTCTATCAGCTCTAAAACACTTTGTATAACTCTATAAATAGTATCACATCAATCATCTGACTAAAATAGGAATTTCTAACAAATATGACAGCATCGTCAAAGGTTGAACAAGGAAGGTGTTGATCCAAAACTACTTTGAAATACATAGAGAAAGATTTCAGTATATCTTATAGGGTTTGAATGGTCCTATTAAATGGATCATCTATCTGAGGATAATCTATCACATTAAAAATCAACTTAATTTTCAATGATTGTAGAAGAGTTCTCCATAACATTGATGTAAACCTCAGATCTCAATCAGATATGATTGAGAGTGGTACTATATAAAAACTTATCCATTAAATAATTTATATATTTGAAATATTATAATGACAGAAATATTCTGATTTAGAAATTAATTATTATGAATTCCTAAGGAAATTGCTTATAACCCAGAAAGAGTTATGGACTTTAGATGTTTTTGGCAGTCTGATGATGAAATCCATAGCGATGTTTTCTCATTTCCATTATGGTATGGAAAATTTTTGTAACATCCTATTATAATTATATTTCTCAGTATAAAATTTTTTACATACCATGAATCTAGATACATAATCCTACTATAACATATTAATTTTTTAGTGGAGGCTGTTTAGTAGTGGTTTAGTAAACCGCCGCTAAAAAAATGTAACTTATTTCACAACGGTTTATTATGAACTGCCACTAAATATTACGTTTTTATTAAAAAAAGGGACACTTTATCCCCCGTTACCCACCCTTATCCCTGGAACCATATCCCCCAAGCTGCCTCCCCCCACCCCAACCCTGAACCCTTGCACCATTTTGCTTCCCCCATCATTAGCGCTTGGGTATCTCTTGATCCCAATGATCCCATGCCACTCGAGCCCTTATCAGTGTTACGGTCACAACTACTCAACCTATCTCCCATACCCTTTCCCTCACTCGGGTCATCATCCTTGCCCGAGCCCTCTCCAAATCGTTTCCTTCACCCAAGCCCAGGCTGGAGGTAAGGTCATATAGGTTTTATTTCTCTCTTCCCATTCATTTAGAGTTTTAGTCTTCAAATTTTTCTCTCATTTTTGATTAGTCTAAGAAAATTATTTACAATTATGTATATGACTTGATTATATTTTCAAAAGTGAAGATTAATTTAACATTTTAAATTTAATTGTTTTGAAAATTTCAATATAATATAATTTGTTGATTTCGAATCATGAACTAGGTAGGATGAATTTAATCTGAAATAATAACATCCTACTACAGTATAAGTTGATTTTTGATAAAAAGAGAAAATTTTCAAGTTTAATGATGTTCAATGCTTTTTCTAATCTTATAATGTCGAAAATTAACTAAAATTATATGTTTTTGTTGGATATTTTAAAAATAGGTTGTAATTTCATTTTTTGTCTTATAATTATTTTTTAATGAGAAAATATGAATTAAATTTAGTCACTCATTTGTATAAAAAATAAAAAATTATATGTGTAAATGGTAATATGATATATTTTTGTGGTTAAAGAATGGAATTTTATGGTTGTTTAATAATGTGGGTTAGACTATCAATATGACATGTTAGGTTGGGATTTTTAATACATGTTTGGTATAATCACATATATTTTTAAATTTGAAATCATTAATTGATTTTAATTTTACATATTGAATAATAAATTAATTTTATTTGATGTTAGAAATGTGGTATAAAATGAAATATATTAATTAATATAAGGTAACATGTTAAAATAATACTAAAAAATCATTATTTTGGTTAAAATATATATTAGCTTAATTTTAAAGAGATATTTAATTCTAAATCTATGCATTAAAATCAGAATAAAATATCATTTTATATGTTAAATTTTTTTTACACATGAAATGAAAAAAATGAGATTATACTGAGCATTTTAAGGTTTGATTGAAATGGAATGGTTTTTATATGATGTATATTTATCATTAATTTAAAAATAATGAATGATATAAGATTTACTTTTTTGGAATAAAAATTGAAATTTAATTTTATAGGTCAAATAGTTTATATATATGAAATGAAATGGATTAAATGTGTCAATGATAATAATATAAAATAAAAAATACAGATAATGTGTGATATATCATTGAACAATAAAGATATAAATTTATTTAAATCTTGGATGTTAAAATTTTATTTAAATAATCATGGATTTCATTTGTAATATTTTTCATTTAAAGTGTAAATTTGTGAACTTATATTTTTTTGGATATGATTGATAAAAAATGTATGAAATTATTTGGGAATCTCACCAGTCATAGGCTGAGTTTTAATTAAAGATAATGTATTAAAATCATGTTAAAATTAAATTAGTTGATTAGGGTGAATGTTTGGTTTAGTTTCAGTATATTAGATATTGTGCCTATTTCCAGAAAATTATTGAAACAAATGAAAAATGTGGTTTTATGTGGTGATATGGATGAATTAGTTTAGTTATATTCATTTATTTGATGTATTAGAAGTATGAATTACCTAATGCATTTCCATGATTTGTATGGCTTTTTGATATTGTGTCCATGCTCGATCATTGAGATAAATGTAAAGGAATACTAAAATAAAGAAATAAACATTTTCAATTACATTAATAAATTATTTATTTTATTAGAAGGTAAAATTAGAAACTAGAGAAAACCAGGTAATTTTTATTTAATAAAGTGACGATGTTTAATTCTATTTGGATGTCATAAAGATAAATACTTTTTTAAAATTTTAATTTCCCATGAATTGCACTTCCTTTTTAAAATAATACAATAATTTTTATAGGATATGGTATTGAATAATTGAGGACAAACATTATGTTAAGTATAAGATAATTTTATGTTTCATTATTTGCTATATTTTTCATGTATATTTTTATATCATTTCTTCAATAAATTAAACCTTTTTTCGAATTTTTATTCATGATGTATTTGAAGTTATAAGGAAGGTTGAATTACATTTAAAATGAACTTATAGACATGTCATTGTATGGTTAAATTTTAAATGTCTTCCATCTCAAATGTTTAATAAATTATGAATGATTATTATATTCTTGAAGTCTAAAAGTAAATTTTTTTTTGTTTAGAAAATTGAAATTTTATCACTGTTATTGCATTGAAAATTATATATTTATCTTTTTAATTTTGATTTAGATGGTAAATATTCTACTAAATTTGAAAATTAATTTAGAAAATTGAAATTAATTTATTTTTTATTATTATTGTTGAAAAGTTTTTTAATTGAGGCGATATTTTTTGGTATTTGTAAATTTTAATAGAAACAACTTTAAGATTGGATACTTTCTTTACCGGATATGGGTTGGTATATAATATATAGGCCTATTTCTCAATTTTGGAAAACTACTCACTATCTAACACCCCTTTATATTCCCATCGATTATCTATTCATTTAATGAATATACATTTTAATGAAATCTTGGATCAGCTTAATTACAACTGATACCAAATTTACTACATTTCACAAATATATATTTTCCTACATAGTAATACTTATGTGTTTTAATTTTTTTAATAATGTGTAGGAATATTGTGATATATATATATAAAATATGGATCACATTACCGAGGAACACACCTTAATATGAAAAGGGTTTGGTGGGGTTTTTAGAATTTTCAATTTCAAATTGGTCTGTTAATGGGAGAATAATATTTCCATGTCTTCAATATTGATTTAAAATATGGTTAAGGAGAGATGATGTGTTGGGAAAAAATCCATCAAGGTATCATTGAATCATTTTTGAGGTGATTGTGTATGTTGAAAAAGTGGACATCCGAGTGGTGATTGCTGACAAAGCAAAACAATGACATACGAGTTTGTTGAAAAAGAGGATTTCATGATGGAATGTTGAGTTCAAGATATGAGGTCAACGACCCATGTTTGATTCAAGAATGTCGACAAAAGGAATGGATGATCTGGAGGCGGTACAAAAGAACAGATACAAGGTGGCGCCATTTTCCAGTGTTGGCCAAATTATTGGGCCTGAAAATCGTAAAATGAAGAAAAGTGGTTTTTGGAAAAGAGACTTGCGTTCCGTGTACTTGAAGGGTTGGAAACTTGCACGCCATATTTTTTTCAAGATCATACCATCAAAATAGGGAAAAGAAACAAGTGTCGCGCAAGTATTGGTGGTGTCGTGCAAGTGACTTGCACGCCGTGAAAGAGACTTGCGCGCCGATGCCTTCGATGCTTTTGAACTTGCGTGCCTGTGATTTTTAAATATCATAAGATCAAAATATGGAAAAGGAAATAGGTTCGCGCAGATTTGGAATTGGGTCACGCAAGTGACTTGCAGGGGAAGAGGCCTGCACACCGAGACTTGCACGCCGAGGGTAGACTTGCGCGCCGTCCCGTAGGGGTGACCAAATGCCTATAAATACTGGACCACCCCTCTTCATTCCTTACCGGAGTTCAACACATTGAATATTCAGAGCTCCCATCGCACAGGTGTGGTGGTCGCGCAGGTCGTGTTGTGTCGCGCAAGTGGGATTGGCGCACCAGTGTTGGAAGTTGCACGCCAAGTGTTAGTTGCACGCCTAAGGTGGTTTAGGTGAGGAAGGAAGTGAGTCGCGCAGGTTTAGAGTTGCAGAATCTTGAGTCTCACAAGTGGTTGAGGAAGACTTGTGCGCCAGTTGTGAATTGCGCGTCGATACTTGTGCGCCTATATAGACTTGCACGCCACGTAAGGTTGAGTCCCCGACCGTATTTTCGGGCCGCGTGGAAGCTGGAAGATTGCCCGATTCCTTTGGTGCAAAGTGAAATTCATCTACAGGTAAAAGCTGGACTTCAACAAAGCATCTACATATAGAGGAAGATGCTTTCCTTCATGAAAATGAAGTGACCTACAGGTCTATAAACTGTGAGTGGATCCTTTCTGACGCAGTGAGCAAAGTAAGAGGAAGAAGGTGATCCTCTCCACCGGCAGTGAGCCAGAGAAAGAGAAACAGGGAGTGACCCTTGGGAAAGTAGTGAGCTGACTCTAAATCTTATAAAGGTAGTGAGCCTGGGATAGTGACTATACCCGAACTTTGTAATCCACAGCTAGTAAAGTTTAGTGGATATTGGTACGACCGACAACTTTTTGGTGTATTCTCCTTGGACGTATCCCAGTGCGGGTGAATCAAGTGAAAATCGTTTTGTCTTGTGCATGCTTTACTTTCTGCTTACATTGTGCAACAGGAAAGAGAGAGAATAGTGTTTTTCTTAATAGTGAAACAAGATCAGAACGGGTGTTAATTTTCAATTAGTCATACCATGATTCATCCCCCCTCTTAGGGTATTCAGCCTTGTGGACTTAACATGATGCTTATGAACACTTTATATTGAATCAATTCTAAACTCAATATTTTTTTTGGATTTGGCATAGATAATTGAACATTATAGAAAGTTTGAGCACTGATGTCAATTGATATAATGATCTATCAACTTCATCAATAATAGAAAATGAAACAAAAAACCTTTTAAATGACGCATTCAGAAGTGAAAGACAAATATTTCAACATCAAAACATATTAGAACAACAAATTGAGGGTGCTATAAATAGAAACTTGACAAGTGATGTTTTGGGACTGTAGGAAAACAAGATCAATATTATAACATATCACTGGATCCTCCTCTTAATTCTCTGCATACTATTGTAAGAGTAAATTCACTAAGTAGACAACTATATATCAGGGTATAGTTGATGATGAAAATAAAGAGTTGTATAGTGGATGTTTGAAATATTCAAAACATTCTATTCTGCTAAAGTTGTACCATATCAAATGCCTATGTGGAATTAAAATACAGTTATGTCAATGATATTTGAATTTTTGTTTGATACATTTCCTAAAGCAAAGATACCTGAGTCTTTTTATGATATTAAAAAAGTTTTTAACACTATTGGACTGAATTGTACAAAAAGGTTATGTGTTACTTTCCTCCAAATCCTCTATTTCAAAGATTATTCATGTAATCGAAAACCACCAAACACATGAAGTGGAATTCTATATATAATAGTAATGATGATTTAATCCTAAATCTAAGTGATTCAAAATCAGTGAGGAAATTTGATTCATTACATCCATATTTCTCATCAAATCCTATGAATTTTCAATTTGGATTGGTTGTTGATGGATTCAACCCACATTGGACTTTGATCACCAGTTATAGCATTTGATCTGTCGTTTTGATCCCTTACAATATTCATTCGTTGCTGTGTATGCAACAAAAAAACATATCACTTCAATGGTGATTCTTACAAAACAATTCCCTGGAAATGATATTGATGCATACTTGTAGGCTCTAATAGAAGAATTATTGGATTTATAGAGAAACATTGCTGAGACATATGATGGATCTTCTAGAATAATTTTCAAACTAAAAGTATCTCTAATGAGAACCATTAGTGAATTACTTGGACTTGGGAATTTAGATGGTTAGAACATGTAAATTTTCTTGTATTTTCCTATTTGTAACTTTTATTTTGAGCCCGAATGACTACCTCGCAAAAAAATTGTGCTTATTGGGTCATCAAATATTTATTGATGCATCTCATAGATTTCAGTTGAACAAGTCCAAATTCAATGGTTCTATTGATTGTAGACCACCTCCAAAGTTGGTGGCAGGTTCTGAAATGTTGTCACAATATGGAAATGTTGAAATAGAAGTTGGGAAGGTTCATCATTGGAATGATAGTGGGAAATGAGTTTGATGTTCCTCATCAAGTGAAATAAAAAAATAACAATGGAAGAAAAAAAGTATATTCTTGAAACTTTTGTAATGGTAATATAATTTTTTATGGAATAATACTGATGTTATTCTTATTGACAATATTTTTTGGGAAAATTTAATCTTCACATTGCTTAATGAGAATGGAAAATAAAATGATCATCTCAATTCTCGAAAATACTTACAACCAATGAACCTAAAGTGTGATCTCTGGCTAAATGAGAATAGAAAGTACGATTTGGAAAATTTTGTAATGAAAAATATGGATAAAGATACATTCCTTGAGATTTTGAAACACGTGAAGGTGTCAGATGAGTATTCAAGTAACATCTCAATGTGTTTTGACTTAAATCATTATAGGTTACATGGATTGAAAAGCTATGATTCACATATTTTTTTAAAGTAGATACTACCATTTGAATTGCAGAAATTATTACTTGAAAAGGATATTTTTGTTGTACTCCAATTTTTTACATTATTTAGACAACTATGTGAGAAAATTATATAAACATTTGAGCTTGAAAACCTTCATGAGATATTTTTGGTGACACTTTATATAATAGAGATGATATTTACTCTGTCGTTTTTTTACTATCATAATGTATTTAATTGTGAATTTTCTCAAGGAATCTAAATTAAGAGGCCCTGTACATTATCTATAGATGTATCCAATTGAGATTTATTTTATTTATATATTTTTAATATTAAGTACACAATTATTTTAACTTCATTAAATACACAATTATGTTTTATTTATTTTATTTGACATATATCTTGGGAATCTGAAATCATACATGGAAAATAAAGCTCAACTTGAAGGCTCTATTTCTAAAAGATATTTGGTATAAGAGTGTCGTAAATTTTGTTCTGAATACTTGGATGATATTAAGACAATGATCAACAGAGTTTGACATGTTGAAGTGACATCGACTCAATATCAACTGCACAGGAAATAAAAAATCTTTCATATTGTTGGTCGCTCAGTTGGGAGGGTCTCAAAAGTTATAATGATAGAACTGGAAGTATTACAGGCATGTAGATATGTGCTGCTGAATAGTAAAATTATAGATCTATTTATTTAAGACCTTAGGATAAAAAATAAGTGACTAAGGGTAGGCCTATCATGAAATGAGAAAGATATAACAAAATCTATTAATAAAAATCTTGTAGAATGGTTTTCACATCATGTAAGTTCATAAATATTGCAGTTAATATAGATATTAGGTTGAAAAATGTATTTCGAAAATTTCACAATGTATATTACATTTTATAGATCATGAATATGGATACTTGAGCTGTGTTGTTAGCATATTTTATGTTTATGGCATGAGGTCCTCTAAAACATGCTATAATGTTTGAAGCTTACAATGTGAATCGATACAAATTTCATATAGTTGATCAGGAAGAGGGTTTAAAAAGATATAATAGTTGTATAATTACATTTTTCATATTGGGATACTGTAGAAATTTAACTAATATTTTCAAAATAAACTACCATGGTCATTTTCTAGATTTTTTATGAACATGAAATTAGGTTCACACATAACATATTTATCTCATGTGATATAAAGCTTTACCCAATCCATTATAAGGATATAGAATTTAAGAACCACCCATAAAATAAAGATAACAATACATAATTTTTCTATTACTACTTAAAAACATTCATCAATTTATTATATCATCAACCATGGAAAATAAGGAGGTCTCATAAAGATTTCATAATTAATTAATTGACCCTTAAGAAAGAAATTAATTTCATAGAATAATCCTTAAAACATCATTATAAAAATACATACAAGGAAATGAAGTGGATTATATCATAGGATAAAATCCCCAATAAAGCATAAAAAATACTTAAAGGATGTTGACATGGATGAAAAATTCTTTTAAAAGAACATTTTAGCATTTATTTGAAAAAAGTAACAATATCCTTTTCATTCTATATCATTAAAAATTAAAAATTCACTTAATATGTTGAAAATTCATTTATATTTAAATAAACATGGGAAATTTTAAAATTATATTCAAAGAAAATAATGGTCGTGATGGTAGGAAAAACTATTCATATAAATTATGTCAAAAGAGAACATTATTTTCATACTTTTTAAAAAAGTCAAAAGCATGTCTTATGTAAAACATTTGAAAAGATTAATTTTAATAATTTTTAAAGAAATTAAAATTTAGTAAAAATAATACTTATAAAATATTTATATATTGATAAAAAATTTCATAAAACATATTTAATAATATATACATGGAAGAAAAAGTTAATCAACTAAATAGGGAATAATGTCAAATTTTTATAAAAATATTTTCCTGGACATTTTAAGTATCCAAGAGAAGAAAATGATACAAACACTTGAAAAGTATAGGAATAACCATAGAATAATAAATTATTTGTGTTTTAAAATTTAAGGATCATATAATTTCCCTTAATGTAAATTTAACATATAAAATCTTAAAGAGTAATGAGATTGTAATATAAACCCATACATCAGGTCTCGCTTTACTTCATACGCATTAAAACCTACTATATAATAAATATATATTTATTATAAATATATTCCATAACTATAATCATATTAATATTAATATATATTATTGAATTAAAATATCTAATTACCATTTTATTAATAATTCGTCACAAAAATGAACATTCAAGAAAACTCATCTATTTTACATGCATGTTTTGGTTTGAGGGTTCTGGCCCATACACCTTGTTCTTGATTTAATTAAATATTGAAAATTAATATTTTAATAAGTATAATATTTATTTATTATATAAAATTTTATTAATATTCATATAAATCGGTGATGAAAAAAAAATTCATCACTTCATGGAGATTGTAATCAGTACAATGCACATGTGATGTTTTTGATTTTTGGTGGATAGAGAACAAGAAAGATGTATAATAATTCAACTTTATGTAATAATGATTATATAATAAATATCATGTATACTCATAAAATATCTCCTCACTACTATCTATGTAAAGTTAAAATGGAAAACAAATCTCATTGCTATATAGTGATTATATCCTACAAGTACGCATGAACGGTGTTATAATTTTATAATAGATGGTAAAGAGTTGAAAAATGGGAATAAAATTAACATAAAAATATATAATAATTGTTAATTTACTAATAAAATCATTTCATTATTGTTATATAATATTTTAATTTGGTTTAACAGGAAAGAAACATAAAAATAATTGGTAAGAACATATACCTCTTCTTTGGGAATCTTTCTTTGTCTTACACATTAATAATTATTAAGGTGGTATTTTATAAAGATTTAAAGATATATAATAGTACTAGGTAGTTTTGTAGAGTGTTTTGACTTATATTTTTTTGATTTAACTAGCTCACGTGGTGTAAATAAGATAGGATTTGTGGTTCCCTCTATAAGTGTGGGGAATGGAACACTTATAAATACTTAAAACATTAAAATATAATAAACTCATATTCAATTTAAAGTGGACGAAAATAAATAAAATTTTGAAGGAAATATAAGTGTAACTAAAAATCCAATAAAAATAGTATTTAGACATGTTTTTAGGGATTTTAACCTTTTTATTTTTTACTTTAACCCCATGTTAACACTTTGAACCTATACCATTGTAATGAGTTTTTACCACCGATACTATTCCTAAAATAAATTAAATTAACCTCATTAATAAAATTTAATATCTTTATTAAGAATATAGAAAAAGTTTTATCAGATTAAATTTCATTAAGTGGAAAAAAATTATTCCAAAATAAATGTGCCAAACCCAACAAAAACTAATTTTTGATAAATGCATTTTTAAGAATAAAAACAAATTTATTCTTATTAATTGACTAGTAAAACCATTATATGAATGTAAATATATTTTATTGAATATATTATTTAAAACATTAATTAAAATCATTTATCAATACTAATTAATTCAATTTATTATGAAAATAATACACCAATCACAATAATGAAAATTTTATTAAAATAACTCTTTTTACTGTCAAATGATGTTCTCGTCACTTAAAACCAATTTATAATAAATTTTTGATTAATTATTCATATTTTGTCATTAAATAACAATATACTTTTTCAAAATACTAGTTCATTTGTGATTAATAAAAATAATATATAGAAATATACAATACTTTGAAAAATGATCTTTTTAACAAAGTGGTGATATTTTTAAAATTTAAAACTGAGTAATTATTTATTATACATTAATGAGTAATTTTTTATTTTATAGGTATATTATACATATTTTTCATAATTTAATTATTCCCATTTATACCTACCAATCCAATGACTAGGCGATAACAGTTACATTTAATAATAAAATTTCAATAGTATATCATGGTTTGTTTTAGCTCGATGTTGCATGTAAAAAAGATATAAAACAATCTAAATTTATTTAATTATAAATATATCCTAAAATATTAGAGTGTTAAAACCACCTACCTTAATCAAAACTATTTCCTTTAATTCATAGAGCGGCCATCACTGCCTGTGATCATTCAAGTATTATACATGCTCGCATCAACAGACCAAAAACATAACTCAAGTCATAAAACCCATTTCAATTAATTATAATAATTAATAATTTACTAAACTATTTAAAATTAGATTCAAAATTATATTAGATTAGTAATGAATTTTTAATAACTCACTCGGAGACCTCTTCGCACTGAAATAATGACCAACCACCTATGGAAGGTTCACAGTATGCTCCATACAACTTACCAAGAAAAAACATTAACATAAGACACTGATATAATCACCAATTTAATTTTATTTAAAATAATTTTAGTTATAACTCTTAAAAATAAATAAATTAATATACCTCTTATAAAATGATGTTCGAATATGTGTGATCATCTTTCTAGTATTCCATCTAGCCATGACATAAAAAAGCCATACAATATTGGGATGATTCCACCATGATCTAGTGGAATCTTCTCAAGAACCCTAATTCAAATTTTCAAACATCTATGGCGATTAAGTGAAATTAAGAATGAATATATGTGGAGGAATAAATCACCTTAAATAATTTGTAAATGCCTCAAAAATACCAAACATTTTAGAGAGTCAGACGGGGAAGGAGGAGTCTCCCAAGAGCACAAGTAGTATGATTTTAAGGAGGCTAGATTAGGGGGGGTCAATCCCCTAAAACTAAAGAGGGGGGAATTGGGGAATTCATACAAAATTAAATGGATAGATAGGTCACTAAAACATACACCATGAAAAGGTGAATCTCCAGGAAACCCTCCAATGACCCCCAAAATTTCGACCATAATAGGGAAAGTATATAGAATCCCACCTTTTTATCATATAAACATTCATTACATTATACAAAACTGAGGATCTTTAAGGATTAGTGTCTTGGAAATCAGGAACTTATTAAATGAGAAAAAAAATTCTTCTTAAACACTTGAAAGGCATCTTCATTTGTTTATCCTATGTTCATTATAGCATCTGATAACCTGGGAGAATACATAAATGGAAAGGGTGAGGAAAAGGCCCAGTAAGGGAAACAAGGAAAACATTTTACATGAGAACTTGAGATACATCAAAAGTCATGAAAAATAACTTTAAGGCATGAGAAAGAGATCATGAGGCATATCATAATAAAAATAACATGTTTCATAACTTGAAGAAGTAGCTACAACATTTAATATAGACAATAAATTCTGTTTCACCAATGACCATCCCCAAGGTTTCATTAAAACTTATCAAGGTTATTCACCAAGGTATCAGTCAAAATGGTCATCTCTAGAGATTAAGTCTTTACCCAATGTATTGGAGCGCTACCAGGGTGCACCCTTAACATGTATTTATTATCATGTGATCCACATATATCATCATCAATCATTTCATAAAAAACCCATATAGAATAAAAGAAATGGGTTTCATTTCATAATCATAACGTTTTAAAAACTGCTTTAAAGACATGATCTTTATGTCACTTTAAACCCACAGAAAGGGAAAGGGGGTCTCATGCATGTAAATCCCAGAATTTAAAAATATAACATTTTGGTATATATTTGAATACCAATTTATAAGAAAGATATTTGAGTATTTACTTAATAAAATAAATGAATTTTAGAATAAGAGATAGACATTTTGAGATGGAAATTCTACAGCATAACGACTATGTTACGAGGTTTTAGAAAACATTGAAAAGAGAGGGTACATGAGTCACCCACTCATAAATTATTCATAACATAGTATAGGGAAAGAATATAATGGATATAATAACAAGTTAATGAAATTTGAAAGACATACCATATGAATCAAAAAACATGGAAGGAAGACAAAAATAAGATTTCTCTTATGAAAATTCGGCAGCCTAACGACGTCACATAAAACTTCAAAAAAATGAATTAATGGGGTCAAATAGGGTCTCTCATCATATGAACATAAAAGATAAGTATGATAGATATAGAGATCGTACCCCAAAAAAATAAAAAGGAACATGAAAGACTTGACGAGAAAATAGAACTTGAAAATGAGAAGGGAGAACGAATCCATTAAAAATTCGGCATCCTAACGACGTCAATTAAACTTCAAAAAAAAAATGAATTGACAAGATAAAATAGGGGCTCTTATCATATGAACATAAAATATCATTATTATAGATATAGAGATCATAACCCAACATAATAAAAAGGAACATGAAAGACTTGACCTGGAAATAGATCTTGAAAACGAGAAGGGTGAAAGAACCCCTTAAAAATTCGGCAGCCTAACGGCACCACTTAAAACATCAAAATACTGAATTGAAAATATAAAATAGGGTCTCTCATCATATGAAAAAAGGACACTATGATATATATATAGATCATACCCCAACATAATAAACAGTAACTTGAAAGACTAGACATGAAAGTAGAACTTTGAAAAAATGAGAAAGGTGAACAAATCCCTTAAAAATTCACCAGCCTAACAGCACCACTTAAATATTCTTAAAATGAATTGATGAGATTAATAGGGGGTCTCTCATAATATGAACATGATAAGGGCAGTAAAAGTAATATAAAAGAACATCCTCCAACATAAGATCATGGAGGATAAATGAAATGACATAAAAGAGATTACTTGGAAAGAAAGAGAGAGGTAAGATCCCTTACCTTAAAACATAACTCTTAAAACTCAAAAGTTGGGACCTTGAGGGCTTGGTGGAACCTTGGAAGGACTCCTTTGGAGGTAATGATACCAGAGCTTCATTGGGGGAGTGTTGGGAGTCGAATGGATGAGAGGATGGCTTGGTATTTATAGGGAAAGTGAGGGGACAAGGCATTAATGGCGAAGGGACACCTCATGGGTGGTTTTGGAAAAACCATGGGCTTGCCCATGGTATTTTCCCATGGTATTAGCCACTTGGGACACAACATACCTTATATTAATATTAATAATTCGACCATATTGATTACATACTTAATACATCATTTAATGATGTCATTAAACACTAGTAACTTAAAAAATGTTTTTTCACTATTCATCGAAAATTCAACTTTCTCAGAAAACTCCCAAAATTTCACCTTAACCAAATATCGATGATCTGATTTCAAAAATGAACTCCATTTTTTAAAAAATATTTTTAAAATATTTTTAATTTAATTTTCAAATAAATACACTATTCACTGAAAATTCATTTTTTTCTGAAAAATCTCCAAAAATTACCTTAACATAATATTGATGCTCTGAGTTCAAAAATGAAATACATTTTATAAAAATAATTTTCTAAATATTTTTAATTTAATTTTTAATTAAAAAACACTATTCAGATGAAAAAACTAATAATTGACTACTAATTTATGAAATCATTATTTAACCATTTTATTGAATCACATTTTTAATCAAGGTGCCTAGATTATATTAATACTTTATTTAAGTGATATTACTAATACATTTGATCACATTACTAATCCTAAGCATAAAATCGTTATTCATAATATACCATTCATCAAAAATTATGTTGATCTTATTAGACTCCAAATTTCGTACTGAACATAATTGTAGAAGACCATTTTTTGAAAATCATTTAACCTTTTTAATTATTTAAGGTTTACATAAACATTTTTTAAAACATCCTTTCTCTAAAATTCACCAATAATATGCATACTATATTTATCCGGACATTTGAAAATTCATAAACTTCATCATAAGAAGAATGCAAAATTTTTATTTAAAACAATGGATTACACAAGGAAGTTACGGTCTCCTTACATATCCCCTTATCACACCAGCATAATACCTAAGTGTAAGGTGTGCTAAGGTGAGAGAATCTTGGGGTGGCTCAGCCAACATTGCACGAGTAGTAATTTCTATCAGTTTGGACTTCTCGCGAAGGCGATTCTATTCTAGCTTCACATGATGAAGTTCAGCTTGGGTTTGGTCCAGAGCAAAGCCCAATGGTGTTTCCTCCTTCCCAAGTTCCGTTAGATGGGCTTCGATCAGTCCAAGACTAATGGGTGAAGCCATCAAATCTTTTTTCTATATTAATTAACCAAGATCACTTATATTTAGAGACAAAAATCGAAATGTTTAGTTTCCAGCGGTTATATTGACCAATGGTCATATAACAGTCAAAACCCAACAGTCTCATTTTAATTATACTCATGTTATCAAATGAAACAGTTTTTTAGTATTAAAAATAAAATAACACACAAAATTAGGAAACCAGATTTATTCAAAATTTTGGGTCGTTACAATCTTCCCCCCTTAAAAAATTGCATCCTCACAATTTTTAAAAATTGGGTTTTGAAATTTCATTGAAAGTCCCACACCAGAAAAGGAGTCATTACAAATATTACTTTAATAGAAACAAAGGGAAGTACAATGGTCACCCGAGTTAACCCACACTAGGATTCCATGTAGGAAAACATGGACATGGAGGAGAAAACAAAGGGTCATGTTCTGAGGGAGAGTGATAGAAAAGATGATTAGGAGAAAGTTAACAATAAGAAAATCACAAACTTATGATGGGTTAAACGGTATTTGATTTCCCAGTAGGAAACGTTAAAAGACACCATTTTTTACATTCCTTTTCATAGTTTTCAGGAATTCATTTACTACATAGAATAAAAACACAGGGAAATATACCTACCTTCAAGTAGAGTTTCGTCCTTTAATAAGTTTCTACCAAAACTAATCTTTTCTCCAAAAGATGAGCATTCAAAACTACTTGGTCTCATAAAAGCATAAGAATCATCTTCTAGAGAATCACATAATCCACCAACAATTAACTATCGATTTCTTCTATTATCCCAAAATAGAAAGGGTAAGATAAAACAACTCTTCAAAAAGAAATAATCCCATAGGAAGGGAAACTTCTTTAAATCTTCAAAATTCCACGGTACTACCCAAAGTTCATCATAGACCATTCCATAAATAACTATCCTTAAAATTCCTCAAAATAAACCAAACTAATATTGAAACCCAAATACAATAAGGATTTGATAACATAGTCTTCCAAAATAAACTTCATCGTTCATCTCCAAACAACATCAACCACTCCTAACATCTTATATTAAAAGTAGCTAACCTAAACATATTTTACCCAAGATAGGTTAATCATTTCCATAAGTAAACTAAATTATTATAATTCCAACTTAAATTAATCGATTATTCAAAATATATTTCAACCTTTACTCCTCAAATAATATACCGTAGTAATCTATTTACCTCGATCATATAGGGTTCCCAAAATAGTGAACGTCATCCAAAATAATAATCATCTTCTAAATCCCCTAATCAACTTTATCAGATGAACATCCTTGAGACTTTGTCTTTTTCTTCCTTGATGAATTTGGGCATTCAACTAGGTACCAATTATTAATTGTGATTTTTGATATCTGGTTTGGCAAAATCACAATATGATCAACCTGATCTCTCATCATCTCTGTCACATTAATAGGGAAATCGTCACATTTCCTATAAAATTGGTTGTTGGGACATGCTCTTCCATTTCCCTCCATTAACTAAGAAAAGAAAGTACAATTAGGAGCTTAAATACTTATCCAATAATCATTAAAAGTAAACCTTAAGCATAGAAGGATAAACTTATAGAAGGAAAGTATACCCTAACTTGTGATCCCCTAGGTTCCAATTTAGGTTATCCATGATCATATATTCTTATGTGAATCTTTATTTTATTTTATATTAGTTCCTTTAATAATGGTTCATAATAATCTTACAAATTTACCAAAGCATATACCCCGGGAGTGTCGTAACCAAGAGTGCATCAAGGCCCGTTATCATGTTCCAGTTCTCGTTCATGTCTAGCTCAAAGTGGTGTTTTCTGGTTTTTACCCCTATGTACATTTGTGCCAGATCCACCTCTACCTGCTCATATCTAGACAAGGATGTATTTTCTTGGAAACCCCTTACTCAATACTCACCAAAATACCAGGAAGATTTCCTATTTTTAAACTTTTATATAGGGTTATTCCTAGAGTTTTCATATCTTAATTTCCACAAATAACTAAACCATCCTTTGATACCAACTAAAGCATCCTATATTTTTATCATATAAACTTTCATTACATTATACAAAAATGAGGATATTTAAGGTTTAGTGTCTTGGAAACCAGGAACTTATTACATGAGAAAAAAACATTCTTCTTAAACACTTGAAAGGATTCTTCATTCATTCATCCTAAGTTCATTACAACATCTCATAACCTGGGAGCATACATAAAAGTAAAGGGTGAGAAAATGGCCTAGTAAAAGAAACAAGGGAAACATTTTACATGAGAACTTGAGATACATCAAAAGTCATGAAAAATAAATTTAAGGCATGAGAAAGAGATCATCATGCATATCATAATAAAAATAACGTGTTTCATAACATGAAGATGTGGATAAAACATTTAATATATAAACTCAATTACATTTCACCAAGGACCATCCCCAAGGTGTCATTAAAAATTACCAAGGTTATTCACCAAGGTATTAGTCAAAATGGTCATCTCTAGAGATTAAGTATTTACCCAATGCATTGGAGCGCTATCAGGGTGCACCCTTAACATGTCTTTATTATCATGTGAGCCACATATATCATCATCAACCATTTCATAAACAACCCATATAGCATAAAAGAAATGTTTTTCATTTCATAATCATAACTTTTTAAAAACTTCTTTAAAGACATGATCTTTATGTCACTTTAAACCCACAGAAAGGGAAAGCGGGTCTCATATATATAAATCCAAAAATTTAAAAATATAAAATTTTGGTATATATGTGAATACCCCTTTATAATATATATCTTTGAGTATTCACTTAATAAAATAAATGAATTTGAGAATAAGAGAGACACATTTTGAGACGGAAATTCTGCAGCATAACGGCTATGTTACGAGGTTTTAGAAAACATTGAAAAGAGAGGGGACATGAGTCACCCACTCATAAATGATTCATAAAATAGTATAGGGAAAGAATATAATGTATATAATAACATGGTAATGAAATTTTAAAGACATACCATATGAGTCGAAAAACATGGAAGGAAGACAAAAATAAGATTTCTCTTATGAAAATTCAGCAGCCTAACGACTTCACTTAAAACATCAAAAAAATTAATTGATGGGGTCAAATAGGGTATCTAATAATTTAAACATAAAATATCAGTATGATAGATATAGAGATCGTACCCCAACATAATAAGAAGGAACATGAAAGACTTGACCAGAAAATAGAACTTGAAAATGAGAAGGGAGAATGAATCCCTTAAAAAAATTCGACAGCCTAACAGCGTCACTTAAACTTCAAAAAAATGAATTGACAAGATCAAATAGGGTCTATCATAATATGAAAATAAAATATCATTATGATAGATATAGATATCATACCCCAACATAATAAAAATTAACTTGAAATAATTGACATGAAAATAGATCTTGAAAACGAGAAGAGTGAAAGAACCACTTAAAAATTCGGTAGCCTAACGATGCCTCTTCAAACTTCAAAATAATTATTTGAAAAGATCAAATAGGGTATCTCATCATATGAAAATAAGCGATCAGTATGATAGATATATAGATCAAACCCCAACATAATAAAAAGGAAATTGAAAGACTTGACATGAAAGTAGAACTTTGAAAAAATGAGAAAGGTGAACAAATTCCTTAAAATTTCGGCAGCCTTACGGCAGCACTTAAACATTCATAAAATGAATTTATGAGAGTAAGAGGGGATATCTCATCATATGAACATGAGAAGGTAATTAAGAAGAATATAAAAGAACATTTTCCAACATAAGAGCATGGAGCATAAAATAAATGTCATAAAAGAGATTACTTGAAAAGAAAGAGAGAGGTAGGATCCTTTACCTTAAAACATAACTCTTAAAACTCAATGGTTGTGACCTTGAGGGCCTGGGGGAACCTTGGGAGGACTATTTGGGAGGTAATGAGACCATAACTTCGTTGGGGGAGAGTTGGGAGTCGAATGGATGAGAGGATGGCTTGGTATTTATAGGGAAAGTGAGGGGACAAAGCATTAATGGCCAAGGGACACCTCATTGGTGGTTTTGGCAAAACCATGGGCTTTCCCATGGTATTGGCCAATTGGGACACCTCATACCTTATCGTACTATTCATAAGTCGAAAATATTGATTACATACTTAATAAATCATTTAATGATGTCATTAAACACCCATAACTTAAAAACTGTATTTTCACTATTCATCGAAAATTCAACTTTCTTAGAAAAATCCCAAAATTTCACCTTAACAAAATATCGATGTTCTTATTTCAAAAATAAACTGAATTTTATAAAAATATTTTTCTAAATATTTTTAATTTTAATTTCTAAATAAAAACACTATTCACCGAAAAATCATTTTTTTCAGAAAAATCCCCAAAAATTACCTTAACATAATATCGATGCTCTGAGTTCAAAAATTAAATCCATTTTTTAAAAATAATTTTCTAAATATTTTAAATTTATTTTTTATTTAAAAAACACTAGTCACCCGAAAAAACAAATACTTGACTAATAATTTATGAAATCGTTATTTAACCATTTTATTGAACCACATTACTTAATCAAGGTGCCTAGATTATATTAATACATTCTTTGAGTGATATTACTAATACATTTGGTCACATTACTAATCCCAAGCATAAAATCATTATTCATAATTTAATATTCATCAAAAATTAAGTTGATCTTATTATACTCTAAATTTCGTACTGAACATAATTGTAGAAGAACATTTTTTGAAAAGCATTACACATTTTTAATTATTTAAGGCTTACATAAACATTTTTTTAAAACATCCTTTCTCTAAAATTCACCAAATATATGCATACTATATTTATCCAGACATTTGAAAATTCATAAATTTCATCATAAGAAGAAATCAAAATTTTTATTTAAAACAAAGGATTACACAGGGCAGTTACGGTCTCCTTACATAACCCCTTATGACACTAGCATAGGACCTAAGTGTAAGGTGTGCTAAGGTGAGATAATCTTGGGGTGGCTCGACCAACATTGCACGAGTAGAAATTTCTATCCGTTTGAACTTCTCGCAAAGGCAATTCTGTTATAGCTTCACACGATGAAGTTCGGCTTGGGATTGGTCTAGAGCAAAGTCCAGTGGTGCTACCTCCTTCCCAAGTTTTGTTAGATGGGCTTCGATCAGTCCAAGACTACTGGATGAGGCCATCAAATCTTCTTTCTAAATTAATTAACCAAGATCACTTATATTTAGAGAAAAAAATCGAAATGTTTAGTGTCTAGCAGTCATATTGACCGATGGTCATATAACAGTCAAAACCCAACAGTCTCATTTCAATTATTCTCATGTTATCAAATGAAACAGTTTTGTTGAGTATAAAAAATAAAATAACACAAAAAATTAGGAAACAAGATTTATTCAAAATTTCGGGTCGTTACAAAGTATCATCCTCTCAGATCACTATTTCACATAGAGGAATCCTACCTTAGACCATGACATAAACAATGGCACAGTGCATCCCTTGGTATAACAAAAAACTTAGTAGGATCACACCATATGGTGGAAGGAAACATTTTGAACACCCAACACCTTCCACAACGACCACCAACGGAATTTTTCTTATCCTTGGTCATTTTGGAGACCCATAATAACCAATGAAGCCATTAATGAATTTCACCCTAAACACGTATCGCCACGGCGTATGTAGTACCACTTTTATTTTTTTTACTACACCATGACCACAAAAAAAAGGTGTTTTTCCTAACCATTATTGACATGGACTATCCTGAGCTTCCATGAACTCAACCAAGTGTTATCATGTCCCATATTCTAGAGAACCACTATAACTTTGATGTGGAACCCTTTGGTATAATAAGCTCCACACCATTATGATCTATGTGGTGGAACACCAATAATAAAACAACTTATAAGTCCACCTATACCAACTTAAACACTCACCCAAGAACTCTAAGAACCCAACTGGTCCTCATTCCATGTCTAAAAACATATCATTAAGATGTTCCAACCATCATAATTCCAATATGAATGCTTTCTCTCAAAATGAATCCCTCATCAACCATAAAAATTCAAATTTCCTCTAAAATTCACACCTCATAAAAGAGTGGGTCTTTACAAAATCTACACCATAACCCTTCTTTTCCTTGAGATGTCATAATCATCCTTAACCACTTATTCCAACCTATCTCAATCATCAAGTCATAACATTCTCATCATGTTAGAATCTATAGTGAAAATCGAACTTCCATTTTGAAACTCTAAACATGAGGCTCTATATTTATCAAAAATAATCCACCACTCATTACCATCACTGAAACATAAAAAATGGAACTAAACTATACCTTGTTGTACCAAGACACCATGGTGTCATCAAATGATTCATCCACAAGATTATGTCTATTCCCACTATAAGGAACCTATCATAAAGTTTGATTGCATACCATCATTCTCCCAGCCTTTAGAATCACCTATTGAAAAACATTTATAGAAATTCAATGAACTTATTGGTGTGGTTTACATCTCAACATTTTCAATTATATGTGATCACATAGGTTGGACCTCAGTTGATGACTATTCTAAAAACCACACTGCTACACATACTGATGTTCCATCACATCTCTTGATATTGATTCTTTTATTCTTCAATACATCCCGATATCATTCAAACACTACATAAAGGTTTGAACTCTAATCCTAGTATAATTACCATGTTGAATACTCAAGTATAAAAATATGTCATTATTCTCTCACCTAGATAACCCACACCTCACTAGTCTGAATCAACCTTGGATTATATGAAATCCATCCCAAGACTAATTCTAATGCATAGACTCCATCCAACATTGTATATCAATCCCAAATATGGTATTTACCACTGAACCTAAAAAAATCAGATTCAATTACTCACCAAAATATGAAATCCACCTTAACCATATAATAAACCTTCTCATCACACTCACAACCCTGTTGACATGAGGGCCATGCCTCCTCAACCCATAATCATTCCAATATTAAACAAAATTATTATACTTAATTATCCATCTCATATGTAAGTGTTAATGTGAAACATTAAAAGATACTTGGTCTAATCCCACCAGGAATGTCATCGCCATAATCTACTAAAATTTCAACCATAATGAGGGTTATACCATACGACAACTAATGTTTCACTTACCACTATAGGACCTCCATTAGACACTCCTCAAGAAAAATTTCCACAGGTTCTAACATCATATGTGTTCCACTCATCCAAATTTTTTCACATCTAGAGTTTCAAACCCTGAAAACAATCATCCGTTATGCCATCATCATCACAAAAAAACATTTCTCATCTTCTCAAAAACTAGGGCGACCGATCTTATAATAATTTATTCAAAACTATTTGTACTTATCTCATGCATGATTTCTCATGAGTCCATAATTTATATGAGTACCTGGTGTCAGCAACACATATCCCTTTGTTCTCATCGATGTTCAATGGTGTACTCTCCAATACCACTTGATCATGGAATAAAATTAATTATCCAATAAGTCACACATCATTAAACCTAGGATCATGATCATAAACTACCGAACATTCTCGTAGAATCTCAATCTCAACAAGATGAAAATACCACCAATGTTTATCTTTAAAATTTAGGCATTTCAACTATGACAAGATTTACCACATGATCACCTTAAAAATGGTATCATTTCAAAAAATCACAATAGTTCTACCTAATGAATGGAACCAAGAAAAACATAAGATAAATAGTATATTAATTTCAATATTTAGATAATATTTATTATAAATAGTCACAAAACTCAAGTACCAAAAGATTTAGTGTCATAGATATTATCTAAAAATATATATTATTTTACAACACTTGAAAACATTACTCCATAATTGTGGTACTCTAGAACATATTTAAGACATCTCACTTGATATTATCATCTTCATAAACTGGGGGAATGGAAACATAAGAAAGGGATGAGATAAAGAACTCAGTAAGGGAAAACTTATCATCAAGTCATAAAGGATTATATCATAAGCATAAGATAAAACATGAGAAGGGGATAAATTTCATTATAAATGAACATGAAAGTATGAGAGTTATCCATGACTAATGATAGAATAACATGTAAGATAAAAAAATATACCATGTAAAAAGAGTGTAAAACCATGAGATAATAAACTTAATCCATGGGGCATAATCATATTAATATGGAATTGAAATGTATTATGCCCCTAAGACCTAGTATAACAATAATTATTCGTAACAAACCTAAGAAAATGATATCATCAAATTGTGAGAATGTCTAAGGAGGACCACACTTTACATTATGAACATATCCAAGGAGGCCCTCACTTTAGTATGTGATCATATCCAAAAAGAATCACCCATTAGTGTGTGAGCATATCTTAGAATGCTCACCCTTTAGTTTTGAGCATATCAAAGAATTCACACTATTTAGTTTACGATCATATCAAAGAATCCTTAGGCTATATTATCTCATGATATATAAAACATTAACCAGTGTTTTTGATAATGATATAGGGCCTCACCCTTCATCATTCAGACATAT
Source organism: Viscum album (assembly GCA_963277665.1). Classification (NCBI taxonomy): domain Eukaryota; kingdom Viridiplantae; phylum Streptophyta; class Magnoliopsida; order Santalales; family Viscaceae; genus Viscum; species Viscum album. Next base: position 279,599,044 of record OY728165.1, on the reverse strand, counting down.
GAGAGCCACTTAAAATCAATTAATTTATCATATCACAAAAAAAAATATAAATAAAATGTGTTTAATATCCTTTTATAAATGGATTCACATAAGGGATAATTCTTAAATCCATTGGTAATAATAACATGATAAACACATAGAAAATAAATGAGTATCCAAAAATACCATGTAACTTTTAAGGAAAATACCATTCAATCAAGATAATGCATATCGTATTTACACTGTGTATATAAAGGGTATATTGTTAAGACAATAATTTCCCCAATAAATAAATATATGGAATCTCTGTGAACAATCTTCAATAATAGGAATCAAAAAATAGGATATTTATAGAGGAAAGGCACTAGAATAAAATATGTATTTATAAACCTTCAATGACTAGGAAAGACTAAGGAAGTAATGGATCATTTCCAGGATAGAAAATAATATTTCATAATACATATAGAGAAATAAGGTTGATGGTATCATTTTATTAATAAATTTGACCAAGAATATGATTTATCGGTGGATAATGAACCAGATGAAAAAAATTTTTTAGTAGTTTAAGAAATAATAACTTTAGAAATAAGAAATATCTAGGATCTTTTGAAAACATTTTAAAATAAATATTTTATAAAACAAGGGGAAAAATAATTTCCGTTATAAATACTGAACACATGGAAAGAAATTTTTATATAAAATGAAAATGGTGGAGGAAATATGTGTTCACACGGAAGAAAAAAATTGAGATTATAGATTATTTTTTAAAATTATCCAAAAAAGGTGTTCTTACAGGTCCTATAAAAAGTCATCCTCAAAAAGGTGAAGTGAACTTTTGGGAAAACAATTATGTTCTTTTAAAAGAGTAAGATTTAATAATAGTTCCTTAAAAATACATAAAGGTTACCAAAATAAATTTTTTTTGTGTAAGATAAAACACTTTATTTTAAATTATAGAAAACCTTTTTGAATATTTTGTAATATCTTTAATGAAAATTCACATTGAAAAATGAGTATAAAATATTTATTTTGAAATTTTTTAAAAATGATTCTCAAAATCATGGAAAATAACCCATATTATATTTCCTAGAAATATAGGATAACATTAGTGGTATGTGAAATATGGACAATAAAGGGAAACCATCATTAAAGTGGATGAGAACTAATCTCAATAATTGTATAATTTTGGGAAATAACATCATGAATATGAAGATATGAATTTAAATTATCACTTTGACTAGAGAGAGTATAAATTATAGTATCATTATAGAATATAATAAATTCATCTTGTAAAACCATATCCAATAAGGAATCATTAAGACTCATGAAAATAAGTTGATTTAAGAATAACCCTTACCTTGTATTCCCACATACTGGAATATGATCTAACCTCAGGTATAATAAACATAACTATATTAATAACCTATTTAATAAAAATATTAATATATATAATCTATCATAAAACCCATTTATAATTATTCTTTATATGTATATTAGTTAGTTATTAATTATTTTCAATATCTGGTGTGAGTAATCTTGATTATTTTGAACTAGTTTCATAGTATTGGGCTTTTTATTTATTATTATCCCAAATTTCATCAATCTAAAATAATATATGAAATTTTAATTGAGGTTTTATGATATTTTATAAAGTTATTACTTCTTTCTATGGCAGTTTCAGTAATGGTTATTTTATATCAAATTGGTGAAAAGCATGCTTTGATGATTTTTAATGAATGAACGGTGGTAATTAAATTAATGATTTTAATATTAATTTTACCATTAAAAACTCATATGAAATAATTATTTACTTATTTACATCATATATCATAAATAATTAAGTTATCATCATCTTACGTGATATTATTTTGTATCATTGTCGAAGCAGGTGATTAAACTGACCCAAACATTAACATACCATAATTAAAAGATCGTTATTATTATGAGAGTGGTTTATTTTAGAATGATATAATTATTAAAAAATAATAATTATATTACTAATAAAATTTTAATTTTTTTATTAATATTTAAATATATTTTAATAAATAATATCAAATATAGATAAAAAATGTGATACTTTACTTCGTAGAGGTCGTGGTCTACATAACATATTGTAAACTTTTTCATTTCTCAAATAATGATAAGTAAAGAAGGTGTAATATAATTTTTATCTTAAAATAACAATTATATTATATAGATAATATTTATTCTTCTATTTCACCCTTATATTTAGTAAATATAGTTGGGGGTGAAAAACAGAATTCGTCATTTTGTAGAGGTGGTAGTTCGTACAATGCACGATTGTCGGCTTTTTTCATAATAAAAAAGGAGAAATTTGGATAATAGTAATTATAATAGCATAAAAAAATTAAGTATACATAAAATAATTATTTCATTATATAGTAATAAAAAATTATAATTTAAAAGGTAAGATAAAATGGGATAGAATTTCAAGGAAAAAAGAGTACTCATGTTGAGAATTTTGAGTTTTCCTTGAAGGATTTCATGGAAATGGATTGATTACACTAATTACATGTGAGTAAAAGCTCATTAAGTGAAGTAGGATTATAGGGGAATAAATAAAGGTAAATTTTCAAAACTAAAATATCTTTTTTAGAAGTATTTAAGGGTTAGTGAGTGACCCCTTTTTAATTGTTGGGAATGGAATTTTTGTAAATATTCCAACTTAGTATAAAGAGATCACATTTTTTATATGACATGTGGCCCAAAATAGGAAATAATGGATTTTTTGATTATATGAGGCTGATAATTTATTAAAAATTAATTATAAACATGTTTTTAATGATTTATAATACCTTTAACCCTTGATTTATTACTTCTACTATTTTATATTTTACTAAAATGACTAGTTGTTACATATGTTATTTAATTTCAATGTATAAAAATAAATTCATAATTATTACATAATATTGAAATTATAATTATAAATTTCAAATCAGTTTTATTATATTCTCTTACTAAAGGTGATAAAAAATTATTTTAAAATAATAAATGTATAGTGTCTTAAAAAATGTAGAGAAAAGGTAACTTAAATTTTAAAATATCAATTATAGGTCAATAAACTAAAAATTATACTTCTAAATTAATAATATCAATTTTAAAATAAATATCTATTGAATAAATGGTTTTAATAATTCTCTAAATCATACACGTATACTTATAATTTCAAAAAAGTCATGGTATTTGTAAAAACAATATTTTAAATGATTCACATAAAAATAAAATGTTTTAGAAAAGTCATAAATTTTAACCCTAAGCTAATATTCACTTTGTAAATTCATAAATGATGTCCATTTTATATAATTAAGGTTCTAAAAATTATATATATCTAGTTCTAGAAAGAAAATAAAAATTTAAGGATAAATAACATTCATTGAAAATGGTGATTTAAAACACTAGGTGCTATAAATATTAATTCATATCAATTTAGAATATAAATAATTTTAATATAATACAAATTTAAAATTATTCAATTTAATTTATTATGATAAAATAGTAAAATAGTATTTTGAAAAAAAATATTACTTTTATACAAAATAATCATTAACAAATACCATTAAAATTAATTATTTTCATTCTAAATTTAATTTTACTAGTTCATTGATATTTAAAAATTTTATATTAATTAATTATACATAACATATCATATTTTAATATTATTATTATTATTACTTATATTTAATTCATAAATATATATATTTATAATAATTTAATTTCATATTTTTATTTCATGGAGAGCTATATTATTTAAAATTTACTAGTAAAAAATACATGACTTCAGTTTTCCTATTAGATGTATATACAATGACCATATTCTCAATGACTATTTTTCTAAGGATAATACTTCCAAATATCATATTTATAACGTATAGATTTTATACTAGCATAGAAATACTTATTAAATCACCTGTTCATTCCACTTTTGCTTCATAGGCCATATTACATATTTTATATTGTAGATTTTGCTTAATTCAGTCTACTTTTTTTTGGTTATTTTCCTCATTTTAGGTTTTTCCTTGGTTATTCTTCATTATCATGGTCGAATATGATCAATGGGATTTCTTATTCATTAATATTTTATTCTTTTATTTATATTATCCCCTGTTGATTTATTCGCTTATAATGGGTGTATTCTCCATGGCGAGAAGTGGTCCAGGGTGTAAAATACTTAGTTTTATATTCTTTTGTTGTAATGTTCCTCTTATGAATGAATAATGTGTTTTTATTTTAATTCATAAATTGTATTCCTTAATTATTAATCAATTAAAATCCTTTTGATTAAAAAAAATTAGAATTATAAACATATATTTTATAAAAGCAATATGCTTCATAAAAACATGGGGCGTTACACCCATACTGTAACAACCTGAACCTTATAGCTCATTTATTTGTAGGAAATATGGTTGTTGGGGTTTATAGAAAAATTTCGTATGTTTTTGGTGTATTAAGGTGGTATTTTTAGGAGTTTTGAGTTTTTTTATGAAAAAAGGGTTGTTTTAGAGGATGATGGTAAATCCCAACAGTTGATCACTCTAAATGTATCTCTCTGGTGGTATATCTATAGCTGTAGATATCTAGTGGAAAATAACTAGTAGTATATCTCTATTGGTATTTATTTGATGGTAGATCTCTCATGGTAGATATCTAACAATATATCATCAGTGGTAGATCCCAATGGTAGATTATCTCAGAAATAGATACAAAGGGTAGATCATCCTAGTAGTAGATCCAAATAGTAATTCATCTTGATGTTATATCCCAATAATATATCATTTTGGAGGGATATTCTAATGGTAGATCATCTTGACGGTAGATTTATAATTAATCCAGTTTTCTAGAAATTTCTAGTCTTACCTTTGGCATTTTTTGTGAAAAATGGTTTTAATTCATTAATTAATGAATTTTAAAACATTTTTAAAGGAGTATAACTATACCCTATATTTATAAAAAAACATGGATCCCTTTTAATGGATATATTATTTTAATTTTATGAGATCCACCTTAAATGGTCAATTAAATGCATATCAAATCTAACTGGTTTCGGTTCTTTTTTCTCAAAATAGAATACCTTTCATCCATTCCTTTATGATTATTATCTATTTATATGGTATGTTTTCAATATTTACCCTTGGAATCATTTAACCTTATTTCTAAAGTGGGTTCATGTTCCCTATAGTTGGTTTCCTCTTGTGCACGCACCCCCTGTTTTTGGTGCTACAAATTGGTGTAAAGCTTCTTTCCTCCAAGTAGAGATTTCTTCCATTTCTATATTATGTGTATCATGCTTGTAGGGGTGATTTTCTAAATATTTGAAGAAATGGTTTCATAAAAATTAAAAATGAAAAATGAATTGGTTAAATTAATTTTATAAGGGGTTGGGTAATCCAACCTTGTTTTTACCATTTTGAAATGGTTTGGTTGTCATAATTGTATGGGATAAAAGCCTTCTAAAAATTATTGTTATTGGGGGTCCTTTATTTCACTATTATGATGTGAATTGTTTAATGTATTTTGTTTTCTAGTTGATAGAACTTAAAATCTAATTGTCCAATCAAGTATACATATTCAATGAATTTGATACCCCACGGTCTTATGGATTGTGTGATAACACCCTTTTATAAAGAAGTGGAATTGAATGAAAGCTCCAATTTATAATAAATAAAATGATATGTGTGTGGTTTTTAATTTTTTTTTTGAATTTTATGTGTATTTTTGTGTGGTTGTTTCTATGCGATGCTTGTAAAATGGATGTGGTGTGATGTGTGTGTAGTGGGTTTTTGATGGTGGTTATGGTGTGGTTGTGTAGTGGGGCTATAATAGTGGAGGTCAGCTTGTTGGTATGTGTAATTTGGGATATCTAGTTCTATGATATGATGTGTTACACTAGTTTCCCAAGTGGTATTAGAATTAACATGTTTTGGATAATGGGCTGGAAATAATAAAAAAAATTAGAATGAACTTTAACAGGTTATGTGTTTAAATGGTGGGCTGTTAAATATGAATTAATGGGTTGAAAGTTTTGTAATGAACTTTTTGTTTTAATTTAAAGGTTTAGGTAATGGAAATATGTAATTTTGGTTATCTTTTAATGAGAATATGAAAATTTTCTTGTTCTTTGCAACTTTTGGTTTTGTGTGGTGCATTTAGAGGTAGTAGAAAAATGGGGGGAAGTTGTGAGTTGGTTGATACTCTTATTGTGTTCCCTTAGGTTCAGATCATGTGTTATAATAGTATATTCCATTTATATTATTGTGATTTTCTATATGTTTCCCACCCATTTCAATCACCTAGTGTCGATAACCAAATGTTTTGGGGTTGTTTTTTCCAATATCTTAGAGATGATGATGGATGGATGGCCATCCACTCTTCCCTGCTCCCTCTTCGAGGACATGAAGGCTTGCATGGGATGTGATGGAAAAAAGTGAAATGTTTCACTATCTAGATGTGATTTGAGGTAGTGTATTTGACCATGTGTCTTTTAGTGAGATATGATAAGATGGATTATGGTGAGGGTAGTGCATTGTATGGGGTGGGCAGGAGGGTTATGTTATTCATGGTCACAACACCATAATACCCTTGTTATGTAATGTGGTGTGATGGACTAGGTGTTTTTGGGTGGGATGTGATGTGATGTGATATCCCAAGTGTCTGTGGGTGGGATATTTTGTGATATGATGAGATTTAGAAGAGGTGGGAGTTCCAGGATGTACATCGTTTGGGTTTGTGGGTGGAAAATCGATGGGAAAGTGGTGTGAGGTACCCTTTATCAATATTACTCTTATTATGTTATTATACATAGATGCGTTATTTGGTCAAAGAGTCATGTTGATGATGGGTATGGTCAGTATATCTATATAGGAGATGTTTAGTTTTACTAGTTCCTCATGTGAGTATTAGTATTCTCCCTTCACATGTGCATGAGAGACTTTCGTTTTCCTACTACATATATAGATGAGATCACCCTGCATATATAAATTTATGTTCAAGTTTTTGGGAGGTATACATGGATTTTTCTGGATACTACTATCTCAGAACTTTCGATAGTTGTTGTATCACTACTATATCTTTACATTTGGGTATTTTAATTTGGAGGATTTTATTTTTATCCTATTTTATTTATACATGCATTGTGAGATGTTTTTTTGGTTTCCTTCCTATATTATGTCATAGAATTGATGGATTAATGATACCATGTCTCCCCGTCCTATTCATTATGGAGGTTAGTTACTCCCATTTATGAGATTTTTATAACTTTTGTTCTAGTTTCCAACCCGATTCCTACTAGAGGCAGGACTCAAGAGTCATTATCTCTCTACCCTCCTTGCAGTATATTCAACAGGATGGGGTCATGACAAAGTTCTATTAGAGGCTGATGGTTGAGAGATAGGATGGATTTTGGAGTTATAAATAGTGAGAATTTCAGGGGATGATATTGAAATAATTCTACTTGACCTTGGTATGTGACATAGTCCAGGGAGACCAGTTAGGACATGGGATTTTAGGGACCCCTATGAACTAGTGAAAAGACTCTAATATTATTTAATGACCAAGTTATATAGACTAGTTTCTAATATAGAGACCTAGGAGAAGTACATGCAACATGATGACTTATGTTCAAATGTGAATTGAGTGGTTTTGGTTTTGTGAAATTTTAAATAAGCTAAAATGAATAAAATAAAACATAATAAAATTATATACTATAGAGCTTATGAAATCGTTGTTTCACTTTTATTTATGAATCATGGTCATTATCTTCATGTGGATCAGCTAGTGTAGGTTTATAAGGATGACATATTTAATAGTCATATGGATGATCTGGTTGGGAATGATTGTCAGTGGAAGAGTATTTTTTGAGATTTTTATATCCAAGGTTTTGGATTGTATGACAATAGTGTTTTTGATGAGGCGATAGAGGGCCTCGATGGAGTACAATGTCCCCCTGGTAGTTAGTCATATACAAGGAGTTGCGCATCAGTAGTGGATGTTGTACCTTAGTGAGCAGAAGGTGGTAGATGTTTCACAGTCCAACTTCCAATAGGAGTTTCGTCCAGAGTTCCTTTCATTGACCATGATTGTAGTGAAGTTTTAGGAGCTACCCTACCTACCACAAGGGAGTATGAATGTGTGGGATCTTGGGATCAAGTTCAAGGAACTTCTATTTTTTCCCCTGGATCTTTTTCCAAATGAGGATTCTCGTGTGAGATATCATTATAAAGCACTCTGTCCTTTGATCTGGTATTTAGTTACTCATTTTAAATTTCCATTGTATCTAAAGGTAAAAAATAATGTGAAAGTTATTGATTGGATGCAGTCACGATGAGGTTTAAAAAGAGAGGGGAATCAATAAGGTTCTTTGGGTAGTAGAGTTTATAGTGGTAGGTCTCATGTTTAAGGGCCTTTGAGGTTTCGACTATTAGGGATTCAACCTCCCCATATTATCTTATGTAATTATATGGATATTGGTTTTCATTATCTTAATAGGGAATTCAGACCAGTGTGTTTCATCTGTGGGGTTTTTGGCTATCTTTGATATTAGTGCTCACTAGTTATATGAGCTCAATTTGGTACGGTTGATAGGTTTAGCATCATCCATTGTATAAATTACCAGCGAGAGTATTCTAGTATCAAGTGTAGTAGGGTTATGATCTATTGAGAGAATATTTGGTAGGAAGAGGGAGACCTTCGGATTTCCCTCTCCCTTAGAGAGCTCAACTCGAGTGTGGTCATGGATGTGGTCATCCGCAAAGAAGCAGAGGAGTTGGGCATGGTCAGTTGTAGGAAATGAAATCAGCAAAACTAGAGTTTCCATAGACCATTTGATGTGCACTTAGTTTATAATTTACCCTTATTTGTTCCTTTTTAGATTCATGGGCTTCACTCTGCTTTTTTTTACCCACTCCAGTCTATTCTCTGAGACTAGATGTAGATAGGTTTATTGTGCCGCTTATGTTGACTATTTATATTAGAGGCTAGACTAGCTTGTTTGATGTGCCCCCATAGATACCTTTACTTTATTTCGATGTAGTCATATTATGTCATACTCAACAATGACTAGTTTTATTTTTTGTGTGTTTTTGTCGCCTTTTTTCGGAGGAGAGTTGTATTCTTTGATATGGATTACCAGTATATAGTTTTTGTTGGAAAGTGGGTTTATCATGTTGGTAGTCAGCATGTGGAGCCCCTTATTTATTTGATGGCTGATTTTTTGGTGGAATCAGTGGACACTAGGACTGTGGGGGTTCCCAATTCTGTTTGGGAGTTTTTGGAATTTTTCCCTGAGGAGGTTGTGACACTACCCCCTTGATGGGATGTTGAGTTTGGGATAGAATTTTAATCTGGCGATTCTGTGATTTTGATGTATCCATATTAGATATAACCTTCTACATTTTGGTCGTTGAGGATTTACATAGATTATTTAATCAATAAATGTTTCATCTGACCTAGTGTTTCACTGGGGGTTGCTCTAATTCTATTCTATATAAATGAGAATGATAGTCTGGGTGTGTAGACTACTGGAGGTGCATTTAAATGGGTATTTGGTGTCTTAATAGGGCGCAGTAGTGGACTTGTTGAAGGTCAAGGTAGTTGTTTCCTGGGAATAATCCAATAATTTGGAAGAGTTTCATAGTTTCCTTGGTCATACAAGATATTGTCGAATGTTTGTACCTGATATTTCTTGAGTTTCATCCCCATTAACAATGTTGAATAGGAAGGAATGGGGTGTTGTGTGGACTAATTAACATTAGGAATCATTTAGTTATTTGGAGGGGAACTTGGTCAGTGCTCCAGTTCTTCAATTTTTGGAGGAAGGTGTGTTTTTTGAGTTGTTTTTTTTTGATGATTTCCATCTAGTATTAGGGTGATTGTTGAATCCTAATATGGAATTGATCTCATATGTGTCTATTAAATTTCACCCCCATGAGTGTAATGATGTCATCAATGATATGGATCTAGCATCAGTTGTTTTTTTCGGAAGTTGTGGTAGCATTACCTCATTGGGGAGCGCTTTGTGGTCTTCATGGATCATAATATCTCAAGGTATATCTTTTCTTGTCATGATTTTAATTTGTGACAATGAATTTGGATATATATTCTTTACGATTTTTATTTTTAGATATCCTACACCATAGGAAAAGGGAATGTTTTGGTCGATGCTTTAAGTAGGATGTTAATGAAGGATGTTGTTCAAGAGTATGGGGATTATTGGAGACAAATGGAGGAGTTAGACACCTTTCATTTAGATGTAAGTTTGGTTGATGGATGATGTTTCTTGTTTTAGATAATAGTATATTATTCAATGATGTGGAAGGTTTAGGAGAATCATTTGGTTGAGTCATAGATAGAGGTTATGCATGATCATGTTTTCCAAGGCGATGCTCTATACAGATTGTTAGAGGATGGTTGGAACCATATAAAATTTCATTGGAGGTTGTTTGTTCTGGTAGAGATACTCAATGGTGTCCTTCATGGGTTTCATATCTCACCTTTAGCATAACATCTAGTACTTTCCAAGATGTATCATAGCTTAAGGGAAAGATTACGGTGGATTATGATGAAATGATCAGTGGAAGATTTTGTTGCTTGATTTCTAGTCTTTAATTAGGTAAATGCTAAAAATTATGTTTCTTGTGGTTTATTATAGTCATTGGATGTTTTTAAGTGGAAACAGGATGACATCTCAATGGATTTATTCATAGGGTTACCCCAAGCTTAGGGAGCTTGTGCTACTAAATGGGTAATCCTGGACCATTTCATGAAATTTTCCCACTTCTTAGAAATAAATGAGTCAGGTGCATTGGATGTTTTGAAAAAAAAAGGTATGTGGATGAGGTGGTGAAGCTAAGGTATATTGACTCAGATTATGATTCATGTTTTACCTAATGATTCTGGAGGGGATTACAACATGATTTTGGGGCTCAGTTACACTACAAAAATTCTTTCCACCCTTAGATGGATGGAAAAATATAGAAGACTATCTAGATGCTAGAGGAAATTTTGTAGATGTGTGTCTTGGGATTGGTAGGATCATTGGCATGACACCTTACCTTGGATGAGTTTCTTATAATAACAGTTAGAACACATCAATTGTCATTGCCCCATTTGAGGATTTGTATGATCGGTCATGTATTTTTATGTTATGTTGGGTTGAGCTTGGGGAGTTAGTAGTTTATGGTCCTAATGTGGTGAAAATCATGTTAGAAAAGGTTCCTTTGGTTTTAGAGAAGAAAAAAGTAGAATAGGACAATCATAAGTTATATGTTGATCACAGGATTAGGCCCTTGGAGTTCTATATTAGAGACCATGTTTTCTCGAAGGTTTCTCCTTGATGTGGGAATGGAGGTTCTTCAAGGGGAGTAAGAGATTTACCCATTTTTTTGGTCCCTTCAAGGTGTTTGGGTGTATTGGTGAGGTGGATTACTGGTTGGCAGTTCCACCATGAATGGACCAGATCCATGATGTCCTCTTTGTATCTCAGCTCTTTTGGTGTCTTCACAATGACTACCATGTCATTGAAAAGGGGGAGTTAGATATCGAAGATGATGAAAAATTCATGGAGTTTCTAGTTGTGATCCAATATACTCAAGAGAAGGTGTTGCGATGAAGGATCATTAATTTGGTCCATGTGTTGTGGAGGCATGATGTTCTAGAGGAGGATACATGGTAGTATGAGGTTTAGATGTGCTCCCAGTACCCATAGTTTAATTTAGTCATTTTATTACTTGTTTTACCTTATTTCTCTTTGATGTGATGTTTGGACCTTGACATTTTATACAAGATATGATTATTTCTTGATGATGGATGTGTGATAAGGTTTATGATATATGAAAATGGTAGGACATGATTTCTAATCAAGACATGTTGTACTATGATGAAATTAAGACATTTGGGAAAGTTAGTGCCAACTAGAGTAGATAGTTTCTTAACATTAATGATTGAATTTCTTGATACATATATTCAAGGCTGTAAAGTTTTTTTGTTCTTTTTTTGGTGCTTGAGTTGGAATGTTTGATTGGTGTTGGTGTTTAAGATGTAATGAGATCCCTGAGATATATCTCAAGAGATGGTTGGTTTCACCTTATCTCTCTTTCCTTATAGGCTGGTTTTGAATTATGAAGGGAAATAATAGTTTGAGAGGTGTTTGATGTAACATCCCAAACCTACCAGTCACTTACTTTGTGAGAAATATGGTTATTGGGGTGTATAGGGAAAGGCTGGATGTGTTTCACGGAGTAAGGGTGGAGTTTTGAGGTTCATTAGAGGGAAAATGGGTGTTATAGAGGATAATGGTTCATCGTAATGGTAGATACCAATTATAGATCAATATGGAGGTAGATCTTTAGAAGTATATCTCTGGTGGTATATTTTAGAGGTAGATCTCTAATGGTAGATCCCAATAGGAGATAATATTTATGGTAGATCCCAATAGTAGATCATCCATATTGTAGATCCCAATAGTAGATCATCCTGATAGTAGATCCCAATGGTGGGTTATCCTAGTAGTAGATCCCAATGGTAGATCATTATATCTTCTATTTCAAAAAAAAAATTAGGAACCCTTTTAATGTCCATACTGTGTGGATTTGATGAGATCAGCCTTAAATGGGCAACTAAAACCCTATCAAATCCCACAAGTTTCGGATTTGTTCATTCTAAAGAGAATAATTTAGTCTCTTCTTTTGGTATTTATTTCTCTTGAGTTGGAAAGTTATCAATATTAACTCTTGAATTCATGGAACATTATTGTTGTAGTTGGTTCGAGTTATCTGTAGGTATTTTCCTCCTATGCAAGCACCCCTATTTCTAGTGCAACAAATTGTTATAAATATAATTTCTTCAAAGTAGGGGATTACTTAATTTATCCATTATGTTACTAAGTGGTGTGGGTAGTTATTTTTTATCTATGTGGAAATGGTTGCATCCAAATTAACAAAGATAAATGAATTGGTTAAATAAATTTAATAATGGGAGGGGTAATATAATTATGTTTTTACCATTTTTATATGGTTTGGTTATCGAAATTGTATGGGATAAATGCCTACTAATTTTTTTCCATTGGGGTCCTTTATTTCATGGTTATGATGTGAATTGTGCAATTCATGTTGTACCAGGTTAATGAATTGGATTCCCTGGGAACTTATGGCTTGTGTGATAACACCCATTAATAAATAAGTGAAACTGGATGAAATACCATGTGCCTAATCTAGAAAATGCAATTTGTATTATGTGGAATGTGTTTGTGGAATTGGATGTGTGTTTCTACTTGTTTTTGTTATTGTGATTCTTGGATATTGGTTGTGTTTTTATGTGTGTGTAGTAGGGTTGTGATAGTGGTTGTGGTGTGGTTGTGCACAGAGCAGTGAAAGTGGATGTTGGCTTATTGGTATTTGGAAATTAGGTTGTTTTTTACTTTGATATGAAGTGTTAATCTATTTTCTTGAGTAGTGTTGGAATTAACATGGTTTGGCTAATGGTCTAGAAATAATAAAATTAATTTGAACTAACAATAACTTGTTATGTGTTTAAATATTGGGCTATTAAATATGAATTAATGGGTTTGAAATTGTGTACTGAACTTTATGTTTTAATTGAAATGAGTTGGTGATGGAAATATAAAAATTAGGTTGGCTTCTAAAGAGAATTTGAAAATTGTCGTTTCTTGTAGATTATGGTGTTGTGTTTCAAATTTAGAGGTAGCAATAAAATGAAGGAAATTCATAAGATGGTTGATAATATTTTTTTAAACCCTTAAGTTGAGATCATGTGTTATGATATTACATTACATGTATATTCTTTTGATTTTTTAAATGCAACCCACCCATTTTTGTAACACCCCAAACATTTTATGGTATGTTTCTCCTAAATACACGGTATTCACTAGGTAGCCAATATTTCGTGAATCACTGATCCATTATGGAATAAAACATGGTTAATTATAGGAGATAGCCATAACATAGGAATATTAACATACCCTTATGAATATTAATATGACTCTTATGAATGGTATCTATACCCTTGATTGTATAAACGAATTTAGACACCCTAAAGATAAAGATGAATATTCTAAGTGTTTATATATTTCAACTAAATAATGATTTAATTAAATATTTAATTAATCATATTTTAAAAATTATTTTCGGAAATTGGACATCAGTTTCGGATTCTACACATCGAAAAATGGTTAGGGTGAATATTTGGGATTTTTCTGAAATACTTGAATTTTTTATGAATAGTAAAATCTGATAATTCATAGATAACACTAAATAATGGATTAATTGAGTCATTTATGATTATTTTCTGAATTAAGTTTAATTGGATCGAATTAAAATGCATATATTGCTGTTATTGGTCATGGAATACTCACTATTGGTTTTCTTGAGAGAAAATAATAAATTAATGAGTTTTATATTAAGAAATCCCCTCTCCCCTCCACTATAAAAACCCCCTCTCACCCCCCTTCCATTCACTCCTCTCAAGCCTTGTGCCTTCTCCAAATTATGTCCAAATACCTTCCCAACCTCCTACCCCATGTCCATAAATTTTTGGTCTCATAAAAAGACCAAATCCTCCCCCCTTAAGAGTTTCTCAAAGGAGGAAGTCTCAAGAGGTAAATTCCTCTTTCAAATCCTTTCTTTTCTTTTAAGTTCTTTTATTTTTGTTTCTTTTCTCACATCCCTTCAACAAAATAGTATGATAAATCCTATAAAATACATGTACTGGAATTTTTTCATGCTAATGGTATATATTCCATTATCATCTCTCCTTTCCCCACTTTTATTTGAAATAAATGAAAGCATCGTTTGAGATGTGTTAATTTAGCCCATTCAAGGACAACGGTTTATCGATTTTTATTATATTCATTAATTATGTTTAAGAAACCATTTTTTTATGGTTGAAACAGATTATATATTTAATATATCCTATTTTTAGTTCTGTAATACTTTTGTAAAAATGGTATTAAGTTATAAATCAATACATGTTCATTGTAATCAAACCCACCATTTAGCCGAAACGGTTGTCACTAAGGTTATATTTATAATTATTCGACTTCACTCTAAGTAACCAAAATAAATTTAAAACCATGTAACCTTCTAGATGATCAATAATAGAATATAAATTCATTTCTGGATAGCCACATCCATCTCATATATTTATCCAAACTTAAATATAAGTGAACCGATCATTTAAAACCAAGTAAGAAAAAGCTTCCAAAACAATAAAATTGATTCTCTTAAACCCATCAAAAAGGAGATTAATGAACTTAATAAAGTTATAACATATCAATTAAATGTTTATTAGTATCTAGAATTATTAATTAATAATGATAAATTTTATTATTCAGGTCGTTATGAACAAACAAGAACACCTTCGAGCCTAAGGAAAGGGATTGCTTAACTCAATTTTCATTCTTTGAGTTAAACATCGGTTTCATTGGTTACATTGTTCCAAGAATTTGTGTTAATGACCTATTATTGTTTTATTTTCTATATCCACTTTTATTGTGTGGGTTTATGTTTGTCACACATAATTATGTCCTTGATTTTCCCTCAATCCAATGATACATTTTTGGTAAGGGATTCTCTCTCTCACTTTTATTCAAGAATCGACCCTATTTTGTGTGCTTTTGTTTTTAATTTATAATTATGGGGTATGTTTTTTCATCTCCCAAATACTGACCTTATGATATATAAATCATGGGATAACCTTTTATCTCTCATTAAGCCATCGCAAGAACACTCGTTACAGTGCCAAAATATTTGTAAGAGGTTTTCTCATCTCACCTTCAATTCTGTGGGATCTCCATTGTTCACCTCTTATTTCTTATATGTGGTATAGGTGTAATGCCATTTGACATATGTTATCATGGTTCTCATTATATTAATTGTATTCTGTGAATCTTTTGGTGGTTATTAACTCTTTTTCATACGACTCAATTGAATACAACACGGTAACGAGCTTTGTCTCAATTTTCACTTCGTTGTGACTAACTTAGTAATTGTGCACCTACTATTTCTTATGTGGTGTACCTATTTCCCATTTGATATCAATGTTCAATTGAAATTATATTCCATTTAAATATCCATATTCTCATATCATGGATATTATTATTGTCTAAGCCGTATACCATTTTACATACTATATTTATTTTGAATGTTGTTTTTACTGTGGAAATGTAGATGAATTCATATCCTTTATTATATATGGATAATTTAAATAAATATTGCTCTTGTATTGAATCTATTTATAAATAATGATTGGATTTAGAGGTTTTTGGGGCCCACTATATCCCCTTGATGCATCGGTAGGTCTCATGAGACAAAATAGTTTGGCGACATACCCTTTGAGTTTGTTTCAAAAAATTTGACGGGTTACTACCCATAGAACTAAACTATTTTCATGGTATTATGTATCAGGTGACAGATACATGACGTGCAATTAATAAGAATTCTCTTTATTCATTATCAGTTATTATTACTATCCATGAGGTTTTCACTCTAACAAAATCTATGGATGCAGTTTCATTCTTAGTTTATTAATGGCATTAGTTGTTCATTTATTCATTATGCCATTTTGATTATGTTAGATTGATTATTATTAACATATTATTATTCTCATTCTTCTGCTATTTGTAACCCTTACTAAGCATTTGATATCACCCCTTTAATTCTTTACCTTCAATAGGTTATGAAGAGGAGGTCATTTATTGAGTGCTTGTGGATGCAATTTTTGTTTTTCATTATGTATTGTATCATGTAACCTTATCCAATGTAATTTACTTTAAATATATGTATCTAGTTTCTTCAAGACTACTAAACTGATCGTTCATTTGGGATTTTCAATCCTTCTAACCATGCCAATATCACAAATAATGCACCGGCTCCTTTCTAGAGGGGTTGGGGTGTTACAGTTGGTATCAGAGGATGTTTAGTAGGAAACATGTGGACTAGATTTAGAAAACATAGATTAGGGAAGAATACCTAAGATAAGCCATTGAGGATAACCGTACAAGAACATCCTTGTATTTTTGTAAGGAATATATTATGTGGATCTTTCAAGCAATGAATCCCTATCTGGATATGAGTAGGTAGAGGTTGCTCTGGCACAAATGTATCTAGGGGTAAAACCCGAAAACACCGCTTTGAGCTAGACTCGAACAGGAACTGGTACACGAAAACGGGCCTTGCTACACTATTGGTTACAACACTCCAATGGGATATGCTTAGCATAATTCAAATTTTCCTTACAAGGCATTATAAGGGAGTTTAATGTAAATTTTCCTTAGAGGATTCAGTTTGGATAACTCTAGAAACTAGAACTGATCAATGAAAAAACTTACTTAAACAATACAAAGAGCACTGTTTTTTTAATTTTCAGATGGAAAACGAAGGTACTTGTCTTTTGTCTCTTCCAATAGATGTATTAGAGACCATAGTGGGAAAATAATGTGTAGAAAAATATGAGACTTTTTAAAATATTTGTTTATCATGCAAAACCCTCTACCGAGTATCCAACTCTCCTCGGGTACTCCAACTTCACCATGGAGCAGGTTTCATTTATTACCTCATGATGAGCTCACAATTCCCATTCTATGTAAGGCAAGGGAAATAATTTGAGGTTATCTTTAAATTTTTTAGCCTAGAAAATAATTTCTTTTCTCTTGAGGACTTTGAGGATGCTGCACGAGGGGGTGACCTCCAGAAAGCATATCTATGTCAGATTTTGACATATGGACTCCGTGGTCGAGTTGTGGACTTTGAAGCCCTTGAGGACAAGACTACCCGTTTTCATTATCATCATCAAGTTCATACTGATGCCTCTCAACTTTATACCTTACATGATTCTCTCAATCTGAATTCTTGATGTCCACATGTGGTTGAACCTAGTTCTACATGTTGCATCTAGACCAAGGAGATAGAGGAATTTGGAATCGCTTTGGGGATCCATTTGTCTGAAAGATGGGGAAATCCCCAACATCAGTGGAATCTATGAGGAGTAATCTTAGAGGATTACAGGAAGTCCATAATAGTGTCTTGTAAAATGGATCAAGAGATTGCATAATTTCTTGAGTTTTATAACTCATGTCAAAATGAATGATGTTGTATTCTCTGTTTTGAAATGTTTTTATAAGACAATAACTTTTTTTAAATTGGATTTGCCATACTAAAAGTTGATTTACTAAAACTTTTCAGATAGAAGATATGAGTCAACCAATAAATATTTTATCACTACCTACCAAGTTGTTAGAGACAATAATTATCAAGACATGCTCTCAAGAGGACCAGTCCTATGCCAACTTACGTTTGACGTGTAAACTACTCCATCGGGTATCGAATTGTCCAAACATTATCCATATTTACCAAGGATGAAATCTTGTATATTACCGTATTTCATATTCACAATTTTCTGCATATAGGAAAATAGGGTAGTACCATGAAGCTCTTTTTCTATGTTTCAATTTGGCTGATAATTACAGAGTTGTGGGTAAATTTATAGAAGCTGCTTTGGATGGTGACATTCGAGCGACCTACCTATTTCAGATCCTGAGTTTTAGTATGTACAGAGAAATTTAAAACATCAATATCTTAATGAATTATGTGCTATATGGGAATTATAGGGATTTAGTCCACACTGAAATTTCTGACCTCCACAATTCTTGTGCCTCTCTATGGACGCCTGAGTGCTTTAAGCACATATTAGACCCTAGCGTTCTGCAGTGTGTCTGGGATAAGGAAATCGAGTAGCTGAATACTACCTTAGGAATCTACCTGAGGTCTTCAGCACCCTATCATTGGTGGTATTCCCAGTAAAGGGACTTCGAGAGTGACATGTGTCTCGTGTTGCCTATGGTTCTGAGAGATTGAAAATTTTGAACTAGTTTTGGGGATTCGTGTATTAGGGGACTGGGGAAACCATTAGCCTATTTTAATTTTTGAACCAGTGTTAATATAAGAATATAACTTGTTGTCTCTTCTTTTTGTTATGCTTTCATCGGTTATACTTTTTAATGAGTATCACTAAGTGAACATTCCAAATAAATTTTCAGATGGAAGGAAAAACCTATATGTTATCTCTTCTTGTGGAGGTACTGGAGATTATTGCGAGCAAAACCTATGAAGAGGACTACCTACCTATCACAAACTTGTGAGAAACGTGTAAACAACTATATGATGTGAAAAACAGTCCAAAAATTCTCCGCACCTTTCAAGGGAATGCTTCCATTTACTACCACATAGCCATGGCACAATTGGCTGAGTATAGGCGAAGAGGAAAATACCACGAAGGGATTTTTCTATGTTTTACCCAAGGCAGAAAATACATGGCCAGGTTATGTTTTCAAGAGGCTACTTTAGAGGGAATCCTTTATACAGCCTACATGTACCAACTCCTCAGTTTTAGCCTGTACAACAATACCTATGACTTATATGTCCTCTATCGAGACATAGTTCGGAATGTTTTTCATGTGTTGGTCCATTCAAAAATTTCAAAACTTTCCACCGTTCGAGCCTCCCACTGGAAGCCTGAGTGTTCGATGCAAGAGTTCAATCCCTTCTGTCCGAGGTGTGTTTGGGTCAGAGAACTAGAGGAGTTTAGCATCAATTTGGTTCTTCCGCTGAATGCAACTGAGGATCCTCTACGATGGGAGATGTGGTAGGAATATTAGAGATATTTCTTTTGTGGATATAAAATGAATTTTGAGGATGCAATTCTTCGAAGGAGGGAATAATGTAACACCCCAAAAATTTTATGGTATGTTTCTCTTAAATACATTTTATTCACTAGGTATCCTATATTTTATGAATCACTAAGCCCCTATGGTTAAAAAAAAGGTTACTTATAGGAGATAGCCATAACTTAGCCACTAAACGTAAATTTACCAGCTCTGTGATCTGAATTTTAAAAAGCTGATATACACAGGTGTGTTCAAGATGATATTTAGAGTCTAATAGAATTAACTTAATTTTTGGTGAATAGTAACCTACCCTTATGAATAGTAACCTAACCTTAGGAATAGTAACTTACCCTAATGAATAGTTATATGACTTCTATGAATGGTATCTATACCCCTGAGTGTATAAATGAATTTAGACACCCTAAAGATAAAGATGAATATTCTAAGTGTTTATATATTTCAATTAAATAATGATTTATTTAAATATTTAATTGATCATATTTAGAAAATTATTTATGAAAAATGGACATCATTTATTGATTCTACACATCAAAATATGGTTAGGGTGAATTTTTGGGATTTTTCTGAAATACTTGAATTTTTGATGAATAGTAAAATCTTATAATTCACAAATAACGCTAAATAATGGATTAATTGAGTCATTGATGATGATTTTCTGATGTAAGACCAATTGGTTCGAATTCACATGTATATATTACTGTTCTTAGTCATGGAATACTCACTATTGGTTGTCTTGAGATGAAATAATAAATTAATGTGTTTTATATTAAGAAATCCCCTCTCCCCTTCACTATAAAACCCCCCTCTCACCCCCTTTCATTCACTCCTCTCAAGCCTTGTGCCTTCTCAAAATTCTATCAAAATACCTTCCCAACATCCTCCCCCACGTCCAAAAAGATTCTTTCTGATAAAAATACCAAAACCTCTCCCCGTAGGAGGATCTCAAAGGAGGAAGTCTCAAGAGGTAAATTCCTCTTTCAAATCCCTTATTTTCTTTTAAGTTCTTTTATTTTTGTTTCTTTTATCACCTCCCTTAACCAAAATAGTATGATAAGTCCAGTAACATACACGTACTATAATTTTTTCATGCTAATGGTATATATTCCATTATCTTCTCTCCTTTCCCCACTTTTATTTGAAAGAAATGATATAACCGTTTGAGATGTGCTCATTTAGCACATTCAAGGAAAACAATTTATCGATTTTTATTATAATCTTTAATTCTGGTCAAGAAACCATTTGTGTTATTGTTGAACAAGATTATATATTTAATATATCCTATTTTTAGTTCTGTAATCCTTTTTTACAAATGGTATTAAGTTATAAAGCAAAACATGTTCATTGTTATCAAACCCACCATTTAGCCGAAATGGTTGTCACTAAGGTTATATATATAATAATTCGACTTCACTCTAAGTAACCAAAATAAATTTAAAACCATGTAATATTTTTTATGTTCACTAATAGAATATAAAATTATTTTTGGACAGCCACATCCATCTTATATATATATATATCCAAACTTAAATATAAGTGAACCGCTCATTTAAAACCAAGTAAGTAAATGCTTCCAAAACAATAAAATTGAATCTCCTAAACCCATAAAAAAGGCCATTAATGAACTTAATAAGGTTATACGATATCAATTAAATTTTTATTAGGTTCTGGAATTATTAATTAATGAAGCTAAATTTGATTATTTAGGTCATTAAGAACAAACAAGAACACCTTTGAGCGTAAGGTAAGGGGTTGCTTAACTCAATTTTCAATCTTTTTGTGTTAAAGAACTATTTCATTGGTTACATTGTTCCAAGAATATGTGTGAATGAAATATGATTTTTTTAATCTATATATCCACTTTTATTTTGTGGTTTTATGTTTGTCACACATAATTATGTCATCCATTTTCCCTCAATCTAATGATACATTTTTGGTAAGGGATTCTCTCTCTCACTTTTATTCAAGAATCCACCCTATTTTGTGTTCTTTTGTTTTTAATTTATAATGGTGGGTTATGGTTTTTCATCTCCCCCATACTTCCCTTATGATATATAAATCATGGGATAACCTTTTATCTCTCATTAATCCATCACAAGAACACTCGTTACCGTGCCAAAATATTTGTAAGAGGTTTTCTCATCTCACCTTCAACTCTGTGGGATCTCCATTGTTCACCTCTTATTTCTTATATGTGGTATAAGTGTAATTCCATTTGACATATTTTATCATGGTTATAATTATATTAATTGTATTCTAAGACTCTTTTGGTGGTTATTAAATCTGTGTCATACGACTCAATTGAATACAACACAGTAACGAGCTTTGTCTCAATTTTCACTTCGTTGTGACTTGCTTAGTAATTGTGCACCTACTCTTTCTTATGTGGTGTACCTACTTCCCATTTGATATCACTTTTAAATTGAAAGTATATTACATTTAAATATCCATATTATCATATCATGGATATTATTATTGTCTAAGCCGTATACCATTTTACATACGGTATTTATTTTGAATGTTGTTTTGACTGTGGAAATGTTGAGGAATCTGTATCCTTTATTTTTTACGGATAATTTAAATACATATTGATCTATTATTAAATCTATTTATAAATAATTCATGGATGTAGAGGTTTTTGGGGCCCACTACAACCCCTCGATGCATCGGTAGGTCTCATGAGACAAGATAGTTGGCGGTAGACCCTTCGAGTTTGTATTCAAAAATCAGACGTGTTTCTACCCATAGAACTAAACCGTTTTTACGGTATTATGGTTCATCTTCCAGATACATGACTTCCAATTAATAATAATTATCTTTATTCATTATCGGTTATTATTACTATCCATGAGGTTTTCACTATGACAAAATCTATGGATGCAATTTCATTCTTAGTTTATTAATGGCATTATTTGTTCATTTATTCACTATTCCATTTTGATTATGTCAGATTGATTATGATTCACAAATTATTGTAATCATGCTTCCACTATTTTTTACCCTTAATGAGAATTTGAGCTCACCCCTTTCATTTTTTACCTTCAATAGTTTATGAATAGGAGGTCATTTATTGAGTGCTTGTGGATGCAGTTTTTGTTTTTCATTATGTATTGTATCACGTAACCTTATCCAATGTAATTTGTTTTAAATATATGTATCTATTTTCTTCAAGACTACTAAAATGATCTTTCATTTGGGATTTTAATTCTTTCTAAACATGGAAATATCACAAGTAATGCACCGACACCTATCTAGAGGGTTCGGGGTGTTACATTTTGATCACCTAGTGTCGATAACCAAATATTTTGGGGGTGTTTTTTCCAACATCTTGTATATGAGGATGGATGGTTGGTCACCAACTCTTACCCAATACCTCTTCCCATAGATAATGACATTAATGGAATGTGATGGTTAAAATTCAAATGATATTCTATCTAGATGTGATTTGAGGTGGTGTATTGGATCAGGTTTCTTTAGGTGGGATATGATGAGATTTATTATGGTGGGGGTTGGGAATGGTATGAGGAGGTCATGAGGTTTATGTCCTTCATGTTCATGATACCCTACTACTCTGGTTATGTGGTGTGGTGTATTGAACCCAGTGTTTGTGAGTTGGATGTGATGTGATGTGATTGACTAGGAGTCTTCGGGTGGGATATAATGTGATGTGATGTGATTCGGAAGAGATGTGATTTCGTGGTCCTAGGTTGTTGGGGTGTGATAGCGGAAAATCGGTGGGAAATTGGTGCAGGGTACCCTTTATTGATATGATTCTTATTATGTTATTATAATTGGATTCATTATTTGGTGAGGGAGACATGGTGAGGATGGGTTTGGTTAGTATACCTATATAGGCGTTTTTTAGTTTTTCTATTTTCTCATGGGTGAATTACTATCCTTTTTCACATGTGCGTGAGAGACCTTGGTTTTCCTAATGTGTATACTTGTATGATCATCCTACATATATAAACTAATTTTTAGGATTATATGAGGACTACATGGATTGTGTTGGACATTACTAGCATGGATCTTTGGATAGTTATTGTGTCGCTTCTTTAGCTTTACTTTTGGATATTTTATTTTTGAGACTCTTATATCTTGTTTTATTTATACATGAATTATGGGATGTTTTCTAGGTTTCCATTATATATTATGTCATGTTGTTGATAGATTAATGATATCCAATATCCTGATCTTTTTTATTATTTACGGCAATGCCTCTTATTTACAGTATTTTTATACCTTCGGTGCTAGTCACCAACCTAAGTCCTACTGAAGGTGGGACTTGGGGACCATTATATACCTCCCCTAATTATGGTATCATTGGTGGTAGGGGGTTATTAAATAGTTATACCATAGGATGATGGTTGAGAGGCAGGGTGAACTTTTGAGTTTGAAATATTAAGGATTTCAAGGGTTGGTATGGAAAAATTTCCAATTGACCTTGTTATGTGACATAGGCTAGGGAGACTAGTTAAGACACAATATTTTATTCCCCCCATGATCCAGTGCACATAACAGGATATTATTTAATATTAAAGTGATGTGGAACTATTTTCAAGTTAGATACCTAGGAGAAGTACATGGATCCTGATAAAATTTGTTCATATGTTAAATGAGTGGTTTTTGTATGAGTAATGTTGACATAAGTTAAAATAAATTAAATAAAAATTAATAAAATTAAATACTCTCAGGATTAAAAAATAATTTCTTCCCTTTCATATATGTCTACTAGTCATTGTTTTTCCATGGCTCAGCCAGTGGAGGTTTAGAAGGATGATCCATTTGATTGTCAGAAGGTTGATCTAGTTATTGATGATGATAAGTGGTAGAGGACATTTTTACCATTTTAAAGGTAGGATTTAGGAAATTATATGGGAATAATTTTTTTATGAGGAGACATAGGTCCATGATGTATTAATGGTTCCCTTTGGTAGATATTCAGATGTGGGGAGTGGTGCATCATTGGTGGATGATGTACCTTGGTGAGATAAAGGAAGAAGATGTTTCCTGGGTCGACTTCTTGAAGGATTTCAAGGAAGAGTTACTTTCATCGACCATGAAGGCTATGAAGAGGCCGAATATACTCACCCTAATTTAGGGGAGTAAATTAATGTGGGATATTGTGTTTAATTTCAAGGACCTTCTAGGTTTTTTCCAAGATAGGTTTCTTAATGATGAGTCACATAAAAGATGTAATTAAGAAGAACTTCATCCTTTAATATAGTATATAGTTACTCCTTCTACATTTCAAGCATATAAAAAGGTTTAGAATGAGGAGGTGATCAAGCATATTAACTCATGAGGTGGTTTACCGTGATAGGGGAATCAAGAGGGTTCCTTGGGTAGTAAAGTTGTTAGTGAAAGGTCTCGAGTTCCATTGACTTTGAGGTTTAAACCAGTAGGGAGTCAACCCCACCAAATTCCCTTCAATCCGTTGGGAAAGTGCTTTTCATGCCCTTATCAGGGACTTAAGACTAGTGTGTTTCATCTGTGTTGTTCATGGCTATCATGAACCAACCTGAGTCAACCAAGAACCGGTCACACAGGCTCACCCATGGTATGGCATGAAGGGCATTCCTAATCCCCATGGTCCGGAAACTAGTGCCATGCATCATCAGATTAACCAAGGAAATAATTTCAATCAATATTAATAAATAAAAATAATAGTTGAATGATAAAAAAACATCCCAAATAATATAAAAATATCCAAACTGAACATCTTTTACAGAAAAACTGAAAATAGAAAAAAAAAATCAAACTGCACCAGATGACCACACATCTCCATGTGACCCTGAGGGTCAATCTCCGACAACAAAACCAACCAAATCCTACATCGATTCAAAAAAATATAAGACCTTCACCAAAATATAAAAAAATAACTATAGATGTGAGTAGTAAAACTCAATAGGAATTCCTGAACAAATATATTCCCAATACACTTACATTAAAATAAAATAAACACCGCCTTTAGGTTTTAAATAAAATATATAAAGTAAGATTTTAAAAACAGTTCTCCCTTTAAAATAAAACATGATCAATTTCCCTTTTTCTTTTCCAAATCTAGGTTCTCTTCCAAGAGGAAACTGGTTATATTTCAAAGAGTAAAATGATTCATTCATTTCAAGACTAGAATAATAGAGTACAAAACATTTCTAAGATAAGACATTTTCAATAATACTTTTAAAACAAAATCATCTCATTCCAAAGAAGTACACCACATATGAGAGAACCACAATAATCATATAATAAGGGAAATTGGAATAATCACCCAAGATAAACCAACTAACAAGAATCACAATCATTATTGCAAGAAACTATGTTCCAATAGCCATGGGTGAACCTAGAGATCATGAATAATCCCTAATATATTAATACATGTTGACTCTTCCTATAAATCATGGCTCACACGATGACATCAAATATTTTAACATGCTCAGCCACACCTCACATGGTATAGAATGAGGGTAATAATCCCATAGTAATAAAGCTCAATATATCCCCATGTTATGGGCCACTAGCTAGTGTGTAACCTAACTAGTGCATCAAGCATTCTTTGAAAATTCAATAGCTATTCTAGGTTCTCCATTTCAAGAGTATAGAAGAGGTTGAGCCAACAAATTCCAACCGATTACAACTAAGAATACAATCACATACACATATATAATAATTTACATAATAGGAATCACCCAAGTCACCCCAAGGATCAATATCTTTCCTTACACACATAGATCACAAAAAGTACACACCATGAATCTCCCATTTCTACACTAAGTAATGGGTCATTAGGATTCCATAGAGATTACATCCAAGAAATTCAAAAATAAACTCAGAAAGAGAATAATCCATGAGTAATTTTCATTCTAAACAGTTTCACCGCTTTCACAAAATTAGAAAATGGGCCTCAAGATCTTTTTCATAAAAACCATCATTTATAAAAGAACCCAAAAAACCTTTCCAAAATAGGTGCAAACACACCAGTTTTCATTTCAAAATAATTTCTAAAACAATTCCTTTAAAACACTCACATTAAATATAAAAGGCAAAGAAACTATTTATCAAAATTCCAAATGTGCCACAATCCACCGTCACATGTCAAACCACTTTTAAAATCCAAATACACACTTATTTTAAACTCAATGACAATTTGAAAACTCATTCAAGAAACCCAAACCATATTTTCAAATTCCATAAATATGTTTACAAAATCAATCTATGCTTTAGATCTAAAAAACTACTCACAAAGTCCAACATGGCATTTTTTCAAACACTTGGTGTGCACAATATAAAAAACAATTACATATTTCAGAAAACAAGGTATAAGAAACCAATTTTCAAACCAAACTATTATTCCAAAGATCATGCAACACCATTTAATTCCCATGGAAGGTGAAAAAAGAAATAAACCAGTGAATATTAAATTATAAAGGATATTACAAAGGGAAACCTACCACAATCTCACGACACTTCAAAAATACACGCCCAAAATCACACCACGAAGGTTAAAAAAGACAAGATATAGAAAAAGGAACATTAAACAAGAAAAAAACCCGAAAATTAACTAAGGGAAACACAAACCATAGGTCTAAATGAATATTTTAAAAGGATAACTCAAGATAAAATGAATGAACGATAAAGATGGATAAGAAGAGAGGATATGAACTTGTGGAAATCACCCTTAACTCTTGAAGAAATCCTTAGATCTACCCCATGGGAGGAAGAAGGAGGCTTGAAGAACCAAGGAATGGCACCCGTAGGGTCTGAAGAACCATGTGGGGGAATAAATAAGTGGATTTGGGTTTAAAATACTATAAATGTAGTTTAATAATTTCCCAATTTTTAAGATCTGGGTAGCTCACACGATTTGGCTACATAGTTTGGTAAACCATGTGCTAATCATGCATGTTGTTTCTACCACGCGACAATGGATTCATGTATTCTTTCTGAACTATTTTTCTGATAGTGCGAATGTTTTTCACCCTCAAACAGAAGAACCCCAAGGGCCACACCATTTCTTGAAGAAGGCCACATGTTTTTTCAAAACCGTGTGCCAACCGTGTACCAAAAGAAAAACACCCCAAAAGTCAAAATTTAAACCCTTCACACACAAACCACGAGAGAAAAACATATGTCCAAAAGATAAATTAGATGAGAGTTCAAAATAAAAATATAGGTGTGGCTATTCTCCCCACCATAACACATTATTCCCCATGAATGCCACACCATCTTCCAGCTAATCGATAAATGACTATGGATTCCCATAACCACATGATCCAACCCCTAAAACCATAAACATCTCCACCACAACCAAACAAATATCAAGCCTCTTTCCTAAGATAAATCAAGGATCTCAAACTATTTCTAAAAAAATTGTGGTAAAACTCAAGCTATAACCTCCATATCTAGGCTTCGAACATAACCATTGAGTACACTCCAAATGCTCAAAATTTACCAAAACTGAAAAGAACATAAAACTAGATAACTTTAAAAGAAACCATTTTATACCAAACTACATCCAAAACAAAACTGAACTTTCAACATGGGAGGCCAGAATGGACTCCCCACTATTGGAAAACAACCATCACCGATTTATCATAAGTGAAGTCTCAACTAGACCCACATTGTTTCTCTCCACCATTTATGAACCAACCAACACAAGAAACCTAAAAAAATACAACTTGGAAACTATCATCAACACCGAACAACAAATCCCCACCACAAGGGGAAAACATGACCTACAATAGGGAATATTGAATTGTCTCTATTTCCACACTGAAGAAAAAAATCTAGAATAATGTTCCTCACACCCTTAGAATTTCTGACTATGCGCTAGCTTTACTCCAGGGCTTGTGGATAGAGCCGTAATGTTTGAAGCATCTACTGAATCATAGTCAGGAGCTAAAGATCCCCTATCAGAACTCCTTATTTCAACAATAATAGGAGTTTTAGAAGATACACACTCAACCTTTTCCACTGTAAATGAAAAACAATAGAAATGAGACACATTGCAGAATGCACCTCCAATCATGAGGGTAATAATTTTGAACTCTGAAAAGAAAAACACGCTTCCATTATAATATAATTTATAAGGAAATTCCACAACATAAACTTTTAAAAGTTAAAGAGAATGAGACACTGAAAAACTTCACTAGGCACAATGTCCACAATTTAATTAATTACTACAACAGAAAGGGACTTTAAATAAAACTGAAAAAACACCCTACTCCTGCGAATTTCCTCCACATTGCTTCCTTACATCACCCCAACAAAACCGTTTCAAGTGACCTAGGCATCCAAAATCTTGACAGATATTGGGAGAATTTGACGATGATGAATTTTTATGATTCGACTTACCGAACTGATGAAATGCTAGGATCCCATTCCGAGAAAAATATAATGATAGGTTGATAGTCCTTTTAATCAAACGACCGGCTCCAAAAAACATCGAGCCACTTCCCCACATCCTTACTAGAAATCTGATCACCACTTTCAGGGACCAAAGTAGGGAATAATACCTCAATAACTTCCACCATCACATCTTTAACACAAAATTATTTCCTTACTACATCAGAAAAATGAAGTTAGATTGAACTGTGACACTTTTGACAATATATTAGGAAGATGCCCAAACTCAAAACATTGATCCCTCATGGAATATTCTAAAGAATAATCTATAAGGTAGGGGAAAATATCCACAAAATGATATAAATACTCCAACAATAATCCATCAACCTGCTATAAACAGAACCTATCTATTCCTTTTTCTCAACATCACTACTTTAGATAAATATTGATGGATGAAGAAGCCTTGAACAACACCCAAGTAAGATATTCCAGAGGATTTTTCTGAGAAATAGACTTCCACCAATTCTAGTTTGGACCTTCAATCATGAAGGTAGGAAAATTCACCTTCAATATCTCAGGAAACACAAGAAGACTAAAAAAACTCTCTATTTTCGGCATCCACTATTCCACTTTTAGAGGATCCACTTGATTGTAAAAAGAGGTGGATTCAACATTCGAAACTGAAGATCAAAATCCTTATATTGATCAAATAAAAAGTATAATAATGGGGAATCTCCTAGATATGCACCAAAATCATCCATATAATCTATTTAGGTTTGAGAATTGGGAAACAAGAAGGATGATTGCTTAATCAAAACCAGATCATTAAAAAAAACTCAATTCAAATAGATAGTAAAAAAGGGGGGAAACCGGATCAAATATTCCCAAAACCTTTTCCAGAAGTACACAGAACACCAATAAAAAACCAAATCATCAAAAATATTAAAAACTCATAACATAATATAATCTACACTTCCCAAAACATAAAAAGGGGCACCACACAACTACTATTTTATAAAAATAATTAATTTTACTTTTGAAAAAAAATTGAAAAGAAAAATAGACTTGGTGGAATTTTAAACTCTCTAATGGTATTTCATAGAGTCCCACTCACATGCACATTGTCATTATAATATGGTCCCATGTCGACTCATGCCGCACCAAGAACTCATCCACCCATGCCAATGACCATCAACTTCCCAAACATATCAATGCACGTGAGTACCCATGGAAAATACAAAAGTCCAAAAAAACATTCTCATTTAAATATTAAAAAATATTTTCAAATATCACTAACCACCAAGATAAAAACCATTTTCAAATTTAACACATTAATTCAATTCATCTTTTTAAAACATTTTTCAGTAGGCCAACAATCTCATTTCATTAAAAATCACTTCATTAAAAATACACTTTCTAATGCTTTCTTCAAAATCAAACTGAAAACTATTTTCCATCTTTCAAAAAACACACCATTTCCATTTTAAAATATAGTTTTTAAAATCCCAAAAGAAGAGTTTCCCAAACGATTTCATAACCACAAAGAACTCAAAACAACTCACAAGGGGAAACTAGTGTCTATGGGTGACTTGGACACATGGTTGGAGACCACATGCCAATAACACCATCAACAGAGAGAGTATTATAGGACCATGTCCCTAGATACACATGGCTTTCCAAGCCCTTAGATATCACTTAGACCTTTATCACAACTCCCATTTAATATCCAAAACACAAAAAAAACTAATAGAACCAATGAAACGAACAAACCTGATTTACCATGGAAACTCATGGTTTGGTCTAGAAATTGTTGGCAAGAAACTCCCATAGACATACAACCCAAGCTCTAAAAATACTACTCCTTCTACCATGACGTACCAAATAGAAAAAGAGTGTTATTAAATAAATTACACTAATGGAAACCTTATTTAGTACCATATTATCACGAACCAACCCTAGTTAACCCTAAACCAGTCACCTTATCCAATTTGTGGCAAGGCCCGAAGGGCATTCCCAATCCCCATGATCCGGAAACTAGTGTCAGGCATCATCAGAGTAACCAGGGGAATGATTTATTCCAATATAAGTAAATAAACTAAACAATAGAAAGATAAACTAAAAAATCTAAAAAATATAAAAATATCTAAAATGAGAATTTTTGAAAAAAAATTAAAAATGAAATAAAACTCAAGCTACACTAGATGACTGCACATATCCAGGTGACCTCAAGGGTCAATCTCTGACAGTAAAACCAAATATTTTCTGCAGTGATCAATAACAAGTTGATACCTACACCAAATCTAAAAAAATAAAGAACTATAGGTGTGAGTATTAAAACTCATAAGGAATTCCTGAAAAAATATATTCCTAATTCACTTATTTTAAAATAAATGAAACATCAGATTCAGGTTTGAAATAAAATATATAAAGTAATGTTTTCCAAACATCTTCCAATTTAAAACAAAACAAGGTCCATTTCCCATTTTATTTTCTAAATCCATGTTGTTTTCCAAGAAGAAACCATTTAAATTTAAATGATTAAAGTGATGCTTTCATTTCAAAATTGGAACAATAGAGTATAAAACATTTATAAGAGAAATTAATTTCTATAATCTTTTGAAAAAAAACTCATCATCTTCCAAATAAGTACCCCACACATGAGATCACCATAATATTCATATAATAAGGGTAATGAGAATATACACACAAGAGTAACCAACCCCCAATAATCTCAATTATGAATGTAAGTAACTAAGTGCCAAAATACATGTGTGAACCTAGGAGATCTTGGATATTCCATTAACATAATAATACATTTTTACTCGTACTAGAAAGCATGTCTCACATGATGACATCAAATCAACCTATACACTAGGCCACAAATTACATGGTACAAACCGAGGGTCAAAATCCCATAACAATACGACTCAATATATCCCTGTGTTATGGGACACTAGCTAGTTTGTAACCAAACTAGTGTAGTAGTCGTTCTCAGAAAATTCAATTGTTATGTCATGTTCTCCATGTCAACCATATAGAAGAGGATAAGCTAGCCAATGCTAATCTAGCATCCAATAACACTAATATATATAATACTTTACACAATGGGAATCACCCAACTCACCCTAAGTATCAATCTCTTTCCTTACACACATAGATCACAAATGGGTCCACACCGAGGATCTCCCATTTTTTACATAACAAATGGGTCATGAGGATTCCATAGTGATGAAATCTCACCCATTTAAAAATAAACTAGGAAATATAATTATCCAAGGAGAATTTTCATGTTTAACACTTTCACCATTTTCAAAAAATTGTTAAATTGGACTCAAGCACTTTTCCTTAAAAACCCATCATTTATCAAAGAACCAAAACCACCCTTCCAAAACGGGTAAAAACACACCAATTTTCATTTCACAGATATTTATAAAATAATTTCTTTAAAACAGTCACATCACATTTACAAAAAAAATATACTTTTATAAAAATTCCAAATGGGCGAATATCCACCATCACATTTCAATCCACTTTTAAAAGAAAAATACACACTTATTTTGAACTCAAAAACACTTGAAAACCCCATTCAGGAAACCCAAAACATATTTATAAATGTCATGAATATTTTTACAAATCCAAAACATTATTTATATCTCAAAAAATACTCACAAAGACCAATTGTACATTTTATCAAACACTTGGTGTGCCGAAGATAACAAAACAGTTCCATTTATCTCAAAACAAGGTATAAGTCACCACTTTTTGCACAAAAAAAATTATTCCAAAGATCATGAAACTCTATTTAATTCAAATTAAAGGTGAATAAATTATGAAACCAGTGAATCATAAATTATAAAGGCAAGTTCAAAGGGAAACCAACCTCAATCTCATAGTGCTTCAACAATGCATGCCTGAAACCACACAAAAAAGGTTCCAAAAGCCAAGATCTACCATTAGGAACCTTGAACAAGAAAAACCCCCTAGATAAACCAATAGAAACATGAACCCTAGGTCTATTTGATCATGGGAGAATGCGTTATCAAGAGAAAATGAAATAAAGAGGGAGAGGGAAAATAACATAGGATATTACATTGAGAAATCATCATTAACTCTTAAATAAATATTTAGGTCTACACCAAGGGAGGATGAAGGAGGTTTGAGGAAACAAGGAGAGGCAACCCTAGAGCTGTATGAACTTGGTGGGGAAGAAATTGGTATCTTTGGGGTTGAAATACCATAAGGTTAGTTTATGAATTTCAAAAATTTTATGATATGAATAGCTCGTATGGTTTGGCTGCACAGTTTGGAAAATTTTAGGCCAACCATGGAGGATGGTTCTTCTAAAAGATAGTGGATTCCCACAAACATACCACATGGTTTTTCTAACCATCTGAAGGACATGAAAAATTAACTAGAAGTACCCTAAGGATTACAAGGTTTTCGGAAGAAGGCCACATGGTTTTCCCAAACCATGAGACTAACATGATTCAAAAGAAAAACACCATAAAAGTAAAAAATCTAAACCCTTCACACCTGAAAATTGAGAGAAAAAAACAAGGAAAAAAGATAAACTAGATCATAGGTCAAAATAAAAAACTTGGTGTGACAATGACCATCGTTAGGATTATTACCCAGTGGTTGTTTAATCAAAATTTGGTAAGGGTCGACATGTTCAGTGTCAGCCAAAAAACAATTAACAGTTAGGCCAATACAATATCAGGGGTAGTACACATATTCTCTATTGATAGAATATGTGTTAGGAAGAGGGAAACCTCGGGGTATCCCTCACCCTCAGGGATCTCAACCCGAGTGTGGTTGTGGAGGTGGTTGTCCATATAATGGCAGAGAAGCTAGGCATGGTCTGTTGTAGATAACAGAGGAAATGTTGAAATAGTGGGTGCCCTAGACCCAACTATTCAGTGCTTTTGATTACCATATCGTGTATACAATAAGCTATGCATGATGTCCTCTTACCATTATAGTGTAATACTTTTCTGCATCCACTATTGAAATAGTAATTTCCAAAGGTTAGTTGTTGTATCGAAAGGTTATAGCAGTTCCCATGCTATAATGAGAACCTCTAGATACTATAACATTAATATTAAATATATGTTCTATTGTCTAGATACATCTTACTGATTGGACACAATAGATGTTTTACAATCAGGTGTTGGGGGCTCATAAGCATTGAGACTTGTTCTCATGATGTTCTCACTTGGTGATCTCGAATAGTGAGATCATTAGGACTAACCCGCCAATAGGAACACCACATGTTTTAGGTGTCATTGGATGTTCCTATCTACAATCATGTATAATGGTCTCCTAACTTGAGATCATTACCAATGTATGCCATTTGATTGTGTACTTTGATGCATGATGAAAACCATGGTGATGAAGTTGTGACAAGGTAGTTAGTGTTGGGTGCATCATTAGTGGAATGGCATTGGTTGAATGGTTAAGAAAGGATTTGTCGCTTTTGAGTTATGGAAGTAATATATCTCAGGCCATGTTGATATGGATGGCAGTACCTTTATAATACCATGGCCATGGAAGTTGAGGGTAAATTTCTCCAGTGACATCAACAAACAATAATGCAGTAAAAGGGAGATGGGCCAAGAGTGCATCCTGCTTTATGATATATTATAGGCAAAGAGATTATATTACATAGTGCATGTTCATAGGTTGGTTGTCGCTGTTTTGACAATCCTCATTTCTTTAGGGGCCGTGATGGGTTTCCAGATCCCGCTCTTGGTCGGTGAATACTATTCACAGCTGTCGAAATAAGGGCCTAGATGGTCACACACAATAGCATATTCAAGAATATTCCCTATCCAATTGAATTGTAGTTTTAGACATGATGGGCCCTGCCACAGGGGTCCGGAAATTGTCCAAAGTTAAACGATCACCAATGCGTTAAATAAATTCATTTTATTCATGATTATAATAATGAGTATTGAATTTATTTAACTTATTTAAATGTTTTATTAAATACATGAAAAAATATTAATTGCTGAATATTAAATTGTTCAAGGTTAAATTAATTTTTATGGGAGTGACAAGTTGAGATAATGACTTCATTATTATCATGTAATATGTTTTAATATATTACAAGTAAGTGATAATAAGATTTTGGACTCAAACAAGTAGTCCTAAAATGTCATTGAAAGTGTGTTAATTATTCGGGGCCAGCGAGGTGATAACAGGTATTTAATTAATCACTATAAATAGAAGGGGATGGGATTTTTCAAAAGACTATTCATGGGGATTCTCTCTCCTCTTATCTCTCCTGAGATCTAGAGAGAGATGATCTGGATCCAAGGAGCTTGGATAGGGCTCTCCCTTGGGCATCAGTAGCAATGCGATGCGGTGGTCATTGGAGCGTTGAAGGAATCATCACAAATCCATGCTAGCATCCGAATTACGACGAACGACGCTCCCACGAATTCCATGAAGTGTATGTAGACGATCTAGAGG
Source organism: Viscum album (assembly GCA_963277665.1). Taxonomy (NCBI): domain Eukaryota; kingdom Viridiplantae; phylum Streptophyta; class Magnoliopsida; order Santalales; family Viscaceae; genus Viscum; species Viscum album. The sequence goes on along the minus strand of OY728165.1, from coordinate 279,563,538 downwards.
AATTCGATTTCGGATTTTTCGAGCAGCGATCGCCAACGATGAGCAGACATCGTGCGTGGCTTCAGATTTAAACCATGGGTTTTACAGTTTAATTTGTGCTTAAAACTCTTCATGTTAGATCCTCCGATTTAATCGGGCTTCTCTTCACCAACGTTGACAAGTTTATCTCGATCGTCGATGGAAATTTTAATAAAAAAAACCACCTGTTTGGGGCTTCCGTTGCACGCCCGGTTCCAACAAGTGGTATCAAAGGGAGCATGTGTAGTTTTTAAGCCAAAAAAATTAAATTTGCATTAATTAATGAATAGGGCATCGTTCTGGTTCCAATGCTGCAAACCATATGTAAATCCAATATCGGATAACCAATCTGCATCCATCTGATGTTTTAAATTGGAAGAGCTCCATCACCCCGATGGAATTCTAATCGCCGGAATAGTGTTTTCTGGTAACAGATTATTCTTAAGAATCATAATTATTATTATCACTCTAATAATTTTATTATATTAAAATTGCTTTATTATAATTATAATAATTATAATATCTTATTATATTAATATTATTTAATTTATCACAATGATAATATTATTATAATAAATTAATATTATTATTTTCTAAGCCTAGTAGATAGGCTTTAGTTACAAAATGGGGGTGACCTTGACCCAAGTGGGTCATGTTTTTAAAAAAATGAGACGATAAGACCTCCCTTTGAAATTCAATAAAAAAATGTGTAATGGTGGGGGTGGGGGTGGGGGGAGACGACCTGGATGTGCAGGTCGTGTAAGATAAAATGGGTAGGAGGCAGACTCCAATACCAGGTGGGAAAAAAATATATATGTTTGGTTTGTGGGGGTTGAGCGGACCCGTCTCCCATGCACGGTGGCCCAAAGGGCCACCTCCTTTGTCTTCCCCACAGAACCAGCGCGTGGCGGCCTCTGCTAGGGCGCCTCCTCCCTTCTACCACAGTACAGCAGCCACCTCAGAACCCCGAACTCCGGCTCCCCCCCCCCGTAGTAGCGATTTGTGCCGCCGAAGCCAGGCACCCCCGCCTCATCCCGTGCCAGGTGAGCCTTGCTGGAGTCGCCTACACCAACCTGCATGAGGACAACCCGAGCCTCTAGCCTCCTCCCTTCCCTGTTCAAACCCAGTCGAACTCTCTGTGTCGTTGTACTCTCACGCGGAGCCACATTGTAGTCGGAAGCCATCAAGCAGCGCCCCGCTGGACCAACGGGCAATCCCAGGCCACCTCCAATGTGCCTCGGCTCCTTCCAGCACTCCTGCTGGCCGTAGAAAGTGCTTCCCAGCTAGCTCCCTCCACCGGAGCACCACTCAGCCTCGTCGCACCGCTTTTCTCGCCTCGGTATGGCGCCCCATGGTCACGGACAGCCCCGTCGGGCTGTATCCATCCACCCATCCACCACCTCTGCACCGTGTTGTGGACCGACCTCTTCCCTTAGGCAGAGCAGAATGCCACTCTGCTTCCGACTAGCCTGCACCGTCAAGGACCAGCCTCGTTCCGGCCGCTGCCCAGTTCCTATAGTGGGCAGGTAACATTTGCTGTTCCAAAAATTATATAGGCAGGTCTGCTCGGCCCAGAACGGGCTTAGGCAGACCTGCCCGGCTGAAAAATCCCCTACACAGGGTCAGCACTACTTGGGATGGGCCTACGCCGGTTCGTCCCGACCCGCACAGGCCCTTCCAGGGGTTTATGGGGCTCGGGTAATTTTATTTGAATAAAAGTTAACTAAATTAATTAATTTAATTTCGGTTTAGAGCTAAATTAATTAAATATTAACACTGGTCCATAATTAATGCAGCATAATTAATTTATTTGGTGATAAATTAAATTAGTTAACTGATTTAATTTTAGTTTTAAAATTAAATTAATTAAATGGGACCGAAAGACATATTAATATTGAATTAAAATTAGAGTGAAAATTTAATTCAATAAAATTAGTTCCCTCAAGTTTATTTTAATAAAAGATTAATTTTTATTTTTCATTTATTTAATATACGCGAGTTTAATGCGTATATGCTGGTCATGAGCCGTTGACCTACCAATGCATGTCTGGTGTTTGTTTGTTTATTTTATTTATTTATTTATTTAATTATTTATTGCAATCATTTTTTAATAATTATTTTAAATAAAAAAAGGTGATATGTGTGTCGTCTCAGAGTCATTATATGTATAAGGGCCTGCGTACCCATTCTGAGAGTTGTATATTTATACCCCGAGACCCCCTCGCCTATGTGCGAGTACAATTGTATAATGACGAGATGATTGGTGACGCATTTCGCGCCATGTGATGGCGACGCACCAGACAATAGTTGGATTAATTGGATGAGAAGACATTTCTATTCATGTTGCAAGCCACATGACTAAAGGTATTTACCCCTAGGGTTTTGGTTGGTCCTTTATTTACTCAATGGATCAACCAATAGTACCGACTCATGATCAGGTGTTCATTTTATTTCTTCATGGTATATTATTTTTGTGCATGTATAATTTATTGCATGATTACATAGTATAATAATAAAGAAGCATGAAAGATAAAATGAACATGTGACGTGATGAAATTTCTATTTCTTGCATGGTCAGTTGTGAGTATGATCACATAGTACGTGCTTATAAAAATAGAAAAGTATTTCTTTCATCACAATAAAAATAATAAAACCGTTAAAGATATATTAAGTCTAAACAGCCTTCTGTCATTCAAATTTGGACAAAACCAGCTATTTGAGGTGTCAGTCATGCCTTAGATGAGGGTGCCTCTTACTACTAGGGAGTCCTTATAAGAATTATGGGTCGACTTAACTAATGTTCTAGTAAGGATTATCCATAACTAACTTTCTATCATTTTAGAGGCCAGCGTTGAGTAAATCAAATTTTGACTTTTAGAAGCTGGGACTTCACTCAACAGATCAAGGAACCGCAAGTTAAAGCGGTCGACCAGCCAAAAGCATTCCTCGAACCCTCCAAGTAGTGGCGTAGCCTCATCTTGTAGACTATGAAGGGTGGTTCCTGGATCCTTTCCACTAGAATACTCAAGATCCAGAGTATTCCGATTCTAGAACAGAGGGTTCCTAGATTCTGGTAAAATAGTGGGAGACATTAAATGATTTAAGTAATTAATCAAAATGTCTAAATCGGTAATCTAGATAAAAGGCACCAATCTTCTAAAGTTCTGTTTTTTTAGAAAATTGGTAAGGTATACCAGAAGTTTAAACTACGATAAATAATGGAAAAATTAAATTTCCACACTGACATGAGTATCCATGAATAGTATATGTTCCTATGCATAGTACTATGATATAGGAAACTCAAGGTGTTAGTGTCCCCAAAACTGTTAAACTATGTCAAGAAGCATGGGTGAAAATTACTTACAGGAGACTAATGTACAAAGCATATGATAGTTATATCATTATGCTTTCATCAATATCTGGTGTCAGTTGCGGTCGCTACACCAGGACATAGATGATATAACATAAAGTCTCATCTCCAAGAAGTTTGCAAAGAGAAATAAAAGCAATGATATGAATAAGGTGAAGTTTACACCGTCATGTGTAAATTTAAAGATTGATCTAGATCTTTAAATATAATTTTCACCACATTACTCAAGTCTCGTTTTATGTTACAAAACAAACCAGTATTGAGTGAACGCTTCATTACCGATCTTGGTATGGTTCTCCAAGTGAATAAGAATAAAATACATTTAATCTTTAATTATTATGGAAGATAAATTGAAAGACAATGTGAAAAGGTCAAAGGCATTTAATGACAATGAAATATTTGTGACGTCCTTCAATTAATGAGGTATTAACAGAGGTTATTTACATTGCATATTATAAAATAATACTACGGAAGTTTAGAAGCAATAAAATGATTTAAGGAAGAAAGATTCCACTTCTACATCAGGCATATTCATCAATGTTATGTTTCCTTTTACTACTTTGGTATTAAATACAGTATTCTGGTAAAATATGTGTATTCTAATATGATAAACAATTTAGTATAGAAACCTTACTTGAAGTCAGGTGTATTCTCCAAATAGGCTGTGAAAGGGTGATACCTAGGCCAGTGGTGAGGAGTACATGACACCTTAATTTCCAAGAGAAAGATTTATGTTGAACTATTTTTTAGTACAACCACAAAAATTAATCTCATGTGTCCTTGGACGCAAGGAGACATTCTTTCAGTTTCTTCAATGAATGTTGTTTTTGGTAAACTCAATCACTAGTTCAGTAATACATGAATCATAAGAAATTAGTGATGAATATAAATGTAAGACTTATACCCAGTTGTGACAGGATAATTCTTTGTCAAGTAATACTAAAAATGGACGTCATAAATATACCATGTATTCTATTTAGGCTCAGCACAACTAAATACTTTTGGTATTATCTATGAATTTAGTTTGGACAAAGGAGCCTTTAGAAAAAAAGGTAAGTCATAAAGTTTTTGGAAATAGTTCAACATGAATGTGTGAACTATTCCAAGTATAATCTAGAGGTATATATACTTTAAAAGATTCTTTTTAGTAATTAAGGAATATCTAAGTGAGGTATTTTCATGGTCAAGAGATATGAGTTGCTTCGGGTTGGGATACCGAAGAATATCTCGACCAAGCATTCATCAATCATGATAATGTAGCGCGGATCAATTCCTAAACGCACATTCCCTTATCAACATCACTACATTGATGTCAATGGGGAGGATTGATGATTATGTCTTACATATCAACACTGATAAAAAAATTTAGTGTGGATTAATTCTTAAACGCACATTTTATACATCAAAGTATTGATGTAAGTAATATCAATGTTGAAACTAGTAGAAACCTCCATTATATTTCATGAAATTCTATGCAAATAACATCGATATCCCACAACCATATTCCAAATATAATGACAAATGGATATCATACGAGTCATAGTAAACCCATTATGTCATAAGAACATGTGTTTGGATGTAAAGAGTTTGTTAGGACATAAACAAACTTGCATTAAGACAAACACATTGTGAATTTAGTGTAATAATCCTAATAGTTGTTTAGGATGTTACATCAATCCCTAAGATAGAATAGTAGGTAGTAAAGAAATATACTACACTTCTATATAATTGTACACATCTCTATTAGAGATAGTGGGAGCTATATTGACTTGTGTTTAGTCAATGCTTAAAATGCACAAGTAGTTGGCATAGGATCTAGTTTCGAAAAGTGCATGTGGAACAAAGTATGTTTCGGAGACACTTACTACGTAGGAAGGATAAAACCATGGTGATGGTTTTTATATTCACCGCGGTCGGTGATCTATTATTCAAAGTGAATAATATTTCATACAAGTAAGTAGTATATGGAAATTAGCTAAAATTGATAAGACCAACTAAAATTCAATTAATGGATTCCTTGTATCAATGTGAAAAAAGGGGATATTATTTTGAATACTATGGTGGGTATTCAAGTGAGTTGACACATGGATGGTACACGTATAGTACCAATAAGGCTTGATTGGTTTCACCAAGTCATTATGCCTAAATCCGTTAGAATTTTACTTATCATAGCTAATATCTATGATCAATTATTTTATCATTGGATGTCATGACCACCAATTGTGGATGGTGTCTATACAACACAACCAGCAAGGGACGGTCACATCACAAAATGCTAATAAAGGTTACAAGTTACTAAAACCCGGTTCAGGATTAAAATAAGCAACATGATCATAGAATATACATTTAAAACAGATTTTTTCAATGTGTCTACCAGAGGTTAGTGGGAGCACTAAGGTTTTCCAATAAGAAATATGTTTTGTAACATATTGAAAATAGACATTGGTCTGACAGTTAGTTAAGACCAAAATGAAATTTACTCTCCAATGATTTACATAAAGTAGCAACCTATGTTTTAGGGAACATGATCTACTAAATGAAGATCTATAGGTTTTTGGTCATAGTCAATCGTACATATTGTGACATTTTATTGAAAAATACATGTTTGAATAATTCCAGAAATGAATTTTTGGATTTGTCACAGGGAATAATCTCTCCATGTTGACATGTCCATTACATGGAAATAGATAAATGTGTTGAGTGTAAATCCATATGTCGGAGAAAAGGATCAATCACGTGTGCCACAATATGTACAAGAACTGATATTTCCAAGGTATATTTTACAATAGGAAAATATCAGTTATATCCAGGAGCACTTCAAGGGATGCATTTAGAACAATCTAATTGTAATTTGGAAAGTACAAAAGATATATAAGTGGTAAGCAGAGAAGAAAGGATACTAGTTTTTGGGGATATGAACTTTTCTTCCATTGAATAATGTGATCTATTATTGCAGTTAGGCTAAAGACAATGAGAGATTCAAGCTCATATCAGCTTGTGGTGGCCACATATACAAGACTGAGTACATTGCAGCTTCTAAGATATCTAAGAAGCAGTTAAATTCAATGATTTGTTCCATTTCATGGAATCAGACCTAGTGAGAAAACTATTATCATAATGAAGATTATGATATTCATACTATCCAAGATGTCAAGATATTATAGTGGAAAAAATGTATATGGTATGGATACCGTCTCTTGAGAAGTTTTACTCAATGATATAAGGTTGCAATAGAAGAATAGCCATGCTGAGGAACCGTGGAAGACCCAGTAGCTAAATCTGTTACTCAGCAGAAACATGATGTTCATCATGTGAGTAGCTAACAAGATTGGTTAGCAAGTTGGCTCTAGTGAAAGTGAGAGTGTTGAAATAGTGGGTGCCCTAGACCGAAATATTCAGTGCTTTGGATTACCATATTGTGTATACAACAAGATATGCATGATGTCATCTTACCATTATAGTGTAAGACTTTTCTGTGTCCAATATTGAAATGGTAATTCCCAAAGGTTAATTGTCATATCGAAAGGTTATAGAAGTCCCTAGACTATAATGAGAACCTCTAGATACTATGACATTAATCTTAAATATATGTTCTATGGTCTAGATATATCTTACTTATTGGACACAATATTTGTTTGACCATCTGGTGCTGGGGGCTCATACATAATGAGACTTCTTCTCATGAAGTTCACACTTGGTGATCTCTAGTAGTGAGACCATGAGGACTGACCCACCCATAGGAACACCACATGTTTCGGGTGTCATTGGATGTTCCTGTCTATAATCATGTGTAATGGTCTCCTGACTTGAGATCATTACCAACGTATGTCATTTGATTGCGTACTTTGACGCAAGATGAAAACCATGGAGATGAAGTCATGGAGAGGTAGTTTGTGTTGGGTGCATCGTTGGTGGCATGACATTGGTTGAATGGTCAAGAAAGGATTTGTCACTTCCGAGTTATGGAAGTAATATATCTCAGGGCATGTTGATATGAATGGTAGTAACTTTATAAGACCATGACCATAGTAGTTGAGGGTAAATTCGTCCAGTGACATCAACAATCAATAATGCAAGAAAAGGGCGATGGAACAAGAGTGCATCCTACTTTATGAGACATTATAGACAAATAGATTATATTACACAGTGTGTGTTCATAGGTTAGTTGTCATTGTTGTGATGATCCTTATTTTTTCAGGGGCCATGATGGGTTCCTATATCCCACTCTTGGTCTGTGAATACTATTCACGACGTTTGAAATAAGGGTCTAGAGGTTCACACACAATAGCGTATTCAAGAATCTGCACTATTCAGTTGAATAGGAGTTTTAGACATGATGGGCCCCACCACAGGGGTCTGGGAATTTTCCAAAGTCAAATGATCACGAATTCAATAAATAAATTCATATTATTCGATTTTAGAATAATGAGTGTTGAATTTATTTAATTTATTTACGATTTTAGTAAATACATGAAAAAATATTAATTGACAAATATTAAATTATTCAATGTTCGATTAATATTTATGGGAGCGAAATAAAGAGCTACTGACTTAATTATTATCATATAATATATTTTAATATATTACAACTAAGTGATAATAATATTTATGACTCAGAAAAGTAATTGTAACATGTCGTTGATAGTGCGTTAAGTATTCGGGGCCAGTGAGGCGATACCAGGTATTTAATTAAGCACTATAAATAGAAGGGGATGAGATTTTTCCAAAGACTATTCATGGGGCTTCTCTCTCCACTTATCTCTCCCTTGATCTAGAGAGAGATTCTCTGGATCCAAGGAGCTCAGATGGGTCTCTGTTGGGCATCACTAGTGATGCGATGCAGTGGTCGTTGGAGCGTCGAAGGCATCGTCGCAAATCTGTGCTACACCCGGATTGCGACGAACGAAATCCCCGTGGATTCCTTGAATCACGTGTGGATGATCTAGAGGAATTTGAATTTGGATTCTTCGAGCAGCGATCTCCAATGACGAGAAGACATCGTTTGTGGCTTCAGATTTAAACTAGGTATTTTACGGTTTAATTTTGTGCATAAAACTCTTCACGCGAGATCCTCAGATTTAATCGGGCTGCTCTTCACCAACGTCAACAATTTTACATTGATCGTCGGTGGAAATTTCTTAAAATACCCACCTATTTGGGGCTTCCACTGCAAAAATGATTTCAACAGGCAATCTAACCAGAGGGGATAGAGATCATTCATGGAATAATCAGTTTATCATGTACCCTTGTTTGTGCCTTACTTGATTCCATAGATTTTCACTCATTTATTTATCCTACTCTATTCTATGTTATGGTACTAGATATGTAGAATCTTCTTGTTCCCCTTGTGTTGACGATGCCAATTGGAGGCCATATAGGCTTGTTTGATGTGTGATAGAGGTGTAGATTGATGATGGGGCCACATCAGTCTCATAGGGACCTTTACATTCTCTTGATGTGATCGTACGATGTCATTTTCAGCATTGACTAATTGTATTTTATTCATGTTGTTATTGACTTATTCTAGAAGTGATATGTATTCTTGGATGTAGATGCACATCCTGTGGTTTTTATTGGATAGTGGGGTTGTTAGTTTGGTAGTTGGGGTGTAGATACCCTTATTTATTTTATGGTTGATTTTTAGTGGAATATGTTGACACTAGGATAGTGGGGATATCTAGGGTTATTTGAGAGTTTCTATATGTTTTCCCTGAGAAGTATGTGGTGCTACCCCTCGATGTTATGATGATTTTGGGATAGAATTATAGCTTTTTGATTATCTAATTTTGATGGATTCTTATCAGATAACACCTTCTGAGTTGGGGATTTTGATAATTCATATAAATTATCATATGCATAGGGGTTTCATCTAGCCAAGTGTGTCACCATTGGAAACTCTAGTTCTATTCTATGAAAGGATAAAGGTAGTTTAAGTTATTATGTAGATTATTGGAGTTTGAACATATGATGATCAAGAATCACAATCCTCTTCCAAGGTTTGATGATATTTTCTACCAGTTTATGAGAGCTTTATGGTTATCCAATATTGAACTATAGTATGGATATCACTTGTTGAGGGTGAATGAGGGTGATATACTGGAGACTACCTTTAGATATTGGAATGAGAACTTTGAGTTTGTGGTCATGTCATTCAGTTTTATGAATTTTTCGGTTATGTTCATGGGGCGTATGAACTCCATGTTCCATGAAAACCTATACCAGCTCATAGTTTTCCTCATCGACAACATATTGATCTACTGAAAGTCAATAGAGGAGAATGTTGAGAATCTCAGAGCTATTTTATAGGTCCTTAGACACAACCATATTTATGAAAATGTGTCAAATTTTATGTTTTTGACACAATAGTTGCATTTACTTAGGCATGTGGTGTCATGATATGGTGGTGTACTAGACCCATCGAAGGTATGGGGCAGTTGATTCCTGGAAAACATACTAGAATATGGTTGTGGTTCACAGTTTCCCTAGTCTTGTGGGATATTATAAAAGGTTTTTACTTTATTTCTCTTGATATGAATCCGCACTAATAATATTTACTAGGAATGACAATGGTTTTGTGTGGACTAATTAGTTTCAATTAGCATTAAGTTATCTGATGTTGAACTTGGTTAGTGCTGCAGTGATTCAATTATCTGGGGGAGGTGTGTTGTTTGAGTTTTTTTATTCATCTTGTCTAATATTATGGTGTGAGTTGATAAATAAGAGTTAAATGATTTCATATGGGTCTAGTTAGTTACATCCCTATGAGTTTAACGATTCCACCCATGATCTAGATCGAGTAGCAGTTGTGTTTGCACTGAATTTGTGACAGGATTTCCTTATTAGAGAGTTCTTTGTGGCCTTTACAGATCATAAAAGATTAAGGTATAAATTTTATCTCCATCATCTAAATTTTTTATGGTTAAGGAGGTTGAAGTTTTTTCTAGATTATTATTTTGATATCACTTAAACCTCAGGAAAAGGAAATTTTTTGGTTTATTATTTGATTGGTAAGGTCACAGATGTATATTTCTCATGATTATAGGGATTATTAGAGAGAAATATATGAATTGGAATCCTTGAACATAGATTTAGGGGTGGTTGAGGTTTATTATTTCAGATAATAATGTATTCTTCTCTAATGTGGAAAGTGGAGGAGTCTCAATGGGTAGAATCAGAGGCGGAGGTGATGTGTGATCCTAATGGTTAGAGTGATGCCCTGATTGGATGGTCGGAGGATCATTAGATCTGGATGATGTTTCATGAGAGGTAATTTGTTCTAGTAGCGATGCGTGAGGTAGTAATTCATGAGATTCATATCTCACCTTTATTTAATAGTACACCTAGGATTTTCCAAGATGTATTGTGGATTGAGGTCAATGTTTTGGTGACCCAGGATGAAATAGGTAATGGTAACTTTTGTTGATTGATGTTTGGTTAGACATAAGGTAAAGGATGAAAATCATGAATCTGGAAATTTATTACATCCATTGGGTGTTACCAAGTGGAAATAAGAAGACATATTGATAGATTTCTTCATATGGTTACCCCGATATCCTGGAGTCTGTGCTATTATCTATGTCATAATGGGCCGGTTGATGAAAATATCTCACTTCCAAGTGATCAAGGAGTCAGGTGTAGTGTATTGTTTTTGGAAAAAAAGGTATGTGGATGAGGATGTGAGGTTACATGGAGTCCCAAGGTGCAGTGAAGGTTTTGGGAAAATGGTTTGTGGATGAGGTTGTGAGGCTACATGGAATCCCATGGTCCATTGTCTTGGATTAGGAATCACACTTTACCACACAATTTTGGAGGAGACTGCAGCATAACTTTAGCACTCAGTCATGCCTCAACAATAATTTCCACCCTCATATGGACGGGAAATAGATCAGATTATCCAACCACTAGATGACATGTTTCATATGTGTGTCTTGTACTTCATATGATCGGTGTCATGAAACCTTCCCTTTATTGGTTTTTATTATAAAAAAATTATCAATTAAAAATTCGCAAAGCCCCGTTTGAGGCTTTGTATGAGTATTCAAGTTGTTCTCTACTATTTTCATATGAGGTTGGGGTGTCAACAATTTTTTGTCATGATGCGGTGAAAATCATTACATAAAAGGTTTAATTTGTTTGAGAGATGATGAAATAAATGTTGGATTGGTAGAAGTTATATGTTGATCATAGGATGAGTCCCATGGATTTAGAGGTTAGAGACCATGTTTTATTGAAGGTTTTCCCTCAATATTGGAAGTGCAGGTTTGGCATGAGAGTAAGCTCTTGACCCAATTTTTTGGGCCCTTTAAGGTGTTGGGGAGAATTGGTGTGGTGACTTACCTACTAGAACGTCCTCTATGAATGGAATGGATCCATGATGTCTTATATATCTCTCATATCCATTGGTATCTTCACGATGACTCCCATTCCATTGAATGAGGGGAGTTGGATATTGAGGATGATGTGACATTTGTGGAGCAGCTAGTGGAGATACAAGATCATTGAGAGAAGGTGTTTTGAGTATGGATCTTTCCTATGGTTCATGTGATGTGGTGGTATGATGACCTAGAGAAGAGTAATTGGGAGTATGTGACATAGATGTGTGGTAGTACCTGGAGTTTTCTTTTTCAGTTTTTTATGCCTTGTCTTGCCTTGTTTTCTTTGATGTGATTTTTGGAACATTTTGTTTTATATAAGATATGATTATTTATTAATTATTGATGTGTTATAAGTATTAATAGCATATAAAAAGGGGATAATATGATTCGTAATCAAGATTCATTGTACTATGATGCAATTAAACCCATATGGGTGAGTTAGTGCCATCAAAAGTGGATTGTATATTGACCTGGAGGATGGAATTTCTTGATGCATATGTTTGGGGACGTAAATTTTTTTGGTATTATTTGGGAGTTCAAGTTGAGAATTTAGGTTGGTGGTGGTGTTTCAGATGTTACAAGATCCTTGAGAGGTATCTCAGGAGATGGTTGTTCAGACCTTCTATCTCTTTCCTTCTAGATTGGTTTTGAATTTTCAATGGTGAGAATTATTTGAGTGGTATCTGATATAAAAGACCTAACTTTCATGCATGTTACTTTTTGGTAAATATGATTATTGAGGTTTATATGGAATGTAATGTGGTTTTTGTTAGAGTGAGGGAGGATTTTTGAGGTGTTTTGAAGTAAATGGGGATGTTTTAGAGGATGATGGTAGATTCCAATGGTATATACCAATGGTAGATAACAATGGCAGATCACTCTAGTGGTATATCTCTAAATATAGATCTCTGGTGGTAGGTATTTTGTGGTAGATCTCTAGTGGTAGATCCCAATGGTAGCTCATCCTAGTGGTAGATCCCAATAGTAGATCATCTTGGCGGTAGATTAAAATGGTAGATCATCCAAGTGGTAAATCCCAATGGTAGATCAACCTTTTATTAGATCCCAATAGTAGACCATTCTAGTGGTAGATCCCAATGGTAGATCATTCTAATAGTAGATCTACATGGAATTTCGTTTTCTACAAATTTCTAGTTTTTCCCTTTTAGTGTTTTCTTGATGAAAAATGGTTTTAATTCCTTAATTAAGGAATTTTAAAGATTTTTTAAAGAATGGTAATTATATCCTATATTTTTTAAAAATATTTTGGATCCCTTTTAATGGTAATGCTATTTTGATTTGATGAGATCAACCTTAAATTTTCAATTAAAACTGTATCAAATCCCACTAGTTTCAGATCTGTTCATTCTAAAGAGAAGAGATTTCATATATTCCTTTGGGTTTAATTTAACTTGATATGGGACATTCCCAATATTTATCCTTGTATTTTTGGAACCTTGTTGATGTATTTGGTTTGAGTTCCCTATGTGTGGTTTCCTCTTGTGTGTGTACCCCCAGTTTTTGGTGCAGCAAATTGGTGTAAAGAACATTTCTTCTAAGAAGGCAAGTCCTTCTTTTCTCATTTATGTTTATCATGTATGGAAGGGTTCTTATATTTATCTATGTGGAATTGTTGGAATTTAAATTAATAAAGACAAATGAATTGGTTAAATGAATTTGATAAGGGGTGGGGTAATGCAAGTATGTTTTTACCGTTTTGATATGGTTTTGTTATTTCAATTGTATAGACTAAATGCCTGTTGAAAATTTCATTCATTAAGGGGTCCTATTTTATGTTGTTATTAAGTGAATTTTGGGATTCATGTTGTGTGGATTTTTAAAACACTTAAAATGTAATTGGAAGATCACATATACAGTTTTAATGAGTTGGATGCCCCTGGATCATATGGATTATGTGATAACACCCCTTAATAAAGTTGTGGAATTGAATGAAATACCATATTCCTAATCTAGAAAATGGTATTTTGTGGTGTGGAATGTGTTTGTTGAAGAGGATCTGTATTTATATTTGGTTTTGTAGATGTAATTCTTGGATAGTGGCAATGTTGTGATGTGTGTGCAGTTGGGTTGTGGTGGTGGTTGTGATGTGGTTGCGAAGCAGGGATGTGAAAGTGGATTTGGTCTTCTTGTAATTTGGAAGTTGGGTTCTCTATTACTATTATATGATGTGTTAATCTATTTTATAGAGTATTATTGTAATTAACATGGTTTGGATAATGGTCCGTATATAATAAAATGAATTTGAATAAACTATAACAGACTGTGTGTTCAAATGGGGGCTATTAAATTTGAATTAATGGGTTTTAAATTATGTATTATACTTCCTATTTTATTTAAAATGTACTGGTAATTTAAATATTAAAATTATTTTGGATTCTAATGAGAATATGAAATTTGGAGTGTTCTTTGTATCTTATGGTGTTGTGTAGTGAATTTAGTGGCAACAATAAAAAGAGGGAAAGTTGTGAGTTGTTTTATATTCTTGTTATAAACCCTTAGGTTGGGCTCATTCATTATGATATTATATTACATTTATATTATTTTTATTTTATATACTCACCACACCCATTTCAAGCACCTAGTTATGATAACTAAATGTTTTGGGGGTGTTTTTTCAAACATCCCGAAGATGAGGATGGATGGATAGCCACCCACTCTTCACCACTCCCTCTTCCAATAGATGATGACATGCATGTGATGTGATGGTAATAAGTCAAAAGTCTTACTATCTAGATGGTATGTGTGGTGGTTTTTTGTCCCAAGTGTCTTCAGGTGGGATATGATGACATGTCTTATCATAGAGGTTGTGTATGGTAGGAGGAGGGAATGAGGTGGATGTCCATCTTGTTCACAATACCATGCTACCCTGGTTATGTGATGTTGTGTGATAGACCAGGTGTTTTTAGGTGGGATGTGATGTGATGTGGTAGTCCAAGTGTTTTTGGTTGGGATTTAATGTGATGTTATGTGATTCATAAGATATGGGAGCTCCAGTACAAATTCCATTGGGGTGTGAGAGTTGAAAATTAGTGGGAAAGAGGTGTATGGTTCCCTTTATTGATATTATTCTTAACTTGTTATTATAATTCAATGTGTTATTTGGTAAGAGATCTATTGTGAAGATGGGCTTGGCTAGTATAAGTATTTAGATGCTGTTTGGTTATTTTGTTTTCTCATGGGTAAATTACTATGCACTTTTCACATGTGCACGAGAGACTTTAGTTTTCCAAATATGTATACTTTTATTCTAACCCTACATATATAAAATGATTTTCAAAGTTTATAAAGGACTATTTGTACTGTGCTTGAAATTACTATCTCTGATCTTTGGATAGTTGGTGTGTCATTGCTTTAGCTTTACTTTTGTGTATTTTTATTTGGAGACTATTATTTGTATCCTATTTTTATATACATGAATTGTGAGGTTGTTTTGGTTTCCTTTTTATATTATTTCCTGGAGTTAATTGATTTATGATGATATATCTCACGATCCTATTTATTTTAGAGGGTAATTCTACCCATTTACGATATTTTTATACCCTTGGTGCTAGTTGCCGACCCAGGTCCTACTATAGGTGGGACTCAGGGGTCATTATATCTCTCCCCTCATTTGAATATATTTGGTGGGAGGGGACATGACACTTACTCTCATCACACTATTAAAATAATATCTGGAAATAATAGGGTTAGAAACTAAATCTGTTCAACCCTCTAAATCTTAACCTGGAAACCAAAAGTACTATCACAGAAGTTGTTTTTCCAAAAAAAACCATAGTGTCTAATAACCTACACCATATTCCTGAAAAAACCTCCTATACACAGATCTCACAACCCAAAACATATACTGATGCTTTCATATCTAAGGGAACATATAATCTTATACTAACCCTCTCTCTCAGGTTACACTCATATAGAACAACTTATCTCAACCATAATGCTTATCTCATGAATATATTAAGAAATATCTCAAGAGAACTAGGATCTAACACCTAGAACATAGGATATACCTCATGTGATTCATAACTCATGGGTTAATACTTATAATATAATTTCACCTTTATAATTAAAATCATTGTCCAAAACAACTATCTCTAGTGTTCTCAGGTACACACACTAGCCATCACATTCTAAATCATTGGCCGAATCTTAGGAACTAATCCTCATTGGGAATCCACATAGGGTAAAACTTCCTGAAGGGTCACAATCTCATATATCTATCTAAAACAACATTGTATAATAACTATCTATGTTGAGTAAACCATAGACATATGGTTTGGTTAAGTAAAATTCCACCAAGAAGCTATATGAGAAAACACCATAGTTGTTGTTTTAGGAATTTTAAGCAAATGGACCGTTCTTCTAGAAAAAGTAAAAGGGAATCAAATCCCATTACAAGCAACTAACAGTCACTATAAATCCCTTAGGAGATGTACTATATTGTTTTCATCATATAGGAGAGTCCCTTCATATAATCTAAATGAAATTGCATCAAAAAATATATATATTGGTCTGGATGAGTAGAATAATACCAACAAGTTATATGGGAAAATACTTAGAAGTTTTTATTTCAAATTTAAAAATTTGAACCCTCTTCATTAGTGATATCAATCACAAATAATCAGGGGTATGTCAAGTGAGTCTTGTGTGAAAAATTTGAAGCATATACACATGCCTCCTCCCAATAGGATAATATCCAACAACATATAAATCATAAATTATAAATCCATGAAACCAAATTAATTACACTAGGTGAAATAATAAAACTATAAATGTAAAATACAAGAACAACAATCTCAATCCTTGGTAACCTAGAGTTTATTTTAGAAAAGGTGTTCGTGGTGAACTAGCCAGAGGTCCATTACAAGCTCTGACAAAATACCATTCCATATATACTATATCCCAAAATAGTAAGACAAAAAATTTATTATTCCACTTTGTAACATCCTTATACTGAGACCACTAACTAGTGTCCAGAGTAGACATTTCGGGTGACTTCAAGCATGCCACTTCATATGTCACTGTCTTCGGACTAGAAGTTAGGTTATTGGGTAGTATCATTGTGATACTATACCCCCATATCAGAGTGAAAAACACAACATGGATAACCAAACATAATCCCTAATAAAGAAACATCCATCATAGTTTTTATACTAAATAAAACATGAATCACTTATAATTAAATGAATAAAAAAATTGAATGTAGAAGGCACTCATATAAACTCACATTCATGACAGCATAAAATAAGTATTCTCTCCCTAGGTTGATCACAATTATAAATCAATAAAAGAATAAAATAGGATCCCCTAATTCCATCAACAATCATCACCTAATCTTGATATCCAAACCTAATTTATCATGAAACTTTGTGCCTCAACCTAGCTAGAACATATGATCATTGAAGTTTTCTTGGGAAATCAAATACCATGGATGCCTAAGAAGAGCATAAATACAACTCATTATGGAAAAACCCATATGGTCCTATATATAACTTGTAAATACAATGCATCTATATTTTATATTCTCAAAATAAATAAATAAAATAAACTATGTAAGTTTTAAAAAATATAACCCTTGTCAATCCTTAGGTTCCAACTTGACACCCAAGATCAAATATACCTAATTTAGCTTGTGCCAGATTATCTCAAACCTTATATAACAGTTAAAAAACAATTCCATCCCAAATGGATATATATTAGTAGGATAAAGAACCAAATCTATTCATGTATCCAATGAAATCCTGTTAATATCAGGAATAAATGGTTAAGTACATTGGAGGTAATCCTATGTACATGTCCCTAGAAAATCTAGATAGACCTAAAATATTGAATCCGAAAATACTTTGAATTTCATATAGGGGTAATACACATCCAAATTTATTTCAAAAGGAATTCTAAATAAGTTGGAATTATATCCATATACAAGGGTATTTTCAAATGAATTTTATAGTTTTAGGCATATCAACAAAATCCTGGATAACCAATAAAGAATTCTGTCTGTCATTGGGAATTCAATTATAGTGACACAAGGGATAAGAATCCCTCCCATAATATATCATACTGATTATAATAATAAAAATAGGTATTTCCAAATTCCTAAACATGTCACAAATAAGTATAGTTATACTCTCAAGTGTATGACCTATCACCACCACCAAAGTCATAACAGGATCACATGAATGATTCAGGTTCTAATAAAAAACCCGAAATCATTTATAATAAATATTTTGCACACTATCTATAGGGTAAATATATCATTAGGGGGTGTAATGGGATCCCTTAGGTCTCCTCTCATATCTCAGGGCATGCCCATTTCTCAAAGGGTATAACATCTCTTGGTGTTTTCATGGTTATTGGATGACCTCACTAGCATTAGAGAAATAATACATATTATAATTAGTCAAGAGAGGAAACATAAAGACCATAATAATCCCCTATCAATCCAAGGATGGATAGTACACACCCAATATATATATGTATGCAAGTCCTACCCATGGAATACCCACCTAGGTAATTACATCGCAGTGAAGGAAGAACATTCTCCCCATACTCATCTCAACTAGAACAAAGGATTTAATGGAATCTCAGGGGTCCCTAGAGTCCTAATAGAGTCAATCACTACAGCCCATCACTTTTATATACTCTGAGGTCACCAATAAACTTATACTAAGGGCCAATACATTCATTTAATTCATTTATGTATCACCCATCATGGTCTAAGAGTCACAAGGTATATATTTATAGTCAAGGTCTTAACTATTAATGGTCGAGGAATCAAGATGGTGAAAAAAAGTATCGTGCCCCTAGGAAAATTGTTTATTCCAACAGTATTTTTTTAATTAAAGAAATAGATTAATTTGAAAGTTGATTTACCACCCATGTTGTAAATAACACATATCACATGCTAGAGATTAGAAATCATAAACCAAAGTTGTACTCTCATGGGACTACCAACCTTATTTGAAGACATTTTTTATTCATATCCCGTACATCAAAACCTAGGATTATAAAATTATTGTCCATGCATTAATCAATATATTAATCACCTAATGGAATCCATAACACACATTTAAATTATTAATAATCATTCATAATTAATTAAACAATGTAAAATTATATTTATAATATAAATAAATTAGGCATTAATGCCTAATAACTTAATTGGTAATTCCATTGCACCAAAACAATTACCAACCACCTGTGGAAGGTCTACGACATACTCACGAAAGCTTTCTCAGAAAAATCCCAAACACAAGACACCAATTTAATTTAATTTAATTTAATTTTAATTAAAAAATTTGAGAACCCATACAGTGATGTACCTTGATGTGGTATGTTGACTCAAAAAAAGTATTTATTTATTTTCATAATTACAATTAGTATAGAATTAGGCATGGTAGATTTTCATGTAATGATTGAACAATTGTGTGAGTGGCCGAGAGAAAGAACTTCCAAACAAGAAAAAAATTACAAAATTGTTTAATAAATATAGTGATGTAAAAATATTAATTAGGAAATAGATAAATGATCGATGATGATGTTTAATAAAGAGGAAAATTGACAATGAAGAAATCATGGTAAGTGTTTCGTGAATATAAAGTGAAACAACATGAGGTATTTAAACTTATTTGTGATTATTATAATACATTGATCTTGGGAAAATATAATGAACTAATATCCACTAAAAAATTTCCTACTGACATTATCATAGAGGAAACAAGATAATGTTAAACTATACATCTTATCAACTATGAAAATAGATGTCTCCTCAAGGAATGAGTTGATGAAATTACATAGACTATACTTACATATAGCCTTTAGTCTATTTCCTACAGTTGATTTAAAAATCTATTAACAGAAGATTTTAAAATGAGCATACTCTCAATAGTTTCTAAACATGTGAAATGATAAACTTTCATTGATTCTTGAACATTTGATAATTTAATTCCAAAGAGGATTACAAGAAGGTAAGTAATACAACATTGAAAATATGACACAATTGATGACAAATAAGAGCATCAGATCAATCTTATTCCCCATTAAAAGTTTATCCAATAAATATTTTTGAAAACAAAAATTTCCATTGACGAATTAATTAGAACATAAGAATAATAATAAGATATAAAAATAATATAAAGGGTTTTAGGAGTGAATAAAATCTCCTCCACTAATTTGATGGTCAGTCCATCTAAGCTCCCTTGCTACAGATGCAATATACCTGAATCAAATCTATTGATCCACTATGTGTGTATATCTAAAGTATTTTTGTGTGTCTTTTATCTCAGGAAATTGTCCTCATATTTTAAGGATTATATTAATAGGTAAACTAAATCCTCCAACTCTTCGTCAACTACTCTAACACATCTCCTCTATAGCCACATGACACACCTAGAATTGTTAACTACCTTCTTCGTAGGAGGCTCCAGTAAGCATCATAACAGATTGTGATCCCTACATGGGTAGGATTCATCCTCACATGATTAGAAATTAGAAAAATTCCCATCTTAGTTCAATATTCTCAGCTTCTCTATCTGTCTCCTTAAGCTACCTCATCATACATCACTAATAAGATTGGATACACCATTCCCTTGGATTTTCCAATTGAGAAATAGGAACCTTGCATACAAAATGAGATAAATCCGTTCAAATAAAAAGGAAACTTCGAAAATAAAATACACATGAAATTAAAAAATTAAATTTTAATTCTAAAAAATTGTTTTTTAGAATAAAATAACTGAATATTTAAATAATTGTTTACAATATAAATCATATTTTATAAATAATTAAAAAATAATATAGGCACTTAAAACATATCAAATTAATGTCCAAGAACAAATAAACATTTATGAATAAAATCAATGTTTAACATTAATATATTTAATGAGTTTATAATCCAACAATCGGTTAACTCATAATCATCAATTAGCTAGTATCAACACATCTTGACATGAAAACATCAATTAATTCCTCAAAAGGATGTAAAATAATGAATCAAAAATAGGACACATAAATTCCAATACACTTATAAAATTAATTCTCCTCAAGAAATCCACTTACCATGATCAAAATATGAAAATAAATCTCAATATTATAAAATTCAAAATTACCCAATGAATTAGATTTTGAATGGATTTTCTCTCATAGGCCCTCCCAAGTAGTCAATCTGATTTCCATATTAAAAATAAATTATTTTATCAAAAATTAAGTTTCTTATTTTACAAAAATTATTTAAATTGAAAATATTGATAAGAGATAAACACAAAGCAATTTTCATAAAACTAAACTTCTAAACTTATCTTCTTTTTCAAGTAAACAGACACACATAATTCAGCAACATAGAATAAATAGACATGTTATTAGTTGGTAAAATTTTAACAATTAGTCTATATAAAATAAATAACTCATATAATAGTAAAATAATAAAGAATAAAAAAGTTAATCTATGATGAATATTTCATTTCATATATCATTTGGATAAATATCTTATGAGTTTAATTCATATAAAAAATTAGTAATTTAATTAAAACTATAGGAAATTCCACCAAAATATGACCGAATATAATCTGTTTTAAGAGTGAAATAAATTGACTCACCTAATTAAATCCATGTATTTTTAGAGAAACTAACCACCTAAAAGTGAAAAAAATATCCTTTGAACATTAGATAAAAATACCAATTAAAAGTGAAAATTGATTTATCAAAAAGGTCAATTTTGAACCATTTTGATGTGTCCAACATAGAATCATAGTTCAACACATTGAAAAACCATCTCTCCAATATTAAAACCCAACATTGTAATCAATATTGAATCTAATGTGGGAGAATAATTTAAAACATTTTGGCTCAAAATAATTTCCAGTTCATAAGATCAATGAATGGTTGAAGGGGTTATAATAAATTTAAAATAAATACACATGCCACACATCAAATATAGTTTTCAAAAACATTTTTTTAAAATAAATTCCTCTACTTTATAACCAAAAACTAGAATTCATAATTTTTCCCAAAAGCTATCATGTTAAATAGTGATTTACATATTAAGAAAAATTATTTGACAAAAGTTACATTAAGGGTACTAGTAGGTTTATCAATATCATTCAATTTTATTTTCAACAACATAGTAATCATAACTAAATAAAAATAACAAATAAATAGATATTCTCCTAATTAAAATCAAATATCCAAGGAAATTTCGCAATCTTAATTCCCTATAGAATGACGAAATACTAGTTGATGTAAAAAATAAATAAAATCTCATAAAAAATTAGAAATTTAGAAAAAACTGAGGTAGTAAAAGATAATAAATTTCGTAGATATAGAAATTTTATTTTTTTTTAATTTCATATACACGATTCATTTTTATTCAACTGGGAAATAATACCCCATTTCCAACATAATATATCTTGTATTTAATCTTAATATTAAAATGGGAACAATGGTCTGGTTGAGAGGGATGTGAGCCAAGGTTTATCTAGAAATGATACTCTTTTTATCCATTGGAAGTCATTTGAAACTCTTCACCTTATGATCAGTGTAAGTCCTCAACTGACCATGTACGAAATCAAACATGTGGGAATTACAGGAGGTTAATCGACCTTGATTAATGATCCCCAAATAACTATGAAAATAGGCCACATGAAGGTAAAGGGTTGTAAGAAGAAGTGTAAATCAACCACAAGAAGAACATCTCAATCAACCATGTGTAAAAAATATACCACAAACAATCAATAGACTACATAATGAAAATTAGATCAACTACACCAAACAAATGACAAAAAAATCCAAATAAAATAAACTGTAAGTGGTAATCGACAACATATAGAACACACTAACAACACCTAAAAATTATAAAAGTCATAGATGAACCAAAAAAGTAACTAACCACATGAACACAATAACTATGGAGATATTTTGGTAGAAAAATTGACCACACTTTGAAAATATAATCAACCATAAAAGGATAATCAAACCAAATTCATAAGTAAATCAACAACGAATAGAAATTTAGGCATGACTTATAGTGACTTAAAGAGCACTGGTGACCAGAAGAACACTAGTGACTGTAAGAAGTCAAGTGAGCACTTAACAGAAAACTAGAGAGAAATCAAGTAAAATTCAAAAAGAAAATAGAAGTAGGAATTATTCTTAATAAACAAAAAAAACAAAAAATGAACCATGGGTTAGATCCCATGAATCATTGAGTATATAATATTCAATTAGACTCAGTGAAAGATCAATAATTAAAGAAAACCCAGCCTCTGATTCCTTTGACTTCCCCTCAATGTAATTTTTAATCCTTTTCTCATTAACCAAGAATGGTTTATTCTCCTTTCCTACCAACTTAATATCTCCAAAAAGAAATACCCTTAAGATGTTAAAAGGTTTAAGAAACATAAAATCTTTCTTCCCATGAAATGTTTTGAGCCTAGATTTGAAAAGTAACACTTTTTTATAACTTTCAATTTCCTACTTAGAATGATGGAATCATGAAAATCCATAGATTAACTTTTTTTTATTCTATAGTTTTTATAATAATACATTCTTATATCATCAATTTCACTTAACTCAAGAAGTCTCCTCTATCTATAATTCTTAAAATTAAAATTCAATTCCTTGAAAGAAAAAAAATAAGATTTATGACACAACTCCGTATGAAAATGACATGATTTCCAAAAATTCCATAAGGATAAATTCATTTAAGAGTTCTGAATTCAATTCTATAGGACCACAATGACTCACCTTGATTTAAATACCTATATTTCTTAAAGATATAAATATTTTCTTTCTAAAATTTTTAGAAGCCCTCTATTTGAGACCTCAGCTTCTCTACTGGACTATGGGTGGTAAGCAATTTCACTAACTCAACCCACTTGGTATCATAATTCACACCAAAAAATAGGTACTCATTACTATGAGATGATGCAAATGGCCCCATAATATCTGAACCCCACCCATGAAAAATTTTAACCTCTAAAATCCCTTCTATTGTAAGATGTTGGTTTCTACTAAAATTTATTATCCATGAAACTTATCACAACCCACCACAAGACTCATGGAATATTTGAATAAAGTATCATAATAGAAAACCAGACCATAAATATTTCAAGACACTCATTTCTCCATTATAGGTTCACCCAAGGTTGAATAGTGACAACTCTCAATAATGGGTACCTCCTCCTCCTTAGACACAACTCTACCATAAATATCATCATCACACCTTCTAAATAGTAAAGGATCATCCCATAAGTAGTATATCAATTCAAAAATCAGTTTATTTCTTTTAGTTTTTGTGAAATACTTAGGAATTACTCTTAAAGCTATAAAATTAGCATAATAAGAAAACCAATGATCATGGATAGATGTCATATCCAATGGTTTTTCATCTAAGAAGGAATAATTTATCTCCCTTGGCTCATTGTTTTATGTATTAGGATGACTAGAACGGTGTAAATCCACTACATTGTCAACACTATATCTATATCTAGTCTCTAATTAAAATTCTTATAAGTGAAGTATATATCTAATAATTCTTGTATTATCTTCCTTATACCCATGAAAATACTTTATAGATGAATTATTTGTAAATACAATTACTTTTGAATAAATCAGGTACTGACTAATAGTTTCAAGTGAAAACAGAACAACTAAAAAATATTTACCAGTTTTGGTTTAATTTATTTTAGAATCTTTTACAAATAAACTAGAATAAAACACCACATTTAATCATCTTTAATTCTCTATCTCTAAGACTTCCCCCATCTTGAAATCACTGAAATCACACATTATTTCAAATTTAATCTTCTAATTGAGGGTTATCATCATGGGTGAAGAAGTAAGTTTTTATTTAATAATATTAAAAGATTCTATAAATTTATCATAAACAATGGTGTGGTCAACTAGTAATTAACACAAGGGAATTGTGATTTTTGAAAAATCCCTTATAACCCTCTGGATGAAACTAACATTCCCCAAGAAACGTTTAACACATTTCAAATTTTCTAAAGGGGGTAATTTTTGAATGATCGTATTTTTTTCATTATCAACCTCTATTAACCTCTTAGAGATTATATAACCAAGAACTATCTATTTGGTGAACCTAAATTGAAATTATTCCCAATTAATCACATGATTAATCTCTATACATATTTATAAAATAATTTTTTATTATATAAACAAATTTGAAATGAGATCCAAACAATGGAGAAATCATCCATGAAAACCTCTTGAATTCTATTAGTAATATCCAATAGAATATTCATCATGCACCTTTTAAAGTAAGTAATAGAACCACACAATATATAGGGAATTCATGGATAGGAAAATGTCCCAAATGGAAAGTGAATGTGGTATTATCCTAGTCTTCATGGGACACTATAATTTGTTTGTAACTAGAAAACCCATCAAGAAAATTTGAAAAATCATTATAAGCCAACCACTCAAGAATTTTATCTACGTACGTAATTTGAAAATTATACTTTTTTGTGTTGGAATTATGTTTCTTTTAATATAAAAAAACTCTCCATTTGGTAATTTTTCTAATTTTAATTTATTCATTATTTTCAATATTGATGAATTTTTCACCTCCGTTCTTAGAAAAAACATAAACTGGGATGATCCAAGAACTATTTGAGAGAGTAAATATTATTCTACCATATAATAGTTTAATAAATTATTCTCTGACAAACTATTTTATATTAGTATTGATTTTTCTATGACCCTCTACATTGGATTGAGATCAGGCTCTATTGGGATTTTATGCATTCAATATGACTGGTTAATCCCTTTGATATCATAGTTGGCCTGAAATATAATTTATTTAAACATATTTAACACACTCAATATCATTTACTATTGACATTAAAAATGTTCAGTAGAAATTATTATAGGAACTGCGGTACTTTATCCAAAAATAAATAAATATTTCACACCATAAGAGAGTAGTTTAAGATATTCATATGGTGTTTCTTGGATAGAAGGAACACTCTTTGGCCTAGGTGTCCCATGGTATTGAATGTGTCTTTTAAATAAATAATGAGATATGGATATCACTTGTTCCTCACAACTATCCATATTTTATATCTCACTACACTCAAAACACATATTTGAATTAAAGATGGATTCTAGGGAAAATCATCTAAATGGTTCATAAATTCATCCTCATAGTCCTCAAAATTTTTATACACTTCTCATACATTAACCTATAAATAATTTTCTTCAAACAAATGTTTAATTCCACGATAATCCATGAAATCTAGGAATTTATCTACAAGAATATCATAAGAGTCGTCATATTCTATCATTTCCACTCTAGAGAAGTTTTCTCAAGTGTAAGTTCCTTTCGGTTATTAAATATATTAAATTCCAATTATTTTTCACCAAATTAAAAAATCAATTTCCACTCAGAAACATTTATCATAAATCCACATGTGGAAAGTAAAGGTCTAAATAGGATAATAATTACTTCCTTATCACAATATATGTCTAATATTGGAAAATCAATAAGTAAAAACAATATTTCAACACCTAAGAGAAGATCATCTACGCAATCTATAAGGTGTGTGATGGGGAAGTTATCCAATTATTAGACAATAGCTGTAGGTTGTATTTCTCCCAATCTCAATTATTAAAACATTGAGTAAGGGATTAAATTCATCATTTCACCAAGGATACATAATTAATTTAGATGACCATTATTACCCAAAATATAATAAATAAAAAATCCCCCTATATCCATGAATTTTATAAGGATTTTATTTTGGATAACAAAAATACACATTGTAGTGGGTATGTATGTAGAAAACAACATAAGAGTTTTTTTGTTTGCAACTATTTTTTGAGTGATTTTAGATATAAATGAATTTGGATTATAACATTAATTAAAGGAATGTTCACTTGGTGATTATTGAAAATTACAAGGAACCTTATAATTATTGATTATTGATTTTTTTTGTTTCAATTTATCATGGAATTAGATGATTTGGAAAATATTTTTTAACCTAGTGGGTATGCCCTCAATTTCAACATCATGTTTTCACATGCCTTTATTCATTATAAATTTATACTCCATTTTTATATTTATTTCAAGTTGATCTGGTGGATTTATTTCATTTTCAATATTATTGTCAACAATTCAATATTTTTGAAAGTACATATTTTTGTGGCTAGATTCTTCTAGAATTTTATTTTTGAAATATATTAGTTTCTATTCTAGGCTCCTCATGAGTTTTAAACCCACTATTTATGGTGACTTATATAGAATTATACCTCAGTTTCACTTTTTTTGTACTTGTTAACTTCTTTTTTCTCTTTCACGTAACTCCCTAACCATGTGACTGATTTGATTTTACATATTTTTCATGTCATTTTTTAAAGAAGACCTTTCAAATTCCATATCATCATTATACATTAAATCTTTATAATCCATACTACCTTTCATTTACTATATGAGCCCTTCTAAATTAGTTTGTGGATTATATGACTCATCTCTATGTTGTTTCTATAATTTTTACCTAGGTTGTGGTTAGAATCCATGGGAAACAGTTTGTCTAAACACTCTATGCTATTTCAAAAAGATGTTAAGATGATAACTATAACATTGGTTATAGTTTTTTTATGAATAGATCATAAATATTTTTTATCCTAGGGCTATACCCCACAAAAATAGAATCATCTAAATTTTGGGTTGTCATATCGATGTTTGGATAGAAATAACATTAATGAAAATCATATCAAAATAGCGACATTTATCCCTAAGTGAATTTTCATTGGAAATAATAGGGGAATGTGGGTGGGTTTATTGAACTGAATTTATATAATTTTTGTGTATTTTTTTTCTTTTAGAACAATTTTGTTATATATTTTGAGCAATTTTATCGAAAATCTATTAAATTTATACAATATTTTTATCATAAAAATATCCTTCAAAAAATTGATTGCAAAATTGTTTGATTATATGTGATGAGACCATTTTAAATATGTCCATCAGGAAAATTTGAGAAAACTGGTGATTAAGGTGTTTTCTAAGATAAACCCTAAATTTATCCCAATTATTATGGAATATCTCACCCTCATCTTACAAAAGATAGGTTCACTTATGTATCATTTCATATGTCATTTTCCTAGGATGAAACATCATAACAGTGACATCAAATACTAGGTACCATGTGTCAAAAATATCTTCTTATGACTATTAAAACTAGGTTCTTGTATTACCCTTGAGATTAAATTTAAATACTCTAAATTTTGAATCTTCCTTGATAATACCTTTTAGTGGTAGTTATTTCAACATGTTGTAGAAGTCCATAGTAATGTCTAAAGTGTATTTATTAGGAAATATAATGGAAGATGGAAACATAGACCATATTAACAGTTTTATATCACAATTTCTAAACTGAGGATTCATCCTGATGCATGAAATATTACTTGAAACAATTGGTGACTAACACTCTCCAAGAATATGTATCTAAATGAATTAATTACTGGGATGAGGTGGAATTTCATTTTCATGGTGATCCATGACCTCCCTATTGTACTCTTTTTTCAATTTATTTTTTATATAACATAAACATGTTTTTTCAAATTATGTGTTAATGGATATATGTTTTCATGTTTATTTCTTATTGTCTTGCAAAAAAAAATTCAAGGGTACTTAATGAAACTAGAAAAAATGATTCACATAACAATTTCAAATAGTTTTTTTTCAAACATATTTTTTGTTTTTTTAAAAGATTTAATTTTTTTAAGTTTTCTTGATATTTTTTTCTTATTTAGTTCCTCATTATTTACCTAGAAATAGATCTAATAAATTTACAAGGTCGTAACACTCAAAATATTATTTATTTATTTTCCTATTTAAAACAATTATAAAATTAGGTAGGGTTGATCCATTGGGAAAGATTAAACTAATTTTGTTATTGACCAAGAGATAGAACTTGAGAATAAGAAAAAAATAAAGAAAATAGTAATAAATAAGGTGATGTAATTTTTTTATAAAAAATAGATGTATGAGAAATGATGATGTTTCCGGAAGAGGCCTATCAACCATGAATAAATCTAGGTAAGTAACTATTGAATAGATAGTGAAAGAACTGGTTGAATTTTTATTGAATGACAAATCATATAATACCATGATAATGTGAAAATTTACTAAGCCATCATCAACTAAAAAGTTTCCAAAATACATTTTCAATGAGTAGAAAAGTGAAGGTTAAACTTTATAGCTTTTAAAATGTGAAACTCAACTCTGTCACAAAGAATTAGTGGATGAGATCACCTTAACCGAACTATCATACTACCTTGGTGTTCTTTCAATAAATTTATTTCAATATTTCTTAAATGATTTTAAACCTAAAATTCACTTAATAGTTTTAAATTTTATGAAAAGATAAACTATATTTGATTCTTGAAAATTTGATAATTTACTGACAAGGATGAAAATAAGAAGGAAACCAATCCATCATAAAATAGATGACACGGTCGAAGAAAAAAAATCAATACAATGTTATTACCCATGAAAATTTTATCCAAAAAAATATGTTTATAATAATAATTTGGAATATTTAATTCATTAGATCAAAAGAAAATGCAATAGAAAGACAACTAATAGTTGAAGATGTTCTTGGGGAGAAAACAAATCTCTTACATCAAGTTGACTATCAATCCCTCCAAGATCTATCACACAAGTTGTGATCTTCCTAGATCAAATATTACACTCCACTATGTGTGAATATCCGAAGTATTTTTTTGTATCTTCACACTTGTTCCAATGTCCTCCACTTTTAAGGTATGCATTCACGTGAAAAACACTAGACTCCAACTCATGGTCAACTACTCCGAACACATAACCTCAGTTTCCACATAGAGAATCTATCATTATTCACTTCCTTTGTCATAGGAAACATTATAAAACTCCATAATTTATTGCACTTACCATGTGGTAAGGCTTCTTCTCCATGTGATCAACAATTGGGATATTTCCTAGCTCAATTAAATCTTCTCAACTTCTCTAGCTAAGTCTAAAAACTTTCCCAGTATACTTCATCAATGAGATTAGCTCCCCATTTTCCTTCTATTTTCTAATTGATAATTATGGAATCCCATATAAAAAATAAGATTAATTATTTCAAATACAAAGAGAACTTCATAAATATAATACACATGAAATTCAAAATTTAAAAATTAATTTCAAAAATTGTTTTCAAAATAAAATAATTGAATATTGATAAAATTATTTCCAAAAAAAATCCATTTCAAAATTACTTCATAATTAAATTAGAATTAAAATTTCATTAAAACCAATAAGAATATAGGCTCTTAAAATATATGAAATTTTAATCCAAGAACCTTTAATCCTTTAATCACCTAAATCACACTTTAAAATTAAAATATATAATGAAATATATATCCAATAACTGATTAACCAATCATCATTAATTTATTTTTATCAGAACATTTTGATAAAAAAATATCAATAAATTCCTCATGAGGATGTAGAAAAATGAATAAAAAATAGGCCACAATATGCCTCTAACAAAACAACATTTAATAGTGTGAAATCACCCTCTTGAGATTCCCTCTAGAAAAACCCCACTAAATTCAAACCATATTGGGATGATTCCATCATGATTTAGTGAATTTTTTCCAAGAACCATTATTTAAATCACTAAAAATTAGTAGTGATGAAGGAAAACAAGGAACAAATAGAGATGTTAGAGGAAAACACCCCAAATCTCCACGTAAATGCATCCAAAATCACCTCACAAAAGTGGTGAATCTAGAAACAAAGGAAGGAATTCACAACATAACTTCATGATCTAGTCAACAAAATTTTAGTGAGAGAAGGGAGAAAAACCCCTGAAAATCAAAGAGGGGAAAATTGGAAAACCACAAAAATTTAAATGTCTAGATGGCGAAACCATGGCATGAACCATGTCATGGTGAATCTCCAAGAAAATACTCAAGGACCCCCCAACACACTAGATACCATGGGGAAGGCCTCCCCCTTCCGAATCTCCATTTAACATAGATGGATCCTCCATATAGCCATTCCACACACCACAGTTTTCTGTTACCCATGCTCTATTAAAAATCCCACTAAGAGCACACCATAGCATGGGATATGCCATTTAACCACCCAACACCCACCTTGATGACCACCCCATGTGTTTCTCCTAGACATAGTTGTTTTGGAAACACTTAGTAACCATCAAATCCCTTAAGGCCTTTCTCCCAAAATGCACATCACAACAACATAGGGTCTCCCCTAACCATTTCCCACCACACCATAGCCATAGAAACAAGAGTTGTTACCTATCTGTTTCTGTTAGGGAGAATCCCTAGGTTCCACACACTCATGTAAACATTATTCCCACTAAGACACCAATCGCTAAGATCACCTCAGCATAAAATCATCCATCATTATGATCTCCATGTTATGGTGCTCTCCATAGCAGAGCACCTATAGAAAAACCAATTTCTAGTCCACCTAGCCCTGCTCCAACACTCACCCAAGCACTTGAAACACCCAATCAAGACTCATTCTATATCTAAAAGCAACTCATCATGATATTACAACCATTGAAATTAAAATTTGAACCTTATTTCTCAAAACGAACCCATCACCATCCTTAAAAATCAAATTTCCATTAAAATTAAAATCTTGCAAAGGATTGAGTATTTTAGTTGTAGTTTACTATTTTGGAAGAAATTATGTACGAAAAATGAAAGGTCTAAATCAACAAATTCAGAACATATAATTTTAGATTATATAAGATATAGATTTTATATTATATGTTTCAGAGAGGTCTAGAGGTTCTATTAATAGTTTTCAAAGAATAATAATGGACAAAGTAGAATGAGAAATACTTCAAAAAACACTTTGGGTTGTTTAGATGGTGTTTAACTAGAACATGACCTTGAAAATTTAGGATTAGAAAAAAATAAATTATTAATGTCCACTCTTGTAGACATATATGAGAAGCCTACCAAAATAAACAACATTTTACTATTGCAGAAACTCTTCAACCAAATGATGGAGAACAAAATGTAAATAGAAGACCAAATCAAAGGCTTTAACATGATTTAGAGTTAACTTGAATTAGTTGGTGTGATTTTGGGAGGAATTTTGTGGGAATTGGCCCAATTTCCATCACTTATTGAATATTTTGATGTGATGTTTACTATGGTGAGTAACTCAAGAGGTAAAAATAACATAGTGTTTTAGGATGTTTATGATCTTATTTTGTAAGAAGAGATTAGGAAAAAAGAGATTTAGTATCTATCTAAACTGCTTATAATTTGGAAGGTGGAGGGAAATCCATTCCATATAATGGTCAAATGAAGAATTAAAATAAATGGGATAAATTTATATGGATATAAGTTGATCTCATACCCATATGATAGTATTGACGAAAAAAATCCACTTTAAGAAGGATTGTAGAAAAAACATAGCTAATTATGGAAAGTTTACTTCCATAAGTTCTTTCTTAAATACCACATATGAGGAAATAATGTTGTTTTTATGTGTCTCTAGTCCATTGAAGTTATGTTTATTGATTTTAGGGATTTATTTCACTCATCATCAAATATATGGACTATGCCTCAAGAAAATTCAATAAGACTAATCTTAAGAATGATGAGACTATTGAGATAATTGTTAAGGGTGATATGAATATCAAAATTAGAAGCATATACATGAAGGATCTACAAGGGGCCTACCACATGATAAGGTTATTGAAGAATCTAATTTTGGTAATTTAGGTTCATGATGTGGGTTACTATGTATTTTTTATGGAAGGAGTGCATAAGATTTTACAGGGATCCATGGTGGTGGGAAAAGGAGATATGGAATGAATGTTATACCTTAGTGAGAGTTCATACAGTGAAAAAGTTGTTAAAGTAACAATATATGTAATGAAAAGGTTCGTGTCGTGATAATTTAGTTCGCATTTATGAAAAATAGATAAAATTATTATCTAGTAATGGAATAATTAAACTCATTCATGTGGACTAAGTTACTTGTGAATACCATATTCTTGGGAATAAATGAAAGGAACCTTAAATATGGAAGGTATAAAACAAAATAACTAGATTCAAGAGATGGTTTGTATTGATGTAATGGGTCTAACACATGTTTGTTATCATAATGGGTCATTTTACTATGTTACCTCCATAGATTATGACACATAGAAAGTTTGGGTGTTATTTAACAATCACAATTATGATGTTTTTGGAACATTAATTCGATAAATAGAGATGGTGGAAAAGCAAGTTGATTTAAATATTAAGTACTTGATTCTTAGTTGCAATGGAGAGTATGGAAAAAATAATTCCATAGGTTTTATTTTCATAAAAGAATTCATTTTAAAAATATGATTCCCAAAATAGAAGTAAAAAATGGTATTGTGGACCGGATAAACCAAACATAGAATGAGAGAGCCATGGGAATGATGTTACATTCCACATTCCCAAAAGAATTTTTGGTTAAAATAATTAATTTTTTAGTATACCACTTGAAATAGAGACCTTTATCAGTATAGGGGAAAGATCTACTAGAAGAGTTTTAGAAACAAATATTGGTAAATGACTCAAACCTTATAGGTTTTTATTGTATAACCTAGGTCCATGTTGATTACAAGGAGAGTGATAATCTAAAATAAAAGTACTAAGCATGTTAATTTGTATGTTATGATGATGAATATTTTGTATTTATGTTATGGGATAATGATCACCATAACATCATCATAATCTAGATTGTTTACTTCAATGAAAGGATCTTATTGATGGATTAGAACCTAGATAAAGATGAACATGAAACAAAGAATCAATAGAGTATTCCAATGTTGATGTGAATATATTTCTAGATGATCAAGAAAATTTAGGAAGCACTCAAGTTTTCAAAACATTTAATTATCCAGAAGGTGAAGATTCATATGGATGTCAAATTTAGGAGGTGTTTCCAAGACCCGATGTACCAAAAATCTCAAGGATTATGGTTTTTTGATAATATACTCATGTGATATGATAAAAAATAGTAAACCATGTGCATATATTATGTTATGTAGTAGCTTATGGTATAACATGAACAAATTTACCTCATGAAATGATGGCTCATGATTATGTCATGATTTGTGTTGTGATGGTTCAAGGTTATAGCATGAGTCATGGACGTGATAATGAGGCAATATGGTGGATGTTGAGATGTATTAAATAGGTTGATATCTAGGCCTTACTATTATGATGATGTGATTATGATAGGATGAATGTTTTTGGTTAAGAGTAGGACTTTCCTCTTTGTCTAAATATTTTTATGGTTTTGGTATTGTGTAAGTACTTGTAATGTGGCATGATTATTTGATTAGGATGTTATAATTTTGGGCTTCATCTTTATTATTATAATTCCCTATAAATTTTAATCCCATAGATTTCTTGTGATAATATATTAGTTTAGTATGACAAGTCATCTGTAGCTAATGATGTTAAAGATGAATAGTATATGAAGTATTACTTTTATTATTTGCATAAACCATATTCTTTTCTTTCGTAGTTGTTCCACACATGCCTATCCTAAAACATATATTTCACGTGGATATGTAATTGCATATAAATATAAACATATTGAGTACTCTCAACTACTAAACCCTCTATAATGTTTTTTAATTGTTTTTCATGACATACCGATCGAGATATGATATTTTGTTGCTCAGAAATCTCGAGTAGATGAGGTATTATTGAATTTTCATCATTTTATTGTGTTTCATTATCATATAGAGTTTGGGTTGTATGAGAATTTTTATTTTATGTGTGTCTGTATGGAGTTTATTGGTGGTATTTTTAGATTTGATATGATGTTATGAGGATAATGTCTCATATTCACAAGATTCATATATTTGGTTCTAGTTTCCAACATGGGATCTATTGAAGATGAGATTCAGTAGTCACACTTGTCTTAAATGCCCACCCTGGTGGGCATGACAACATATCATTGATTAGAGTTAAAATGGAGAGGAATTTCCTCTTCTTTTATCCAACCCAAAAGGTATAGTTTTTAATTAAATGATAAATATATAATATTTAAACAACAAGATAATCATGATCCTGAGATAAGGAATTGTATCTATCATTTTTTTATGTTAGAATATTTCATAAAATTTCTTTTAAAATCGTGACCCTAAAATATCACTTCATCTTATTATTCAGAGGCAGAAAACATTTTACATGGACACTGCTTCTCACATAATCATGCTAAATATCCATCTAAGATATTTCCCAATACAGACTTTCCGATTTAATAATATTTTCAGGTGTCTGACTTTCACAGAAGTATGGTGCCATGTAATCTTACGATATGAGTTTGACAATTTCACTTCAGCAAGCAGCTAAATATCGTGAACCTTATTTAAATCACATTTAAAACATAATGCACCTGCTCCACATATTATCTAAATCACATTTAAAAATAATTTTTTTAGTTTGACTTCATTGACCTATAATTTAAACCCTCCCTATCAAGAATCTTGTTTCATGTATTCATTAAACAAGGATAATTTTTTAAATGTTTTTTTACTCTGAAAAAGGGATATAGCCTCCCTATATGTATGCAAGGCCATGTATTGAATATTCTCTGGATATGATAGGAAGTCACACTATTATATATAAAAATTATAGGGAAACAAGTTTTATTTGTGTATAATAGGAGTAACCATCCACATCATGTCACTTACAATCCAAATTTTTTCTAATTGTGATGTTTTCCATTGTCAATAGCATGAATAAACAGTAGTATCTCCACTTAAAAGGCCCTAAAATAACCAATAAAATGATAAAACCTTCCTTTGATAAAGCACCAACAAGTATGAAACACACAAACATAGCATGTACGACCAGTCCCTTTGAAGGCTGCCCCCGTCGCTCATAAGTCTTCCCGCAATGGCGGAACTTTAATATCCTTGGTTCCAGCTTATTCAGTTCATTCTTCTAGGGTTTCATCCCTAGTTTTCCCTTTCTCGTTACTTGGTGGTTCTTTCAATGGATCTGATTCAACACCTTTGTTTTGGTTTCCCTTAGGGTTTTAGTTATCCTGTTTCTCGTTTCATGGCAGTTTAATTTCTCCCTTTCCCCTTCTCTACTGTTCCTCCCTTCTCTGGCTTCAAGGTCCTTTGCTCCCTTCTAGGTCAGCCGGGTCTGACGGATACTAATGAGGCTTTGGGATGTATTCGGGGTGCGGTAAGTGTTTCTGGGCAGTGTGACCTGTGGTGTCTTTCTCCAGTTTCAATGTTCATTCAGATTTCCCCTACAAAGATGGCTGTGTGATTCTTTTTTCATCTCTTGTTGTTGGTTTTGTTCGTTTATGATTATGATGGATACCATCCGTGTTTTTCACGATGGTGGCATGATTGACTGACAGCTAGCGATGCGATGTTGTTGTTGTTCAGAGGTTTTCTGGTTGTGGAGGTGGACATCGATGAAGAGGATGTTGATGCCTATAGTCCGGTGGAAGGCAGTGACATGACCTTCTAATGCGGTTTGAGGCCGCCGCCTGATCGATGATGGATTGTGGATCACAGTGGGTACACGACTCAAGGTTAGTGGCTCGAGGTTGATGATGGCAGTTGATTTGAATTTTGTCTTTTAAATTTTGAGGTTTGAATATGGAAAGTCGTGGTTTTCAAATTCTTGATGATGTGGATCCCTTGTATGGTTCCCACTACCAAAAATTTGTTTTTGATAAATTATAAAAAAATTGTGATTAGAGTCCACCACCAAACAAAGATGGTTTCATAGATTCTCACAGTTCATCAGGTGCTTAACAACATCCATAAATGTGTCCATGATGCTATGGGTTTGAAGATGACACCCAAAAATTTCCTCAACAAACTTCCAAATTTTGAGTGAAAATGAACATAGAAAGAGAAGATAAGAGAGGTCCTATGAATTATTGTAACATAATGTGCAAATGGATACCAACCGCATACCTGAATGTTTGAGCCTGTCATCAGAGGGAAGATGATTCAGATAGGATTTCCACAATAGCAGCTGCATCAATGGGGGTATAAAAGGCCTTCTAAATAGCTTTATGTATCATGGAGGTTCACCCTTTGTCACAAACCAGTGCATGTAATAGAGACTCCCGATGAGGGTGCCTAGAAGTTTAGGTGTCGAGCATGGTTTATCATGGATAGTGAAGGAGTACAAAAATAAATCATGTAATATCCCATTTGGAATAATATTATCCATTTGAAAAATCCTATCAAGGGCATCGGAAATAGAAAGAGATTTCATGTCGGGGGGGGGGGGGGAGGAACCTAACAAACCTTTGAGAGAGATGGTCCTTTTACAATTCTAAAATTTGATACCAGAGATAATATAGGGATACCAAGGGTTATTAAACATTATATCAAAGAATTTTTCTTTGACAGCGAGCCAAATAGGGGATGGAATATAAAAAAATCCCCTTAGTGAAGCTAATCAATAAGTCTCTTCCTCAAGAATTCAGTTGTGTCATCCCTTGAACTAAAGAGTCACCAAACATAGAAAGAAATGAGTGCCTTATTAAAGAGAGAGATATTTTTAATTCCAACCCCACCCATATCACACTACTACAAAATTGGGTTTATCCAGCGTTAAGGTTTTAATAGTGCAAGCTAAAAGCACTGTTAAAAACCCCATTTATCAATGCTTTTTTTCTATCACTGATAAAGGGTATATTTCATAAAAAATATATTTCATTAAAAATAAATATTATTATATATATATATTAAATATGGTTTAGATAATGTTAAATAGGCATTTACACTTAATATATAAGATATTTACTGAAAATGACTTATAAAATTATTAAAAAAATAGTATTAATTAAAAATTTTCAAATTATTATTAATTAATAGTCATTTAACTATAGTTGTATGGCATAAAAAATAAATGAATTAATCAATGATCAAAGATAAGTAGAAAACATGACTTGAACATCAAATGACCATAACTTTTGATCCAGGTGCCCGTTTAGGCTCTAACACATATCAAATTTATGTCTACAGTGATCTCTATGAATTAGTGACCAATAGAAATCATGAGAATGTTTTTTAGTTCTAAAAAAGTATCATAAGGTTTCTAAAACTGAGTTTTTAGTCAAGGTGTAGTTTTTTTTAACATTCGATGGAATTTTAGCCTCGTTTAAGGTTGTCTTATTGTATTTTTTTAGCGAGGATTGAAATTATTCTCAGGTCTTACAGTCCTATTGATATTATGGTTTTGCAATTTTATAATTTTTCATATAGTACTATTATTTATAATCAAATATATAAAATTTTATATATTTTTTATATATTCACACATAAAAATTTAATTTTATAAATAAATATTTAAACATATTTATATATAAATAATATTTCTAATTATATAAACCTTATATAAATAAAAAATAGTATCCATTTTATTTTAAATAAAAAAGTATGAATATATATACATATACGATTAATGTATATATAATGTGTGTGGGTATATATATATTTCTGTGTGTGTTCTGAAAAAAATATACATTTATCTATATATTCTAATATATATATATATAAATATTAAAATAATATATATATATATATGTATATATATAAGTATAAGTATATTTATATATGCACATAGACATATATATATATATATGTGTGTGTGTGTGTGTTTGTTTATAAACACACACAAAAAACATATTTTATATATTTATTTAATATATAAATATATATGGATAAAAATGTAACAAAATATATATAAATATATAAATATATCATAAAATACAGAACAAAATAATATATGGTAGTGGAAATCCACGAGCATATAAGGGGGAGGTCTCAAGTTCAGAACTCTCTGGAGGTAGGGGTGCACGTAGGAGGCTAGAATTATGTAAAACACTAATAAAGGGGGGATTAAACGAGCGAGTGGGTAAAAAGAACTGATAAAGTGGGGTGGTAAGCATTGATAAAATTTGGGGTGAGAAGTGGTTTGAAAAAAGATTATCCCCTCTTATCAGTGCTTCTTTTAGCCTTGATAAAGGGGGCCTTTAACAGAGCTAAAAACCACTGATAAAGGCCCCTTAACAGTGCTAAAAAAGAAATGATAAAGGCCCCATTTATCAGTGATTGTATAGCGGGGTTAAATGGGGTCTTTATTAGCACTTTTTACAAGCATTGTTAATTCCAACCATTTAACATCACTCGCATTATCAGTGCTTCTATAGTGCTGATAAAACCCTTTTACTAGTGTTGTTAAAGGCAAGATTTGTACTAGTGTCAATGGGCTTGGTACATTTTCTCCTTACAACTACAATCATTTTTACCATCTATGATCCTAGACCATATAAAGTTCCTAACATGTGAATCAAGTTTTGAATCAACTCTTTTGGCCACATTTACAAATGTATGAGTAAATAAACATAGAGGTAGTAACTGAGTTAACAAGGAATATTCTTCCATCCCACAAAAAGCTCCATCCTTTCCACCTCAAGAGTTGAAAAGTTATTCTAATTGCAATACCCTCCACAAAATAGGCCTTAACCCTACCCTAGAAACAAAGTAACACCAAGATATAAAATGGGTATCTCACCTTTTTTTAACTCTAATAAGCTTTGTAATATGCCTCCTCTTACAAGGAGAGACTCATTTCCCAAAGATAACCACTGATTTACTCTATGAAATATATTTACTTTATACTTTTTCATAGTACGAGAGGACATCCTTAATGAAAATAATGGGCCATCCATCATATTCAAAAATTAAGAGAATATCATCATCATATAGGAGGTGAGTAGAGGCATTCATATTCCATGTTTCCTTAATAGGTCTAATATAACCTTTGTTAATAGCCTGAATAATACATCGATTGAGATAGCCTTCAATCAAACCAAAGAGAAGGGTATAGAGGGGGTCTCC
The DNA here is from genome assembly GCA_963277665.1 of Viscum album. Classification (NCBI taxonomy): domain Eukaryota; kingdom Viridiplantae; phylum Streptophyta; class Magnoliopsida; order Santalales; family Viscaceae; genus Viscum; species Viscum album. The sequence continues at coordinate 279,523,846 of OY728165.1, read as the reverse complement.
CAATCTAACCCCTCTTGAGCATGCAATATATCCTCTAGCCTTACTATTCAGGGGAACTGAGTGTCTGGAACTAATAATAAGAATGGAAACAAGGTTGATAAATATTTAATAGAAACCATAGCATGGAAAGATCTTCATGATGAAATTCCACCTTAAAGTATCAAATGCCTTATTGATATCCATATTCAGAGCCATATTTCTATTTCTAGACTTTCTATATAGAAGGTTGGCCCCATCTATTACAGTGTATAAGTAGTCATGTATTCTTATCCCTAGAATAAATCCAAACTAGATGGGAGTTATAATGTCATTAATGATACTACCAAGCCTAAGATCAATGATCTTCCCCATAATCTTTCGAAGTGTGTTTCCCATGAAAATCGGTCTAAAGTCCATGATATCCATGGAATGGTCTACCTTAGGTATAAGATTGAAAAATTCAGAGTTATGACCCTGTGGCATGAATTCCCTAAATAACTCCCTAACAACATAGGTAATTTCTGGCTAGATAATCTCTTAGATATTCATGAGACTTTTGTTGGAGAAACCATATGGTCCTGGAGAGCTATCCTAATTTAACAAAAAAGGAACACATGATTCCATTATCGAGAGGTACATGAGTGAGGTAGAAATTTTTTATATCACTCATTGAATGAACTATAATATCAAATAGGTTATAAAAGGATTTTTGGGCCTCCCTTTCCCTTTATAGAAGGTGAATAAACTTTTAGCTTCTATCACCCTCCTCGAGACATCTAATTTTGAGCTGTTCTTTTTAAAATAGACTCCTTTATGAAAATAAGATTATATGGATGTTGTTCCTTCAAATTTTCCTCCTCATATGGAATATTCTACCTTGAATTCATCATCTCGAACTCTTGTAGATCATTCTCATCTTTAAAAACTCTAGTGTCAAGGTTTTTGAACCTATTTTTACTCTATTCCAATAGATCTATCTTAGCATTTTTCATCTTTTTTGAGAAAAGTTGAAAGACATCACCAAATTCATCTTTAGGTCATTTATCTAGAAAGAAATCCTATTATTCATGGTAGTTAATCCATGAATTATTAAAATTATAGGGGGTTGGAATCCTTTTAACCATATAGGTTTGAAGTTGAATGGTTGTATGGTCCGAGTAATGTTTATGGAGAGTTTGACATGAAATGATGGGAGTGGGTTGATCACCTTGCTTGGATATAAAATCCCTCTCAATTAAATTAGCCTACTTATCATTAACAGTGTGCCTCCACCATGTGAATTCAGAACCAATCATCATGATTTCAGACAAGAGATAAGAATCGGGTAATTTTTGAAACTCCATGGATGCAATCCTACATAAATTTCTTCCCATCCTCTCATTAATATTTAGAATAATGTTAATTTCCCCAATTAATATCCAGAAGTAATTAATTTGAGGATGAATCAAAGTTATATCTTCCCAAATATTTATTCTTTAGTATAATATGTTCCAGTATAAATAAAAATATATCATTCAAGAGGAGATTCGAAAGACATCTATAATGGTGAAATGCTGGTTTCCCACCTCATAGAGGGATCATGTAACATCCATTATCTTTAGAAAAAGTAAGGTTTCAACATGAAAAGACTTTTTGTTATGTGAAACCCATTCATATCCAATCTTCCTATAATCAAAGTACCTAAAATAGCTAATTTTTACCAGAGGCTTCTCAATACCAATTAACAGTGGATTATGCTGACAGATGAAATGCTTGAGGGATATAGAGGTCTATAAATTGTTAATACCATGTAAATTCGAAAAAATGATATTCATTTGTAAACATGTCTCCCCCTTTTATGGGGTTCATTATTCTGATCCACCCCAAAGGATGGCTTCTTCCATTTTCGCCTAACCTTATTCTCTTTTTTAAGGCTCTTGATTATCTAAAATTCTTGAGATTATTTAGACTGATAAGTACCTTCCTTCTACATGGTATGTGACTCATTTTCAACCTCTTCTTCCCATAGGTTCACACTAAGGGGTGATAATTTTTTAGTAGAGAGTGAATTTCTAGGTTGAGAGGAATTAGGATATTTCTTTCTCGCAATCTTATCTTAGTTTACTTGAATGAAAGGATATTATTCCTTACTAGGTGGAGGGGTTTTATCTTCTAAGTGAGTCACCTATAACATTAGCTAGACCCCCACCATAACCCCGAAATGGAACGATATTAAAAAGGTGACTGAGATGATACCCTCTTCCCCCAACATAAGATGTCTAGTTTCCACCACATCCATCAAATCATTAAAACCATTCACTCTGATTTAGCACTTATCCATAGGCAGAGAGTAAATTCTATCACTAATAACATCAGTCTCCATAACCATAGGGAATTTAGATTTTTTATCAGCATTAGAAAGAAACAAGCCATCTCTAGTAGGTGAGTCCATCTTCGTAGAAGGGATTCCATTAGTATAATTCATGTGATCCATCCCATGAAGATAGGTTACATCATCAGTGAGTAAGGGGGATTATGCCTTCATAACTCCAGAATTTAGAGCAACATGGATGATCACATCATTATTAGATTTATTCTTCCTTTTCATCTTCAACAATGATTTTAATTTTCTTCAATCAGTCTAAAAATGACCCTCGACATTGCAGAAGATACAAATGACTTTAGATCTCTGACATTTTCTAACAACATATCAAATAAAGTTGAAATGGTGATAACCTATAATATGAAATATTCATGTTGATGCTATATTATAAGGTTTTTATAATAACCTCATCAATCATGGTGGTTAACAAGTCGACCTCCACAAGCATGTGTGCATAATAGGAATATCTTTCCATACTCATCTCTCTATCTAGTTTGATAAGAGTTCCCACCAACAAATAAATATCCCATAATATCCTAGGATTCCAATAAAACTAGTTAAGAACATGAAAACATATCTATATATTCTCATGAGTGTTAGTCACATTCATAGGATCAAAGTTTATATCCAACTTCGGTATCTTTAGGATTCTTTACTTCAGAGAAAGGGTTCCAAAGCCCCCAACCATCCTTTTTAGATCATCTAAGGGGGTTATAACTTGATAATAACCACACACTAAGGAAATCATTATCCAATTGAAAGTACCCCATATCCCAACAATTAATTTTACCAAATTCAATAGTTTCTAAGCGACCTCCCCTTTTGGAAGAATTAAACATGAAATGATAAAAAAATTTCATTATTCCATTCATTACTTATGTAGAGACCTAGTTTTTCCCATAAAGACTTTAAAATATTTCTAAATATATTTCCAGATCTAGGTAATAAGATGAAATGCAATTCTGAGTCCCATTGATCCCATAATTAATTTCATAAAAACATTAAATATATTTTATATTTCATGCATGTGGATAATTAAAAAACGGAATAACTACTAAAAGGTTGACCAGATCAGAAATCTGAAACCGCTATTATGCTCGGAATGTGGTGTTTACCCTTGGCGCGACATAAAATGAGTTAGCATGGGACGTTCAGACCCCTCACTTGTTGGAGGTGCATTTAAGTGAATTAATTAATTAATTAATTTAACTCATTTGACCTAGGAAGATATTTATAAATTCATTATTAAGAAATCTTGGCCAGGGTTAGACTCATTATTTTTTGAATTTTCCGATGATAGCATCTTCCTTTTCTAGATAATTCCTTCTGGGAATGATGAACCTCTGATTCCTAGTGGATCTAATGTAGTGACTCCTCCTGAATTCATTGGAGAACACATTCTTAAACAACAAACAATCCAAAAAAGTGGTAGGACTAATTATTTATTATTTATCTCCCTTGTAATTAAACTATTAAATAAATATTATTCCTTCCTTCAATCTACTCCATGATTTTGACCTTTATATGCACCAAGGTACTGGAATTTAAATTATTATCAATTTTTTCTAATTTAAATTTAACATTTTTGATCATTGGACAGGAATGATTAGCCAACGATCATAATACCTTGGTTATTGTTATTTTCTTCCTTTTTTTCTTTCCATTCTTCTATATTAAAACCCCACAGTTTCTGGTTCGATGGTTGTCATCTGCCTGAGCTCGATTGGGTGCCTGGATTCATGATGGATCAACAAAAAAACAATGGAATGTTGAATCGTCCATAAATATGAGAAGCTTTCAATAAGAGGATGAAAAAATCGATGGTTTGAGGCAATATGAGGGTGGCCTCTGATAGGCATTCTCTCCCAAACCCTCAGTGGCTAGGTTTTTCTCCCACATGCGGTTTCCCCTTCCTACTTCGGCCTGGTTCAGTACGGTTGATGCATATGGTCCCAACTCGGTAGGGGTCTTCTTATCCATGCATCCGTTTCTCGTGGATAGCATCATCATTTTCCAGCAGAGTGTTGGAGTATGACCTAGTGCAGCTCTCCCTTCTGTCGATAATGCTACTCGGTGCGGCTCAAACATATGTCGGTTCTGTGTGCCTTCTAGCCTCATCAGTGCACCCATGGTTCTCAGCTTCAGGCATGTGCAGATGTGTCTCCAACGGGTTTCTGATTTAGATCAGCCCCAGATTTGTAGTGATTTAGAGAGGGAGTTGGTTCTATGGTGAGAATTATATGAGTTTTACATGTTTTAATTTGGTAGCTCAGTGATTTATTTCAACTGGTATATCTGGTATTGCTTTGATTTGCTTCAACTGGGTAGCTCTCATATTGCTGTAATTTGCTTCAATTGGGTGGATCTGGTTGTGGTTATCTTATTTTGTCCGCATTGGTTCTTATTTTCCCATTTCTGTTGGCATTCTTGGCACCTGTGAGTCTGGCGGGGGTGTTTAGTGGAGGGAAACATGGATTGTCTTGGATGGTCATTGATGCGCTCTGGACCCATGATTTCAAAATGTTGAATGGTTTCTTTTGTGATTCTGTTGGTTGGTGATACACCTGGACTAGACCACATGGATTAGGCCCCAGAGGGGGCTCCAAACCTATTGTTCATCATTGTAGTGTTTTTCAGATTCAGGTGTTTGAGATGGTATGGCATCAGCCATCAGATCGGGCATGTGATTTGACACAAGACACTTGTTAGTCGTTCAAATTTTCAATGATGAAGTGCTTTTTCATGTTCTATTTCTAGGGAGGGGAACTCCATGTAGTCAGTATGGTTTGTCTTTCTTGACCTTCATGTCGTGATTTGTCCTTATTCGATGATGTCTGTTAGGGTTCCCCTTCTTCCCTTAAAAGAGGGTTTTGTTTAAAATAAACAAAATTGAAGGCCATCGGGCCGTTGGATGGTTTGAGGCTAGATCATCAAGGGTGGAGGCTATAGTAGCGAGTGGAATGAAAGAGGGTTTACCAAATCTTCACCAGATCCATTTTTCTGTGAACGATGACGGATAAGTGCAATTTGGGGATAGATCTAAAGATTTCAGAAGGAATCACTGTGAGATTTGAAGCATTTGGACCAGATTGAAAGCAATAATGAAGATTTGGAGAAATTTTTGGATTTTTGAAAAATCCCGACTACATGACATGTAGGATGAAGAACACACAGTGAGTATCCCCCTAAATAGTGGTTCTAGGGTTTTGAATAATTTATGTGTAACACATAATGTAGTACTCCCTTATACATTGTGTAATCATTCCCAGGAAGGAAAATCCATGTGATGGGTCACACAGATGGGGAGTTCATGTAGAAGAACATGGATAAGGGTTGGCCACACGGGTAGCATCTCATGTGAACCCTATTAGGACCAATAGGGGGCCTATATACCCTGAGAAGGGGGGGGGGGTGAATCAGGGTATGGATATTCTTTTTCAAAATTCTTTCTACCCCACTGGATCTTGACCTTTTTATTACAACAGTCACTTTGTTTTCACTTATAGTTTATTATGATCACTTACATTCTTCTTTATTTGATGATAATGATGCTTTAGATTCAATGTAGGGAAGTAATCAGGAAGACACAATGTTTTTTACTCTGTTCACCCTCACTAGGCTACGTCCAAGGAGCATACACCGAAAAGTTTCCGGTCGTACCAAATTCCACTATTCTTTACTAGATGTGGATACAATGATTTGGGAATAGTCACTCGGTCCCAGGATCACTGCCTTTACAAGGTTTAGGGTCATCCCACTACTTTCCCAAGGGTCACTCCCTGTTTCTCTCTCTCTAGCTCACTACTGGTGGAGAGGATCACCTTCTTCCTCTTCCTTTGCTCACTACTATAGAAGGAATCCACTCACAATTTATAGACCTGATGGTCTCTTCATTTTCATGAAGGAATGCATCTTTCTCTTTATGTAGATTCTCTATTGAAGCCCTAATTTCACCCGTATATGAATATCACTTTGCACAAAAGGTATCGGGAAAACTTCCAGCTTCCACGCGGCCCGAAAATACGGTCGGGGAATCAACATTACTTGGCGCGCAAGTCTATTCCGGCGTGAAAGTATTGGCACGCAAGTCACAACTGCTGCGCAAGTCCTCCTTAAACACTTGAGTGACAAAAGCTTCTCCATCTATAAACTTGCATGACTCATTTACTTTTAAACCCAAACCAATATTGGCGCGCAACTTCCAACTGGCGTGCAACTTCAACCACTGGCGCGCATGTCCACCTGCGCGACCAAGCACCACTTGCGTGAACACCACACTTGTGCAATGGGAGATCTGACTTTTTAAAGTGTTGAAGTCTGTTGAAAAATGAGGAAGGGTGGTCCAGTATTTATTGGCATTTGGAACACCCTGCGCGATGGCAAACAAGTGTCTCCTCGGCACGCAAGTCTCGACGCGCAGGTCTCTTCCCCTTCAAGTCACTTGTGAGACCCAATTCCAAACTTGTGAGAACCCCTTTCATTTTCCATATTTTGATCTTTTGATCTTGAAAAACCATAGGCGTGCAAGTTCTCAATATTCCAAGGCATCGACGCGCAAGTCTCTTTCACGGCGCGCAAGTCACTTGTGTGACACCACCAATACTTGCGTGACACTTATCCCTTTTCCATATTTTGATGATCTGATCTTGACAAAAATATGGCGCGCATGTTTCCAAGCCTTGAAGTACATTGCGCACAAGTCCCATTTCCAAAAACCACATTTCTTCATTTGACGATTTTTAGGCCCAAAAATTTGGCAAACACTGGAAAACGGAACCACCATGTATCTGTTCTTTTTGTACCACCTCCAGATCATCCATCACATTGTCGACGCTCTTGAATAAAACATGGATCATTAACCACAACTCTTGAACTTGACACTCCACCATGAAATCCTCTTTGTCAACAAATTTGTATGTCATTGTTTTGCTTTGTAAACAATCACCACTCAGATGTCCACTTTGTCAACAACCACAATCACCTCAAAAATGCTTCAATGATACTTTGAGGGATTTTTACCCAACAAAACCCCATGTCTTGTACCAATGTACTTGGACATGGGGTCCCAGTACATGGACATAACCACATGACAAGGCCTCCATCCCAAATATTTAGGGCAAGACATGTAGTCCACCTACACGGTGTGTTCTACAATAAGGGATGTGACATGTGTACCAATCTGAGACACAATCAGGTAGTTAAGAGGGACCACACACTGTGTGGGTCCCCTCACACATCGTGTACTACTTGAGATATTTGAAGTGATCTTCAAACATCCATATCTCCTTCATTTGAACTCAGATTTTGGAATGTGAGATTCTTATCCTTAGTGTTTGTACACATTGAACGTGATAGTTCCCTCAGATACAGATTTCATGATATGATGTGAAATTTTCTGAGTTTGGAATGTGATGAACTAACACCTGATGATGACAAAGACTGTAAAAAATCACCAAAAAAATACCTAGCTTACCCTCCCATTGGTATGGGTAGTGGCCTTCCCCAACGAGAGTTCTGGAATTACCTTCCTATTGGAATGGGCAATAGCATTCCCTAATGGTCATTCCGAGTTACCTTCATAAAGGACTGGGATGTGAAGTTACTTGTTGTTTTGGGCATACCCTTCAGTTGGTTTATGAAGTTTCATTCCATGATGACATCTTCTAGGCATAACACTCTAGCTGGTCTAGGGAGTGACATTTCCCTGACACCCACCGTGCATACCTTCCTGTAGGACTGGGCAGTGTAATTCTCAAGTGACCTTCCCAAGTGGTACCCTCTAGTAGGACATAGAAGTGTCATTCCTTGGTTACTACTGAATTATGACCCTCCTAACATACCATGGAACATAATCCTTTCCTAAAATTGGTGACCCCTCAACTGTGTGACACAATGACGAGGCGTGGTTTGATGAACCATTAGACTCACGAGAAAGAGGGATTCTTTCCCCATCGAGACACATTCTTGTGATGTGACCTAAAACCATATAGGTAGAGTCAGTTCCTCCTAAATAAGATAGTATCAAGGTGTGTTTATTGAGTCCCTTAGACTCTGTGTCCTTGGATGATGCAATATATGATGGGCATTATGGATGGAATTACCTTGGAAATATTGGTTACACATCTTCTTGGGATGATCTTTGAGATGGATATCCCATTACTCTCTCATTTGGGCTTCTTTGACTGAGCATATATATATATATATGTATATATATATATATATCCTTTTTGGGTACCCACTCCTTGGGATTTTGTTACTCTCCTTCTAGGAGAGCTAGAGATGCGCAGGGTATGCCACGTTCTTTCTATGTTTAGCTTCTCATGGTTGGATGAGTCTACTATCTTGCTATAGGTAGTGAAGAATCTATGAGAAGTTCACATTCTCACCATGTCTATCTCCTCTTTTAGACGAGTTCTCTTCCCCTCTCTTACTGGTTTGAGTTATACTCTATTACTATACCTTATTCTATATACTTCTTCCCTCTTTAGTTCTATCTCTTACTACTACCCTTCGCCTTTTTTGGGTCATTATACTAGGTATGTATATACTCACCCATGCATAGAATTTTCCTAACACATGTTCTGTCTTTTGTAGACAGAGGATAGGTCGATTGTGACTGTAGAGGATATTAGGTATATGGGGTGATTGAACCACATACGGTTGTTGTAGCTTCAGATATAGGAGTTATGCCCTCTTAGTTATTTACTCTTTTCCAGTTTTTTAATGTTGGGACCTATTTCTTGTTTAATAATATATTTTATCCCATTTTATTTTTAGTATACACTATCGTACATTGTTCTGCTTAGTGGTTCATGCATATTTAGTATATTTAAAGAAGTGTTCATATTTTATTTCTTTCTCTCTACAATTTTGCATTGAGTTTGTTGTGTGAATGTGTATAGGTATTTAGGCAAAGGCCTCCAAGAGTTTATCATGATTTAAATTCTTTTCACCACCCCCTAGCCAATGGAGGTAGGCTTGGAGGAGTTGCAAATTGAGCCCCAGATTGGTTCAAGTTGTGACATATTGGTATTAGAGGTTTTTTGACCCTTGGGACATTGTTCAGGCATTTCACTAAAAAGGTTTTTTTGTTTAGAGAAATAGTGTAAAGGTGTCGTGAGTGAAACTCCTAGGTTAGAGAGTTCAGTTATTGTGTGGAAACCAATGTAGCAATTCACCAAGACATTGACTACCTACTTGTCGACTCAACATGCCGAGATATTTTTTACAGGGGATCAATGGAACATGCATCATATAGGATCCAGTATTTGACATCCCTACTTGATTCATCTCCCCACTATTATTGATATATATTTATATGATCATATGACCATGGTACTCCTTGATAACTTTTTGGATGTCTTCGGGTTGATATCCATCCAGGATATCAACTCTGGTTTATGATGAAGACCATATGAGTAATGAGGCCTCAGTTCAGGGTCTATGTCGCGACCCCCTTCCTCTAGGTGGGTAGGTGAGAACACCTCCACCTGTTGAGTATCATATTGACCCAACATGTCAGGATGAGGATGTGTGCAAGTGGAGTGCACTCTGTGAGTTACAGCATGATTGACCACTAAGGTTTTGCGATAAGCTAGATCCTCACACATCAGAGGATTGTCTAGAGTTGATGGATCCTATCTTCAAGATTATCCGGACATCGATGGATCAGATGGGGGATTTGACAGCCATTCTTTTCCATGGAGAAACTATGCATTGGTGGAGCCTAGTTACCCAGATGCACATTGAGTCGACACTCTCATTGGATTACATCCAATATTTGTTTCATGATGAGTAATACCCCTCCTACTTATGCTCCGTTTGGATTCATGAGCCTATAGAGTTTCAACAGTTGGTGATAGTGGATGAGTTCTTGTCTAGTTTCAGATACCTTATGTGTTACTCTCTAAACATGAAAAAATGTGGACACTTCCAAGAACAAAAGTTTTAGAAAGGACTCTGTAGAAGGATCTATGATAGTGTAGTGCCCTTGTATATCCCTACTTATGCCGAGGTGTTGGAGTGGGTTCATTTGAAAGATATATTTCTATCAAAGTGATGTTAGATATCTGGATCTACCAATGGGAATGATCAGGTTCAGACATCTACAGTTATAGGCAGGCACTTGAGATCCTAGAATTGGAGACCCTTCCATGAGCAGACTTGGGGATGTGGTCGTACAATTTAGGTGTAGCACATTGCACCAGGGTAGTCCGAAGAAGGCTGGTGCTATGCTTATAATGGGCGAGGTCGCATGGAAGGAGACAGCCTGGCTAGATGTACTGAGCATCCAACAAATATAGTAGATGTACCTCCACGATATAGATAGTATTGTGATCAGGGATCTCCCAGGTGTGGACAGGGTGGTCCCTAGGGAGGTGGAGGTGGTAAAACAGCAGGAGGAGCTGCAGGTGGAGGACGATGCTATGAGGTCATTCCACCACCACCACCAGGTATCCCACGTCAGTCTTAGGGTGCTATCGGTCAGGGCCACATACAACTACAATCTTTGAATTTATATGATCTTACGGTGCATGAGATGCTAGAGGTTTCTATAGGTAATGCTTCTTCTGTGTCTATCATCTACCGGCAGTGAAGGATATCACTTGGAGGAGAGAGGTTCATGTGGGACCTATTGGTCATAATGATGGAACCCTATGACATCATCTTGGGAATGGATTGGGTTTCCATCGTTTAATCCCAAATTCACTATCACCACAGAGTAGTCATATGATTACGCGCTTATCAAACAAGGTTCTCCTTTCCCGATGATAGAGACCACATATAAGGACAAGCTAGTGCTGTGAGTAAGAGGTTGCATCCCATTACCCATCTGTTGGAAAATGTAAACGATGGTGCATCATACACTTCAGAAATCTGGGTTTATTTAGTTGTGGAGGATTATATGGATGTCTTCCCGAAAGACGTTCTAGGACTAACACTGAGGCGAGATATAGAGTTTTTCATTGACTTGAAACCATAGACTGCCCTGATATCTCCTGCGGCATATCTGACGACACTACTGAACTCCAGGATTTGCATTTATAGTTGTAGGACCTTTGTCAGAAAGGATTCATTATACCTAGTGTGTCCCTTTTGGTATCCCAATTCTATTCATGAAAAAGGAAAATGGGGTATTACAACTGTGTGTAGATTATCGTCGCCTGAACCAAGCCACGGTAAAGAAAATGTACCCCTTTTCAAGGATATATGACCTCCTTGATTATTTCTGAGGTGTAAGATGGTTATATAAGATTGATCTTAGGTCTGAATACCACCAGTTTTGGAGTTGTGAGGCTCATATTCTGAAGTTGTCATTCCATTGTAACTATGGACACTACAAGTTCAATGTGATGCCCTTTGGTGTTACAAATGCCCATATCATCTTTATGGACTTGATGAACTAGGTCTTCTAGATGTACTTGGACCAGTTTGTTTTTGTCTTTATCAAATACATACTCATCTACTCTGTAATAGAGGATGAGCATGTAGAGTACCTGAGGATGAATCTTGATTTTCTTCAAGAGCACCAGTTTTACAGAAATCTCTCAAAATTCCAGTTTTGGATACAAGAGTTTTACTTTTTGAGAGAATGTCATTTCTGAACATGGTTTATCCAAGGATCCATCAAAGATCAAATTAGTTATTTATTGGGATCCACCCAATAATCTGAGATATGTGTGGACTTTTCTTGTCTTGGATGGGTACTACAAGAGATTTATGGAAGACGTCTCTAGAATCATGGCCCCTATGACTGCCCTGACATGGAAGGGACAACCATTTACCTAGTCTGAGTAGTTCCAGAAGGCCTTCTAGGAATTGAGGCATAGGATGAAGTGTAATCCAATGTTAAGGATATGAGAGGAAGGTATTGAGTTCATGGTGTATTGTGATGCCTCAAGATCTAGGCTCAATTATTTGTTGATGCAACGACAGGCAGTCAACGCATATGGGTCGAGGTAGTTGAGACCCCATGACCAGAACTATGAAAATCATGAACTAGATCTAGAAATAGTAGTATTTTTATTGAGGATGTGGAGGAACTACCTTGTGGGAGAGAACTTTGTGGTGTACTCAGACCTATAGAGTCTTAGGTTTGTCTTCACTCAGAAAGACCTGAACATGTGACTACCACATTGGTTGGAGTTTCTATAGGACTTCAACTTTGAGATAGTCTATACTTCAGGGAAGGGAAAAATTTTAGCAGATCCCCATTGTAGGAAGTCCCAAGACCCCTAAGTTCAAGAAGCTTCAGAGTAGTTATCTTCCCTATGGTTAAACTGATAGAGTAGGAAGGTGCAACTTTTATTCAGTCGATGGTTTTGTTTCTATCGTTCCTCGAGAGTGTGAAAAATCCCTAGTTGGGATACATTGACTGTGAGGTCTTTCATGATCAAATATATATAGGCAACACACCAGATGAGTATTATGAATGATGGAATCATGAGATCTTTTTCAAGGGGTGAACAGTGGTTCCAATCGCCATGCAGGAGGAGGTGACATGGAAGTTCCACACCTATCCCATAGTTGTAAATCCCATTTTGGGTAATATGTAAAAATATCTTTAACAATAGTATTGGTGGTCCAACATGAGACAAAGTGTTGCTGAGTTCATTTCATAGTGCCTCATCTTTTAGTAGGTGAAAGCTAAGCACCATGTTCCAATGGGTTTGTTGCAGCCTCTTGAGATCCCAGAGTGGAAATGGGATGACATATCCATGGAATTTGTCCAAGGTAATCTATGCACAACGAAGGGCCTTGACGTCATATGTGTGATAATAGACTGAATCATAAAGTTGAAACACTTCATTTCTATAAGGAAATTATTTTGATTGAGAGTTTGAGGCAGTTTTACATGTGGGAAATTATCCTCCTTCATCGGTTACCCTTGATGATTATCTCTAATCATGATGTGTGGTTTACATAATTATTCTGGAAGGGCCTGTAGGAGGAATTCAGGACCAAGTTACGTATGAGTACTACCTTTCACCCCAAACCGATGGGAATAAAAAGCGCACTATCTAGGTGATAGAGGATATTGTATGGGCTTCCTTGTTGTATTTAAGCTATAGTTTGGAGGATCAACTTCTGTAACACCCCAATATTTCATATTATGTTATTTCTTTAAAGTAATTCAATAATTTTCACTACAAGCAACACCGAGTTCAATCACACCACGACTTACCAAACATGCCATTCAAAAGCGATTATGAATAGTATTAACTGAATTTTAAACTTTATATAATCCTTATAATTTTAGAATCCATATTATGAGTTTCTTAGACATAATGTAGGAACAAATTCAATTTTTTTAGATAAAGGAAGTATTTTTCAGAAAATGAAATTTTATCACCTTTTGAGGGAGAACCTTTTTTAAATCCAATATTTGACACTTTTATATATTAAATTTGAAAAAATAAACATCTTCTTTAGAATCGGGAGATAAAAATTTAGTTTTGATAAATTATTGGTAATTTTTTGATAACTTTCATATTTTGGTGAATGGTAAAAAATACTAAATTTTAATTAAAAACAAAATTTTTAATGAAAATAATTTATAGTGTTAAATTATACATTTTAATGGTTTGGAAGTATAAATAGATTATATTTTTACCATTTAATCCAATTCTGGAATTTTTAAGTAATTTCAATTTGAAATTAGACATAAACAAGTGTCAATCTTTTGATAGTTATTATTTCTTAAAAATATGCATTTTGGTTTTGACAATGGGAAATAATTTTAAATTAATAAATGAAACTTCTATGTTTTGAATTTGGTAAAATATACTTCATTTTTTGAATTCAGAATATCAAAATTAGCTTATGGTAAATTTTCTGTATTTTTCTGAAAACACTCAATTTTTGATGAATAATGAAAAACATTGAGTTATAGTTTAAAACCAAATTTTTATTTAAATAATTATTTATTTTATTAAAATAAATTTATGTCAAAATATATAAATAATACTTATATAAGTTAATTGTAATTCATTGGATTCAGTTTATAATAATTTTAGAAATATAAAAATTTTATTGAACTTTTCACCATCTTTTACTCACCTCCTAGGAGAATTTGATAGTTCACATAAAACTTAATTACCTATATTATGAGTAGAATTTAAAAAATCCGAGATACAAGGTTAATATCAAGGAGTATAATGTGGTTCTATAAGATTAAAATAATTTTTCGTGAATAGTAACTTTTTTACTTTTATTTACCGTGATTAAAGGTAAATAGGGTAATTCAAGGTAAACAAAATATTTTAATAATTCCAAATTACCTTAAAACATGTACTAACCTTATTGGATGAGTAATGGCCGACCATGGGAATATTTGGGTCAATTTTGGGTCCCCATGGAGCCACTTATGAATGATACTGACACTTTATATTAATTAATTTAATGTAAAGGAAAAATTGACATAAACAAAAACCTTTTAGTAAATAATTTTTATATGGTGTTATATAAGAAATATTTTTGACTATAAATATCCATTGGTAATATAAAAATATTTCCTACATCATGGTTTTTTTTATAATTTTTTGACTTCGAATAAATTAAATTATTTAGGGCTATATAATGATGCAGTATTTACCTCATTAATAAATGATTTAAATAAATTAGATTATAAGTATTAAAATAATATCCAAAACATGTCCAATTCTTATTAGATGATTTTATTTTGACCATGATCCATCTTATATTCGACTATAATTATTTTTGGACCTTTAGAAACCGAATATCATTATATAATAAAATAATATTTTCACACTTTCCAAAAGAGCCCCTCACCCCCCTTATAAAAGGAGACCACTTATAACCAATTACTCACACCTCTCAATCCTTTAGGCTCTTCCAAACTATGCCAAACTAATTTCTCTACATCCATCTCCATCGTATATAAGCCTTACCTTAGGCAGAAGGCACTTCAAGGGGTCCTTTTGGTTCAAACCAAAGGAAGTTGCCCAAATTAATGGTAACAATTTCTCTTAACTTATTTTCATTTATTTTACTCCTCCAACCCCTAAAATATATTTATTACTTTATTTTATTACAACAACAGTATACTCAATATACTAGGATGTTTTTATGAGAAGTATTTGAATTACACTTACACACACCTTCATCTAATGGGTGAAGAACATAATGTTTTTGTGGATTGAAAACTAACGCCTCAAGAAATGATGATTGTTCAATTACCTCATACCACCTCTCATGGTGGCCATTATGATGGAACTGTACTTATATATGATATATATTATGTTTATGTTTTCTTCATGATTCTGTATTTATCTTTTATATCATACCTTAATGGTTTTCATTATGGGTAAACACGATAATTTCATTTGAGGAAATGCGGATTGAAGCCCCCTCAAAGTGATATGACTCATTAATACCATATGTGGGATGTATAAAGGATTGATTTAATGATATTAAATATGATATTATAATGGAATAATAATATACCTATGTATCATTATGTTTTAAGTCTATTAAAATAAGAAATAGAAATGAATGTAGTGGTCATGCGTACGTACGACTTACCGAATCCACGAACGGTGCATTTCATTCTTACCCCAAAATGAAATGTACTATTATAAATACATGAATATAATGGATATATATTATATATATTATATCTAAATCATTAATATAATTCTGGATATAATTATATTCTCACCATGTGAACAACTTGTAATTATAAGGTGTTCATTTTTGACTCAAGTGCCAAATATTGGCAAAACGAACATTATTAACATAAATGATTATATAATGTATATAACATGGTACTAAGTGATATAAAAGGAATAATAAATTAGAATAATTTTCTTAGTAAAGTAGAAATTTACTTTAGTTTATTATTCCGGATATTAAAGAACGAACGGGTCAAGTCAGACACGAGGTAAGGGGTTTTCATCAAACTCCTTATTCCCGTGAGATTCATGCCATATTGCTACTATTTCCTTTCGTGTGGTGTATGTACTACCCATAATTGTATTTGTTGAATAATACACTTTAATTTATGTGTATTTACATATTTATTGTATGATACCTCTTTCATGGGGTGTATGTTTTGTATGTTACCAAATTGGTAAGGTTTAATTCCACGATCTCATTCTTATCTAAGGTTATTTATGTGTAAGTATTTATTGGGACATTTTTATCATCCATGTACATTTTTCATAAAAATTATTTCAAAATGAATATTTTAAGAATTTTTGAAGGGAACTCTTTATCAAGATCATATTTTTAAATGTTTTAAAGATTTTTCTTTCTAAATCTTTTTAATTAATGTCCATGTTTTCAATATGAATTTAAGGATTTATTTATATGGACATGAATGTTTAGAAATGATAATTCTTTTAAAAAGTTTCAAAGTGGTATGGGACACTTTGATTTAAAAATCTATTTTAAATTACTTCCTTTATAAATGTGTGAATTTTAAATGATTTTACAAAAAGGATATTTCTCTCAAAAAGTTTTACTCATCATTTTCAACTATGTCAGAATCCTTTACTGGATATTATTTTTGATTGAGGTTGATTTATTATAATACAATATTCCATATTGTATTGAATGAGTTATGATATGTTGGACTATGGATGTTTTATTTTTATAACATTCATGGTTTATGGTTAATGTATTGACATTTCATATGCTAGTTTTAATACGAATGTTTATGATATTTTAAACCTTTTCATATGAGGAATGTATTGGACTTAGTAAGTGACAGGTGGAGCCCGTTATAGCTCCTCGATGCATTGGTAGGTCTCATGAGACACACTAGTGTCTTGGCACTAGGCCTTGAAAAAATATTATTTGTATTCTTGGCACAAGGCCTTGACTATGTGGTTATGATAGTATGGAATTATGCATTCCATCAGTATGAAAGTGGTTACTGATATTGCATGTGATTATTAGACTAGTATAATATCAATTTAAATAATTTAATGACATTATTTCATTTTATTTCTGCCATATTATTCTGAAGTTCATGTTTAAAAGGATTTTGTTTTTGTTATACATTTCCTTAAATGTTTATGCTTATTTATGAAAGTTTCCACTGTATTTTTATCCTCACTGAGCATCTGAGCTCACCCATTTCAATGTTTTATTTTTCCCAGGATTCACAAAAGTGTATTTTTATTGTTATTCAGGGTTAAGAAAAGGGAATAATGGCGTTCATAAAGAATTATTTATGTTTTTTTTCATGTTATTAAGTGTAATGTAACATTAATATATGTAATATATTTTCCAAGACTGATAAACCATTCGGTCCTTTGGGACATGATTCTTTGTAATCATACCAATGTATTCAAATAATGAACCAACTCTGGGTAACTGGGGTCGGGGTGTTATAGTTGGTATCAGAGGAAGATGATGAATAACCTTGGAAGATATATTTAGATAAACTCTGATCAGAGAGCATAATCCTAAGATAGAATTTGAGGATTAGTATAGAAGGACTTCCCAGAATTTTGGTAATGTAGAGATTTTGTGAGTTTTCCAAGAAAATACATCCCTATCTGGATACGAGCCGGTAGAGGCAGCTCTGGCACAAATGTACCTAGGGGTAAAACCTGAAAACACAGCTTTAAGCTAGACTCGAATGGGAACTGGTGCATGATAACAGGCCTTGCGGCACTCTTGGTTACGACCCTCCAGGGGGATACACTTAGGATAATTCTCATTTTATTTACATATCATTATGAAGGGTTTATGAGTATATAATTACTCAATGAAAACAACTTTATGATTATGGATTATATCCATAAACTGTTCAATTTAATTTTGGTATTTTAGAAGTTTGAAAATATTCATTACAATTCATAAACTGACCTAGTGTATGCCATTGTTTAGAAATGACACCCAGTAGATGGAATGAGAACTCTAGCAATATGTATGATCCAAAGAGTAAGAAGGGTCATATCATTCATGGTATTAAGCCAAAATTTAGCATGGAAATATTCTCCAATATATTCTCAACATATGAAGAAATAATATCATGTGTTAGAAATATATTTAAATAATTCTCTGAGTCTAATGGCTTTGAAGGGAAGCAAGACAAGAAAATGTTGGTAGAGATAAAGATGGATAAAGGGAATAGGGGAAAGAAGGATTTCCCCATATGTGATAAATGTGGAAATAATCACCTTGGTAAATGGTTGAAGGAAAAAGGGAGTTTGATATAAGTGTGGAGAAAAAGGACACCAAGTACGTGATTGTAAGGGTAAGAAAAAGTTTTCAAATGTAAATTACTTCATCTACAAGGTGTTGAGACACTTCACGAATCAAATTACCAGTCATAAGAGTATACCGAAAATGCTGTTATTAGATAATAATCTAGTTATGATACTACCTCATATGAATATGAATGACTAGTGTTCTCATGTTGTTATTATAGAATTATTTTATTTGAGTGTTGTATCTACAGTATACTAGTTATAATAATTATGGTGATAAATAATAATTTTACTGCAATACTATTTTATTGAGGATTTGATATTATATAATTCTAAGAAAAGTGACATAATAATAATCTACACTTTTTGGAAAAATACATGGTTGAAGGAAACGAAATCCTTAATATGGTCATGATAATGAGGTAGTGATTTTGGAATAAGAGATGGTTGATTTGGATAAATTATATTGGATATTCTTGACTACCTTGAAACTGATTAATGATTTGTATATTCCACCGTTGTTGGAGTTTAGAACAATTTTGGATAGAAGGAGTATATCCAGTATTCTATAAAGAATAAGTAATCATGAATGCAATTAATAAGGTTTTAGAGTAATTCAGGATGTTGCAGTGTTTTAAAATAATACATGATGAAGTTTTTCACATGTAATTACATGGAAAAAAGGATCTTCATTGTGTTTTCCTTCCTTATAAATTTTGGACTATGAATTTGGAAAAAATTATTTTGGATAGGTCTAATGGTTGGGATGGATTAAGATTGAAATTGGATACTGTTGTTAAGGTTATTTTTGGATTTTTCTATAAATGAATACACACATACTGTGTGACAACCGATCGCGTCGGACAAAGCTGCTAGAATCTAACCCACAACCACAGTGCGTTTGGGATTTATCGCCTACCATTGGACTACATGAAGTCCCTAGATTTTATAATGTAGTTTTATTTTTTAAGGGTATGATAGGTGAATTATAAATTTATTTTTTTTGGAACCTTATACGAATCAGATAAATTGAATATTTTTTTATTTCTACTATCTTTTAGAGTGAAAGATGAGTTTTTGGAAGAAATTAGTTGAAGGATAGTACTCTACTTGTGAAGTATATTTTATGTCTTATCCTATTCTATGAAGAAATTAATTCTTAAACATTAGTTAAGGGATCATAAAACTAGAAATGTGTTATCCAAATACCTTATGTTTTGTTGAATCGATGATATTTTAAATCATCATAGATTGATGGCTTTGAGGCCCTCAATTCTACAATTTTTTGTGACTGATGACCTCAAAAACTCCCTATAAATATTTACGTTTTCTCTCCAATTATGTGTCTCTAATTTCCACCAATGTTCTCCTAATCGAGATCATAATTTGGTGGTGACTTTTTCCTTCCCCGTTTTCCTCTTATTAAGACTAAATCTTATTAACCCAATTTCTGATGTGGGTTTTTCCATGAAGGTATTTTGTATTTTCAACATTTTTTTAGAAGAAAAATTTCAAATTGAGAGGATGAAATTTGTTAAAGGAGGTAAGAATTTAACACCCCAAGATTTCATAGTACGTTATTTCTTCAATGTAATTCAATAACTTGCACTACACGCAACAACGAGTTCAATCACACCACGACTTACCAAACTAGCCGTTCAAAAGAGGTTGTGAATAGTATTAACTGAATTTTAAACTTTATATAATCCTTATAATTTTAGATTCCATATTATGAGTTTCTTAGACATAATGTAAGAACAAATTCAATAATTTTAAATAAAGGAAGTATTTTTCAGAAAATCCAATTTTACCACCTTTTGAGGGAGAACCTTATTTAAATCCAATATTTGACAATTTTATATATTCAATTTGAAAAAATAAACTTCTTCTTTATAATCGGGAGATAAAAATTTAGTTTTGATAATTTTTTTGTATTTTTCTGATAAGTTTCATATTTTGGTGAACAGTGAAAAATACTAAATTTAAATTAAAAACAACTTTTTTAATTGAAAAAAATTATAGTGTTAAATTATACATTTTAATGGTTTTGAAGTATAAATAGATTATATTTTTACCATTTAATCCAATGCTGGTCATTGTATGTAATTTCATTTCGAAATTGGACATAAACAAGTGTCAATCTTTTGATTGTTATTATTTCTTAAAAATACACTTTTTGGTTTTGACAACGGGAATTAATTTTAAATTAATAAATGAAACTTCTATGTTTTGAATTTCGTAAAATAGACTTCATTTTTGAATTCATAATATCAAAATTATCTTAGGGTGAATTTTCTGTATTTTTATGAAAACTTTCTATTTTTGATGAATAGTGAAAAACACTGAGTTATAGTTTAATACCGAATTTTTATTTAAATAATTATTTATTTTATTTAAATTAATTTATGTCAAAATAGATACATAACACTTATATAAGTTCATTTTAATTCATTGGAGTCAGTTTATAATAATTTTAATTATATAAATATTTAATTGAACTTTTCACCATCTTTTACCCACCTCCTTGGAGAATTTTCAAATTCAAATAAAACCTAATTTTACCACTTTTGTGAGTATAATTTCAAAACTCTGAGAGACACGGTTAAAAAAAAGGAGAAAAATATGGTTCAATAAGATAATTTTTTTTGGTGAATAGATACTTTTTAGTTTTATTTACCGTGGTTAAAGGTAAATGAGGTAATTCAAGGTAAAAAAAATATTGTAATAATTAAAATTACCTTAATACATTTCCTAACCTTATTTTATGAGTAATTTCCAACCATGGGCATCTTTGGTTTTATTTTGGGACCCCATGGAGCCACTTATGAATGATAATGACACTTTAGATTAATTAATTTTATGTAAAGGAAAAATTGACATAAACAAAAAAAAGATAGTAATTAATTTTTATACGGTGGTATATAAGCAATATTTTTGACTATAAATATTAATTGGAATGCTAAAAATATTTCCTACATCATGGTATTTTTATTTAATTTTTAGACATCAAATAAATTATATTGTTTAGGACAATATAATGATACAGTTTTTACCTCATTAATAAATGATTTAAATAAATTAGATTATAAATATTTAAATAATATCATAAACATGTCCAATTCATATTGGATGTATTTATTTCGACCATTAGTAATCTTATCTTCGACTCTAATTATTTCATGGACCTTTAGAAACCGAATATAATTATATAATAAAATAATATTTTTACACTTTCCTAAAGAGCCCCTCCCCCCCCCCCTTATAAATGGTGACCACTTCTAACAAATTCCTCACACCTATCAAGCCTTTATTCTCGTCCAAAATCTACCAAATTAATCTCCATACATCCCTCTCATCCTCCTATAAGCCTTACCTTAGGCATACGACACTTCAAGGAGTCCTTTTGGTTCAAACCAAAGGAAGTTGCCCAAATTAAAGGTAACAATATCTCTTAACTTCTTTTATTTTATTTTACTTCTCCAACCCCTAAAATATTTTTATTACTTTATATTATAACAAAAAAAGTATACTAAATATAATATTATTTTGTTATGATAATTATTTTAATTTCAGTTACACACACTTCCATCTAATGGGTGAAGAACATATTGTTTCTGTTGATGGAAAACTAACGCCTCACGAAACGATGTTTGTTCAATTACCTTCTACCGCCTCTCATGGTGGAAATTATGATGGAACTGTATTTATATATGATATATATTATGTTTATGTTTTCTTTGTTCTTCTGTATTTTTCTTTTATAGCATACCTTAATGGTTTCCATTATGGGTAAACACGATAATTTCATTTGAGGAAGTGTGGACTACCGCCCCCTCAAAGTGATATGACTCGTTAATACCATATGTGGGCCATATAAAGGATGGATTTAATGATATTATATATGATATTATACTGTAATTATAATATACCTATATATCATTATGTTTTAAGTCCATTAAAATAATAAATAGAAATGAATGTAGCGTTCATGCGTACGTACGGATTACCGTCTCCATGAACGGTGCATTTCATTCTTACCCCAAAATGATATGTACTTTTATAAATACATGTATATACTGGATATATATGATATATATGACATCTAAATCATGAATATAATTTTGCATATAATGATCTTCTGACCATGTGAACAACATGTAACTATAAGGTGTTCATTTTTGACTCAAGTGCCAAAAATCGACAAAACAAATGTTATTAACTTAAATGATTACATAATGTTAATAACATGGTAATAAGTGATATAAAAGGAATAATAAACTCGAAAAAGTTTCTTAATCTGGTAGAAATTAACTTTAGTTTATTATTCAGGATATTAAAGAACGAACGGGTCAAGTCGGACACTTGGTAAGGGGATTTCATCACACTCATTATTATCATGAGATTCATTCCATATTGCCACTATTTCCTTTAGTGTGGTTTATGTATTGACCATAATTGTATTCATTGTGTAATACAATTTAATTTATGTGTATTTACATATTCATTTTATGATAACTCTTTCATGGGGTGTATGTTTCGTAATTTACCAAATTGGTAAGGGTTAATTCCTCGATCTCATTATTATGCGAGATTGTTCATGTGTAAGTATTTACTGGGAAATTTTTATCATTCATGTCCATTTTTCATAAAAATGATTTCAAAATGAATATTTTAATTATTTTTGATAGGTACTCATTATCAAGATCATAATTTTAAATGTTTGAAATATTTATCTTTCTAAATATTTTTAATTAATGTCCATGTTTTCAAAATTATTTTAAGGATTTATTTATATGGACATGAATGTTTTGAAATGATAATTCTTTTCAAAAGTTTCAAAGTGGTATGGGAAACTTTGATTCAAATATCTATTTTAAAGTAATTTCTTTATAAATGTGTGACTTTTAAATGATTTTACAAAAAATGATATTTCTCTCAAAATGTTTTACTCATCATTTTCAACTATGTGAACATCATTTACTGGATATTATTTTTGATTGAAGTTGATTTATTATAATACAATATTCCATATTGTATTGAATGAGTTATAATATCTTTGACTGTTGATGTTCGATTTTTATACCATTCATGGTTTATGGTTATTTTATTGACATTTCATATGCTAGTTTTAATACTAATGTTTATGATATGTTTAAAACTTTTCATATGAGAAATGTATTGGACTTAGTAAGTGACGGGTGGAGACCGCTATAGATTCTCGATGCATCGGTAGGTCTCATCAGACAAACTAGTGTCTTTGCACAAGACCTTGACAAAATCTTATTTGTATTTATGGCACAAGGTCTTGACTATGTGGTTATGATAGTCTGTCATTATGCATTCCATCATTATAAAAGTGGTTATTGATATTGAAATTGATTATTAGACTAGTAGAATATACATGATAATAAGTAAATGGTATTATTTCATTTTATTTCTGCTATATTATTCTGAATTTAAAGTTTAAAAGTCTTTGGTTTTAGTTATACATTGCCTTAAATGTTTATGCTTATTTATGAAAGTTTCCGTTGTATTATTATCCTTTCTGGGCATCTGAGCTCACCCCTTTCTATGTTTTATTTTTTACAGGATTCCAAGAAGTGTATTGTGATTTTTATGGAGGGTTAATCCATGGGAATAATGGTATTCATAAAGGATTATTTATGTTGGTTTGTATGTTATGAAATGTAATGTATAATTCATGTATGTAATCTATTTTCCAAGACTGCTAAATCGTTCGGTCCTTCGGGATTTGATTCCTTGTAATCACGCCAATGTATTAATATAATGCATCGACTTTGGGTAACTGGGGTCAGGGTGTTACAACTTCCCTTAGAAGAGTTTTCATACAACAATAGCTATCACTCTTCCATCAGCATGAAGATTTTGGATACCCTATACAGGAGACCCTACCGGTCACCCTTGTGCTGGACATAGATTGAAGAGTCATCTCTTATGGGTCTATAGTTGGTGCAGGTTATAAAGGACAAAGTGCATGTAATCCTTAAATGTATGGAGACATCCTAGAGTAGACATAAATCCTATATAGATCACCATCATAAATCCTTGGAGTTCAAGTAGGGAGACCATATCTTCTTGAGAGTCACCCTATGACAAGAAATGCAGATGTTCAGCAGGGAGGAAATATGTGCACGACCTTTTTAATGTCATTGACTGGGGCCAATTAGACATAGTGGATGGATCCACCTTTGCAGAGCACTCAGTGGCGATCAAGGAATGATTGAAGCAGAACTTGTGTGGATGAACAATCCCTTTGGTTCGCATTTTGTGGCATCACACACACTACTAAATATATGGCCTTTAAAATAACTAGAAACCACTTTTAACATCACTAGAAAATGTTGCTAATTGCGGTGAAGATATGGGGTCCCCTTTAACAGCGCTAAAAAAGCACCAATAAAGGGGTCCCTTTATCTGGATAAAAAATAAATAATAAAGGTCCCCCTTTATCAGTGCTTTTTAAGCGCAGATAATGGGCCACCATTATCAGTGCTATCTTGAGCACTGATAAAGGCCTAGTTTCCTATGATGTGATGTTAATTTAACAGCACACCCATCACCTGCACACCTACACAAAACAACACCTACACACGAAAAAAGAAAAGATGAACAAAACAGCGCACCCAAGAGTTTCATGAACAATGCTATATACATTTAATTGATCTCATGAATAAAAGAAAACTGCTATATTCATTTCAAACAATTTTTTATATAGTTACAATTACAATTTTCCTACAAATAGTTAAAAACATTAATGTTTCATCCTTTGGAATCTATGATCCCCTCTAAAAAATTTTCAGCCATGGTATTAGTTTCCAAACAAAGCATTCGAACTCAAGAAAAAAAATTCTACCTATATAAGAAAAGAAATATTATGTTAGTAATAAAACAATGAAATAAATTTAATATTAATATGAAGGAATGCATTAATAAAATTTCAATTTAAAAAAACAGTTGGAGTTATACTAGTCACACCGTGGGTCGTATTGAGGTGGGGTTAATTCCTACATGTCAAAAATGAGTTATAGATCAATTTTTTAAAATATTTAAACAATCCAAATGGGTTTTGATGATTTTGGGTATGTCACATTTTCTTTTATAGTAATTAATATAAAATTTAAATGAAACAATTGGAATTATATCAGTCAAATCATTCATCAAATTGAGGTGAGTTTGATTCCTACACATCAAAAATTAATGATGGATCCTTCTCCTAAAGTAAAAAAACAATCCAATGGATTTTTATTAGATTGTAGTATTTCACTTGTGTTTTTTTCTAAAATTAATGTCAATTTTTAAAATATAAACATTGAGTCATACTAGTCGCATTGTGCATTGAATTGAGGTGAGGTATATTCCTAAATGTAGAAAATGACTAATGGATCATTTTCCTAAAGTATCAAAACAATTCGAATGTGTATTCTCAGTTTGTAGTGTGTCAGTTGTGTTTTTTTACTAAAATGTCATCTCAAACTAGAAACACGTATTTTGAGTCATACCGGCCACAACGTGCATTGGTTAGATATGAGAATAATTCATACACGTCACAATGAAATTATGAATAGTTATCCTAAATTATGAAGGCAATTGGAGAGGGTTTTCTTGGTTTTCAGTGAGTGACATGTTTTGAGATAAAATGTTAATTTTAAACTGATAACAGACACTTTTAGCCATACCGGTCACACCATGAATCAGATTGAGGTGTAGTTGATTCCTACATGTCACAAATGTCTGATGTATTGTTTTACAAAAGTATAAAAACAATATGAATTTGTTTTTTTGGTTTGTAGTATGTCACTTGTGTTTTTTTTAAAATTAATGTCAATTTTAAATAAAAAGAGACACTTTGAGTCATACTAGTCGCACTGTGCATTGAATTGAGGTGTGGTTAATTCCTACATGTCAAAAAGTACATATAGATCATTATCCTAAAGTATCAAAACAATATGAATGTGTTTTCTTAGTTTGTAGTATGTCAGTTGTATTTTTTTTCTACAATGTCATTTCAAACTAGAAACATGCATTTTGAGCCATACTGATCGCATCGTGCCTTGGTTTGATATGAGACTACTTCATACACATCACAAAGAACTTATGAATTTTTATCCAAAATTATGAAGACAATTGGAGCGGAGTTTTTTGGTTTTCAGTGAGTGACACGTATTGAGCTAAAATGTCAATCTTAAACCAATAACAGGCACTTTTAGACATACTTGTCACTCCGTGGGTCAGATTGAGATGTGGTTTATTTTTACATGTCAAAAATGACCCATGGATAATTTTTAAATAGTATCAAAACAATCTGAATGCATTTTCTTAGTTTTTAGTAGTCACTTGTGTTTTTTTTCTAAAATTAATGTCAATTTTAAATAAAATGAGGCACTTTGAGTCATACCAGTCATATTTTGGGTTGAATTGAGGTTTTCTCGATTCTTAAATGTCAAAAATGACTTATGGATCATTTTCCTAAAGTATCAAAACAATCTGAATGTGTTTTCACAGTTTGTAGTATGTTAGTTGTGTTTTTTTACTAAAATGCCATTTCAAACTGGAAACACGCATTTTGAGTCATACCGGTCACATCGTGCGTTAGTTTGATATGAGGATACTTCAAATACGTCACAAAGAACAGATGAATCATTATAATAAATTATGAAGAAAATTGGAGAGGGTTTTCTTGGTTTTTAGTGACTGACAATTTTTGAGCTAAAATGTCAGTTTTAAACTGATAATAGACGCTTTTAACTACAACAGTCACACCATGCGTCAAATTGAGGTGAGGTTGATTTTTACACATCCAAAATGACTCGTGTATCATTTTACTAAATTATAGAAACAATCCAAATGTGTTTACTCTATTTCCATTATGTCACTTGTGTTTTTTTCTAAAATTAATGTCAATTTTAAATAAAAAGAGACACTTTGAGTCATACTAGATGCATTGTCCATTGAATAGAGGTGTAGTAAACTACTACATGTCACAAATGGCTTATGGATGTTTTTATAAAGTAAAAAACCAATTAAAATGTGTTTTCTTAGTTTGTAGTATGCCAGTTGTGTGTTTTTACTAAAATTCCATTTCAATCTAGAAACACGCATTTTTAGTCACACCGGTCGCATCATGCGTTGGTTTGATATGAGAATACTTCATAAACATCAAAAATAAATTATGAATCATTATCATAAATTATATATAAAATTGGAGTGAATTTTCTTGTATTTTAGTGAGTGACACATTTTGAGCTAAAATGTCAATTTTAAACTGATAATAGACACTTTTAGCCATACCAGTCACATTGTGTGTCAAATTGAGGTGTGGTTGATTTTTATACATCACAAGTGACACATGGATCATTGTAATAATGTATTAAAACAATAGGAATGTGTTTTCTCAATTTTCATTATATCACTTGTTTTTTTTTTCTAAAATTAATGTCAATTTTAAATGAAAAGAGACACTTTGAGTCATATTAGTCGCATTGTGCATTTAATTGAGGTGAGGTAGATTCCTATATTTCAAAAATGACTTATTGATCATTTTACTAAAGTATCAAAACAATCCTAATGTATTTTTTTAGTTTTTAGTATGTCAGTTGTGTTTTTTATTGCAATGTTATTTCAAAATGGAAACATGCATTTTGAGTTATACAGACTGCATCATGTGTTGGTTTGATATGAGACTGCTTCATACACATCAAAAAGAACTTATGAATAGTTATCCTAAATTATTAAGATAATTGGAGTGGTTTTTCTTGGTTTTCATTGAGTGACACGTTTTGAGCTAAAATGTCAATTTTAAACTAATAACAGAAACTTTTAGCCATACTGCTCACACCGTGCATCAGATTGAGGTGTAGTTGTTTTAAAAACATCAAAAAATGACTCATCAATCATTTTAATAAACTATAAAAACAATATGAATGTGTTTTCTTGGTTTTTAGTATGTCACTTGTGTTTTTTTCTAAAATTAATATCAATTTTAAATAAAAAGAGACACTTTTAGTCATACTAGTCGCATTGTGCATTGAATTGAAGTGAGGTTGATTCCTACAGGTCAAAATGACTTATGGATCATTTCCCTAAAGTATCAAAGCAATCAGAATGTGTTTTCTCAATTTTCAGTATGTCACATGTTCTTTTTATAAAAATAATTTCAATTTTAAATAAAAAGAGACACTTTGAGTCATAATGGTGACATCGTGTGTCATATTGAGGTGGGATGATTTCTACATGTTGACCTCACCTGTTTTAATAATCTCAATTATGTTTTAATATGTTTTGATAATCATATCTATATGTTAAATTATGTGGGCAAAAATATCTAAATAATCATTGGAATGTGTTAATAAATGTTTATCTATTTTTATACATGTTTTGAAATAATACTAACTCACTATGGATATGATTTTCATAGAACAGATAAGTATTAAGTTTTTGAGTCACTGATACAGACCTACTGATATATAGTCAACCAATAGTGACATAGTCTACCGATAAGAAAAGATCACCGATAGATAGAGTCTACTATTATATATATAGTTATCAATACAGATAGACAGACCTACAGATACAAGTCTACCGATAAAACAAACAGCTATTGATATGAAGTCTACCGATATAGACAGACCTACTGATACAAGTTTACTGATACAAACAGATAGCTACTGATATGAAGTCTACTGATATAGACAGAGCCACTGATATATAGGGAGAGCCACAGATATAAGAAGCTACTGAAATAGGCGAGTTACCAATGGAGAGAGCCATCGATACAAGAATGATACATATAAAGAAGATCTACCGATAAGAGGAGCTACCGATAAAGAGTCAGTATCCCTGATACATAGTCTACCATTATAAAGAGTAAGAGCTATCGATATAGACCTACTGACTCAAGTCCACCGATACAAGCTCACTGATACTAAGAGCTACCGATGGAAACCAGTCACTATATCTCTAAACCCTACTTATATTTGTTTATTAAGAATGGTAATATTTGGTGCTTTTAATGAAACTGTTATTAATTAATTAATGACTGTTGAATGTCAGGATACCGTACCTCGTGCCTGCAGATGTAATCGTACTTTTTGTCGGACCACATGAGCTATAAAAGTAAAGGTAAAAGCAGTACATAAGGATATGATGTGAAAAAGGTGGTGACATAGTTTTGGCAGAAAGGTGATATGCACAAGAGCTAAAACACAGAAGAACATTTTCTATGAATCCTTGGGACATTGTTGTGCTACAAAGATTACTGCAATCTTGAGAAAAAAACCCAATATGAGGAAGTCAAGGAACAGAACTGTGATACTCTGTTTCTCAGACGAATATCAGAGAAGGACTCAAACAACATCTACTCAATCCAAAAGAACTCTAGAGAAGCATTTCCACACTCAATCTTTCTAAATCTTTTTTATTCCCACTGTGAATTGTGATAGACGTCAAGTGTGACCTGGATAGCCTGTGTGCTATTGTTTTGGTATTTTCCCACGAAGAACTATGGTAGAGGTCATAGGACCTAGACAGTCTAAGTACTGTTGTTTTCCATGATCCAGGGTGTGGATACAAGTTTACATAAACTGTTTGAGAAGACTAAGGCTCAGCTTGAGACTAAACCTCTTGGTTAAAACCTGTTGTGCATCCTATTTAATTTTAAACTATATCTTATATTCTATTGCTAATTACTTTTAAATTAAAATGTGTTTTAAAGAAACTCTGATAGTTAAACTAGAAAGTGTTTGTAATTTTTTAGCTAGTAATTTAGTTTCAAAAGCTAACTTAATCTTTAGATTAAGTTAACTGAGAAATAATCAATCTTTGAGAAACTAATTGAAATTTTTCAAGATTTATAAATTCACTAAAATTTAATTTTTTTTAATTTGGGGATATTTTATTGAGAACCATTTTAACAGAAATTTTAACTGGAACTCAATTCACCCCCACCATCTTGAGTATCCACTCCGACCAACATTTGGTATCAGAGGATTTTTATTAATAATGGATTTCCAAACACTCTGTTTTTCAACTTTGATTTTAGTTGTATCTTAAAGATCATAAATTATGTTAGTTATAAATTTTATATCTTTAAATATAATTGGTAAAATATAATTATAGATAATATATTATAAGGTGATTCTACCAAAAATCCACCTTTCTTTAAGGGTGTTAATTATGCCCAATGGAAAATCAAAATTAAAATTCATTTAGAATGTATAGGATTTGATATATTAACTTCTATAGAATCTGAGTATGAAACTCTAATGAATTCTAGAGCTACATGGGATGATGCTAAAAAATCTAATTACAACAATAACTGTAAATCCAGGAATGCACTTTACTGCTCTTCAAGAGATGAATAGTTTAACAAAAAATTTTCCTATAAAACAGCACATGAAACCTGAGATACTTTTGATGTTTCTCATGAAGGAACAACCAATGTGAAATAAATGAGATTAAACACTTGACAATTTTAAAATGAGGTTTGATGAACCTATTTCTGACATGTATCTCAGGTTCACTGTGATTGTTTATACTATGATCTCATAGGGAAAAGCTATTCTAGAAAAGGTGAAAATCATGAGAATACTCAAATGTCTTCTAGAAGGATGGAGAGGCACATCAGTTTCAATTAGAGAATCTTGTGATATTGGTACTTTTCCCATCAATGAACTCATTTGTAAGTTAATGATGTATGAAGAATAACATAAAGTAAACAAGGAAGAAGATGATGAACCAAGAAAAAAGTATGTAGCTTTCAAGACTTCTACATAAAAACATCAGGACAAAGGGAAATTTTAAAGTGAAAGTGATAGCTTAAGCTATGATAAAAGTGCATCAGACAGCAATGATGATGTGGATTAGATATCCAGACGATTTAAGAAGTTTTATAGAAAGAAGTAGTTTTTCAAAAAATCCAATTACAAGGGAAAGTATGATAGTAAAGGTCATTGGAAGAAGGATTGGAAAAGGACTGATAAAAGTGATCACATAGTATGCTATGAATGCAAGAGGAAATGACATGTGATACCTGACTGTCCAAAGTTAAAATACAAGAAGAAATATGAGTACAAGGAAAAATATATAAGAAATCAATGAAAGAAACCTGGAGTTCTTCAGAAGACAGTTCAAGTGATTCTGATTCCACTCTGGATGAGAAATCTCAAAAATCTAATATGTGTTTCATGACAAACACATCTGAGGTAACATTGGATACTCCTACTTCAAATTATTATTATTATAGAGATGATTTTGATTCTGAAAACTTTTCTACTAAAGAGTTATTTGAATACTGTAACATGCTAGAGGATTCCTACAATGAGCTGAAAGATAAGTATAAAACCTTAAATAAATAGTATGATTTAACTAACACTGTCAAATCTGAACTAGAAGTAGAAATGGAAAATAATGCTCAACTACTCAAAGAAAATACTGAACTCAATTTGCCTAATGAGAAACTCAAGAAAGATATAGAAAAAAAACCATTAATGGAAGGAACACTCTTACACAAATTGTAGGCAAATAAGTAGAACCAAAATATATTACATGTTTAGGCTATCATCCTGGACAAAGACAGATTACAAAGAATAGATTTATTCCTAAATCTGGACAGTTTTCTGCTAGTTATAGTTTTGAAAATTCTTATTTCTCAACCAAATATTCACATAGTTATAGATCAAACAATTTTTATCATTAAAAATCTATTGAATCTATTGATTATATTAAACCCATTAGACAAATCTGGGTACCAAAATTTTTGCTTGCTAACCTGTTTGGACCCAAGAAAATCTGGGTACCAAAATAATTTTTTGTTTAAACCTATTTGGTAGGGGACTTGCTTGAAGAGTTACTATAAGAGTATATGGTACTTGTACAATGGATGTTCAAGGTATATGACTGGAGATTAATCATGTTTCAAAAGTTTAATCAAATTTGATGGAGGACATGTCACCTTTGGTGATAATTCAAAAGGTATGCCAAATTGGTAACACTGATTCAATTTTAATTTCTAATGTATTATTTGTTGATGGATTAAAATATAACATGTTAAGCATTTATCAGTTGTGTGATGATGGTTTCAATGTTAAATTTGAAAATGATGCTTGCAATGTTTTTGATTCTAAATATGATTTGGTATTTACTACGTTGAGAAATGAAAATATATAGGTTGTAGATTTAAATTCTTTAGACAAAAAAAATGTTACTTGTTTAAATGATTTTCATAATGGGTCATGGCTATGGCACAGATATTAGAACACTGTAATTTTCTTTCACTTAAGACACTGACTAAGAAATATTTACTTAGAGACCTACCCCAACAAAAATTCCCATAAAAAAAGATTATACTCCCTGTCAAATTGGAAATAAACATAAATTTTCATTCAAATTGAAGAAAGAGGTTTCAAAATCTCAACCTCTTGATTTGGTTTACATGGATTTGTCTGGACCTTCAAGAATTTATATTTTTAATGGGAAGCACTATGTTTATGTCTTAGTAGATGACTTTTCTAGATATACTTGGGTATATTTTCTAGCTCACAAAAGTGAAGCTTGCTCTTACTTTATTAAATACTCCAAGTCTGTAAAAAACTTTAGTGGTCTCAAGATTAAAACCTTGAGAAGTGACCATGGTTGTGAGTTTGAAAATCATGAATTTGAATCATGCTGCTCACAAAATGGCTATAATCACAATTTCTCTGCCCCTAGGACACCTCAACAGAATGGTGTAGTTGAAATAAGGAATAGAACCCTTCAAGAAATTGCATGAAATATGCTTAATCAGTATGACCTACATGATTAATTTTGGGAAGAAGTCGTAAATACAGCTTGTTATATTATAAATAGAGTCTTGATTAGACATGTTCTTAAAAATAACCCTTATGAACTGTGGAATAATTGGAAGCCTAATGTTAGTTACAGCAGAGTTTTTGGTTGTAAAGTATTTATTCTCAATACTAAAGTTAATCTAGATAAATTTTAATCTAAAATTGATTAAGGAATATTTCTTGGTTATTATTTAACTAGAAAAGCCTAGAGAGTTTTTCATAAAAGAACCAAATGTATGGAAGAATCTTTTCACATCAAATTTGATGAAACTAATCCACATGAATCCAAACCCACCCTTGAAAATATTGGAGAAGATTTATCTATTCTAGACCTTAATGATAAAAGTAGTTAACTTTCTATAAAAACAAGTAGTTCTAGAAATTTTCTAGAACCCGATTCTGTTGGAACCAAACCTGTAGAAGAACCTGAGTTCTCAAGTCCTACCTTGACCAGACCAACTAGGATTCTAAAGAACCATCCTTTAGATGTTGTTGTGGGAGATTTAGATAGTGGAACCCAAACTATAGCTTCTCTAAAAAAATCAGGTTGAACATCAAGCCTTTCTTTCATGATTAGAACTTAAAAATATCAATGATGCAATCAATGATGAATTTTGGGTAATGGATATGCAAGAAGAATTAAATAAATTTGAAAGAAACAAACTCTGAGAATTAGTTGAAAGACCTAAGGACACTTTGTCCATAGGCACTAAATGGGGTTTTAGAAATAAAGTTGATTAATTAGGAAATATAATTAGAAACAAGGAAAGACTAATTGCACAGGGATATAGTCAAGAGGAAGGAATAGACTATGAGGAAACCTTTTCACCTGTAGCTATATTAGAATCTATTAGGATTCTACTTTCCTATATTGTTCATCTGACTTTTAAGTTATATCAAATGGGTGTTAAAAGTTCTTTTCTAAATGGTTTTATAATTGAAGATGTTTTTTTTGAAAAACCACCTGGATTTACTAATCCTCATTTTCCAAATCGAGTTTCTCATCTTTCAAAATCATTATATGGTTTAAAACAAGCCCTGTGAGCTTGGTATAATAGACTTAGTAGTTTTCTTTTTTCAAAAGTTTTTTCTAAAGGGATTGCTGGTCCAACTCTCTTTATTAAAATAATTTCCGAAGATGTTTTTATAGTACAAATCTATGTTGATGATATTGTCTTTGGATCTTCTAAAAATGTTTTGTGTATTGATTTTTCAAAGAGTATTCAATATGAATTTGAAATGAGTTTAATGGGAGAACTCAAATATTTTCTTGGATTTCAAGTTTTTCAAAATGAAAATGGTATTATCCTAAATCAAGGTAAATATACAGAGGATATTTTAAAACTTTTAAGTTTGGATAGTTGTAAGGGTAATGACACACCCATGAGTATCACATGTAAGTTAGATACTGATGAAACTGGAAAACCAGTGGATTAAACCAACTACACAGGTATTATAGAGAGTCTGCTCTATCTTTCTGCTAGTTGACTAGATATTATGTTTAGTGTCTGTATGTGCAAAAGATTTCAAGATAATCCAAAAGAGTCACACATGCTTGTTGTTAAAAGAATTTTCAAATATCTTAAACATATTACTAACTAAGGATTATGTAATCCAAAAGGATAATAATTTGATTTAATAAGTTTTTCAGATGCTGACTTTGCTGGTTGCAAGTTAGATAGAAAGTGCACTTCTGGAACATGTCCTATTCTAGGTAAGTCCCTGATATCTTGGTGTAGTAAAAAGCTGAAATATGTTGCATTGTCTTCTACTGAAGCAGAATATGTACCTACTGGTAGTTTCTATGCACAAATTCTATGGATGAAACATACATTTTTGGACTACATATATCAGTTTAGACATGTATCTATAAATTGTGATAACACTAGTGCGATCAGTATCTCTAAGAATCCTATACCTCACTCTAAGACCAAACACAATGATGTAAGGCACCACTTTTTGAGAGATCGTTACCAGAAGAGTGATATTACTCTTGAATTAATAGGTACTGAACATCAATTAGTTAACATATTCACCAAGACTTTAAGTTTAGATAGGTTAAGATACATCAGACATGAGTTAGGAATGATAGACTTTGTAGAAGCAAATCCTCACCGTTAGCCAAATCCTCAATGTTAAGAAAATCCTCACTCTAAGAAAAATCCTCACTATTAAGAAAATCATCACAGTTAGCCAAATCCTCACTGTTAACCAAATCCTCACCATTAGCCAAGTCCTCACTGTTAAGAAAATCCTCACCATTAGCCAAATCCTCACTATTAGGCAGACCTCACCGCTAGAAAACCTCACCACTAGAAAACCTCACCGCTAGAAAACCTCACCGCAAGAGACATCTCACCGCTAGAGACACCTCACCACTAGAGACCTCCCTGATAGATAAACCTCACCGTCGGGGTTCTCACAGGTAATTGTCATGGATATGTCATGTGCTGTTTGATTTTCGTTTTCTTTAGCCGAAACTCTTATTTTCATTATAATTATTTTTATTACATTTTGATTCCTTAATGATAAAAACTAAGCCTTAGTCACATTTCAATCCACTGAAAACTCTCCTCTCTTCAATCCTCACTTTTCAAACCCCCGTATTACGTGTAACCCTAAGTTCTTCAATTGGATATGGTAAGAACAAAACTCCCGATATTTAGGGATGATAGTGATGCTCAAAGTGAGAAGAATCAGAAAACAGGACCTGAAGGTAGTTTAGTAAAAGTAGAACAAGGTCGGGGAAGCGTGTAGTGAACCCGCATTTACAGAATAGAGAAATAGTAATTGAAAAGGAACTCAGTGAGGAATGGATCTTTCCTAGAAAGTCATTGATTCTAAGAGTATTTGAGGAACATGGATGGATTGAATGTTCTGAAAACACAAATGGACCTCATTATGCAAATTTAGTTAATGAGTTTAATTCTTTTGTTCTTTTCGAGAATTTTGAAGAAGAAAACAAAATGGTTTCATTAGTGGATGGAAATAAAATTTCTTTTTTTTATGTTGAACGGGATGAATGTCTGAAAGTCCCTCATGAGGGGGTATTTCAGTATAACTCAAAGACAATACCTCCTACCAGTGACATTTTTTACTATGATGTTGCTTTGGAAGAGCTCACTGGTAGTGAAAAACAAAGAAAGGTTGTGGCTACTGAGATGGATGGAGAAAACTGGCTGTTTTTCAAATTCATCTAACATGTGCTATGTCCAAGAAGAGGGGACTTTGCAAATCTACGAAACCAAGATATTTATTTGTTGCATTTTTTGAGGTATGGTGTCAAGGTAAATTTGTGTAGGATGTTGGTGATCCAAATTGAGGATATGACCAGGACTAAGTCAAAATCCATTGCTTTATTGTTTGCAAATATTATTTTGGTAATGATCAAGGTGAAAGGAGTAGCTGAGTCTCGGGATGAGACAGTAGTTTTAAGGAACAATATTTGAATCACAATCACAATCTGTAAGTTTATGAAGATTGGTTGGAACCCATGGAGAAGGCAATGGGTTGTTGATGATGAAAAGGTGTATGATAAGTTCAACCCTTTAGCCATCCCAATAGGCCAAGAGACAGTAGTGATTCTGGTCTAGGACCTGATGAAGAGGAACCTCAGTATAGTGATGATACAGATGAGGAGGATACCTCTGTAGCTGATGGAGGGGATCTGGACATGCCTCCAAGTCCAGTTGCTGAAGTTGTATCATCTGGAAAGGAAACTGTGTTGGGAGTAAGCAATGAAAAAGCCCCTATTGATGACGAAGACCAGCCTTCTCCAGAGAATGAGGAAGAACAAGAATCTGAAAATGAAGCATCTATTTCTGCCTGCTTGAGTCTCAGTTCACTGATTGGGTACTCCTCAATGCCTAATGGGGAAATTTTTGAAGTAGAACAACCTGCATCTTGTCCTCAATTACCTCAGGTTGGGATACCTAATGTGGATAGAGTTTTTGATGATTCTTCTGATGAGGAGATAGCTGCAGTTCATGGTGAAGAAGAGGAAGCTCAATTTGAGGGGGAGAAACATGATATTCTTGGATCTGGCATTGTTTTTCATGAGATAGAGGATTAGTATGAAGATCCAGGATTCATGGTTCTTGTACTTGATTACAGAGGATCTGATGATGACCAACC
The DNA here is from genome assembly GCA_963277665.1 of Viscum album. Lineage (NCBI taxonomy): Eukaryota > Viridiplantae > Streptophyta > Magnoliopsida > Santalales > Viscaceae > Viscum > Viscum album. The sequence continues at coordinate 279,486,344 of OY728165.1, read as the reverse complement.
CCAATGAAATATTGATACTTTGTCTGAAATAGCACCTGTAGTTGTGCCTGAAAATCTGGTTACTAAGGCTGATCTTGAGTCTATAAAGGCTGAGTTAAAGGAGACTTGGACTGCATCTACTGTAGACTTAAAGTTCCGTTTTATTGAAGAGATGATCAAAATGGAAAGATCATTTGATCTCTCTCTTGGATGTATTGTGTCAAGCACTATGGTAGAGATGGTGAATGATGTCAAAGTGTGTCATACTTAGATTGAAACTTGAACATAGGATGTTATTTCTTTGAAGCAATATGTTGATTCATTCCATACCATGGTTAGTTCCCAAACCCAAGTTGCTACTGAAATAAATTATATCAAGAGTGTAGTAAAGTATTTTTTGGATGTGTTTGAAGCCTTTAAGAATACTGTCAAAGAGCATGTCAGTATACAGGATTTGGTTGTCAAGAAGTTGATAAGTAATTAGACCCAACCATTTAAGGAACCTTTTGCATTCACTGTCAAACCTCTTGGTTCATCCAGTGCTACAGTAGATTTTGATCAGTTTAGAACTGTGCTGAATGAGTATCTTGGTTAGGCTAGTACCAGAAGCTCAGCTAATTCTCAGGTGCTGTCTACCTCAAGAGATATCAGAAAATTTGTTCAGGAGCGTATGAGGGATGCTACGGGTGCCCAAAAAGAAATCAAAGATAAGATTGATATATACTTTCAGAAATTTTATACCAAGCATCATCTCAACACCTATTTCAAGCTTCTATTAGAGAACATAAAACTACCTCCAGTCACTCAAGATTTAAGAGAACAAGTAATCAAGCTCAGGGAGTTTACTCCTTCTCTAGACAAGTTTACAGAGAACAATGATGACTTTATCTCTACATTGGAAAGAGGACGAGGAATCATTATGGACTTTAGGAATCTGTTGCTACCATTTTTTCATGTAGACAGTACCCCTATCATTGTACCTCCAGCTCTACCTACCACTACTCAGTCTGCTTCCATTCCTCAGATGACACTAGCTCAAGTAATCAGAAGTATCTCTCCTATGATCACCCAGAGAGCTCCACATTAAAGGCCAGGAACTGTATCATTAGCTCGGTCTCCTCTTATTATCATTGGTTTTCCCAAGACTCCACCTGCATCTACCCAACATGAATCCACTTCTGATTTCAAGGGAAAATCCAAATCACATGCTGAAGAGGTGGATTGAACAGTGTCTAGGACATTTGATAGGAATCACTTGTTCTATTTTTGCCTCAATTTTGTATTTCTCTGTATTTTTTCCCCATGAAATATATATGATCTTATTATCTTTTACCTTATGTTACTTCTCTCATCCATTGTTTACTACTTTTTGCTAATCACAAAGGCGGAGAAATACGAGCATAATATAATTCTACTTCTGATACAATTGTTTCATACCTCTGCTACATTTTCATGTAATACTCTATTCTCTGATACATTTGAAAATTTCATTACTCACACTAAGAAGTGAGACCCAATTTAATTTATACTGATATATTAATGAGTATTTTCGATTATAATACCATAATTTGTGATTATCAAAAAGGGTGAGATTTTTGACCTCACCTATTTTGATAATATCAATTATGTTTTAATATGTTTTGATAATCCTATCTATATGTTAAATTATGTTGAAAAAAATATCAAAATAATCATTGTAATATGTGAATCAATGTTTATATATGTTTATACATGTTTTGAAATAATACTAAGTAAATCTGGATATGATTTTCATAGAAGAAATAAGTATTATGTTTTTGAGTCACTGGTACAGACCTACCAATACATAGTCACCAATAAGGACATAGTCTACCAATAAGAAAAGATCACCGATAGATAGAGTGTACTATTATATCAAGAGATAATGATACAGATAGACAGACCTACCGATACAATTCTACTGATACAAACAAACAGCTACTGATATGAAGTCTACTGATACGGACAGACGTACTTATACAAGTCTACAGATACAAACATATGGCTACTGATATGAAGTATACTGATACAGACAGAGCCACCGATATACAGAGAGATCCACCGATACAAGAAGCTACCAAAATAGGCGAGTCTCCAATAGAGAGAGCCACAGATACAAGAATGCTTCATATACAGAAGAGCTACCAATAAAAAGAGCTACCGATACAGAGTCACTGTCACTTATACATAGTCTACTGTTATAAAGAGTAACAACTACCAATACAAACCTACTGAATCATGTCCACCGATACAAGTTCACTGATACTAAGAGCTACTAATGGAAACCAGTCACTATATATCTAAACCCTACTTATATTTATTTATTAACAAATGGTCATATTTGGTGCTTTTAATGCATCTGCTATTAAATAATTAATGTATTCTAAATGTTAGGAAACCATACCTCGTACCTGCAGAAGTAATCATACATTTGGTCGGACCACATGAGCTATAAATGGGAAGACAAAAGAAAAACATAAGAAGAGGATGCGAAAAATGTGGTGACATAGTGCTGGAAGAAAAGTGATACACACGAGAGCTAAAACACAGAAGAACATTTGCTAAGAAGTCGAGGGACATTGCTTTGCTACAAATATTACTGCAATATCAAGAAAAAAACCCAATACGAGGAAATCAAGGAAGAGAACTATGATAATCTGTTTCTAAGACAAATTTCAGGGAGGGACTCAAACAACATATACTCAATCCCAAAGGATTCCAGAGCTGCATTTCCATCACATAGAGCCTTCTAATCTAATATCAATTTTATTTGTTCTATTGTGAATTGTTTATTTACATTTCGAGAAGTGTGTGTGATTCTGTTCTTCTTATACATACACTAACTCCTGAGCATAAATTGAGGATATCTAATATCCTCACTTGATCTATAATTTTTTTTGATTCCCACTGGGAATTGTGGTAGAGGTTAAGTGTGACCTGGATAGCCTGTGTGATATTGTTTTGTTTTTTTCCCCCGAAGAACTATGGTAGAGGTCATAGGACCTGGGCAGTCTCAGTATTATTGTTTTTCCCGATCCAGGGTGTGGATCAATGTTTATATAAACTGTTTGAGAGGACTATGTCTCATATTGAGATAGAACCTCTTAGTTAAATATTGTTGTGCATCATATTTCATTTTAAACTATATCTTATATTCTGGTGCTAATTACTTTGAAATTCAAATCTGTTTTAAAGTAACTCTGATAGTTAAACTTGCAACTGTTTGTAATTTTTGTTATCCTATAAGTTAGTTTCAAAAGATAAAATATTCTTCAGATTAAGTTAACTGAGAAATAATCAATCATTGAGAAACTAATTGAATCCTTTCAATCTTTATAAATTCACTACAGTTTAATTTTTATTTAATTTGGGGAGACTTTATTAAAAATATTTTTAAAAGAAATTTTAATTGGAACTCAATTCACCCCCTCTTAGTATCCACTCAGACCAGCACTACACATTTTAGATGACCTATGGATCATCGTCCTAAAGTATAAAAAAAATTCTTTTCTCAATTTTCAATAGGTCAATTACTCTGATACCAACTATAATGACCTAAACAGTTCATACATTGATATCACATATGTGTAGATTAATATTCCTTACATAAAAGAAATAAATTAAACTTTAATATGAAATAATGCATTATTTATATGGAAAATGATTTTACTATGAAAACATCAAGATTACCTCTGAGATTGACCAGATACTGTGTTTTTTCTCTTCCTGTAAAGGAATGTCACATGGACAGAAAAATTATAAAATAATCGAACCCTGCAAGGAATAATGAAAATCAAATCAACATTTCATTATATTTTTTTTATTAAAATAGATATTTTATATCATAACATTACCTTTACATTGTTCTGAAGGGTTTATTTGGAACATATATAATATAATAACAAAAATAATGATTCTTTGTGCACTTCACTAATGTTGGTTAACTACCGCTTAGCATAGAATCTGATCTGAACTTCTGATCTGGTGTCCCCTTGATGCTCTCATCCAACACCATCTCTATGATATCCTCATCTAGGGTTCAATTTTCTTTCTCTTCATGCACCCATTTACCTAGTAAATGGGTGAAGTAAGAGAAGTAAAATTGAAGGCTAAATGACGATACCATAGAGATGGTGTGGGATGAGAGAATCACGTGGACGCTGAATGGAATGTTCAGATTAGATTTTATGATAAGATGTAGTTAACCAATAGTAGTGAAGAATTCTTAGTTTTATTATAAAATTTGTGAGTGATGCAAACAAATATTCTTCCAACACACTACATCAGTAGAAAAAACATCATAAATGACCAAAATACAGAATATAAATGACACATTCCGTACCAGTTTAGGTCTAGTGCTCTTGGAAACATGGAAACATAAAGAACTAGTTCATAAGAGTCTCTCATTAATTTACTCTTTAATAGAAAGACAAATCATTTCTAAAACTATTATTCATAACCTAAGGATATGAAACATAAGAAAAGGTAATTATAGATTCTCAATATGTGTAAAGAAGGGAGATATCAATAATCATATAAGGATAACCTAAGTAGAAGGAATTCACCTACGTCCTATTTTTGTACAATATTCCATCATGTATGATGACCATTAGTTTCTAAACACATCAGTATCATCTTTTGAATATGAGTTTTTTCGACCATCATGGTAGTACTGAAAAAATATAAATACACAAAGGATTAAAAAAATATTTTAAATAAACTAGTAATTATTTTCAAAAAAACCTCTTCATGGATGCTAATTTTTTGATGAAATGTGATCTATTTCATAAATTTAAAAACATAATAACCATAGTCCTTTCTGTATGTTTGTTATGGACACTATAGAAACATCAAGAAAAATAATTAATTTGTTTTGATACGTGTTTGGATAGTAAAATATTATTATATATACCCTGATACATGTCCAGTTTTCGATCTCATTGGTGTTCTTGTCCTTAGGCCCTGGATTTATTCCATGAAGCAGACGATATTGATGCACTTCCCTGTCATAATAAAATCCTCATTAAAAGATAATATAAATTATAAAACTAGGTGTTTAGTTCTAAAATGTTGGATCTATTGTATTAAAAGTTGTAAAATTCCATCATGTGTGGTTGTTTTGTTGGATATTCATGCATTGAATCTAGGAAAAAAAATCTTTGGAGTATCTAAATTGACCTCAATGAGTATCCAATGCTTCTAAAAAATATTAAAAGGAATAAGTAATGAAATAAATGAAAATATAGTTGATATAATTAAATTTTATAGTTTTACCCTTGTATCTTTGGTATTAAAAAGTGTCTATCATCCATACTTTTGTTTTTAAATGATTTGAGCCGGGAAGACATTATTTCACCCTCTTTATCAGAATTTATTTCTTCTTTTGAAGAGGTGATGTGAGGACTAACAAGTCCAAATTTTTGTTCATAGGGAAATCCCTTCAATTTTTTTTCAAATATACACCTATGAAATATATAAAATGTATTTAGTCATAATTATCATAGTATATCAGCTTTTGTAAAATCAAATCATGAAAAAATACCTCATTTATATATTTACAACCCAGGTTCCTAGCCATTCATACTTGAGGATTTCATTTACATTGTCATCATTAATGTAATTTGATTCATCCCCTCTATTCATATTTTTTTCAAAATCAACTGTGTGAGTATTTTCATCTATAAACTTTGTATCCACATGAGCCTACAATGATATTAAATGTAGATATAGAACGGGTGAGGTGAAGGTTCTCTTAGTAGATTGTTTCGATCGGTTGGTTGATCCTTGAGATAGTTTTGATCTGATATTAAATTTGACCCATTTCCCTTGGTCATTATGTAATAACATTCATCAGTTTAGACCTTTTTTTATTAAATGTTAAAGGTTCAGATTGAAAAATAAAATGGAAGTGAATACCTCTTTATAGAAATGTTTTTTCACAAGAATTGAAAATCATTCAGTGAATGTTCCAACAACTTGTTCGACCACATGAAGGTATTCATCATCATTTGGAATAAGTAGCTCAGTGCTCAACTCATGATCTATGTTAATCGACACTATGACATGACCTGTTGAAAGTGGTTTATTGTATAGAATGTCGTTCTGCATATTGAACACATTAGAACTCACTATAAGGAAATGGGTGGGAGTTGATAGATATAAATCGCAGTCATTTTCACCTTGTAGATTATCAGTACAGGAAATTTATTATTGTCTATGTGATACAAATTTCACAGAAACAATTAATAGATCATTTATAACCTATGCTAAGTCAGGTTTTTGAGGGGGATGGCTCACCTGAATTCTGTTGGGGGTGGGGTGGGATCTTCACACATGGGTTGTTCTTGAGTTTTTTCTTCTCTATTCCTCCCCCCATCAAAATTTCTACCAGCTCTCTCTATTATTTTAATTCTTCTTTAACCATAGCTATTGTTTCTATCATATTTTTAATTTCCTTAGTTTGATCCTTTCTTTTTTTCTTTATGAAAATATTTTTGGGGTGTCACCCCAAAACCCGTATCTCTAACATGGCCAGACTATTCTGGCTGCTTCAAGGACATTAAAAGTATGTCTGCATCTAGTTCATGTGTTCTTGATTCTTCTGACTATTTCAGAAAGAAAATATAAGAAAATAAGTAATCATTTTTATGTAATAGTGATTTAACTCAAAACAAATTTATATTATTTCATCCTTACACATATTTCCCACACTTTTTGTGTGTTTTCATCTATTAGTATCCCTTCCCTTTTTACACAAGCCTCCTTACATATAATATGGTGTGGGATTGAAGTGGATTTCAATTTCAATTCATCAATCTGTATATACATCGAGGAACATGGTTTTGGTGTTTTTGTATGTCACCTAAAATAATTATGGTAGATTTAAAATACGTACCATTTTTTCTCAAGTGAAGTGTACCCCATCCTTGCTTTGCGGCAGGAGTGTGATGGTTTTTCTACCCATTCCATATTTTCATCACTCAGTTTTAGTTTCATAAATAGAAAACTGTCAATAAAAGTGATAAATAAAAGAAACATCAGATAATGTACAACCAGACACAATGTTTCGAAAAAGTATGCTATGCATGATGACTACTAAACCCATCCCACTCTCCTTGGTATATCATGTGTGCATAAAGTGGAGGTGGGTGCATCTTGATTTTCCCTTTTTGTATATTTAAGATGATATTTAATTAAAATTGTTTGGAAGCCTCTATGAATCCATCATGAAACTCTTAATACATATTCCATTTGTGAGGCATCTACTATAAATGCACTCTAAAAGGGATGATAAAGAGTAAGTAAATGTTTTAGTATTTTATTTTATTTTATTAATTTAAAGTAATGATATCATAATGATACTATAATCTATGTCCACATTAGTGTCTTAATCCGAGTGAAAACATGGTGCCAAGACTGTGCATCAATCGGCACACATTGTTGAATGACGATTCCACTATAGCTATGAAACATGGATTTTTTGGGGTTAACATGTTGGCCTCGCTTATTCCATCCCACCTCAAAAATTGATGCCTTTTTCTTTTGCCTTATGGATTTTGGCTAACACTGTCAAACTACAACGCTCTTGTTATTTTTTCACCACCAGGGTTTCATTGCCTACCATTTCCTCAATTTCATCATCATCATTATGTTCCTCTAGAGCTCTAGCATCGGCACTAGGACCATCAAGAGGGAGAAAGTTTCATTTTTCACCCTTCACTGGTGCAAACTCTTCGGGTATTACCATCTAAACCATGTTCAACCTAGCATTAATTACATCTTTTGTTTTTCTGGTCGAATTTAGAAATATGTCGACGACACTATCACATAAATTTTTTTCAACATTCATTACATCATGAAAATTTCATATACACAGACAATTCCAGTATGGTAATTCAAAAAAACTGATATCTTTTTCCAATAGGTTTTCGTAAGGATTTTTGAAAAAGGTTTACCAAAATTAGTGTCCACATATTTTACTTTATCAGATAATTAATCACCTGTTAGTGGAGACGGTGTTTCATGTTCTCATGAACATCCATTGAATGATGTCGTTCAAGATCAGTACTTATATTGTCAGGTTACAAATCTGTGATGTCTTAGAAAAATGGTTTTTGATGAATGTTTCAACGTAATTGACTGTGTAGCTTGTTCGCAAATAGGATACCTTTGAGTTCCTTTAATGACATATCCTAACAAATTTAGAAAAGAAATAAAGTCATTTATTATCACGTACTATATAGATCTCAAAGTGAAATCTTCATTTTAATAAGAATCATACAACGTAACACCTAAATCCCATAATAATTTCAAATCCTTGATCAATAGAGCCAAATAAACATCAATATCATTACCTAGTTGTTCTGGTCCTGATATTTTTATAGATAACATGATTTATTTTAATTTTATACATAACCATGGTGGTAAGTTATAATTTACCAAAATAACCATCCATGTACTGTTACTAATGCATTGAAAAGAAAAAGGGTTCACTCCATCTTTAGATAACGCAAGACGAAGGTTTCTCAACCCGTTTCCAAATTTAGGATACTAAAGATCATTTTTATTCTACTAAGAAGAGTCTTACAGGTGACATAGTTTCCCATATTTAGTTCTTGTATCTTCATGCCATGTATGTTGTCCTATAGTATCATTACTTCCAAATAGGCTCCTTGTAACGCCTAGACCCCAGTTACCCAGAGTCGGTGCATTATTTTAATACATTGGAATGATTACAAGGATTCAAGTCCCAAAGGACCGATCAGATATGCAGTCTTTAAAAATAGATTACATACATGAATGTTACATTACACTTCATGACATACAAAACAACATAAATAATATTTCACAAACGCCATTATTCCCTTGGATTAACCCTACATATCAATCACAATACACTTCTTAGAATCCTGGGAAAATTAAAACATAGAAAGATGTGATCTTAGATGATCAGTAATGATAACAATACAGCGAAAAATTTCATAAATAAGCACAAACATTTAGGGAAATGTATAACTAAAAGAAAAGCCTTTTAGAATTGAACTTCATCATAATATGGAAAAAATAAAATGAGGTAATTCCATTTACTTATTCACATGGATATTCTACTAGTCAAATAATCACATGCAATATCAATAACCAATTTCATAATGATGGAATGACTAATGCCAGACTATCATAACTACATAGCCAAGGCCTCATTCCAATACTACAAATAATATTTTGTCAAGGTCTCGTGCCAAGACAATAGTTTTTCTTATGAGACCTACCGATGCATCGAGGATCTATAGCAGGATCCACCCATCACTTACTAAGTCCAATGCATTCCTCATATGAAAAGGTTTAAATATAACATATACATTCTCATTAAACCTGGCATATGAAATGTCAATACTATACCCATAAAACATGAATGGTACAAAAACAACACATCCATAGTCAAAAATATCCGAAAACCTTCAATACAATAAGGAAGACTTTTATCTTAATAAATCACCTTCAAACAAGTTTCAAATCCCTTAAATGATTTTAACATATATGAAAATGATTTGTAAAACTCTTTGAAGGAAATATCCCTTTTTCATGAAAACATTTAAAAGTCACACAATTTAGAAAGGAAGACATTTTAATACATTTTTGAATCAATATTTCCCAAACCACTATGTACCTCATGATAGTAATTAACATTTTAAAATATTCTTGTCCATTTAAATAAATCCTTAAAACCATTTTGAAAACATGGACATTAATGAGAATGGTTTAGAAAAATAAATCTTAAAAACATTTAAAATGATATTTTAGTAAAAATTACCTTAATATAATACCTTTTAAAACTATTTTATGAAACATATACATGGGTAATAAATATGTCCTAGTAGATACTTACGTAAAAACAACCTCGGATAATAAAGAGATTGTGAAATTAACCCTTACCAATTTGGTAACTTATGAAAAATACACCCCATGAAAGAGGTATCATACAATGAATATGTAAATACACATAAATTAAAGTGTATTACACAAAGAATACAATTATGGGCAGTACATACACCACAAAAAGGTAATAGTGGCAATATGGTACGAATCTCACAGGAATAAGGAGTGAGATGAAAACCACTTACCTTGTACTTTTTCTTTGTCAAGGGTAGTTTAACCTCTTGTATAATTGTTAAATGATTTTTATTAAATTATAAAAGAATAATATACATTAATATGATATCATATATGATCTTTTAACACTTATTTGTTAATAATATCTTAGTATTATCGTCGTTTCCGGTGTTAACTTACTCGTTTTATTTTATATGTTTTGTTACATAAGACATGTTTCTTATGGATAGGTTGTATATTATTCATATACAGAATGATATCAAGTCCTTAAATATTATTTTTAATCAGAAAATTAGAATTATACTTGAATGAATATGATGGGGAATGAATCTATTCACATTCATGGAGACGGTAGTCCGTATGTACATACGCACGATACTTCCATTTCATTTTTCATTTTAAAAGCAATAAAAATCAAATTATACATAGGTATATTATTATTAAAGTATAATATAATATCTTATATATATTAACTATGTTAATTAATACCATACCTTATACGTTCCATGTATGGTATGAACGAGTCATATCACTTTGACGGGGAGGTAGTCCGCACTTCCTCAAATAAAATTATCGTATATATATACAACATGAAATGAATAATGGTATGATATAAAATGGAATTACAGAAAATTATATGTAAAATAAATATCATTAATGTCATATCTACTTACATTTACATCATTATTTCCACCATGAGAGGTGGTAGGAGATAATTGAACAATCATCATTTCGTGAGGCGTTTGGTTTCCATCCACAAAAACATTAGGTTTTTCACCCATTAGATGGAGGTGTGTGTAAGTGTAGTTCGAATAATTCTCATAACAACATCCTAGTATATTGAGGATACATGTGTTGTTATAAAATAATGTATTAAGAAGATTTTAGGGGTTAGAGGAGTAAAATAAAAGAAAATAAATTAAGAGAAATTGTTACGTTTAATTTGGGCGACTTCCTTTGGTTTGAACCAAAAGAACTCCTTGAAGTGCCTTCTGCCTATGGTAAGGCTTATAGGAGGAAGATAGGGATGTAGGGAGATTAATTGGGTATAGTTTGGACGAGCCTAATGTCTTTAGAGGTGTGAGGAATTGGTTATAAGTGGTCTCTTTTAAAAAGGGGGAGGAGGAACTCTTTAAGAAAATGTTAAAATATTATTTTATTATATAATGATATTCGGTTTCTAAAGGTTCAAAAATCATTAGAGTTGAAGATAATATGATTCATGGTCGAAATAAAATCATCCAATAAGTATTTTACATGTTTTGGATATTATTTTAATATTTATAATCTAATTTATTTAAATCATTTATTAATGAGGTAAATATTGCATCATTATATTGTCCTAAATAATTTAATTTATTCAATGTATGAAAATTATAAAGATAATACCATGATGTAGGAAATCTTTTTAGATTTCCAATTAATATTTATAGTCAAAAATATTACTTTTATAACACCATATAAAAATTAATTACTAAATGGTTTTTGTTTTTGTCAATTTTGCCTTTACATTAAATATATTATTCTAAAGTGCCATTATCAATCATAAGTGGCTACATGGGGTCCCAAAATCCACCTAAAGATGCTAATGGTAGGCCATTACTTATCTGATAATTTTAATACATGTGTTAAGGTAATTTTTAATTTTTAAAATATTCTTCTCACTTTGAGTTACCCTTTTTACCTTTAACTGCAGTAAATAAAATTAAAAAGATACTATTCAGAAAAAATTATTTTTATCTTATTGAACCAAATTTTACTCCATGATATTAACCGCGTTTCTCAGATTTTCAAAATTCAACTCAAAGAAGAGGTAAAATTATGTTTTATGTGAATTTGAAAATTCTCCTTGAAAATCGGTAAAAGACGGTGAAAAGTTCAATAAAATTTTTATATATCCAAAATTATTATAAACTGAATCTAATGAATTAAATCGAAATGATATAGGTATTATGTATCTATTTTTCCCTAAAAAATTTAAATGAAATAAATATTTATTTAAATACAAATTCGGTTTTAATCTATAACTTAGTGTTTTTTACTATTCATCAAAAATTGAAAGTTTTCAAAAAAATACCAAAAATTCACCCTACGCTAATTTCGATATTCCAAATCAAAAAATGATGTCTGTTTTACCAAATTCAATACATATATGCTTAATTTATTAATATAAAATTAATTCCCATTGTCAAATCAAAAGGCGTATTTTTATGGAATAATAACTATCAAAATATTGGCACTTGGTTATGTCCAGTTTAAATGTGAAATTATATCCATTGACCAACATTGTATTAAATGGTAAAAATATAATCTAATTATACTATAAAATTTATCAATTTCATAATTTATCACTATAAATTATTTCAATTAAAAAATATGCTTTTAATTAAAATTTAGTAATTTTCACTATTCATCAAAATATGAAAGTTATCCAAAAAGTATCAAAATTTTATTGAAAATAAATTCTTATGTCCTGATTCTAAAGAAGATGTTTATTTTGAAAAAATTTAATGTATAAATGTTTCAAATATGGGATTTAAAAATTGTTCACCATTAAAAGATGGTAGAAGTGCATTTTTTTAAAAAATACTTCTTCTATCTGGAAAAAAATGAATTATTTCATACATTATGTTTAATAAACTCATAATATCGATTCTAAATTTATAAGGATTATATAATGTTCAAAATTTAGTTAATAATATTCATAACCGCTTTTGAACGGCTAGTTTGGTAATCTTGTGGTGCGCTTGAACTCAGTGTTGTGTGTAGTGGAAGTTATTAAATTACATTGAAGAAGTAACATACTATGATATATTGGGGTGTAACATTCTTACCTCCTTGAATAAATTTTGTCTTCGCAATTTGAAATTGTTCTTCGAAAATAAAAGGTTGAAAATAGAAAATACCTTTGTGGAGAAATCCACATCGGAAATTGGGTTAATAAAATTTAGTCTTAATAAGAGGAAAAGGGGAATGAAGAAGTCACCACCAAATTATGATCTCGATTTGAAGAACACTGGTGGCAATTAGAGACACATAATTAGAGGAAAATGTAAATATTTAAAGGTAGTGATTGAGGTCATCAATCACAAACAATTGTAGAATTGAGGGCACCAAAGCCCTCAATCTTTGATGATTTAAAATGCCATCGGTTCCACAAAACATAAGGTATTAGGATAACACATTTTTAGTTTTAATATCCCTTACCTGAAGATTAAGAATTAATTTCTTCATTTAATAATAGAAATATATATATATATATACTTGACAAGTAGGGTTCCATCCTTTAACTAATTCCTTTCAAAAACTCATCATTCACTCTAAAAGAAAATAGAACTAAAAAATATTATATTTATCCTATTCGTATAGGGTTAAAAAATGAATTCATAATTCATATACCAGACCCTTTAAATAAATACATTATTCAACCAAGGACATCATGTGGGTTAGTGGTAGGTGATACACCCTTTTCTCCCTTCGGTTTCAGGTTCAAGTCTCGTGGCCTTGACGGACGCGATGGGTTTCCGCCTGACCTCCTGTATGTCCTTTTTATGGAAATATAAAAATAATCTCAAACTAGACTTATCCAAAATATTTCTATCCAAACTCATAGTCCAAAATTTATAGGGATGTTAAACACAACGAAGATCCTTTTTTCCATGTAATAACATGTGAACACCTTCATCATGTATTCTTTTAAAACACAAGAACATCTTGGATTACCATAAAACCTTATTGATTACATTCATGATCCCTTATTTATTATAGAATAATGGAAATACTCCTTCTATCCAAAAATTTTGTAAACTCAAACAATGATGGAATATATACAAATCATTAATCAGTTTCATGGTTGTGAAAAATATCCAATATAATTTATCCAAATCAATCATGTATTATTCCAAAATCACTACCTCGGTATCAAAACCATATTATGGTTTATCTTTTTATCAACCATATATTTTCCAAAACATTAACCTTATATTGAGTCACTTTTCTTGGTTCCACACAATCTCATGTACTTAATGAAATAGTACTGCAGTATAATCCTTACATACTTCATAATTATTATAACCGGTACATCGTTGATGCAACACTCAAATGAAAAAATTATTTTATAACAAAATAAGAACTCTAATCATTCCTCTTCATCTGAGGTGGTATAATAACTTGAATATTATCCAATAACATCATTTTCAGAATACTCTTATAAATGGGACATTGATTCGTATAGTGTCCTAACACCTTGCAGATGAATCATTGTACATTTGAAAATTTTTTCTTACCCATGCAATCATGTACATGGTGTCCTTTTTCTCCACACTTATAAAAACTCCCATTCCCTTAAATTATTTACCAAGGTGATTCATTCCACATTTATCGCATATTGTAAAATCCTTCTTTCCCTTATTCCCTTTATCCATCTTTCTTTCAACCATCCTTTTATTCTCTTGCTTATCTTCAAAGCAATAGGATTCAGAGAATTATTTACTAATCTTATGATACTCTTTATTCATATTATGATAATATGTGGGAGATTATTTCCCTTTTAAATTTTGTCTTAATACCATGAATGATACGACCCTTCTCACTCTTTGGATCATACGTTTTACTGGAGTTCTCATTCCTTCTACTAGGCGCCATTTCTAAACAACGAATTACACTAGGTCAGTTTATGAATCACAATTCATAATTCCAAACATGTAAAATACCTAACATAAATTTAATAGTTTAGGGATATAATCCATAAGCACAAAAAATATTTTCTTTGAAAGGGTATATACTCATAAACACTTCATAGTTGTTTGTAAAGAAAATGAGAATTATCCTAAGCATATCCCCCGGGTGTGTCGTAACCAAGAGTGCAGCAAGGCCCGTTGTCATGCACTAGTTCTCATCCGAGTATAGCTCAATGTGGTGTTTCCAGGTTTTACCCCTAGGTACATCTGTACCAGATCCTCCTCTACCTACTCGTTTCCAAATAGGGATGTATTTTCTCGGAAAACTCACAAAAAATCTATACATTACCAAAATTATAGGATGTTCTACTATACTAATCCTCAAAGTCTATCTTAGGGTAATGTGCTCTAAACAGAGTTACTCTAAATCTAGTTCCCAATGATATTGCTAAAATTCCACTGATACCAACTTTAACACCCTGACCCCAGTTACCCAGAGTCGGTGCATTATTTTAATACATTGGGATGATTACAAGGAATCATGTCCCAAAGGACCGATCAGTTTATCAGTCATGGAAAATAGATTACATACATGAATGTTACATTACACTTCATAACATACAAAACAACATAAATAATCCTTCAAAAACACCATTATTCCCTTGGATTAGCCCTGCATATCAATCACAACACACTTCTTGGAATCCTGGGAAAATTAAAACATAGAAAGGGGGAGCTCAGATGCTCAGTAAGGATAACAATACAGCGGAAAATTTCATAAATAAGAATAAACATTTAAGGAAATTTATAACTAAAATAATCCTTTTAAACGTGATTTCAACATAATATGGAAAAAATAAAATGAAGTAATGCCATTTAATTATTCACATGGATATTCTATTAATCGAATAATCACATGAAATATCAATAACCACTTTCATAATGATGGGATCCATAATGTCGGACTATCATAACCACGTAGCCAAGGCCTCATGCCAAGACTACAAATAAGATTTTGTCAAGGCCTCATGCCCAGACACTAGTTTGTCTCATGAAACCTACCGATTCATCGAGGAGCAATAGCGGGCTCCACCCATCACTTACTAAGTCCAATGCATTCCTCATATGAAAAGGTTTAAACATAACATAAACATTCGCATTAACACTGGCATGAAAAATGTCAACACTATACCCATAAACCATGAATGGTATAAAAACAACACATCCACAGTCAAACATATCCCAAAACCTTCAATACTATACGGAAGACTTTTATCATAATAAATCCACTTCAAACAAGTTTAAAATACCTTAAATTATTTTGACATATATGAAAATGATTTGTAAAACTCTTTGAAAGAAATATCCCTTTTTCAAGAAAACATTTGAACATCACAAAATTTACAAAGGAATACATTTAAATACATTTTTTAATCAAAGCGTGCCATACCACTTTGAAACTTTTGAAAGTAATTAACATTTTAAAAAATACATGTCCATTTAAATAAATCTTTAAAGCCATTTTGGAAACATGGACATTAATGAGAATGGTTTAGAAGAATAAATCTTAAAAAAATTTAAAATGATGTTTTAGTAAAAAGTACCTTAATAGAATCCCTTTGAAAACTATTTTATGAAACATAGACATGGATAATAAATATGTCCCAGTAGATACTTACGTAAAAAGAACCTCCGATAATAAATAGATTGTGAAATTAACCCTTACCAATTTGGTAACATACGAAACATACACCCCATGAAAGAGGTATCATAAAATGAATATGTAAATACACATAAATTAAATTGTATTACACAAATATTACAATTATGGTCAGTACATACACCTCACAAAAGGTAATAGTGGCAATATGGTACGAATCTCACAGGAATAAGGTGTGAGATGAAAACCCCTTACCTTGTACTTTTCCTTTGTCGAGGGTAGGTTAACATCCTGTATAATGGATAAATGATTGTTATTAAATTATAAAATAATAATATACATTAATATGATATCATATATGATCTTTTAACTTTGCTTTGTAAATAATATCGTAGAAACATTTTCGTTTCAGGTGTTAACTTACTCATTTTATTTTATATGATTTGTTACATAAGACATGTTTCTTATGAATCGGTTGTATCTTATTCATATCTAGAATGATATCAAGTCCATAAAAATTATTTTTAATCATAAAATGAGAATTAGACTTGAATGGATACGATGGGGAATGAATCTCATCGCGTTCGTGGAGACGGTAGTCCGTACGTACACACGAACGCTACTTCAATTTCATTTTTCATGTTAAAAGGAATAAAAATCAAATGATACATATGTATATTATTATTAAATTATAATATAATATCTTATATGTGTTACTTAGGATCATTAATAACATCCTTTATACGTTCCATTTATGGTATGAACGAGTCATATCACTTTGAGTGGGCGGTAGTCCGCACTTCCTCAAATGAAATTATCATATATATGTACAACATGAAACGAATAATGGTATGATATAAAATGGAATTAAAGAAGATAATATGTAAAATAAATATCATAAATATCATATTTATTTAAAGTTCCATCATAATGGCCACCATGAGAGGTGGTTGGAGATAATTGAACAATCATCTTTTCGTGAGGCGTTTGGTTGCCATCCACATAAACATTAGGTTCTTCACCCATTAGATGGAGATGTGTGTAAGTGTAGTTCTAATACTTCTCATAAAAACATCCTAGTATATTGAGTATACTGGTGTTGTTATAAAATAAATTAATAAAATGATTTTAGGGGATGAGGAGTAAAATAAAAGAAAAGAAATTAAGAGAAATTGTTACCTTTAATTTGGGTAACTTCCTTTGGTTTGAACCAAAAGCACTCCTTGAAGTGCCTTATTCCTAAGGTAAGGATTCTAGGAGGAGGAGAGGGATGTAGAGAGATTTATTGGGTAGAGTTTGGATGAGCCTAAAGGCTTTAGAGGTGTGAGTAATTTGTTATAAGTTGTCTCCTTTTATAAGGGGGAGGAGGGGATCCTTAGGAATGTGTGAAAATATTATTTTAATATATAAAGATATTCAGATTATAAAGGTCCCAAAATCATTAGAGTATAAGATACGATGGCTCATGGTTGAAATAAAATCATCCAATAAGAATCGGACATGTATTGTATATTATTTTAAAATTTATAATCTAATTTATTTAAATCATTTATTAATGAGGTAAATACTACATCATCATATTGCCCTAAATAATTTAATTTATTCGATGTCTAAAAATTATAAAAAAAATACCATGATGTAGTAAATCATTTTATCTTTATAATTAATATTTATATTCAAAAATATTACTTTTATAACACCATATAAAAATTAATTACTAAAAGGTTTTTGTTTATGTCAAATTCTTCTATTACATTAAATTAATTAATCTAATGTGTCATTATCATTCATAAGTGGCTCCATGGGGTCCCAAAATCGATCCAATGATTACCATGGTCAGAAAATACTCATAGAATAATTTTAGGACATGTGTTAAGGTAATTGTGAATTTTTAAAATATTCTTTTTACCTTGAGTTACCCTATTAACCTTTAACCGCGGTAAATAAAATTAAAAAGTTATTGTTCACAAAAAATTATTTTTATCTTATTGAACCACATTTTACGCCTTGATACTAACCGTGTCTCTCGGATTTTCGAAATTCAACTCACAGAAGCGGTAAAATTATGTTTTATGTGAATTTGTAAATTCTCCTTGGAGATGGGTAAAAGACGGTGAAAAGTTCAATAAAATTTTTATATATCTAAAATTATTATAAACTGACTCCAATGAATTACATTGAAATTATATAAGTATTATGAATCTATTTTGACCTAAAATAAATTTAAATTAATTAAATATTTATTTAAATAATAATTCGGTTTTAAACTATAACTTTGTGTTTTTACTATTCATCAAAAATTGAAAGTTTTCTGAAAAATACCAAAAATTCACCATTGGCTAATTTCGATATTATGAATCCATTAATGATGTATGTTTTAACATATTCAAAACATATAAGTTTCATTTATTAATTTAAAATTAGTTCTCGTTGTCAAATCAAAAGGCGTATTTTTATGAAATAATAACTATCAAAAGAGTGGGACTTGCTTATGTCCAGTTTAAATGCGAAATTATGTCCAAGGACCAACATTGGATTAAATTTTAAAACAATAATGTAATTATACTCTAAAATTTCTCAATTTCATAATTTATCACTATTAATTATTTTGATTAAAAAAGTTGTTTTTATTTAAAATTTAGTAATTTTCACTATTCATCAAAATATGAAAGTTATCCGAAAAGTACCGAAAATTTATTGAAACTAAATTCTTATGTCCTGATTCTAAAGAAAAGTTTATTTTGTCAAATTGAATATATAAATGTTTCAAATATGAGATTTAAAAAGGGTTCACCATTAAAAGAAGGTAAACGTGCACTTTTTTTAAAAATACTTCTTTTATCTGGAAAAAATGAATTAGTTATTACATTACGTATAAGAAACTCATAATATGGATTCTAAAATTTAAAGGATTATATAATTATCAAAATTCATTTAATACTATTCCTAACTGCCTTTGAACGGCTAGTTTGTTAATCTTGTGGTGCGCTTGAACTCGGTGTTGCGTGTAGTGCAAGTTATTGAATTATTTTGAAGAAATAACATACTATGAAATATTGGGGTGTTACATTATTCCTTCCTTCAATAAACTGTGTCCTCGCAATTTGAAATTTTTCTTCGAAAATAAAAGGTTGAAAATATAAAATACCTTTGTGGGGAAACCCACATAAGAAACGGGGTTAATAAAATTTAGTCTTAATAAGAGGAAAAGGGGGATGAAGAAGTCACCACCAAATTATGATCTCGATTCAGAGAACATTGGTGGAAATTAGAGACACATAATTGGAGAAAAAACGTAAAGATTTATAGGGAGTGATTGAAGTAATCAATCACAAGAAATTGTAGAATTGAGGGCCTCAAAGCCATCAATATATAATGATTTAAAATATCATTGGTTCCACAAAACATAAGGAATTAGGATAACACATTTTTAGTTTTAATATCCCATACTTGAATTTTAAGAATTAATTTCTTCATAGAATAAGAGAAAAAAATATATATATACTTGACAAGTAGAGTTCCATCCTTTAACTAATTCCTACCAAAAACTCATCTTTCACTCTAATGGATAATAGAACTAAAAAATATATTCTATTTATCCTATTCGTATAGGTTTAAAAAATTAATTCATAATTCATCTACCAGAACCTTTAAAAAATCACATTATTCAATCCAGGACATCACGTGGGTCAGTGGTAGGTGATACACCCTTGTCGCCCATCGGTTGCGGGTTCAAGTATCGCGGCCTTACCGGATGCGACGGGTTGTCGCCTGACCTCCGGGTTGTCCTTTTTATGGAAATCTTAAAATAATCTCAAACTAGACCTATCCAAAATACTTTTTTCCAAACTCCCAATCCAAAATTTATAGGGAAGTTAAACACAATGAAGATCCTTTTTTCCAGGTAATAACATGTGAACACCTTCATCATGTATTCTTTTAAAACACTGCAACATCTTGAATTACCATAAAACCTTATTGATTACATTCATGCTCCTTTATTCATTATAGAACACTGGATATACTCCTTCTATCCAAAAATGTTGTAAACTCCAACAATTATGGAATATATACAAATCATTAATCAGTTTCAAGGTAGTGAAGAATATCCAATATAATTTATCCAAATCAATCATGTATTATTCCAAAATCACTACCTTGGTATCAAAACCATATTATGGTTTATCTTTCTATCAACCATATATTTTCCATAACTTTAACCTACCACTGAGTAACTTTTCATGGTCCCACACAATCTCAAGTCCTTAATGAAATAGTACTGCAGTATAATCCTTACATACTCTATAATTATTATAACCTTTACATCGTTGATACAACACTCAAATGACATAATTATTTTATTAAAACATAAGAACTCTAATCATTCATCTTCATACGAGGAAGTATCATAACTTGACTATTATCCAATAACATCATTTTCGGTATACTTTTATGAATGGGACATTGATTCGTGTAGTGTCCTAACGCCTTGTAGATGAATCATTGTACATTTGAATTTTTTTTCTCACCCTTCCAATCCCATACTTGGTGTCATTTTTCTCCACAATTATAACAAACTCCCATTCCCTTCAAGTATTTACCAAGGTGATTCATTTCACATTTATCACATATTGGAAAATCCTTCTTTCATTTATTCCCTTTACCCATCTTTCTTTCTACCATCCTTTTCTTCTCTTGCTTCTCTTCAAAACCATAGGATTCATAGAATTATTTACTAATCTTATGATACAATTTATTCATATTATGATAATATGTGGGAGACAATTTCCTTTTTAAATGTTGGCTTAATACCATGAATGATATGACCCTTCTAACTCTTTGGATCATACTTTTTGCTGGAGTTCTCAATCCTTCTACTGGGCACCATTTCTAAACAATGGCATACACTAGTTCATTTTATGAAACACAATTCATAATTCCAAACATGTAAAATACCTAACATAAATTGAATAGTTTATGAATATAATCTATAATAACAAAAATGTTTTCTTTGATAATGTATATACTCATAAACCCTTCATAGTGGTTCGTAAAGAAAATGAGAATTATCCTTAGCATATCACCTGGGAGTGTCGTAACCAAGAGTGCAGCAAGGCCTATTGTCATGCATCAGTTCTCATTCAAGTCTAGCTCAAAGCGGTTTTTTTCGGGATTTACCCCTAGGTACATCTGTACCAGAGCCACCTCTACGTGATCGAATCCAGACAGGGATGTATTTTCTTGGAAAACTCACAAATATCTATACATTACAAAAATTCTAGGAACTTCTTCTATACAAATCCTCAAAGTCTATCTTAGGGTAATGTGCTCTAATCAGAGTTTATTTAAGGATAGTTTACAAGGTTATTTATAAACTTCCTCTGAAACCAACTGTAACAAGTTGAACACAGTTACCCAGAGTCGGTGCATTATTTTAATACATTGGCATGATTACAATGAATCAAGTCCCGAAGTACTGATCGGTTTATCAGTCTTGGAAAATAGATTACATACATGAATGTTACATTACACTTCATAACATACAAAACAATATAAATAATCCTTCACAAATTCCATTATTCCCTTGGCTTAACCCTGCATATCAATAACAATACATTTCTTGGAAACCTGGGAAAATAATAACATAGAAAGGGGAAGCTCAGATGCTCAGTAACGATAATAATACAGCGGAAACTTTCATAAATAAGCATAAAAATTTAAGGAAATGTATAAATAAAACAAAATCCTTTTAAATTTGAACTTTAGCATAATTTGGAAAAAATAAAATGAAGTAATTCCATTTACTTATTCACATGGATATTCTACTAGTCGAATAATCACACCAATATCAATAACCACTTTCATAATGATGGAATGCATAATGCCAGACTATCATAACCACATACCCAAGGCCTCGTGCTAAGACTACAAATAAGATTTTGTCAAGGCCTCGTGCTAAGAAACTAGTTTGTCTCATGAGACCTACCGATGTATCGAGAAGCTATAGCGAGATCCACCAATCACTTACTAAGTCCAATGTATTCCTCATATGAAAGGGTTTAAACATAACATAAACATTCGCATTAAAACTAGCATAAAAAATGTCAAAACTATACACATAAACCATGAATGGTTTAAAAACAATTCATCCACAGTCAAACATATCCCAAAAACTTCAATACAATACGAAAGACTTTTATCATAATAAATCAACTTCAAACAAGTTTAAAATCCCTTAAATGATTTTGACATATACGAAAAGGATTTGTAAAACTCTTTGAATGAAATATCCCTTTTTCATGAAAACATTAAAATGTCACACAATTTAGAAAGGAAGATATTTAAATAAATTTTGAATCAAAGTTTAACATACCACTTTGAAACTTTATAAAGTAATTAACATTTTAAAACATTCATTTCCATTTAAATAATTCCTTAAAACCATTTTGAAAACACAAACATTAATGAGAATGGTTTAGAAGAATAAATCAAAAAAAATTAAAATGATTTTTAAGTAAAAAGTACCTTAATAGAATCCCTTTTAAAACTATTTTATGAAACATAGACATGGATAATAAATATTTCCCAGTATACACTTACGTAAAAACAACCTCGGATAATAAAGAGATTGTGAAATTAACCCTTACCAATTTGGTAACTTACGAAACATACACCCCATGAAAGAGGTATCATACAATGAATATGTAAATACACATAAATTAAAGTTTATTACACAATGAATTAAATTATGGGAAGTAAATTGAGCACACAAAAGGTAATATTGGCAACATGGTACGAATCTCACGAGAATAAGGAGTCAGATGAAAACCACTTACCTTGTACTTTTCCTTTGTCGAGGGTAGGTTAACCTTTTGTATAATGGTTAAATTAATGTTATTAAATTATAAAAGAATAATATATATTAATATGATATCATATATTATCTTTTAACATTGATTTTTTAATAATATCGTAGTATTATCGTCGTTTCGGGTGTTAACTCACTCATTTTATTTTAAATATTTTGTTACATAAGACATGTTTGTTATGGATAGGTTGTATATGATTCATATCCAGAATGATATCAAGTCCTAAAACATTATTTTAAATCAGAAAATGAGAATTATACTTGAATTGATACGATGGGGAAAGAATCTCATTGCATTTGTGGAGATGGTAGTCCATACATACGCATGAATGCTACTTCCATTTCATTTTTCATTTTAAAAGGAATAAAAACAAAATGATACATAGGTATATTATTATTACAGTATAATATAATATCTTATATGTGTTACTTATGATCATTAATACCATCCTTTATATGTTCCATGTATGGTATGAACGAGTCATATCACATTGAGGGGGCGGTAGTCCGTACTTCCTCAAATGAAATTATCGTATATATATATATACAACATGAAATGAATAATGGTATGATATAAAATGGAATTACAGAAGATTATATGTAAAATAAATATCAATAATATCATATTTATTTATAGTTCCATCATAATTTCCACTATGAGAGGTGGTAGGTGATAATTTAACAATCATCGTTTCGTGAGGCGTTTGGTTGGCATCCACAGAAACATTAGGTTCTTCACCCATTAGATGGAGGTGTGTGTAAGTGTATTTCGAATAAATCTCATAAAAACATACTAGTATCTTTATGATACTGGTGTTGTTATAAAAAAAGTAATAAAAAGAGTTTAGGGGTTGTAGGAGTAAAATAATAGAAAAGAAATTAAGAGAAATTGTTACCTTTAATTTGGGTAACTTCTTTTGGTTTGAACCAAAAGGACTCCTTGAAGTGACTTCTGTCTAAGTTAAGGCTTCTAGGAGGAGTAGAGGGGTGTAGGGAGATCACTTGGTCAGAGTTTGGACGAGCCTAACGGCTTGGGAGGTGTGAGGAATTGGTTAGAAGTGGTCTCCTTTTATAAGGGGGGGGGGACGGGCTCCTTAGGAAAGTGTGAAAATATTATTTTATTATATAACGATATTTGGTTTCAAAAGGTTCAAAAATCATTAGAGTAGAAGATACGATGACTCATTGTCAAAATAAAATCATCCAATAAGAATTGGACAAGTTTTGGATATTATTTTAATATTTATAATCTAATTTATTTAAATCATTTATTAACGATGTAAATACTGCATCATTATATTGTCCTAAATAATTTAATTTATTCGATGTCTAAAAATTATAAAAAAAATACCATGATTTTGGAAATCTTTTCAGATTTACAATGAATATTTATAGTAAAAAATATTACTTTTATAACACCATATAAAAATTAATTAATAAAAGGTTTTTGTTTCTGTCAATTTTTCCTTTACATTAAATTAATTAATCTAAAGTGTCATTATCATTCATAAGTGGCTCCATGGGGTCCCCAAATAGACCCAAAGATGACCATGGTAGTCCATTACTCATATAATAATTTTAGGACATGTGTTAAGATAATTTTGAATTTTTACAATATTCTTTTTACCTTGAGTTGCCCTATTTATCTTTAACCTTGGTAAATAAAATTAAAAAGTTAATATTCAAAAAATTATTTGTATCTTATTGAACAACATTTTAATCCTTGATTTTAACCGAGTCTCTCGGATTTTTGAAATTCAACTCACAAAAGTGTTAAAATTAACTTTAATGTGAATTTGAAAATTCTCCTTGGAGATTGGTAAAAGACAGTGAAAAGTTCAATAAAAAGTTTTATATATCTAAAATTATTATAAACTGACTCCAATGAATTATGTTGAAATTATTTAGGTATTATGTATCTATTTTGACCTAAAATAAAATTAAAATAAATAAACAATTATTTAAATAAAAATTCGGTTTTAATCTAAAACTGAGTGTTTTTACTATTCATCAAAAATTGAAAGATTTCAGAAAAATACAAAAATTCACCATTGGATAATTTCGATATTCTGAATACCAAAATGATGTTTGTTTGACCAAATTCAAAACATGTAAGTTTCATTTATTAATTTAAAATTAATTCCTGTTGTCAAATCAAAAGGCGTATTTTTAAGAAATAATAACTATCAAAAGATTGACACTTGCTTATGTCCAGTTTAACTGTGAAATTATGTCCAATGACCAAAATTGGATTAAATGGTAAAAATATAATCTAATTATATTCTAAAATAACTCAATTTCATATGTTATCACTATTAATTATTTGGATTAAAAATGTTGTTTTTAATTAAAATTTAGTAATTTTCACTATTCATCAAAATATGAAAGTTATTCGAAAAGTACCAAAAATTTATTGATACTAAATTATTATGTCCTGATTATATAGAAGAATTTTATTTTGTCAAATTGAATATATAATTGTTTCAAATATGGGATTTAAAAAGGGTTCACCATTAAAAGACGGTAAAAGTGCATTTTTTAAAAAATACTTCTTTTATCTGGAAAAAACAATTAGTTCTTAAATTATGTCTAAGAAACTCATAATATGGATTTTAAAATTATAAGGATAATATAATGTTCAAAATTCAGTTAATACTTTTCATAACCGCTTTTGAACAGCTAGTTTGGTAATCTGGTGGTGCGCTTGAACTCGGTGTTGCGGGTAGTGCAAGTTATTGAATTACTTTGAAGAAATAACATGCTATGAAATATTTGTGTGTTACATTTTTCCCTCCTTTAATAAACAGAGTCCTTGAAATTTGAAATTGTTCTTTGAAAATAAAATGTTGAAAATAGAAAATATCTTTGTGGGGAAACCCACATCAGAAATTGGGTTAATAAAATGTAGTCTTAATAAGAGGAAAAGAGGAATGAAGAAGTCACCACCAAATTATGATCTGGGTTAGAAGAACATTGGTGGCAATTAGAGACACATAATTGGAGGAAAAAACATCAATATTTATAGGGATTGATTGAGGTCATCAATCACAAAAAATTGTAGAATTGAGGGCCTCAAAGCCATCAATCTATGATGATTAAAAAATCATCGGTTCCATAAAACATAAGGTATTAGGATAACACATTTTCATTTTTAATATCCCTTACCTGATGTTTAAGAATTTATTTCTTCATAGAATAAGAGAAATATATATATATATACTTGAAAAGTAGAGTTCCATCCTTTAACTAAATCATACGAAAAACTCATCTTTCACTCTAAAAGATAATAGAACCAAAAAAATATTCTATTTATCCTATTCATATACGGTTAAAAAAATGAATTCATAATTCATTTACCAGACCCATTAAAAAAACTACATTATTCAATCCAGGACATCACATTGGTCAGTGGTAGGTGATACACCCATGTCGCCCTTTCGTTGCGGGTTCAAGTCTCGCAGCCTTGCCGGAGGCGACGGGTTGCAGCCTGATCTCCGGTTTGTCTTTTTTATGTAAATCTAAAAATAATCTCAAACTACACTTATCCAAAATACTTCTATCCAAACTCATAGTCCAAAATTTATAGGGAAGTTAAAAACAATGAATATTCTTTTTTCCACTTAATAACATGTGAACACCTTCATCATGTATTCTTTTAAAACACTACAACATCTTGAATTAACATAAAACCTTATTGATTACATTCATGCTCCCTTATTAATTATAGAATACTGGATGTACTCCTTCTATCCAAAAATGTTGTAAACTCAAACAATGATGTAATATATAAAAATCATTAATCAGTTTCAAGGTATTGAAGAATATCCAATATAATTTATCCAAATCAGTCATGTATTATTTAAAAATCACTACTTCAGTATCAAAACCATATTATGGTTTATCTTTATCTCAACCACATATTTTCTGAAACTTTAACCTGCTATTGAGTCACTTTTCTTGGTTCAACACAATATCAAGTCCTTAATGAAATAGTACTGTATTACAATCCTTACATACTCCATAATTATTATAACCGGTACATCGTTGACACAACACTCGAATGAAATAATTATTTTAAAAAAACATAAGAACTCTAATCATTCCTCTTCATCTAGGGTAGTATCATAACTTGACTATTATCCAATTACATCATTTTAGGTAACTCTTATGAATGGGACATTGATTCGTGTAGTGTCCTAACACCTTGTAGATGAAGCATTGTACATTTGAAAAAAAAATCTTACCTTTGCAATCACATACTTGTTGTCCTTTTTCTCCACACTTATAACAAACTCTCATTCCCTTCAAGTATTTACCAAGGTGATTCATTCCACATTTATCACATATTTTAAAATCCTTCTTTCCCTTATTCCAATTATCCATCTTTCTTTCTACCATCCTTTTCTTCTCTTTCTTCTCTTCAAATCCATATGATTTTGAGAATTCTTTACTGATCTTATGATACTATTTATTTATATTATGATAATATGTGGCAGACTATTTCATTTCTAAATGATGGCTTAATACCACGAATGATATGGCCCTTCTTACTCTTTGGATCATACGTTTTGCTGGAGTTCTCATTCCTTCTACTGGGTGCCATTTCTAAACAATGGCATACACTAGGTCAGTTTATGAATCACAATTCATAATTCCAAACATGTAAAATACCTAAAATAAATTGAATAGTTTATGGATATAATCCATAATCACAAAAATGTTTCTTTGAGAATGTATATACTGATAAACCCTTCATAGAAGTTTGTAAAGAAAATGAGAATTGTCCTAAGCATATCCCCCGGGAGTGTTGGAACCAAGACTGCAGCACGACCCGTTGTAATGCACCAGTTCTCGTTCGAGTCTAGATCAAAGCGGTGTTTTAGGGGTTTACCCCTACGTACATCTATACCAGAGCTGCCTCTACCTGCTCGTATCCAGATAGGGATGTATTTTCTTGGAAAACTCAAAAAAATCTATACATTACCAAAATTCTAAGAAGTTATTCTACACTAATCCTCGAAGTCTGTCTCAGGGTAATGTGCTCTAATAAGATTTTATCTAAATATAGTTTACAAGGTTATTGCTAATCTTCCTCTGATACCAACAGTAACTCCATGACCCTAGTTACCTAGAGTCAGTGCATTATTTTAATACATTTGCATGATTACAAGGAATCAAGTCCCGAAGGACCGATCGGTTTAGCAGTCTTGGAAAATAGATTATATACATGAATGTTACATTACACTTCATAACATACAAAAAAACATAAATAATTCTTCACAAACACCATTATTCCCTTGACTTAACCCTACATATCAATCACAATACATTTCTTGGAATCCTGGGAAAATTAAAACATAGAAAGGGGGATCTCAGATGCTCAGTAAGGATAACAATACAACGGAAACATTCATAAATAAGCATAAACATTTAAAGAAATGTTTAAATAAAACAAAATCCTTTTAAACTTTAAATTTAGCATAATATGTCAAAAAAAAATTAATTAATGTCATTTACTTATTCACATGGATATTCTACTAGTCGAATAATCCCATGCAATATCAATAACCACTTTCATAATGATGGAATCCATAATTCCAGACTATCATAACCACGTATCCAAGGCCTCCGACCAAGACTACAAATAAGATTTTGTCAAGGACTCGTTCCAAGACACTAGTTTGTCTCATGAGACCTACTGATGCATCGAGGAGCTATAGCGGGCTACACCCATCACTTACTAAGTCCAATTCTTTCTTCTAATGAAAATTTTTAAACATAACATAAACATTCACATTAAAATTGGCATACGAAATGTCAATACTATACCCATATACCATGAATAGTATAAAAACAACACATCCACAGTAAAACATATCCCAAAACCTTCAATACAATACGGAAGACTTTTATCATAATAAATCAACTTCAAACAAGTTTAAAATCCCTTAAATGATTTTGACATATATGAAAGTGATTTGTAAAATTATTTGAAAGAAATATCTCTTTTTCATGAAAACATTTAAAAGTCACACAATTTATAAAGGAAGACATTTAAATAAATTTTTGAATCAAAGTTTCCCATACCACTTTGAATCTTTTGAAAGTAATTAAAATTTTAAAACATTCATGTCCATTTAAATAAATCCATAAAACCATTTTGAAAACATGGACATTAATGAAGATGGTTTAGAAGAATAAATCTTAAAAACATTTAAAACGTTGTTTTAGTAAAAGGTACCTTAATATAATCCCATTTAAAACTATTTTATGAAACTTAGACATGGATAATAAATATTTCCTAGTAGATACTTACATAAAAACAACCACATATAGTAAAGAGATTGTGAAATTAACCCTTACTAATTTGGTAACTTTCGAAACATACACCCCATGAAAGAGGTATCATACAATAAATATGTAAATAAACATAAATTAAAGTTTATTACACAATGAATACAATTATGGGTAGTACATACACCACACAAAATGTAATAGTGGCAATATGGTACGAATCTCCCGGGAATAAAGAGTGAGATGAAAACCCCTTACCTTGTACTTTTCCTTTTTTGAGGGTACGTTAACCTCCCGTATAATGGTTAAATGATTGTTATTAAATTATAAAAGAATAATATACATTAATATGATATCATATATGATCTTTTAACATTTCTTTGTTAATAATATCTTAGTATTATCGTCGTTTCGGGTGTTAACTTACTCGTTTTATTTTATATGTTTTGTTACATAAGAAATGTTTGTTATGGATAGGTTGTATCTCATTCATATACAGAATGATATCAAGTCCTTAAACATTATTTTCAATCATAAAATGAGAATTATACTTGCATGGATACGATGGGGAATGAATCTCATCATGTTCGTGGAGACGGTAGTCCGTACGTACGCACGAACGCTACATCCATTTCATTTGTCATTTTAAAAGGAATAAAAACCAAATGATACATAGATATATTATTATTACAGTATAATATAATATCTTATAGGTGTTACTTATGTTCATTAATACCATCCTTTATACGCTCCATGTATGGTATGAACGAGTCATATCACTTTGAGGGGGTGGTAGTCCACATTTCCTCAAATGAAATTATCGTATATATATACAACATGATAAAAATATTGGTATGATATAAAATGGAATTAAAGAAGATTATATGTAAAGTAAATATCATTAATATCATATTTATTTATAGTTCCATCATATTGTACACCATGATAGGTGGTAGGAGATAATTGAACAATCATCGTTTCGTGAGGCGTTTGGTTGCCATCCACAGAAACAATAGGTTCTTCACCCATTAGATGGAGGTGTGTTTAAGTGTAGTTAGAATAATTCTCATAAAAACATCCTAGTATATTGATGATACTTGTGTTGTTATAAAAGAAAGTAATAGAAAGAGTTTAGGGGTTGGATGAGTAAAATAAAAGAAATGAAATTAAGATAAATTGTTACCTATAATTTGGGTAACTTTCTTTGGTTTGAACCAAAAGGACTCTTTGAAGTGCCTTATGCCTAAGGTAATGCTTCTAGTAGGAGGATAGGGATGTAGGGAGCTTAATTGGGCAGAGTTTGGACGAGACTAAAGGCTTGATAGGTGTGAGGAATTGGTTAGAAGTGGTCTCCTTTTATAAGGGTGAGGAGGGGCTCCTTAAGAAAGTGTGAAAATATTATTTTATTATATAATGATATTCGGTTTCTAAATGTCCAAAAATCATTAGAGTCGATGATAAGATGACTCATGGTTTAAATAAAACCATCCAATAAGAATTGGACATGTTTTGGATATTATTTTAATATTTATAATCTAATTTATTTAAATCATTAATTAACGAGGTAAATACTGCATCATTATATTGTCCTAAATAATTTATTTTTTCGATGTCTAAAAATTATAAAAAAATACCATGATTATGGAAATATTTTTATCTTTCCAATGAATATTTATAGTCAAAGATATTAGTTTTATTACACCATATAAAAATTAATTAATAAAATTGTTTTGTTTATGTCAATTTTGTCTTTACATTAAATTAATTAATCTAAAGTGTCATTATCATTCATAAGTGGCTCCATGGGGTCTCAAAATTGACCCAATGTTTTGCATGGTCGGCCATTACACATCCAATAATTTTAAGACATGTGTGAAGGTAATTTTGAGTTTTTACAATATTCTTTTTACCTTGAGTTACCCTATTTACCTTTAACCATGGTAAATAAAAGTAAAAAGTTACTATTCACGAAAAATTATTTTTATCTTATTGAACCACATTTTACTATTTTATATTAACTGTGTCTCTTGGATTTTCAAAATTCAACTCACAAAAGCGGTAAGATTACGTTTTATGTGAATTTACAAATTCTCCTAGGAGATGGGTAAAAGACGGGGAAAAGTTGAATAACATTTTTATATATCTAAAATTATTATAAACTGAATTCAATGAATTAAATTAAAATTATATGGGTATTAAGTATCTATTTTCTCTTAAAATAAATTTAAATTAAATAAATAATTATTTAAAAAAAATCGGTTTTAAACTATAACTCAGTGTTTTTTACTATTCATCAAAAATTGAAATTTTTCAGAAAAATACCAAAAATTCACCCAAAGATAATTTTGATATTCTGAATCCAAAAATTCTGTCTATTTTACCAAATTCAAAACATATAATATTCATTTATTAATTTAAAATTAATTCTCGTTGTCAAATCAAAAGGCGTATTTTTTAGAAATAATAACTATCAAAAGACTGACACTTGTTTATGTCTAGTTTAAATGTGAAATTATTTCAAATGACCAACATTGGATTAAATGGTAAAAATATAATCTAATTATACTCTAAAATCGCTCAATTTCATAATTTATCACTATTAATATTTTCAATTAAAAAAAGTGTTTTTAATTAAAATTTAGTAATTTTCACTACTCATCAAAATATGAAAATTATCTAAAAAGTACCAAATATTTATTGAAACTAAATTCTTATGTTATGATTATAAATAAAAAGTTTATTATGTCAAATTGAATATATAAATGTTTCAAATATGGGATTTAAAAAGGTTTCACCATTAAAATAAAGTAAAAGTGCATTTTTTTTAAAATATACTTCTTTTATCTGGTAAAAAAATGTATTAGTTATTACATTATGTCTAAGAAACTCATAATAGGGATTCTAAAATTATAAAGATTATATAATGTTCAAAATTAATTTAATATTATTCACAACCTCTTTTGAACGACTATTTTGGTAATCTTGTGGTGCGCTTGGACTCGGTGTTGCGTCTAGTGCAAGTTATTGAATTACTTTGAAGAAATAACATACTATGAAATATTGGGGTGTTACATTATTCCATCTTTCAATAAATTACGTCCTCGAAATTTGAAATTTTTCTTCAAAAATAAAATTTTGAAAATAGAAAATACCTCTGTGGGGAAACCCACATCAGAAATTGGGTTAATAAAATTTATACTTAATAAGAGGAAAGGGGGAATGAATAAGTCACCACAAAATTATGATCTCGATTAGGACAACATTGGTGGAAATTAAAGACACACAATTGGAGGGAAAATGTAAATATTTATTAGGAGTGATTGAGGTCATCAATTACAAACAATTTTAGAATTGAGGGCCTCAAAGCCATCAATCTATGATGATGTAAAATATTATCGGCTCCACAAAACATAAGGTATTATGATAACAAATTTTTAGTTTTAATTTCCCCTACCCGAAGTTTAAGAATAAATTTTTTATAGAATAAGAGAAATATATATATATATATATACTTGACAAGTAGAGTTCCATCCTTTAACTAACTCTTACCAAATACTCATCGTTCACTCTAAAAGATAATAGAACTAAAAAATATATTATATTTATACTATTCGTATAGGGTTAAAAAATGAATTCATAATTCATCTACCAGACCCTTTAAAAAACATCATTATTCAATATAGGACATCACGTTGGTCAGTGGTAGGTGATACACCCTTGTCGCCCTTCGGTTGCGGATTCAAGTCTCGCCACCTTGCCGGATGCAACGGGTTGTCGTCCGACCTACAGGTTGTCCTTTTTATGGAAATCAAAAAATAACCTCAAAATAGACTTATCCAAAATACTTCTTCCCAAACTCACACTCCAAAAATTATAGGGATCTTAAAAACAATGAAGATCCTTTTTGCCACATAATAACTTGTGAACACCTTCATCATGTATTCTTTTAAAAAACTGCAACATCTTGAATCACCATAAAACCTTATTGATTAGATTCATGCTCCCTTAATCATTATAGAATACTGAATATACTCCTTCTATCCAAAAATTTTGTAAACTCAAACAATGATGGAATATATAAAAATCATTAATCAGTTTCAAGGTAGTGAAGAATATCCAATATAATTTATCCAAATCAATCAGGTATTATTCCAAAATCACTACCTCGGTATCAAAACCATATTATGGTTTATCTTTTTCTCAACCATATATTTTACAAAACTTTAACCTGCTATTGAGTCACTTTTCTTGGTTCCACACAATCTCAAGTCCTTAATGAAATAGCACTACAGTACAATCCTTACATACTCCATAATTATTATAACCGGTACATCGTTGATACAACACTCAAATGACACAATTCATTTATAACAACATAAGAACTCTAATCATTCCTCTTCATCTGAGGTAGTATCCTAACTGGAATATAGTCCAATAACATCATTTTCAATATACTCTTATGAATGGGACATTGATTCATGTAGTGTCCTAACGCCTTGCAGATGAAGCATTGAAAATTTGAAAAAAAAATTCTTACCCTTGAAATCACGTACTTGGTGTCCTTTTTCTCCACACATATAACAAACTTCCATTCCCTTCAAGTATTTACCAAGGTGATTCATTACACATTTTTCACATATTGGAAAATCTTTCTTTCCCATACTCCCTTTATCCATCTTTCTTTCTACCATCCCTTTCATCTCTTTCTTCTCTTCAAAGCCATAGGATTCAGAAAATTCGTTACTGATCTTATGATACAATTTATTCATATTATGATAATATGTGGGACACTATTTCCTTTCTAAATGTTGTCTTAATACCATGAATGATATGATCCTTCTTACTCTTTGGATCATACTTTTTGCTGGAGTTCTCATTCCTTCTACTGGGTGCCATTTCTAAACAATGGCATACAATAGGGCAGTTTATGAATCCCAATTCATAATTCGAAACATGTAAAATACCTAACATAAATTGAATAGTTTATGGATATATTCCATAATCAAAAAAATATTTTCTTTGAGATGGTATATACTCAAAAACCCTTCATATCAGTTTCTAAAGAAAATGAGAATTATCCTCAGCATATCCCCAGGGAGTGTTGTAACCAAGAGTGCAGCAAGGCCCGTTGTCATGCACCAGTTCTCTTTCGAGTCTAGCTCAAAGAAGTGTTTTCGGGTTTTACCCCTAGGAACATCTGTACTAGAGCCGCCTCTACCTGCTCATATCCAGACCGGGATGTATTTTCTTGGAAAACTCACAAAAACATATACATTACCTAAATTCTAGGAAGTTCTTCTATACTAATCCTCAAAGTTTATCTTAGGGTAATGTGATTTAATCAGATTTTATCTAAATCTAGTTTCCAAGGTTATTTGTAAACTTCCTTTGATACCAACTGTAACGTCCCGACCCTATTTATCCAGATTCGGTGCATTATTTTAATACATTAGCTTGACTACAAGGAATCAAGTCCCGACGGACTGATCGGTTTAGCAGTCTTCGAAAATAGATTACATACATGAATATTACATTACACTTTATAACATAAAAACAACATAAAGAATCCTTAAGAAATGCCATTAGTCCCTTGGCTTAAACCTGCATATCAATCACAATACACTCCTTGGAAACCTGGGAAAATTAAAACATAGAAAGGGGGGAGATCAGATGCTTAGTAAGTATAACAATACAGCGGAAACTTTCGTAAATAAGAATAAACATTTAAGGAAATGTATAACTAAAACAAAATCCTTTTAAACATGAACTTCAGTATAATTTGGAAAAAATAAAATGAAGTAATTCCATTTAATTATTCACATGGATATTCTACTAGTCTAATAATCACATGAAATATCAATAACCACTTTCATAATGATGGAATGCATAGTGCCAGACTATCATAACCACGTAGCCAAGGCCTCCTTCCAAGACTACAAATAATATTTTGTCAAGGCATCGTGCCAAGACACTAGTATGTCTCATTAGACCTACTGATGCGTCGAGGATCCATAGCGGGCTCCACCCGTCACTTACTAAGCCCAATTAATTCCCCATATAAAAAGGTTTAAACATAACATAAACATTCGAATTAAAACTTGCATACGAAATGTCAATACTCTACCTATAAACCATGAATGGTATAAAAAAAATACAGAGTCAAACATATCCCAAAACCTTCAATACAATATGGAAGACTTTTATCATAATAAATCAACTTCAGACAAGTTTAAAATCCCTTAAATTATTTTGACATATATGAAAATGATTTGTAAAACTCTTTGAAATAAATATCCCTTTGTCATGAAAACATTTAAAAGTCACACAATTTAGAAAGGAAGACATTTAAATACATTTTTGAATCAATGTTTCCAATAACACTTTGAAACTTTTAAAAGTAATTAACATTTTAAAACATTCATGTCCATTTAAATAAATCCTTAAAACCATTTTGAAAACATGGACATTGATGAGAATGTTTTAGAAGAATAAATATTAAAAACATTTAAAATGACGTTTAATGAAAAGTGCGTTAATATAATCCCTTTGAAAATTATTTTTTTAAACATAGACATGGATAATAATTATGTCATAGTAGATACTTATGTAAAAACAACCTCAGATAATAAAGAGATTGTGAAATTAACCATTACCAATTTGGTAACATACGGAACATACACCCCATGAAAGAGGTATCAAAAATTAATATGTAAATACACATAAATTATAGTGTATTATTCAAAGAATACAATTATGGGAAGTACATAAACCACACAAAAGATAATAGTTGCAATATGGTACGAATCTCACGGGAATAAGGAGTGAGATGAAAACCCCCTACCTTGTACGTTTCCTTTGTTGAGGGTAGTTTAACCTCCTGTATAATGGTTAAATGATTTCTATTAAATTATAAAAGAATAATATACATTAATATTATAACACATATGATCTTTTAACATTGATTTGTTAATAATATCTTAGTATTATCGTCGTTTCGAGTGTTAACTTACTCATTTTATTTTATATGTTTTGTTATGTAAGACTTGTTTTTTATGGATAGGTTGTATTTTATTCATATCCAGAATGATATCAACTCCTTAAAAATTAACTTTAATCATAAAATGAGAAATTGACTAGAATGGATACGATGGGGAATGAATCTCATCGCCTTCGTGGAGACGATAGTCCGTATGTACGCACGTACGCTACTTCCATTTCATTTTTCATTTTAAAAGAAATAAAAACTAAATGATACATAGGTATATTATTATTCCAGTATAATATAATATCTTATATGTGTTACTTATGTTTATTAATACCATCCTTTATACGTTCCATGTATGGTATGAACGAGTCATATCACTTTGAGAGGGCGGTAGTCCGCACTTCCTCAAATGAAATTATCGTATATATATACAACATGAAACATATATTGGTATGATATAAAATTGAATTACATAAGATTATATGTATAATAGATATCATAAAAATCATATTTATTTACAGTTCCATCATAATGGCCACCATGAGAGGTTGTAGGATATAATTGAACAATGATCATTTTATGAGGCGTTTGGTTTCCATCCACGGAAACATTAGGTTATTCACCCATTAGATGGAGTTTTGTGTAAGTTTAGTTTGAATACATCTCATAACAACATCCTAGTATAATTATGATACTGGTTTTGTTATAAAGGAAAGTAAAAAAAGAGTTTAGGGGTTGGAGGTGTAAAATAAAAGAAAAGAAATTACGAGAAATTGTTACCTTTAATTTGGGTAATTTCCTTTGGATTGAACCAAAAATACTGCTTGAAGTGCCTTTTGCCTAAGCTATGGCTTCTAGGAGGAGGATAGGGATGTAGGGAGATTAATTGGGTAGAGTTTGGATGATCTTATGGGCTTCAGAGGTGTGACGAATTGGTTAGAATTGGTATCATTTTAAAAGGGGGAGGAGGGGCTCCTCAGGAAAGTGTGAAAATATTATTTAATTATATAATGATAATAGGTTTCTAAAGGTCCAAAAATCATTATAGTCGAATATAAGATGACTTATGGTCGAAATAAAATCATCCAATAAGAATTGGACATGTTTTGGATATTATTTTAATATTTATAATATAATTTATTTAAATCATTTATTAAGGAGGTAAATTATTCATCATTATATTGTCCTAAATAATATAATTTATTATATTTTTAAAAGATATAAAAAAATACCATGATGTAGTAAATATTTTTAGCTTTCCAATTAATATTTATAGTAAAAAATATTACTTTTATAACACCATATAAAAATTAATTACTAAAAGGTTTTTGTTTATGTCAAGTTTGCCGTTACATTAAGTTAATTAATGTAATGTGTCATTATCATTCAAAGTGGCTCCATGGGGTCCCAAAATCGACCCAAATATTCCCATGGTCGGCCATTACACATCCAATAATTTTAGGACATGTGTTGAGGTAATTTTAAATTTTTACAATATTCATTTTACCTTGAGTTACCCTATTTACCTTTAACCATGGTAAATAAAAGTAAAAAGTTACTATTCACCAAAACATATTTTTATCTTATTGAAATAAATTTTACTCATTGATATTAACCATTTCTCTCGGAGTTTTGAAATTCAACTCATAGAAGTGGTAAAATTATGTTTTATGTCAATTTTTAAATTCTCCTAGGAGATGGGTAAAAGATGGTGAAAAGTTTAGTAAAATTTTTATATATCTAAAATTATTATAAACTGACTCCAATGAATTACATTGAAATTATATTCGTATTATTTATCTATTTTGACCTAAAATAAATTTAAATTAAATAAAAAATTATTTCAATAAAAATTTTGTTTTAAACTATAACTCAATGTTTTTTACTATTTATCAAAAATTAAAAGTTTTCAGAAAAATACCAGAATTCCACCCTAGGATAATTTTGAAATTAAAAATCTAAAAATGATGTCTATTTTACCAAATTCAAAAAATATAAGTTTCATTTATTAATTTAAAATTAATTACCATTGTCAAATCAAAAGGCGTATTTTTAAGAAATAATAACTATCAAAAGACTGACACTTGCTTATGTTCAGTTTAAATGTTAAATTATATCCAATGACCAACATTGGATTAAATGGTAAAAATATAATCTAATTATACTCTAAAATCGGTCAATTTCATAATTTATCACTATTAATTATTTCGATTAAAAAGGTTTTTTTAATTAAAATTTAGTAATTTTCACTATTCATGAAAATATGAAAGTTATCCGAAAAGTACCAACAATTTATTGAAACTAAATTCTTATGTCCTGATTCTAAATAAGAAGTTTATTTTGTCAAATTGAATATATAAATGTTTTAAATATGGGATTTAGAAAGGTTTCACCATTAAAAGACGGTAAAAGTGCATTTTTAAAAAAAATACTTCTTTTATTTGAAAAAAATGAATTAGTTATTAAATTATGTCTTAGAAACTCATAATATGGATTTTAAAATTATAAGGATTATATAATGTTAAAAATTTAGTTATTACTATTCATTACTGCTTTTGAATGGCTATTTTGGTAATCTTGTGGTGCGGTTGAACTCGGTATTGCGTGTAGTGAAAGTTATTGAATTACTTTGAAGAAATAACATACTAAGAAATATTTTGGTGTTACACTCCTAAACCATGGAATTATTGGAAAGTACAATACATATTTCATAGGATTTGATTCAAAATTCTTGTATCGAGAAGCCCCACACATTGGGCATCGTTTAAGTAATTTTTGGTCCTTGTGAAACAGTATACAATCAATCAAGAAGGCTTGTATTCTTTCAAAGATCATACACTTCAACCGTAGCATTCGTTTTCTGTCGTATGTTTGGCTCGGGAGCTCATTATATATTGGGAGCATGTCATTTAGGATAGAAAGTAGTTCCATAATGCGGGCGTCACTCCACCAATTTCCTTCTTTCAAATTATAAAACTTTAGTATGGTTAAAAAGGTTATATATTTAGTGCAACCAGAATACAATGATTCCTTTTCACAAATCTTTAACTTCTCAAACAATTTTGGCCAATCAAGAAGTTCATATTCAACTGTCATTGTCATTTCCTCAATGCGATCTTCATTATCATTCACATATGTAATCACATCCTACATATAGTTATATTCATTATTCATGCTTGTAATCATACCAGATGATCCATAAAACATAGTGTTATCCCATACACTACCTACATTCGTTTTTCCCCAGTGTTTATTCCAACATGTATAACTTCGATCTATTCCGTGATAGAACAACTGTTCTTACAACTCTTTTAGAATAATATTTTGTGAATAACAAATATATAAACACTGACAAAGTATTTAAGAAGGTTCATATGTATGATCTTTTGAAAAATTTATAAACTCTTTCATGCCATCATCATTATCTTTTGTCAACTGATTGGTATTCATCCATTCTTTATTCATATTCACCCTTTTTGATTTAGTAATATTAATATTTAACAAAATAATGACACAAAATATGTTCAACTAGGGTCATCATCCAACTATAATCAGTGAAACTAGATATGGTAAACAATACCCTTACCCCTCAATGCATTACATAGGAAATAAGTAGATCACACCCATCTTCCCAACCACCTGATCAATGAAACTATCTACGAGAAGCCCTTGCACTAGGATGTTTTAGTATCCTACATGTAATGTATATGCATTGTTATAACCCAGTTTTTTACTGTTTCTCTAGAAGCATAATGTCTTGAGTCATGAAATATGGTACTAAAATAATAGATGGTATGATTTTCCATAGATTTCTTGCGGGTGGAAGGATTCATTACATGTGTTATTATGGTTATTTGACTAGGGTGCCCATAATGTGTCCCATACAGTCTTCTAGTGAAGTGGTTTTATAAGATTAAGTGGCATTGCACTAGTAACAAAGTGGTGGTGCCATTGAAATGGGTAAGGTTTGGATTGATATTCAATGGTGGAGGAACTAAAACATGAAAAAATTGCATACCGATCATGACAATAACTGAAACATCATATAAACACACAATCGTGCTAACAATCGCAATATAATACAAACCAAACAAACACAATTTCATATTTTACAAAGCATCCCTTATTCAATTCTGCTTGTTAATTCATGGGTTATCACAAAATTTTTATCATCCTGGGGAATTCATTCATTATCCAAGTATACATAAATTACCAATTTTTATATTCAAATGTACAATAGGAACCAACCAACATGCAATTCATATAGTTCACAAACAAGGACCAGCAACGACCATGATTTTCAGCGGGGTGTTTAGCATATACAATTCACAACCTAACCATCAGTATCAAACTATAATAACATTCGAACAAGAGGAAACCAATGAGTAAGAAGAGAAAACTCAACGCAAAGGTTTTTTTCATCATGCGGCAGGGGTGCATTCGTGGCGGAGGAGAGGCTTGTGACATATGATATTTCCAAATGAAAAGAAAACATAAAATGAAAACGCATATGTTATACCTATCCAAAATAGGTCCAATGATATTTAAGAATGTGACATTTTTGGTTAAATAGTTTTATTGGTCAATTATGGGACTTTATTTTCCATGTATTATATCTTCTTCATGTTTATTTATTTTTAGTGTATCTACTATTTTAATAGATATTAAACTTATGAATGGGACATGTCTGATTTTCTGGAGAAATATCATTTTTAATTTACTATAATTTAGGGGTAAAATATTCCACATTAATTTTATATTTTTTCTCAGGGGATCATTTCTATCCTGTAGGGATTGTGAACTCCTCTTAGTTTAGTGGAAAATAAGGTCAGTTGTTGGTTATGATACCAGCATGTGCCATAACAATGCATTTCCAATTATAACTGACTCCTGACCATTTAAATATATGATCGGGTTCAGAAACAAATATATTCCCAAATCCACTTTATTTCATATGGGTTGGGTCCTAAAAGTATCATATCTGATAAATCTTTTATAGATTGCACATTAGAGTAGTCACTACAAAGGATTTTCTCATTTGTATGGTAGTAATGTTTGCTGAACCTAGTGTGTGAAGTAGACATTAGAAACTAATAAGTGTTTAAACCTTGTTTGATGAATTCACAACCTGTGGACAAATATATAGGAAATACCTTAAAAACCTCATTGAATCTTAATAGGTTTGGTTTCAGTCATCATATAGTTACAAGTGATATGGAATGTGTTAATGATAAGCTTGGGGGCAGAATGATGTGGAGATGTTGACAGAAATGATGATGTGGAAATGTTTTTAAATATTTATTGTATATTTTTCATTATAATGAGGTTGGTTTAAGTAATTACATTTAGGTCGGTTGTGTTATTCCATCACAAGGTTCAATAATAAGAGGTGCATCAAGCATCCAAGGATGTGCATCATAGACTAAAACTAGATGTTGGGAATGTAACGAATCTATCCTTAAGGGGGTTCTATATGTATAATTTATTGAAGTATGATGGTTTTTTGTAAGTAATGTGACTTAGTTATGGTTATATAAATTTGAGATTGTATTTCATCTCTTCTAAACTGGGGATCTACTTCATGTTCCTTTTGGAGAGAGTTTTTTTGAGGCTCGACATGATAGATATAGATTCATTTTTGGGGTGAGTATGAAGGACCATATAGTTTATAGAGATATTGAATATATGTATATATATGGATTCTATTTGGGTTGTTTATTTTTGTATAAGTATCTCATTATAATACTTGAAAAACAGATTTTCATATTGAACTCAGAAGAGATAAGATTGATAATAAATTTTTTATATATCAGTAATTAGAGTTCTCTAAAAATGACAATTTATCCTATAGTGTGTTATATAGATTACATTAATAATTGATGACTTATATGACTAATTTCTTAATAAAATTCTATCATGGTTATTGGTTCTGCTTTTTAGGTATTCTTTCTCTTAAAATACTCTGGGATGAGTTGAATGCTCTATGGGGTTGATAGATGTTTCAAGGTTAATGTGTTCTATCAAGTTAAAGTGAATCATGGTATGAAGAATTTTATTTTTTCAGGATGTTCATGATAAATTGGATGAGTTTACTAATACATATAGAATTCATGTATGTTCAGAAAATGTTGAAAATGATCACCCTATGATGTTAGGTGAATCTAGGAGTTTCATATTTAGAACTACACTCTTGATGATGTTAACCCTATTTATAGGATATTTTTACCTCATTTAAAGGAACTCATTAAATCATTCACTCTTAATGTTTCACTCACCAAAACAAACACAAATGAATAAATATAATGAAAACAAGTATTTTTTGTGGTTTACTATAAAGGGATACATCTAAGGAGAACACATCAGAGATGAGTCTACGTGAACAAAATATAGTATACTCACCTTCAGTGGATTAAAATATTAGTGAAATTCATTTCATAACAAGGTTATTGTGAGGTGAAATTAATAGCCACAATGAGATGGATTCTTTGAGACACAATGTAAATAAACTCACAACCATGGGGCATACAAAACCCAGAAAAAAAATTTAAACCTGATAGTGGTGCCCCCCCCCCCCCCCCCAAATACCTCTGGAAAACCCAAACACATGCCAAAACCATTTCCATAATAAAAAACACCACTTTTAAATAAACATGGCCAAACGAGCCTTTATACCAAGGGTTTACCACAAATTTCCCAAGATCTTTTTTAATCCAAGTGAAAACACACAAAGCATATGAAAGTTCCAAACAGGCCCTTGAGTTTCAAACACCCACACACCAAAAAATATCACAATTTCCAAAAGCGTCCTTATCCTTTTCAAACACACACCAAATCATTTCCTTAAAAAATAAATCAAAACTCTAAAATTATAAAACAAACTAAAAAATTTATCAACAATTGTACAATAAAACCAAACAAATTTATAAACCATTTTATAAACAACCCAACGGTATATAAACAATTTTATAACAAGT
The DNA here is from genome assembly GCA_963277665.1 of Viscum album. NCBI lineage: Eukaryota > Viridiplantae > Streptophyta > Magnoliopsida > Santalales > Viscaceae > Viscum > Viscum album. The sequence continues at coordinate 279,442,777 of OY728165.1, read as the reverse complement.
TAACTAGTTTATGAACTATTTTTTTTGTAGGATAAACAAAGTATAAATAATTTTATGAGAAACCCAAATAGTTTAATTGCAATTATATAAAAAAATCAAACAATTTATAATCAATTTCATAAATAGGCCAACAAATTTATAAATAATTTTTATAAAAAACCAAACAGTTTATTAAAAATTTTATAAACAGATAAAATAAATTACACAAAATAGAAAACAACATAATAAACTATTCTAGAGTAATAAGAAGGTGCTTGTCATGTTAAAAACATTATCAAAACAAAATTTGACATCCACTAAACAAAATTTCCATAAGCACACATAAACATAACTAGGAAAAAATTCTTCAAAACTATTTTTAACAAAACTAACTAACTTTAAAACATTTTAGCAGAACAACAAGTGTATTGAGAAGCTTCGAATCAAGTAAAATATTTAACTAAAAATATTTATGCATAAAATGGACTTAATTGGAATGGAAAACACAGATTTTCCTACCTCAGATGTCTGCAAATGTGATGGAGCTTCAATAAAAGGGAGAAAAAGACATCACAGACCCTCTGCACACCCTAAAAACCAAAGAAAACGCATTACACCTAAACCCTTCCCATAAGGGTTCTGCCAAACCCTAGGCACCCTATGGAAACCAGGGAAACCGCAATAGAGACTCACCAAGGCGAATCCATGCATTGTTGAGGAGGTTGATGGGATGGTCGTCGGATGAGGAGGGCGTGCTGGAGAAGGTCAGGTGGACAAGGGGGTCACTAGAGGAGGAGGAGGAGGAGGGGGCAGAGGAGGAGGAGGAGGAGGGGTCGCGGTGGAGGAGGTCTCGATGACATAAGGGTCAGCTTCCGCGAAGGCTTGAAAGGGTTTGAGGGAGGAGGAGCCTGTTAGGGTTCTTTTATAAAACCAACTAGAACTTTTATCAGCACTAGCTAAAAACACTGGTAAAGGTGTGTTTTATTAGCACTAAAAAAACGCTAAGAAAATATACCTTTATTAGTGCTATGTTAGCGCTGATAAAGTTAGGTCTTTATCGACACTTTTTTGTGCCGATAAAGGTATAATTTTAATCATTTATTTAAATTATTATATATTTATTTAAAATGATATATAGGATAAATATATATTTATTTATTAATAATTATATCTATAAATAAATAAATATTTATTTATACTTATAAAATTATAATTTATGTAATTATAAAATTATAAGTAATATACTTATTATATTTATAATCATATAAATATATAAAATAAATATATTAATTTTATATATTTAAAACATTATAGATATATATAACTATATTTCTTCTAATTTTATAAATAATTATAAGAAATAAATATTTATTTATAAATATAATTATAAATAAATATATTGTTATATATTTAAGTAATTGTAAAATTATAAACAATTTATATATCTAATATTTATGATTTTTTAAATATATATAATTAATATATTTATTATAATTTTAATGTTATTTAAATATATATGTATTTATTTATAACTATAAGTAAAATTTGTATTTATTTATCAATATTTGTATAAATATTTATAAATATTTATTTATTTTATTATATATAACATATTATATATAAAATAATAAATATATTTTTTTATAAGTTAATAATTATTTAAATAAATATAAATTTATTTGTATTTATTTTTATATATTTTTATATATTTATAAATATATCTATTTAATTATATATTTAAAACTTTATAAGTAGTATAATAAATATATTTATTAGATTTTTATAATTATTTACATACATATATTTATTTATTTATAGTTATAATTATAACTATAAATAGTATATATTTATAAATATTTGTATATAATTGTTAATATATATATATATATAAATAAAATTATAAAATTATATGTATAATTTTATAATTATTTATATATATACTTATAATTATAATTAAAAATGTATTTGAAAAGTATTTATATATATCATTAAAAATATAATAAAATATATTTATTATTTAAATATATCTAATGTAATTTTATAAGTACATTTTTTAGAACATATATAGTTCATATGGGTAACATTATGAATTAATTAATATACTGCATCAATGGTCAATGTGATGTAATGTATAAATGAACATTCATGCATAATACATGACATATACTCTTGATAAATATATTCATTGACCAAATTCATTGGAAAACAGATATATATTCAATAATTTTAAATGTATATATATAAATATATATATATATATATATTATAAAGTATTATATATTTATAAAAAATATAAAAAATATAAAAAATATAATGAATTAATCCAATAAATCAAATAAATCTAATAAATTAATCAAATAAATATAATAATTATAAATCTTATAAATCTCTAATAAATCTTTTAAATCAAATAAATCAAATAAATCTAATAAATATAATAAATATAATAAATATAATAAATATATTAATTATTTACTTTAATTTATTATAATCTTATAATTATTTAAATAAATAAATATATATATATATTTAATTATAATATTATAAATACAATTGCAATTAAAAAATTATATATATACATATATTTGAATTATTAAAAATTATATATGAATTATAAAAATGCATTTTTTATTTAATTTATACAAATAAACATTATTTTTGAATATAAATATAATAATTTTATATAAATTAATAATATTATTTATTAAAAACATTTATCAACTCTAAGAAAAGCACTGATAAATGGTACACCTTTATCACTACTTTTTTTAGTACTAATAAAGGGTACATTTATCAATGCTCTTAGCTAGTGTTGATAAAGGCCTGCCACTTTATCAACGCTTTCTTTTTAGCACTGATAAAAGGAAGCGCTTCCCCTGCCCTATTTTGTGGTAGTGATGGAAACATGTAGGAGAGTTCCTGGGAGAGGGAGAGCCATATGCGGGCTTAGTATTCCAATTTGTTTTCTTAGTTTTTGATTTTTGAGGATGTAAATTTTGAAGGATGTAATGATGCAAAGACTTATATTTTACCTTGTAAGACTTTCAAATATTCCAAAATATATTTCCAGAGCTAGGTACTGAGACAGTGTACAATTCCGAGGTTCGGTAGGCATCAAAGTAATTTTATACAAATATTAAATAGATTGTTATTTCATGCATGTTGTTAATTAATGAAATATGATAACTCTTAAATTGTTGGTCGTATTGGAAATATGAGACCGATGTTGGGTCTGGAACATGGTGTTTACCCAAAGTGCGACATAAAACGAGTTGCCACAAGACGTTTGGACCCCTCCCTCATTGGTTGTGTGTTAAGTGAATTAATTAATTCATTTAATTCATTTAACTTGGGAAAAATGTCTATAAATTCATTGTTATGAAATATTGTCTAGGGTTAGCCTCATTATTTTCTGAATTCTCCAGTGATAGCTTCTTCATCCTCGAGGGAATTCCATCAATGAACAACAAACCTTTCAAGGTTGATCAAATGCATCAGCTCCTCTTAAATTCATTGGTGAATGTATTCATTAATAAAGAATTATGGAAACAAGAGGTAGGATTCTTTATTATTGGTTTATCACACTCATAATTAAACGATTGAGTAGATCACCTTTCTTAATTTGATCTACGCCATGATTTTTTCCGTTGAATGTGCCATGGTGCTGAAACTAAAATTATTATCAACAATTTCAAATCCAAATTTTACATTCTTGATCATTCATAAATAATGATTGGCCAATGATCATAAGACCTTTATTCATGTGCTTTCCTTCCCCCGTTCTTCACATTCATCTCTGTTGGAACCCCATTGTTCTTGGTTTGATGGTTTTAGGTGCCCTGATCACGATCGGGTGCCCAGATTCATGAGGGATTGTTGAAATGATAGTGGAATGTTGAATCAAGCATAGATCTGAGAAGATTTCAGGATGGGGATGAACAAATCGATGGTTTGAGGCTGAATCATCAAGGGTGGAAGCCGCAATGATGAGAAGAATGAATAAGGTTTTACCAAATATTCACTAGGGCCATTTTTTGGTGAATGAGGGCCAGTGAGCATGATTTGTGGCTAGATCTGAGGATTTTAGAAGGAATCACAGCAGGATCTAAAGAAGATGCACCATATTCGAAAAACGAATGAATATTGGGAGAAATTCAGGGATTCTTTAAAAATACTGATGTTACACTGGGTAGGATTAATAACACACAACATGTAGCCCCCTCAGTAATGACAGAAGGGTTTTGAAGAATTTAATGGTAACACGGAATGTGGTACTCTTACACACTGTGTACCATTCCCCTATTGGACAATCCATGTGATGGGTTACATAGATGGGGTGTTCATGTAGAAGTACAAAGACCTGGGTTGGCCACACGGGCATTATCCCTTGTGAACCCACACACCGTGTACCAAAGTACACAGACACGAGGTCCAAGTACACGGACATGACCATAGGAAATGACCCCGATCTTAGATAGTTAGAACACGACATGTAGTCCACCTACACGGTGTATTTTTCTACATGGGATGGGACCTATGTACCGACCAGAGACTTGGCCATGTAGTGAAGAGGGACGACAAGTTGTGTGGGTCCCCTCCCACATCGTGTACTACTTGATCTCTTCCGAGTGATCTTAAAACTTATGTATCTCCTTTATTTGAACTCATATTTTGGCAAATGAGAAACTTATCCTTAGTGTTTATCTAAGTAGAATGTAATGTATCCCTCAGAAGTGTATTTTGAGATATTATGTGAAATATTCTGAGTTTGTAACACATTGTAAAGACACTCGATGACAACATCGATTTTACAGAATCACCAGAGCAGTACTGTGCTTACCCTCTAGTTGGGTTATGCTTTGGAATTCCCTGACGGAAATTACAAGATTACGCTCTAGTAAGACTAGGTAGTGGAATTTCCTGATGGTATTATTTAGTTACCCTCTAGTAGGATTGGGTAGTGGAGTTCCTTGATGTTCTGGGCTTACTGTCTAGTTGGGCTGGATAGTGGTGTTTCCTAATGACATCTTCCATGCGTAACCCTCTAGATAGGATGGGTAGTGGAATTTACCTATCAACTCACTAGGCTTACCCTCCATCAGGACTGGGTTGTTTTGTTCCTTGGTGACCTTCCTAAGTGTTACACTTTAATAGGACTGGGCAATAGCATTCTTTGGTGACTAACAGAGTAGGACCCTTCTGACCTACTAGGGCATGTGATCCTTTCCTAAAACTGGTGACCCCTAGACCGTGTGGCATAGTGAAGAGACCTGGTTTGAAGAACCTTTGGACTCATGAGAAAAAATTACACTTTCTCCACTGAGATGACTTCCTGTAACGTGACATAATATCACTTGGCTGAGTCAGTTCCGACCACAGGAGAAATTATCAAGGTGTGGTGATTCAGTCCCATATAATTGTGTGTCCTTGGAAAATACATGAAATGATGGGAGTTGTTGATGGAATTTCCTTGGAACTTTCTGGATACTCATATTCTTGTGCTGATCTATGATATGGATATCCCCTTACTCTCTCATTTGAGTTTTATTTACTGAGAATATATGTATCCTTCTACAATACTAACTCATTGGGTTTTTGTTACTCTCCTTCAAGGAGAGGTGAAGACGTGTGGGTTATGCGATGTACTTTATTTTTTTTATTCTCATAGTTGGATGAGAATACTCTCTAGTTATAGGTAAGGAAGACTCAATGATAATTTCATATTCTCAACGTGTCGATGTCCTTGTGTTTGTATGAGTTCACTTTAACTCTCTTGTTGGGTTAAGTTGTACTCTATTACTCTACCTTGTTTTATCTAATAATACCCGCTTTAGTTGTATCTCTTACTGCTCTGCCTTCACCTTTTCTAGGAATTCTACTGAGTATATATATACTCACCCCGACATGGGATTTCTCCAACACGTTTCATGTCCGTTCTAGATAGCAGACATGACGATCGTGACTTTAGAGTATATTAGAGATATGTGGTGCTTGGACTGCGTACAATGGTCATAGCTTGGGATGTAGAAGTTGGGAACTATCAAGTATTTACTATTTTTTAGTTTTTTCAGGTTGGGACATATTTTAGGTTTGAGAATGTATTTTCCCTATTTAATTTTTAATATATACTACCTTACATCATTCTGTTTAGTGTTCAATGCATTATTGGTATATTTATAGTAGTGTTGCATATTTTATTTATTTCCATATGCACTTTAACATTGAGTTGTTTGTGTGTGTGTAAAAGTATTTAGGTGAAGGCCGCCCCATGTTTAGTGTGCCTTCGGCTCTTGTCACCACCATCTGGCCTATGGATGCGGGCTTGGGGTAGTTGCAGCTCGAGCCCCGGCTTGGGTCAGGTCATGACCCCTTGAGTTCATCTGGGTTGGAATCTACATGTTCCATTGATCCCTTTATAACGACCCTCTTTATCATAGGGGGAAAATTAACAAAATCATCCCTAAAATTAGGGATCAACGAAGAATGCAAAGCCCTGTTAGAGTTTTTCAAACAAGATAGGTCACCATGTCTGATGAGTGATGGGTGTGCTAGCATCCTTCTCCTGGCCCTCCACCCACAAGATTTCCTAATTTGGGACTAAAGGATATATTATCATGATGTGATAGAGGTATAATAGTGTAATGGTCCCATGATCATGACACAAGAGCATTGATTAAATGAAGATGATGTGGTATATTGTTGCATGATTGTTGGTGGCATGATGTGAAAAGTAGGCAGCATATTGTGAATTCTATGATTGTGACATGATAAATGATTCTAAATTGGTCCTTCAAGTTTCTCTATTGGGGCCTTTGGCCCATATTCTGTAAGGATTTTGGGTTGTCATCAACTAAATATTTGGGCCATATAATACCTTGGAATTTCAGGTCATGAAAGGGTTCTCTCTCAAAACAATTAAAAATAGTTTTCTTTCATTAATAAAAAGGGGATCAACCTCATTTTGTTTTGATAATATAATTAATAGTCAATATAATTAATAATTAATAGTTAATTTGATTAATAATTGACATAATTAATAGTTAAAATAATATAATATATTTAATATATAACATAATTAACTATTAATATAATTAATTATATTAACTATTGAATATATTAAATTTTATTATAAATAACTATGTTTTACTATGTTAACAATTAGTTTATATTAAGGTTTAATTAATTTTACTACTAATTATGTCAAATATTACCTAGTATAGTGGTAACCACCTTTTAATCCTACATAAAAGACATGAGTATAAATCTAGGTGGGGGATTTATTCTCATAGGCATTGTAGCAGTATTGTAACATTTGTATTATTCAGCCTATTTGGAATTTATGACCATAAATTTAGGCCTTTGGGCTACAATACATATAGGCCTTTAAAGGAATTTGGACCATATGGTCTCTAGGCCATCATCAATTGGAAGCTGGTTTCATGGCATGACCAAAGGAATGACTTAACTCAATAAGAATGTGGTGTATTAAGGAAACACATGGGAATCATCGCGTGGGAAGCCTCAAAAGAAGGATGGGCATGTTGGCCCCTATCAACCATACTTCCATCCTAATGTAGGTTGGCGACAAGAACTCGGGCATCCAAACAACCCAAGGGAATTATTTTTACCAAAAAGAAGGAATGACTAACAAGGAATATGAATGTAATGAATGAATATAAGAATATTCCATAAAAAATTTAGGCAGTAGTAGTGATACAATAAATGCTAAACAAGCCAAAATATGGTACGTATTCTAGGAAAAAAACCCGAAGTATAAAATATAATGGCCACTAAGTCCACATATCGAGTGGAAAACACCCCATTATCTCTACAAAAATACCCAATACCAACTAATCATGAAACTCACTGCCTTATTGCGGTGCATTACCCATTCCCACATTAGACAACACATGGTTTACACACACTCAAGGGTATATGTAGGATGTGAGAACAACAAGACCAATGGTATCCCACCAAGTGTTTCAAAATAACTCTTTGTAAAATAATCCCAATATTATCATTTAAAAAGGAAAAAAATTCATTATTTACAAGCTTATAAAATTTAATAAAAAACATGGAAATTCACCCATTTTAACAGTTTATAAACATTTCCACAGAAAACTTTTTCAAAGCACTTTAAAAAACCATTTATCATTTCCAAAGCATCCATTGTAAATCCATTACAAAAATAAAGGCTTAATGGGAAGTACCTTGAGGTTAATATTGGAATGGGATAACTTGGTTTTTCATACAATGATCAATCATGACTAGTGAATAACGAAATTGTCCCTAGAACACCCACCATATGTTAATAGGAAAACCCCATTATGTAATTCCCCAATATTATGTCATGTAAACTAGTGTCTAGAACCCCCACCAAAGGAGTAGAAGAATACCCCTATGCATCATTCCCCTTACCAATCAATATAAAGTCCTGATTCCAAATCCCTCATAAGTAACCAAGGCTCTCATATGATACGATTATAAAAATATTTTAAAAGGAATTATCAAAATTCAAAAAACAATTCCATAACCATTTATCACATCAAAACCATTCTTTGAAATTCACCTTTCTTAAACAAATCAATGACTCATTGAAATCATCCTTTAATTATCAAATAAAAAAGGGGAAATAATTTTATATCAAAACTACCACACACATATTTCAATAAATTAGAGACCACTCCATTATCAATTTAGAAAAAATGTTTAGGAAATGATTGATTATACATAGTTCATAAAACAAATTATTCATATGAAACCACCCACCTTGAAACACATGAAATTTTATAACCAACTGAACATAATACACAACCAATAAGAAAAAGGGATACAATAGTAGAAAGTGGAGGTCATAATCCAAGGATTTCATATCACAAAACCAAAATTCATTGTACTCAAGATCAAAGTAGACAAATGAAATTACATACTGTAATGATTCTCACACAAAGATCAAGGATGGTGAACCTCAACCTACCATACACTGATCTCATAGTAAAAAAGAATAAGAACTATGTTGAGAGGAACCAAATCACCTATTATAAAAACATTAACACATGAGGATTTTCAAAATATTTCATCTAGAATTAGATATAAAGGAAAATCTAGAAACAAATTAAAAATAAGAGGATTAATGGATGTAAAATAGAGTCAAGATTTCATTAATATTTCCCTCATAATGATCCTCCATGTTTCTATAAATAGATCTAACACCTTCCTAAAAAATAGGTGGTTAAATCAGTGATTTCAATATTATGAAACCACCATCAGTATCGCGTGATGAGAATATATCATACCCATGGTGGCCTTGATTACACCCCACTAAGAACCTTTACATTCTAAATGGTAATGACATAGTTCAAAAGAGATATCTATTTTGGACCCACCATTCATTGCACTACAACATGGGGTAGGCTGACTTGATGTGGTCAATAGTAAGACTCCTCTCACCTCATGTTGAAGACCAAACCCAGTATAAGGTGTTATGGTTATATTATATTTACATAAGAGAATCATAGGTACACCACAACCTCCACAACAGTTGTGGTCCTACCTGTATTGCACAAAAATATCCAAAAACTTCCATTAATAGCTCTCATTTCATTCCCATTTCTTCCCAAACCTAAAAAAAATCAATCAAAATCTCAAAAAGTAACTAACCTCAAACTGATATGTGATAATTCTTCCTATCATGAAACCTTTTATCCCTATAAAGTCAAGTATAATATTAGTGATCTATGACTAGGTAAGGAAATTTCTCCCTTATCATTGATTCTACCACAAAAGTCTCATGAAAATATATTCCAAGACACCGTAAAAATTTAAACGATGAAATAGAATTTCCACATAAGACCTTTTTCGAATAATCAACAATCTGTCTTTGTTTATCAACCATAGACACATCCATATCCGGAGAAATATATTCCAAATTCAATATATGAAAGGATCAAGGTAGTATTTATTGAGATGAGATATGTTAAATATATCATGAATATAATTAAATTGATATGTTAATGCTAACCAATAGGACACCTTCCCAATATAATGAAAAATCTCAAATGATCCAATATATCTAAGAGAAAATTTACCCTACTTCCTGCAGATGGCGACCCAAACAAGGTGATACCTTCAATAAAACCATTTCTCCAACTAAGAACTCAAAAGGATGGAATTTATGGTCTGTATAATGATTATTTTAATTATGGGGCATCACTAGTAATTAACATATACAATGAGTCTTCCATGACATCTCTTGGTTAATGAGTGGTCCCATAAAATAAGCTTCGCCCACCTCATGCCAATAAATAAGAGTTTTACAAGGGAAAACATATGGTCCTTAGGATTATCTATTATAATAAGAAATTGGTAAATGTTTTTATAAGTGAACTCGAATACTCTTAGATGGTTATCCTAAGATCCTACAAAATCCATAACAAAATCATAGGGAATATCTTATATAATTTGGATAAAACTCTTTGTCTTGACATATTACTAGGGATGGTAAATGTACTCAACCTGACCTAAGTCCACATTGCCTTCTATAGACCCTTATATAATTTGGAAATAAACATAGGACCCCTATATAAGATTATATCAGATGAAACACCATGAAACCTCACAATATCCTATAGTTAAAACCTTTCTAAATCCTTAAATTTAGTAGTGTATGAGATTGGAATAACGTGTTCCAACATAGTTAACCGATCAGTCATCACCCATATAATGTTCAACACTCAGGGAGCCCATGGTAATCTAATGATGAAATCCATGGATTACTCATACCATTTAATAACTATAATAGTATTGGGATGAAGTTAACCATAAGTATTTTGGTGTTTAGACATAATATATTAGTAGGTATTGAAATGGGACACAAATTCAATGATTTTATTCTTTATTCTCTGCCTCCCAAACCAGTGCTTCATGTCATAATACAAATTTATATATCCAAGGTGAATGAACCATGAGAAACTATGACAATACTACATCATAGTATTTATAACTGATACTATAATGAAGAACCTATTCCTAATGAAAATGAGACATTATAAAGAGAGTGAGAAGCCAACAATGGTCTCCTCACCATATAGGTATTCCCTAATTTCGCTACACTCATCATCCTACTGCTTCTCATGAACAATAGACTCGAGGAGAGATGATTTCAATTGACCATTGGACATAATCATCCATGTCTCATCCTCCATCACCTCCAGGTGCATTTGAGAAAAGAGTACCTTGAGAAATTATTCCTCCTTAGATTTAGAGATATCCTAGGAGGAAAATTTTCTTCTCAGATTGTTATTAACAATGTTCCCCTTTTCGGGGAATATGATATTTAAAATTCAAAAAAATGAAGTTACTCCACCCATAACATCTTCCATTGGTTTAGATATTTCTATGAGAATATATAACTTAAACTCTTATGGTCATAATAGGTAGTGGACCTATCCTTGAAAAGGAAATGTCTCAAACACTTAAGAACATTCATGATAATTTCATGTTCTAAATCATGCATAGGGTAATTATTCTCAAGTGGATGAATTTGACAAGGATTGTATGCCATTTAATTATCCCTCTAAAAAATCACACATCCCATGCCTCCACCGGAAGAATAACATTACGCCATATATCCCTGATCATATTCTAGTAAAATACAAACAAGAGGTATTTCGAAACGTTATTTCAATTAATTTAAGGAATCCAAATAGTTTGCATTCCATAATAATTTTACCCCTTTCTTGGTAAGAGCATTCAATGATGATGTATTCATCAAGAAGTCCTTTATAAATAACCTATAGTATCCAGTTAGACCCAAGAATATCCATATCTCGATGTCATTCTATGGATCTTCCCATGATATGAAATCATGTACCTTTTTAGTATCAAATGTGATTCAATGTTCTAAAACTACACACCAAAATAATTTCAATTCCCAAATTTAAAAACTACACTTTGATGCATTAGAATATATGAAGTGATCCCTCAAGATTCCAAAAACCAATCTTAGACGACACTCATTATTTTACTCAAATTAAAAATAAACCATAATTGAAACCACAATTACAAAAATAAATGAATCAAGGTATTAATAGACTATATTGTTCATATGGACCATAAAAACTGAAAGGGTGTCAGATAAGTTGGAAAAAATTTCCAGATATCTATAGTGGACATTCCTTCTTATAAAAGTGGTCTTCAATATATTTGATTCCATAACGCTAAGTTGATGTTAACCTGAATGGAATTTCATTTTTGAAAAAAAACTATCCCCCTTAAGCTGATCTAAATAATCATCAATACTGATCAAAGGATGTTCATTATTGATTTTCACCAGATTAAGTTTTCTATAGTCAATGCAGAGATGAATAGATCCATCAGCCTTCATGGAAAAGCGCATAGGTGCTTCAAAATTTTGTACACTATGATGAATGAAACCTTATTCTAAAAGATTATCCAAATTATTCTTGAGTTCCATAAACATAGTTGGTTTCATATGATAAGGAGGAATAGATGCCAGGTGATTACTAAGAACCATGTTTATATAAAAATGCCCCTCCCTTTTTAGAGGAATTTCGGAGAATTCATCTAAGATAACATCATGACAGTCTTGTACCACCAAAGTAGGATAAAAAATGGAGGATTCACCCCCAAATTCTACCAAAAAAATTGGGTAAAACATCTTGGATTCATGATGAGTTAGTTCAATTTTTCTAGAACTTGATCCCATTCACATTATAATAGAGATCTCCCCCTAGAGGCTAGTAAAGGTAACATGTTGATATTATCAATCAACATCATCATGATGGGAAACCAACCAATCCATCCTAATGATCATGTCAAAGAGATCTAGGTTGAGAGTCAAAAAATATCGAACAATATCAACATCATATTTCATGAAAGAATAGGTAAGGCATCAAAAACCATACTCTTTTTTCTTTCCAAGATGCATCGCCAAATCCATAATGAATAGAAGAAGTTAATTTGGAAGTTTCCAAAGTTAAAAAAATGGGTTTGAATAAAGTAACAAGAGGAAAATATATCATATAGAGTAGTCTCTATTGAATCAATAAATATTTCACCTATCAATATTTTTGGACGTGTGTCATCTTACATTGGATAATACCCAATCCCGTAAATTTTCATTACTCTAGTGGCTTTTGGATAGAGTCTTATAGTCTCAGAAACATCTAACTCTGCCACAATTCCCTTTAGAGATGATGAACCTAATCCATAATGAGGTGGAAAAAATCCCAATAAAACCTCGACAAATGGACTATGTTACCACAAGAATTGTAATTATTCAGAGATTTAGAATAATAACACTTAGTGATCCATTATTTTACACACTAGTAGCAACTCAATGGAACACTACGAACTATTATTTGTGGTGTGGAGTAAGCTCGTTACTTTGAGCTACCATCATCACCACAACAAGTCTCATTCCACATAATATTATTACAATGGGAACCACTAATGTTTTCACTGGGTGGAGGAGGAAGCCCAAAAAAATTTGACTTGCTCACTAGATCTATCTCTTCCATCAACGCTTTATCTACTACCTCTGTATAAGTGACATGATTATACATGAAGACCAAGGAATGGATGTCCAGACCCAAACCCATATGGAATCTTTAAGACTTCATCTTTTTAATTGTCACAACCATGGGATAGAAAAAAACACTTCTTAAAATTGATTAACATACTATATCACTGACATATCACGCTATTGACTATAGATAAACTCCATATACTTCACTATAGTTAGGGATTCTAGGTATAAATACTGAAATAAGATAGTCTATAAGCCCTTAAACTCTATGGAATCATGTTTTTTTCCTGAATCACCATGTACAACGAAATATTACTTGTTCCCTAAATCTTGAAGGTAGAATACTTCACCTTAATAGGTATTGGAGTCTCTAATAAGATGAAGATATTATCAATCTTGTCTATTCAGTACCATGCTTTCTTAGATTCATCCATCCCCTAGAAAGACACAGACTTCTAGAGAAGGAATTATTGAGAGATATTTTTATCTCATCCAAATCTATTTTGTGATTCCCTAGCCAGAGTGAAAGGTACTTGTTAGTCCACTATGAGAACTTACCATACTACACCCTCAATAAGGTTATGATTAATTGGAGTATTTCCTCATAGAGCATGATCTACATCACCCTCATAGGGAACATAAGGAAGTCTTATGGGTGGATTAGTACTATATGAATGTATAAAATGAAACCATAAAAAAATGAATAAATATTATGTTAAATAAAATACAATTAAAACTCAACACAATAGAAAAACTTCCCAATATCCTATGGTAACTTAAGGTTTGTCATGATGACAGATGTCTAGGAACTCACTCATAACATAACACTTATGTCCTGATAATACTATATCCTTTCTGAAAACATTCCAAGACAATGAATCTTGAGAAAAAACCTTCCTTGGACACTAATTTGTCATGAAATGACCTAGATAACCTATCAAACAAGGATCTAAAATGATTTAGTGTAAGACCAGAAGGGTGTTCCTTCTCCCCATAGACTAGAGATAAGAACCAAGGCGTCAAAACAACCTTTGGGAATGATTTTTACCAAAAAGAAGAAACAACCAACATGAAATATATAAGGAAATAATGTACATGAGAATATAATATAAAAACATTTAGACCTTGGTAATGACAAAAATATTTCTAAATAATCCAAAACCCAAGTACATGATCTAGGAACAATACCAAAAGTATGATAGATAACAAACACTATATCCAAGTGTTAAGTGGGAAACATCCCATCGTATCACCACTAGATACCCAAGTCCAGCTAATCATGATACCCAATGCCTCATTGGGATCCTTTCTCTTTCATACATCAGACAAGACAAGGTTTATACACACCTGAGGGTATGTATAGGGTGTGACAACAAAAATCCCAGTGGGATCCCACCAAGTGTTCCATAAGAAATTTTTTTAAAATAATGCAAATATTATCATTTTAAAAATAAAATAATGCATAATATACAAATTTAAAAAAATTAATATAAAACAAGAAAATTTTACCATTTAATAGTTTATAACCATTTCCACACAGAACATTTTTCAATGCACTTTAAAAAAACCCCTTTATCATTTCCAAATCATGCATCTTATATCCATTTAATAACTAAAGCATATTAAAAAGTTCCCTGGCGATAATATATGTATGGGATAGTTATGTTTCTTTTATAATGATCAATCATGACTTGTGTGAATTATACCTATCCCAGGAATGTCCACTAAATGAGTATAGGAATTCCCTGATG
This sequence comes from Viscum album, assembly GCA_963277665.1. NCBI lineage: Eukaryota > Viridiplantae > Streptophyta > Magnoliopsida > Santalales > Viscaceae > Viscum > Viscum album. The sequence goes on along the minus strand of OY728165.1, from coordinate 279,427,498 downwards.
TGAGATACCCCTATAATTTCATGTAAAAAAGTGTACAATATTCCCTACATGTTACCCAAGGAATACCATAATGTGTAATTCCCCTAATAGTCAATGACAAGACCCAATACCAAAACACAACTAAGTACCAATGGCCATAATATTCTATTATTATCAAAACATTTAAAAAAGGATTATGAAAATTCAAGGAATACTTCCATAACCATTTGTCTCATCAAAACCATAATTTGAAATTTAAATTTCTTAAAAAAAATCTATGATGTTTTGAAATTAACCTTTCTTTATCAAATACAAAGGGGAAAACCAATTTTATATAAAAAACATCGCACAAAATTTTTAATAAATTGGATACCATGGAATTATATATTTAGAAAACAATTTTAGAAATTGAGTGAGAATGAGTATTTAATAAAAAAAGGATTAAAATGAAATAAACCACCTTGAAACACTTTGAATTTTCCAAAAAATCGAATGGAATCTAAAACCAACTAGAAAGAGTGATCCAACTTCCAAAAATAGTTTCTATGAAAATGATTTCAAATTAACAAACCAGAATTCAACATCCTTGAGATCCAAGGAGATGAAGGAGATAACATACCAAAATCATTCACGCATAATGATCAAAGAAATCCAAACTATATCTACTTTATGTATTAATAAATGAATATTAATTACATAACATTATGATTCACACAAAAACTATAAAGGTTTAGTGTATTTGAAATCAAAAATACATAAAAAACCAGTACATAAAAGATCTAAATAATCTCCCACTATGTTCTTCATAACTTGAACCCTTCTTATACATTCCATACATAAAACCGTTCTTCAAAACATGGTGAAATGAAATATAAGAAAGTGTGATATTAGATTCTTAGTAAGGGTAAACATAGGATATATAAATCAATAACCATAAGAGTGATTAAGATAATAATAAGGTTATGATAACATGATCAAAACTTACAATAATAATTCCCAATTAGTTAAATATCTTTAATCATGAATCATGGAATACTATTTTTTCAATAAAAATAAATAATACATAAGACTGTTAAATCATCAATAATCAGTCATGAGACATGAGAAGACATCATAAGAATAAGATATAAGTCTTTATCATTCACATAAGTATATAAAATCACTTCCTTAGTCAAGATTAACACCTAGTACTATCATTATGGATAATGTCCCATAATGGAAATTCATGCCCGGTCATTTCCAATGTTCACGTAGGAGTAAATTCAATCTAGTTAAATCTATCATATCTAAGGATTTTATTACATTTCTTATCTCATAAGAGTTTCTCAACTCCATCATCCTTACCCAATGAATTAGAGGGAAATAATGGACCCACCCATAATTGCATTATAATGTATCCAACCAACCCTAGATTATAACATAACTATCCATCCTTGGATTATAATATAACTACCTATCACATAACTATAATCCATTAATATTTATTACATAATACCATTAAAACATTTATCATTACATCAAATCATAACTCATGGAAAAGAAAAAATGTTTCATCAATATGTAATCATCATAATCATAAACCATCCAGAGAAAGAATAAATTGGTAATATTGGATGATATCTCTAATAAAGGATAATAAAAATCAAATTATATCTATATAGATTAAAATACCTATAAAAATAACTACAAAATTTCTTTGGGAAAATACCCTTTTACTTTTTAAATAACATATTTAATGTTTTTAAAAAATAAAAAATGTCAAAGAAAAAAATTTCAATGAAAATAACAATGGAAACATTTTTAGTAATATTTAATGAAAATATAAGACATGATAGTGGGAAAATCAATTCTTTAATTGTACATGATAATAAATATTGCTTTCACATTTTCAGTAAAAATTTCAAAAATATCCAATTAAATGAAAAGAAAATTCACTTAATTTTATTATAGAATGTAAAAAATGGGTAAAAATGAATTTAATATATATTTGGAGAAACATAAAATAATTCTATAAAATATTTAAAGGATAATTTATATGTGGAAGAAATGGTTCCCAATCAAAGAGATAAATCAAGGTTAGTTTTCCATAAAAATAGTCCTTCAAACATTCAAGTGCATAGAGAGTGGAAAATGAAAGGAAAAAAATTAATTTCAATAAATAACAATGTTAGAATAAAATATATAATATTTTTTCGAGATATATTGTATAATTTCATTATTGAAAAATAATGAAAAACAATCCCGATGAAAATTTATTTTATAACATAAAACCCAAATCACTTTAGTAACTTTCAAATTATAACCCCCATGAAAGGAATAACATCAAATAAAAAATAAAATACCATGAATAAAAAAATTATATAACATATAAAATGGGTATTATAAGAAAAACATTAAATAATCAAGTGCTGATTATGACAAATGTCTCATAGAAATAAAAGTGATACGAGAAACACTTACCACTTTGGTAACATTCAAATCAAAACCCATTGGATAAAATAATTTGAATTATAAAATTAAATACCATGAATTAATAAGTATCCATGATATAACATGTAAAATTATTAGTATACACACCTCGAAAACATAAATAGTCTCATAACATCAAACATGTCTCAATGAAAAAAAATTGAGATATAGAACCCTTAAAATATTAATATATTTTGAATCAAAGACCATGAAGATGAAGAACGTGACATGGATCCTTAAAAACAATTAATTTCAAGAATATGGAAAAATAAATTCATTATTTATTAATGACAACACATAAAATAAATAATAGTATGCAATATCAAATATGTCTCGTGAATTTGAAAATGGGATAAAGAAACCCTTACCTTAATTTCATCTTACTTCGTAAGTGATCTAACCTCCAATATAATAATTTAAATTTTTTATAATTATGTAAAATTTCCATTTACACAATTATATTACCCTATATATTATCTAATTATAAAATTTCAATACATGTTCATTAACACTTTTCTATTAAAGTCATCTTTTTGTTTCCTAGCTTCTTAATTTAACATGTATGTTTTGGTTCAGAAGTTATGGTCCTTTCACTTTGATCTTGGTAGATTTATTCCAAATATTTTAATGACAATATAAATATAATATAAATTTATTATATACATATTCTTAACCACCAATATTCAGTGGTGATGAAGAATGAATTATATTACTTCGTGGAGATGGTAATATATACTTACACATGAGTGATGCTTCCAATTTTTGATGGATGGAACGAAAGAAAGATAAATGATAATTAACAATTAAAAAATAAATATTATATCATAAATATAACATATATTAATTTTATCTATCATCATTACCAACTAATTTTATAGGAAATTAAAAACGAATCACATCGTTTTGTAGAGGTGGTTGTCCACATGTACGCGTGAGAGACTTTATCATTTTTCAATAGATGATATAGTAAAAATGTAGATAATATATTATAATTCACAAAAAATAATTAATTAATTAATATCATATATAAAAATTAAATCCACAGTAATAAATATCCATGAAATTTATTTATTGAAAATGAATCATATCACTATATGGAGGCGATAGTCCACAAGTACACACAAGTGATACTTTCATCTAACATTTGATGGAGAAGAGGTGGGAAATGGTTGTTACATATTCATACTAGAATCATAGTATCTTTATAATAAAATATTCAGAATTTTTTTATGGATATAATAATTTTATATAAGTTGTAATAAGAAATAAAATTGACAGAGTGTGGTTAAGATTTATTCCTATTCTTTTAAAGTCCACTTTTGTCTTACACCTTAAACCTTGAAAGATTGGTCATAGAGAATACCAAAAGATCTAGGATTAGGGGAATAAATCAAGAAATGTTTTTATAAGTTATTCATTGATATATAAAGATCATATTTTGTGAATAATGGAGGGTATGAGGTCCCCTTTTACAAGTGAGGGGAGAGACGCATGGAATTTCATAAAATATTTCAATGATATATGGTCACTTTCATCTTAAAGTGGCTCAAAATGGAAAAGAATTAAAAATTAGTACAATATAAGGATTAAATATATTCAAAAAAATAAAAATTATACCTATTTTTATGGAAAAAACCTCTATCTCTTGGTTTAACACACTTGGTAAACCCTTTTTAACTTTAATAGTGGAAACAAAATTTTACCATTTTTACAATTCACTATGACCATAAATTAAGTTTACCCTAGTAAATTAAATTTATTATGAATATTAAAAATATTTAATATATTTTACTAGATTCAATTTATATAAGTGAAAAAAATTAATTTTAAATAAGAATGCAAAATGCATTGAAAACCAATTTTAGATAAATATATTTTTTAGAATAAAACTTAACTTACTTTTATTCCATTCCTTGTAAAAACCAAAAAATGAATGTTAAAATATTATATTAAATATTTAGACAATAAATTTCATTAATAATATTAATCAAAAGATATTCATTTAATTTATTATGATAAAAACACAGTTTATATATAAAAACAGTGTTTAGAAATTTGTATTTTGAAGCCCAAAAATGAACTTATACAAAAATAAATTATATTGATGTCTCTTAAGTAATTAATTATATTATACATAATTAAAGGATACTTAAATTAATTTAATATAAAATTAAAAACATAATGGTACTTTTAATTGAATATAAATGACAATTTTTATAAAAAAACAATATTTTTCACTATTCACTATGAAATAAATCTTTTTAGAAAATTTCTAAAATTTCACCTTAAGATAATATTGACATGATTATTTAAAGAATAATATTCATTTAATTAGATAAAATTTCAAAAATAAATAGAAATTAATTATAATTTCTATGCACAAATTACTATAAAAACTATTATTGAAGAAAACATATTTTTGAAGCATACAATGACTTTAAAGAAAATTTTATACTTATTTACTATATATAAATAAAAATATTTTCATTATTTAAATACTTTTACTTATTTTTAATTTTTTGGTTATTACTATTCATACCTTCAATTTAATGTCAAGATTATAATGATCATATTTAAATAATATTATTCTTTTTTTTAATTTTGAAGTGGGCTTAAAGCTCAATATTTCATGTTATGCAACTTATTTAGCATTTTATTAATTTAAACTAAATTTTTTGAGGTGTTACATTCACCCCCATCAAGTAAATAAATTGTTCCCTCATAATTTTTTTCTTAATAATAAAAGGTATAAAATTTTAACACACCTTTCTTGAAAACACATGTCAGATAAAGGGATAACAAAACATCCTTTTAAAAGGGTAAGTGGGAAACCAAAAGTTTACCTTAAATAAAAAATAATATAGTTCTTAGGTAAGTATAAAATTAGTGGGAAGTGAAAATATGGACATGGATGAGAATGTTAATTTCCAAAGAATAATAGAGTGAGATAGAGAACGTAGTCAAGAGAAAGTTAATGAACACAAAATCATAAATTTGTGATAGGTGAAAAAAACCATAAATTACTTATAAAAAACTATAAAAAGATAAAAAATCATTTTCAAGATCTATTTTATAATATTTGAGGAAATATTTTAAAATATAATATGAGAAAATTATACTTACATGATTTATTTCTATTTCATTAATATTAGCTCAAACATTGGTTTAAATTCCATTATTTTTTCACTCTTATAACATCTCTTACTCTATGAAATGAATATTTAAATTGAAATATTCATGCTTAAATCACTAAAATTTTCTTTTAATGGGATATTGGATACATAAACCAATGACAATTCATTCCTTCATTCTATATATATTTACATAATCCATAATGATAAGCACATATTTCCAAAATGGATAAATATTCATACGAGTAAATAATACATTAATCTCTAAAATAATAATAATAACATCCAATGTTCATCTTAAAACATTTTAAAAATAATTAACCTTAAAAATAATCCAAGTATTCCTGATCAAATTCAAAACCCTAAAAAAATATGAAATATTTGATCACATATGTTTTTCATGACCAAATTTAACATTTATCCCCATATAATATAAAGTTACTCTTAATGTCACATATCAAACACATGAATACAATGATCATATATTCTCCTAATATTAGATAATAACCAAAATCACCATAAAAACTCTATAGAAACATAAATTCTTCCAAAAAAATTATATCTATCATTATTACATAAATAATATCCCATACGATCCAATATATTTTATAAAACAGAAAATGCAATAAACTTCTTAATAAAACACTTTGTCATCAAATTTCTAATCAATTTTAAGGTCACCAATACTATCTAATTTACTTATCAATATCAATAAGATATTTATCCAAACTAAACATTATTATCTCCATACTAAGCTTGTATTAAAGATTAATTTATCCCTAAATCATGTGTTTTCCAAAAAAAATCACCTTACCACTAAATCAATTTTCTTTATTATTATTATCATCCATCATATTCCTGCAAATCATTAATGAAAAAATACTTCAGAACAATCCTTATATATTTCATAAATCATATAAGTAGAATTCCTTGATAAAAAACTTCTACAACATAATTCTTGAATCCCAATATATAAACACTTTAATGATTCCACTTCTTTCTTAAACCTCTAACCAAGATTTACCATCTTCTTAATTAATACCTAATTTTTATAATATTAAATATGAATCACATATTAAGATAAATAAACCTTAATTTAATCATGTTTCTTACTTTTAATATAATAAATATTGTTAAAATAATTCATACCTTCAATATTTCATTTGTATTTATATTCATGATCAATAGTAAAACCTTTACTCATAAAACCTTATGAGTCATATTCTCGATCATTACCCCTAGGAAATATACTTGAATAATGCCCAAACTTTCCACTTTTAAAACATTAAACCATAGATGATACCTTAAAGAAATAATTATTTAAATCCATCGTGTTAACCTAACTATTTATTTTTTCCTAAAAATTTACAAATTTATGACCTTATTTACCACATATAAAACATTTTATAATTCCTTTCAAACATTTAACTAGTTTATTATTCCCACATTATCAAAAAATTGGAAGGTAAATCTTATTTCCTTCATATTATTCATGAATATACATTTGTATATTATTTGGTTTGCCCCGAAACATTCCTATATTTAAGTTGTGAATCATATTTTGAGACAGTTGGTCAGGAATAATAAAAAACGTTAAAATTTTATCTCTCATTTTATATTGTTTTTCATGAGTAAAATAATTTCATTGTATGTAAAATTAATCATAAACATGGTTCCTTCTACTTCCATCTATTTACTAAAACGAAAAATCATATAATAAGAAACAATAATCATAGTCACAAATTATACAATCATGATAATCATTTATAGGATATTTAAATCTTGACACCATCTTTGAAATATATAAAACCATAGGTATAACCTAGGTTATATATAGTCATTATATACTCAAATCCTTCATAATTTCCCATAAATTAAATTTTAATTAACCCAATAATATCCCTAGAGAGTCGTTATCTAGGTGTGAAGTATTATTCCCACTCGTCATGTATCGAGGATGATAGAGTTAATATATATTCCACTCCATTTATAGATTTTACCTCTAATTGAATCTATTCCACATCCATATCTACATGATATTATCCAGATAGGAGTTTATATTCTAGGAAAACTACATTCCTTTGTTTACCATAACTTAGGATGTTCTTAGATACTTAATCTTATCGTAAGGGTTCTCACTAATGCTTTATCATCATTTTTTCCAAAAGTAAATAAACATGGATTTGATACCAAATTTAAGTACCCAAATTTTTCATTCATAAATATTACATGATAATATATAGATATTAATTACATAACATTATGATCCACACCATAATCATAAAGGTTTAGTTTCTTTACAAACTTGGATACATGAAAAACTAGTACATAAAATTTAAATAATCTCCAACAATACTCTTCAAAACTAGAACCCTTCTTAGACAAACCATACATAAAAAAACTTATTTACTAGAGGAAGTAAATTATAATAATTGGTGTACTCATATGATTAGTAAGAATAAACATACAAGATACTAATAAATGATCATAATAGAGAATAAGATAAGAATATGGGTATGAGAAAGTTATCAAAACTTATAATAATAAAACCCAATAATTCAAATATCATTAATAATGAATAAATAAATAAGGTTTTGTCAAAAAAATATATAAGATATAAGAGTGTGGAATGATCAATAATCAATCATGATCTATACGATCACATCATAAGAATAAGACATAAGTTTTTTGAATTCACATAAGTATAGAATATATCTTCATTAGTCAAGGTTCACTCCCAAGACTATCATTGTTGAAAAATTTCTATAATTGAAATTCATACATGGTATTTTCAATATAATAATAGGTGTAAATTCCATCAGGTTATCTTTATATTATTTTATTAATTTATTAACCATTTATTATCTTAGAATTTTTTCAACTCTATTATCATTACCCAATGCATTAGAGGGATATAACGAACCCACGCATCCTTGGTTTATAATATTACCACCTACCCCAGGTATATAATGTAATCAATTATCCTTGGTTTAACCTCCCACTACATAATATAATACATTTATATATATCCCACAAGATCATGAAAAAATTTATCATCACATCAAATATTAACCTATGGAAAAGAGAATGGATTTTATCAATATTTTACCATCATAATAATAAAATATATAGATAAAGATAAAATATTTAATGATTGGATCATATGACTAGTAAATCATAAGAAACATCAAAGGATGATGTTATAGCTTAAAATATAGTTAATAATTCACTGAAATATTTCTTGAGGAAAATAACCTTTTGATTTTTAAATAACATATTTAAAAACTAAAAATTTTACAAAATAGTATTGAAAATTTTTATTTTAAAAGAACCATGGATACTTATTAAGTAAGTTTTAAAACAAATAAGACATTATTTTGGTAAAATACACTCATTTAGTGAACATAAAAATAAAAATTATTTTCACTTTTTTAGTAAAAAGTTAGAAATACCTTGTTCATAAAATGATAAGAAAATTCCTTTAATACATTTATATATAAATTTAAAAAAATTTAAAAATTAATTTAATATATATTTGGATAATATTAAAATATTATGAAAAACATTTTATGGATAATATGTACATGGAAGATAATAGTATTGACTGAAGAGGAAAAAAGGTCGATTTTCCTTTAAAATGTTCCTTCAAACTTTTGAGATCATAAAGGGAGTAAAATGAAATAAAAACATTTAATATCAATAAATAACCATAGGATAATAAAATAAATAATATTTGGGAGAGATTAATCATATAATTTCATCATCATAAATTAAACATAAACAATCCTAGTGAAAAATAAGATCATAACAAAAAACACATACCACTTTGATACCTTTTGAATCATAACCCCCATGAATGTAATAACATCAAATGAAAATTTAAATAAAATAAATATAAAATATATTAATTTGATAATATATGAAATGGGAATTATATATACCAAATTAATGAAACATGTGGTTAATATGGAATATGTCTCATAGAAATTAGTCTGAGACGGGAAACCCTTACCACTTTGGTAACTTTCAAAACAAACCCCCATGGATGAAATAATTTGAGTTGTAACTTAAAATTTAATTAATTAATAAGTATCAATTACATATCATGTAAAATTATTAGTATATGTACCTCATAATCATAAATAGGTGCATAAAATTAAATGTGTCTCAACAAAAAAATTGAGATGAAGAACCCATACCACTTTACAATCTTTTGAATCAAAGGACATGTAAATGAATTACATGATACGGATCTTAAAACCCAATTAATTTCATTAATATATGAAAATACATTCATTAATAATTAATCTCACCACATAAAATAGATTATTAATCACAATATCAAACATCTCTCATGAATTTCAAAATGATACAGAGAAACCCTTACCTCAAGTCCATATTGCTTTGTTAGTGATCCATCCTCCTATATAATAAATTTCTAATTATAATAATTCTATAAAATAATTATATAAAAATTTAATATAATATTTGATCTATTTATAACATTTCAATATGATTTTATTACCAATTCTCTATTAATGTTGTCATTTTGGGTGTTAACTACTTCGTTTCTCATGTGTGTTTTGGATCAACAATTATTATCCTTGCACTTTGATGATATATCCATCATCAAGAAAAATTAATAATAATATAAATATCAAATATATTCATTATATACATATTTTGAACAATTCATATAATGGAAGGATGAATAATTAATTACATCACTTTGTGGAGATGGTAATCTATACGAACACACGAGTGATGTTTTCACATTTTGATGGATGGTATGAGAGAAAGGTAAATTATAATTCACCTTTACAAAATCATTATTATATAATAAATAAATTGACCCAAGATTAACATACATGTATATTAAATCGTTTTAGATGAATATTCACTATAATATAAAAGTATATTCCTGAAGACCGTAATAGTTTAGTGTCTTTGGACACATAGAACAAAATATTCTAACTTGGTGAAAGATCTTAAATGTTTCTCATAAAGATATTCCTCTTTAGAAACCCTAATCAAAACCCTTATTCATAACCTAGGAAAATGAAAAATAATAAAGGGTGATCACATATGCTCATCAAGGGTAAATAAAATAGACATGTAAGTATAACAAAAGTATACGGGTGTGAAAACATAAGAATAACATCTAGAGATCATACCCTACATATCATAGATCATATACATGAGTCTTGGCATAATGATTTTTAGTTTATAAAACATGAATCATATGTTAATTAAAATCATAATCCATTATATAATAATATAATAATAATATATGGAATTAGGGAAGACACATAATCATATAAAATCATTCCCTATAAGTCAAGGAATAATGAAAAAACTTATCAGGGAACTTCATGGGGGATGCACCTATTAGGCTGGACACACCAACATACCTGATCATATCCCTTTCCATATAGTATAATTTTTTCACTCCCCAAACCATATTAGTAGTCATGGTTCACTCCCAAGACCATCTTAATAGACAAGGTTCACTCCCAAGAACATTTTATAAGTCGAGGTTCAATCCCAAGACCATCTTAGTAGTCATGGTTCCCTCCTAAGACCATATTAGCAGACAATGTCCTTTACTAAACTGAGTTCAATTCCTATCATATCCATGTATATATAATGAGATATAAATCATTACCCATTTCATTGGAGATCAATAATGGGCTTACCCAAAACAATCTATGCTGCCCCATCATATATGCTGCAATGGGCTTACCCGATGATATCTGGGATGCCCTACTAAATAAACTATATCCATGAACCAAAAAATGAATAAATTAAAAATAATTTTCATATGATAATTAAACTCATAAAAATATTTATTCTTTCATAACTTGATTAACCCATGGAAAATAAATAAAGTTCACGTCAATCTCTTTGAAATGTGATTAGTCAATTAAAAAAGAAATGGGTTTCATAATAATCTCTTTGAATCATGATTAACCCATGGAAAAGAAACGGCTTCCATAAACATCATGCAATAAAAACATAAACCATTTAGATAATAAATGTAAATATTATCTTTGGATCATATCCCAATTAAATCATAAAATATATCAAAATACATAATCTTAGATGGAGAAGGATTTTGAAAGATCACTTGGAACATAACATTTCTATGAAAAATCACTTCTTAAAACATATAAAATATTTGAAATAATTTTATTTGAAAAATTATAAAGGAATTATTAAAATTAATTTTAAAAAAATCATGAAGAAAATATCTTTTCCACTTTGAAAATCATTTTTTTAAACAAAAAACATTTTGAAAATCATTTCCTTTGAAAATAAACTTGAAAAATTATAACGAAAGATTTGAAAAAATAAAATTTTTAGAAATATTTTTTATGAAATAATGTTACATGAAAATGAGATTAAAAGTCCATTTAAAATATTTTTAAAATATTTTTCGAAAATATTTTCTTGAAAGAACACATATTTTTGACCAAATAGAGAGATATGGTCATATTTTATTAAAAATATTTTATTAATTATTTTAAGTACCAAAGAGAGGAAAAATGGTAAAAATACAATAAGATATCATGAATTATCTGTGGAAAATAAATATAGTGATATTTCTTGAGAGATGGATCATAATATTTCATCAATGGAAACGTGATCATAAACAATCCCTATAACTATGAGATTGTAACAATAAACTCTTACAACATCAGTAAATTTGAATCATAATACCAATGAGAGAATGATTTTAAAATATGATGAAAATGTCATAAAAATAATTATATTAATGATAAAGCATGTAAAATGGTAGTATATACACCTTATAAAGGAACATAGGTTCATAACATAACATGTGTCTCAAAGAAGGAAAGATAAGACAAAATTACTTTACCGATTTAGTAAATTTTGAACCATAAACCACATGATTGAGAGATAATAAAAAAGATATTTAAATACACATAAATTTAATGGTAGTATTTACATAATAAATTCTTGTGTATTTTATTCACCACAAAAAAATTAATGAGTGGTTATTAATGCATAATTCTCAAAGAAATAAAACTGAGACTAGAAATCTTCAAAATACTTGAGTAACTTTTAAATCGTTAGATCCATGAAATAATAACATAAATTGAAACATTTAATATTTTAAATAAATAAAATTCATGACATAACATTTCGTAGGTAAGTAAAAAAACCACACAGCAATAATAAGTGGGCAATATAGCATATATCTCACAGAAATCAAAGTGAGACGAGAAAACCCTTACCTTAAGTTATTTATTTCTTTATACATGATCAATCCTACTATATAATAAATATAAGTTTATTATACATATAAAAAGAACCATATTATTATATATCATAACAGATATTATTTTTATGACTTTTTATTACCTTATTATTAACAATATCATGTTAAAGTTGCGTTTTAGGTTATAACTGCTTCGTTTTTCGTCTATGTTTTGACATGTTATAATTGATCTGTTTACTTAGATATTGGTTTAATTATTAAAATAATGGAAAAAATGGTATAAATATCATATTTTTTATTATATAATTATTTATAATAATATATAAATTATATGAATATGAAATGAAATACACCGTTCATGGATACGGTAGGCCCAATAAACTCTTGAACACTGTTTATATTTTCTTGTCGTATTTTTAATGAAATAAAAGTAAATAATATGTGTATATATATATATATTATAAATCTTGTAGAATTATTAATTCATAAATATAATATATTTTTATTAAACACATCCTTAATACATTCCATGTAAATCATGAATGAGTCACATCGCTTTGAGGAGACAGTAGTCCACACATCCACAAACGAAGTTATCATATTCCCACAAAATGTAAAGAATGAATTTATGTGCTATATAGTAATTACAAAAGCATAAATACATCATTTATATCATATAAAATAGTAATTAAATCATTATTCTCAACCTTTAAGGGTGGAAATGGAAGAATGAACTACAATGGTTCGCAGGTGGTAGTCCGCCATACATATGAATGATGATTTCATATCCCATTTGATGGAAGTGTGTGTGACTGTAGGGAAAAAGATAAACATAACATAATATATTTATATTTATGATACTAATTTTATAATATAATCATGGAATATAAATAATTTAGGAAGTGTAGAATGAAATAAAACAAAAATTCTCAGGGAAGGATATTACCTCTTCTTTGTGTCACTTATTTTGGTTTTCACCAAATGGATTCCTTGGTTGAATTTATGCCTAAATTGAGGCCTCTTGGATGAAGGTGGAAAATTTTGAATGATTTTTGGGAATTTTTTTCTAATACAAAGGAACCCATAGGTGTGAATAAGTGCGGGGGTGAGTTCCCTTGTATAATGGAGAAGGAGTGGCATTATTATAAATATAGAAAGGTAAACACTATTTAGAGGTCTCCCTTACATCATATGCCTCCATTAATGGTTAAGTATTGAGAAAAGGAAGGATATGGTCAAAATATTTTCATCTAATGGATTTTTTACATGTATCTAGGTTATTTGGCCCCTAAACATAATGTTTAACCACTAAGTAAACTCGTTTTTACCTTAATCATTGTAATTAATTTTAATTACGTTCACTAATATTATTGGTCAATAACTAAGTTAAAATTAATATAAATTATAAATTATTTTGAATAAAATTAGGTAATCCATTTTCTAAATTCTAAACAGAGAATTTTTATAAATTAATTAAAAATTAATCCTCAGACAGGATGAGAAAATGGGTTTTTAAGGAGAAAAAGTTCAAAATATTGAAATGTTTTTATATCCAATTTCACTGTGAAATTGGTTACAATCACATAAATTAGATATATTTATTTATTATTGATCTGTTTATTCTATAAAACCAAAATAAAATATAATTTAATTATATAAATAAATTTCACAGAAAATAATTTTTCAATTAAAATCTATTGCTTTTTCACTTTTCATCAATAAATAAAACTTTTCTGAAAAATACCAAAAATTTATCCAGTGTAAATTTTTATATTACACTTTTAAAAAATTAAGTTTATTATTTAGAATAATTTTTTTAAATTTTTTAAAAATTATATTTAAAATAGGTGTGCAGTTAAAAGGCAGTAAAATTAATTTTTAGAAAAATATATATCTTTATGCATAAATTTTGTTTTATTATTATCTATTATCTAAAAACAGATAATATTAATGATAAATAGTTGCTTTAATACAATATATATATATATATATATAATTAAAATAATTTATTAAAAGTTTTTTAATTAATTTATTTAGGTAAAAGGTGTTTGATTTCATAAATATTATTTTCCAACAAAGGATTTCCTATATTATCAAAAGGATTTTATTTTAATTTATAGTTAATTAGTCACAAAATAATTATTCTTACATAAATTTTTAAACCATTTTTTCGTAATTTAATTAATCTTATTAATAACCACCATTCCAATGGCTATGTGACAACTATAATAATATTAAAATAACAATATTAATTGTACATTGTAGTTTGGTAAAACTAGGTCTTGCTTATAATGCAAGCTATATAAGAAACTTGACAATGTGTGTAACATAATAAAAAATTATTTTTTCATGTACCCAAATCTAATATAATTGTTTCCAGTAGTGCATGCTCAACATGGTGTTGCACGCAAATCAAGAATTACTGGGTTCTTTTATACAACACAATCTATATTTAGTGTTATGTGAAATGAAAATAATTAAAAAATTAAATTAATTCAAAAAAGTTCACAAAATATCAGGCTGTTAAAATAAATATAATATATATTCATTAAATCTATCCTTATTACCGTCCAAATAAAATGTAAAAGAAAAATGAATCAGAGCTCTTCATAGAGGTGTCAGTCCACACATATGCATGAATGATATAATCATTTTTCAACGGATAGGATGATAAAAAGGTAGATAATATCTTATAATTATAGAAGAATAATTGTGTCATAAATATAATATATAAATATTAAATCCATCATAATAAGCAATAATTAATTATGGTGATGTAAAATGAATCATAACGTTGCGTGGAGGTGGTATTCCACACGTACGAACGAGCGATACATTCATATCTCATTTGATGGAGAGGAATTGGGGAAAGGTTGTATAATAATAATAATAATAACATATAATTATATTTATGATATTATATTTTTTATAGATAAAACAATATTATATAAGGTTGAAGAAGAAATAAAATTTAGAGAGCTCGGTTTAGATTTATACCTCTTCATTAAGAGACCTATTTTGGGATACACCTTAAGAGTTAGATGATTGGTTTTAAGAGAATACTAGAAGATATAGGATAAATGGAAGGAATATAGGATGGTTTTTGAGAAGGTATTTTTTGGATATAGAAGGATAAAATTGTTTGAATAAGGTAGGATAAAAGGTTCCCTTTTGTTGGTGAGGGGAAGGATGCGCATGAGATTTCTTAAAATATTTCAATGATATATGGTCACTTTCTTGTTAAAGTGGATTCAAATACACATGGATTCAAATTTATGATTAGATATTGTTTAAATATATTCAAATAATTTTTTTTGATAATTTTGAGTAGTAATATTACCCTTATCTCATGGTTTAATCCCCCAGTGAACCCAATTTAACATAAACCACGATAACAATTTTTTTTTAATTTTTATTATTTATTATTGATAAAATTTGAGTTAAACCTTTTAAATATTATTAATTATGATTATTTAAAATTATATAATCCCTTTTACTAGATTTAGATTCTAGAATTAAAATATTTTAATTTTAAATATGCGTGAAAAACCCAACAAAAACTCGTTTAAAAAAATGGATTTTATGTATGAAACTTAATTTAATTCTATTAAATGATGTGTAAAAACCATAAAAAGAATGTTAGAATATAATATTTAAAACATAATCTATAAATTTCTTCAAAACCCTTAATCAAAAGAGATTAATTTAATTTATTTACATAAGAACACATTACGTGCATAAAAACGGATTACAAAAAAATGTGCTTTTATGACAAAAAACTTATACCAAAATTAAGTATATTGGTAATTACTATATAATTAATTATTTGATTTCTAATTAAATGATATATTTGTTAATTTAAGATGAAATTTATAATAAAATGGAATTTTTACATTAAAATAAACAACACTTTATACAAAAAAACATATTTTTCCCCATTCACTAATTTTTTTTAC
This sequence comes from Viscum album, assembly GCA_963277665.1. Classification (NCBI taxonomy): domain Eukaryota; kingdom Viridiplantae; phylum Streptophyta; class Magnoliopsida; order Santalales; family Viscaceae; genus Viscum; species Viscum album. Next base: position 279,410,720 of record OY728165.1, on the reverse strand, counting down.
AAAATCCGAAAAATTCACCCTAGATAATGTTTAAAAAATTATTTAAAAATTGATATTAATTTCCTCACATGAAATTTATAAAAAATGTATAAATTAATTTTAATTTTGGCACACAAAATTCAATAAAACCTACTATTTATGAAAGAATTTTTTTGGATCGTAAACAAAATTTACTAAAAATAGAGTACTTGTGTATCAATAAATAAATTATTATTATTTAAAAATGTTAAATTTATTTTTTATATCATGGTTATTACTATTAATAACTTCTTAAATAATGAATAAGTTATAACAATCATACTTAAATAATATTATTCTTATAGTATATCATAATTCACATAAAGATCAGTGTTGCGTGTTAAGAAAGCTATTAAGAATTTTATTAATTTAAAATATTTTTTTTGGATTTTACAGTGATTCACCTAAATATCCACAAAATCTTTTTAAGTACACCATTCCATTCTTAGTGCTTCCAGAACCAGTACATAATCAATATAATGCTCAAAAATTAATATACGTCAAAATAGGATGTGATAGTAGTGTTATTTATAAATTAGAATATAAATATAAATACTTATTTTCATATATTTCGATATTAAAAATTAATTTTATAAATAGATATTTAAACATTTTTATATGTAAAATATATTATTCATATAGAAATAAACATTTTTTATAAATTTTATTTAAAGTAATTATTAATTTTATTTACCTTAAAAACATGTGAGTATATATTTACCTATACATAAAAATTTATGTATAATTTTTACATTTGATTAAATTTGTGTGTGTATAAATAAATAAATATATTAGAAAAGTACAGGGATGCACATGTTTTTCATGCAAATTTATTGATAATTATTTAAATTAAATTTAATATTTTTAATTGTTTTCACCATGTAATTAAATAAATTGTAAAAATATGGGTAATTTTCAATTAAATAATTAATTTGAAGAAAAATGAGGAGAATTTTTAATTTAAATAAATTATGAAAATCTGATTTTTTTACCCTTACGCATGGAATAGGGGTTGTGTAAGAGTAAAATGTACTTTAACATTGTAAGGGTGTAATTATTTAGAGATATTTAATGGTAGACATGGATTTTACTGGCTTTATAAAGGTAGAGGGTGATATATAAATGTAGAGGAAGCACTATGTAAGGGTAACCCATGCATTTCACTAGCTATGTAAGGGTAAGGATTCACTATGTAATGGTATGTAAAGTAATAAATATAGGTAGTAACTATGATATACACGCTATGTAAGGGTAACCAATAAATTTTAGTGCTGTGTAAAGTTAATGATTTAGTTTCATCAAGGCACTCTTAGTTTTTTAAACGTTAGGTAAAATTAAATTTAATTCTTGGATGGAGAACCCATGGTTTCTTAATGTCACATCAGGGTAACCCAAGTCTTTCAAAATGTTATGTAAGTGTAACACTTTGATTTTTTTTAGTTTTGTAAAGTTCATCCAAAAGGTTCTTAAGGGTAAACAAGAATACATTATGTTATTACACCACTCCAAACACCATAGATGATCATTGAGAGCTTAGATTGACCCAATGTGAGGCTACAATGAAGATGGAGATTCTATGCATGAATAAGGGAGCCACTGTTGAAGCCCTAATATAACAAATGATGATTTCACACCATGAAAGAAATTCAAAAAATTATTCTTTGAGCATTAAGAATATCTTAAGATGATCATGGTACATTAAAGCTTTGAATGAACTTAAAAAATGTGAGAAAATATGAAACAACATGTTTCTATACATGAATAAACATTTATGATGTGAATATATAGTCCATACTAAATTTACACACGAGCCTTGTCAGATTTGAGGAATACCATAACCCTAGGGATTTATCTTTTCTTGGATGAATTAAAGAAGGTTTTGAACATGGGTCTTTAGGGTTTGAAGATGATGACTTGGCTAAGATCAAGGGTTTTATTTTTATATTTAAGGATGGTTTGTGGTACTATAAGGAAGGGATTCAGACCGGCTTCAGGTGAAGCTATTGGGATCAGAGACTGCTTCTTCTATGTTTAGAATATGATATTTATTTTCTTACCCACTCATGGCTAGCATGATAGGATTATAAATTTTTCAAATCAACTACAATAATGAGGAATTAACATTATTTAGGTATTTTATGTTTTAATACAATTCGTTTAGGACTATGATTTATACTTCAGTTCTCAATTATCTTTATTTTCTATTCATGAATGATCATTGTGTGGTGGTATATAGAGTGACATAATTAATTAATTAACTAGTGTATGAACCTCACTATGACTATTGGGTGGGTTATTCTCTATGTTTAAACATGGTTTCGATTTTTACAATCATCAAGATAATTGAAGTACCATAAACATTGAGAAAATGGAAATTTGGTGATTTACTATTGATTACCATAACCATTGGATTAAACTAGACATGATTCTGACAACTCATGTTTTCTAATTCATGATTTTATTATTTAATTAATAATGAACAAACGTTTTTTATTGTTGATAATGTTTTCTCTTTTCTTGATTTTTAATAGAATCGTCATCATTCTATCTTCAATTTAAGTAGTTTAGATTTATTTTTCAACATAATTTAAGTCTATTTTATTAAATTAATTTATTATCCCAACCTATATCTATAGATTTTACCTAAAACATACACATCTTATACTAATTTTTATTTTAGTTAGTTTTTTATTTTGTGTTTTTAAATTTCTAATTTAGAAATCACCATTTGAATTAATGACACCATTACAGATATCAATTTTTTGGAGCTGTTAATAAGGATATGTGCATAGAATATTTTTAATTTTAAAATAGATGGAAATTATTTTCTCATCCCTTTCTATTTCTTGATTTTATATTAGGTTTTTTCATTTATTATTTTCATTTATTTTATGCACTTTGTTTTTTTGTGGTGATGGTAGGGAAACAATGTGTGTTGAATACAAAAGATAGATTCTCCATCCTCTTGAGGGATCTTGAACATAAAGTTTTTGATATTAAAAAGATGAATAGTTAAATATAAATGTTCCCAAAACTGTACTCAAGCAAGGTAGAAGTGTTACCCCATTACCTAGAACAAAAATTCAAAGCGACACATCAGGAGCATGAAATAATGGTCAATGAAGTAGAGGTAAGTACCACTTTTGTAGTTTATTTTATTCCTATAGTTGATCCCTTCAACATTTTATATATCAAATGATGGAGAAAGAAATATTTATTTATATCTTAAGTAGTGAAATGAAAAATTTAGAGGATATTAGTGAGAATATGAACAATAAGTGGAAGAATTGTCCTCGACTACAAAGTTTTTACATAGATTTCTTGCATAACTAGAATCACAACCATAATAAGAAGGAATTGAAGAAAATAGGATGAAATATATAATAGAATTTCATTAAGATATAACAGTGTCCCAAATATTATAATCATAACTATTATCACTCTACACTAACTATGAATAAGAACATGTAGTATAAGTAGATCAAGACAAATAGAAACCCGAAGACAAATAGAAGTTAGTTGTGGAACCCGAAGTGATCATTACATAATTTCAGCAATAGAAACCAGAATTTAAAGACAAATAAAAACTCCACCAAGTTTAGATAGGTATATAATTATTTCTAATTACCATTAAAATATCCAAACTTTGGGAAAATATCTTTAATTTCACACCTAATTTATTACGGAGGAGACGAGTTGAGTTGAATTCACGCCAAAGTCAAAATTGGGTCAACATGAGATAGTTAACATTATAACACACTCTAATCAGATAACCCAAATATGGTTAAGCTAAATTGCCATAATAAAAAAATAGTATCTTCTAAGAGGCAACTCAATCTTTTATTTGTTTCCAGGACCTTAGTTTTATTGCTTTCCTGCAAATTAATTTTATTTAGTTTCAATTACTCTTGTTCTATTTGATATTTAATGAAATGGTATTTGTGATTTTTTAAGGGATTATATTTTATAGGGCCATAATTATAGAAAAAAACATCATAGTTTCAAGTTCATGAAGAAAGTAGGAAGAGTAGAGATTCATTATAAACGGGAGTTAATTCTTAAATTCATTATCTTTTGACTCCTTTTTTTAAATCTTCTTTGAGATTAAAAATAATTTTTTCACGCCCACACTTAATTTTTTTTCGTTACTTTCCCTATCTAATAGAGATTAATTTATTAGGAATATCATGATTCCATATTCTATAATTCAGTGATAATGATATTGAATGAGTAATATGGATAATTTAATGATTATACTGAAGCATGGGTTGTTAATTTTGATGAATCAATATTAGATAGGATTGGTTGATTGTTTTAAATAAAATCTCCCTACCATTTTCATGCATTGAATTTATGAAATTTATATGGATAGTTTTTTTATTTTTATCTATTCCATGAGTGATTGTCTAAAATTTTATGTTCGTTTTATGTAAGTATTTCTAGACATAATACTTTCTATTTCTATCATGATCATATTTCGTGAGAGAACTTGGGGCATTCCGCCTACAAAAACTCGCATTGGAACTTATTAAATAAATGACTCTGCGAATTGAAATTTAATATTATTAAGGAATTTTTTTTGATTTAGCCCTTATCCTTGAGACCCCATTTTTCATTAATTCTTTTTCATCTCAAATTAACATGGAATGAATTTGTTTGGAATGATCCAAATTATAATCCAATATTTCCAATTTCTACCATACTCTTCCTATTTTTCATGATATTTTAAAGTTGAATTTTTGGGGCGAGGGAAGTCTTGGTATATGTAATACACTATACTGTACAGAATAATTGGGGGGGATATATTTTTTACTGGTAAAGGATCATGATTCATTCATTTTAAATTTATTGTTTCCCTTCTTGAAAAAAATTAAAATAATGAAAATGTAAAAAATGGGTTGTGACCTAGGAGAATTAAAAATAACCATTGTTGGACTGGTGATTTTATCATATGAGGTTAATTGGTAGATGTGAGATTTAATCTAAGCCCAAATTTTTTTAAAGTAAAAAAATTGAAAAATTATTTTGAAAAAAATAGTAAAAAGGTAAATAAATTTCATGATGATGAAATTATTTTATTATGATTTCATTTCTCATGGACATACATTGAGTTCTGGGGTGTAAGAGTTGTCACTTTTAAGGGATGATTTCCAATAAGATTTTAGTTTTGATAACATGCACTATGATTTAGAGTTAACCTCTTCTTTGATCCTTAAATGTTTTGAACATAAATCCATACCATCCTTAATTCTCAAATCCATTTTTATATTTATTGGAAATCCCTCAAGATTTGTTTTGTGATTTTTCCTTCACAATGTGGATAATGTATATCCTATGTAAGATTATGAAAAAGCATCGTGTACTCATGGTATTATTATAAATTTATATGTATATATACCATAAGTGAATATAAAAGGAAAAAATTAGGGTTTGGTAGATAATAACTTGACATGTTTAATAATAATGAATTAAAAATCTTGAAGGGATAGCAGGGGAATACCCATCATTTATAATGGGAAAAACATAAATTCTTTGGATAATTTATAATTTTAAAAAGTGTGATGTTAAATTGATATTTTATGTGAATCTTGAAAATATGGTGTACCATTTATCTTTACGTAATTTAATTAATTTAAATTTTAAATATTGGTAGCATTGATTCCCTATGAAATTTATTATCAATATTTAATGCTTTAAGAAAATCCTAGTTTAAGTGTGGGGTTGTTTGATGGAAATACTTTTCATGATTTTTTTTACATTTGTTTTTAATTGATATTAATGCTTTTAATAATTTTCCCCATGTGATAAAATGAATTATTTAAATTTGGGTGATTTTATATTTGATAAAAAATGAGTAAAATTCTTAATTTGAAGAAATTATGAAAATTTTAAAATTTTGTTTACCCTTACACATGGACTATGCGATGTGTAAAGGTAAAATTTACTTTACCATTACACATGAGTTTTTTAGGAGATATATAAGGGTATCAATAGATTCCACTAGATATGTAATGGTAGTGGGCACTAAATAAAGGAAGATGGAACACTATGTAAGGGAAACCCACACATTTCACTGGGTACGTAAGGGTAAGTTCATGCCATGTAAGGGTAAGTCAAGCACTGTATAAGGGTAAGAACTATGCCAAACATGCTATGTCAGGGTTACCAATACATTTCAGTGTTGTTTAAAGGTAATGATTGAGTTGTGGAAAGGTACCCTTAGTTTTTTTAAAGGAAACATAATTTTAAAATCAATTCACACAATGGTAACATGTGGTTTCCAAATATCATGTATGGGTAACCCAATTCTTTCAAAATGATGTGTAATGTAAACACATTTATTTAATAGGTTATATAATGGTTAAGAAAGGGTGTGTAAGGGTAAATAAGAAGCCAAAATTATACTAGGCCAATAAAATCACCATGGATAATCATCGACATTCTGACTTAGCCCGTTGTGAGGCTATAATGAAGATGGAGAATTAATGCCTAAATAAGGGGTCCACTATCAAATACCATACATGAAGAAGGATGATTCCATACAATGAAATTAGTTTCCAACATGATTCTTCAAGTATTAAGAATCACTTAAGAGGATCCCAGTACATTCACTCTTTGAATAAACAGTCATTATGTGATAAAATTTAAAAGTCTATGATTCAATTAATGAATAAAGATTTATGATATGAATACACATTAAAGAGAAAATTTAAAAATGATCCATGAAATATTTTAGGCGATCATGACCTGAGAGATTTGGCTCAGATTGAAAAATTTGAAGAGGTATTCGAATACAAGACTTTATAGTCGGAAGATGATGAATTTATTGAGCTCGAGTGTTTTATTTTCCTATTTAAGGAGGGGTTATGCTGCTACCAAGGAGGGATCCAAACCAGCTGGAGGTGTTGTTGTTGGGATCATAGGATGGAGTTTCTAAAATTAGAATAAGATTCTTATTTTCCTATGCTCTCATGGATAGAATGGGGAGGGTATATTTTGTGAAAATAAACTACGATGAAGGGTGATTGATTTTATTTAGGTATATTATGTTTAAACGCAATTCATTTTTGTCTTTGGTTTCTACTTAAATTCTCAATTGTCTTATTTTTCTTTTCATGCATGACCATTATGTGATGATTGAGGGAGTGATATAATCAGTGCATTGAATAGTGGATGACCCACACCATGTGTAGCATTTTAAGATTTCAAAAGGAAAAACTATGTTCGATAACATACATGATATGTAATACCAAAGCTAAACAAAAAATGGAATCTTATTATTTAAATGTGACCATTATAACAAAGTCATTAAGTTGTCTAGAATGAATAGTATTAACCACATTATAAAATTTATAATGGTCATATTCATTTCTAATTGGTGAATTAATTCTTTATAAAAAATTAGTAATTTTTTAGTAAAGTCATTTTATTCTTCAAAAAATACATTTTATTCATAATTATTTTTATTTATTTTTATGGATGATTATTATAACTAATTTATGGAAATTTTAGAAAAAATATTTTTTAAAAAATAAATTTCATTTTTTAATTCAACGTGTCAAACTTATCGTTTGATGAATTTTTCAAAATTCTCTAAAAATATTGATTTTGTAAAAAATAGCGAAAAATAAAACAATTTATTGAATATTATATAATATTTTATAATATTTACTAGGTAAATTTTTATTTTGGTATAGTTTTAAAAATTTATTAGTTTATTTCTATTTTAATTAAATCAACTATTATTTTTTAATTTTATTTTATACTTGAATTTAGTATAATATCATTTAATATTTTATAAGGTAATTTTTCTGAAAAATGTTTTTCATTGCATTTTTTCAGGTTTATTTTAAATTAAATTATACAACTTCTATGTTTTGAATTCGGAAAAATGGATTTTATATTTGGAATAAGTGTGTCCAAATTTAATAAATATTTCCCTTTTATTTGTGGACCATATGAATAGTGACCTTAGTAATTTTTATTACCATGATAAAGAGATAATCAGGTAATTTCTATTACAAATAAAATGATAAGAAGGATAAAATGGACCAAAAACTTACCTAAATCTTATTTTACGAGTATATCTCGACCATAATCATATAATTTTATAATCTATTACCTTTTGGATCTAATTTTATAAGATAATGACCTTTATAATATTTTATTTAAAAAAAATGTCAAACATGTCACACTCTATTTTTATAAGTGTTATATTTTAAATATAGTGTTATAAAAAGGATATATTAAACTATAAATTTTATTTTAAAATATAAAATATTTATCTTTATAATGGTAATTTATTTTTAATTTTTATGGAAGAAATAATTTCCTTCAATAATTTCACAATATTGATGCAATAATTATTCAATTAATAGAAATATCAAATAAATGATATTAAGAATATTAATATACATATAATTTGAGATAATTAATGTGATACATGAAATTTATGGACTAAATTTACATGTTATGGATATAATAAAATAGTTTATTTCAATTATAAGTGTTATCTTGATATTATTAAATTCAAAGTAATGAATAGTTCTAAAATTGACATTATGGATATTTTATAGTAAAAAATATTAAATTTAATGATATAAAATTACTAAAAGTATCAAATTATGACTTTTGATTATAATAAGGTTAAAAATATAAACCATGGTCCATTTATGGGTCTTTTTTATTTTATAGTTACTATATTAACCTATAGAGTTTAAAAATACATGCTGTCATGGTAAGAAATAAAGGGGATAAAGAAGGGGTAAAATCAAAAGATAAGGGCAGAAATAAAGTCATTAATTTTATAATGTTTATGTTATGAGGTTATTTTAACCTATAATTATCTTATCTTTCAAATATCTAACATTTTTTCCATTTTATTTAAAATTAATTTATATTAATTTAATATTTTGAGAAATGATAGGAGTGCCCCTCTCCTCTCTTATAAAAGGGAAACTACTCTTATCATTTATTCACACATAAATCCCCTTTTAGTTTATAAAATAACTAAACAAATAACTTATTATAATATATCCCCACATTTTATAAGTATTGGTTTTGGTAGAATACCAAACTTATAGGGCTTAAGGTGCTAATCAAAGGAGGTATTCTAAATAAGAGGAATAGTTTTCAACTATACATTTTAGTTTTGTTTCTTCTTTCAAATCCTTAAAATCTTATTAAAACATGATTAAATACATCATATAGTATAATCCATATACTTAGATATTATTATGTTTATGTAATGACCCATATCCATCTCATCCTCCATCAAATGGTAAAATAATTCATCATTCGTGTGTATGGAGGACTACCTCCTCATGAACTGATGTGATTCATTTTCCATCATTGTCTCTAAATAATGGTTATAATGATGAAATTAATGTTCATATATGATATTTAGGACAAATGTATCATTATTAAATGATAATACACAAATTAAATTCTTACCTTTTAATGCAAAGATAAATGATAACATCGTTCGTGCGTACATGTGGATTTCCACCTCCATAAAGCATTGTGATTTTTTTCATCACCACACCACATGGATGATATATATATATATATAATTACATTTAAATAATTAATATAATATATATAATATTATGATGATTTTTTAAATATAAAATAATTCTTACCTTTTTTCCATAATGATAATTGAAAAAATGGAAATGTTAATCATACATACGTACGACATACCGTCACCATAATTGTAACGTTGTTCATTTTACATAACCATATATAATGGTTGAATTTTAAAGCATAATTTATAGATAAAAATAATGGTTATTTCATTATTATTATTTTTTAGATGATGTAATAATAACATCGTTGACCATAGTCAACCAACAAAAGTAATTTTGGTGTTAAGTACCAAATATCATCAAAACATTTGACTTGAACATAAGTGATTAAATAATTATATATAACATGATTATAAGAGATATAAAATTATGAATAAACATGAAAATTTGATTAGTAAATTATAATATTAACATAATTTTATTATTCATGAAGAAAAATAAGAAATGTGACATGTCAAAATCGAGGTAAGGGGATATATTTTAAAAAATATATTCTAAAAGATTCCCTCAAAACACTTTTTTTCTTCCATATCCATATATTTATTTTCAAAAAATTATATAAATATTATAGTTATTATTATTATTATTATTATATGATTGTTTAAATAATTTTTTCCCATGTTTTAATTATTATGAAATCATTTGAAATTATTCTTTTTATCAATTTCCAAACAACGTAATTTGTGAATTTTCCAAAAATAATAAATAATGAATGTTTTTTTAACTTTTATGGAATTATTGTATTTTTTTATATTCATGAATAATATTTTAATTGAATATTACTTTACAATATTACATGTTTATTTTCAAAAAAATGTTTTCCATTGTATGTGCACAATTTTCTTTTTTAAATAATTGATTTTCTCAAAGAATGTTTTATGACACTAGTATTCCTGTTTTATAATTATTTTATGGTTCTTGGTAATTTTTTAGGATAATGAGTAGCTTTATTATAAACCAATGTAGGGTGGGTCCATTATATCCTGTCAATTCATTGGGTATGCTTATATTGGAAGTTGACCATGATGGTTATTATAAATCTAACTACAATTGTTACTCTAAGTATAACCATGAGGGGTATTTTGAGTATAATCAATAGGGTTATTTCTTTTTTATCCATGAGGGTTACACAATAAGTATGTATTATTAAAAAATGATTCCCCAACTTACCTATATGATTCATTTGTTCTTGATATGTTTTTAAATAAATCTCATGTCTTCACAAAGTATGTTGTTGAGTTTATACTCAAAGGAATGTATATATATTTGTTTAGTGTGAAATGTATAACTTTGTGAAAATGTTTTGAAGTGTTTATCATGTTTTCAATGAAATATTTATGGGTTTTATTTTGTCATTAATATTTTTATGAAATTTTCTATGTAAAATTGTTGGTAAAAAAGGTGATTTATTGATTTGGAAACAATTTATTTTGAGAATAATGTTCATTTTGAAAAAGAAAAACATTTATAAGTATTCATGGACTAACAATTTCATTCATTATTTGTATGTCCCTTTCTAATATTTTTATGATCATACCAGATTTCTAAAATGTTTTCATAGTATTTAAGGATTGTTAAGGGAAATTAAGAGGTAATTTTGAAATTCATGAATATTTTTTCATGAAAAAAAATATTTTATTTTAAAAGATTTTTATGGTTAAAAAAATGGATATTGATCATAACCATACTATTTGTATTATATGGTATTGTTTGGTATGAGTTATAACCTAATTCTATAAAACTCTAAACCTAAAAAGATACCACAATGTAAGAGAGTGAGTTCTTGACTTAAAACATAAGATTATGAAAATATTATGGTTGGGTCGTTATAGTTGGTATCAAAGGATGGTTTAGACAACTTTAGAGATTAGGATGTTTACAAGATAAGTTATATTAAGAGTAATTGATAACATCAGGGGTATATAATTTTATATTTTATCATATTTTTACTATATTATAAACCCAGTTTGTGGCTTATAGTTAAAAATTTTTAAGGAGACTAATTATTTTTTGGAGACATTTATTTTTTAGGTAATTATGGGTTATTACATTTTGGGAATCAAAATCAAAGGAATGGGATAAAAATTGAGGATAAGAAATTTCTTTAATGATAAATTCATTAAGGTTATTTTTTATGATTTCTATCATGTTTCTATAAATTTTATAAGAATTATATTAATATAGTTTGATAAATATGAAAACATAAATTATGGCTGACAATCCATCACATCCAAAAAGGCCATAGGGATTAAACCCACAATCGAAGGGAAACAATGGTGAATCACCGACCACCATCCTACTTAATGTCCTAGTTATTATGAAATTGTTTTCCTTAATTGAAATTATCTTAAAAATAAAAATTTATGTTCATTTTTGAATATATGTTTTATCATATAGATAGCCATGTGATTGGAAATTTATTTGGTGTTAAGTGATTAATGTTTTTACGGAAGACATTCACTATTTTGGGAACCCTATATGATTATGGTAAATAAAATATTATGAGATTTTATTTGAGGAATAATGGTTGAATTATATATTGGAAACATATATTATTTTATTTTGTATTTATTATGATTTAAGTAATATATGGAAATGGTTATCATATCTTGGATATTATGTAATTTGGGTAATTATATTTTTGGTATGATACATTAAGGGTGATTAATGTTATTCTGAGAAAACTATTATGTGATCAAATCCTTCTAATTTTTGGTTTTCAATATTAGTTCATAATATTTTTTTGGACTATTAAGGATATTTATTCATTAAATGACCTAAGTTGAACATTTCGTATTACTATAAATTTTATAAGATTAAATCATTTTTTCTTTGTTTGAATGTTTATCCATTTTAAAAATTATATTATCATGTACTAACCATGTAGGTTTTTGTTAATTCCTAAAGATAGAAGGAATATATATAGTTATTATTTTATGGATTTTTTGATATGTAGAATTTTATTCTAGTGATATAGGCATGAAAAAATTCAGCTTGAATACTCATCATTTGTAGAAAAAGACGAGATTGTGGTGTAAATTGATTAAAGTATGAAATTATACCTCTAAATTATATATATATTTATCATTATTTTATTATTCTAGTTATTAAAATAATTCCTTAATTTTATGAAAATTATTTTGAAACAAAAATTACACTCATTTACTTTTTACCAAGAAAGCAGTTTCCTTTTTACCCATAATAGATATATAGTTTTGTAGTGGTAAACATTCTCATGACTATGTTATCTATCAATCTCTTTTAAACCATGGGAGTTAGTTTTCTCTTCCATAACCATTTTTTGACTTCTTATCAATGTTCTCCTATATGATGTCTTATTATCACTGGTGGAAATAGGGGCTATACAAACACTTTTATACCAACGGTTTTATAAAACCATTCATATAGGAGGACTACAGCAACGGTTTGTTCAAACTATTGGTATAATATTTTCAGAAATAACCTATCCCAATGGTTTGACTAAACCATTATTAATGCATCCCTTTTTCTAATATATAACAACAGTTTAAAAAACAGTTAGTAATGACTATATTTTCCAATAGTTTTTTAAAACCATTGGAAATTTTCCCCCTAAATACAAAATAGATGTAGTTCCCCATCCACGCGATTATAGCCCTAAACTAAATCTCTCCTGAAGCTCTCTCTTTACCCTAGGCTAGTAAACTCCTTCCTCCCGATAGATCCATCTTTAATAAAGCAATTTTTTAGTTCTATGCTTCAAATTTGAAAGTTCAACCTTATTTTTAATGTTTTGAATCTATTTTTTTTGTTTTCTATTTTGATTTGGCCTAATTGAGAGGTCTGTACAGTCTATGCCATGGTATTCTCAAAAAGTGCACTTTGATATGTTTTCTATTTTTGTTCTACACTTTTTTAGTGATCTTTGATTATCTGTCACTAATGATGTTGTCTAATAAGTAGTTATGAATGGTTATAATAATGACGACATGGTATACCCAATGTATGATCTAGTTTATCACTGTTAGTTTGTAGTATTTGAGGTCCGTGGAGGTGCTCCTGAGGAACACCATAAAATGAGTTCAAGCATGAACACCATAAGATAAACCAAAATCTTACTGTCACCCAAATTCGATACCACAACCACTGTGATTGTCCAACTGAACACATCATAGTGTCCTAATCTGATTCCTCCTGAAGAATTATGGAGCTCCCCACCATAAGAATCATTATATTGAACAAGATTCTATAACCCCAATGGAATTCCTAGTACTATTCAGTTCAATCGTAAATTATCAATGAAATTCATAGGTGAATTTTCTATACCCAAACCTGTAACACCCCAAGATTTTATAGTGTGTTATTTCTTCAAAATAATTCAATAACTTTCACTAAACGCAACACCAAGTTCAATCGCACCATGACTTACCAAACAAGCTATTCAAAAGAGGTTATGAATAGTGTTAACTAAATTTTAATCTTTATATAATCCTTATAATTTTAGAATCCATATTATGAGTTTCTTAGACATAATGTAAGAACAAATTCATTTTCAGTATTGCACTTTTACCAAATTTTAATAGTGAACCATTTTTAGATACTATATTTTAAACTTTTTTACTAAATGGGGACATCAAAAATTTAAAATGAAACATCCCAAGTTTCCACGGTACGCTAGCGTGTGTTGTACGCAACACCGACTTTTAACACACACCACAACCGATCAAACTAGCCGTTATGAATAGTAATACCTACTTTTTGAAATTATATATATTTTATATTTGAAAATGGACTTCATTTTTGGATTCGGAATATCGAATTTAGCCTAAGGTGAAATTTTGGTACATTTCGGATAACTTTCATATTTTGAGGAATAGTGAAAATTACTAAATTTTTATTAAAAACAACTTTTTTAATCAAAATAATTAATAGTGATAAATTATGAATTTGAGTGGTTTTAAAATATATTTAGAATATATTTTTACCATTTAATATAATGTTGGTCATTGGACATAATTTTACAATTAAACCGAACATAAACAAGTGTCAATCTTTTGATAGTTATTATCTCTTAAAAACACGCCTTTTGTTTTGACAGCGGGAATTAATTTTAAATTAATTTCTGCCACTTCTGTGTTTTGAATTTAGGAAAATGGATTCCATATTTGGAATCAGGATTTTCAAATTGTGTAAATAGGTAACTTTTATTTTTAGACATTTTGAATAATTACTGCGGTAAATATTTTATTTACCATGGTTAAGGGTAAATCCGGTAAATAAGGGTTAAAACAATAATATTATAATAATACTAAATTACCCTAAAACGTGTCTTAACCCTATTGTCTGATACATGGTCGACCATGGGAATCTTTGGGTCTATTTTGGGACCCCATGGATCCACTTGTAAGTGATAATGACACTTTATTTTAATTTAGTTAAAATGAATACAAAAATGACACAAGCATATATCTTTTAGAACAACAATTTTTACATAGGGTTATATATGTTGGATTTTAGATTATAAATATTAATTAGAAAGATAAAAAGATTTCATACATAATGATATTTTATTTATAATTTTTAGACATTAAATAATTTATTTTATTTATGACACAATGATGATGCAGTAATTACTAAAATAGTGAAAAATTAAAATAATTGATATTATAAATACCCAAATAAATATAATATGAAACTTTTAATTAATTAAACTAATTTTCTAGGCTAATATGATATATTAGGATTGATTTAATGGACTTTTTTCGAAGTAATCAATCTGTTATAAGTTTCACAAAAATCAACTATTGAATAGTGTCAAAATTGACATAAAAGAGTTCTTAAAACAAATATTATATTATTAATTGATATTAAATTCCTAAAAATCTAAGGTTCGGCCAAGAGACTTATATTATGATAGGTTAATCATTAATGGACCACTTGGGGGTCGCTTGGATGTATATAGTAAGTTTATTAACCATATTATATAAAAATACAAAAAGACATTGTAAAAGTGAAACTAATTAACTTAGAGTTAATACTTAAAGATAAGGTTGATATAAGTACCCAAACCTATCTAAATTCTATTGGATGAGTTTTTTTCGACCTATCCCCACCTCAACCTTTGAATAGTCAACTTTGGAGCCATTGGAAACCGAATATGAATTTATTATAAATTAATATTTCTAGCTTTTCCAAAGGTGCCCCTCACCCCTCTTATAAAAGGGCACTCCTACTTCTCATTTCCTCACACCTCTCAAGCCACTTGGCTCATCCAAACTCTGCCCAACTAAGCTCCCCACATCCCTCTCCTCCTCCTTGAAGCTTCCCCTTAGGCAGAAAGCATTTCAAGAAGTCATTTGGTTCCAACCAAAGTGAGTTACCTAAATTAAAGGTAACAATTTCTCTTAAAGTATTTTCATTTATTTTGCTTCTCCAACCCCCAAAATATTTTTATTTCCTTTCTTTTGTAACAACACCAGTATCCTCAATATACTAGGATGTTGTTATAAGAAGGATTCAAACTACACATACACACAACTCCATCTAATGGATGATGAACATAATGTTTCTGTGGATGGCAAACTAACGCCTCACGAAACGATGATTGTTCAAATACATCTTACCACCTCTCATGGTGGCCATTATGATGGCACTGTAATTAAATATGATATTAATGATATATATTTTATATATAAGCTTCTGTAATTCCATTTTATTTCATTCCATTATTCGTTTCATGTGGTATATACATACGATAATTTCATTTGAGGAAGTGCGGACTACCGCCCCCTTAAAATGATATGACTCGTTCATACCACACATGGAACGTATAAATGATGGTGTTAATGAACTTAAGTAACATATATAAAATATTATATTATACTGGAATAGTAATATACCTATGTATCATTTGTATTTGATTCTTTTAAAATAAAAATTAAATGGAAGTAGTGTTCGTGCGTACGTACGGACTACCGTCTCCACGAATGCGATGAGATTCATTCTCCATCGTAACCATTCAAGTATAATTATCATTTGATGATTTAAAAATTATGGTTAAGGACTAGATATCATTCTGGATATGAATAAGATACAACAACCATGGCTTATGTAAAAAAACATATAAAGAAAATGAGTAAGTTAACACCCGAAACGACGATAATTCTAAGATATTATTAACAAATCAATGTTAAAAGATCATATATGATATCATATTAATATATATGATTCTTGTATAATTTAATAACAATTATTTCACCATTATACAGGAGGTTAACCTACCCCAAACAAGGAAAAGTACAAGGTAAGGGTTATTTCACAATCTCTTCTTTATTCGAGGTTGTTTATACGTAATAATCTACTGGGATCTCGTTATCATCCACATCCATGTTTCTTCGAAATGTATTTCAAAACATTTTTACTATTTACAAGAATATGGGTTAAAGTCATTTATACCCTTGTTTGACTTTTTATAAGAGGTTTATAAAGGAATCTTTCCGTCGTTTTCAAAACAATGTTCTTTTTAACCTTTCGACAGAATTGAGGTAAGAATGTTTTTTTAACTTATACGGCGGGTGCGGTTATTTTCCGCCGTTATAAAATCGTCGAAGCTTTCCATACAAGCTTATAAGAATATTTTCAAAGAAAATGTTTTATTTTATATGGATCTAAAATGATTTCAAAATAAAAGGAGATACTTCTTTAAAAAGAATTTTGATTTCATCTATGTCAACATCCTTTGATGGATTTTAAGATTATTTGAAGTTGATTTATTATGATAGAAAAATTCTATATTGAATTGAAGGTTTTGTGATATGTTTGACTGTGGATGTGATATTTTTATACCATTCATAGTTTATGGTGAAATTATTGACATTTCGTATGCTAGTCTTAATCCGAATGTTTATGTTATATTTCAAACTTTTCTTCAGATGAATGTGCTAAACAAGTATGTTCCTGGTTGGGGACCGGTAAAAGTAAGCCCTCCAGGTTGGGGACTGGTTAAAGTAAGCCCTCCAGGTTAGGGACTGGTAAAAGTATGCCCTCCGGGTTGGTGTCCGGTTATTAGAGGCACTCCGGGTTTGTGTCCGGTTATTAGAGGCACTCCGGGTTGGTGTCCGGTTATTAGAGGCACTCCGGGTTGGGTTCCGGTTAGAAGTAACCCCTAGGTCTTGGGATGAGGCCTAGACAAAGGAATTAACATTTAGCATTATGCATTCCAACATTATGAAAGTGGTTATTGATTTTTGCATGTGATTATTCAATTAGTAGAATATCCATGTGAATAAGTAAAGGGAATTATTTCATTTTACTTTTGCCATACTATGTTGAAGTTCAAGTTTAAAAGGCTTTTGTTTTAGTAATTCATTGCCTTAAATGTTTATGCTTATTTTGAATGTTCCGCTATATTGTTATCCTTACTGGGCATTTGAGCTCACCCCTTTTTTATGTTTTATTTTTCCCAGGTAGTGAAGAAGTAAATTATGATTGACTTGCAGGGATATTATGGGTTTATAGTGTGGACGTTGGAAACTTTATGTTGTTGTAGTAGTTTTTCATTTTATGATGTAATTTAAAACTTATGAATATATCTAGTGTTTCCAAGGCTACTAAACTAATCGGTCTTTCGGGATTTGATCTTTCTTGTGATCATGCCAATGTTATGTAATTAATGCACCGACTCTGGGCAGCTGGGGTCGGGGCGTTACAGTTGGTATCAGAGGAAGTTTAGTACAAACCTTGGAAACTAGATTTAGATAAACTCTGATTAGAGCACGTAGACCTAAGATGAACTTTGAGGATTAGTATAGAAGAGCTTCCTAGAATTTTGGTATTGTAGAGATTTTGTGAGTTTTCCGAGCAATACATCCCTGTCTGGATACGAGCAGGTAGAGGCGGCTCTGGCACAGATGTACCTAGGGGTAAAACCCGAAAACACCGCTTTGAGCTAGACTCGAACGGGAACTGGTGCACGACAACGGGCCTTGCTGTACTCTTGGTTACGACACTCCCGGGGGATATTCTTAGGATAACTCTCATTTTCTTTACAAATCATTTTGAAGGGATTATGAGTATATACTTACTCAAAGAAAACATTCTTATGATTATGTATTATATCCATAAATAGTTCAATTTATGTTAAGTTTTTTATAAGTATGGGATTATGTGTTTTGATTCATAAACTGATCTAGTGTATGCCATTGTTTAGAAATGGCGCCCAGTAGAAGGAATGAGAACTCTAGCAATGCACATGATACAAAGAGAAAGAAGGATCATATCTTTCATGGCCTTAAGCCAGAATTTATAAGAGAAATAGTCTCCCATGTATTATCATCATATGAAGAAATAATATCTTGTGTTGATAAGATAAGTAAAGATTTTACTGAGTCCTATGGATTTGAATGGAAGCAAGAGAAGAAAAGGATGGAAGAGAGAAAGATGGATAAACGGAAGAGGGAAAAGATGAATTTTCCCATATGTGGTAACTGTGGAAAGAAACACCCTGGAAATTGCCTGAAAGGAATGGGAGTTTGTTATAAGTGTGGAGGAAAAGGGCACAAAGTACATGACTGCAAGGGTAAGAAAATGGTTTCAAATGTACAATGCTTCATTTGCAAGGAGTTTGGACACTACGCGAACCTATGCCCCAGTCATCAGACTATGCCGCAAATGATGCTATTGGATAATAATCAAGTTATGATACTACCACAGATGAAGAGGAATGATTAGAGTTCTTATGTTGATTATGTCAATTGAGTGTTGTATCAACAATGTACTTGTTACAATAATCATGGAGTATATAAGGATTGTACTGCAGTACTATTTCATTAAGGACTTGAGATTGTGTGGAACAAAGAAAAGTGACTCAATAGCAGGATAAATTTTTGGAAAAAATATGGTTGAGAGAAAGATAAACCATAATATGGTTCTGATACCGAGTTAGTGATTTTAGAATAATACATGATCGATTTGGATAAATTATGTTGGATATTCTTGACTACCTTGAAACTGATTAATGAATTGTATATTCCATCATTTTTTTGGGGTTTAAAACATTTTTGGATTGATGAAGTATATCCAGCATTCTATATGGAATAGGGGAGCATGAATGTAATCAATAAGGAATATGATAATTCAAGATGTTTCAGTTTATTAAAAGAATACAAGATGAAGGTATTCATATGCTATTACGGGGTAAAAAGGATCTATATTATGTTTACCTTCCTTATAAATGTTGGACTGTGAGTTTGGACATAAGTATTTTGGATAGTTCTAGTTTGGATTACCATAAAAGGACAACCCAGAGGTCGGGCGGCAACCCGTCGCATCCGACAAGGCTACGAGACTTGAACCTGCAACCGAAGGGCGACAAGGGTGTATCACCTACCACTGGCCCACAAGATGTCCTGGATTAAATAATGTTGTTTTTTTTAAAGATCTGGTAGATGAATTATAAATTCATTTATTTTGGAACCCTGTACGAATAGTATAAATAAAAAAAATTACATTCTATTATCTTTTAGAGTGATAGATGAGTTTGTGGTAGAAACTTATTAATGGATAAAACTCTAATTATAAAGTAAGTATATCTCCTTATAATCATAGCCAATCTCATAAATAAATTCCTCAACATTAATAAAAGGAACTTAGAACAAAAATGTTTTCCTAGATGGTACCTTAAATCATCACTAATTTATGGCTTTGGGACTGTTGGCCTTTTCATAGCCATGTTCTCTACCACTCTCCATCAGATAATTGATGGTTAGATTTTTCTTCCATATCCATATTTTCCTACATGGAACCCTAGTATGTGTTATTTCCGGTAATCTTCATACTTTCGACTCTTTATTTTAAATAGAGGCCTCGTTAATTCATTTTTCGATGTGGGATTTCAACTAAGATATTTTGAAACGTCAAAAATGTGTTATCCCAATACCCTATATTTTGTTGAACCGATGGTACTTCAAATCATCATAGATTGATGAGTTTAAGGACCTCAATTTTATACTTTCTTGTGATTGATGACCTCAATCACTACCTATAAATATTTACGTTTTTCCTCCAATTATATGTCTCTAATTCCCACCAATGTTCTCCTAATCAAGATCATAATTGGGTGGTGATCCTTTCATTTCTCTTTTCCTCATATTAAGATTAAATTTTAGTAACCCAATTTTCTATGTGGGTTTTCCCACAAAGATATTTTCTATTTTCAACCTTTAATTTTCGAAGAACAATTTCAAATTGCGAGGACGCAATTTATTGAAGGAGGGGAGAATGTAACACCCCAAGATTTTATAGTGTGTTATTTCTTCAAAATAATTCAATAACTTTCACTACACGCAACACCAAGTTCAATCGCACCATGACTTACCAAACAAGCTGTTCAAAAGAGGTTATGAATAGTGTTAACTAAATTTTAAACTTTATATAATCCTTATAATTTTAGAATCCATATTATGAGTTTCTTAGACATAATGTAAGAACAAATTCATTTTCAGTATTGCACTTTTACCAAATTTTAATAGTGAACCATTTTTAGATACTATATTTTAAACTTTTTTACTAAATGGGGACATCAAAAATTTAAAATGAAACATCCCAAGTTTCCACGGTACGCTAGCGTGTGTTGTACGCAACACCGACTTTTAACACACACCACAACTGATCAAACTAGCCGTTATGAATAGTAATACCTACTTTTTGAAATTATATATATTTTATATTTGAAAATGGACTTCATTTTTGGATTCGGAATATCGAATTTAGCCTAAGGTGAAATTTTGGTACATTTCGGATAACTTTCATATTTTGATGAATAGTGAAAATTACTAAATTTTTATTAAAACAACTTTTTTAATCAAAATAATTAATAGTGATAAATTATGAATTTGAGTGGTTTTAAAATATATTTAGAATATATTTTTACCATTTAATATAATGTTGGTCATTGGACATAATTTTACAATTAAACCGAACATAAACAAGTGTCAATCTTTTGATAGTTATTATCTCTTAAAAACACGCTTTTTGTTTTGACAGCGGGAATTAATTTTAAATTAATTTCTGCCACTTCTGTGTTTTGAATTTAGGAAAATGGATTCCATATTTGGAATCAGGATTTTCAAATTGTGTAAATAGGTAACTTTTATTTTTAGACATTTTGAATAATTACTGCGGTAAATATTTTATTTTCCATGGTTAAGGGTAAATCCGGTAAATAAGGGTTAAAACAATAATATTATAATAATACTAAATTACCCTAAAACGTGTCTTAACCCTATTGGTTGATACATGGTAGACCATGGGAATCTTTGGGTCTATTTTGGGACCCCATGGATCCACTTGTAAGTGATAATGACACTTTATTTTAATTTAGTTAAAATGAATACAAAAATGACACAACCATATATCTTTTAGAACAACAATTTTTACATAGGGTTATATATGTTGGATTTTAGATTATAAATATTCATTAGAAAGATAAAAAGATTTCATACATAATGATATTTTATTTATAATTTTTAGACATTAAATAATTTATTTTATTTATGACACAATGATGATGCAGTAATTACTAAAATAGTGAAAAATTAAAATAATTGATATTATAAATACCCAAATAAATATAATATGAAACTTTTAATGAATTAAACTAATTTTATAGGCTAATATGATATATTAGGACTGATTTAATGGACTTTTTTCGAAGTAATCAATCTGTTATAAGTTTCACAAAAATCAACTATTGAATAGTGTCAAAATTGACATAAAAGAGTTCTTAAAACAAATATTATATTATTAATTGATATTAAATTCCTAAAAATCTAAGGTTCGGCCAAGAGACTTATATTATGATAGGTTAATCATTAATGGACCACTTGGGGGTCGCTTGGATGTATATAGTAAGTTTATTAACCATATTATATAAAAATACAAAGAGACATTGTAAAAGTGAAACTAATTAACTTAGAGTTAATACTTAAAGATAAGGTTGATATAAGTTCCCAAACCTGTCTAAATTCTATTGGATGAGTTTTTTTCGACCTATCCCCACATCAACCTTTGAATAGTCAACTTTGGAGCCATTGGAAACCGAATATGAATTTATTATAAATTAATATTTCTAGCTTTTCCAAAGGTGCCCCTCACCCCTCTTATAAAAGGGCACTCCTCCTTCTCATTTCCTCACACCTCTCAAGCCACTTGGCTCGTCCAAACTCTGCCCAACTAAGCTCCCCACATCCCTCTCCTACTCCTTGAAGCTTCCCCTTAGGCAGAAAGCATTTCAAGAAGTCATTTGGTTCCAACCAAAGTGAGTTACCTAAATTAAAGGTAACAATTTCTCTTAAAGTATTTTCATTTATTTTGCTTCTCCAACCCCCAAAATCTTTTTATTTCCTTTCTTTTATAACAACACCAGTATCCTCAATATACTAGGATGTTGTTATAAGATGGATTCAAACTACACATACACACAACTCCATCTAATGGATGATGAACATAATGTTTCTGTGGATGGCAAACTAACGCCTCACGAAACGATGATTGTTCAAATACATCTTACCACCTCTCATGGTGGCCATTATGATGGCACTGTAATTAAATATGATATTAATGATATATATTTTATATATAAGCTTCTTTAATTCCATTTTATTTCATTCCATTATTCGTTTCATGTGGTATATACATACGATAATTTCATTTGAGGAAGTGCGGACTACCGCCCCCTTAAAATGATATGACTCGTTCATACCACACATGGAACGTATAAATGATGGTGTTAATGAACTTAAGTAACATATATAAAATATTATATTATACTGGAATAGTAATATACCTATGTATCATTTTTATTTGATTCTTTTAAAATAAAAATTAAATGGAAGTAGTGTTCGTGCGTACGTACGGACTACCGTCTCCATGAATGCGATGAGATTCATTCTCCATCGTAACCATTCAAGTATAATTATCATTTGATGATTTAAAAATGATGGTTAAGGACTAGATATCATTCTGGATATGAATAATATACAACAACCATGGCTTATGTAAAAAAACATATAAAGAAAATGAGTAAGTTAACACCTGAAACGACGATAATTCTAAGATATTATTAACAAATCAATGTTAAAAGATCATATATGATATCATATTAATATATATGATTCTTGTATAATTTAATAACAATTATTTCACCATTATACAGGAGGTTAACCTACCCCAAACAAGGAAAAGTACAAGGTAAGGGTTATTTCACAATCTCTTCTTTATTCGAGGTTGTTTATACGTAATAATCTACTGGGATCTCGTTATCATCCACATCCATGTTTCTTCGAAATGTATTTCAAAACATTTTTACTATTTACAAGAATATGGGTTAAAGTCATTTATACCCTTGTTTGACTTTTTATAAGAGGTTTATAAAGGAATCTTTCCGTCGTTTTCAAAACAATGTTCTTTTTAACCTTTCGACAGAATTGAGGTAAGAATGTTTTTTTAACTTATACGGCGGGTGCGGTTATTTTCCGCCGTTATAAAATCGTCGAAGCTTTCCATACAAGCTTATAAGAATATTTTCAAAGAAAATGTTTTATTTTATATGGATATAAAATGATTTCAAAATAAAAGGAGATACTTCTTTAAAAAGAATTTTGATTTCATCTATGTCAACATCCTTTGATGGATTTTAAGATTATTTGAAGTTGATTTATTATGATACAAAAATTCTATATTGAATTGAAGGTTTTGTGATATGTTTGACTGTGGATGTGATATTTTTATACCATTCATAGTTTATGGTGAAATTATTGACATTTCGTATGCTAGTCTTAATCCGAATGTTTATGTTATATTTCAAACTTTTCTTCAGATGAATGTGCTAAACAAGTATGTTCCTGGTTGGGGACCGGTAAAAGTAAGCCCTCCAGGTTGGGGACTGGTTAAAGTAAGCCCTCCAGGTTAGGGACTGGTAAAAGTATGCCTTCCGGGTTGGTGTCCGGTTATTAGAGGCACTCCGGGTTTGTGTCCGGTTATTAGAGGCACTCCGGGTTGGTGTCCGGTTATTAGAGGCACTCCGGGTTGGGTTCCGGTTAGAAGTAACCCCTAGGTCTTGGGATGAGGCCTAGACAAAGGAATTAACGTTTAGCATTATGCATTCCAACATTATGAAAGTGGTTATTGATTTTTGCATGTGATTATTCAATTAGTAGAATATCCATGTGAATAAGTAAATGGAATTATTTCATTTTACTTTTTCCATACTATGTTGAAGTTCAAGTTTAAAAGGCTTTTGTTTTAGTAATTCATTGCCTTAAATGTTTATGCTTATTTTGAATGTTCCGCTATATTGTTATCCTTACTGTGCATTTGAGCTCACCCCTTTTTTATGTTTTATTTTTCCCAGGTAGTGAAGAAGTAAATTATGATTGACTTGCAGGGATATTATGGGTTTATAGTGTGGACGTTGGAAACTTTATGTTGTTGTAGTAGTTTTTCATTTTATGATGTAATGTAAAACTTATGAATATATCTAGTGTTTCCAAGGCTACTAAACTAATCGGTCTTTCGGGATTTGATCTTTCTTGTGATCATGCCAATGTTATGTAATTAATGCACCGACTCTGGGCAGCTGGGGTCGGGGCGTTACAAAACCTCATTCCTGGTTTTTAGCTCAACCAATGACTCACTACCAATAAATGAAACATGAATAAGATGAACGTCCATGAAAAGAACTATATTATTATTACACATCATGGTCATACATGATAGGTAGAGCTTGATATAGTTACAACCCACATCATTTATATTTATAAAAAATTGTATTTAGTTAACTTACCATGTCTAGACATCATATAAAGGATATTGATGGAGTAGAAAATGACCATAATCATAGGAAGAGTATTAGTCAATATTTATATCTAATTACCTTCTAAATTATGAGTGAAATTTTTATGTGTTATATAGAATTCCATTCTGTATGTATTGAATTTTGAATTGAATACACTATACATAAAATATCTTAAGTGGAATTGTTCGTCCTCAAATCTATGAATACTCAAGAAAAATATGCTTCTTATCCTTCAATGTCTCTTGAATTTAAAATATTTCTCTTTCTTTGATATATGATGTATTGATCTCTCATTATTTTGACATAGTTTATTCAAGTTCTTTCAAAATCCAATACATTCATTTTTCAACTTGCATAATAAATTGACACACAAAAAAATTTGAGTAAAATATTCTATATTCAAAATAAGGATTCCTTATGATCTTTAGTAGTAGGTAATATTTTATATTTTATATCTTCAAAAAATATTCTTGATTTATTCTTCCTTGAATCCTAGTTTTTTATTCCCATTAAATTCACCCAAATAAGCACGTTTTTCGTTATTTTAATCCTCAAAAATATACTTCTTTAAACTCATTCGAAATCTCCATGAATATGGAATCATTCTACCTTTCCTCATGGAACCTTCATCTTATTAAATCAAACTCCTTCAAGTTTCATTTAATATATCTTGGATCATAATTTATATGTATTACCTTGAGGTTTCAATCCCTGAGGATCTTTTTACCATCATTTTATGATTATATTTACCATTTATTCAAAATAGATATTATGAATATCAATCAAATAATCTACTAAAATATAAAATTTCTTCAATCTAAAATTTAATCAACTACTGAATAATTCTCCTCAAGTGTACATAATCTTATACACTAATGTATAGTTCTTCAAAGATATTCAAAAACATCCTTGAACATTTTTTTGCTCTCAAAACACTCTCTAGATCTCAGGTGATCTAGTTATTACTTAGTTCATTGAATACTTGAGAATAATGGGATTCTTCTCCTTTAATGGCACAAGGATTCGAAATATCTCCTTCTCTTTGAAAAAAGATGTATAGGACTCTCAAAATTCTCCTATAGATTATATTTGTTATCTCAATATGCACAAATAACATGGTATTATATTTATAATTGAATTCAATATCATGGATTGATATTAATTTATAGTATTTTGTTATAAATATAGTATTTTGTTGTATTTTATATTATGATTCTCATATAGAGTAGTGTGTCAGTTATGGTTTCATATAAAGTGAAAAATTCTCATTTAATTAAATATATTTTCTATTAAAATTCAATCTTATTGAATTTCTTTTGAAGAAATACCTTATAATTATATTTCATACAGAATGGATAGAATTTGGATGTATGAAACTGATCGGATCTCAAGTGATTTTCAAAACAATTTTGTGAGCCTTTTAGATTTTGTATTTCACAATGCTTCAGATAGTGTTCACATACACTTCCCATTTTACAATTGTATTGGAAGACCTTGGTTGAGTTGTGAAAAAGTCAGCTACCACATAACAAAATATGTTTTTCAAGAAACAATAATGTGTGGAATCACAATAGGGAGAAAATGAAATCACAAAGTGTTGATCTTCCCAATGAGAAGACTGGATTGGAGAATTTATTATATGACCAATTTTTGTTTATTTTTCATAATAAAAAAAGAAATTATTTTGACCCAATAAGACTTTGATATAATCACACATGATGTATCTAATGAAAATGATGATGTTGTCAGGGTGAAAAAATTAAATGATGATTCCATGACTCAAAGATATCGACAATGCAACAAAATGAAAAAGCATAAATTTTTAATCTTATTGTTTGATGGGAAAACTATTTATGGTATTTCTAATACTTCCATCTATTGCATTATTATATTATTAATGGAATTACTTACAAATTATGTAGACATTCCCTCAAACCACAATATGAAATTGAAGATAGTTTAGGAAATTAGATTTTAATAAAAAAAATCATGCTTACCAAAAATATTTTAATTTATTCTAGGAGGAAACTACTGAACGAAATTATTGTATAAAATGTGAAACATCCCACTAGAAGCCAAAAGCTGATGGAACACCATCTCATGTTCCCCAGAAAGTAATATGGCACCTTCCATTGATCCCCAGAATCCAGAATCTTTTTATATCTGATGAAATATCAATAACAATCTGAGGGCATGATAACAAGATAAAGAATACTAATGATGAGTTGGTTCACCCTGTAGGTGGATTTTCTTGGTAGATATTTAATGCTCGATGTCCTGATTTTTCAGCTAACATGCGTAATGTGAGGTTGGGTCTTTCATGTGAGGGTTTTAATCCTTTTGGGTAGATGATTACTTCCCACAACACATGGCCAGTTTTTATACAAATTTTAACCGTCCCCCATGGTTGTGTATGAAAAAAACTTTCACATTCATGATTATACTCATACCAGGCCCTTATAATCACGGTAATGTTATAGACGTATACATGAAACCTTTAATAAAAGATTTTAATCTTCTTTTGGATGGGGGCATGCATACATAGGATGCAAGTTCGAAAGACATATTTCACAAGCATGATGTGATTATGTGGACGATCAATTATTTTCCAGCTTATGTAATGATTTCTGAATGGAGCACGAAGGGAAAACATTCATGTTCTATTTGTATGACGAATATACAATCCAGAAGACTGAGAAATCCTTGTAGAATCAGTTTTATGGGAAATTGGTGATTCTTTTCAATGGACCATCCATATAGAAATAATCTTCTAAGATTTGATAGTACCATGGAGACTAATGATCCACCTCAGCGTATGTCTGGAACTGATGTGTGTAATGAATTGAAAGATTTTATTTTTTCATTCGGAAAGGTTCAAATGAAATTTGTAACGAGAAAGAATGTTTCCACTGAAACCTATTACAATTGGAAGAAAATGATTTTCTTCATTTATTTTCCTTATTGGTAAACCAATTTGTTATGTAATTGCTTAGAGATAATGCACGTTGAGAAGAATATATGTGAAATTTTTCTTTCGATTCTTTTAAATGTTTTCGGAAAGTCAAAAGATGATTTACAATCTCGGCGTGACTTGGTGGATTGGGGCATCAAACCAGAATTTCAACATGTGTGTATAAGTGAAAATAAATGAAATGTTATATGTGCTTATTATGTGATGATACCTACAAAAAAATCAATTTTTGGAAGTATGAGAGACTATTAAAGTTCTTAATGTCTATTCAAGAGACATATCTAAACGGGTAAATTGAAGATATTTGAAGATAAAATCTTTGAAGACTCATGATTATCAGGACCTTCTGCACGAGTTGATTCCAATATCAATTCATAATCTTTTGTATAATAATGCAAGGGTGGTTGTTATTCAGTTGTGGCATTTTTTAGGGATCTTTTTTCTAAGAAGTTATCCAATTATTTCTTACAAAAAATGTTGGTAGATTCCCCATTAATATTTCGTGAGTTAGAGAAAATATTTATTCTATAATTTTTCACATGCTTGATGCATCTAAATGTCTATATTCCAACTAAAATACTTCTTGGAGGATGTATTTATTATCATTGGATGTATCGAACTGAAATAAATACATGCACATTAATGTTTTAGGTCCAAAACAAGAATCATCCTGAAAGTTCTATCGTGAAAAGTTACATGGCTCAAGAATGTATGTATTTTTTTAGTATACATTTGCCTGATCTTACTATGATAATGAATAGAACAATGAGAAACAAATAAGAATAGAATGATAAAATTGAACATATTTTTCCATCACTTCCTTTAATAGAAGGAATTCTTGGATGATATACCTTGATGACATTAAGCCATGAAGAGCGGGAGATGGAACATCGCATAGTTTTTCTCAACTATGATTTGTTCGATGACTACATCATGTAAGTAAATTAAATATGTATATCTTACATATCTTTTAAACTATTCCTATTTTTATCTATATGTAATATAAAGAAATTATAAATAGAAATCATCATTCTTTATCTTTGATAATGAGAGAGACTTTTCATAGAAAAGTGTTTTTTTCTTAGTTAAAATTGAAGGTAAAAATATTACTATTTAAAATAATTAAATTAATATTTAATTATGTTTAATATTAATTTATATTTCAGATATTGAGATTTCTCACTGACTCTATATATGATGAAATAAGAGCTTTGGATTTTGGTCATAATATCATAGTTCATGAATGTAAATCAATTATTATCAATGGGTACATATTTTTTATCACTGAATGAGAAAAGAACCTAGGAACACAACTTGATGGTGTTATGGTTACTACCACACCAGACTGTTATTCTAGTATATCAGATAGTAGACCATGATTTGAAATGTAGTTTATTTTGGAGTCATTGAAAAAAAATATTGAATTATTACTCTCATGGATGAGTCATTATGATGAAATGCGATTGGTTTGATTCGATGATGATACTGGGCACATATATTGATGATTTTTGGATTTTTAGTAACTGATATGACATTCACTCTTGCTACTGATGAACCATATGTGTTGGCATCAATTGCGAAACAAGTTTTTTGGTCAAACACCATCTTAGACCTGAATCTGGTGACATTATTGAAGTAATCCCAAGACATATTTTTTATTATATTGATGATGGAATTGACACCATCTGTACTGCCATTGGAACCAATTCATTTATTACTTTTGAAGAATCAAATAGCTGAATTTTTAGAGATGACTTTGAACATGAATTTGTGGTGGGAAATATATATAATCATCTATCCATGTTCTCAATTATTTTGGTTTATCTTGACTTGGGTTGTTAAGGTAGGTACTATTCAAATTGATTTAATTTTGATTACAAATATGTTGTATCTGACATTACCTTAATGTGAATTTTGAATGTTTATTAGTTGCAATTTTATTTGAATTGAATTTTATAATTTGAAATTAAACTATATTCAAGCCTACAAAACCAACATTTCTAATTTGGTAAAAATTTAAATTCTTTATTGACCATGTGTAAAATTAGTATAACTCTAAAAACACCTTTTAACATTTCACTAGATAATGAACATGATGGTTTTTATTCTTCTAAAAAACATGTATAAAAACCTACATCATCTACCTAGGCTAATGAAATTAAAATTTTCCTTAATTTTGACAAGTTCTTTACCCCTTATGAATCGAGAAAATACCTATCCTTGTCCGTATGTTTATATCATCATTTCCGACTATCTTAAGGTTTTAATCATTCAAAATATATTTTTTGCAGAATTTTCTAGAGGTATAATTCAGTATGCTCTCTCTCTTGGTTATTGAGTGAAATAAAGCCTCAGAATCAATGTTACATGATTTTAATAAACTGGTGACACTTATTAAATAACCATCCTAGTCAAAATTAAATTTTTTTTCTTACATATTGTATGATTTATTGAATTTATTATATATCCATTAAAGCTCACCTAAAACAATGGGTAATTAAATTATCCATGAATCCTCTCATTCCCTCACATATATTTTATTTTTTGGTTTACCCATTATTTATAATTTTATAATTAATTCCATTTTTGTTTCAAATGTAGGAAATGAAACAATTGAACAGAGGCGATGAAAAAAGATGATGAAAAACAATCATCACATGGATGATATAGGAGTTCCACCACTAGTTCCTATAGTGAGGATTTTATTTCAAATATATATTTAAATAATATATAATGTCATGTGATTAGTTTTGTTTTAAACGTTTTTGCAGGAACCACCTCCTAGGAGACAATTATTTGATGAGAAGCCTAGTAGTGGTCCTAGTACTCAGGCCAGTGGTATGAGGGGGAGGGGGTATGAGAACTATGGGAATTTAGGCTATTTGCAATGGACTATTTCCAATGGGATCCCATCACAAAAAGTCTTTTGCGACAGGGGCACGTCACAAATAGCCTGTTGCATAAAATAATCTCACAACTAGTATTTTTTGCGACAGACCTGTCACAAAAAAAATATTACTTGAAACATAAAGTGGTCTCGTTGCAAATAGATATTCGATTAAATACATTATATATACAAGAACCAGTTGCGATGGGCCCGTCGTAAATACTTTTATTTTATAATCCTGTTGTGACGGGCCCATCGCAAAAACTTTTAAAAAACAATATATAATATATTTGAGGTGGGGTCCCATGGAAAAAGGCCCCATTGCAAATACTTAATAAAATAAAAAATAATATAAATATGATTAATGAAAAAAAATATTAATATTAATAAAATAAAAAATATATTTAAATTCTCAATATTCACAAAAAAATATTAAAAAATATTAAAAAATTATTATTTTTATTATTAGTATTAGTAGTAAAACAAAAAAACATTAAAAAATATAATACTAATAATAAATAAAAAAATATTAAAAATATTAAAAATATTTTTTTTTAATATTCGCACCAATATAAAAGACAAAAACTCTAAATAATTTATATTATAACAAATGGTCAATTTGAATGTTTTTGATAGAAAAAAATCACTAGGGGTAGTCTTCTAGAGGACCTGGTGGAGGAAACTCCATTCTGAAACTACGAGTCAGACAACGCATGTACTCCATCTTCTCGTGTTGCGGCTACTGTCATCGATGCATGTCCTTCTTGTGTTGCTAACGCTTCTCTTCATGCTGATTTTACAAACTCTATATAGGGTCAGTTTGAGCTCGAAACTGCTACAGATACTGTGAGCTAGAAGATGATGCCTCTCCACAAGCTCCTCTCGAGGTGGATGTTGACATCACATTAGAACCATAATAAGTCTCAAGAGCCAAATGAGAGCCAATACCAACTACTCATCCCTTCTCAAAAGCATACAGGTCTTTCGAATGCATATTCAAAATCGTGCATACGAAATTGGATATACATGCATAGAAGCATACTTATCATAATGTTTTGAGTCGGTGAGAGTTGAAAGGAGAAGAGTCATCAAGCAAAAGGTGTGTCGTCAATCCATTGGAAATTTTTCCAAGTTATTACAATTTATTACAATATATTCTATTTCTATTTATTCCTATGTTATTACTAATTATTACTAATTATTAATAATTATTACTAATTATTACTAATTATTACTAATTATTACTAATTATTAATAATAATTACTATTCGTTACTAAATATTTATAATTATTACTAATTATAACTAATTATAACTAATTATTACTAATTATTACTAATTATTACCAATTATTACAAATTATTTCTAATTATTTCTAATTATTACAAATTATTTTTAATTATTCATATTTTATTATATTTTATTAATAATTATTACAAATTATTACAAATTATTACTAATTTTTACTAATTATTCCCATTTATTAGTATTTATTACTAATTATTCCCATTTATTTCTAATTTATTACTAATTATTACGAATTATTACTAATTATTACTTATTATTACACATTATCACTAATTATTACTAATTATTACTAATTATTAATATTTATTACTAATTATTACTAATTATTACTAATTCTTACTAATTGTTACTAATTATTCCTAAGTATTCCTAATAATTCCTAATTATTCCTATTTATACTTAATTATTCCTAATTGTTCCTAATCATTCCTAATAACTCTTATTTATTACTAATTATTACTAATTATTACTAATTATTAATAATGATTCCTATTTATTCCTATTTATTACTAATTATTACTAATTATTACTAATTATTACAAATTATTCCTATTTATTACTAATTATTCCTAATTATTCCTATTTATTCATATTTTATTACTAATTATTACAAATCGATACTAATTATTACTAATTATTACTAATTGTTAATAATTATTACTAATTATTACTAATTATTACAAATTATTATTAATTATTACTAATTATAACTAATTATTACTAATTATTACTATTTATTACTATTTATTACTTTTTATTACTTTTTATTACTTTTTACTAGTATTTACTAGTATTTATTACTATTTACTAGTATTTATTAGTATTTATTACTATTTATTAGTATTTAGTAGTATTTATTACTATTTGATTGTATTTATTACTAATTATTAGTATTTGTTACTAATTCTTACTATTTATTAGTATTTATTTTTATTTGTTAGTATTTATTACTAATTATTAGTATTTATTACTATTTATTGGTATTTATTAGTACTTATTAGTTTTTATTAGTATTTATTAGTATTTATTACTATTTATTATTATTTGTTACTAATTATAAGTATTTATTACAACTTATTAATAATTAGTACTATTTATTACTAATTGTAAATATTTATTACTATTTTTTCTAATAAATAAAATTTATTTCTAATTATTACTTATTAGTGTTAATTAATATAAATTACAACAAAATACAGCTACTAATTACTAATTAACGTTAATTATTTATATACCTTACTAATTGTCGTTAATAATTGTTAATTATTACTAATTACTAAGAATTAGTATTAATAATTTAATTTTATTAATACAAATAAATACTGATGACAAAACAATTTAAATCTAACTAAATACCACTAATCAACAATTATTAAAATTAATATAATGAAATGTAATAATTACTAAATTAAATAAAACATAAATACCTTTAAACTTGATCTCTTGTAACTGTAGATGACTTTACAACTTATTCGTAAAAAAACTAACTCTCACAAATTTTCACTTTAAAATAAGACTTCACAGAACATAGGATGAAGGAATTCTGGAGGAGAGAATGAAAAATTGATGGGGGTATATATAGGTTAGATTAGTTGCGACAGGACAATTTACGATGGGAATCCCATCGCAAATAGTACTTTTAGCGATAGGCTCCATCGCAAATAACTTCGGCCGAATTAATAATGGCCGGTGGTTAAAAGATTATTTGGGACGGGGCCCGTTGCAAATAGGTTTTCACCACCGCCGGTTATTTGTGACGGGTCCCGTCGCAAATACCCTCCAGGGGTCGAACTAGTTGCGACGGGGGATCCCTCATCGCAAATAGTTCTTACAGTCTCCCTGTATTTGCAACGGGCGGTGCCTACCCATCGCAAATACCCTTTCGCGTGGATTGGTGCGGTTTGCGTGCCAAACCGCGCAAACGTGTTTGCGATGGGGCGCCTATTCCCGTCCCAAATAAGTGGTTATTTGTGATGGGTTGATTGTCCGACCACAAATAACATCTTAGATGGATTATTTTTTATGGAATTTATTCCCATCACAAATGACCCATCGCAAAAAATGATTTTTCACGTAGTGGAGAGTTAGGCGATCTGGCCAGCGTACCCGATTAGACCCTACCCCTCCCACTAACATACCATTTATCCCACATTCTGATCCTAGTGTGTCTTTAGTGACACACAAGATATTTAGGCCTTCTATTTTTTCACCACCCATTACATCTATGTCTCCTCACCCATCTTTACCATATCTGATGATGATTCCCCCTCCCCATCCATATCATGCATTTGGCCAGCCATTTGTTCCATCTTCTTTTACTTCTACTTCCTTCTCTCTGAGCATCTATATTCCATCTTCTTCAATTCCTACTCCACCACAGTTTGTCCCTGTGGAGAATACACTATGACCCACACCACCTGTACAGTGTGTTCCTTCAGTTTCTACGGATCCAATGACGCCCATTGATTATAATGTCACATGTATATTTATAGAACCCTAACAAATTTATATACCATTATTTATATTCATTCTAACATGTATTGATAAAATATTTGTATTTATTTCCTAACATATACATCTACTGATAGGAGGTGGGGCGCGGTAGGGGGCATACACACATGTGTACAGTGTGGAATCACCACACACAGTTGATGGTGGACTATAATGAAGACAATCAAATGATTAAAAAAATAGGGCAGCAATGTCGGAGTTTTTTGGTGACGTTGGTCTAATACTCTGACATCATTCCTGTCAGCCTGCTCTCATGGAGACAATTTCCAAATGGTGTCAAGTGTAATTCTTGGGCAAAGATATCAGTAAAAAAATATGTTGTTTTTAATGCAATATATAATTTTTTTATTTATATGAATTAATATTTTTGGGTCAGCTTCGTTTTAATTTTCCTGATGGTGAGGGTACATGACCAACACATCTAAAGGAGTTAGTTGATATTTGGAGAGAATAAAAGAATGATTTGTATATTGGGTGGTGTGATATAGTTGGAAAAGAGTTAGAGGCGGTACTTGTCATGAATGATTGTCCGATAGAACAACATCAACAGATGATTACTCATTGGACGACTATCAAACTTACGGTATTAATCACATTTGAGGTATTTAAATGAAAATTTTCATTTTTTTCAATATTAATATCTTTTTTATTATTGAAATTTATTTAGGAATAATCTAGAATAAAAAAATTGATGCTAAAAAATACATCCACACATTGGGACGTACAACAACGTCAGATCATGAGAGGAAGTAGGTATGATGGTTGTTTAGAATTTTTCTTTACGACTTGTACTTTCTATTATTTCCTCCATAATATATTCAATTTATATGGTTTTCATATAATTTTAGTAATGAAATGAATTATTTGTATCCTGTTTTTAATTATGGTTTCCTACATTCAATGTCATTATAGAGGCAAACATTGAATAATGAAGGATGTGTGCCTCGAGCAAAATTGTTTTGCTCGAGTAGATTGAAAAATATGGAATTTTGGTAAACAAACCGACTCAGAAGTAAAATTTAAATTTAAATTTATTTATGTAAAAATTTTATATCTATTGTATAACTTAATAATATATTTTTATTTGTAATTGGCCGCTTTAGAGGCCCTTGATTCCCAGTAACCTTCCATTTTTTTGCCAAATGATCACTTACATTAGGTGTTGGGAGATCAAAACCCTAGCAGAGTATGTTGTAGACCTGGGAAGAGTATATTCCTGACATGGTATTGGACCTCTTTAGTAATGAGTTTTAGTACCACCGAGTTCCAGTAGGTTAAGGCATAGGTAGAATCGGATAAAAAGGGTCCATAAAGACATCAGAACAATCTGATATGGAAAACACTACATTTATGAAACTGATGGATGTTTTTGTCCAACACTTCCAATAGAGGGCATCATAGATTGTGATGAATATATTTAATATATTTGTTCTATATATAGTTCACTATGTGGAAATTATAGTGCTGGTCGAGATGATATCATTCCTAGCGATGATGAAGGCCTTGAGGAGGCCGAGGCGGAGGAGGCTAACACGAAGGAGGGAGAGGAGGAGGCTAAGGTGGAGTATGAGGGAAAGGAGGAGGGAAAGTAGGAGGGAGGAGATGATGATAGGGACAAAAATAATGACGGGGATGAGGTTGATGATGAAAGTGATGATAGTGATGGTGATGAGGGACAAATTGATTTGTTACATTTTTGGCTGATATTGCTGACATTTGACGTATAATGATTTGATGTGCCTAAATATATGTATGATTAGGTAGATCATGTTACCTTTATTTATTTATCTATAAATAATAAAACTTGAATTTATTATTTTATGTGACTGAATATATGTGTGACTGAGTCACCCCTCCCCTCTTTATGTGGTTTATATTCCAAAGTAGTCTCCTAGGTTTATCTCGGATATGGGTTTATCCTGAAATATGTATGATAGGTAAGGACCCTCCTTGTATAATGATTTAACTATTTAGATATAAATTTTATTCTTCAGAGCATGTAAATAATGTTTTCACTTTCTCTATTTAATAAGGGGTGGAATTTAGAAAAATAGGTACATTGTTAGTTTCAGTTAAAATTTTAATATCCGAGATTCATGTAATAATTCTGAGAACATTTTCAAATCTGCCTAAGTAAATGTACTTGGAAGTGGAATATGAAATGT
Source organism: Viscum album (assembly GCA_963277665.1). Classification (NCBI taxonomy): domain Eukaryota; kingdom Viridiplantae; phylum Streptophyta; class Magnoliopsida; order Santalales; family Viscaceae; genus Viscum; species Viscum album. The sequence goes on along the minus strand of OY728165.1, from coordinate 279,373,442 downwards.
TTCCAAGTGTATATCCCTAGAGAAAAATAATTTAGAAAAATATACTACATATCAAAGAGTGAATCAATATAGATGCATTATGTAGGTGAATCATTTACATAGTCGGGTTGTAAATACCAGGTAGTTAAACATCCCATATAGTATAATATTATATGTAGTTGATCCAGTGATGTAGAAAAATTTTCAAAAGTGTTGTGACATAGAAAAATTTAGCCACATATTGTATTTACATATGAGTTTAAGGTCAATGTAAGGGATAGTATCTCTATGTTCTTAGTGATATTTCAAGAACTAGTTTGGTATTAAAATGTAGAAATATTTGATGAATTACTTTGATCAGTGATGTTTATATATTGTAGGGAATATAAAATGAAGGACAAGTGTTTAAGAGCCATAAAATATTTTTTGAAGATAAATTTACTACAAAAAATAATATCTTACTTAAACACAAGTTATATGTTTCATAATCCAACATTAGTTTAAAAAATACAATAAAGCCTTCAATAAATCAGTAGAGGTTAATGATGATTCTTCTTGATCTAGTACGGTGAAGGGTTTAAACTATTATGTAAAATATTAAAATTTTTATTATCAAGATAGATCAATTATAATTAACAATGTATGTGTCAAAAAAACATGTACACGGTTAGTCAATGAAATTTTAGAGGAAAGCATCTGTATCAATGTATCAGTAGAGTATTCCATGGAGGCCTCAACCCCATATGAAATGTGAGTCTTAGTATCAAACTATAAATAATCAAAAAATATATGGACAGATATTGGAAAAATATAGAAGAAAAATGATTCAATCTTTTTATTAGGGTTTTGTAATGAATGTACATAAAAAATATTCTCATGTTTTAAATATGTCATTACTAGGAAATAGGCAATAAATAAGAGGGTTTTTCGATTAGAATATAATGAAAAAATCTTATAGAAAACTAGATAATACTATATCATCACCATAGCTATGCACATAAATAAATCAGAAGAAGTTTGGGGTCAATGAAGTTTGGATGGTCATAAGTATAAGGTATGCAAAAAAATGTTAGAATGAGAGGTTAGCTATACAATGAAATGGAAGAGGTTTCAAAAGAAAAAAAATGGTATGTCATATTAATATTTTGAGAAGGATAAAAATGATATGAAATAATTCCTAGTTGTTTTCCATATAAATTGAAATTGGTTAAAAAATTGGTGGAAGATGAAGAAGCCTCTAAGGCTACATGATAGTAAGGAAATTTAGAAGGTAATTTCAAAATTGATGAGAGGTTATCCAAAACTGGAAACTTGATGATTTAGAAGTCTTATTTGCAAAAAGTTATTTTGTATGAAGAAGAAGTGTAAAGGAATAACAAATATAAATCTTAATATGTAGGGATTGGAAGAATATAATGGCTCATGATGAGCTTATGGACAATTCTAGAATGATTTTTTTTTTGAAAAATAAGTGGAACCTCCTCATTACCTATTATTTTTATTTGTGATCTATCATGGAGATAATTAAATGAGTGTGTTTAGTGATTTTCATACTGTAATTTAAATAAGTTTCTCAAGGATATAAATAATGGAAGACATGGAGATAATATCTTTCATATAAATTAATAGCTATCATGGAATAGAAGAAGAACATGGCATCCCTTTAGGGGGATAAAATTTAAGAATGTAGTAGCAAATCTATAATTTCTAGTATACCTATAATTTCTGGATAGATTTCAAAAAATTTATTGTTGACGTATGAGAATAACTCTCAAAAATAGAGGATCATTTAATTTTCTACACTACCACCAACACAACATCCACTATGGCCTAGCCTTGGTTGTGGTTCTCATCAATACACCGACCCGAAATAGCTATCCCTACAGTGTGACTCATCATCCCTGATCATTTTCCCATTACATTACCTATGAAATGGGTGTGGTGAGTGTTACCAAGTTGAGTCCCATAGTTACCTACCCCAACCACCACTGCTTGGACATGACTATTTTCCACCTTTCTTATTTTACCCCAAAGCACACCTAGGAAAAAAAACTTATACTAAGGTGTATTGTTGGCCGTTTTGAAACAAAACCCTTCAAACCGACATTTATGATTCATAAAATATCAAGAACATTGATTTTTTCTTATGTGGGTAAAATTTATGCTTATGGTAGGAGACATATCATGGTGTGAGGGTGTAGATTTTGCGAATTTATAAATAACAATGAATTATATTTAGGTAACATAGAGGGATGATATACCATAGAATATTTTGGTCTATATAGACAAAAAATCTCACACAAATGAGGTAGTGTCATCAGTATTTCAATTCCTAGACCACCATTACAATCCTTAGGTTTTTAGTAGTGCAGTTCAACTCAAGGGGTCAAATATAATGAGACATTTAAGGAACTACATTTTTACCATGCATCAGAACTGCTCCTAAGATAACATCATTTGAATTGATATACACTATATACCCAACTCGATGCTTGGGAAATATTAGGATCTATGCTGGAAACAAATTCTTCATGATGTATAAGAAGTCTTTTATTCATTATTCCATCTATTCAAACATGTATACCTTCTATATGTGAATAGTAATGGATACTTCTTCGAATGAAATTTATGAATGCACTTCATGTATTACTCATAAATACCAAGGAAACATTTTATTTCATACATATTCTTTAGTCCTCACTAATAAATAATTGTATCTTCCTTACTTAGATCTACTACTATTATAGGTTGGAAATTCGAGTTCCCATGAAATCAGACCTCATGTATCAAAAATAGGAACTTTAAACACTTTGAGAAAAGGAAATTTTCTCAATTTATACTGAATATATTATAAATGTTTCTAGAATATGATTTTGACATCAGTGACTATATAAAATTTAATTAAAAAACAACAATGAGTGAGTCCATGTATGAGTGGAAGATTAAACAAGAAGACATTAAATGATGTTTAAACAAGAAAAAGTCATTTTCTCAATTTATGAAATGTCCATGCCTCCATTGTTATCATTATTGGTATCCCTCCATATAAATTTAGCACTATAGGTGGGAATGAAATCAAGATCCAGTCTAGCACTCATAGATGAGGAAAATAGTCCAAAATTACCACATGAGATAGATCAGTTAAATCAAGATGGATTCATCAAATCCCCACCCAATTTGTACATAATACTAAAGGAATATAATATTCAGTTTGATCCCTTCGTAACCTAGGAAGATATTTTATAGATGATGTTTCTTCTAACCATATAACAATGATAAATGAGGTCTTCATCGTTCCCTTCTTATACTTCTTTTTAGTTTCCCACTAAGGTATGGAATTATTAAGAACAATACATTGAAAAAAAGGAATAAAATAATGAGATCTTGTGGGAATATTTGGCCACTAACCAACTTCCCATAATGTTCTGTCTATCTCTGAATATTCACTTATCTATTTTAGAGCTTCATATGAAAAATATCATGTAATATCTCTGAAATAACCTTTGGGTGATGTTAAAATACCATCATACTCACCTGTTGGAATACAATTGAAACTCATACCACCTTGAGGACTTTGATCCCATGTGATAAATGGTTAATCTTTATGGTTATCCCTATGGATCATCATTCTCATTATAATGGATACAAAAATCATATTTGGAAGGTATATAGTAAAATCCATGTAGTACTCTATTGGATTGTAATAGAGGATTATCTTAATGTGTTCATTATAGACTGAGGATATAATGTTACCTTGTAATCTTATCCTCATAGAATATGATAGAAAATTCCAAAAGTGATCCCAAAAGATGATTTAAATGATTCTTAACCACTAACAAACACCATGTTGGATGTCATCACAACAGATCCCCTTGAAAATTAGGAGTGTGATATCTCTCATGAATAAACTAAATATCCATCCCCATAGAATCAATAAAGATAGCTGGAACTTCCCAATTGTTTCAATAAACATCATTAGTGAAATGATATGAGTCACATAATCCTGACCAAGATCTCTCTCTTAAACACCAACCAATACCTTGATAAATTCAACAGTATAAATAAATCTGTCAACATTATAGAATCCATTTACAACATTGTATATGATCCCCACATCACTATACTCTAGGAACACAAGGGATATAATCATCATAGTGCAAATATCCTTCTAGGATAGTATATTGAAAGATTAAATTCATGGAAAAATATCAAATTTATCCTAGAGTAATCAAAACCAATAACCCTTATTTTATTGATCATGATTGAGGAATGAGTTCTTAAAATATGAGTTATAAACTAGAATTTCCAATATCCACCTCCCTATTTAATCAATAATAAATCATTTTTTGGTTCTTGGTCTCTCTAACACATTAGTATATGAACCATACATGGTGATGGGATGTGAGTAAGCCTTAAAAAATGAGATGATTATTTCTCTCACCACTCTACTAGAATAGAGAATGATGTATCTAGAATTAGAACCTCCTAAGAGGAATCTATGCCCTAAATAGATAGACCAAATTCACCCTAAAAATATTTTAATCTACATGATATTGACCACATTCAAGGTAATGTGTGACTTTGAGTATAAATTAACCCATTTTCCCTCCTAATGTGGCCTAATGTTGGGAAACTATTTTTCCTTCTATCACCACTCTACATGAATATGGAATTTGATCCTAAAATACTTACAAGATGTATGAACAAACACCAAATCCCTCAAATAAATATATAAATATCATGTGAATTATTAAATATGAACATAAATCAAATGTAACATAAAAATAAAGAACATAAATTCACATATTCATGATACTTGAAGATCAACAACAACATTCTAGTTAAGAACTGAAATTGTTCCCCATCTCAAGTCCAACCAATCATATCTCTAGGAAACCCTATCAAAAATCAAGGCAACAAGATAGAAAAATTCATGAACCCTATTGTAAAATACCATTTTATAACACCCTAACCTAAACCATTACATATGATCTAGTGTCACACTCGACCTCATGCTTACCTCCTCAAATGAAAGTGGTTGGAGTTTTGGTGAGACGGTTCCCACAGAACTAATATACATAATGTTAATTCTGAATGTGTGTACCAAGTAATTAAATATAGAAGTGAATGTATTTTTCATGTGTATACCGAGTAATTAAATACATAATTTTGGTATTTATAATTATGTAAATGTGTATTCAGAAATGTAGGTATTCAGAACTGCTGGTATTTAGAATTCTATATGAATTTTTTGTTAATTCTATGAACTATAGGTACTTGCTTTATGTGTCTATTCAAAATTGTGTATTTCATATTGTAGGTAATTTTTGCAGGTGCACAGGGGGAGGTAGGCCATCTACTGGAATTGAAAAAAAACATATTCCAACGGTTTCATGTAAATTTTTAGTATAGACATGAATTTTGATATTTCACAATGGTTTAAAACCATTGGTAAAAATTTATACAAATGGTTTCTTACAACTGTTGGTATATATTGCATTCTGAATCCATATCCCAATGGTTATCACAGAACTGTTAGGATATGTCTATCTCTATGGCTCTATATCCAACGGTTTGGAAAACAGTTGGAATACTTCATACCAATGGTTTTAAATTGTTAGTAATGATTAAGTATCCACTTGTGTAGGTATTATTTTAGATAACCTTCATACTACCTTTTCTCTCTTATATAGTGAATGTTTTATTAATCCTTTTTATGATGTGAGATTTCAACAAAGGTATTTTGAATAGTTGAACCCTATTTACTAATTCAATTTTCAAATTAAAATTATTTAATTTATTAAATGGGGTGGATAATGTAACATGCTGAGATTTTAAAAGGTAAAACTATGTTTAATATCATACAAGATATGCAACACAGAGCATAAACGAACAAGGATATATTTTTATTTAAAGGTGATTATTATGAACTAGATGTTAAATTGGTGGGAATGAATAATATTAACTACATTATGAAATATATAATGGTCCTATTCATTTATAGTGTATTAATCAATTCTTTTTTAAAAATCACTTGTTTTTTATTAAATAAAATTTATTCATAAAAAAATAGGTTTTCTTTAAAAATGATTTTTATTTCTTTCTATGGGTGATTATTATTATTAATTTTGGAAAATTTTATAACATTTATTTAAAAAAATGTATATAATTTTTCAATTTATCATTTTAAAATTATCTTAGGATTACTTTTTTTAGATTTTTTTTTGAAAATAATGGTCCTTCAAGGAATACTGAAAATACTAAAATTTATTGAAAACTGTATTTTATTTTAGATTATTTAAAAGTCATAATTATATTTTGGATTAGATTTAAATTTTAATTAGTTCATTTTTATTTAAATTAATCCAATTATGTGTTTTAATTCGATATTATACTTGAATTTATTATAAAAACATTTTATATTTAAATGGTCATTTTTTTCGAAAAACTATTTTTCATTGCGTTTTTTTCAGTTTGATTTTAAATGAAATTATGAAACTTATATGTTTTGAATTTTGAAAATTTTATTTTATATTTTTAATTAGTGGTTCCAAATTTATTAAATATTTTCAATTTATCTCTGGATAATATGAATAATAACAGTAATAGTTTTTATTACCACAGAAAATAGAAAATCAGGTATTTTAGGTTACAAATAAAATGATAATAACAATAAAATGAACCAATCACTTATCTAAATATTATATTATGAGTATATATCGACCATAATAATCCATTAGTAAAATTTATGACCTTTTTGGGCCACATGGATAAGATTAAATCCTTTATAGTATTTTATTTAATGAAATTTTAAACACATTGCACTCTTATTTTTAATAATTGTAGTATTTTTAATATGGTGTTATATGGAGGATATGTTCTACTATAAATTTTATTTTGAAATATAAAAAATTTATCTCTATAATGATAATTTATGTAAAATTTTTACTGAAGAAATAATTACCTTAAATAAACATTGATGCAGTAATTATTCAATTAAAAGAAATATCAAATAAATGATATTAAAAATATTAAAATAAATATAATTTGAGATAATTAATGTTATTAATTAAAATTATAGATTAACCTTACATTTTAGTTATAAAATAAAATATTATTTTCAATTTATAGTGTTATATTGATATTATTAAAGTCAATGTAATGAATATTTCAAAAAATTGACAATATGGATATTTTATAGCAAATAATTTTATATTAAATGATATAAAATAACTAAAAATATATAATTTAGAAAATTTATTATTATAAGGTTTAAAATATAAAACATGGTCCATTTTTGTGTTTTTTTTATTTTATAGTTATTACATTACCACACAAAGAATAAAAATCCATGTTTCCATGGTTAGAGTTAAAGGGCTTAAATAAAAGATAAAACCAAAAGATAAGGTTATAAATAAAGTCATAACCTATGTAATATTTTTTTTGAGGGTATTTAAACCCATAATAGTATTATATTATAAATAACTCAATTTTTATCCATTTGGAATTAAAAATTAATTTATATTAATTTAATATATTTTATAAATTCCAAGACTACCTTTCCCCTCTCTTATAAAAGGACACCTCTTATTCTCATTTATTCGAAATTAAAAACACTTTTGTCTTAAATAATCCCTGAAAAGAGTTCTTACTATATTTCCTTACCACATTCTAGAGGTATTTTTTTATGAATAATACAAAACGTATAGTTCCTAAGGCAGTAAGTAAATGAGGTTTTCTGAATAATAGGTATAGTTTTCAACTACTCGTTTTAGTATTGTTTCTTCTTCCACCTCCTTAAAATATTCTTCAAACATGATAAAATAATAACAACAGAGTACTAAATATACTGACATGTTATTATTGTTATTACATGAATCATATCCATCTCCTCTTCCATAAAATGGGAAAACAATTCATCTTCTATGTGTACGGAGGACTCCCGACTCGTGAACTGTTGTGATTCATTTTCCATCACTGTCTCTCAAGACTAGTTATAATGATAGAATTAGTTTTTATATATTATATTAATTACATATCTATCATTATTAAAATATTATATATCATTTAATTTCATTCCTTTCCATGTAGAGAAAAAAGATAACATCATTAATGTGTACGTGTGAACTACCACCTCTACAAAGCAATGTGATTCATTTTTCATCACCACATCACATGGATGATATATATATATATATGCATATTAAAAGAGTAATATGATATATATATATATATATAATATTATGATCATTAATTAAATATTAAATAATACTCACCTTTTTTCCATAATGATCATTGAAAAATCGAAACATTACTTATGCATATATATATTCTACCATCTCTATGGTTATAACGTACTTCATTTTTCATAACCATGTATCACAGTTTAATTTAAATGTATTATTTTTTTTATAAAAATGATAATTATAAAATGATTTTTATTTTATATATGATGTAATAATGACCTGTTTGACCATATTAAACTAAATGAATTCATTTTGAACCTAATTAATGAATATCGTCAGAACGTCCAACATGAGCTTAAGTGATTATGTAATTGCATATACATGATAATAAGTGATATAAAATGAATAATAAACTTTATAAATTTTCTTAATAAAGTATAAAAGTAACATAAGTTTTTTATTCAAGAATATAAATTACATATATGACATGTCAGACTTTAGGTAATAGACATTATTTTAAAAATTGTCACTTTAAAGTTTCCCTTAAAACTCTCTTTTTCTTCCATATCCATAAGATTGTTTTAAAAAAATATTTAAATAATATTTTTATTATTATTATATCATTTTTAAATCCATTTTTACCCATGTTTTACAGTTTACATAATGGTCCGAAAGGAATCTTTTTGTTGTTTTACCAATGAGGCACTTTTTGACTTTTCTGGAAAAAATACGAAAGGAATATTTGTTTAGATTATATTAAATGAGTAGCTTTTACTGAATTCATGAATAACATTTTAATTTAATATTCATTTATAATTTTTCATAGTTTATTTAAAATAAAAAAAACTCGATATATGTACATGATTTTCTTTTTTAAAATAGTGATTTTCCTTAAGAAATGTTTTTATCATACAAATATTTATGTTTTGTGATTATGTTATAGTAATAAAAATATGTTTACAATAACAAGTGTTCTTTATATAAAAAAATTCATGTGTTTTTATAGCCTTCCAGTGTATTGGTTGTGTTTATGTTGGAAGTTGACCATGATGGTTTTTCAAAATGTAACTACGATGGTTACTCCAAGTATAACCGTGAGGGTTATTTTATTTATAACTATGATGGTTATTTCATGTATAGCCATAACGGTTAATCCATAAGTAAGTATGGTAAAAAAATGATGCCCCATGTTACCTGAATGGATTATTTATTCTTTCAATTTTTTTACAAAAATACCATGTCTTCACAAAGTAAGTTATTGAGTTTATATTCAAAGTAAAATATATGTTACCTTTTAAGGGTCAATAGTATAAATTTCTAAAAATGATTTCATGATTTAAACATATTTTCAATCAAAACTTTATGATTTTTATTTTTTACCCTGATATTTATTATGAAATGTTTTATGGAAAATTTTGGGTATAAGAATTTGATTTCTTGAGTAATAAAAGGCTTATTCTGAGCCCAAAGTTTTTTTTGAAGGAAATTTTTTATAAGTATTGAGGGAAAAAAAGTTTCTTTAAGTATTTTTATATACTTTATTTGAGATTGTTTTTGTTCATCGCATATTTTTAAAAAAAATTCAAAGAATTTAATGATGGGTATGGTAAATAAATGGGTCATATTGAATGTCATGAATATTTTTCTTGAAAATAAATTATGATTTATTTTAAATGTCCTATATGATGGGAAAAATTGATATTTATCAGAAGTGTCCTATTTTTATCATGTGGTTTTTATGTATGATTTATAACCTAATTATCTAAAACTATAACCCTAAAAATATCCTCAAATGAAAGATAATGAATTATTGACTTGAAACCTAATATTATGTAATATTTAAGGTCAGGTCCTTACACCATGCCCATTTAGTGGGTTTTTTACTAGGTTTAAACATTATTGTGAGTCACCCAATCATCAAAATAACCAAAGTACCACGAGCAATGAAAAAATTGAATTTGATTATTTGAGGTTGTTTACCATGATTATAATTGATTCTAATAACTCACAGATGTATCAAACTATATTTCACCATTTTATTCTTTAATTCTTCATGAACCTGTATTTTTTATTATCAAATTTTTTTCTCTTTTCTTGAATTTCAACATAATAATATTCATTATCTTTTCAAATTAAGTAATTTATATTTATTTTTCAACATATTTTAATTATATTTTATAAAATTAATTATTTTATCGAAACATGTCTTTGTGGGTTCAACCTCTGACTTACACTTCCTACAGTACTTTGTAGTTTATTTATTTTTTTGTTTCCTATTTTTAAATTTCCTAATATTTTATCCCTATTAAAGTTATTGATGCCTTTGGGATTTTAGATGGGACCTTGAACAAAATATACAAGGCTCTAAAATTAGAAAAGAAAGATAATAGATATATTTTTTGTGTATATTTAATATATGTAAATAAATATTAATATATAATATATATAAATAACAATATATTTATATATGCATATACACACACACACACATATGTATAAATATAAATATAAACACACACACACAAATTTTTTTTATAAATGTACTTAAAATTAATTATATATGTATATAATTACAATAATAAGTGTATAAATAAAAAATAATTTTATAAATATATAAATATACATATTATAAAATAATGAAAATTTTGAGATGGAGCTGTGGTAGAGAGTTAAATATGCACTTGGAGGTCCCATGTTTTAATCTTTATAGGCACTAGCACTGGTGCGTGTGAGTAGGGGTGAGTGTTGATGGGGGTGGGTTCAAGCATTGATAAAAGGAGGGGGCATCACGCATGAGTAAGGTTGGGGGAGTGCTAATATGTTGGAGTTGGTGCTCTATATCCAATTTATATATAACATATGATCATATGTATTCATTATTTTTAATATTAATAAATTTATTATCATATCATGATTGTTATTCTGTGAGACGTAGTTTGTGATAATATCCTAAGAGTAACTACCACACTGAAAGGTCATAGTAATTCCCTACTATAATGGGAACCTATAAGTTCCATGACAACATTATTGAAATATATGGTCAATATCTTGATGATATAATTTGAGGATTCACAAATTAAATAAGTTATCAGAGGTCGATAATCATAGGAATTTGATTAACTTTCTCATGGTGCATTCCCTTGGTAATTTCCAATGAATGAGATTTTGAGAACACGACCCACCAGTAGAAAATCCAAATTTATATATGTCATTGGATATTCATATCCATAGGTGTGTGTAATGGATTTAGGCATTAATATTATTATTAATGAATATTATGAGTCATGTTCATTGATGTAATGATGAAAATGGTGGAAGCATATGGTTATAGTAAAGTAAGATACGTTGGTTGCCAAATGAATAATATTTCATTAATGAATAATGTGAGAAAGGATTTATCTATAATATTTTTAAAAATGATATCACAGTCCCTTTAGTGGTAAATTAGTGTCTTAATTAAATCCATGGCTATGGTGATTTAAAGGAATGTTCATTTTTAGAAATTCAATGAAAGGGAAAATGAGCACATAGATTGATGACATCATCATGCAACCTACTCAATATAAGATATCATTATAAAGGGATTATATTACACAATAAGAATTCATATGAGTTTTTATGTCATTGTGACATTAACATTCTTAACAATTGGTGTCTTTTTGGGTTCCAAACACTAACCTTGGACTTTTGGAAGATCCATTTAATACAACTAAGAAAAAGGCCTCAAGGGTCACACACTAAGTGTACCCATAACGTAAGTTAAATATTATTATTTTTTGACTAGTTGAATAACTATTATTCAAGTACATTATTTAATAAATACTTTTTTCATCTTGATCATATATATTCAGTCACTAGTTATTTTGGAGAATATTTGTGAGCATAATATTTAAAAAATATTTATTTTTTATTTAGTAAATATAATATTTAATTATTTATTGGCTAATAATCTGGTGATATTTATTTATAAAATAAATAGAAATTATTCAATAACTATTAAATATCATGGATGAATAGAATAATTAGTTTAAAAGGTCCTGGGTGAAATAATATATTAAATATTACTTCAATAGTATTTTTAAAAATAATTTATATAAGAAATAATATTTAATTAATCTGCAGGTTTTTTGCATGTCAAGAAAAATAAGAACACTATTATTATTATTTGTACATGAGTATTTTATGCGATTTATAAAATAAGAAGGGCCTATGTGAAATTATTATTTTCTGACCCTAACACTATTTAATCTCAATAATATTATTTCTTGCCTTAATACTAACCATTTTTTCCTTGTACACTATGAAATCTCAAGAATCCTCTTAAACCATAGAAAGATCCTCTCTAATAATGATATCAAGAATAAAGAGTGACCCTCCTCCACCACCCCACTCATTTTTAGATAGAACAAGGACACTTATTTTTAGAAATGATTCTTTTAGTGATCAAAGATAAATGACTTTTATCCATCACCTTCTTCTTGTTTGTACCATCATTCCTTATTTCATAATATTTTAAAATAAAATGAAAACAATCTAGAGGAATATCAATAGGATCATTTTCTTCCAAATTAGAGACTTTAAAATAAAATTATATTGTAAGATACACAAAATACTTTCAACAATATCAGTATCTCCCAACTTCTCCATATAATTTTTTTTCTTCTCACAACTTCATTCACCCTTATGAAGAAAATATCAATATTTTCATCATGATGGATCTAGATATATTCCTAATTAAGTCTCAAAAACTATAATCTAGCATGCTTCATTTTGGTATTTCCTTCATATATATCTTGAAATTTATCCTATATATAATTTTTGGTTTTGATTCCATTGACATTCAAAAACACAATTTCTAAGAGTGATGGAAGAATAATATTCTTTTCATCACCATCATTTTCCAAACTACTATTATATTTTATGGTCATAGAAAAACCTTTAGCATGTGGAACAATTATATGCATTGTAACTTCTAAAATTTTATAATTGATAGATAATAGGTATGGAATCATCATGTATTTTCATATGTGATATCCATTACATTTATTTATAAGATTCCCCTTGTCATTCACTGAATTCAAATTATCTATTTTAAATAATAAAGATAAGTGAATTATAATTCAAATAAATAGAGAGACTTAAAATAAATAAATAAACCTCAAATTTTCAATAACTTATGAAGGGAACCATCCTCTAATACTACTATAGAGTCCATTTTAGGGACACCCCTCCACCACAATATTGTACACTTTAGGATTTCTCATGCATGATTTTTTCTTCTAATAAGTCTTACTGCTCTTTGCACTTTGAAAAAGACTTGTGAGGAGGGGGAGGATTCATTGGATTTATTTTCCATTCCTAGCACTCTCCCATGACTAATGTGGGACTTGTGGTGTAGATACCTTGGTGTAATTTTCAATCCCACAGTGTAATATTGGACATTATAATTCATCCACACTAGCCACACCGTAGGAACCAAAAATCAAGTAGAAAAGTTCTTAGAATCATGTACCATATCTTGAAAGGTATATGTTTCATTAAATTGGGACTAAAAACTATCATGGAACTAATAGTTTCTCAACCTAACAGGGAGATGGTATGATTGTTTAGTTTGAAAATTAATTTTAGGGCATAATTAAATACTACATCACATATTAGAACAATCATGATAGGATAATAAGTTTATTAATATTCAAAATAATGAATAAAGTTTATCATAAAGTAAATAGAAGTTGGATCCAGGGAACGAACTCTAATAGAATACTATTTACATTAGATCTAATTACTAACAACATTCAGTCCTCTATCTACCACATGATATTTATGATTCTTCTAAAATAAGGATTTAGTCAAAGAGTCCACCATAATTTATTCCAAAGAAACTATGATCACCACAACTTCACCCATGTGAGAAAAATCTCTCAAGTGGAGATACTTTTGAAGATTGTTATTTATAAATTATTATGACCTTGGAACCATTTTGAGATACACCACTACATCATTACCAAAATATATTGTGATAGGTTCTTTACTACTATTAAAAAATAATGCTATTATATGAGTTTACATATACACACAACTTCTTTGGCTACTTTAGAAGCCGCTATATACTCATACTCCACTGTAGAATCGATGAAAACCAGTTACTTTAAACTCTTCTAGCTTAGAGCTCATCCATTAAGAGTAAATAAATATCCAGACTATGAATTTATATTATTATGATATGTTTTAAATATACCATTAGTATAACCCATGAGGACTAGCTCGTTGTCTCCTTCATACACCAACAACATGTCCCTAGTTCTTCTCATTTACTAAATAATTTCCTTTGCAGCATACTGATACTATACCTGGATTATTTTGATATTTTTCTACCATTATCATGTTGTAGGTGATATCTATCGTATTATATTAACATGGCATACATGATTGATCATATCATGTAATATTGTAGGATCTTACTATTTTTATCATGTTTTTATTATGTATGAGGACACATTTTCATAAAAAGATGGATAACATGTGACACTAGAACCAATATTCTCTTCGATTGTTTCATACTAGATATATTTTGTATATGGTCAATGTAATTACCATGAATTAATTCAATAATCCTCTTAGATCTATCACAATGGATTTTGAACCGTATAATGTTGTTTAATTCACATATGTTTTTTATAGAGAATCACTTGTTTAACTAGTCTTTAACTGACTGTATGACAGGTATTTCATTTCTAATAAGTAATATGAAATCAACATATACTACTAGGATAATGAATTCTCTCTCACTAAACCACTTTTAAAGACATGGATTACATTCATTATTAATTAAATGAAATTATTTTTTAGCTTTATCGAACTAAATGTTTAATGACCCTGATACTTACTTCAATCCATAAATGGATATCTATAACTTGAACCCCTTTTTGGAATTACCTGGAGTCACAAACTATTCTAGTTGTTTAATATAAACATAGTCATTAAGGTTACTATTAAGGAAGGTTGTTTTGACATCTATATACCAAATCTCAAAGTCATGAAAATATTTTATATCAACTATTATTCTAATGGATTTAAACATGAAAAATAGAGAAAAGGTTTCACTTTAGTCAATTATTTGATGCTGTTTAAACCCTTTTATCCACTATTCATGCTTTATAGGTATTCAATTTACCTTGTATGTGTTGTTTTCTATTTAATACCCATTTTCACACAATGATTTTTAAATCCAATGGATGATTGAATAGATCCCAAACCTGATATTGATACATGTATTTCATTATATAATCCATAGGTTTCTTTCATATCACATATTATGATCTCTTCACCACCTCTTTGTATGAAATAGGATCATCATTTTCTATCAATAATAAGTTACCGTAATTGGTTAATATAAAACCATGTCTCTCTAGTTCTCTAACCTCTCTATTGCTCTTATTAATTTCTTGTGTTTCAGTAACAACTTATTCTATGGGGACCTATTGAATCCTTTCCTATACCAACTCTTGTGTATCGTGAGCATCAACTAAATCAAAGTCAATATCATTTCCACTATACTTCTTGAAGATGTGGTCCCTCTAAAAAAATGGATTTTCTTGGAATTATTACTTTTTTATATAAGAGTTTATATAGATATTACCCCTTGTTTCCTTGGGATGCCATATCAAGATACACTATGTTCTTTGGGGTGATATTTTTTCATCTTCATGGGCCTTAAAAAAATCCATGAATACAAATTCATGAATATTCATTAATATAGGTTTTATTTAGTCCATAACACAAAGGTAATTATATTTTATGGGTCTTTTTTTACTCATATTGGTATGTATGTTGTAGTATGTAGTGAATAACCTTAAAAAGAAAATGGAAGATCTATGTGACTCAACATTGACCTCACTATATCTAGTAAGGTATGTTTCCACCTTCCATTAATACCATTTCATTATTGTGTATAAGGTGGATTTCATTAAGATATAATTTCAAATTATAAAATACATTTGAAAACTTCTAATCAATATATTAATTACCTCAATTAGATTGAAGCTTCTTTATCTTTTTCTCAAGTTGATTATATTCTTCATTCTAGAATCCTTTGAATTTTTCAAATTGAATAATAATTATACCTAATAAAGTAGACATATACATATCTACTCATGTAATTATTTAAATGTTATGAAGTAAGTATATACACCTTCATATTATACTTGAAATGGTATATGCACATCAGTATATAACAATACTAGAAGCTATATACACCTTTCACCTTATCCATCGAATAGTGTTTTGGTCATTTTCCCTATAAACAAGGATGACACCATTCAAGTCGTATTATATCAATAGACTCTAAATAACCATCTTCATATAGCTTGTTCAAATGATTTTTTATGTGACCTAGATGTTGATGCCACAACTAGGTGTTATATGAGTCATGCAAACATGATTTCATTATCTATTTTCAATACATTTATTTTTTAAAGTAATATATAAAGACCATTATTTAGTTGTGTTGTAACATAAAAAATGTTTTATTTGTAAAATAGGAATTATTTATTTATAAATTAGAAAATAAATCCATTAATATCAAGGAAAGAAACAAATATGACGTTTTTGATGCTCCTTTTCATCACAGAGTCTAAACGACTGAAAAAAGGGAGTACCTTGGCCCAAAGTGAATCATCCTTTCAAGAAACATCAAAAATCGACAAAGGCATGGAAAATGATTTCTTCCCACTTAAGTCGCACATGTTTCATCATGGTCACACAAGTATACTTGCGCGCCGCCTAGTGGTTCCGTAGGTGATGTGTGTGCCCTCTTTGATTCTCGCTCGTGGTCTTCAGCAGCCTATAAATACCCCTTGTGGGCCCCCCATTTCAGGATGGAAAAATTCCAAAAGTCATATTTAAGCTCTGGTCACCCTAGTCTCTTCTTGAAGTCTTCCGGTCACTTCTAAGGTAATTTTTACCTATAATGGCATATACAAACAGGGGAACCAAGGCCTAAGTGTTGAAACTCATCAACACTTGCGCGCCTAAGTGGCTAGCCCTTAAGGGAAATGGCCACACTTGTGCGCTGCCTTATCCTTTCAACAAAACATGCACGCCAGTCTTTTGGAAGCCTGTACGGATAATACTACGGGCTTGATCGAAGTATCACCAATGTATTACCCAAAGGGTTGACCATCGCAAAAGTACCCATGGGTCAGGAAAGTATACTTGCGTGACCTGGACTTGTGTGCCCATGCAGGACTTGTGCGCCTCTCTATTTTTGGGTTCCCTTCCTACCTATTCACTTGCTTTCTTAAAATCCACCTCTCCTCTTCAATATTTAGCCTTTAGAACCATCTTCAAATCCATTTATGTCATGGTTCCTTTGTTGGATTCCTTATCTGAAAGGAATTCTATGGAACATCTCTCAAAACATAGTGATTTACATATCTTTATGTCACTAAGGTTAGAGATTTCATTCATTCGACATCATCCTTTAAAGATGAGAGAATATTTAACCTGGGCCTTCATTCCAGAAGTAAGCCCCATTCATAATTTACCTTAACTTGGGCCTCCTTCTCAAGAGTAAGTCCCAATCTCAAATTCCCAAATATGGGCATCCTACTTAGGAGTAAGCCCCAAATCCCCTAACCTATGCCTCCTTTTCAGGAGTAAGTCCCAATATTCAAGTTCCCTAAATTTTGGGCATCCTCCTCAAGAGTAATCCCCATGTTCCCAAATTCCCTTAACTTGGGCTTCCTTTTCAGGAGTAAGCCCCAGTCATAATTCCCCTTCACTTGAGCATCCTTCTTAGGAATAAGCCCCAGTTTACAAATCACTTTAACCTGGGTGTCCTTCTCAGAAATAAGCCCCAGTCATAATTTCTCTTAACCAGTCTTAATTTAATGCTGATTTGGACTTCCTTCTCTGGAATAAAACCCAATCATAAGTCCCCACTAATTTGGGAATCCTTCTCAAGATTAAGTCCTGAGTTATGTATCCAAATCTCTATAAAGTACATATACCTTTATGGACCTTGTTTATGGGTTTCTTCCATGAAGTAAATCCTAATCTCCATATATCTGGGCAGTCATACATACATAAGCCCCACATCATTTCTTATGATTTCATCTTTCATGGCACAATTGTTAGGTTTTACCAATACCTCTTTTTTATCACACCGAACATGACTCACATGAGCTTAGAGCGTAAAAGTAATTATGTCATCTTTCTTTGAGCCATCAATCATACATAAACATCATACTCCTTTACTCGAACTACATGGGTTCTGATTCCTTTTTTAAAACAAGGATACGTAGGTAGCCCATCTGCGGGAATGATCCCAACTCCGAAATAACCGATGTCCTTCTGAATGACAAGAAACTTCAAGTGCCCCACTGAGTGGCTTTAAAACCAGTATCGTTATCATAATGACCAAGATATTTCTATAAAATATGTCTAAGGATACCATTGCATAGAATCTATAAACAAATACAGATGATTCTATGTCGATGAAGAACCTCGAATACATATTAAGGATTCTCTAAATCTCCTATATATCAATTATTGATTGTCAGATCTAAATAAAATCCCATTTTCATACTTGGTAATTTAATATGGATTCACAAACATAACTTAAATCTATAAAGAGAGTCCTGGAGTACACAATAATTCCTCCCAAAAAGGTGTGATGAGTCTGACCTCCCATCCTCTCGACCAATGCAAATTCTTAAGCCTCGTCAGTCCACTACTAATGAGCACCTACCTTTGGAAAGTAGGTCCAAATGGATATAAAATCATTGGATGTTTCCGGTTCTATGAACAAACCTGTTAGAAACCGCTTGGAATGTTTAGACCTTAAATAAACGAGGTCATCCCCATTTTTAGAGGAAACAAAAAATGAGGAACCCGACGTGAATCCTTAACCAAGTTGAAATGATGTTTTACTTATCTGTTAGGCCCCTATTTAAAACTCAATGAGAGGGACAACAAAATAATCAATAACATATGTGCTCATCCAAAATATTTAGTGGTAAAACATATCTAGATTATGTTTGTTATATCAAACATGTATTTTTTTTCCAAGATCTTTTGCCCTACAGAAATGGCTTCTCTTAAGTTCACACCTATGAATATAACTGTTGTGAATGTCGCTGCTGCTACTCCTACTGAATCATCGTCTACTCTGACGATGACATAAACTGCTCAGCATCTTCAACGCTGGGTATCAAATGCACTAGTTAAGGAATACCTTCAAAACTGTACCATTCCTACTCTGGAGGCCTCTCGACAAGCCCTCCAAGTCAATAATTCACCCTGGTCGTCCGGACAGCGACGACCAACGATCAAGTAACAGGTGGTTCCAACCACCATTTCCAAACGTTTAGGGTCGTTATCCCTGAAACACAATAAGAAGGCCCTCCCATATTCTGGGGAGGTGAATGATCAGGTCCCTCAGGGCCTTAATTCAATGAGATATGAGTCCTTCCCGAGGGCTCCCATCAATAATCACCGCCAGACTCGTGCGGCAGTGTGCCCTCAACCTGATGAGGGTGTGGTCTCCAGGCGTTCAGCTAAGCTTCCTCGAATCTGAGCAGGAAAGAAGAACCACCAGAGGTGATTAATGATCAATAGTTAGCATGTTCTTATCTCGGAAATTTCTGGAGAAGTCGACTAACCTAACTTGGTGGAAAGTGACGAGCGGGCAAACACACCCGTCCGTTTTAATTCCACTGTCCAGCAGACTCGTCTAACAGCAATACACCGTTACCGTCAGAAAATTCCAATGGACTACTATAGATAGTAATTTACACCTATTTATATGTAATCATCTAGTCAGCAAGATCTTCTGATTACATACGATGAAGCCTTCCAACCCAAAGTGTTGAAAACTTGTAAACATGCACATACACCTGCTTACACTCATCAATCCTGCTATCAACCTCATTTGTCAATATTGAAGTAATTTCATTAACTATGTTAGGAAGAGTGCAATAATAAGTCACATACATCTTCTATTATTGATCAATACTACCAACAGTCGCATTGGTAGCACTTGGAGAAGTTAGTCGGAAAGCTCCGGCGACAAACAGGAGGCAGACTCAACTCTCTGCCCCCACACTTGAGTACTGTCAGAATTCACTGACGGGAAAAGGAGGGCATGAGCAGGCACATACACCTACTACAAGCATGGAATGGACGTATATCCCCATTCTGGCAGCTAAAGTCACCAAGCACATTCTGTCAATGGTGAAAGAGTTGAAGAAAATTCCTACTCATATTCTGGATGCCTGTCAGGATATTATAACAGCTTAGGAGTATCATAGGAAAATAAATGAAAATATAACCCTTCTAGTGGAGTTACATATCAACATATCACTCTAGAATAGACACACACATCTCTTCCAGTCCAAGAGGGTTGTGGTTCGTACTCCCCCATATCATACGGGCAACCAAGTCAGGCACATACACCTTATTTGAGTGGAGATAATCATCCTAACATGATCATTTATACTAAGAAGGCACATACACCTTCCCATAATAACCACTTTCATCAGTAAGTGGTTCTTAAAGTGAATAAGAAGGCTTCTAAGAAGAAGACCCACCGAGCATAGTCAAGAAATCAAGAACCAATTTATAGTAAGGCTTTACTCGATGCTGGAGTTCTTGAAGCCCTCAGAAAATTATCTGTTGGAATTAAAGATTCTACTCCATCATTTCCCAATAGTGGGAACATTAATTCCGAAGGTATTTACCAGACACTTAATCATGAATACTTTCTTCATGACAATTCGGTCGATCTCGAAGTTTCGCCTTCAAATGAGAGCCACAGGAACTCTCTGTGTGGTCAGAAGACCAAGGAGAAAAATGTTTCATCTTTTTCTGTAACCCACCATGTTGGTCCTCCCCATGATGATGAATTTAGCTATGAAATTCCTCTCCTCAGTAGTAATGTACATTTTCTGGAAAATGCTCCAATGAACAATGTAGTGATGAGAAATCCCTCTTATCTTGAGGCACTTGCAAATGTGAATCCATTCATTTATGATGGTTTACCGCTAGTAGGTGAAATACTTTCTCAATAAGAATATAACATGGGGTGTAGGTCATTCTCCGAACCACACCTGGGTCGTTCATCCTCTAGTTGGTTAGTAAATTCTCTACCAATCTAGTTGAATACGATGAAGAAACAACGAAGCACCATCTCTGGTTCAATCAGGTAGAAGAATCTTCATTGAATGATAAAGAGGAAATACTAAATATGAGAAAACAACTGGAAAAGGGTGAAGTTCTAGTCATGTTTTGGCCATTGGATGACTCTCAGTATGAAATTCGAGAGATGCTGATGGAAGATGGAATTCATGATATTCATCTCAACATATGGAAAACTATTTTTCTGTTCAAAAATAAAATATTATCTTATGATGAATATGAAAACCATGTCAAGATAATAGAAGGGTTACAACACCAAATTGACTTACCATCTCTCTTAGTTTCTCAATATCTGAAGGATGAAAAGCAGTTGAGATCCCTTCCGCGTTCATGCATTGGCGCACTAAGAAGATTGAACTAGTTAATTTCCAATACCCCATCTGGTATTTATATTAGGGGATGGGGTGTTCATGGAGCACTAAATTTCACTGTACTCTCGAATAAATAAAGCCCACCGAAAATGGTCTCATGCAATGTTATTTCCCATGGCTGGCCACAACCAATTGGCTTTGTTTGTAATCAAAGGCTCGCTCAAGAACATGCCTCAACTAGTTCTTCTCAAGATCAGGCATATAGAGAACAAGTTGTTGAATTAATCCTACATCAAGAAAATGATAATATTGAACATACATCTCATTTGGAGCAAGCAAATCATCAAGTGATAGAAGTGTCAGAAATCATCCAACGGTCTTTTGAGCCGGGTGATAAAAGTGGATGCAGGTTGATGCATCCAGCCAATTTCCAGACTAATGTCCGAAAGATCAAGATAAATTTAAAGAAAGTCTCAGATATAGCATTTCAAGAACCACCCCATCTTGCCAGACTAGGGACTCTTTTAACCCAACCCTCAGAATCGACAAATAGGATTCGAGGAGTTGAGTAGGAACAGTAGAAACATCCCCTGTCCACCGGACTGGGGGCTTTTTCCAATCCTCAATCTCTTCCTCAGAGAAAGTCGGTCTTCTATCGATTAGGTATGAAGCCCCAAGAGGAAAGAGGATCCTAATTATCAAGAGATTCCCTCCAAGTTATGGTTTGTAAAAAAGTTCCTGAGGGATCGAATCAACAAAAGGCAATGTATCATCACAGACATGGAAGAAGACAATACTGCAGAAATGCTGATAGAAGGGATGCAATGAATTATGCATCAATTAATGTCATCAATGCCATTGTTGATGATCCACCATATGAGGCACACTCAGAGGGATCAGATGAAGAGGTTCCTGCTCAAGAATTTGTACGCACAGACACAAATTAAGAAGGTGTGCGTACACGAAATCAAAGGCTTATCCAGAGTCTGGGTGTTCATTTAAGTAACCCACTTCCCCCTCTCCGAAAGGGATCCAACAAGGGGAATGGAAATAATCGGGTTACATACCCTTCCTATGGAGAAGGCCAATCTCTCCCATTAGAGAAAATATTTTCACAACAGGAAGAAGAAATGAAAGAATTGAGGAGGTTGAATGCAGAACTAGTTCAGGGTAGTCTTTCTCCTAAGCATGATAGATTAAGTCAGTTAAGGGAATGTTTTGCAGCTAATAAGATGGATCAAGAATACCCTCCTCTACTAGTACACCCTCACGGGTCTAATCCTATAGGTCATGTGCAACAAAAATCGGCGATGCTACCATCAGTTGCAGTACCAACCACCATATTTGTCCAAACTCCAGTCATTGCACCTACTCAGGTCCAAGATCAACCAGATGTTTCTTAAAAGTTAATAACTACTATTAAGTCATTAACAGCGTGGTTGAAAGCTATGGAGGGAAAGTGTGCTCAAATTCAACCAGAAAAGAGAGCTTACCCTGAATGGTTTGATGCAATTCCTCCCCCATCAAATATTTCAAGTACCACATTCCCAATCTTTAATGGTTCGGGATACCCAGAGCAGTACTTAACACATTTTGTTTCTCGTTGTGATCCTATGATGGGAACCCCTCAGTAACAAGAAGTAGTTAAGCTCATGTGTTTTGTACAGTCATTACAGGGGCCTGCCTTTGTCCGGTACACAAACTTTCAATCCCGGTCAATTACCAAGTTGGAGGATCTCCATCAACGATTCCGTCTTCAATTCACCTCAACTTTTCCAAAGAAAATAGTTTTTTATCTTACAAACTATAAGCAAAGGGAGAATTAAAGGGTTTCATATTTCATTGCTCGCTTGAAGGGATTAACATATTCTATGATCTTAGCACTCCCTCAGGAGTAATTGTTTCTAATATGTGTGGAAAATATTCGTGATGAATTATGCACACCGTTGATCCCTGTAAAATACACATGAGGGTTTCGAGACCTTACTTCAATCGCTCAACAGATTGAAGATTCTCTTATGGATAAAACTCATGTAATTCTTCAGCTCCAGGAAGGAGAATTAGTAGAGCAGATACTGCTACCATTCTTCTTAAACAAGCACATGTACCTGCTTCTACTTCAAAACCTTATTCTTCCCGAAGGACTCCGTCTTCTGAGCATCAACAATAGAGGTCGTTTTGTTAAGATGATCAAGGAGATAAAATTCGGAAAAAATTTGAGGATCTAAAGAGAAAAGTTTACTCTTTCCGAAATGAACAAGTTCCTGGTTACTTCATTTCAGCTCTGGAAAATAATTTGGTACAATTTCCAAGGCCCAAGAGGCCAAACAAGGAAGGAGATGAAGACCATCCAAACTATTTCCCGTTTCATTAGATGTTGGGGCATCCCATTCAGGAGTGTTTTGTTTTTAAGGACCTCCTACAAAAAATGGTCGACTCGGGACAAGTCAACCTGAAAGGTTATACAGCTCAGGTAGCATGTTTTACTACTACATATCAAGAGGAGGAAGGCGAGTGGCAAGAAGTAAAGAAGAAAAATGCGAAAAAATATGATGATTGGATGGTCAGAAAAAAGATCAACTGAACTCATGCTATTTTGCGAACACAATTGAAGAAACCAATTGTGTCTTCTGCCATGAATGCCACAACAAAACACTCTTCATAAGAGGGAAAATCCTCAATGAAACAGTATAATTCAATGAAAGATGAACAATCATAAGAAGATGAAATCGTGTCAAAGCCCATGTTGTCTTTGACTCTGGCAGAGTTTATGTCATCTACTTCGAAGCCACGGGCACCATCCCACCAAACGACACATCCCAAATTGGATAATAAGGCAGAGTCTTCATCTGATGAAGAATTGATATTTGGTTCTTTTAATATGATTCACTTAATATATCCTTATTCCAGTCACAGTTTTGAGTTTGATTAGATTGGGTTCCCTGTATCAAACAGAGGAATCAGAGGCAGTTCTAGAGGTTCAGGGTACAGGGGAAGACGTGGATATTTCAGAGGCCACTATTCCAATTCTACCCCTGCTAGAACTGTGTATGCAGCAGAAAATCGTGGCAGAGCCCTTCAACGGGATCAACAAGAACAAGAAAATTCTTCCACCAATAGCCGACTCAGTCCTAGCACAATTATTCTGGAAGATCGGTTGGAGGTTCCACCTTCTTCCTCTCAGCAAGTAAATAGACTTATTTAGTCTAATATTTCAAAGCCAGGAGTATTACCAACTGCTACCCTGATACATGATGCATCAATTTCCAAAGCATCAACTTCAAAGTCACCTGCGAAACTAGATGTTCCTGTTGGGAAACGCAGACCTTTGGATCAAAAATATGATGTATTGAAACACTTGGCCCAATTAACATCCAAGTTATCAATTCCGGATTCCATGAATCTATCAAAGGATATTCGAGAGGCACTCATCGAAGCTTTGTCAAGTCCTCAGGAATTCGAAACTGAAATTGTTACGTTTGAAGTCTTCCATGTTGAGAATAATCCTACAGAATTACATGCAGTGATATCCTTCACAGATGAAGATGAAGATGATGTCATGCATGGAAATATTATACCTTTGTATTTATCTAGGAAGTTCAATAGTGTAGACATCTGAAGAGCTTCCATTGATAATGGTTCCAAAGTCAACCTCACCCCCATTCGTACACTTCATCGATTTCTCCTCACAGAATCTGATTTATCACCTTCTACATTGATGTTACAATGATATTATAAAAATGAACAAGAACCACTGGGTGATATTACACTCAGAACTCAGTTTTGATATGTTGTATCCAATTCAAATTTTATGGTTGTTGATCAAGGCTCAGCCTTCAACATCTTGGTTGGAAGACGTTGGCTACATCAACATGCGATTATCCCTTCATCATACCATCAATGTCTTAAATATTGTTTTGATGGTCAAAATGGGACATTGTATGGTGATAAGGCCCCGTTAAAGACATGTGAACTCAATACATTGAGGAGGAATTCTACCACATGAAGGGAAAGGAGAAATCCATAACAAGGGAGGTTACCAAAGTTAATTTTCCATATGGTTTGGAAAAGATTCCAGTAAATCCATTTACACATGTGAGTACAGATTATGTATTGCCTATCAGTCAAATTGACATGATATACCCAAATCAAAATACTCTTATTGAAACTTCCATAATATCAATAACGGCAATCAAGCCAGACATCGTGGGAGAAATTGGTGATTCACCAAAAAATGAATAAAGCTCAAATAGGGATGTCTTCATTTCATCTAATGAAACCCAGCAAGTCTATACTTTTCCAATAAGGCCATAAGAAGTTATATCAATGTTAGAGGTGAATGTTGATGTTGATTCTCAATCCATCATCTCCACTTTATTACACAAGGAAGACCCTTCATCATCAATCAGGTCGGAAATGGAAGCTTCTTCTTTAAGATGTTCAAATTTTAACATCTCTTCTGATCATGGAAATTCTACTTCATCATCTACTATGCAAGTAGAAAAAAAAGAAAGAACACATGTTGAATAATAAGAGGAATATCTCAGGGATGCTCCTCCAGTATTTGAAGAGGGTATCTCTACCACCGTGGATGAACTCAGAGAAATAAATCTGGGTACAAAAGAATATCCACACCTCACTTTAATTAGTGTGGCCATGACTCTTGAAGACCAATAGATGTATATTTATTTTTTAAAGCAAAATCAAGATATATTTTCTTGGAACTATACAGAGATTCCAGAGCTTGATCCTAATGTTACCACTCATCTTTTGGGTTTTCCAGAAGAACATCGAGGATTCAAACAAGCTGCTAGAAGAACACACCCAACCTATGCTTCCAAAATTGAAGCTGAAGTGGATAATATTATCAAATATAACTTTGTCAGAGAAGTTCAATATCCCAAGTGGTTGGATAATATTGTCCAAGTAAAAATAAGAATGTACAAATTAGAGATTTCATTGATTTTAGAGATCTTAATCGGCGTTCTCCTAATGATGATTTTCCAGTTCCGATTACAGAACTCTTAATTGATGCAACAACTGGATATGAAGCACTTTCCTTCATGGTTGGGTATTCCTGGTATAATCAAATCTGAATGGCTCCATAAGATGATGAATCTACAACCTTTAGATCCCCTTAGGGTGTGTTTTTCTATCGGGTAATGCCCTTTGGCCTAAAGAATTTAGGCGCAACATATCAGCATGCCAATCATCGTATCTTCAATTCCTTTTTAGGGAAGTTTGTTGAATTTTATGTGGACGATTTGGTGGTTAAATCCAAAAAATTTTCTAATCACTTGGCTGATTTGGAAGTCATATTCCCCAAACATCGGCAACATAATTTGAAGATGAACCCCTTAAAATGTGCTTTTGGGGTAACCTCAGGAAAATTTCTCGGCTTTATTGTACGTCATCGTGGTATCGAGGTCGATCATGAGAAGAAAAATTCAATCCTTAGTATGTCAACTCCTCAGAATTTAACGGAATTGAGAGGACTTCAAGGACACTTGGCCTATATTCGGCGTTTCATCACCAATTTGGCAGGAAAAAGTTTACCCTTCACCAAATTGATGAAGAAGGGAGTCACTTACCAGTGGACTGAAGAATGTCAATAAGAATTCGACATTCTCAAGAAGTACCTCTTGAGTCCACTGGTATTAATGCCACATGCTGAAGGAAGACCACTTATCGTCAATGTGACAGCTTTAGAGCGATCATCGGGTGCCTTTCTTGCTCAGAAGAATGATGTTGGAAATGAAAAAAGCCTCTACTATCTCAGTCAGACTATGCTTGAAAAAGAACCCCAATATTAAAGTATTGATAAGTGATGCCTAGCATTAATATTTGTAGTTCATAAGTTGAGACACTACCTGCAACATCACAAGGTCCAATTGGTATCTCACAATAACCCTCTCAAAATCATCCTTAGTCGTCCAATGCTTACATGACGTCTAGAAAGGTGGGTAGTTATTTTGGAGCAATTTGATATCCAATATGTGTCTCAAAAGGCAATAAAGGGCCAAGATCTAGCTGATTTCTCTGCTGAACACCCTTCTGTAGAAGATACATCATCATATATTGAACTTCTTGATGAAGATGTCTTCTTTATTCAAACTAGTCTTCAAACATGGGAAATGTACTTTGATGGTGCTTCCAGAAGTCCAATAGGGAGGAAAATGGAAAATTATAAATTCAACAAAGTTGGGTTTGGAATTGTGCTCATTTCTCCAGAAAAGGCAGTGTTACCCTATTCCTTCTCATTGTTGGGAGGCGATATAAATAATGAAGCAGAATAATAAGCTCTCATCGCAGGCTTGGAGTTGGTGCTTCAAGCACAAGTGAATTACTTAAAGGTGAAAGGTGATTCAGACTTGGTAATCAAACAAGTCAGTGGGGATTATTCCATTAGAAAAGAATCATTAATCCATTTTTATGATTATTTGATAGAGTTAATGGCAGGATTTCCTATGGAAACTAATTTTTTTTCTCATGATCACAAAATGCCCAAGCTGATGCACTGGCTAATATAGCTACAGCTCTGGAAGATCCAAATCAGGATGAGACAGTCATCAGTATTTCCCACCGTCGTACACTTTCACCTTATGTTCAAACCAGAATAGAGTAAACCAATGAAATTAGTCCCATTACTGAACCATATGGTCAAACTACATGATGGATGATACCTATCAGGGAATACCATCAAAATGGAACACTTCCGCCTGATAGAGCAGGGAAAGATCAAATCCAACAACTTGTGGTCAATTTTAGTCTTTATGACAGCCCAGATCACCTAGAGAAAATTCTCTACAAGCGTGGTTTTGATGGAGTTCTCTTCAGATGCACTGAGGGTGATGAGACAATGGGTGTCATGAAAGAAGTACATGCAGGAGTCTGTGGTGCCCACCAATCTGGACATAGACTATCTGATCAAATTTGAAGGCATGGATACTTTTGGCCTTCAATAATACAAGATTTTGTTGATTTCACAAAGAAGTGTCATTCTTTCCAAGTATATACCAACTTCATTCATCAACCCCCAGATATTATTCATACAGCTAAATACTCATGGCCATTTGCCACATGGGGAATGGATGTAGTAGGGCCTTATCCTTCAGCTACATCCAAGTAGTTTATGTACATTCTTACTACTACTGACTTCTTTTTACAAATGGGAAGAGGAAATACCTCTCAAATAAGTTAGTTCTAAAATCATTGTTAGCTTCATCAAGTCTAACATCATTACCAGATTTGGTGTCCCTAATACCATACTAACGAACAATGGCACCAACTTCTGATCATCCGAGGTGAGAAAGTTGTATCACGAATATAACATAAAATCCGACCATTCATTTCGGTATAATGTAGTGGACAATGGAAAAATAGAAACCTTCAACAAGACTCTTTCAAACATACTACAAAAGATGGTGGATAAAGATAAGAAATCATGGTCTGATAAACTATTTCATGCTTTATGGGCTTATCAAACCACCAGCCGCACTGCAACGCGGTTAACTCCATATTCATTGGTATATGTAATGGAAGCAATCATGCCCATTGAAGTTCAATTACCCTCGCTCAGTGTAGCCATTTTCGATCAGTCAACTATAGATGAACAATCTCAAAAGAAATTGGTTGAACTGGAAGGATTAGATGAGAAAAGATTGTGCACCTTACACCACTTGGAAGTCTATCAGAATCGAATATCATGATCTTTCAACAAAAAAATTCATCTCCATTCATTCATTTAGGGAGAATTGGTATTGGTTCTCATAACTTCAATGATACCAGGAAAGAAACCTCCCATGCTAGAGGCAAAATGGGAAGTAACTTATTCAATATATAAGGTCTACTCTAATGGAGCTTATTCTTTAATCTCAATGGATGGAGAACTCATCACAACTCCAACCAATACCAAATTTCTGAAGAAGTATTTTGTATAAACACAGAATACATTAGTTACTGTCCATGCATATGACCTTAAACTATTTTTATCCCTTTCATCCAACATGATGTTAAACTGTGTTGTCCTTGATGCAAGACTTTAAACTATAGAGTCCCTTACGTCTAGCAAGACGTTAAACTACACCATCCCCGGTCTATGCATATGACCTTTAACTATTTTCACTATTCATCCAACAGGACATTAAACTGTGAAATCCTAGTTACATGATGCTAAACTGTACTACAGACTCTTACGTCCAGCAAGACGTTAAACTGTGAAAAAGTCCCAAATACGTCCAACATGACATTGAATTGTATCCTCTTTGTCCTTACTGCATGACACTAAACTTCACAGTCCCCATTTCATCCAACATGATGTTAAACTATATTTTCCCCATAGTCTTAACTACAGGATTCTAAACTATACAACACCCTTATTGTCCAACATGACGCAAAATTGTGTTCATGTCCAACATGACATTAAACTGTGTCCCTACATTCGTCCTACATGATGTAAAATTGAACAAAATACCTTAATATGTCATACATGATGTTAAACTGTATTTTTTCCCTGGTATATGAAACTAAACTATGAAGAACCAATAGTCCTCACTGCAAGACTTTAAACTGCATAGTCTCTTCATACGTCTTACATGACGTTAAACTATACATCGTTATGGTTTTTGCTACCACTTGTTTCTCACACCGAGTATCACTCACGTGAGATTAGAGTAAACTTCAACTATAACACTCTCTCTGGGCCACTAACCATGCATAAGTCCCAACACCATTTTTAGGTCGTTTTCCTCAAAAACAACTTGATCTTCAATTCATCCTTTAATTGAACTACGCGGACATTGATCCTTGCCTTCTAGGCTGGGTACGTAGGAAACCTCCTGAGGTTCGAGCCCAAAACCAATCATTTCACATCGGTTCACGTCCATCTCATATGATGTTGATTCATGAATCAATCCCCAGAATAAATATCTTTACATTGGTTCACCTTTGTCCATGCTATATGACGTTAAACTTTACATAATTTTTTGTCCTATATGACAATAAACTACAACATTCTTTGATACCCTCACGTGAGAGGGAATCATTATTTACATTGATCCCCAATCATGTTATATTCTAAAGACTACGTGCATAAATGGAAATTCCCGAACTTTTTATCTTGGGTCAAACCATCGTTGCACTAAATCCCCCCTTTTCACCCTTCTCGTGTACGAACAAAATCTATACAGAGGGTATTTCTAGAACTACGTGGGATTGATTCACATCCTTATGGGATACGTAGGAATGTTCAAGAATCCCTCGAATCTAGCCCCATGTCTTTGGGCCTAACCCCAAATTCCACTTTCAGTCCCCTGGCTAAAAAGTCCCCCTATGAAAACACACATTATGTACTCTTTATAATGGTCCGAGCTCTATGCCCCTAAACTAAGATCTCCTATAATCTCGTCCCACATGACATTAAACTATCTTTTAAGAACTATGTATGTCTCGATTACCATCCTTATGAGATACATAGTGAAGTCCAGCATCTTAATTCAGGACCCAGCCACAACATGATTATGGTTAGCATCGGTTTGTGTATCTCTACATGCATTGAACAATACCCATTTTTATGTGTCATAATCCTAACCTTAAATATTATCAGATCTTCGTACCCCTTTTCTTGACTTCTGGTCACAAAATATTTGATACCTAAGAGTTCTTTTGCCTGACTATGCATCACGCGCCCTTAGGCGGCCTTGCATAAACAGTCTACATAACAGACTTGTCTGCTAAAAGATACTATTATTTAACTATGCAGCCAATTCCCTTAGGTGGCCTTGCATAATTCAACCCCCTAACATGTTTTTTAAAAAATGTTAACTTCATTCTTGGGAAGAAAACCTCTTTTGTCCTTAGTTGTCTTAACAACAATATGTAGGGATCCACAAAAATAGTCATCCTTAAAATATTTGTCCCATACTATTTTTCATGATCTGAAAGTATTCAAGTCTATGGTTTATATTTACCTTCCCTACATTTGGGTCACACCTTCGTAGGAGTGACATTCTTCCAGTTCTTAGACAATCTTGTTTTGAAATATCTTCTCCATATTCAAGTACCTCTCTCCATACAGCAGACTCTATGCTTTGGAAAATTTGAATCTCCCTAAATTTCTATTGGCTTTTTAGCAATAGAATAGTAAAATTCTGAGAGTTCTTTTGCCTGAATATGTCGCACGTGCCCTTAGGTAGCCTTGCATAAGTAGTCTACATAACGGACCTGTCAGCCAAAAGATACTATTATTTGACTATGCATCCAATTCCCCTAGGTGGCCCTGCATAATTAAACCCCCTAACGGGTTTGTTAACAAATGGTAACTTCATTCCTGGGAACTACTTCTTCTAATGCCTTTTAGCCCTTTTTCATATCATTCATCAGATTCAAAATTTATTAAGTCATCGTTTACATATTTCCCCCATACATGAACATGGTAATATCTTTTTAGATAAATTATCAAGTAATTGAGTCAATTTTAATCCATTTGGTCAATGATATTTCGACCTTAAACATTAGCCTTTTTATGTGCGATGTGCATGAATTTAAATTTCCCACAAAAGACAAGGGAAATATAAATAAAATTCAAGTCCCAGCTCACTAAACATACATGTTGTAACACCCCAAGCTTCTACGGTACGTTTCCCTTCGAATAATGCGATAGCGTGTGTTGTACGCAACCTCGAGTTCTAACACACACCACAACTAATTAAACTAGCTGTTGTGAATAGTAATACCTACTTTTTGAAATCATATATATTCTATATTTCAAAATGGACTTCATTTTTGGATTCGGAATATCAAAATTAGCCTAGGGTGAAATTTTGGTACATTTCGGATAACTTTCATATTTTGATGAATAGTGAAAATTACTAAATTTTAATTAAAAACAACTTTTTTAATCAAAATAATTAATAGTGATAAATTGTGAATTTGAGTGGTTTTAAAGTATATTTAGAATATATTTTTACCATTTAATATAATCTTGGTCATTGGACATAATTTTACAATTAAACCGAACATAAACAAGTGTCAATCTTTTGATAGTTATTATCTCTTAAAAACACGCTTTTTGTTTTGACAGCGGGAATTAATTTTAAATTAATTTCTGCCACTTCTGTGTTTTGAATTTAGGAAAATGGATTCCATATTTGGAATCAGGATGTTCAAATTGTGTAAATAGGTAACTTTTATTTTTAGACATTTTGAATAATTACTGCGGTAAATATTTTATTTACCATGGTTAAGGGTAAATCCGGTAAATAAGGGTTAAAAAAATAATATTATAATAATACTAAATTACCCTAAAAACGTGTCTTAACCCTATTGGTTGATAGATGGTCGACCATGGGCATCTTTGTGTCAATTTTGGGACCCCATGGATCCACTTGTAAGTGATAATGACACATTATATTAATAAAGTTAAAATAAAAATAAAAATGGCATAAGCTTACATCTTTTAGAAGAACAATTTTTACATAGGGTTATACATGTTGGATTTTCGATTATAAATATTCATTAGAAAGATAAAAAGATTTCCTACATAATGATATTTTATTTATAATTTTTAGACATTAAATAATTTATTTTATTTATGACACAATGATGATGCAATAATTACTAAAATAGTGAACAATTAAAATAATTGATCTTATAAATACCCAAATAATTATAATATGAAACTTTTAATGAATTAAACTAATTTTATATGATAATATGATATATTAGTATTTATTTAATTGACTTTGTTCGAAGTAATCAATCTGTTAGGAGTTTCACAAAAATCAACTATTGAATAGTGTCAAAATTGACATAAAAGAGTTCTTAAAACAAATATTATATTATTAATTGATATTAAATTCCTAAAAATCTAAGGTTCGGCCAAGAGACTTATATTAGGATAGGTTCCTCATTAATGGACCACTTGGGGGTCGCTTGGATGTATATAGTATGTTTATTAACCATATTATATAAAAATACAAAGAGACATTGTAAAAGTGAAACTAATTAACTTAGAGTTAATACTTAAAGATAAGGTTAATATAAGTACCCAAAGCTGTCTAAATTCTATTGGATGAGTTGTTTTCGACCTATCCCCACCTCATCCTTTGAATAGTCAACTTTGGAGCCTTTGGAAACCGAATATGAATTTATTATAAATTAATATTTCTAGCTTTTCCAAAGGTGCCCCTCACCCCTCTTATAAAAGGGCACTCCTCCTTCTCATTTCTTCACACCTTCAAAGCCTTTTGGTTCGTCCAAACTCTGCCCAAATACTCTCCCACCATCCCTCAATACAACCTAGAGGCCTTAGTTTGATCAGAAAGCCAACCTAAGGAGCCCTTTTGATCAAATCAAAAGGAAGAACCCGAAGAAGAGGTAATGATTTCACCACCCTTTTCTAAGTTCATTTCTTCTTCCACTTCTTCTTCCTTTGTTCTTACCATTCTGAAATAATAACTCCAGTATCTCACATATACTGTGATGTTATTATAAATATGGTACAATCATATTCAGTATTCTATCCACCCTTTGAATAACATGTCACCATACGTGCGTACGTACGGCTTACCGTCTCCACGTCGTGGTGTAATTGTTATTCAATATAATATTACTTGGATGGGTATAATAATGATGTGTAACTCATGTAAATAATAAATATAACATGTTAATGATTCTTTATATATGATATACCATCCATTTATATATTATTTTAATATCAAAAGAATGATATTGTCGCTCGTGCATACGTACGGACTACCGTCTCCACGAACGCGATGAGATTCATTCTCCATCGTATCCATTCAAGTATAATTATCATTTGATGATTTAAAAATGATGTTTAAGGACTGTATATCATTCTGGATATGAATAAGATACAACAACCATGGCTTATGTAACAAAACATATAAAAGAAAATGAGTAAGTTAACTCCCGAAACGACGATAATTCTAAGATATTATTAACAAATCAATGTTAAAAGATCATATATGATATCATATTAATATATATGATTCTTGTATAATTTAATAACAACTATTTCACCATTATACAGGAGGTTAACCTACCCCAACCAAGGAAAAGTACAAGGTAAGGGTTATTTCACAATCTCTTCATTATCCGAGGTTGTTTATATGTAATAATCTACTGGGATCTCTTTATCATCCACATCCATGTTTCTTAAAAATGTATTTCAAAACATTTTTTATTATTTACAAGAACATGGGTTAAATTCATTTATACCCTTGTTTGACTTTTTATAAGAGGCTTATAAAGGAATCTTTCCCTCATTTTCCAAACAATGTGATTTTTAACCTTTTAGACAGAATTAATGTAAGAATGTTTTTTTTAACTTATACGGCGGGTGCGGTTATTTTCTGCCG
This sequence comes from Viscum album, assembly GCA_963277665.1. Taxonomy (NCBI): domain Eukaryota; kingdom Viridiplantae; phylum Streptophyta; class Magnoliopsida; order Santalales; family Viscaceae; genus Viscum; species Viscum album. Next base: position 279,338,390 of record OY728165.1, on the reverse strand, counting down.
TTATAAAATCGTCGAAGCTTTCCTTACAAGCTTATAAGAATATTTTCAAAGAAAAGGTTTCTTTTATATTTACGTGATTTTTAAATGATTTCAAAAGAGAGATATTTCCCTCAAATATATGAAAATCCAGTGTAAATGTATACGTATTTAACGCAAGCTTAAAAATATTTTAAGAAAACCTGACTCTCGAGTTTGGTAGACAGGAAGGGATTGGGAGTGGACCCATCATGGCCTATAATTAATCGAGAAGTCTCAGAATTAGTTATTTTGTTTTCAAAAGCTTGCATATTGCTTTCAGAAAAACACTGGAGTATATTTTATCCATTTTATACATAAGTATTTTCTAAAAAAAATTGCATCGGTAGGTCTCATGAGACAAACTAGTGTCTTGGCACAAGGCCTTGACAAAATCTTATTTGTAGTCTTGGCACGAGGCCTTTGGCTATGTGGTTATGATAGTCTGGCATTATGAATTCCAACATTATGAAAGTGGTTATTGATATTGGATGTGATTATTTGATTAGTAGAATATCCATGTGAACAAGTAAATGGCATTATTTCATTTTACTTTTGCCATACTATGTTGAAGTTCAATTTTAAAAGGCTTTTGTTTTAGTAATTCATTGCCTTAAATGTTTATGCTTATTTTGAATGTTCCGCTATATTGTTATCCTTACTGGGCATTTGAGCTCACCCCTTTTCTATGTTTTATTTTTCCCAGGTAGTGAAGAAGTAATTTATGAATGACTTGCAGGGATATTATGAGGGGTTAATAGTGTTGATATGAAGACTTTGTTGTTGTAGTAGTTTTTCACTTTGAAATGTAATGTAAAACTTTATGATTATATCTAGTGTTTCCAAGGCTACTAAACCAATCGGTCTTTCGAGATTTGATCTTTCTTGTGATCATGCCAATGTTATGTAATTATTGCACCGACTCTGGGTAGCTGGGGTCGGGGCGTTACAGTTGGTATCAGAGGAAGTTTAGTACAAACCTTGGAAGCTAGATTTAGATAAACTCTGATTAGAGCACGTATACCTAAGATGAACTTTGAGGATTAGTATAGAAGAACTTCCTAGAATTTTGGTATTGTAGAGATTTTGTGAGTTTTCCGACCAATACATCCCTGTCTGGATACGAGCAGGTAGAGGCGGCTCTGGCACAGATGTACCTAGGGGTAAAACCCGAAAACACCGCTTTGAGCTAGACTCGAACGGGAACTGGTGCATGACAACGGGCCTTGCTGCACTCTTGGTTACGACACTCCCGGGGGATATGCTTAGGATAACTCTCACTATCTTTACAAATCATTATGAAGGGTTTATGGGTATATACTTCCTCAAAGAAAACATTTTTATGATTATGGATTATATCCATAAATAGTTCAATTTATGTTAAGTGTTTTATAAGTATGGGATTATGTATTTTCATGCATAAACTGATCTAGTTTATGCCATTTTTTTTAGAAATGGCGCCTAGTGGAAGAAATGGAAACTGTATCAATGCACGCACTCCATGTAGGGATTGCCCTCCTGCTCAAGATAATTATAGTGGGGCTGGTGATGCAACTGGTGCTGATCAGCTAATCACCGTACTGGGACAACTTACTCAGGTTATGAATAATAACCTTACCCGTATGGAGCACCCTGATCCGCAGCGTGGAGGATCAATGTTAGATCGATTCATGAGACAACAACCACCAACGTTCAATGGGAGTACAAATCCCTTAGTAGCTGAGCAATGGATATTTTCCCTAGAGAAAATATTTCAGGCTTTGGGGAGTAGTGAAAGGGAAAAAGTTACCATGGCAGTTTACCACCTCACTGGAGATGCTGATCAATGGTGGTCATTGATTCAAAACATGAAGGAAGATGATGAAGTATCAAACATGGAATGGAGGGAGTTCAAAGATCTGTTTTTAGAAAAATACTTTCCTCGCGACCATCGAGCAGATATGGAAAGGCAATTTCTGAGTCTGAGACAAAAGGAGGATGAGAATGTCACAAAGTATGAGGCTAACTTTACAAGGTTAGCGAGGTACGCTGGTGATTATATTCGCAACCAAAGAAGTAAGATTGATCATTTCTTTGATGGGTTAAAACCATTTCTCCGTCGAGCATTAGTCTCACAATCCTTTTCATCGTACGAAGACATTGTCTCATGTGCTATCAAGACCGAAAAGGAATTCTCTAAGTCTTATGACTTTAAAGCAAAGAAAGAGAAGAAGAGACCTGCTGATCAATCTGGGAATGGAAATAAGGGGAAGAAGGGAAAGGTTGAATATCCATCTTGTGGTAAGTGCGGGAAGAAACACCCCGGTGCTTGCCTGAAGGGAATGGGAGTCTGTTACAAGTGTGGTGAAAAAGGCCACCAAGCTCATGATTGCAAGGGGAAGAAGGAAGCTACCAACGTTCAGTGCTACAATTGCAGGGAGATGGGGCATTATGCAAATGCATGTCCTAAGCGTCAGGAGAACTTACCTCAGAAAAGGCCAAGGGATCAAGGCCAGGCTTATGCTATCACTACTGCTGAGGTAGAAGCTCTGAAAGACGTGGTGGCAGGTAATTTAATGGTTTCCTCAAGTTTAGCAAATGCATTATTTGATTCTGGATCATCGCATTGTTTCATATCTTCCCAGTTTTCTAAGAAAATTAGATATTTCCAATTTGATTTAATAAGGGAGTTGTCAGTTAAAACTCCTAAGGGAAGTATCGTTGCAACAAAGTTTTGTGAATCAGTCCCCATTAGAGCACATAAATTTTCTTTATCTGCTGATTTCATCGTCATACCTATGATTGAGTTTGATATAATCCTCGGTATGGACTGGCTTTCGGACTATGATGCGAAGATTTATTGTAAGAAGAAAGAGGTTACGATTCTTGATGATAATGATAAGGAGCACCTTATTTTTAGAGCAGAATCGTCACCACCTAATTCTTATTTAGATCCACCCCCTGTAGCTCAACTTAATTCAATTATCGGGGAGGAAGAGAATGAAATAACTGTCGGTGAGGAAAGAAATGTTCAAATAGAGGATGTACCTATTGTGAAAGAGTTTGTAGATGTATTTCCGGAAGATTTACCTGGACATCCTCCAGAACGAGAAGTAGAGTTTTCCATTGATTTAATTCCTGGATCAAGGCCTATATCGAAGACCCCTTATAGAATGGCCACTGTAGAGCTAGTCGAACTAAAGAAACAACTAGAGGAATTGAGTAATAAGGGATTTATTCGCCCTAGTGTTTCTCCATGGGGAGCCCCTGTTCTTTTTGTTAAAAAGAAAGATGGATCTATGAGGTTATGTATCGACTACAGGGAGATCAATGCTATAACGATAAAGAACAAGTATCCCCTACCTCATATTGATGATTTATTTGACCAACTGCATGGAGCTCAATACTTTTCAAAGATTGACCTTCGATCTGGATACCATCAGTTTTGTGTGAAGAAGGAAGACATTCCGAAGACAGCATTTCGAACCAGGTACGGGCATTACGAGTTTACTGTAATGCCGTTTGGATTGACTAATGCACCCTCTGTATTCATGGATCTGATGAATAGAGTTTTCAAGGAGTATCTCGATGAATTTGTGGTGGTATTTATTGATGATATCTTGGTATACTCCAAAACCTACAAAGATCATGAAAATCACTTGCGCATTATCTTGAAGACTCTGAGGAGGCATGAATTATATGGAAAGTTTAGCAAGTGTGAATTCTGGCTTCAGGAGATTTCTTTTTTTGGCCATATTGTCTCTAAAGATGGAATCTCTGTTGATCCTTCTAAGACCAAGGCAATCCAAGAATGGCCAGCACCTACGAATATAACTGAGGTACGTAGTTTTATTGGTTTGGCAGGTTATTATCGACGTTTCGTCCAGAATTTTGCCCGATTGGCTAACCCATTAACGAAGCTCACACGTAAAGGGGTTAAATTTGTTTGGACAAAAGAGTGTGAAGAATGTTTCGAAGAACTGAAGAGAAGATTAGTCAATGCTCCTATATTGACTCTACCATCGGGGAATGATGGGTTCGTTATTTATAGTGATGCATCGAAGAAAGGACTTGGTTGTGTCCTTATGCAGAATGATAGAGTTATTGCCTATGCATCACGACAGTTGAAAATTCATGAACAAAACTATCCTACTCATGATCTTGAGTTAGCAGCTGTGATCTTTGCTTTGAAGATATGGAGGCACTACCTCTATGGTGAAAAATGTGAGATTTATACTGATCACAAGAGTTTGAAGTATATTTTCTCACAAAAAGAACTCAACATGAGGCAGAGGAGATGGCTTGAATTACTCAAGGATTATGATTGTACGATACACTACCACCCAGGGAAGGCAAACAAGGTGGCAGATGCTTTGAGTAGAAAAGACCATGGAGTTTTGAACAATATGAGAATTGAAAGGGATCCAATTTTCATGGATCTAGTGAAAATGGACATGGGAATAACCAGGGAAGGTGAAACATCAATGATTTATCAAATGGTTGCCAAACCATCTTTACTAGAAAGGATTAAGAGTTCTCAGACTGATGATGAAGAATTCCAAAAGAAGATTAAAGCTGTGAATGATGGGAGATTGAGAGACTTTGCGTATGAAGGTGGAATTTTGAAATTCGGGAAGAGACTTTGTGTTCCCAATATACCTGATCTAAAAAGGGAATTGCTGGATGATGCTCATAGTTCCAATTTCCCTATACACCCTGGGAGCACCAAAATGTATAGAGATTTGAAGGAACAATTTTGGTGGGACAACATGAAGAGGGAGATTGCTGATTTTGTGTCAAGATGTATGGTTTGTCAACAAGTGAAAGCTGGAAGGCAACAGCCTGGAGGAGTCATGCAACCTCTTCCCATACCGGATTGGAAATGGGACAATATTATAATGGACTTTGTCATGGGGCTACCAAAGACTCCTAGAAGGAACGATGCAATATGGGTTATTGTTGATCGTCTTACCAAGTCAGCACATTTTCTTGCTATAAGAGAAGATCTACCCCTGGAACGTCTAGCAAGACTATACATTAATGAAGTTGTGAGACTTCATGGAGTACCCCTATCGATTGTTTCTGACCGTGATCCCTGTTTTACTTCAAGATTTTGGAAAAGTCTTCAGAAATCCCTGGATACTGAACTTCATTTGAGCACTTCTAACCACCCTCAGACAGACGGACAATCAGAACGGACTATTCAGACCTTAGAAGACATGTTGAGATCTTGCTCACTTGATTTTCAGGGTATGTGGGATCAATATTTACCACTAGTAGAATTTTCCTATAACAATAGCTTCCATTCGAGTATTCAGATGGCACCATATGAAGCGTTATACGGAAAGAGATGTCGTACACCAACCTGTTGGGATGACGTTGGTGAAAGAAAACTTGTAGGCCCAGAACTGGTGGAGGAAACGGTGGAAAAGGTGAAGGTAATCCAAAATCACATTAAAGTAGCTCAAAGTAGGCAGAAGAGCTATGCCGATAATCGAAGGAAGGATTTGGAATTTCAAGTCGGTGATCATGTTTTCCTAAAGGTATCTCCGTGGAAGGGAGTCATACGTTTTGGTAAGAAAGGTAAATTGAGTCCCAGGTACATCGGACCTTTCGAAATTATAGAACGAATTGGGGCTGTAGCTTACCGATTGGCAATGCCGCCAAGTCTCTCCAAAGTTCACGATGTGTTCCACGTATCTCTGTTGAGAAAATACATGCCTGACCCAACGCATGTACTCACCTATGAGGAATTAGAACTGGAACCCGATCTTTCCTATTGTGAAGAGCCCGTCAGGATTCTTGATACAAGAGAACAAGTACTGAGAAACTGGACGACGCGTCTGGTAAAAGTTTTGTGGAGAAATCATAAGATGGAAGAGGCAACGTGGGAACCCGAGGAACTTATGATGAAGAACCACCCGAGTCTTTTTATGCAGTAATACCCTAGAAATTGCGAGGACGCAATTATTTGAAGGAGGGGAGAATGTAACACCCCAAGCTTCTACGGTACGTTTCCCTTCGAATAATGCGATAGCGTGTGTTGTACGCAACCTCGAGTTCTAACACACACCACAACTAATTAAACTAGCTGTTGTGAATAGTAATACCTACTTTTTGAAATCATATATATTCTATATTTCAAAATGGACTTCATTTTTGGATTCGGAATATCAAAATTAGCCTAGGGTGAAATTTTGGTACATTTCGGATAACATTCATATTTTGATGAATAGTGAAAATTACTAAATTTTAATTAAAAACAACTTTTTTAATCAAAATAATTAATAGTGATAAATTGTGAATTTGAGTGGTTTTAAAGTATATTTAGAATATATTTTTACCATTTAATATAATCTTGGTCATTGGACATAATTTTACAATTAAACCGAACATAAACAAGTGTCAATCTTTTGATAGTTATTATCTCTTAAAAACACGCTTTTTGTTTTGACAGCGGGAATTAATTTTAAATTAATTTCTGCCACTTCTGTGTTTTGAATTTAGGAAAATGGATTCCATATTTGGAATCAGGATGTTCAAATTGTGTAAATAGGTAACTTTTATTTTTAGACATTTTGAATAATTACTGCGGTAAATATTTTATTTACCATGGTTAAGGGTAAATCCGGTAAATAAGGGTTAAAAAAATAATATTACAATAATACTAAATTACCCTAAAAACGTGTCTTAACCCTATTGGTTGATAGATGGTCGACCATGGGCATCTTTGTGTCAATTTTGGGACCCCATGGATCCACTTGTAAGGGATAATGACACATTATATTAATAAAGTTAAAATAAAAATAAAAATGGCATAAGCTTACATCTTTTAGAAGAACAATTTTTACATAGGGTTATACATGTTGGATTTTCGATTATAAATATTCATTAGAAACATAAGAAGATTTCCTACATAATGATATTTTATTTATAATTTTTAGACATTAAATAATTTATTTTATTTATGACACAATGATGATGCAGTAATTACTAAAATAGTGAACAATTAAAATAATTGATCTTATAAATACCCAAATAATTATAATATGAAACTTTTAATGAATTAAACTAATTTTATATGATAATCTGATATATTAGGATTGATTTAATTGACTTTGTTCGAAGTAATCAATCTGTTAGGAGTTTCACAAAAATCAACTATTGAATAGTGTCAAAATTGACATAAAAGAGTTCTTAAAACAAATATTATATTATTAATTGATATTAAATTCCTAAAAATCTAAGGTTCGGCCAAGAGACTTATATTAGGATAGGTTCCTCATTAATGGACCACTTGGGGGTCGCTTAAATGTATATAGTAAGTTTATTAACCATATTATATAAAAATACAAAGAGACATTGTAAAAGTGAAACTAATTAACTTAGAGTTAATACTTAAAGATAAGGTTAATATAAGTACCCAAAGCTGTCTAAATTCTATTGGATGAGTTGTTTTCGACCTATACCCACCTCATCCTTTGAATAGTCAACTTTGGAGCCTTTGGAAACCGAATATGAATTTATTATAAATTAATATTTCTAGCTTTTCCAAAGGTGCCCCTCACCCCTCTTATAAAAGGGCACTCCTCCTTCTCATTTCTTCACACCTTCAAAGCCTTTTGGTTCGGCCAAACTCTGCCCAAATACTCTCCCAACATCCCTCAATACAACCTAGAGGCCTTAGTTTGATCAGAAAGCCAACCTAAGGAGCCCTTTTGATCAAATCAAAAGGAAGAACCCGAAGAAGAGGTAATGATTTCACCACCCTTTTCTAAGTTCATTTCTTCTTCCACTTCTTCTTCCTTTGTTCTTACCATTCTGAAATAATAACTCCAGTATCTCACATATACTGTGATGTTATTATAAATATGGTACAATCATATTCAGTATTCTATCCACCCTTTGAATAACATGTCACCATACGTGCGTACGTACGGCTTACCGTCTCCACGTCGTGGTGTAATTGTTATTCAATATAATATTACTTGGATGGGTATAATAATGATGTGTAACTCATGTAAATAATAAATATAACATTTTAATGATTCTGTATATATGATATACCATCCATTTATATATTATTTTAATATCAAAAGAATGATATTGTCGCTCGTGCGTACGTACGGACTACCGTCTCCACGAACGCGATGAGATTCATTCTCCATCGTATCCATTCAAGTATAATTATCATTTGATGATTTAAAAATGATGTTTAAGGACTGTATATCATTCTGGATATGAATAAGATACAACAACCGTGGCTTATGTAACAAAACATATAAAAGAAAATGAGTAAGTTAACTCCCGAAACGACGATAATTCTAAGATATTATTAACAAATCAATGTTAAAAGATCATATATGATATCATATTAATATATATGATTCTTGTATAATTTAATAACAACTATTTCACCATTATACAGGAGGTTAACCTACCCCAACCAAGGAAAAGTACAAGGTAAGGGTTATTTCACAATCTCTTCATTATCCGAGGTTGTTTATATGTAATAATCTACTGGGATCTCTTTATCATCCACATCCATGTTTCTTAAAAATGTATTTCAAAACATTTTTTATTATTTACAAGAACATGGGTTAAATTCATTTATACCCTTGTTTGACTTTTTATAAGAGGCTTATAAAGGAATCTTTCCCTCATTTTCCAAACAATGTGATTTTTAACCTTTTAGACAGAATTAATGTAAGAATGTTTTTTTTAACTTATACGGCGGGTGCGGTTATTTTCTGCCGTTATAAAATCGTCGAAGCTTTCCTTACAAGCTTATAAGAATATTTTCAAAGAAAAGGTTTCTTTTATATTTACGTGATTTTTAAATGATTTCAAAAGAGAGATATTTCCCTCAAATATATGAAAATCCAGTGTAAATGTATACGTATTTAACGCAAGCTTAAAAATATTTTAAGAAAACCTGACTCTCGAGTTTGGTAGACAGGAAGGGATTGGGAGTGGACCCATCATGGCCTATAATTAATCGAGAAGTCTCAGAATTAGTTATTTTGTTTTCAAAAGCTTGCATATTGCTTTCAGAAAAACACTGGAGTATATTTTATCCATTTTATACATAAGTATTTTCTAAAAAAAATTGCATCGGTAGGTCTCATGAGACAAACTAGTGTCTTGGCACAAGGCCTTGACAAAATCTTATTTGTAGTCTTGGCACGAGGCCTTTGGCTATGTGGTTATGATAGTCTGGCATTATGAATTCCAACATTATGAAAGTGGTTATTGATATTGGATGTGATTATTTGATTAGTAGAATATCCATGTGAACAAGTAAATGGCATTATTTCATTTTACTTTTGCCATACTATGTTGAAGTTCAATTTTAAAAGGCTTTTGTTTTAGTAATTCATTGCCTTAAATGTTTATGCTTATTTTGAATGTTCCGCTATATTGTTATCCTTACTGGGCATTTGAGCTCACCCCTTTTCTATGTTTTATTTTTCCCAGGTAGTGAAGAAGTAATTTATGAATGACTTGCAGGGATATTATGAGGGGTTAATAGTGTTGATATGAAGACTTTGTTGTTGTAGTAGTTTTTCACTTTGAAATGTAATGTAAAACTTTATGATTATATCTAGTGTTTCCAAGGCTACTAAACCAATCGGTCTTTCGAGATTTGATCTTTCTTGTGATCATGCCAATGTTATGTAATTATTGCACCGACTCTGGGTAGCTGGGGTCGGGGCGTTACAGTTGGTATCAGAGGAAGTTTAGTACAAACCTTGGAAGCTAGATTTAGATAAACTCTGATTAGAGCACGTATACCTAAGATGAACTTTGAGGATTAGTATAGAAGAACTTCCTAGAATTTTGGTATTGTAGAGATTTTGTGAGTTTTCCGACCAATACATCCCTGTCTGGATACGAGCAGGTAGAGGCGGCTCTGGCACAGATGTACCTAGGGGTAAAACCCGAAAACACCGCTTTGAGCTAGACTCGAACGGGAACTGGTGCATGACAACGGGCCTTGCTGCACTCTTGGTTACGACACTCCCGGGGGATATGCTTAGGATAACTCTCACTATCTTTACAAATCATTATGAAGGGTTTATGAGTATATACTTCCTCAAAGAAAACATTTTTATGATTATGGATTATATCCATAAATAGTTCAATTTATGTTAAGTGTTTTATAAGTATGGGATTATGTATTTTGATGCATAAACTGATCTAGTTTATGCCATTTTTTTTAGAAATGGCGCCTAGTGGAAGAAATGGAAACTGTATCAATGCACGCACTCCATGTAGGGATTGCCCTCCTGCTCAAGATAATTATAGTGGGGCTGGTGATGCAACTGGTGCTGATCAGCTAATCACCGTACTGGGACAACTTACTCAGGTTATGAATAATAACCTTACCCGTATGGAGCACCCTGATCCGCAGCGTGGAGGATCAATGTTAGATCGATTCATGAGACAACAACCACCAACGTTCAATGGGAGTACAAATCCCTTAGTAGCTGAGCAATGGATATTTTCCCTAGAGAAAATATTTCAGGCTTTGGGGAGTAGTGAAAGGGAAAAAGTTACCATGGCAGTTTACCACCTCACTGGAGATGCTGATCAATGGTGGTCATTGATTCAAAACATGAAGGAAGATGATGAAGTATCAAACATGGAATGGAGGGAGTTCAAAGATCTGTTTTTAGAAAAATACTTTCCTCGCGACCATCGAGCAGATATGGAAAGGCAATTTCTGAGTCTGAGACAAAAGGAGGATGAGAATGTCACAAAGTATGAGGCTAACTTTACAAGGTTAGCGAGGTACGCTGGTGATTATATTCGCAACCAAAGAAGTAAGATTGATCATTTCTTTGATGGGTTAAAACCATTTCTCCGTCGAGCATTAGTCTCACAATCCTTTTCATCGTACGAAGACATTGTCTCATGTGCTATCAAGACCGAAAAGGAATTCTCTAAGTCTTATGACTTTAAAGCAAAGAAAGAGAAGAAGAGACCTGCTGATCAATCTGGGAATGGAAATAAGGGGAAGAAGGGAAAGGTTGAATATCCATCTTGTGGTAAGTGCGGGAAGAAACACCCCGGTGCTTGCCTGAAGGGAATGGGAGTCTGTTACAAGTGTGGTGAAAAAGGCCACCAAGCTCATGATTGCAAGGGGAAGAAGGAAGCTACCAACGTTCAGTGCTACAATTGCAGGGAGATGGGGCATTATGCAAATGCATGTCCTAAGCGTCAGGAGAACTTACCTCAGAAAAGGCCAAGGGATCAAGGCCAGGCTTATGCTATCACTACTGCTGAGGTAGAAGCTCTGAAAGACGTGGTGGCAGGTAATTTAATGGTTTCCTCAAGTTTAGCAAATGCATTATTTGATTCTGGATCATCGCATTGTTTCATATCTTCCCAGTTTGCTAAGAAAATTAGATATTTCCAATTTGATTTAATAAGGGATTTGTCAGTTAAAACTCCTAAGGGAAGTATCGTTGCAACAAAGTTTTGTGAATCAGTCCCCATTAGAGCACATAAATTTTCTTTATCTGCTGATTTCATCGTCATACCTATGATTGAGTTTGATATAATCCTCGGTATGGACTGGCTTTCGGACTATGATGCGAAGATTTATTGTAAGAAGAAAGAGGTTACGATTCTTGATGATAATGATAAGGAGCACCTTATTTTTAGAGCAGAATCGTCACCACCTAATTCTTATTTAGATCCACCCCCTGTAGCTCAACTTAATTCAATTATCGGGGAGGAAGAGAATGAAATAACTGTCGGTGAGGAAAGAAATGTTCAAATAGAGGATGTACCTATTGTGAAAGAGTTTGTAGATGTATTTCTGGAAGATTTACCTGGACATCCTCCAGAACGAGAAGTAGAGTTTTCCATTGATTTAATTCCTGGATCAAGGCCTATATCGAAGACCCCTTATAAAATGGCCACTGTAGAGCTAGTCGAACTAAAGAAACAACTAGAGGAATTGAGTAATAAGGGATTTATTCGCCCTAGTGTTTCTCCATGGGGAGCCCCTGTTCTTTTTGTTAAAAAGAAAGATGGATCTATGAGGTTATGTATCGACTACAGGGAGATCAATGCTATAACGATAAAGAACAAGTATCCCCTACCTCGTATTGATGATTTATTTGACCAACTGCATGGAGCTCAATACTTTTCAAAGATTGACCTTCGATCTGGATACCATCAGTTTTGTGTGAAGAAGGAAGACATTCCGAAGACAGCATTTCGAACCAGGTACGGGCATTACGAGTTTACTGTAATGCCGTTTGGATTGACTAATGCACCCTCTGTATTCATGGATCTGATGAATAGAGTTTTCAAGGAGTATCTCGATGAATTTGTGGTGGTATTTATTGATGATATCTTGGTATACTCCAAAACCTACAAAGATCATGAAAATCACTTGCGCATTATCTTGAAGACTCTGAGGAGGCATGAATTATATGGAAAGTTTAGCAAGTGTGAATTCTGGCTTCAGGAGATTTCTTTTTTTGGCCATATTGTCTCTAAAGATGGAATCTCTGTTGATCCTTCTAAGACCAAGGCAATCCAAGAATGGCCAGCACCTACGAATATAACTGAGGTACGTAGTTTTATTGGTTTGGCAGGTTATTATCGACGTTTCGTCCAGAATTTTGCCCGATTGGCTAACCCATTAACGAAGCTCACACGTAAAGGGGTTAAATTTGTTTGGACAAAAGAGTGTGAAGAATGTTTCGAAGAACTGAAGAGAAGATTAGTCAATGCTCCTATATTGACTCTACCATCGGGGAATGATGGGTTCGTTATTTATAGTGATGCATCGAAGAAAGGACTTGGTTGTGTCCTTATGCAGAATGATAGAGTTATTGCCTATGCATCACGACAGTTGAAAATTCATGAACAAAACTATCCTACTCATGATCTTGAGTTAGCAGCTGTGATCTTTGCTTTGAAGATATGGAGGCACTACCTCTATGGTGAAAAATGTGAGATTTATACTGATCACAAGAGTTTGAAGTATATTTTCTCACAAAAAGAACTCAACATGAGGCAGAGGAGATGGCTTGAATTACTCAAGGATTATGATTGTACGATACACTACCACCCAGGGAAGGCAAACAAGGTGGCAGATGCTTTGAGTAGAAAAGACCATGGAGTTTTGAACAATATGAGAATTGAAAGGGATCCAATTTTCATGGATCTAGTGAAAATGGACATGGGAATAACCAGGGAAGGTGAAACATCAATGCTTTTTCAAATGGTTGCCAAACCATCTTTACTAGAAAGGATTAAGAGTTCTCAGACTGATGATGAAGAATTCCAAAAGAAGATTAAAGCTGTGAATGATGGGAGATTGAGAGACTTTGCGTATGAAGGTGGAATTTTGAAATTCGGGAAGAGACTTTGTGTTCCCAATATACCTGATCTAAAAAGGGAATTGCTGGATGATGCTCATAGTTCCAATTTACCTATACACCCTGGGAGCACCAAAATGTATAGAGATTTGAAGGAACATTTTTGGTGGGACAACATGAAGAGGGAGATTGCTGATTTTGTGTCAAGATGTATGGTTTGTCAACAAGTGAAAGCTGGAAGGCAACAGCCTGGAGGAGTCATGCAACCTCTTCCCATACCGGATTGGAAATGGGACAATATTATAATGGACTTTGTCATGGGGCTACCAAAGACTCCTAGAAGGAACGATGCAATATGGGTTATTGTTGATCGTCTTACCAAGTCAGCACATTTTCTTGCTATAAGAGAAGATCTACCCCTGGAACGTCTAGCAAGACTATACATTAATGAAGTTGTGAGACTTCATGGAGTACCCCTATCGATTGTTTCTGATCGTGATCCCTGTTTTACTTCAAGATTTTGGAAAAGTCTTCAGAAATCCCTGGATACTGAACTTCATTTGAGCACTTCTAACCACCCTCAGACAGACGGACAATCAGAACGGACTATTCAGACCTTAGAAGACATGTTGAGATCTTGCTCACTTGATTTTCAGGGTATGTGGGATCAATATTTACCACTAGTAGAATTTTCCTATAACAATAGCTTCCATTCGAGTATTCAGATGGCACCATATGAAGCGTTATATGGAAAGAGATGTCGTACACCAACCTGTTGGGATGACGTTGGTGAAAGAAAACTTGTAGGCCCAGAACTGGTGGAGGAAACGGTGGAAAAGGTGAAGGTAATCCAAAATCACATTAAAGTAGCTCAAAGTAGGCAGAAGAGCTATGCCGATAATCGAAGGAAGGATTTGGAATTTCAAGTCGGTGATCATGTTTTCCTAAAGGTATCTCCGTGGAAGGGAGTCATACGTTTTGGTAAGAAAGGTAAATTGAGTCCCAGGTACATCGGACCTTTCGAAATTCTAGAACGAATTGGGGCTGTAGCTTACCGATTGGCAATGCCGCCAAGTCTCTCCAAAGTTCACGATGTGTTCCACGTATCTCTGTTGAGAAAATACATGCCTGACCCAACGCATGTACTCACCTATGAGGAATTAGAACTGGAACCCGATCTTTCCTATTGTGAAGAGCCCGTCAGGATTCTTGATACAAGAGAACAAGTACTGAGAAACTGGACGACGCGTCTGGTAAAAGTTTTGTGGAGAAATCATAAGATGGAAGAGGCAACGTGGGAACCCGAGGAACTTATGATGAAGAACCACCCGAGTCTTTTTATGCAGTAATACCCTAGAAATTGCGAGGACGCAATTATTTGAAGGAGGGGAGAATGTAACACCCCAAGCTTCTACGGTACGTTTCCCTTCGAATAATGCGATAGCGTGTGTTGTACGCAACCTCGAGTTCTAACACACACCACAACTAATTAAACTAGCTGTTGTGAATAGTAATACCTACTTTTTGAAATCATATATATTCTATATTTCAAAATGGACTTCATTTTTGGATTCGGAATATCAAAATTATCCTAGGGTGAAATTTTGGTACATTTCGGATAACTTTCATATTTTGATGAATAGTGAAAATTACTAAATTTTAATTAAAAACAACTTTTTTAATCAAAATAATTAATAGTGATAAATTGTGAATTTGAGTGGTTTTAAAGTATATTTAGAATATATTTTTACCATTTAATATAATCTTGGTCATTGGACATAATTTTACAATTAAACCGAACATAAACAAGTGTCAATCTTTTGATAGTTATTATCTCTTAAAAACACGCTTTTTGTTTTGACAGCGGGAATTAATTTTAAATTAATTTCTGCCACTTCTGTGTTTTGAATTTAGGAAAATGGATTCCATATTTGGAATCAGGATGTTCAAATTGTGTAAATAGGTAACTTTTATTTTTAGACATTTTGAATAATTACTGCGGTAAATATTTTATTTACCATGGTTAAGGGTAAATCCGGTAAATAAGGGTTAACAAAATAATATTATAATAATACTAAATTACCCTAAAAACGTGTCTTAACCCTATTGGTTGATAGATGGTCGACCATGGGCATCTTTGTGTCAATTTTGGGACCCCATGGATCCACTTGTAAGTGATAATGACACATTATATTAATAAAGTTAAAATAAAAATAAAAATGGCATAAGCTTACATCTTTTAGAAGAACAATTTTTACATAGGGTTATACATGTTGGATTTTCGATTATAAATATTCATTAGAAAGATAAGAAGATTTCCTACATAATGATATTTTATTTATAATTTTTAGACATTAAATAATTTATTTTATTTATGACACAATGATGATGCAGTAATTACTAAAATAGTGAACAATTAAAATAATTGATCTTATAAATACCCAAATAATTATAATATGAAACTTTTAATGAATTAAACTAATTTTATATGATAATCTGATATATTAGGATTGATTTAATTGACTTTGTTCGAAGTAATCAATCTGTTAGGAGTTTCACAAAAATCAACTATTGAATAGTGTCAAAATTGACATAAAAGAGTTCTTAAAACAAATATTATATTATTAATTGATATTAAATTCCTAAAAATCTAAGGTTCGGCCAAGAGACTTATATTAGGATAGGTTCCTCATTAATGGACCACTTGGGGGTCGCTTAAATGTATATAGTAAGTTTATTAACCATATTATATAAAAATACAAAGAGACATTGTAAAAGTGAAACTAATTAACTTAGAGTTAATACTTAAAGATAAGGTTAATATAAGTACCCAAAGCTGTCTAAATTCTATTGGATGAGTTGTTTTCGACCTATACCCACCTCATCCTTTGAATAGTCAACTTTGGAGCCTTTTGAAACCGAATATGAATTTATTATAAATTAATATTTCTAGCTTTTCCAAAGGTGCCCCTCACCCCTCTTATAAAAGGGCACTCTTCCTTCTCATTTCTTCACACCTTCAAAGCCTTTTGGTTCGGCCAAACTCTGCCCAAATACTCTCCCAACATCCCTCAATACAACCTAGAGGCCTTAGTTTGATCAGAAAGCCAACCTAAGGAGCCCTTTTGATCAAATCAAAAGGAAGAACCCGAAGAAGAGGTAATGATTTCACCACCCTTTTCTAAGTTCATTTCTTCTTCCACTTCTTCTTCCTTTGTTCTTACCATTCTGAAATAATAACTCCAGTATCTCACATATACTGTGATGTTATTATAAATATGGTACAATCATATTCAGTATTCTATCCACCCTTTGAATAACATGTCACCATACGTGCGTACGTACGGCTTACCGTCTCCACGTCGTGGTGTAATTGTTATTCAATATAATATTACTTGGATGGGTATAATAATGATGTGTAACTCATGTAAATAATAAATATAACATGTTAATGATTCTGTATATATGATATACCATCCATTTATATATTATTTTAATATCAAAAGAATGATATTGTCGCTCGTGCGTACGTACGGACTACCGTCTCCACGAACGCGATGAGATTCATTCTCCATCGTATCCATTCAAGTATAATTATCATTTGATGATTTAAAAATGATGTTTAAGGACTGTATATCATTCTGGATATGAATAAGATACAACAACCATGGCTTATGTAACAAAACATATAAAAGAAAATGAGTAAGTTAACTCCCGAAACGACGATAATTCTAAGATATTATTAACAAATCAATGTTAAAAGATCATATATGATATCATATTAATATATATGATTCTTGTATAATTTAATAACAACTATTTCACCATTATACAGGAGGTTAACCTACCCCAACCAAGGAAAAGTACAAGGTAAGGGTTATTTCACAATCTCTTCATTATCCGAGGTTGTTTATATGTAATAATATACTGGGATCTCTTTATCATCCACATCCATGTTTCTTAAAAATGTATTTCAAAACATTTTTTATTATTTACAAGAACATGGGTTAAATTCATTTATACCCTTGTTTGACTTTTTATAAGAGGCTTATAAAGGAATCTTTCCCTCATTTTCCAAACAATGTGATTTTTAACCTTTTAGACAGAATTAATGTAAGAATGTTTTTTTTAACTTATACGGCGGGTGCGGTTATTTTCTGCCGTTATAAAATCGTCGAAGCTTTCCTTACAAGCTTATAAGAATATTTTCAAAGAAAAGGTTTCTTTTATATTTACGTGATTTTTAAATGATTTCAAAAGAGAGATATTTCCCTCAAATATATGAAAATCCAGTGTAAATGTATACGTATTTAACGCAAGCTTAAAAATGTTTTCAGAAAACCTGACTCTCGAGTTTGGTAGACAGGAAGGGATTGGGAGTGGACCCATCATGGCCTATAATTAATCGAGAAGTCTCAGAATTAGTTATTTTGTTTTCAAAAGCTTGCATATTGCTTTCAGAAAAACACTGGAGTATATTTTATCCATTTTATACATAAGTATTTTCTAAAAAAAATTGCATCGGTAGGTCTCATGAGACAAACTAGTGTCTTGGCACAAGGCCTTGACAAAATCTTATTTGTAGTCTTGGCACGAGGCCTTGGCTATGTGGTTATGATAGTCTGGCATTATGAATTCCAACATTATGAAAGTGGTTATTGATATTGGATGTGATTATTTGATTAGTAGAATATCCATGTGAACAAGTAAATGGCATTATTTCATTTTACTTTTGCCATACTATGTTGAAGTTCAATTTTAAAAGGCTTTTGTTTTAGTAATTCATTGCCTTAAATGTTTATGCTTATTTTGAATGTTCCGCTATATTGTTATCCTTACTGGGCATTTGAGCTCACCCCTTTTCTATGTTTTATTTTTCCCAGGTAGTGAAGAAGTAATTTATGAATGACTTGCAGGGATATTATGAGGGGTTAATAGTGTTGATATGAAGACTTTGTTGTTGTAGTAGTTTTTCACTTTGAAATGTAATGTAAAACTTTATGATTATATCTAGTGTTTCCAAGGCTACTAAACCAATCGGTCTTTCGAGATTTGATCTTTCTTGTGATCATGCCAATGTTATGTAATTATTGCACCGACTCTGGGTAGCTGGGGACGGGGCGTTACACATGTTGTATGATTTTAGGTAATATTGAGCAATTAAAAGATTCAAGGTTTGTAGGGTCATTCAAAAAAATCCTTGCAAAAATCAAACTATGCTTACTAGGCCCATTGACTTAGGTAAAATTTAAAGAAGGTATCAAAGAATACAAGCACAAATGATGGAAGATGAAAGTATTTTTCATTGATGCCCAAAATATAGAAGGACATCCAAAGACTGGAGTCTCTTCTCTTTTCCCAGAATTACAAAAGGTTGTCAACATAAATCTTCATTTGATTTACAACATCCCGAGCTTCATCGGCAGCCACTTGAAGCTCATGTACTCGACCAACTTCACTCTTTTTAGCTTGATGGAGTTCTTTCTTAGAATCTTCAATGGCTTTCATACCATTCATTTGAACTCCTTACAATGAATTTCTAAGCTGGTCAAGTTCCACAGTAACATCATCTAACTGTTGTTGAAGGCGCATTTGCTGGACAACTTTCTCCTTGATCTTATGCTTTAGCTCCTTCAACTTGGAAGCATGATCAGCCTCAACTCGGGACACCGCAGCCTCAAATTCATTGATGTTGACTGACATACTCACCTTGGTCAAATCTTGGTGACACTTTTTCTCTTGCTCCATCCTTAAGATGACCTATTTCACTGCGGCATGGATCTCTTGATATCCAAAACTGCCAACTCCCAACATGAAAAACAGAGATGACAGTCGAGGGATCTTTGATGATAGCTCTTCAAGAGGAACATCAGATATGATCTTCCATATATTCTATCATGCCTTGCGTCGTGAAAATTGGAGTGCCTTTTGTACTTCTGGGTTCGACTCGGTATCATTGTTATAGGGGGGAATATAATCCGGGATTAATGCACTTAGGGAAGTGCCATGTTCTTTTCCATCCCCCCCTGACCCGTGTTTCTTCAATTTCTATTCCCGTTGGGGCGGAGGCTGGGGATTCACCTCCAGATCTAGCCACTGAAATTGATGGCCCTGCGTAATCAATTGAAAGCATTGGTTAGTTTCAAAGGATAAAAAAAAAATTGATTGGATGTCTCGAAAATTATGTAAAGTCACAATTATTGTTATCCCTTAACCAATGGTAGATCGTCAACTTGAGAAGACTCCTCCCTATCTTTCCTAGCTTCAACAGGATTTTCAAGACATGTTTGAGGAAGCTCTATTGGGTTCAACTCCACTTGTGCTAATTTCTCTGCAATAGTATGGTTTTATGTACCCCTTCAGGCATTGGCAGTTCAGTAGCTTGCTCAGATGGAACTGAATATTTGAACCGATCATCATCAGATATGTAATAAAGTGTTTTTTTAACAGGACAAAGGATAACAGTCACGTCCGTAATCTTCTAAAATACATGTTAATTTAACATGATCTAAAAATCCTCAAAAGATGCGCCAAGTTCAATCATTTCATCCAATGTTATCTCAGAATCCTGGTTAATCTCACCAGTGGGAGCATTCGATATGTCATCTTGAAGGCCTTCATTCTGCGGTGTCTGACCTTGAACAACTTCTTTAGATAAAATCGTGGCATCAGTTGCAATTTCCTCCCAAAGCTCTAGTGCAGGGGTTGATCCTAAAGTATCACAGAATGGAAGTTAGTTGATGTTTCATTCAACATTTTATGAAGCATTGTTAACTTACCAGAAGTAGGTTCTTCTCTTCTTGTAATAGCAGTAGGAGTGATAATGGGAACAGACACTCGTTCCTCTTCAAGAGCAGAAAAACCATCATGAATTTGCGTCTATTCACCAGCACCCCCTGTTGTCCTCATAGGAGGGTTAGTCCTCTCTCTCAGGGGGGAAATTGAATAAGCCCCTAAAATCCCAAGAAGTATGAGAAACCTTTTCATGGGTTAGGACTCATGATTATCTGAAGGACTTTCCTCTAATGATGAAGCATTCAGTTGTGTACTTCTTCCTTCGATGCCTTTGTCTCTTCGGTTTTTTGGGAGGGTCGATTTTCTCCTTTATAGGTACATGAATAGGAGAATGGAAAGCCATGTCCAACTCCTCATCCATGGCTTGTTGACCTAGATATATTTCGCCTGACTCTGGAAGAGATTCATTAGCCCCAATGTTAGTACCACCAGGGCTATACTGTGGTGAAAAAACCTTAGCAGTTCCTTTCTTTGCAAGCTGCAGGATGAAGAAAATAATTTCCTTGAGTAACAAAGCTTTGACTAAAATCAAGTTTCAAAGAAAATGGGGAGAGATACTTACATCTTCAGGAGCCACATAATCGTGCCACTCCTCATCTCTAGAAGCACCAATCCCCTCAGTGGTGCCACGATCTGTCATTTCCTTCACCCACTGGGTGAGAGGAATAGAATTATCGGTGGAATATATGATCATATCTAGCTATATGAGGAAATCCCACACTTCATTGGGGTTATCCTCGAAAAAGATATTGGTGGAGGCCAAAATATTCTCTATTCTAGGGAGTTGTAGCCCCTCGCACAAATCCAGCTAGGCAGTTTCAGCATCGCAGTATAAGCTCCTCCATGTCTGGACGACCTCTAGTCGTAGATATTCAGTATATGTACCAGAAGGCTATGAGTAAGGTCCTACAATCTTGGATTTCTGATTCTTCCCATCTCCTGCAACTACAAATATAGAATAAGAAAATAAGACCTATTTCTCAATAAATTAATGTTATTAAATTTCCCTAGTGATGTAACTCACTAGGAGTTGATGGAGTGGGTCTCTTGATTCTGACAGGATGATTTTATCTGGAAAGAGACTGCTTGGCCGCATGTTGTGCCTCATCATCCTCTTCTTAGGAATCTGGCGAATCAGCTCCGGGTGGTGTAAATGAATCACCTTCTAGATGAAGGGTTTCTTTCTCCACAGTTCTTTTCCTTTTCCCCGACTGATAAACCAGGTGATTCAGTACCCCTTCAGGGTATGATGCTATCCAATTCTCGGCATACCATGTGGTCAAGTTACTCGTCGCATTATCAACTGGTAGATCAAATACTACCTCGGTCTTCTCCCTAGATGTCAGCAACCATAGTTTATGGGATACCATTGGTTGTTGCTCTGACCTGAAATGCACAGGGGGAGATACAATAGTCCGCTGCAAACACATGAATTGACGTGCAAATCTGTATGGAGCATAGGCCTCAGATATAATCTCTTCATCAATCATGGTGACCAGTACACCATCTCTATAGGCAAGCATGTATGGACTTAATTCCAGGTTAGTTGTTCCATCATAAACAAACCGACCGGTTGGAATATTTCCATAAGTAAAGAAATTTAATTCCTTATACATGCTCATCCTCACCTTCATGTCATAGGAATTGAGAGCTAGCAGAGCAATTCCAGATAATGCCTGCACTGATGGCCTGAAAGAACTTCTGGGGATCTGTACTCTGTTCTGTACATTATATTTCCTAATGTGAGTGGTGATACATCCCCACAATACATGGAATAGTCCCAATATTATCAAAGGAGACTTACCCATGAAGACATGGAATAACCTCTTATGAATCTTTGCTAAAATGGTGGTATCCAACCCAACCATTTTACCCTTAGCCAACATGGCTGCAACAACGAAGGTCCCTGTCCTGAAACCTCCCTTCGAATCCCTAACCGGCAGAAGATAAACACTAAGCCACAAGGCTAAGAATCCCATCAAACGGTTATTTTTTGGATTTTCTTATTTACTTCATATCCCCACTTCTAAAATTCTACTGCTTCCATGGTCGG
Organism: Viscum album; assembly: GCA_963277665.1. Classification (NCBI taxonomy): domain Eukaryota; kingdom Viridiplantae; phylum Streptophyta; class Magnoliopsida; order Santalales; family Viscaceae; genus Viscum; species Viscum album. Next base: position 279,316,205 of record OY728165.1, on the reverse strand, counting down.
ACAAAATGTGCTAGGAGCACCCCTATTCTCTGTTTTGGGACAGGTAGTAGGATGAGTACAGGTGGGCCCCTTCTCCTTGGGCCCCTTCCCCTTCGATCCCTTCTCCTTCTGCTCATTCTCCTGCTTCATGGTAAGAAACATATTAATACACTTTTATGGATGAATATCCTTTTTAGAATGAGTTATGGAGGTCTCTGAACTCTTGAGCTCATGGAATATTTTCAATAATTCCCGAGCTAAATCCGTAGTCTTCTCTGAATCATTCGATGTTTCCTTGGGGGGAACAATTAATCATACATATCACCCAAAAATGGAGCCCCTGAAATGTTGTGGACATCCCACAGACTGATGCCTACTTATCCATGATTCACATGGAAAGAATTTGTTTCTGGGCTCTAATGGATGAGTATCTCTGGCACAAAGTCATCATTCCTATAGACATATGTTTTCCCAGCCCAGACGACCTCATATATTGCAGCTCCTTTTAAATCCTTGACAAACTCTATGCAGGTTTGTCACACCCAGTATTCCCACATCCAAGTTGGCTTCACACCTCATCCAGAACGAATGTCCCAACTCTTCTTCCAGCATTTGGATTGATCTATATGAGAGTTTCAGAAAATTGAGGGATAATAATGCGGTTACAGCTCAGGCTTGTGAGGTTTCAGATCTGAGGTACATGGGCTATGATGCATTGTATAGGCCTTCTCCACTGTTCTTGTATTTTTAAATGCTCCTCCACTATAGATATTTGCTGAAGCAAAGTTGGTGTAATTCTGAAACCAAGAATGTGGGAGATAGTTCTTTGCCTGTGGAATGGTGACTTCTCGCAGATGACCATAACCTTACAGAGGTAGATAACTGCTCTGTGGGAATTCATGATGATACTTGTTCAGGTACTTAGCCAAATATGGAAGAGTTCTATCGCAGATAGTATAATAATCATGGCCAACTATGCTCATCATATCATCAATTCGCTTTCTAGCCAGTTCGTCAGCCGTTCTGATTCTCCTGGGATCCATTTAATCTACACAAAGGTCGAATAATTAACTCTTAGGTAAGTTGATTTTTCATAAAATTTGTGAAGAAAAGTGAAAAAATGGATAAGTAATTAAGGCATGCATGTCCCAAATTGGCGCACAAGTATAAGTGTGTCACGTAAGTTTTGGCGCGTAGGTATCACCGTGCAAGTCCAAATACCTCTACAGAAGCACGACACAAAGGAAGTAGTGTAAAACAGAGTAACTTGCATGATGAAGGCAACTTGCGTGGTGAGAGCTCGAAACTGTTTAAAGTCAGGTTCTTTGAGTGATAATGAGTCGCATATTTATAGGGAAGGCCGCAACCCTGCGCGCCGAGGACAACGCGCCAAATACTGCGTGACGCCAGCTGCACGGTCAACACCTACGCGCTGCCATTTGCACGCTCAACACTTGTGCGCCGCATGATCCTTGGTTTTATTCTTTACCTCAGAGTCACATTCTCATTTATTTTAGATACAACTCTGAGGGGGGACTTTTTTTGATGCTCCTTTTCGTCACAGAGTCTAAATGACTGAAAAAGGGGAGTACCTTGGCCCAAAGTGATTCATCCTTTGAAGAAAAATAAAAAATCGACAAAGTCATGGAATATGATTTCGTTCCACTTATGTCGCAGAAGATTCATCAAGGTCGCACAAATATACATGCACGCTGCCTAGTGGTCACGCCGGTGACTTGCGCACCCTCTTTGATTCTCGTTCGGGGTCTTCAGCAGCCTATAAATACACCTTGTGGGTCCCCCATTTCAGGACAGAAAAATTCCAAAAGTCATATTTAAGCTCTGGTTGACCTAGTCTCTACTTCATGACTTCCAGTCACTTCTAAGGTAATTTCCTACCTAGAATGGATGATCTAAATAGGGGAAACAAGGCCTAAGTGTTGAAACTCATCAACAATTGCGCACCTATGTGGCCACCCCTTAAGGGAAATGGACACACTTGTGTGCCGCCTTATACTTTAAACAAAACTTGCGCACGACTCTATTGGATGAATTTAGGGATAATACTAAGGGCTTGAGCCAAGCCTCTCTGAAGTATTACCCTAAGGGTTTACCATTGCGCAAGTACCCATGTGTCGCGCAAGTATACTTGCGCGACCAAAACTTGTGCGCCCATGTAAAACTTGCACGCCTCTTTCTTTTTGGGGGACCATCATACCTATTCACTTTCTTTCTTTAAATCCACCTCTCCTCTTTGAGATTTAGCCTTCAGAACCACATTCAATGACATTTATGGCATGGTTCCTTTGTTGTATTCTTTATCTGAAAGGAATCCTGTGGAACATCTCTCAAAACATAGTGATTTACATATCTTTATGTCACTAAGGTGAGAGATTTCATTAATTCAACCTCATCCTCTAAGGATGAGAGAATCTTTAACTTGGGACATATTTCTAGAAGTATGTCGTAGTTAGAATTTTCATTAACTTGGGCCTCCTTCTCAGGAGTAAGTCCTAATCTCAAATTCCGAAATATGGGCATCCTCCTTAGGAGTAAGCCCCAAATACCCTAACCTAGGCCTCCTTTTCAAGAGTAAGTCCCTGTATTCAAGATCCCTTAATTTTGGGCATCCTCCTCAGGAGTAAGCCCCAAGTTACCAAATTCCCTTAACCTGGGATTCCTTTTCAAGAGTAATCCATAGTCATAAATCCCCTTAACCTGGGCCTCCTTCTCAGGAATAAGCCCCAGTTTTCAAATCTTTTTAACATGGGTCTCCATATTAGGAATAATCCCCAGTCATAATTTCTCTTAACCGGTCTTAATTTATGTTTGATTTGGACTTCCTTCTCTGGAATAAAACCCAATCATAAGTCTCCTCTAATTTGGGTATCCTTCTCAGGATTAAGTCCTAAGTTAAGTATCCAAATCGTCATAAATCACATATACCTTTATAGACCTTGTTTCCGGGTTTCTTCCCTGAATTATATCCTAGTCTTCATATATCTAGGCAGCCATACATACATAAGCCCCACATCATTTCTTATTATTTTATCTTTTATGGAACAATTGTCAGGTTCTACCAATACCTCTTGTTTCTCACACCGAGCATGACTCACATGAGCTTAGAGCGTAAAATTAATTATGAAATCTTTCTTTGTGCCATCAATCATACGTAAACATCATACTCCCTTACTCGAACTACGTGGGTTATGATTCCTTTTTTTAAACAAGGATACGTAGGTAGCCCATCTATGGGTATGATCCCAACTCTGAAATAATCCATGTCCTTCTGAATGACAATAAATTTCATGTTCCCCACTGAGTGGATTTAAAACTAGTATGGTTATCATAATGACCAAGAAATTTCTATATAATGTGTTGAAGGATACCATTGACTAAGAATTTAGAAACAAATATAGATGATTCTCTATCAATGAAGAGCCTTGAATACATATAAAAGATTCTCTAAATATTCTACATATCAATCATTGATTGTCACATCTAAAAGAAAGCCCATTTTCATATTTGGTAATATAATAAGGATTCATGAACATAACTTAAATCTATAAAAAGAGTCCCTGAGTAGACAATAATTCCCCCCAAAAAGGTGTGATGAGTCCGATCTCCCATCCTCTCAACCAATGAAAATTGTTAACCCTCATCAGTCCACTACTATTGACAACATACCTTTGGAAAATATGTCTGAATGGTTATAGAATCATTGGATGTTTCCAGTTCTATGAAAAAACCCATTAAAAACCGCTTGGAATGTTTGAACCTTAAATTATCGAGGTCATCCCCATTTCCAGAGGCAACAGACATTCTTAATAAGACTTGGAACAAAATAATAATTATTTAAAACCAAAATCTTTCAGTTGGAAACAAATGGTTGTAGTATCCTATAACTAAATAAGAGATTAATTTTCTATTGACTACTCCAAGATCCACCTATCCTCTAGAAATAATTCATAATGTACTTTGTTCTTTTATTTGAATATAGATGTGATCACCGAAAGCTATATGAAATACATAATGTGTAGATATAAAATGTTTTCACACGAAAATAATCACAAATTTAGCATTCCCTTACATATAAGTGTAGTTATCCTTCCAGTGGCCTAACTTTCCATATAAAAAACTACATTTTGTCGCATTTTTTCCATAGAATCTTTTTCATCTTAGAAGGATGGTACTTGGGATCATTATATGTGAAATGATTTTTGACCCCATTTTCCTTTGATCTTCTATTTATTTATCACCGTAAGGACCACATGTTTTTTTAATCCCCATATCCTTCTAAATATTTTTAATGATAATAAATAGTTTTGAAAGTGTCTAATTTCTATTTATCACGTTACAATTCATAATTAAACCATAGAATGATTTGGGAGGTGAGGAATGGATTGAATATTAGTTTTTATCATTAGGGTTATTAAATCCCTAGATGTATAAGAACTCTTTATAGCCAATCATCTTGACTACATGAGAACCATCTGGCACCGACACTCAAACATTTCATGTGAACAGTGCATTGGAGATCTCATATCTCTCTTATTTTTTCTTCTCTTGATAAATATCATGGAGGTGAGACATGATGTTATATGTATCCATATCATCATAATACTTAAAAATATCACTAGTCAAGTATGATATAATGAAACATTTGAAATCTATGGATTTATCTATATGTTACATTTAAAGAGATAGATCTTTCAATGTAGCCTATTTTCTTAGGTGCTTCAGGAATGAGGATTTCATGTATATATAATTTTATTTCATATAATAGAATAATGTGAAAACACCATTTCCATTCATGTAAAATAGTTCTGGTGGGAATCTTATCCTTATATGGTATGGGTCATTATGATATAGTTGAAGACAAGAGGGTTTCCATTTCCATAATTAAAAAGAGAATAATTTTAATACTTTATCTAATTTATATAATTGAGATAATAAATGATAAGTTTATAAATATCCTATTATTTTATCGAAACCCAATATCTTTCACAATTGTAATTGTATTATACCATTGTAAGGATAGTCTAAAGAAAGATCCATACGCCCCTTCTCATAACCCAAAAGGAGGTATTTCAAGATACTCTTATTTATTTAAGTAGACATAACTTTCCAAGTCCATAAACTCGCAACACCATGATCTATTGAGTGGACTCCCAAATCATTAAATCCAGAAAAAATGGATTTCCTCAACACTTTTCCCACATGTTTCACTCGTTTCACTATGTCTCATAGAGGCGGTCAACCCTTAATTCATACTAGGTAAATTGTACCCAAAATTCAAAATAGAAATTCCTCAATATTTTAAATCACCCCAATAGAGGTTGGTTAGGAACTCTGAACTATGGATCAATTCCTATAAAAGTAGTTGAAGGATATAGATAATTAATATATATGATTGAGTTATTTTTCATATATTTATGCACAATTTTGATCATTTAAATTTATTACATTATTTTTTATATTAAATGTATTTATATAAGTGATTAACAATATCTTATATTATTTTTACACATAGTCTAATTTATTTTAGTTTCGTAATACATTCCATTTAATTCATTAATTTATATGATGGTGTTAAAATAAACATAATGATGTTAACCATGAAACATGAAACAAATAAAATAATAATATGTGGTATGATCATGAGTCTTTACTAATGATTATATTATCTAGATGATGATAAACAAAACCTTGAACTAGGGGAAACACCTTGAACCAAAACTTGGGTTGTGTTATATCATTCCACCTATTCACTCATGTATTGCTTGGATTGGTTTTTCCTTGAATCCAATTTTGAACCACCTACACTCGCTTGGGTGATCCATATGTTACATAACATTTTACTGACACACAGGTGAGGGTAATCAAAGGATTTTTTCAGTGGGTTTTGATAAAAGGAAATCATGAGAATGCCAAACATAACATAATAAGTGGAGGAATGACATACATTCTATCAATATAATTTAATAATAAATTAAAATGAAACCAATGACGTATAATGGTATGGTATATGATAATGATAATCCATTTACATGGAACTCAGCACACATTTAATAAACTAGCATTCATTCACAATCGTTCATATTTAAGATAAATCATGCTCGAATCAATAAGTTATCTTCATTAATTAATCAATTTATTTAGATTAATTATAATCCATATGTTTTTGAGATTCTCATCCATCATTATTTAATATATATATATATATATTAAAATTTACTATGTACAAAATTTGTACCTTGGAGGGAACACGATGTGCACTCATCCGAACTACCCAATATGTATGATGGTAGTACATTGCATACTCATATAACATGTAGCATAAATTCCTTATCATGTAATTTCATTGGATGTGCTATCAAATAAATTACATCCTTACAAATTTTATTTATATAGTGTGTTATGATTTTAATATGTGTAGAGGGATGTCTGTATTTTTACTTATACACAATATGTATTTCTAAAAACCATGCATAAATTAATTAGATATTTAATATGTATATATATAACACATCACATGGAATGTACAAGTAAAATAAATGACACCTGAAACATATAAGGATATATTTTAAATAGTATAATAATAAATTTTAAATTTTCTGTAAATAGTTAATATCCATGGTGTGTACTATCCAGCTACACTTCATGTATAGTTCTTTATCATCCATCCATGACACTCACCTAGGGATAAGTCATGCTAGCCTACTATAGACATTAATGGAGTACATTACATTTACCAAGGATACACACCATGTGGTCTTTGAGTAACACATTTAATAGTAATATGTGTTATGTAATAAAAAAATGGATAATCTTTGACCAATGGAGTGCAAATAATTTATCCAAATTATATGCTATATAGACCAGCGAACTATGTGCTAGGATGGATTGGTCAACACATGGTGTATATTAATTACACACTTCATGAAATAAATTACCAATGCTATGAATTAATTTGTGAGTCATCATAGTTAATTAAACACAAGAACGAGGCATGTACTTATGGTATACACAGTATGTATTCTTGTGTTATCCATCCATAATATTTGAAAAATATGGATGAGTTCATCAACTTTTCTTTGGTCATAATTAATCTACTTTTTAAATTTTTTTGTTAGAGTGAAGAAGAAGAAGATGATATATCACAATTCAAATTTAAATAATGATTAAATGGTAATTAAATTTCAACAATTAATTAATGAATCAATCAATAGTATTTAAAAATTATAAATTATTATGTGACCCCTTTGATACCACATGAAGGTATTGGGTAGTGGTAGATGCACTGGTAGAGAATCCCCAACTTGTATTTTTTATAATAATAAATGATTATTCCAAGATTTACATGATATATAATTTCATGAACAATATAATTAATTCAAGGATTAATTTATGAAATTGCCCCGTATTCAAAATGCAAGGTCATCACATAATGATTTATAATTTAATTCAGCAGCTAAATAATTACCTTATGATGAATTATTTCAATATTGATGAAACTAACAATGTATTTACATCATAATACCATTGTTTGATAGGAATCAAGTGTATAATCCCTCCATTGGATTTTAAAATTTTCACCATGAACCTTCAAGTGACGATGTATGAATCTCCGAGTTCTCTATTTTAAAGCCATAAAGCATTAAAAGTTGGAGACATGAGTTGTTGTTGAATAAGATTCTTATTTTTAAGAATCATATGAATATTCAACGAATATGTTTGATGAATTTATATCTCTTATCTAAAGAAATATGAAAAAATGTGAAGTTAAGTAAAAGGTAATGATTCCTTTAAAATGATTAAGGTGTGTAGTTATTAGGAAGTAGGAGGAAAATTATCTAAAATCAAAAATCAATGAATATAATTAATATAAAAATGTTATTCATTGAAGATTCACAAAGATGAAAAAAATATATTCCAAATAGTTTTTATAATGAGTTGGGTAATATGTTATATAAATTTAATAGGATAAACTTATTCTCAAAAGAAGGTTTATATAATGAGAATGAAGATAATGATGAGTTTTCATCTAGTAGTGAATATTCCAAAAAACTACTCATTTCTAAAGTAAATGATGAAAATATTTCATGTAATGAATGTAGTTTTGAAAGGTAGGAAAAGTAAAAGACTAATATTAATTTCATTCTAAAGATAAAATTTAAAAAACTCCCAGACATTTCCAAGGAGGAGAATGAGATAAAAAACTAAAGGAATATATTAAATTCTTCAATATAAATGAATATTTCTTATCAGAAGAAAATTAAAAGTATCATGAAGAATTTAAAGGGTTAAAGAATTTTATTGATTACGAAAATACTCTTTAAATAAATTTAGAAGAAATGGTAATGTCCCAAATTTTTCATGTAATGTTTTTGAAAATTATAATGGATTATTTCGTGTCTAGGAACTGAGACGACACATAATTTTAAGGCCTATGGTTCCTAGAATAAATTATTCAACTATTTTTATGTTTATTAAAAATAGAATGCATTTGTAGCTTTAGTAAGTTCTAAACGGGTGTTCGGAGTAGAAATCATAGGGATCCATTGAGCTCAGAACAGTGAATTTACCCTAAGAGGGGTTTTACATTGGCTGGTTCAGGTCAGTGGAAAAAGTTAATTTCTAGATGTTTTAAGAGAAAAATAAAATATACTAGAAAAAATATTTTATTTTATTTCTTCAACATTATGCTGTGACATAACAACACTGTGGTGTGAAAACTCAATGATGCTATAATGAAAAAATGTGGCAACACTGAATCCCATTTAAAACACTAAAATGCCTTAATTCATTTCCTCAATTAATCTGGGGTATGGACTTGCTTTATAATTCATAGTTCTAGAAAATTTCTCTAGAACCCTAGGCATCTCTTTCACCGACAACAACAGTTTAGATATGAGAGCTTGGATCGAATGGAGATGAATGACTAGTCAAGGACGTTCATGGATGAATCCCCATCAATGAAAAATTGTCTCCTCTGACTGATCCTCTTTCTAGGTAGGGGGTTAATTTTTTTCTTCATGATTCCTTTCCCCGTTCTTAATTCTAATGATGAATGTATACTAACCCATGAACAGGTTGATCCAAGGATCGATCATTCTTGTGGTATAGTTAAACAGCGATATTAAAGCAAATAGAATGATAATTATTTAATCTCTATAATCCTACTGACATGAACAATCCAAGGCCCAAATGAACAAGGTCAAGGTAAATTATAAGGGTGTTCTTTTTCTCTTTCTCTCCCCCCATTCGTGTGTTCTCTACCGATGGATCCACTTGGTCATTTCGGGCTTTTCCTAGAGGTTCTAAATGTGACCAGATGCCCAAAGGGACGGAACAACAACTTCGATCCCATATTGATGAAGAATGTGACCCGGGGGGTCACAGGTGTTCTTCCATTTCAAAAAATGGAGCACTAGAGTGATACCGGCGGTGGCATACGGTCGGAGACATATGACTAGATATTTTCGGACAACCCGTATGACCGACTAGGAGACATTCGAGGGATTGTCGAGGCAATGGTGAAGGTAGGAATAGGATTGTATTCTAGGAAGCAGATGTGGCATATGATTAGGAAGAGTGGAAGGAGATGGACATAGGTTCAAGGCACTACCACTACCACCCCAGGTGGTCCACCTCGAGCTTAGGTATCTGGTGGACAGGGGCGAGGCCAGCTCCAGGAAATGGAGCCTTAAGATCCTGAGACTTCTAGGATGATTAGATGTATGATCTATGTCTCTAACAACCTATCTTCAGTTTTGATAGACACAAGTTTTAGTCACTCTTTTCTCTCCATGATCCTTGTTCAATAAACAAATATTTCAGTGGAATTTATGACTCTATCCCAAAAATTAGAGACTCCTTTGAGAGGATATTTTATGATTAAAAAGTGGTTTCGAAAATGTTACATTAATTTTGGGAAATAGAGTTTTAGTTGGGATCTCTTTTTTGAAGCATAGAGGCCTTACAACATCATTTTGGGTATGGACTGGTTATCCATGGTTCTTTCTCAGATAGACTATTTTAGGAACACAGTTTGGTGTGTCCACGGAGGCAGGACTAGGTTTTCATTTTTTGGTGTAAGGGATACAAAAGCACTGTCGAATGGACTCACACATAAAAGGGTGTAGCAGATCACACATCAATTGTCTATCATGAACCGTAGTGTAGTGGATGAGACGAGTCCACAGTTTCCTATAGTGGTAGATGAGTACGAGGAAATCTTTCTAGAAGATGTTGTAGGACTACCTCCTCACTGAGAGGTAGAATTATGAATTAACCTATACTTTAGGATTACACCAATATGTACCAACATATTGGATGTCTCCCATAGAGATTCGTGATTTGAGGTCACTGTTGGAGGATTTGGAAATGAAGGGATTTGTGAGACCCAGTGTTTCACCATGGGAAGCGCCAATATTGTTTTCCAAGAAGGAATATTGGAGCTTGAGGTTATGTGTGGACTTTCAGTGCCAGAATTAGGTGACCATGAAAAATGAGTATCCACTATTGAGGAATGATGACCTCTTCAATCAACTTAAGAAATTAATATGGTTCTAGAATGTAGACATCAGATCATGCTATCATTAGCTTTGGGTTCGGGTTGAGTACATCCCGAAGACAGCTTTCAGATGTCACTATAAACACTATACTTAGTGATGTTGTTTGGAATGAGGAATTCCCCAATAGTGTTCATGGGACTCATGAATGGGATCTTCCATCCCTACCTAGACTGGATTGTAGTGATTTTTATTGATGACATCCTGGTGTACATGGAATTTGAGGAGGATCACACAGTACACTTAAGGATGTTCCTAAACATACTCTGAGATCACCATCATTAGGGTAATCTCTTGAAGTGTTAGCTTTGGATATGAGATGTCCACTTTCTGTGACACATCATTTTAGAGGCTAGCGTTTCAGTAGATCCAGTGAAGATAGTGGTTGTGCTTTCTTAGGAGATACCCAAGAATGTTTCTGAGGTGTGGAGTTTCCTTGGGTTGGCTAGGTACAATCCGAGCTTCATACCTTAATTTTACAGATTAGCTGCGTCCATGATAGCCTTGACACAAAAGGGTAAACCTTTCGTGAGGATAGAGAAGTGCTAGAAGAGCTTTCAGTAGCCGAGGTAGAGTTTGATGAGTGATCCCATCATAAGATTTCTAGAGGGGGTGTCTAGTATGTGAGATTATGCGATACATTAAGAACCTGGATTGGTTGTGTCCTATTGTAGTGGAAAGTGATGATTTCTTGTGGTTCACGATAGTTGAGACCACATGAGCAGAACTACGTGACCCATGATCTGGAGTTGATGGTGGTAGTATTCGTATTAGAGATGTAGTGAAACTACCATATTGGAGAGAAATTAATCATCTAATCAGACCAAAAAAGTATATAGTATATATTTTATCAAAAGGATCTTATCTTGAGCCAATGGCGTTGGCTAGAGTTCCTCGAGGACTATGACTTTGAGATAGTCTATACCCCTCGGAAGGGGAATGCGGTGGCAGATGCTCTCAGTTGGAGATCGAGTTCACAAATATTGAATGGGGCCTCAGAGTAGTTGGCCTCGCTTTAGATCTCCTTTGTGTATGGATATGAAGCAGCTTATATTCAGTCAATGGTGGTTACCCCTCCATTCTTACAGTGCATGTAGGAGGCATAGATCAGAGATATCAGCTATGAGACTACACATTCTAATATGTTTATAGAGAAGGCCCCTAATGAATATTCAAAAGGTGGGGAGCACATTATCCTTTTCTGAGGATGTACAGTTGTACTGGTGATGTTACGGGAGGAGGTGTTTAAGGAGTTACATATATCCCCTTTGATAGTACAACCATGTGTGGAAAAGATGTACCAGGACCTCTGATATTAGTTTTGGTTGCTAGGGATAAAGAAGAAGTGGTAGAATTTGTCTCAAGATGCCTCACTTGTTAGAAACTGAAGATCGGCACCAGGTTCCAATGGGTCTAAATCAACCCCTTGAGGTGACCGAGTTGAAGTGGGATGAAATATCGATGGAATTTGTGTTGGTTCTACAACATACATTTAGAACACATGATACCTTATGGGTGATCATTGACTGACTAACCAAGTTGACCCACTTCCTATAGATTCACAAATAGGGTTTAGAAGAGATATTGGGATACCTCTACTTACAAGAGATAGTTTGACTCCATGAGGTCCCATCGACAATTGTATCTTACCGTGGCGCTCATTTCACATCCCAATTATGGATGGGATTGTAGGAGGAATTTGGGACTCAACTACACTTGAGCACATCTTTCCACCTGTATACAGATAGTCAGATGGAGTGGACCATTCAGGTCCTTAAGGATATGCTACATTCTTGCATCCTCGATTCTGGCCATAATTGGGAGGATCAACTCCCCCTAGTAGAGTTTTGTTACAAAAGAAGATACCACTCTACAATTGGTATGTCACCATTCTAGGCCTTGTACGAGCGACCCTATAGGTCACCACATTTCTGGACTAACCCGAGAGAGTTGTCACTTATGGGCTCAGAGTTGGTTCAGGCTACTGTAGAGAAGGTGTAGGTCATCCAAGAGTGGATGAATACTACACAGAGTTATCATAATTACTTTTCTGATAGGCTATGGAGACCTTTTTTGTTTTAGGAGTGAGATCATGTGTTCCTTCAGGTCTCTCCTCGACATGGGATACAAAGATTTAGCCGGGGAGATAAGTTATCTCCATGGTTCATCAAAACATTTCTAATAATATTTAGAGAAGGAATGGTGTTGTAACACTTACATCTACATCCACAATTAGATTCGGTGAATGACGTATTTCATGTATCCCATCCTAGGAAATATGTAATGACCCATAACACATCCTTGAATGGGGAGAGATGGATGTTGATGACAGAGAAAATTTTGCAGAGTTCCCAATGGAGATCGAGGATCGATAAGAGGCGACCCTCTGTGGGTGATTGATTCTTCCAGTGAATGTTCAGTGGTAGAAGATGAATCTTCAAGAGATCACGTGATAGTGGGAGACTCATATTCATGATCAGTATCCCCATCTATTTGTTTATCCCTTTTCTGGTTTTTGGGGATGTAAATCCCTAAGGTTGGGAGAATGTAATGTCTCATATTTTCCAACAATTTTTTTTTAGAATTTTTTTTTGGATTATTTAGATTCCATGACCTGAGACGAAATGTAATTCCAAAGCCCATGGTTCCCAAAACATATGTTTGAACTATTTTTATAATTATTAAAAATATATTGCATGTGCGGTTTTAGAAACTTCTAAATGGGTTCCCGGAACAGAAATCCATGGGAACTATACAGCTCAGAATAGTGAGTTTACCCTAGACGGGGCCTAACATCGGCCGACATGGGTCAGCTACATAAGTTAATTTACATATTTTTTAAGAGAAAAATAAAATATATTTGAAAAGTTATTTTATTTTATTTCTTCAATGTTATGCAACAACTCAGTAGCACTACGGTGCGACGACTCAACAACGCTGCAATGAAGCGTCATGGAAACACTGAAATGCATTTAAAATGATGAAACATGTTAATGTGTTTCATTAATTAATTTGGGTTATGGACCAGCATTAGAATACATAATGCTGAAGAATTTATCTGGAACCCTGGAACGCTCCCCCACCAACGACAATGGTTTAGAAATCGGATCTCAGATCAAACGCTGAAAAATGATGGATCGAGGACATTTGTGGACATATCAAAATTGACAAATAATTATCTCCTCCGACTGATCCTTTTTCTAAGTAGGTTGTTTATTTTTTCCTACAAGATTATTTTCCCCATTCTTGATTCAAACGATGAATGTAGACCATCCCATGAACATGTTGATATGTGGTTCGTTTCTTCTTTCTGGATGGTTAAACTACGGTATTAAAGGGAATAGACTGATAATTATTTCTTCTCCATAATCCCACTAAAATGAATGGAACAATGTCGAAATGAACATGTCCACGGTCAATTCCAAGGTTGTTCTTGTGCTCTATATCTCCACATGTTCTTACTTTCTTTGCCAACAGACCCAAGTGGTCGCTTTGGTACTTGTTGGAGGTTATGAAGATGACCAAACCCCCACTGATACGACCAAACATTTTCTATCCCATTGTGATGAAGAATGAAACCATAGGGTCACAAACATGATTTTGTTTCAAAAAATGGAGAATCAGAGTGTTATCGATGATATGTTGTAGGAGTGCCACCGATGGCGGCGTGCGGTAGCGTGACCACCCAACAACATATGGCATCCGGATCGATGACCAAAAATGGAAGGTCCTATGTTGTTGTGGCCACGGGTGGAGTCAACAAGCTGGGGAAGAGATCCTTGGTGGTAGGAGGACATGACTCCCCAAGCTACGGCGGTAGGAGTACATGGATCCTTGAGCCACATCAGACAGAGGACCCACGGTTGTGGTGCGGGTGTGAGCTAGTTACGCAGACTAGCCATGTGAAACATGATATTTCTATGTTGACCTAGGAAGATGTGGACAATGGGATATGTGGAGCTGGAAAGGATTTAGTAGTTGTCACGTCCAGGTAGACCAAACCGACTCGTGTCCAAGTGGGTCAAAACGGACACAAACCCTACTGGACCCTTTTTACTGAAATGTGCATAACTCACAAACTGTGTGTCCATTTTATGAGCCATTTTCGATGTTGAGACCCTCATGATGATCTGGTCTATTTGGGATACTCTACATGAGTTTTCATGGGGGTTTTTTATGACCAATTTTTCTCGAGTAGTAGGTGCTCCCAGAACAAGAGCGCTAAGAGAGAAATCCTATGGCTGGTTGGGTGAAGATATGGTGTGTATCACCTACAGATATATGGAGTGTGTCTCTTATGCATAAATGGAATGTGTCTCCAATAGTAATATAGAGCATGTATTCTACTCATATATGGAGTGTGTATCCTACACATATATGGAGTGTGTCTCCTATGGTTATATGTATCCTATCTCTTATAGATATATAGAGTGTGTCTCCTATGGTTATACGGAGTGTGTCTCCAACGGTTATACAAACTGTTTCTCCTAAGGATATATGGAGTGTTTATCCTATGGTTATAGGGAGTGTGTATCCTATGAAAATGTGGAGTGTGTCTCATATAAATATGTGGTGTGTGTCTCCTTGGATTTAGATAATCATGTACTTTGTTATTATATGTATCCTAGTGTGAGATGAATATAGTGACTCTCTTGATTGTACTTATTAGAGGCTTCACTCCATGTAACTATTTAGTAGTATGCCTTGTTTTTTACCTTTATGGGTTTGGTTCCCTACTAAGTATTGTTTTACTCACCCCTACACGGGCTTCACCCACAGGTGTCGTGTCTTGTGCAGATGATCGAAAGCATTGAAGAAGTCCTTGGTGTGCCAGATACAAGTGGTGCTTCTGGGGGACCTGATAGACGTGGTACGCTTCAACGACATTTAGATATCTTACTATACCTACCCTTTAGGTAGGGTTTTCTATGGACGAGATCCATAAGCTTATACTTTTCTATTTCAGTTGGGATTTTATTCTTGCCCATTTACATTTTAGTTTGTATTGTGACTCTCAATATTTGTCTTAGTGGGTTTCATATCTATTTACATGGTGTTTTTAGTTTTAGTACTTTTCTTGGCGACGAGTGTGTGTGTGTGTGTGTGTGCATTTTTATAGGTAAATACCTCCCCTTTGTGGTAAATTCATAATCTTCGCTAGTTTCCAACCCCAAGCCTATGGGAGTTGGGCTTGGGATGGTGATGGAAGGGGCCCCGGGGGATGGTTCATGACAGAAATATTGAATTTTGAATAAAAGTAATGTGATCATTTACAACAAAATATGACCAAAATAGAAGATGATTTGAAGAAGTGCAGATCCAATGTTCAGAATTCTATATTGGAAATTGGATAATGATTAAATAAGTTTGAATCTCTATAATACCTACATAAATTATTCCATTAGGATCATCATAAAAATGAAAATATTAGTGAAAAACCAGTAAATAATAAGTAATTCATAAAGAACATGGTTATGGTTAGAATAAGTGTTGTTCCAAAATTTGGAAATTCTAGAATCACCAAGTTGATTGAAAAATATGTTTTAAATGGTGTTTCCAAAAGAGCTAAAAAATATTAATGGAAAAATAAAATAATTGGCACTGAACCAAAATTCTTATTTATAAAAAGGATTTAAAATTGGTGTCTCTATGAAGGGTGAAATATAGTCAACAAATTCTATAAAACATGTTAATTTCAAATGTAAATATGAATTATAGGGTTATTATTGGGGGGTTTTTGAATTTGAGAATTAAAAAAATATGAATTAGTTCAATTACAAAAATCATAATCATACTATAAGGTGTGATAGAAAATGTTTTATGGGGATATACTCCTTTAAAAAGAAGGAATTTCATAACTGGTTTAGAACCCTAGATAGAAATCACCGAAAAAGATTGTTTTAGTTGAAGATGTTTTTGAGAGGTGTGATCAGTCTAGTCATCATGATAATTATTGCGTTGTAATTTTACCATACTAAATATATATGGGTTTTGTTACTGAAAATAATGAGAATAAAAAAATAGAGGAATGGAGAAGGCCTTAATTATGAAAGTATCACTTAAATCATCCAAAAGAAAATTTCTAGGGATCTTTGATAGTTTATTCTCATCCCACATAACATGAGATTCAAAACTCTTGAAAGGTTTTTTTATAATTAAAATAAGTCTTATTGGATTTTGTAAATGATGTTTAACTCAATATTAACGGAGTTTGTTCATCAGTCATTGGAAAATAAAAGCTCAAATAAGAAAATACTTTATATATCAAGGGGTTGAAACCTAACTTTTTATGTGTGTCATAGATTTTTTATAATGGAAATGAAGTTGGGTTTATGAAATATGGGTTCATTATAAATAACCTTGAAAATGGAAATGTGGTGATAAGAGGATAAGGAACAAGATGATTTTTGTTTCTTGTGGGAGATTCTAGAAATTAATGCTATCAAAGTATGAATGAAGATAATTAATTGTAGAATCAAAGAATTGGTTATTATGGACAAAATAATATTAATTTGATAAATCAAGGAGAAAATGTTTGTGATTTTCCTTTGCTGAGAAAATAAAGAGATGGGATGTTCCCAACATTTCAAAAGGGAAATATTGATAACTCTTCACACAAATAGGTGGATATTCAATCTACTCAACCATTGGAACTTATTCATTAAGATGTGTATATGCCAATGAGGAATAAATAATCCAATGTATATATATATATTTTATTATTTTTATTGATAAATTCACTCATGTCATATATGTCATGTTTATGAATTGCTAGTTTGAGGCCTTTAAATTGCTTAAAATTTATTGATGAAGTGTGGAAAAAGAACTTGTTTTTTCTCTCAAGAATGTTTGAATAGACAATGGAATTAAGTTTTCTAATCCAAATTTGGAGGGTTTTTATGAGAATCATGGAATCCAACATGAACTCAATGCACCATACACACATCAATATAATGGTCTGGCTAAATGAAATAAAACATTTTTGGTGGAGATAGCTTAGAAAATGTTGTATGAGAAAGATATTTCTTTTTATTTTTTCATACAACCTATCAATACAATTGTTCATATCCAAAAATGGTGTTTACATAGGCCGAATTCATATATTTTACCTTATGAGATGTATTAAAAAAACTCCCTGTTTGAATTATCATTTTTTGTTTGGAATCCCTTGTGTTATCAAGGCGAAAGGTGTGAATATTGAATTGTTTAAAAATCAAGGTTTTGATGGGATATTTATTATATATCCTCCAAATTAAAGAGCTTATCATTGTTTAAAAAAAGTTGAAATATCATTGATTATATTGATGTGAAAGTTATAGAGAAATTAAATAAATAATATTCACATGATAAATTTTTTTATAGAAGTAGTGATGATGATGTTTTTGTCAAAAAACCGAAATAATATTTTGATAGAGATGAATGTGCTGAATATGTACATGTTGGTGAATAAGATTTATCCATTTAAAGTGATATAAATAAATATTACTCATCTCACCCAATTCATAAAATTTTAGGTTCAAAACATCATTAAAGATCATGGATAGCAAGCATGACTAAGAGAAATGTGAGGAGTATAACTCATACACCATTTTACTCTCATGATGAACCAAGAGATGTTGAATAAGAAATGAACATCAAGAATGGGTAGAGGCTATGAATGAAAAACTAGACCAGATAGAGTAGTCTGACACTTTTGATTTGGTACCCATGCCCAAAGAAAATAATTTCATCCGGACAAAGTGGATGATTCAAAACAAATTGAATGAAAATGGATAATTATTGAGAAATAAATAAATGTTGGTGTTAAAATACTATTCAAAAGATAACTTGGTAGACTTTGAAAAGGGATAATTATTTGGAAATAAAGAATGGTTAGTGTGAAAATACTATTCAAATGTTGATTTGGTAGACTTTGATGATAATTGTTCCACAATTGAAAGGATTGAGACAATTATAATATTTTTTTCTATTGATTCTCAAATGAAATACAAGATATTCCAAATGAATTTCAAATTTTTCATTCACAATGGTGAATTTTAAGAGGAGGTATATTTTGATAAACCATGTGGTTTCATGCTTACTAAAGATGATAATTGTGTTTTAAGGATAAATAAGGATTTATATGGGTTGAAATAATATAAAATATATTGGTTTTCTAAGATGGATACATGTTTAAAGAAGTTTTATTTTAGAAAATGATGAGTGGATAACAATATCTACATAAAAATGACATAGGTATCTCATTTTATTATTGTTTTCTTAGATGAAATCATATTTTATAGAAAATATGAATATATGTGTGAGAAGTATTTTGAGAATATAATGGTGTTTTTTGTAATGTCTATTCTTGGAGAGATGAAATTATTTCATGGCATACAAATATCTCAAAAAAAGCATAAATTTTCTTTTCTCGATATAATTATGTAAAGATAATATTGAAAATGTTTTTTAGGAAAGATAAAAATCCAATTTCATGACCCATTTCAGAGGGAATTGTTTTTTCATAATATGATAAAGGAAAGAATATTATTTCTAGAGAACATAGGAAGTTAATTTTAAGGATGTTATATCTCATAGATTCGAGGTCAAATACTTTTCATGTCATTACATATTGTTACATTTATCAAATTGAACCAAAAGAGTCTCATTATAATGTTAGGAATGGGGTTCTCATATACATCAAATACATAAACGATTTTGGATTTAAATATGATATAAAAGGAAATATTAAAATATTCAGTTATACATATGTATATTAGATAGGTCGTGTAGATTATAAGATGTAAAAATCTGGTGGAGTTTTTTATCATGGAGATAGTTTTGTTCATTGGAAATATATGAAGAAATTTTCTGTGACTTTAAGAATGAGTGTTGAAGAATAATGTTGAGTAAAAAAACACTTTATAACCTTTATTTTGAAAATAAAAATACACTTTTTATATGTTATATGTTTCTAACTTTTATAAATTGTTGGAACGATTACAGTTTTACTGGAACGAGATTATTAGTTCTATTAGATAGAGTCTTGTTAAGTATATCATATGGAAAAGTACTTTGTATATCTGATAGATGTATACCAAGTTAATTATATTGTAGTTTTATAAAGTTTATATAACACAGTATAATGAAATCTATTTGATGATTCTATAAAAATTCTATCAAACTAACTTCATCTGATGGAGACGTATAAGTCTACTAGATGAAATTTCATCAAGCCTACCAGAAAAAGAACTTTATATATTCTACTGTATGAATATTTTATTTTCTACTAGAATTAAATTACATGCACTATAGTGTTTAAAAACATTAAGATAATAAAAAAATATGTTGCCAAAAAAAATTTGAGTGAAGGAGTTTATCTGATGATATTGAAACTACTCCTGAGAAATACATGATATGAATATTGGATTTATTTTATAAATGGATCCTCATCCTTTAGGAGAATAATATTTTCTAATTTAAACTGTTTAAATTTGTTTTGAAGTGGTTTTAACATCTTGTTAATCATGAGAAATTCCTTGTAAAATGTATAGAGTTTCTCTTAAGTAAATTATTGAGAGGTTGTCATTGTAATTTACTTAGGATTTATATTTATAATTGATGTTTATCTAATATTGTAGATCGAGGGATCTAATGTTTAGAGATATAGAATTTTATTATGATCTTTTTGATCTAGGATTCCTAAGACTTGGGAAATAGAACTTTTTCAAATCATTGTAATCAAGGGATATCTAGGTTTAGAGGATAGAAATTATTATGTGTTGAGTCAAGGTTACCTAAATTTAGGTTTAGTGACTTCCTTAACACTTGAGGTTAAATTTTATAACTCTTTTAGGAATGTTTCTATAAGTCTTTTTTTACATGAAATTTAAAAAAATTATTTATTTTTTATCTTTGTTTTTACAAGTTTTACATTTCTGTTATTCATATTTTAAAATTTTTATATCATTCTGTAAAAAAAATTTATATGTCTTCTTAAAAACTCAATCAGTATAAATATTTTTCTCATAACCTTTTCAAAGAAGATTATAATTTTTCTATGTTTAATTTTTTTATTAAATACAATTTAGTACCCCCACCTCTTGTTGTATATTGAACAGTCTTTATGTCCAACATTGGTATCATATATGGTTTATATATATATATTATTTAACACTAACGATGTTTTTTAGAAAAGAGTATCTTTTGTTTTAAGATGGAAGGTTTGTCTATTGGGATAGTTGAAAACCTTAATTCTAGTAGTGCACAAAAATTTGATGTTGATAAATTTAAATATAGAAGAGATTTTATGAATACTTTTTTATATAAAATGGTGTAAGTAATTTTGTTATGATGACTAGAAGTTATCAAATTCTAGATAATGAAGTTGTTTCTTTTAATAGTAATGAAAAAGAATATTATCAAATTAATTATTGTGTTTGAAATACATTGTAATATTCTATGACTAGAAACAATTTCATTCATATTTCATATTGAAAATGGATAGTAATATATGGAAGAAGTTATAAGTTATGCATTTTGAATGTTTTTATTTTTTGAAATGTTGAAGGGAAGTGTTTCATGTAGATTATCAACAACTTTATTTTCTACCTGGTGAGTCAGTAACTCAAATGCGTCAATGCTTTTTTACTATAGTAAATAGTTTAAAATATTTGGGTGAAAAATAGATTTAAAATGACAACTTTATAGAGAATATTATATATATTATTCCTAAATAATGTCAATTGAATCGACCACTATTAATGATAGTAAAAATCATAAAATTTGGAGTTTAAATCATTTTATTAGAACTATCATGCAATACGAGAGTAGGATAAAATGAGCTTAAAAGTAAAATAAGAATAATGGGGTAGCCTTTTCTTCTATATAAACTACATCTAAAAATTCTAGATTATATAAAAAAAGGTTATAAATCTTTTGAAAATAAGAAATCTAAATTAAAATCATAAATCAATTCCATTGAAGAAAGTTAGAATGATCATTATTAACATGCTAAATGAACAAATAGAGTCATTCGTGGTAAATATGTTAATTATAAGTATAAGAGGAATAACAACTAAATTAGTGATAAGAATTATACTTTATAAATTAGTTTTTATGAATATAATAAAATTAGACATAATGGGCCAAATTAAATGATATTGAAAAAAAGGATAAAAATTCAAGGGTGTTATATATTTACAAAGGAAAGAAAATTTTAAATGATTTAGACACATTGAATTCAATTGGAACATATTTTTCTTCTAAAAGTACTTCTTATTAAAGTAATGAAGATCAAAAAGTTATTTATTTTTATATAGGAATTAGAAAGACACACTGGTACTACATGGAAAAGGTATCTACTGAATCTCTCAAAATTTTATCTTTGAAAGATAAATATCTAGATTACAATGATGAATATAATATTACTTATTCTAAATAAGATTTTTTTTGCATCTAATAATGATGATACTTTACCTAGTTTTGAATAAGTAACAGGATATGTTATTTTTCTAGTAAGAAAAAAAGGAATTGGTGAAATAATATATATCTTATAAGGAAAAACATTATAATAAAATTTATAAAATTTAAAATATTTCCTCTTAAATTTTGATTATTACTTCATAATTTGATAAAAAATATAATTCATGTTCAATTAAAGAAGATTAAAATCTAGTTTTGGAACTAAATTCTGAAATACTTAGAGTAAATAAAATTTTATAAAATTTTACTTTTGGGGACAAATTTTTTAAAAAAATTACAGAGAGTCATGACCACATAGAAATACTTATGGGATTAGTTTTACTATATAAAATACACATGTATAAAATAAATACTTTATTCAAAAATGTTCACCCTTGTGTAAATTTTCTTAAAAAGGTGGAAATTAGAAGAATAAATATTATTTAAATAAGGAACAATATTTTAGATTTAATAAATCCTATATCTATAAAAAATTATAAGATATTAAACATAAAAAATTAGACATATATGGATTTTTGAAGTTATTTTTGCTTATAATTCTTGACCTGAGAAAGTCTGGGTACCAAATCCTAATGTTTCTATTTCAAGGAGAAACGAAGAGTGCCAACATCCAAAATATTTGGTAAACGGATAATGGTTGTTCCCAATATATGAATTTCTAAAAGAATTTTTTCTATAATATCCTTAATATAGAAGGTATAATGGTATCCTTCATATATTATACTCAATGAGATATTATTCTAGTATTATTCAAAATGTAAGATCAACTTGTTGATATTTTAAAAAAACCCCTCAATTCAAATATTTATGAGTATATAAGTCAGAATCTTGGAATTATTAATATAAAGTAATCATTTATCTAATTTTTTATTTATATATCCTTTTATTGAGAAAAATAATCTAAAATGGGGGAATATATTTTTCTTATTTATCTTATTGTGTTTACCTTAAGATTTGAATAAAAATATCCAAATAGAGATTTTTTGAAACTCCATAAGTTTACTCTGATCAATATTTGTCAAAAGTTTCATCAGATAAACTCTTTCCTTTATCTTTCTAATGTAGCCAGGATATTCTTATTATCAGCAAAACATTTGCAATAATGTTTATAAAAAATTCTTTAGTATGTAAATTTTTCTGTCTTTTTTTATAAGTTTTTTATATTGTTTATAATAATTTTATTGTTTTTGTAATTTTTTTACACAAATTCATGTTTCTAGTAGTGTGGATCAGTTCTTTCTCCACACAAATTGAATTTTTATATTTCTCTCACTACCTTTATTTTCATTAATCCATTTGATTTTCAAATTTATTTTTACATTTTCCAGTTTTATTAACTGATTCCTCATGGAATATGATGCTGAATTCTTTACAAGAGAGGCTATAAAGGAAATTATAATGGATAGAAACTGGTTTTATATCCTTGAAACTTTTATTAAATAGGCAATTTTCATTAAAGTGTGGGAAGCCCTTTGTGTTTCAAAATAGGTTTTTGATCTGCATTATCCAAAAATAGTGAGATAATTTTAACGTTCTACTATGTTCAATGAAGTGGATGGGTCAAATAATAATTATTTAAATATATTTTAAAAACCCTATTATCTGGATATTAAAAATGTTTCTAAGCTAATTGATAGAGTTTTATAAGGTTATGTTATGAGTGTAAGTCATTATATTCCTTAAAAAAGAGCGCTTTTGAGAAATCCCAGGTAGTGACATCTCTATTTTATTCCTATGAAAAGGCTAATAATTTACCAAAACATTCACCATAGAAAAATATTATATCTATGAGGATTAAGAATTTAAGCTTACCAAGAAAAGCTGATAGATAAACCTTAAAGATACTGGATATCTATGTCTTATATTTCGTTTGTATCATGAGAAAGTTCAACTTTGAGACATTTATATTGGAAAATATAAAGGCATTAAAGTGTGTAATGGAAAATATTAATATCATCATTTATCAAAATTTAATTAACAAGATATTGGATATCTTCAGGATGGATCAAAATATCAAGAATTTAGTTGTCCCTATTATATAAAATTGTTCTTTCATTGGAGATGAAACCATTGAAAATATATGTATTTTATTTGTTTCTACAATGAACAAGTTATTAGATAAGTAAAAAAAGTTTCACCCTTTGAATATTTTTATGTTCATAAAAATATATTGTTATTAAAAAAAGGTTTATGATTCCTATAGAAAGTCTCTTAATTTCCCGAAAGAAGACAAAAACGATGTTGGATGAATCATTTTCATACTTTATTAAAAATAGTGTAAAAAAGAAGGATATTGACCCATTCTGATGTTTATATGCTTCTAAGATATTTTTAATGAAATTTCAAGATTATAAAATTTTAAAATAGGAACATAGAAAGAAACCATAATCTATAAAAGAGAGTAAACCTAAAGAATCTCAATTTTTTTTTTGAATAGTTTTAAAAAATTAGTATTATAATAGTTGATGAAGAAGTTGTTTCATCTGATGAAATTTAGCCATTGTCTATTAATCCAATAAAAATGTTCCTCCTACTAATCAACTAAAATAATTTTCAACATTTTTTGAGATGATGACCATTTGGAAATAAAATGGTAAAGAAGTTGTTGTTTTGGAATATTATGTTCATCAAGTTTCTTAGAAAGATGCAAAAACATTAGTACCTTCAAAAAAATTGTCTCATCCCAAAAGTCTTACCTGATCACTAAGGAATAGAAAGGTATGAAATAATGATGAAGTTTTTCAAGAATGAAAACATTTATTGTATATTAATAAAATGTAGGATCATACCTAAACTTCTCTATCATCATATTCTTAAAAATATTCTTCTTTGAGATATCATGAAAAAGAATATTAAAAAAGTTTAGATCTTGAATAAAAATTGAAATCATCAAAAAAATATCAGATCAATGAAGAATTTTATGCGATGTAAATTTTAAAATCTCACTTCATTTACAGAGAATAATATGGATTTTCAAGAGAAGTAAGTCCCACTTTTCTAGAAGTTTCAAGTGGTTCAACAAAATAGTACCCAAACTCAGATCTAAAATTAATGAAGAGGAAAATGAATTACTTCAATAAAGTAAAAAATAGATATAAGGAGTTTAGGGATCTTTCCTAAAAATGAATCATTTAGAAAATAAATCTAAAGAAAAGTTGACATTTTAGAAAATTTGAGTTCCATGAAACACCATACTAAAACAACCATCCAAAAAAATTAATTTTAAATATTTAAATGGAGAATTGAAAGTGGAGTTTTTTAAAGTTGAAAAGTATCTTCAGATGGATAAAACACAGTGAAGTAGATATCAAGTTTTTATATTAAAAAGTTATTGGAATTATGATGAAACCTGAAATAGTATTGAAACATGTAAAGAACATCATTAATAAATTTTGAGATTAAACGAGACCCATAGATGATCTAAAAACACATATAATGTAATAGGATGAAAAAATTTATAATTAGAACAAAATAATGAATCCCTATAATAGGATTTTGTAAATCTTAAATTAATAGTAGTACATTCAAAGAAGACTCATAATGACTTGTGTATGATTAATTAGATTATCAAAAAAATTCTAAGAAAGAATAGTTTTTTATCATTTGGATAATTTTTTATAACCCTACATAAAATTTTTTGTTGAATTTTGATGTTATATTTTTTCCCTTTATATGTTTTGGATGGATTTTATATATTCAAACATTCATAAAAACAATTTTTTGAAGATTTTATTCTCTAACATTTCATGGAACACTTTCCAATTTCACTCTATTAAATTCATTTATGAAAAACAAAAAAGGGTGAAAAGGGGAAAATGTTAAAACTCATGGTATTGATATAAGTTAGGGGGTGTAAGTTTTAAAAGATTTATTTTAATGTTTCTCTTTCATATATTTTGTATTTTCCCTTTCAAAAAGAGAGATATTATTGAGTCAAAATAAAACTTTCTAAACTTAATTTTGAAAATCAAAATCCACTACTTAGATGTTTATTTTTTTTAGATTTTATACTTCCCAAGTTATAAAATTTTTATGTATGAAAATTTATGGTCTTATCATATAATGACTATTAGTTTTATTTGATGAATTTTATTAATTATATTGAATAGATATGTGCCTTGTACATTGGTCAAATGTATACTAATTTAATTAGAAATAAGGTTTTTAAATTATATTGGAAGAAGTACAATTAATTATATTAAATGATTATATACAAATTATATCATACTATCTTCATCGAATAAAGAACTAAAAGTCTACCAGATGAACTTTTATCAATCCTACCAAATAAATAACTTTATATAGTCTACCATATAAATATTTACATTTCAACCATATGGAAATTTAATTCATTATAGTGGTGAAAAACATAAATATCATTGGATGGATATGCTCCACTAAACTTTTCGTGTGAGTAAAGAGTTCATCCAATGTCATTGCAACTACTTATTTGAAATGCATAATATGTCCATTGGATTTCATCGATAAATAAATCTGAATTCTCAATGAAAATAATATTTTTTAATTTCCACTATGTACATATGTTGCGATGTGTTTGTAACATATTTTTTACTAATGTTCCCTTCTTTGTAAACATTAGATATTTTCTCATCATTCATTTTTTTGAGGTTTTCATAGTATGTGTATTAAGATTTGTCATTATAATGATAGCTTATCCAATCTTGTTGATCAAGGGATATCAAGGTTAGTGAGATATAAGGTTATTCTGATCATTTTAATTGTGGTTTCCCAAGGCTTTAGAAATATAAATCTATCAATAGATTTTGATTAAAGTCCTCCTATGTGTTGGAGACAATCCTTATTATAGGTTATGTCATGGATGCCAAAATTTGTGTTCAGATAATTCCTTAATAATAGATTTTAATGTGTGAAACTTTCATAGGAATGTTCTATGTTTTTTTATAAAACATTTATTTCATTATTATTTCTGTTTTTATAATGTTTAAATTTCTACTAGAAAAATTATAAAAATTAGATATCATTGTGTTCAAATTTTTCCTAAATATGTTAATAATGTTAATATGTATAAATATTCTTTTTGATAAACATTATTAAGAATTTTGAAAAAATTATATGTTTTTTATAAACTAAAATTCTTCCCCATGTAGTATATGTTAAACTCATTTAATTCAATAAATATGTGGATGAAACTCATGCCAAAACTCAGTTAATGTGGATAAAGACACATCTGGATGATTTAAATGTTGAAGTAAAGTTTCCACTTATATTAGGTTGTGACAATAAAAGTGCTATAAATGTTTCAAAAAATCCAGTTTAGTATTCAATAATCAAGAACATTGATATCAAATATCATTTAATATAGGAAATTTTGTAGATAAATGAGTTAAAATTTGAATTTTATTCTACATAGGAATAAATTTATAATGTGTTCACCAAGACATTGTCAAAGGAATCATTCCAAGCTTTGAGGATGATGTTTTTAATTCCACATCCTCATTTTCAAGGATAAGTTATGGTTCTTTTGTACCCTATCTATTATTTTATTTGGATTTTATTGTCAAAGGGGTATAAATAATGATAACATAAATATTTATTGATATCTATCTTTGTGATGTTTGTAAAAGGGGGGAGAATATTTACATGGTTAGAATCTACAACTATGTGTTTTTCTTAATGGGGATTATATATTTTGAGAGGTTTCTTTAAAGTAGAATGCTATGTTTCATCAATTGTTTTTTTGGACGAAATATTCTAACATTTTGTTAAAGTGATTATATGTCTTTCTTGAAACAAATGATTTAATTTAGTTTGATACTGATTTTTAAGGTTTGAGATAATCAGGTTTGAAGGAAGTTAAATCTTGATCACTGTTATATTATGGATACCATGGTATTATTTATTCAATATTCTTGTTTCCTACATTGATCTCACTCACTTAGTACTAGAACCATTGATTGGTGATCCATTGAAAATTATTCAGAGTTTTTTAGCGATTCATGTTCCTTAGTTGGAAAAAATCCAAATGGGGTGGGGGGTTTGGGACTGTGAGGTTTAATGATGATTTTTGTTAAGACTAATTGGTGTTGAGGTAATTTTTTGATAGTTTGGGAAAAGTGGCTGTAATGGATGTGATTATTTGTATTGGATTTTGTTTTCAATATATAAATCATGTTCAAACTCACATATCTTTTGATGAGAATGTGTTTGGATAATTTTAATTCAGATGATACATGAACTTTTTTGAATTGAAAACATATCATAGAACATGATACCATGATGAAAGTAGGAACATTTTGGCAGATACAATGCTGTATGTTTTATACCATACTATAGAAATAATGGAGAATAGAGGACAATGTAGAAGCTTATTTTTTATGTCATGGAGATGTTGAATTAAGTAGTAGGATGAAAAATGATCTACATGACCTAATATAGTAGAGTAAGTGGCTATTATATATGTGAGGCTTGATCAGATGTCTCCATGTCACAGTGAAACTGGTTTTTTTGAAAGCAGAATATAAATGAGGGGTCTATTTCATGGAACCGAGAATATGCTACAAAATAGCTCAGGATAGTATTTTAGTGTACCTTGAAAATTTCAGACCTCCATTCTATAGTTAAGTTCTATTCCACAATGAATTAAAATATAGATTTTAGGTGTTCTTAGAGAATTTGGTACCTCCCTGCCATAACTCAAATTCTACTCCTTAATTAGGAGAAATGTGGAGGGCCGCATTGAAGTGTATGGATCACATATAAATAGGATTTAGTAGAGTTTTTAATAATACAAGGATTTTTAATACCTATGTGACATAATGAATTTCTACACCATAATATAATCAATCAGTTAAAAAATATTTTTTCAATACTTCCTCCTCATGCTGTAAAGTGGGAGGTTGCACCATTGGAGTGGTTCTCTAGGAGACTCTAGGTAGTTCAAATAGTCATAAAGATCTGGATTCATATTCTAAAGATTATGGGTATTACAACCAATTATTAAAACCAATTTAAATTTAATGGTCATGATTAAGATGTAAGATGAACTTATGGTTATGATTAAAGAATGGGATTTGAATTTGAAATTCAAGTTCAAATCTGAATAATTTATTAAAGAAGATGTCTCTTATGTTAATTTATTGAGATTAAAAGATTGAGAAGAAAAATAGAATAGTGGAGAGATAATAATAATAAGATATGGATATGTATAATATAGTGAATAATTTGTGATTATCCAAAGTATAATAAATGAAATAATAATAATAAGATTAAAGTGGTTTGTGTGCATGTGTTTTACATATAGAGTGAAGAAACAACTTTTTTTGAGAAAAATGAGATCATTGTTTCTTTATTGATGAAAAAAGAAAGGATTACAAGAGCCTGAAAGAATTAATTTTACATTTGTCTCCATGAAAAATATGAATCATATCCCTAGGGAGAGTAGTAGAACCTGTGCATCCCTCTACTGTTACAAAACATAACTTAACCAACTCCTAAACAAACCATAGAAGAGAAGCATGGATTAAAACAAGGGCCCGAGTCATTGAGACCATGGAGAAAGAATGATAAATTTCCATCATGTATGAAATATGTAAGGAGACACCCAATAAACTGACATAATTAAAAGAAAAAAATATTTAAATGTGGAAATTAGTGGAATAAAAAAAATAACTACAATGAAAGAATGAATAAAATGATGTGATGAAATACATATCATCATACCAATCAATTAATTATTGGTTTTATTTAATTTTTTGAGCATGTACATTATCCATGTCAATTACCTCTTCTAAAGGCTAACCCCTTAACCAATGAATGACTTATGTGTAAATAAAATAAACGATTTATTCTTGTATTAGGATTCAATAAATACATTTTTTACGTATTTTATTAATGGTATTTTGGTTATAATAATCATAAAACATAAAAATGTTTTGTTAAATTTTAGAAGTTTATGTGACATAATTAACTTAAGAGTTATTGATACCATCATTAGAATATGTAATTAATTTTAATAATACATTCAATGTAAAAAATACCGTTTTATATTTTATATGATGAGATCCATACATGATTAAGGATATTTTGGGGTAAATTTATAGAAAAACAACTTATTGGTTTAATATATTTTTTAGTGAGAATTTTATTTGTGGAATAATTCTTTTATATTTCATAGAAATAACCTTATAAGTAATGAAAATCATTACTGTTAAAATCCCCATTAATGAAAAACTAATAATAGTTAAACCAGCCTATAAACAGAGATAAGATGAAAAAATCCAAGGTTCCAAATGGTATGGGAAAATTTACTACTATATTTAAACACATGAGAGTGGTAGAGTCCTTAACAAAGTATCTGAAGCACTCATTATATAGGAGGTTGTGTCTTTGAACTGTTGTAATAACTATGGACAGGGCATGACATGTGTTGAGGAGGCTATGGTGGTGCACATCTAGATTTCAACCCTTCCAGATGGTGTGAACCAGTTCATCATAGGCAGTTTTGAATAGAACTGAGATCATTGGAATGAACAAAATTTTCAGAGTTCGAAGCTGAAAATGGTGAACTGAAACAGTGTTAGGCATGTTGGTCTTAAATATATTGAAGAAAACCCTCCATAACGATGTAGTGTTTTTACAAGGCAAGAATATGTGGTTTATATCCTCTCGATGTTGATTACAAGGAATGAATTTGGATTATAGGGAGATACCCACATGCTGTAAGTTTCCATTAATTATGATATTATTAAGGGATGACCTCAAAAATCAGAGTGAATTTTGAGGAACCTATCCATTTTTTGTTAAGGAATTTGATCCAGTTCTTATCCCCTTGGTACATGTGTTTACAGAAGGCCATAGAGTCATGATTCCCAATAGATGACTGCTCCCATATCAATATGTCCTCCTGGTTTGTAAAATCACGATCTTCTACAACAAGTGAAATATTCTTAGGTATAGAATCCATAACAGCCAATTGTTCCTTTATAGACATGATATGATTCATGTTTGAGGAGCTAACCAAATTTATAAGTGCCTATTCAGTCCAGTTGAAATTCCATACGTTTACAGAAGAATTCCTACTAACCAACCAATGCGAATTCATGTGTATTTGTTCAAAAATAGTTTGCAATCTAGCCTAGATAAAGGATTCATTGAATGTCTATTTTCCTTCAATAAGATTAATAAGGAATTTTGATCTAAGAAATTCAAGGGGGTTTATTTCTTATTAATTAGTCACCAGATTAATTGATCCTATAAATCCTGATAGAGTAGCTTCATGTTCTTAATTCCAAGGCCACCATGAGCTTGGGGAATACAACACAGCTTCCAAGATGCTGTTAAAAATTTCCATTACAACACATTGTTGCTGCACACAAAATTTCACATTATCGAGTTGATGAACTTAATAATAGAACGAGACAAGTGTAAACCATGAAATAGTAAACCAACTTTGAGACAAAAACATTATTAACTAGACAGATTCATCTAGCTACCAAAAGTGAATTTCTATTACATGATGCAAGGGTCCTTCTAACTTGACTTGCTGCTTTAGAAAAATGACTATTAGGAGGATTGCCCAAAAACATTGGGACTTTAAGGTAGATAAATTGGATTGATCCTTCCCTTATGCCCAAATCATTTATAATGCTTCTCTTTTTTGAGGCTGGAATGTTTTTACCAAAGAAGATAAATGAATTATTCTTATTAATTATATGACCGGAAACACTCTCATAATGCAAGATATCATTTTGTATTATATTTATATTCCTCTTACTCCCCTAAGTGAAAATGATAATATTGTTATCAAAAAATAAGTTGGAGGGAGCAGAAATACCTCAGTTCGCTTAGATGGTTTCCATTACACCTGTTCCCACCATGTGAAGAAACAATATACTAATGTAATCCTCAGGAATATAAAAAGTTTTAGTTGAAATGGGGTCTCCCTTCCTAACCCCTCTTGATAATTTAAAATACCCTTATGAGGATACATTAATAAGGATTTAAATGTGGGCAGATCTATAAAGAGTTGTAATCCAGTGAATGAACCTTATATTGAATCCAAAACTATGTAACACATTACCAATAAAATTATAGTACATTGTATAAAATTCATTTCTTATGTCATGATTTAGAGCAATGTTTCCACCGTAGGTAGATTTTTGAAAAAGGTAGTCATACTTTGTGGCAGTGAGAAGAAAATATTCAATACTTCTTCCTTTCATGAATCCAAATTGATTCTAGGATATAATTTGATCTGTGACATAGGCAAGTCTTGTGAAAAGTATCTTTGTGATGACTTTTTGTTTTATGTTGATAAGTGCCATTGGTCTAAATTGACTATTAGCACTAGAATTCTCAACATTAGTAATTAAAGTAATAAATTGAGCATTTATGCCTTACATGAAGAATCCTCCTTTGAAAAATGTTCTTAACAAGTTTACACACATCATTCTAGATGGTGTCCCAAAAATTATGGAAGAAATAATTAGTGAAGCCATCCAACCCAAGTGAGTTGTCTTTCTTGAGACTAAAAACTTCCTCCCTGATTTCAATGTCTAGAGGTAAGGAAGTGAGAAAGGCATTATCTCCTTCAGTTATTAGTTGATGACTAATATTCTCCTTTAGGATCACACTCTTTGGTGCTTTGTTGAATATATTCCTATAATAAGAAACAATGTGATTTTCAATCTTCTTTCAATCCTCAAGAATGAAATCCCCATCCAAAAATGTTTCTTTAACATGGAAATTATTAATAAATGAGTTATATAAATTCATAAATGAATCATATTTGATATCATAAGTATTTAATTGATTTTTTTAAATTTAATAATATGTTTAAAACCATTATAAAAGAGTTTCAGACATGTATGGAGAGTATCGAACCTAAGGTAAAAGAATTTTCAACTTACTTTTATTTTTATGAGATATAATCCATGTTCACCACCTATGTCTTGTGTATGGTGTATGTACTTTTACTATTATATTTCATATCATCAACACATTTATCTTTATGGTATTTAAACATTAATTTGAATATATCAGGATTATGATTTAAATGTTCAAAGTGGTATGAGAGGATTTGAATGTTAAAAAAATTAATCTCTTCTCCATTTCAAATTTATTTAAATTATTTTACTTAACTATATATATGAATAAAAAATAATTATAAATGAAATTTTATTTATGTTTTAAAGTTCATTTAAAATTTTTAAACAGGAATATTTTAAGGTTTTATTTAAGTGTTACAATCTCTTTATTATCTGGGATTTATTTTATATAAAAATTTATTGTGACATATTTATCATTCATTTCCATGTTTCTTAAAAATATATTTCAAAAAATTCTTACAATTATCTTACAATTTTTTAAAGACATTTTTACCCATGTTCAATTTTATGTAAGGAATCTTTTTTTCCTTACGAGGTACTTTATTTGACTTTTTTGATAAAGTATGAGAGGAATGCTTTTTTAACTTATACGATGTGAGTGTATTTTTATGGAATCATGATGACCTAATGTTTTGAGCCTTACTTTATAATGTTACAAGATTATTTTCATTGAAAATTTTTTCTTTTTAAATTATATGGTATTTTATATAGCTATTTTAAAAAAATGGGTATTTCGTTAAAGAAGTTGAAAATTATTTTATTAAAAACATTTTCATCTATGAAAGCATCCTTTATATGATCTTATGATTAATAGAGGTTGATTTATTATGATACTACCTATAATATTATATTTAAGGTTTTATGAATAGTTTGATTTGGGATGTTCTACTTTTATACCATTCCTATATTATGGATAATGTGTTAAGATTTTATCTGATAGTTTGAATATGAATGTTAATGTTGGTTTTGTTTTACCCATTTTATAAGAGGAAGGAATTTGACTTAGTAAGTGATAGGTGTTCCCTATATAGCTACTTGATGCATCGGCAGGTCTCATGAGACAAACTAATTTGGATTTTTTAAAATTTATCTTGTTTTTTAGTTTTATACCATTCCATAAAAGTTTTTTTCTTATTTATGATAGCTTTTTCTGTATTTTTTAGCCTTACTAAGAATCTGAGATCACCCATCTCTTATGTTTTATTTTACAAGGATTCCAAGAAGTGTTTTTTGACTGATATACTGGGTTAATCTAGGATAATAATGGTGTTTTCAATGAAATATCAATGTTTCATATTATATTTTGAATTTTAATGCAAGGATTATTTATGTAATCTACTTTCCAAAATTGCTAAATTGATCGGTCCATTAGGATTTGATTTCCTGTGATCATTCCAATGTGATAAAATAATGCACTGGCTCCAGGATTTTGGGTTCAAGGTGTTAAAATTTTTATTAGAGGAAGTTAATTTAAAACCTAGGAAACTATATTTAGAAAACATAGATTAGGGAACAAAACCCTTTGATAAAATTTGAGTACAAATACAGAATAACATCCAATAATATTGATAAGGAATAGATTATGAGGGTATTCCTATAAAATAAATCTGTATCTGGATACTAAAAGTGTACATGGTTATGGTACAAATGTATGTAGGGTTTAACAAGGTATCTCGGGCCTGACTCAGGGTAACCTAGTATATAACAACGAGCTTTACTATGCACCTAGTTTGATACTCCTAGGTGATATGATTTAGATAATTTAAATTATATTTACAAACCAATATTAAGGATTTTAAAATAATACGAAAATGAATAAACTTGGTTAAACCTAAGTTTTTTTATATTGAAAATAATGTGTCATTATATTCTGAAAATTATTTTAAAAATATTTTTACTCACACTATGCATTCTAGTTTTAGTCAATGGTTGGAACCCAATGGAGTTTTATTAAAATTGAACATGGTGGATAAGGTGGAAAAGGTGGTGGATATAAGCTAAAAAATGGGATGTTGATTAGATTTAAAGATATTTTGTTGATGCCTAACTAGTTTTCCAAAAATATGATTAAAAACAAATACCTTAACCAATTCATGAATTCACAACAGAAGAGAAAAGCGTCTCATGATAAAAGCTCCCGTGGTGGAGACCACAACGGAAAAAAATCCCAATTCCCGTAATGCAAGAAATGTGGAAGGAGACACCTAGGAAAGTGTCGCAATGGAATAAATAAATGTTTATGTATGGTAAATAAGGACATAAAGAAAATAATTATTGAGGAAAAATGAATAGTATGATGGATGAAAATAAAACTGATCCTAAAAATTCATTTTTAGTTATTTCTCATAAATGTAGGGGGCCTGGTCATTACATGATTCAATAAACTATTTAATAGGATAACCTCTAGATTAGGAATGACTGGTGTAGAAATAAATGGATGATGTATTTATGTATTTAAGTTGAATTGAAAACCTTACTGAAAAGTTATTTAATAATTATCCTCATTTCAGGAATGTTAACAATATTTATTTTGGAAGTTATATTAATATAGTTTGATAAAAAGGACAACCCATATACATAGTGACAACCTGTCACATCTGGTAAGTCCATGGGTCTTGAACCCACAACTGAAGTGGGAAAATGGTGCAGATCCTACCACTAGCCTATGCGAAGTCATGGTTAGCATGCATTTTTTCATATGGATAAATGTTATTTTCAATAAAGTTATTTTTATCAAATAGATAACATTGGGATTGGAAAATGATTTTGGGATTAAGTAATTAATGTTACCCCGAAATACATTCACTATTTTTGGAATCCTATATGAATAAGGTAAAAAATATATTTTAATGAATAATGGTTGGAATATATTTTAGTGTCAAATTTGATTTTATTGTGGAGGAATGGTGATTTGGGTTATTTATGAAATGGTTGGGAAACCTTGGGGATTATGAGATTTACAAAATTAAATTTCATATTAGGCATTTAGAGTGATTGATTAGAATACTATATGATCAAATAAATCGGAATATTTGATTTCAATCTATGTCTAGAATCTTTTTTTACGATAGATAGTTATTTGATGAATGATCTATGTTGAACTCTGGGGTTTTACTTTAGAAATTTGAGAGATTATTTTTTGGAATTATGTTATCATGTAATAAAATTTTGGTTTTGGTTAATGAATAAAGATATTATAAAAAGATAGTTAATATTTTGTCGATTATGTGATTCTCTAAAAGTTGAATCTTGTTCTTTAAGTGTGAAACAATCATCTTGGACACCCATCGTTTGGAGAAAAAGATAAGTATGTGATGGAAATTGATTAAAGGAGGAAAATATTAGCATTATGTAAGTAAGTTTGTTTCATTATTCTCTTATTATATGATGTAAATGATTTCTTTAGCTATAGGTAAAGGATCATAAAACAAAAAAAATCATAATACTTTCTTTTGTGATGATTCAAATGGTCCCTTGGATCATCGCAATTTTATAAAATTTTTATTATTAAATTTCTCCAAACCATATTCTCTATCACTCTCCCATATAACATTATGGTTATGTTTTCTTTCATTTCCATTTTTTCCTACATGAAACACTAATATGTGTTATCTATGGTGTCCATCGTTTTTCATTTTATTTTAAAATAGAGGTATCATTAATCCTTTTTCTGTTGTGGGATTTCAATAATGGATAAGATTGTGTTTATAAAAACAATTCAATTAATTATATTTCCTTATATTCTTATAGATTGAATACATTCCTCAACCCTATAAAAATAAAAAAAATCTGTTGATTTTGGTTGAATTGATAGTATTTTAAATCGTCATAGATTTATAGTTCTTAGACCCTCAATTTTCCATTGATCAATAACTTTTTTGTGATTGATGGCCCCAATCACTCCCTATAAATATTTATGTTTTCCCTCCATATATGTATCTAAACATTATACTAATTTTCTCCTATTCAATAGCCTAATATTGTGGTGACCATAACATTTCCCTCTCCCTCTTACTAAGAGTATATTTAATTAACCCTATTTCTGATGTAGGTTTTCTACAAAAGTATTTTCTTGTATCAAAATTTTACTTTTGAAGTGAAAATTCAAATCTCAAGGGTGAAATTTATTAAAGTATGAGATAATATAACACCCCAAGATTTTACAGTATGTATCTTCTTTAATAAATTAATTTTCTTCAATAGATTTCAATTTACGGAACACCAATTCGAGTGTACCACGATATAGTAATTTAGGCATTTAAAAAGTTTTTATATATAATGATAACCAAATTTTGAAATTTATAAATTTAATTTTTTAAATAGTGTTCATTTTTTAATTCATAATATCAAAATTAGCTTTAGTTGATTTTTTGGTATTTTTCTAAAAAGTTTCAATTTTTGATGAATAGTGAAAAATACTCCATTGTTGTTAAAACCCGATTTTTTTCATTTAAAAAGTTATTTTACATTAAATTGATTTTATAGTAACAATAGATAAATAATAAAAATATTATTCCAATTTAGGTCATTGGAATCATTTTATAACATAATTATATATAAAAATTTATTTAACTTTTGAACGTCTCTTTTACCTGTCTTCTTGTCACATCTATATGATTAGTATTAAACATAATTTTCCTATAAAAAGATTTTAGTTTTGAAAAATATAAATAAATGGTTTTAATTGGTATGGAATTTTTTATCTAACAGAATAAACTTAATTTTTTGGTGAATATTAATTTTAGTAAATTTTTATTTATTTACCACAATTATGGGTAAATCCGGTAAATAAAGGTAAAAAAATAATATACTATTATTGTAAAATTACCCTAAAACTTTTCCTAATTTCATTGGATAAGTGTTTTTTGACAATAGTCAACCTTAGTTTGAAAATATGATCATTTTTAAGTCACTTTTGTAAGATTAGAACATTTATTATATTTTATTTGAAGAAGAGTTGAAAAAGTCATATTCAAATTTTAATAACAAAAACATTTTTACATGGTGTTATACAAAAGATAAATTAGGCTATAATTATTCATTTGAAAAATAAGAAATTTATATTTACCATGATAATTTATGTTTAATTTTTAGAAAAGAAATAACGTAATTAAAGGCTTGTATAATAATGATGCAGTAGTTGGTTAATTAATTGAGATATCACATAAATGATATTAAAAATACCAAAATAAATAAAATTTGACATAATTAATGACATCCAAAAAATTTATAGATAAATTAGAACTTTAGTGATATATTTAAATTATTTTCTTGAATTTAACATATCTGTATGATATTTCCAAAATTGAAAATAATGAAAAGTATCAAAATTGACAAAAATGTTACTTTAGAATAAATAATATTTTATTAAATGTTATAAAATTTATAAAAATATATTATTTAGACAAATAAGTAGGTTAATGTTAAATTTTTCATAAATGATACAATTGGGGTTCTTTTGGCATTTTATAGTAACTATATTAACCAAATAGTGTAAAAATACAAGTAGTCATGATAATAGTTAAATTGTTTAACTAAGGGTTAAATCCAAAATATATTGTTAATTTTGTGACATAAAAAGTCTAAAATCCATTGACTAAGAGGATTTAAACCCATGATCATATTATCCTATAAATAACTCAATTTTTATTTATTTGAAATCAAAAATCAATTTAAAATAAATTAATCATTTTGGAGTTTCCTAAAGTGATTATCCCTTCTCTAATAAATGGGAACATCTCATTCTCTTTTATTAACACCTCAAAATCCATTTAGTTTAGAAAAAACCAACCCATTTCTCCTCAAAACATCCCTAAACTCATCTCAGAGGCCATATTTTGGGTATAAATTCAACCTAAAGAGTCCTTTGTGCAAATCAAAACGATACACATGAGGAAGAGGTATTATTATAGGAACTCTTTTTATGTTATTTTCTTCTTCTACTTACTTTTCCAATGTTGTTTCCATACTAAAATAGTAAATCTAGTATAAAATATATCAAGAGATTTTTTTTTGATTATGGGACCACCGTATTCCTCCTTTTACCTATTCCATGAAAAACAATATCACCATGCATACGTACGTATGACTTACAGTCTCCCCATCATGGAGTAATTTTTTTCAGGTATACTTTATTTATATGGGTATAACGATGAATATAAAGGATTTAAATATTAAATATGATAATGTATTGTTTCTTTATAATTTATATTCCATCCAACTCCTAACCCTTTACCTTTATGGAATGATATTGTCGCTCATTCATACGTACGACTTACCGTCTCTACGACGTGATGATATTCATCCTTCATTAAAACAATTTTTGAATGATTATAAAAATGTATGTACTGAATAAATATGAAATATATGACATAAATATGCTACATTATTATTATATATATATATATATATCATTTAATTTCTTCGTTCAGTATGATAAGAATACAGAAATGGTGTTCATTTGTACGTACGACCTACCGTCTCCCTGAATGGTGTGTTCTCTTTCATTTATCAGTCTATTATATATATTGATATACATAATATATATGATATATAAATTATTTTAACATTATTTAGTTAATTAAAATGTGATATAAGTAATAAGATCAATGTTAACAAGTCAAAAAATGTACAATAAACAAAGTGATTATTACTCGAAATGTTGCTTTAACTTGAAAATTATTAATAAACTAGTAATATTAAGTAATAAATGAATCATATATGTGTTGACACTCCTTTCCGTCATAGAGTATAAATGAATGAAAAGGTAAATAACTTGAACCCAAAGTGATTCATCCTTTGAAGAAAACAACAAAAAATCGACAAAGGCATGAACAAGGAGTCAAATACCCTTGGGTTGCGCAAGTTCCCTCATGGTAGCGCAAGTATACTTGTGCGCCACCTAATGGTCATGCAAGTGATTTGAGAACCCTCTTTGAAAACCTCCTAGGGTCTCCTCTAGCCTATATATACCCATGTGGGCCCCCCCATTTGAGGAGGAAGTTTTTCCAGAATTTAGATACAGAGCTCTAAATGCCCAAGTCTCTTCTTCAAGTCTTCCTAACACTTCTAAGGTAATTATTTACCTAGAATGGAAGGTGTAAACAAGATGAGTAAGGTCTAAATGTTAGAATTCACTAACACTTGTGCGACCAAGTTGTTTTACCCTTAGGGGAAATAAAAATACTTTCTCTATGCATTACTTCTTCACCAATACATGCGCGCCTCTCTTCTGGAAGTACCTCCGGATAATTCTAAAGGCTTTGGTCAAGGATCTCCCAAGTGTTACCCTACTGGTTAACAATCATGCAAGTACCCGTGTGTCGTGCAGGTATACCTGCGTGACCAGGACTTGTGCGCCCATGCAGTACCAGCGCGCCTGCCAGGACTTGCGCGCCCCTACTTTTTTGGGTACCCTTCTTACCCATTTCACCCCTCTTATGCCATTCAACCTCTCCTATTAAAGATTAAGTCTTGAAGACACTCTTCAAATCCATTTATGGCATTATTTATTTATTTTAATTCATTTTATGAAAGGAACTCCAGGGAATATCTCTCAAAACCTAGTGATTTACACATCTTTATGTCACTAATGTTAGATAGTTCATTCATTCAACCTCATCCTTTAAGATGAGAGAATCATTAATCTGGCCCTCCTTTTCAAGAGTAAGTCCCAGTCATAATTCTCAAGAATGGGCATCCTCTTTAGGAGTAAGCCCCAAGTCCTCATTAACATGTGCCTCCTTTTCAAGAGTAATTCCCAGTCATAATTCTCAAGAATGGGCATCCTCCTTAGGAGTAAGCCCCATGTCCTCATTAAACAAGGCCTCCTTTTCAGGAGTAATTCCCAGTCATAATTCCCATTAATCTAGGCCTCCTCCTTAGGAGTAAGCCCCAACCATAATTATCTTAATCTGGGCATCCTTTTTAGGAGTAAGCCCCAGACCTCCTAAACTTGGGCCTCCTTTTAAGGAGTAAGCCCCACTCATAAATCCCCTTAATCTGGGCCTCCTTTTTAGGAGTAATCCCCAGTTCAAGTTCTCTTAAATTGGGCCTCCTTTTCGAGAGTAAGCCCCAAATCCCTTAATCTGGGCATCCTCCTTAGGAATAAGCCCCACGTCCCTTAATTTCTCAATGTCCTTTAACCTGGGCCCCCTTCTCAGGAGTAAGCCCCAGTCTTAATTTCTCTTAACAGTCCTAATTTACTTTTGATCTGGGTATCCTTTTCAGGAGTAAAACCCAATCATAAGTCCCCTCCTAATTAGGGCCTCCTTTTCAAGAGTAATCCCCAAATTAGAGTATCCAAATATCCAAAAGTTTATATACCTTTATGGACCCTGTTCCTAGATTTCATCCCTGAAGTTAATCCTAATCTTCATCTATCTGGGCAGTCATACATACATCAGCCCCACATCATTTCTTATGATTGCATCTTTCATGGCACAATTGTTTGGTTTTACCAATACCTCTTGTTTCTCACACCGAGCATAACTCACATGAGCTTAGAGTGTAAAAGTAATTATGACATATTTTCATTGAGCCATCAATCATAAATATCATATTCCCTTACTCGAACTACGTGGGTTCTAATTCATTTCCCAAAACAAAGGATACGTAGGTATCCCATCTGCGGGTTCAATCCCAACTCTGAAATAACCCATGTCCTTCTGAATGAAAATAAACTTCAAGTGCCCCACTGAGTGGCTTTAAGACCATCATGGTCATCATAATTACCAAGAGACTTTTATATAATGTGTCGAAGGATACTATTGACCAAGAATCTCTAACAAATACAGATGATCCTCTAGCAATGAAGAACCTTGAATACATATAAAAGATTCTCTAAATTTCCTACATATCAATCATTGATTGTCATATCTAAAGGAAATATCATTTTATACTTGGTAATGTAATAAGGATTCACGAACATAACTTAAATAAATAAAGAGAGTCCTAGAGTAGAAAATAATTCCCCTCAAAAGGTGTGATGAGTCCGACCTCCCATCCTCTCGAACAATTCAAATTCTTAAGCCTCATTAGTCCACAACTAATGAGCTCTTACCTTTGGAAAGTAGGTTCAAATGAATATGGAATCATTGGATGTTTCCGGTTCTACGAATAATCCTTTTAAAAACCACTTGGAATGTTTTAATCTTAAATCAATGAGATAATCCCCAATTCCAGAGGAAACAAAAAATGGTGAACCCGACGTGAATCCTTAACCAAGTTAAAATGATGTTTTACTTTTTTGTTAGGACCCTATTTAAAACTCAATGAGAGGGCCAACAAAAACAATCATTGACATATGTTCTCATCCAAAAGATGCAGTGGCTGATTTTTTCTTAATTACGGCTGTTATATTAGACAAGCACTCTTTTCCAAGATTCTATGCATTCTATGAAATGGATGATATCAAGTTCACGCTTGTGAATACCGCTGCTGCGAATGCCATAGCTGCTACTCCTCCGGGATCGTCGTCCGCTCTGAGGAAGACATCACCTACTCACCATCTTCAACACTGGGTATCAAATGCGCTGGTTAATGAGTACCATCAACACGATACCATCCCAACTATGGAGGCTGCCCAAAAAGCCCTCCAAGTGAACAATTCACACCGGTCATCCGGACAACGACGACCAGTGATCAAGAAGCAGGCGGTGCTAACCACCGTCTCCAACCGTTTCGGGTTGTTATCCCCGGAACACAATCACCATTCGCTCCCTTATTCTGAAGAGGTGAATGAGCATGTCCCTCAGGGCCTTAATTCAAGCAGACATGAGTTTTTTCCAAGGGATCCTATCAATAATCGCCGCCAGAATTGTGCGGCAGTGCGCCCTCAACATGATGAGGGTGTCATCTCCAGGCGTTCAGCTTACGTTCCTCGAACCTGAGGAGGCAAGACGAGTCGCCAGAAGTGAAATTCGGTTAACAGTGAGTAGGTTCTCATCTCCACTATTTCCGGAGAAGTCCACCAACCTAACTTGGTGGCAAGCAACGAGCGGGCACACACACCTACCTGTTTTAATTCCGCTGTCCAGCAGACTCGCCTGGCACCATCACGCCAATCCCGCCAAGCAATTCTGGAAGAGTACTATAGGAAGGAACATATACCTGTTTATACATCATCATCTAGTCAGAAGGCTCGTCTGACTACATATGATGGAGCTAGTCAACCACATTCGGCGAAGTGCATTCTGCAGGCACATACACCTACT
The DNA here is from genome assembly GCA_963277665.1 of Viscum album. NCBI lineage: Eukaryota > Viridiplantae > Streptophyta > Magnoliopsida > Santalales > Viscaceae > Viscum > Viscum album. The sequence continues at coordinate 279,273,104 of OY728165.1, read as the reverse complement.
AGTATTGATCAAGCCTACCAACAGTCTTGTTTGGTAGCACAAGGAGAAGTCAGTCAGAAAGCTCCAGTGACAAACAGGAGGCAGACTCAACTCTCTGCCCCTACACTTGAGTACTTTCAGGATTCACTGACAGGAAAAGTAGGACAAGAGCAGGAACACACACCTAATCCAAGCACGTAAAGGACGTATATCCATGTTCTGACAGCTGAGGTCAATAAGAACATTCTGTCAATGGTGAAAGAGCAGAAGAAAATCCCTTCTCATATTCTGGATGCCTACCAGGATATTATAACGGCTTCAGCAGCATCAAAGGGAAAGAAATGAAAATCTATCCCTACTAGTGGAGTGACACATCAACAGTTCACTCCAGAACAGACACACACATCTATTCCAGTCCAAGAGGTTTGTGGGGCATACTCCCCCATATCATATGGACAACCAAGTCAGGCACATACACCTGGTTTGAGCGTAGATAATCAACCTAACCTGATCATTTGTCCTAAGAAGGCACACACACATGCTAAATTGAGTAAGAAGGCATTTAAAAAGAAGACCCACCCAACAGAGTCAAGAAATCAAGAGCCAATCTGTAACAAGGCCTTACTCGATGCTGGAGTTCTTGATGCACTCAGACAACTATCTGTTGCAACTCAAGATTATGATAATTAAATTCCCAATAGTGGGGACATTAATTCCGAATTTCTACATCAGATACTTATTCATGAAGGCTTGATTCATGACAATTCGGTCGATCTCGAAGTTTCATCTTCGGATGAGAGCGACAGGAAACCTCTGTGTGGTCAGAAGACCAAGGAGTAGGAGATCTCATCTTTTACTGTAACCCACCATGGTGGTCCTCCCCATCATGATGAATTTTTCTTTGAAATTCCTCTCCGCAGTAGTGATGCACATTGCCCGGAAATTCCCCAGTGGACAATGTTGTTCCAAAAAATCCCTCTTATATTGAGTTACATTCAAATGCGAAACCAGTCATGTCTGATGCTTCATCGCTAAAAGGTGAAATATTTTCTCAATTGGAAGATAGCCCAGGGTGTAGGAAATTATCCGAACCACCCGTAAGTCATGCATCTTCTAGATTAATCGGTGATTTCTCTACCAATTTTGTTGAATCCGATGAAGCAACAAGGAAGCACCAGCTCTGGTCAAATCAGGTAGAATAATCTTCATTGAATGATAAAGAGGAAATTCTGAACATGAGAAAACAACTAGAAAAAGGTAAAGTACCAGTCATGTTTTGGCCTCTGGATGAATCTCAGTATAACATTACAGAGATGTTGATGCAAGATGGAATTCATGATATTCATCTCAACATATGGAAAACTCTTTGTCAGTTGAAGAAGAAAGTATTATCTTATGATAAATATGAAAATCATGTTAAGATAATAGAAGGGTTATAATGCCAGATTGATTTGGCATCTCTATCAGTCTCTCGATATCTGAAGGCTGAAAAGCAGCATATATCCCTTCAGCGTTCATGCCTTGGCGCACTAAGAATATTGTGCCAGTTAATTTCCAATGCCCCATCTGGTATTAATATCAGAGGATGGGGTGTTCATGGAGAACTACATTTCACTATAATCTCAAGTCAGCAAAGCCCGCTGAAAATGGTCTCAGAAAATGTTATTTCCCATGGCCGGCCAAAGTCAATGAGATTTATTTGTAATCAAAAGCTTTCCCAAGAATAGGCTTCAATTAGTTCCTCTCAAAATCAAGCATACAGAGAACAAGTTGTTGAATTACTCCTGCATCAAGTGAACAATAATATTGAACATGCCTCTCGTTTGGAGCAAAAACATCACCAAGTGATAGAAGTGTTAGAAATCATCCAACGGTCTTTTGAACTGGGTGATAAAAGTGGATGCAGGTTGATGCATCCAACTATTTTCCGGACTAAGGTCCACAAGATCAGGATAGATTTTAAGAAAGTACCAGACATTGCATTTCAAGAGCCACCCCAGCTTGCCAGACTAGGGACTCTTTTAAACCAACCCTCAAAATCAACAAATAGGATTCGAGGAGTTGAGAAAAGATAGCAGGAACAGCCCCAGTCCACCGGAATGGGGACTTTTTCAAATCATCAATCCCCTCCTCAACGAAAGTCAGTCTTCTTTCGATTGGGGAAGAAGCCATAGAAGGAATGAAGAGCCAAATTATCAGGAGATTCCTTCTAAATTACGGTTCTTCAAGATGTTCCTAAGGGATCAAATCAACAAAAGGCAATGTATCATCAAAGACATGGAAGAAGACAATATCACAGAAATGCTGATAGATGGGATGTGATGCGTTATGCGTCAATCAATGTCATCAATGCCATTGTTGCTGATCCACCAGATGAGGCTCACTCCGGGGATTCAGATGAAGAGGTTCCTGCTCAAGAAGATGTACGCACAAACACAAATGAAGAAGGAGTGCGTACACAAAATCAAAGGATTACTCAGAACCTAGGTAATCCTTCAAGTAACCCACTTCCCCCTCTCCAAAAGGGATTCAATAAAGGGAGGGGAAAGAATCAGGTTACATATCCTTCTTCTGGAGAAGTCCAATATCTCTCACTAGAGCAATGATTTGCGCAACAAGAGGAAGAAATGAAGGAGTTAAGAAAGATGAATGCCGAACTACTTCAGGGTAGTATTCTTCTTAATCATGATGGATTCAGACAGCCAAAGGAATTTGAAGTAGCTACTGAGATGTATCAAGAATATCCCCTTCTATTAGTACACTCTTACAGGTCTAATCCTACGGGTCAAGTGGAATAACAGTTGGATGTGCTACCATCAGTTGCAACACCAGCCACCACATCTGTCCAAGCTCTAGTCATTGTACCTTCCCAAGTCCAAGTTCAACCAGATGTTTCTCAAAAGTTAATAACTACCATTGAGTCATTAACAGCTCGATTAGAGACTATTGAAGGGAAGTGTGCACATGTTCAACCAGAAAAGAAAGATTACCCTTCACCAAATTGATGAAGAAGGGAGTTACTTACAAGTGGACTGAATAATGTCAAGAAGCATTCAATATTCTCAAGAAGTATCTCTTGATTCCACCGGTACATATGCCACCTATTGATGGAAGTCCACTTATCCTCTACGTGATGGTTTTAGAGCGATCATTGGGTTCCTTTCTTGCTCAGAAGAATGATGTTGGGAATGAAAACAGCCTCTACTATCTCAGTCGGACTATGCTTGAAGCAGAAACCTGGTATTCAAATATTGAGAAGTGCTTCCTGGAATTAATCATTGCAGTTCAGAAGTTGACACAACCAACCACATCACAAGGTCCAATTGGTATCTCGTAATAACCCGATCAAATTCATCCTTAGTCGTCCAATGCTTACAAGACATCTGGTAAGGTGGGTAGTGATTTTGCAGTAGTTCGACATTCAGTATGTGTCTCAAAAGGCAATAAATGGCCAAGCTCTGGCTGATTTCCTGGCTGAAGACCCTTCAATGGAAGACACATCTTCATATATTGAACTCCCTAATGAGAAAGTCTTCCTTATCCAAGAATGTCCTCAGGCATGAGAAATGTATTTTGATGGCGATTCCAGAAGTCCAACAGGGAGCAAAATAGAAAATCCTAAATTCAACAAAGTTGTCTTATGAGTTGTGCTCATTTCTCCAGAAAAGGTAGTATTACCTTATTTCTTATTATTATGGGAAGGTGGTACCAATAATGAAGCAGAATACTAAGATATCATCGTAGGCTTGGAATTGGCGCTTCAAGCACAAGTGAATCACTTAAAGGTGAAAGGTGATTCAGACCTAATAATCAAACAAATCAATGGGGATTATGCCATCAGAAAATAAGAACTAATCCCTTTGTATGATTACGTCAGAGAGTTAATGGCAGAACTCCCTTCGAAACCGACATTTTCTTATGTCCCAAGATCACAAAATGCTCAAGCTGATGCACTGGCTAATAAAGCCACAGCTCTGGAAGATCCAAATCAGGACGAGACAACCATCAGTATTTCCCACCATCGTGTAATTTCACCTTATGTTCGAATCAGAACAGAGGAGATCAATGAAATTAGTCTTATTTTAGAACCATATGTTCATACTATAGGATGGATGAAACCTACTAGGAAATACCTTCAAAATGGAACACTTCCACCTGATAGAGCCGGGAAAGAACAAGTCTAGAGATGTGTGGTCGATTTCACTCTTTATGATATCCCAAATCACCTAGAGAAAATTCTAATCAAATGTGGTTTTGATGGAGTTCTCTTAAGATGAATTGATGTCAAAGATACAATGGCTATCATGAAATAAGTGCATGGAGGAGTCTGTGGTGCCCACTAGTCTGGACATAGACTGTCTGATCAAATTCGAAGGCTTGGATACTTTTGGACTTTAATGATAAGAGATTGTGTTGATTTCACACAAAAGTGTCATTCATGCCATGTACATTCCAAATTCATTCATCAACCTCTAGAGTTCCTTCATACAGCTAAATACTCGTGGCTATTTGTCACATGGGGAATGGATGTGGTGGGACCTTACCCATCAGCTACAACCAAGCAGTTTAAGTATATTCTTACTGCTACTGACTTCTTTTCCAAATGGACAGAGGCAATACCTCTCAAGGAAGTCAGTTCTAAATTCATTATTAGCTTCATCAAGTCTAACATCATTACCAGATTTTGTGTCCCTCATACCATATTGACAGACAATGGCACTACTTCTGTTCATCCGAGGTGAAGAAGTTGTATCAAGAATAAAACATCAAATCGAATCATTCATCTATGTATCATGTAGTGGCCAATGTCCAGATAGAAGCCTTCAACAAGACTCTTTCAAATATACTACAAAAGATGGTGGATAAAGATAAGAAATCATGTCCTGATAAACTCTTTCATTCTTTATGGGCTTATCAGACCACCACCCGCACTGCAACGCAATCAACTCCATATTCACTGGTATATAGAACGGAAGCAATCTTGCCAATTGATGTTCAATTGCCTTCGCTCAGAGTAGCCATTTGTGATCAGTCATCTACAAATGTGAAATCTCAAATGCGATTAGATGAATTGGAACTGTTAGATGAGAAATGATTGTGCACACCGCACCACTTGGAAGTCTATCAGAATCGAATAGAACAAGATTTCAACAAAAAAGTTCGTTTTTGTTCATTAGTTCATGGAGAATTGGTATTAGTCCTCAAAACTTCATTGATACCAGGAACGAAACCTCCCAAGAATGGGCCAAAATGGGAAGGACCATATTCAGTACATAAGGTCTATTCCAGTGAAGCTTATTCTTCAATCTAAATGGATGGAGAACTCATCACTACTCCAACCAATGCTAGATTTCTGTAGAAATATTTTGTATGAACACAAAATATGATTCATATGGTCCATACATATGACCTTAAACTATTTGCATCCTTTTCATCCAACATGACGTTAAACTGTATTGTACCTGTAACAACCCGAGATTTTATAAGATACATTCTTTTTAGTTTCGTTAATATCTTCTATTGTACGACACACCAAGATTATCTTGTGCTATATGCAACACTGTATTAGCTTGCAGTATACGCAACACTTTACTTGTCTCTTGTTACACACAATTTCAAGTTCATTTGATAGATGTTATTCTACGCAACATTGAGTGTGTATATATATATATATATATTCAATGTATAAATAAAATATGGTTGGACTATGTTATACGCAATAACAAATGAGTTGTGCACTACACGCAACCCGGAATTGGCTTGCATTACACGCAATCGCGACCTTCCTCGATAGCGTGTGTTGTACGCAATACCGGGTTTTACTAAACAACGATATATTATTATAATATTGTTATGAACTAGCCGTTATGAATAGTGTAAACTAAATTTTGAATTTTATAAAATTATTATTCATCTTACACATTTCTAGAACATGGTATAAGAACAAAATAAATTTTTCGGGTAAAATAAGTATTTTTCAAAAAATGTAGTTTTGCCGCCTTTTGATGGCGCACCCACTTTAAATCTAGTTTTTGACATGTTTATAAGTTCAATTTGACAAAATAAAATTCTTCTTTTTAATCAGGATATAAAAATTTACATTAGATAATGTTTTTTTATTTTTCCGATAACTTTCATATTTTAATGAATAGTAAAAACTCGCTATATTTTAATGAAAAACATCTTTATTCATCGTAATATCTTATGTGGTTAAATTATAATATTTAATGGTTTTAAAGTATAAATAGAATATATTTTTACTATTTAATATAATGTATGTAATTATCATTGATTTTACCTTTAATTCGTAGGTTAAATCAATTCAATCTTTTGCAATGTTTTAAAGAAAAACCTGTTTCTTTCGACAACGGGATTAATTTTAATTTTATTTATGCAACTTTTGTGTATTTAATTTGGAAAAATGGATTACATATTTGGAATCAGTGGATACAAATTATGTTAATAAGCTACTTTTTATTTTTGGGAATTATGAATTGTAACTACGGTAAATTTTATTTACCATAGTAAAAGGTAAATCGGGTAATTAAGGGTAAATATAATATTTTAAAATTACCCTAACAAATTTAAAAATCCTATTGGATGACTAAAAGTTGACCCATATCACCTAAGGGTTGGATTAGATTCATTTAATTAAATTTTGTCAATGAAAATAATTTAATTATTATTAAAACCAAAGAATGTGACAACATGTCACTTTCTTAAATCTTATAAGTATAATAATTTTAATCTAGTGATATACTTCATGAAACTTAAAAAATGAATAGTCTCTAGAAATATAATATAATTATCTACATCATAGGAATTAATTTTGAATTTTTAGGTATTATATAATTATCATTTATTATGACACAAAGATGATGTAGTAATTGTCTTATTAATAAAATATTGACATAATTGATGTTATAAATGCCCAAATAAATGTAATATGAGTCTTTTTATGACTTACAATAATTTTCTAGGTTAATATGACATGTTATTGTTGATTTAAGTAACTTGGTTAGAACTTATCATTCTGTTATGAATTTCATAAAAATCATGTACCAAATAGTGTCAAAATTGACATAAATTAGTTTATAAAACAAATATTATATTATTAATTGTTATATTATTCCTAAAAATATAAGTTTCGGCCAAATTACTTAGATAAGATTATATATATTAATAAAAAACAACTTGGGGTTCGTTTGGCTTTATATAGTAAGTTTATTAACCATATAGTGTAAGAAAACAAAAAGACACGGTAAAAGTTAAATTATTTAACATAGAGTTAAATCTAATTGATAAGGTTAAAATAATAACCAAAACATGGATAAATCCTATTTTTTGAGATTACTTCGACCCATACCCACTTTAGCTTCTAAATAATAATCTTTTGAACCATTATAAACCGAATTTGACCTTAATATAAAATAATATTTTGAGATTTTCCAAAGGTGCCCCTATCCTCCCTTATAAAAGGGCACCTCCTCCCTCTCCTCCTCACACCAATTTGAGCATTCAAGCCTGGCCAAACCCTCCCAAAATATCTTATCCACTTCCCTAGTATCATCCTAGAGGTCCTGGTATTCTTCAAAGACCATCCTTAGTTCTTTAAGTGGAGGTTAAGTGAAGGCGCGTCAAAAAGAGGTAATATCCATTACCGGTCTTTTTCAATTTCTTTCTTCTTCAACTTCTTCTTATTTAGTTGTTTCATGATAAAGTAATAACATCAGTATTTAATATATACTTATATTTTATTATAAATATGAAACAACTCTAATTAACCTTCTATCCATCCTTCGGAAAAAGGAAATCACCGTGCGTGCTTACGTACGGAATACCGTCTCCACGCCATGGTGTAATCTATTTTCCACCACCACCTTACATGGATGGGTATAATGGTGTAAATAATGACTATATATGACTATTATAAAGTGATATTGATTCTTAAATAGTATAAATACACTCCAATACAATTCCACGATCATAAGAACGTTATCATCACTCGTGCGTACGTACGAAATACCGTATCCACGATGTGATGCGACTCGTTCTACATGATATTTATTTCATAATGATTATATAAATGAATTTAATGAATTAATATGATATATTTTACACTAATACCATTCTTGAAATGACGTATCTATAACCTAAAGAGAAGACTAATAATTTATTCGACAAACACGCATAAGAACAAAAAGTAATAAACACCCGAATAACAAGTAGTAATGAAATATTACTAATAGGATGCTAAGAATATGAACATATATGATATCATAATGATAATTATGATTTTGGAATAAGTAAATAACATTATTTAAATCATTATACAGGAGGTTCGTACACTTACGAAGCATATCGGACCTAAGGTAAGGGAAATATCACAATCTCATTTTTATCCGAGATTGTTTATACTTTAGTATTTACTGGGGTGTATTGTATCATCCACATCCATGTTTCCTCAATATGTAATATTATTTCCTTCTACCTACAATTGTTTAAATCATATTTTACCATTCGGTGAGTTTTTAGTAAAAGATATGAAAGGAATCTTTTGTCGTTTTTCGTACGAGGTACTTTTTTGACTTTTCCGACAAAAGTACGAGAAGAATGTTTTTTTACGGAATGAATGGATTTTTAAAACATTATTTCCAAGAAGATTCCTTTACAAGTTTTAAAGTTTATTTTTAATCAACTTCTTTTAGTTTAAAGTTGTATGACATGTTAAGAAAGGAAAAATGTTTTTGAAGAAGAAAGGATATTTTCCTCAAGAATGGAGTTCAAGTGTTTTATCAAAATTATTTTCCATCTAAGATAATAAAGGGTTCTATTTTTATCCCTATTATTACATTGATTTTATTATGTTGTGATGGAATTATTTTTATGAATTCCTTTATCTTATATGAATTGTTTTATGATGTCATGATGTTTAAGATTCCCATTTGTATTACATGGGTTATGCAAGGATGTATGATTTATGATTTTGTGGCACACATAAGAATGGTATCATTATGAGATGGGTGGGACCTATATCTCCCTCTAATACATTGGGTAAAGACTTTATATCTAATGAGATAGACATGGCTAGAATGGTAGGTTATACCGGTTCAGTGAAATAGGACTGAAACGAGGGTGACTCGGTTCAGAAATGGACTTTTTCCACTAAGATAGTCTTGGAAAAGAGTCTTGACTAATAAGATATGATTCTCTATTATTATGTGTGTATGCCACAAAGTTTCATGTTTTATGTTATGATTATTTGGATTTCATTTCACTACTATGATTTATCCCATGTTATGAAATTATGCTCTCTTTTGCAGGTTAAGATTTCCAAAATGTTATGTTCTTATGAATATTATGTGATTGATCTTTCTTTTGTTTACCCTTACTGAGCATTTGAGCTCACCCTTTTATGTTTTCTTTTCCCCAGGATATAAAGAAATGTTTTAGGTAAGAACAAAAAGGGAAGATCTTTATGGGAGATGTTGAAGATCTTTCACTATGATTATAAGATTACGTTCCAAGTTTCCAAAGACACTAAACTATTACAGTCCTTGTGTGTGTGTTTTTGTTATGTAATATGTATTCTGCAAAAGTAATGTCCTTGTACGTTATGCTTCGGGTCTCTATAGTTGGTATCAGAGGAAAGGTTTAGTCAACCTTTGGAAACAAGGATGTGAGAATGTTAGTGAGATCCCTAGAGATATTTCTAAGGTACGTCTAGGGATGTCACTAAGGATGAGTATACGTATAGGATATAGTCCTAGAACTACGGTAACGATCTTAGAATTTATCCTAAGATGTTAGATATTAAGGGTACTCCCCCTTTACTATGTTGTTTTCCCTAGAATTATTTTTTCCACTCACACTATTCTTTTTGGGTTTTAGAAAATGGCTAGAAATAGGAAGATTCATGATAATAGAGGATATGACGGACAATAGAATGATTTTCTTCATGAGAAACCAAATGAAATGGGATCTGGAAGTCCAAACATCGTTATTATGCCTAATCAAAAATCTCATAATATGATCAATAATCCCAACTTTGGTAAGTTTCCCGACTCAGATAATAAGAGAAATATGGTGTTTCATGATGATCATAGAGGAATGAAAGTTCAATTTACCTCATGTAAATCATGTGGGAAGAGGCATCATGGATATTGTTTCAAAGGAACTGGAAGATGCTTTGGGTGTGGAAAAGAAGGACACAAATCCAGTAAGTGCAAAGGAAAAGCTTCAGTTAACACCATGGACAAGGATAATGGTATTGCTACGACATCAACAATGATTAGATGTTTTAAATGTGGAATGTACGGGCATTATGCAAACCAATGCCATAATGGAAAATCTCATGAAGAGAATCAGCATGGTAATATGGGTAGTATTTATGTGGATGATTATGAGGAGACTACAAATGATATATGAGCTGAAAGAAGTGTTAAAGCTCAGTCGGTTGTTTTAGAAGGTAGTGGAATGATTGTATGTTTATCGAGAGTTATGTTGTATAGTTATTGGTAATATGGAATAAAGAATCATCTAAGGATTATTACACTATTGTTTTTCCTAAAATTATTTGAAAGTATATGTTGAATGGTACAAGTAACCATGGAATGTTATTCAGATACTTTTGTAAAGTAGATGATATGTGCATAATGAAGGAATAAGAAGATAACGAGATGTTTGATTGTATTCATGAGCTCATGATTGATATAAGGACTAAGTGATATCATGGTTTGAGTATATAAAATTTTGAGGATTTTGGTATGTGGAAAGAGTTAACTTTTAACAGCACTCATGTTTTCAATAAGGTTCAATGGGTATTCAAGAGAGTACAAGATTAAGGCCTTTGAATGTTTGGAATGTGACCAACAAGATATATCTTGTGATATATAGGGATCAATGATGGTATTAAATATCTGGTAATCGTTTTCACTATAATATGACAATGGACTGCAATATTATGGATAAGCCTAAAGATTGGAATGGATTATTTTGGACATAAGTTAGTATTGTTTAAGCATAGAACCATTTTTTCGATATTATTGATGGGATGATATAGTAATGTATTTTTAGAAAAAGGACAACCTGCAGGACGGGCGACAGCCCATCACGTCAGACAAGGTCGTGGGAATCGAACCCACAACCGATGTGTGACTGGCCTTTATTGCCTACCACTGGCCTACAGGAAATCCCTGGTTAGTATAAACTAGTTTTATTTTATTAAGCGGTATGATATATGAAGTATAAGTTCATTTTTGGAACCATATATGATTAATCTAACCATAAGATGGAATTATAACTTTTTCTTGAAAGAGATGGAATGACCCATCATTCTATCACATGATCTGCTAACACATCATGAATAACAAATTCAACTTCATTTATTTAAGGGATGAAGTGGAAATTGTTCAATTCACGAACAACAGTGAGATTGTACCAAAATCATGCAAGTATTTCTTTTAATTAATCAACTTTAGGGAAATGATCTTGAAAACCAAAAATGTTGTCCTAGTTCCTTATATCCGATTAATCAGATGGTACCTTAGATCATTACAAATCAATAGCTTTGTGATTGTTGGCTTTTTCATAGCCATGTTCTCTACCACTCTCCATCAGATCTTGATGGTTAGATTTTTCTTCCATATCCATATTTTCACCTATGTTCTCCTACGTGGAAACCTTGTGATGAGTTAATTTGGGTAACCTCTACATTTCATACGTTAGTTTTTAAAATCCATGTTTTGGTATTCCTTTTTACGATGTGGGTTTCTATTAAACGAAATTTCGAGTAGTAAACCATTTATAACCCCGACAAATTTCGAGGGAGAAATTCATTTTAAGGGGGGTAGAATGTAACAACCTGAGATTTTATAAGATACATTCATTTTAATTTCATTCACATATTCTATTGTAAGACACACCAAGATTATCTTCCGCTATACGCAACACTGTATTATCTTGCAGTATACGCAACACTTTTCTTGGCTCTTGTTACACACAATTTCATGTTCGTTTGATAGAAGTTATTATACGAAACATTGAGTATATATATATATATATATATTCAATGTATAAATAAAATATGGTTGGATTATGTTATACGCAACAACAAAGGAGTTGTGCACTACACGCAACCCTGACTTGGCTTGCATTACACGCAATCGTGACCTTCCTCGATAGCGTGTGTTGTACGCAATATCGTGTTTTACTAAACATAGATATATTATTATAATATTGTTATGAACTAGCCATTATGAATAGTGTTAACTAAATTTTGAATTTTATAACATTATTATTCATCATACACATTTCTAGAACATGGTATAAGAAAAAAATAAATTTTTCGGGTAAAATAAGTATTTTTCAAAAAATGCAGTTTTTCCGCCTTTTGATGGCGCACTCACTTTAAATCTAGTTTTTGACATGTTTATAAGTTCAATTTGACAAAATAAAATTATTCTTTTGAATCAGGATATAAAAATTTACATTAGATAAAGTTTTGATATTTTTCTGATAACTTTCATATTTTAATGAATAGTAAAAACACGCTATATTTTAATTAAAAAGAACTTTTTCATCGTAATATCTTATGTGGTTAAATTATAATATTGAATGGTTTTAAAGTATAAACAGAATATATTTTTACCATTTAATATAATGTATGTCATTAGCATTGATTTTACCTTGAATTTTAGGTTAAATCAATTCAATCTTTTGTAATGTTTTAAAGAAAAACGCATTTTCTTTCGACAACGGGATTAATTTTAATTTAATATCTGCAACTTTTGTGTATTGAATTTGGAAAAATGGATTCCATATTTGGAATCAGTGGATCCAAATTATGTTAATAAGCTACTTTTTATTTGTGGGAATTATGAATAGTTACTACGGAAAATTTTATTTACCATAGTTAAAGGTAAATCGGGTAATTAAGGGTAAATATAATATTTTAAAATTACCCTAAGAAATTTCAAAATCCTATTGGATGAATAATAGTAGACCCATATCACCTAAGGGTCGGATTATATTCATTTAATTAAATTTCATCAATGAAAATAATTTAATTATTATTAAAACCAAAGAATGTGACAACTTGTCACTTTCTTAAATCTTATAAGTATAATAATTTTAATCTAGTGATAAACTTCATGAAACTTCAAACATGAATAGTCTACAAAACTCTAATACAATTATCTACATCATAGGAATTTATTTATAATTTTTAGGGATTAAATAATTATCATTTATTATGACACAAAGATGATGTAGTAATTGTCTTATTAATAAAATATTGACATAATTGATGTTATAAATGCCCAAATAAATGTAATTTGAGACTTTTTATGACTTAAACTAATTTTATAGGTTAATATGACATGTTATTTTTGATTTAAGTAACTTGGTTTGAACTTATCATTCTGTTATGAATTTCATAAAAATCATGTACCAAATAGCTTCAAAATTGACATAAATTAGTTTTAAAAAATATATATTATATTATTAATTGTTATCTTATTCCTAAAAATCTAATATTCGTCCAAATTACTTAGATAAGATTACATATATTAATAATAAACAACTTTGGGTTCGTTTGGCTTGATATAGTATGTTTATTAACCATATAGTGTAAGAAAACAAAAAGACACGGTAAAAGTTAAATTATTTAACATAGAGTTAAATCTAATTGATAAGGTTAAAATAATAACCTAAACTTGTCTAAATCCTATTTAATGAGAGGATTTTGACCCATCCCCACTTTAGCTTCAATATAAGACCCTTTAAAACCATTATAAACCGAATTTGACCTTAATATAAAATAATATTTTGAGATTTTCCTAAGGTGCCCCTCTCCTCCCTTATAAAAGGGCACCTCCTCCCTCTCCTCCTCACACCAATTTGAGCATTCATGCTCGGAAAAACCCTGCCAAAATCTCTTCTCCACTTCCCTAGTATCATCCTATAGGTCTTGGTATTCTTCAAAGTCAATCCTTAGTTCTTTAAGTGGAGGTTAAGTGAAGGCGCGTCAAAAAGAGGTAATTTCCATTACCGATCTTTTTCAATTTCTTTCTTCTTCAACTTCTTCTTATTTAGTTGTTTCATGATAAAGTAATAACATAAGTATTTATTATATACTGATATGTTATTATAAATATGAAACAACTCTAATTAACCTTCTATCCATCCTACGGAAAAAGGAAATCACCGCGCGTGCGTACGTACGGAATACCGTCTCCACGCCGTGGTGTAATCTATTTTCCACCACCACCTTACTTGGATGGGTATAATGGTGTAAATAAGGAATATATATGACTATTATTAAGTGATACTGATTATGAAATAGTATACATACCCTCCAATAAAATTCCACCATCATAGGAATGATATCATCACTCGTGCGTACGTACGGAATACCGTCTCCACGATGTGATGCGAATCGTTCTACATGATCTTCATTTCATAATGATTATATAAATGAATTGAATGAATGAATATTATATATGTTACACTAATACCATTCTGGAAATGATGTATCTATAACCTAAAGATAAGAATAATAATTTATTCGACAAACACGCATAAAAACAAAAAGTAATAAACACCTAAATAACAAGTAGTAATGAAATATTACTAATAAGAAGCTAAGAATATGACCATATATGATATCATAATGATAAGTATGATTCTGGAATAAGTAAATAACATTATTTAAATCATTATACAGGAGGTTCAGACACTTACGAAGCATATCGGACCTAAGGTAAGGGAAATATCACAATCTCATTTTTATCCGAGATTGTTTATACTTTAGTATTTACTGGGGTGTATTTTATCATACACATCCATGTTTCCTCAATATGTAATATTATTTCAATCCACCTACAATTTTTTAAATCCTATTTTACCCTTTTGTGAGTTTTTAGTAAAAGATATGAAAGGAATATTTTGTCTTTTTTCGTAGGAGGTACTTTTTTGACTTTTCCGACAAAAGTACGAGAAGAATGTTTTTTTTACGGCATGAATGGATTTTTGAAACATTATTTCCAAGAAGCTTATTTACAAGTTTTAAAGTTTATTTTTAATCAACTTATTTTAGTTTAAAGTTGTATGAAATGTTAATAAAGGAAAAATGTTTTTGAAGAAGAAAGGATATTTTCCTCAAGAATGGAGTTCAAGTGTTTTATCAAAATTATTTTCCATCTAAGATAATAAAGGGTTCTGTTTTTATCCTTATTATTACATTTATTTTATTATATTGTGATGGAATTATTTTTAGTAATTCCTTTATCTTATATGAATTGTTTTATGATGTCCTGATGTTTAAGATTCCTATTTGTATTACATGGGTTATGAAATTATGTATGATTTATGATTTTGTGGCAAACATAAGAATGGTATCATTATGAGATGGGTGGGAACTATATATCCCTCCAATGCATTGGGTAAAGATTTTATATCTCATGAGATAGACATGGATGGAATGGTAGGTTATACCGGTTCAGTGAAACAGGACTGAAACAAGGGTGACTCGGTTCAGAAATGGACTTTGTCCACTAAGATAGTCTTGGAAATGAGTCTTGACTAATAAGATATGATTCTCTATGATTATCTGTGTATGCCACAAAGTTTCATGTTTTATGTTATGATTATTGGGATTTCATTTCACTACTATGATTTATCCCATGTTATGAAATTATGATCTCTTTTGCAGGTTAAGATTTCCAAAAAGTTATGTTCTTATGAATATGATGTGATTGATCTTTATTTTGTTTACCCTTACTGAGCATTTGAGCTCACCCTTTTATGTTTTCTTTTCCCCAGGATATAAATAAAGGTTTTAGGTAAGAAAAAAAGGGAAGATCTTTATGGGAGATGTTGAAGATCTTTCACCATGATTAGAAGATTACGTTCCGAGTTTCCAAAGACACTAACCTATTACGGTCCTTGTGTGTGTGTTTTTGTTATGTTATAAGTATTCCGCAAAAGTAATGTAATTTCCTTGTACGTTAAGCTTCGGGTATCTACAGTACCTATATTTTCCTACATGATGTTAAACTGTACGGCTCATCATCCTTGCTATATAACATTAAACTATGTACCATTATGGTCCATGCATATGACCTTAAACTATTGGAATTTAATATTGTCTAGCATGACGTTAAACTGCACCATCCACGGTCCATACATATGAACTTAATCTATTTGTATTAATTTCCTCCAACAAGACGCTAAACAGTGACATCCTAACTACATGGCCCTAAACTGTACAGAAGTCCCTTACGTCCAGCAAGACGTTAAACTGCATAATCAATGGTCCATGCATATGACCTTAAACTATTTGCATGTCCCTTACGTCTATCAAGACGTTAAACTGCATAACCAACAGTCCATGCATGTGACCTTAAATTATTCGCACTTTTTTCCAATATGATGCTAAACTATGAAAAATTCCCTTATACATCCAACATGACGTTAAAATGTGTTCTCTTTTGTCCTTATAGTATGACATTAAACTCCACAGTCCCCCTTTCATCCAACATGATGTTAAACTATATTGTCCACGTAGTCCTAGCTACATGACGCTAAACTGTAAAAAAGTCCTTAAATATGTCCTAAATGACATTAAACTGTACTTTGTCCCTGCTACATGACATTAAACTGTGCAGCATCAATAAGTCCTAACTACAAGACATTAAACTGCATAGTCCCTTCATATGTCCTACATGACATTAAACTGTGCATCGTTAAGGTTGTTGATACCTCTTGTTTCTCACACCGAGTATGACTCACGTGAGCTTAGTGAAAACTTCAATTATAACACCCCCTCGGGGCCGCTAACCATGTGTAATTCCCAACACCATTTTTTTAGGTCATTGTCCCCAAGAATAACATGATCATTAATTTATTCTTTAATTGAACTATGTGGACTTTTATCCTTGCCCTCCAGGCTGGGTACGTAGGAAACCTCCCAAGGTTCAAGCCCAAAACCAATCTTTTCACATCGGTTCACCTCCATCTCATACGATGTTGATTTGTGAAACCGCCCCCAGAATCAATATTTTTACATTGGTTCACCTTCGTGCTTGCTATACGACGTTAAACTGTATAACATCTATTTTCCTCTATGACAATGAACTACAATATTCTTTGAGACTGTTACCTAAGAGGGAATCATCATTTACATTGATTTTCAATCATGTTTTATTCCAAAGACTACGTGAATACATGAAAATGCCCAAACCTTTTATTTTGGGTCAAACCATCATTGCACTAAAGTCCCCTTTCACCCTTCACATGTATGAACCAAATTTGTACATAGGGTATTTCTAGAACTACGTGGACTTGATTCCCATCATTATGGGATATGTATGAATGTTAGAGTGTCCCTCGAATCTAGCCCCAAGTCTTTTGGGCCTAACCCCAAATTCCACTTTCAGTCCCTCGGCTGAAAAGTCCCCATGAAAACACACACTGTGTATTTCTTATAATTGTATGAGCTCTATGCCCCTAAACTAAGATCTTTCATACTTTCGTCCCACACGTTGTTAAAATATAGTTCAAGAACTATGTATGGCTTGATTCTCATCCTTATGGGATACATAGTGAAGTCCAGTATTTCAATTCAGGACCCAGCCACATCATCATTATGGTTATCATTGATCGGTGTATCTCTGCATACATTGGACAATACCAATCTTTATGTGTCATAATCCTAATCCTAAAAACATCAAGGTATTCATAACCCATTTTTCTTGACTTCTAATCACAAAATGTCCAAATTCTGAGAATTATTTTTCTTGACCATGCAGCATGTGCCCTTAGGCGGCCTTGCATAAACAGTCTATATAATAAACGTGTCAGTCAAAAGATGCTATTATTTGACTATGCAGCCAATGCCCTTAGGCGGCCCTGCATAATTCAACCCCCTAACGGGTTTGTTAAATAATGGTAACTTCATTATTAGGACGAAAACCTCCTTTTGTCATTAATTGTCTTAACAACGATATGTAGGGATATGCAAAATAGTCATTCGTTACATATCAGTCTCATACTCTTTCATGATCTGAAAATATTCAAGTCTATGGTTTATATTTTCCCTTCCCTACATTTGGGTCAGACCTTCGTAGGAGTAAAATTCATCAAGTTCTTAAATGATCTTGTTTGGAAATATCTTCTCCATATTCAAGTACCTCTCTCCATACAAAAAACTCTATGCATAAGAAATTTTTAATCTACATAAACATTCACTGGCTTCTAGCAGTAGAAAGTTAAATTTCTGAGAGTTCTTTTTCCTAACTATAAAGCATGTGCCCATAGGTGTCCTTGCATAAACAGTCCACATACCAAAAATTCCAGCCAAAAGATTCTATTTATTTGACTATGTAGCCAATGCCCTTAGGTGGCCCTACATAATTCAACCCCCTAACGGGTTTGTTAAATAATGGTAACTTCATTCTTGGGGATGACTTCTTCTAATGCCTTCTAGCTATTTTTCCTATTATTCCTTAGATTCAAATATTCTTAAGTCATAGTTTACATATTTTCCCTCATACTTGAGTATGGTAATATGTTTTCAGATGAATTATCAAGTAATTGAGTAAATTTTAATCAATTAGGTCAAAGCTATTTCAACCTTAAACATTAGCCTTTTTTTAGTCCGACAAGCATGACTTTAAACTGCCATATTTTTTATTTCTTCTCACCTTAGAGTCAAATCCTATTTTATCTCTGGATCCAACTCTGAGGGGGGACTTTTGTTGATGCTCCATTCCATCATAGAGTCTAACTGAATGAAAATGTAAATACCTTGAACCCAAAGTGATTCATCCTTTGAAGAAAACATCAAAAATCGACAAAGGCATGAACAAGGAATCAAATACCCTTGGGTCGCGCAAGTTCCCTCATAGTCGTGAAAGTATACTTGTGCACCACCTAATGGTCATGCAGTGACTTGCGCGCCCTCTTTTAAAATCACCCAGGGTCTCCTCTAGCCTATAAATACCCCTATGGGCCCCCCATTTGAGGGGGAATTTTTCCAGAATTCAGATACATAGCTCTGAACTCCCAAGTCTCTTCTTCAGGTCTTCCGAACACATATATGGTAATTCTTTACCTAGAATGGAAACTCTAAACAAGACGAGTAAGGTCTAAATGTTATAATTCACTAACACTTGTGCGCCTAAGGTGTTTTACCCTTAATGGAAATGAACATACTTGCGCGCCGCCTTACTTCTTCACCAAAACTTGTGTGCCTCTCTTTTGGAAGTACCTCAGGATAATTATAAAGGCTTTGGTCAAGGATCGCCCAAGTGTTACCCTACTAGTTTACAATCACCCATGTACCCATGTGTCGCACAGGTATACCTGCGTGGCGAGGACTTGCGCGCCAAGGCAGTAGCTGCGCGCCTGCCAGGACTTGCGCGCCCCTGACTTTTTGGGTACCCTTCTTGCACATTTCACCACTCTAATTCCATTCCACCTCTCCTTTTCAAGATTCATCCTTCAAGACACTCTTCAAAGCCATTTATGGCCTGATTTCTTGATTTTACATCCTTATCTGAAAGGAAATCCGTGGAATATCTCTCAAAACCTAGTGATTTACACATCTATATGTCACTAAAGTTAGAGAGTTCATTAATTCAACCTCATCCTTTAAGATGAGATAATCATTAATATGGGCCTCCTTTTCAGGAGTAAGTCGCAGTCATTTTCTCAAGAATGGTCATCCTCTTTAGGAGTAATCCCCAAGACCTCATTAACCTGGGCCTTCTTTTCAGGAGTAAGTCTCAGTCATAATTCTAAACAATGGGCATTCTCTTTAGGAGTAAACCCCAAGTCCACATTAACCTGGGACTCCTTTTCAGGAGTAAGTCCCAGTAATAATTCCCATTAATCTGGGCATCCTCTTTAGGTGTATGCCCCAACCATAATTCTCTTAATCTGGGACTCCTTTTCAGGAGTAAGCCCTAGTCCTCCTAATCATGGGCCTCTTTTTCAGGAGTAAGCCCCAGTCATAATTACCCTTAATCTGGGCCTCCTTTTTAGAAGTAAGCCCCAGTTCATGTTCTCTTAAATTGGGCATCCATTTCAAGAGTAAGCCCCAAATCCCCTAATCCGGGCATCCTCCTTAGGAATAAGCCCCAAGTCCCTTAATTTCAAAAAAGTCCTTTAACCTGGGCCTCCTTCTCAGGAGTAAGCCCCAGTCTTAATTTCTCTTAACCAGTCCTAATTTACTTTTGATCTGGGTATCCTTCTCAGGATTAAAACCCAATCATGCGTCCCCTCATAATTTGGGCCTCCTTTTCAGGAGTAAGACCCAAATTAGAGTATCCAAATCTCCATAAAGTACATATACCTTTATGGACCCTGTTCCCGGATTTCTTCCCTGATGTAAATCCTAATCATCATCTATCTGGGCAGTCATACATACATAAGCCCCACGTCATTTCTTATGATTGCATCTTTCATGGAACAATTGTTTGGTTTTACCAATACCTCTTGTTTCTCACACCGAGCATGACTCACGTGAGCATAGAGTGTAAAAGTAATTATGACATCTTTTGTTTGAGCCATCAATAATAAATATCATATTCCCTTACTCGAACTATATGGTTTCTAATTCCTTTTCCAAAACAATGGATACGTAGGTAGCCCATCTGTGGGTTCGATCCCAACTTTGAAATAACCCATGTCATTCTGAATGACAATAAACTTCAAGTGCCCCACTGAGTGGCTTTAAAACCAGCATGGTCATCATAATGACCAAGAGAATTTTATATAATGTGTCGAAGGAAACCATTGACCAAGAATCCCTAACAAATAAAAATGGTTATCTATCGATGAAGAACCTCAAATACATATAAAATATTCTATAAATTTCCTACATATAAATCATTGATTGTCAGATCTAAAGGAAAGCTCATTGTATACTTGGTAATGTAATAAGGATCCACGAACATAACTTAAATCTATAAAGAGAGTCCCAGAGTAGACAATAATTCCCCTCAAAACGGTGTGATGAGTCCGACCTCCCATCTTCTCGACCAATAAAAATTCCTAAGCCTCACCAGTCCACAACTAATGAGCACCTACCTTTGGAAAGTAAGTTCAAATGAATATGGAATCATTGGATGTTTCCGGTTCTACGAATAAACCTGTTAGAAACCGCTTGGAATGTTTGAATCATAAATCAATGAGATCATCCCCAATTTTATAGGAAACAATATGATATCCTAAATATTATTATTATTATTTTCAAATTTAATAATATGTTTAAAATCATTAAATTGGATTGTTATACATGTATGAAGAGTATCAGACCTATGGTAAGGGAATTTCCATCTCACTTATAATTTTCATGAGATATAAGCCATGTTCACCACCTATTTCTGGTGTGTGGTTTATTTAATTCCCCTATTATATTTCATATCATTAACACACTTATATTCATGGTATTTAGATATTCATTTTAATATATTATTCTTAATATTTAAATGTTCAATGTGGTATTTTATGCTTTGAAAGTTAAAAAAAAATTAATCCCTTCTCCATTTCAATTTTATCGATTTTATTTTACATGAATATTTATATAGATATAAAAGTTTTATAAAGGGAATTTAATATCTATTTTAAATTTCATTCAAATTTTTTAAAAATGTATCTTTTAAGGTTTTATGTAAGGGTTAATTTCATAATCTCTTTATTATCTGAGATTTCTTTTCTGTACAAATTTGATGGGATAGATTTATCATCCATGTCCATGTTTCTTAAAAATTTATTTCAAAACATTCTTACTATTCTTTTACAATTTTTGAATGATATTTTTACCCATGTTACATTTTATTAAAGGAATTATTTTTTCCCTTACGAGGAACATTTATGACTTTTTTAACAAAGTAAAAGAATTATTTTTAACTTTTACAGGGTGCGATGATTTTTCTACCATTGTGAAACATTAATTTTTTGAAGCTTCCTTGACAAGTATACATGATTATTTTCAAGGAAAATATTTTGGTTTTAAATTTTATGTCATTTTAAATAAATATTTTCAATAAAAATGGGTATTTTTGTAAAGAAGTTTTTAATGATTTAATTAAAAACATTTTCATCCATATCAACAACCTTTATTGAATGTTATGTTTAATTGAGGTTAATATCTTATAATAAAAACTGTTATATTATATTGAAGGGTTTATGGATATTTTGACTATGGATTTGTTTCTTTTATACCATTCATGGTTTATGAATAATGTATTAAGATTTCATATGCTAGTTTTAATACGAATTTTTTATTGGTTATGTTTTACCCCTTACATAAGAGGAATGAATTAGACTTTGTATGTGATAGGTGGGACCATCTTTATCCCCTATATGCATCGGTAGGTCTCATGAGACTAACTAGTTTGGGTTTTTTCCCATTTATGTATGGTGTCTTGGTCGAATCCTTGATGGTATGTTTATGATGTCTAGAGTAATGCATTCCCTCATTATGATATTAGTTATTGATATTACTTGTGATTATTCGACTAGTAGAATATTGATTTGAATGTTTAAATGGAATTATTTTATTTATTATTTCAATATTATTCTAATGATTTTGTTTAAAAGTCTTGTGTTTTAGTTTTATAGCATGACTTAGAAGTTTATTCTTATTTATAAAAGCTTATGTTGTATTGTTTACACTTACTGAGCATCTGAGATTTCCCCTTACTTTTGTTTTATTTTCCCAGGACTCCAAGAAGTGTTTTATGATTGATATGAAGGGATAATCTTGGAGAATAATGGTGTTCTCAATGAATTTTCTATGTTTCATATTATATTTTTAATTGTAATGAAAAGTTAATTTATGTAATCTATTTTAAAAAACTACTAAATTGATCAATCATTCAGGATTTGATTTCCTATGATCATTCTAATGTGATAAAATAATGCACCGACTCTAGTCTTCTGGGGTTGAGGCATTATAAATGAAATATTTTATGACACTTAATGACTTAGAGTTAGCCTATATGGTTGAATATTATTTAGTTGTTTTGAAATAGTAATCATTCTAAGTTGTGGGATTCAATTGTATTTCGAATTTACTTGTGCGAATAATGCGCTGAAAATATTTGAGTGACAAAAAAAATAATGTTTCAATGTTATAACCTACTCTTTGTACTCATATTATGATTTTAGTGGGTAGTGTGTTCCTAGGGGAATCCATATCACACCAGGCATTATCATCCTCTCATTGAGAGGTGAAACATGTAAATTTACTGTATTCCCAAGTGTAGGTGTCTTTTTTTGGCATGTTATATCTATCATCACTATAACCTAATAGGCGGTGAAGGTTATTTTGATATAAAAATATAAAGCAATGTTGATAACTGAATCACCCCCCTCTCTGTAACAGCCCAAGATTTTATAAAAAAATATATCTTTTTAATTTTATTAATGTCTTGTGTTGTACGCTACACCAAAAGGAGCTTGCACAACATGCATCCTTGTCTTGCCTTGCATTACACGCAATCACGACCTTCCTCGATAGCGTGTGTAATACGCAATACCGAGTTTCACTAAACAACGATGTGCTATTAAAATATTATTAAAACTAGCCGTTATGAATAGTAATAACCACTTTTTAAAATTCTGTAAATCTTATTTTTCAAAATGAACTTCATTCTTGGATTCGGAGTATCGAATTTATCCTAAGGTGAAATTTAGGTACTTTTCGGATAACTTTCATATTCTGATGAATAGTGAAAATTACTAAATTATAATTAAAAAACAACTTTTTTAATCGAAATAATTAATAGTGATAAATTATTAATTTGAGTGGTTTTAAAGTATATTTAGAATATATTTTTACAATTTAATACAATGTTGGTCATTGGTTGTAATTTCACATTTAAACCAGACATAATCAAGTGTCAATCTTTTGATATATATTGTTTCCTAAAAACACGCTATTTATTTTAACAGCGGGATTTAATTATAAAATTAATTAATGCAACTTCTATGTTATGAATTTGGTAAAATAGATTTCATTTTTGAATTCGGAATATGAAATATAGCTTAGGATGAAATTTTGGCATTGTTCTGAAAAACATCAATTTTTGATGAATAGTGAAACTACTAAGTGGTAGTTAAAAAAACTGAATTTTTCATAAAACTTAATTTTGCCGCTTCTGTGAATGGAATTTCGAAAATCCGAGAGACACGGTTAATATCAAGGACTAAAATGTGGTTCAATGAGATGAAAATAATTTTTTGGTGAATAGTAACTTTTTACTTTTTTTACCACAGTTAATAGTAAATAAGGTAACTAAGGGTAAATATGATATTAATATTACCCTAACACATGTCCTAATTCTATTGGACAAGTGTAATTCGACCAAAAAAAAACTTAGGAATAAAATATGACCATTTAGGCCCACTTGGATTAGATTAGGACATTTATTATTAATTTATTTAAAGAAGGGTTAAAATAGTTAAAATCAAAGTTTAATAAGTAAATCATTTTTAATATAGGGTTATAAATAAGATAAATTCGACTATAAATATTCATTAGAAAGCTAAAAAGATTTCCTACATGATGGTATTTTATTTGTAATTTTTAGACATCAAATAATTTAATTTATTTATGACACAACGATGATGCAGTAATTATCTTATTAATGAAATATTGACATAATTGATGTTATAAACACCAAAATAAATGTTATTTGAGACTTTTTATGAATTCCACTAATTTTCTAGGTTACTATGATATATTAGTGTTGATTTAATCAACATGGTGCGAACATATAATTCTGTTATGACTTTCACAAAAATCATATATCAAATAGTGTCAAAATTGACACAAAATAGTTTTTAAATCAAATATTATATTATTAATTGATATTTTATTCCTAAAAATCTAAGGTTCGGCCAAATGACTTAGATAAGGATATATGTATTAATAATATACAATTTGGGGTTCGTTTGGCATTTTATAGTAAGTTTATTAACCATATAGTGAAAGAAAACAAAAAGACACGGTAAAAGTTAAATTATTTAACTTAGAGTTAAATCTAATTGATAAGGTTAAAATAATACCCTAAACTTGTCTAAATCCTATTGGTTGATAGGATTTCGACCCATACCCACTTTAGCTTCGAAATAAGACCCTTTGGAACCATTATAAACCGATTTTGACTTTAATATAAAATAATATTTTGAGATATTCCTAAGGTGCCCCTCTCCTCCCTTATAAAAGGACACCTCCTCCCCCTCCTCCACACACCAATTTGAGCACTCAAGCTCGGCCAACCCCTGCAAAAATCTCTTCTCCACTTCCCTAGTAACATCCTAGAGGTTCTGGTCTTCCTCAAAGACCAATTCTAGTGCCCTAAGAGGAGGTCTCAAAGAGGCGCTTCAAAGAAGAGGTAATTACCGTTACCAATTCTTTCCTCTTTATTTCTTCTTCCACTTCTTCTTCTTAGGTTGTTTCATTATGAAGTAATAACATCAGTATCACTCATATACTGATATGTTATTATAAGTATGAAACAACCCTATTTCACCATCTATCCATCCTACGGAAAAAGAAATCACCGCGCGTGCGTACGTACGGAATACCGTCTCCACGCCGTGGTGTAATCTATTTTCCACCACCACCTTACATGGATGGGTATAATGGTGTAAAGAATAACTATACATAGTTATTAAAACATCATATTGATTCTGATATATTGTATAATCCACTCCAATTCAATTCAATATTTATAGAAATGATATCATCGCTCGTGCGTACGTACGGACTACCGTCTCCACGACGCGATGAGATTCATTCTCCATGTTAACCATTTAAGAATGATTATAAAGTATATATAAGAAATAATAATGAAATATATGACATTATAAAGCTACTGGATTTATGTATATATATACATATGTATGTCATCTACTTACTTCCATTTCAAGACAATAAGGAAAGGAAAACAGCGTTCATGCGTACGTACGGACTACCGTCTCCATGAACGGTGTTTTTCATTTTATTTATCTACCTATATATATATATATACTGAATATATATGATATATAAATCATATTTTATATTCTGGATGTAAGTAAATCATGATATAAGTAATAATTATGTCAAGAAAAACAAGTCAAAACACCTACGATAAATGAAACGATTTTACCCAAAACGCTTCTTTAACATGGAATTTACAAAAGAATGGGTAATATAATGTCATAAGTGAACCATATATGATATCATAACAATGAATATGATTCTGTAATAAGTCAATAACATTATTTAAACCATTATACAGGAGCTTCGGACACGAACAAAGCAAATCGGACCTAAGGTAAGGGAAATATCACAATCTCATTTTTATCCGAGATTGTTTATTCGTAAGTATTTACTGGGGTGTATTTTATCATCCACATCCATGTTCCTTCAATATGTAATATTGTTTACATCCACTTACAATAGTTTAAATCCAATTTTACTCTTCGGTGAGTTTTTAGTAAAGAATATGAAAGGAATCTTTTGTCGCTTTTTCATACGAGGTACTTTTTGACTTTTCCGACAAAAGTACGAAGAATGTTTTTTTTAACTTATACGGCACGAACCGATTTTTACGGTTTTATAAAGCCTTATTTTCATGAACCTTCCTCCAAAATATTTCATGACTATTTTCAATAAAATCTCTTTCTTTTAAAATTGTATGATGTTTTGTGAAAAGAAATTGATTTTGAAGAAGAAAGGATATTTTCCTCAAGAATTCATTTCAAGTGTTTTATCAAAATTATTTTCCATCTAAGATAATAAAGGATTCTGTTTCTATCCATATTTTTACATTTATTTGACTATGTTGTGATGAAATTATGTTTATGAATTCCTTTATCTTATATGAATGGTTTTATTATGTCATGTTGTTTAAGAATCCCATTTTTATTACATGGGTTATGCAATGATGTATGATTTATGATTTTGTGGCACACATAAGAAAGGATTCATTAAGAGATGGGTGGGACCTATATCTCCCTCCAATGCATTGGGTAAAGATTTTATATCTCATGAGATAGACATGGCTGGAATGGTAGGTTATACCGGTTCAGTGAAACAGGACTGAAACGAGGATTACTCGATTCAGAAAGGGACTTTGTCCACTAAGATAGTCTTGGCAATGAGTCTTGACTAACAAGAAATGATTCTCTATGATTATGTGTGTATGCCACAATGAGTAATGTTTTAAGTTATGGTTTCATTTTCACTTCTATGATTTATCCCATGTTATGATATTATGAGCTTTTTTTGCAGGTTAAGATTTCCAAAAGCTATGTTCTTATATATATGATGTGATTGATATTTCTTTTGTTTACCCTTACTGAGAATTTGAGCTCACCCTTTTATGTTTTCTTTTCCCCAGGATATAAAGAAAGGTTTTAGGTAAAATAAAAGGGAAGATCTTTATGGGAGATGTTGAAGATCTTTCCCCACGATTAGAAGATTATACTCCGAGTTTCCAAAGACACTAAACTATTACGATCCTTGTGTGTGTGTGTTTTTGTTATGTACTAAGTATTCCACAAAAGTAATGTAATGTCCATGTACGTCAGGCTTCGGGTCTCTACATTTGGTATCAGAGGAAAGGTTTAGTCAACCTTTGGAAACTAGGACGCGAAAACGTTAGTAAGATCCCTAGAGATATTTCTAAGGTATGTCTAGGGATGCCCCTATGGATAAGTATACGTATAGGATATAGTTCTAGAACTATGGTAACGATATTAGATTAAACCAAAGATGATAGATATTTAAGTTACTCCCCCTTTATTATGATTCTTTCATCTAACACTATTCTGTTTGGGTTTTAGAAAATGGCTGGAAACAAGATGATTCACAATAATGGAGGATATGATGGACAATGGAATGATATTCTTCATGAGCAACCAAATGAAATGGGATTTGGATGTCCAAACATCATTATTATGCCGAATCAGCAATCTCACAACATGATCAATAAAGTAAAATTTGGTAAGTTTCCTGACTCGACTAATAAGAGAAAGATGGAGTTCCATGATGATCATAGAGGAAAGAACGTTCAATTTCCCCTATGTAACTCATGTGGGAAGAGGCATCAAGGAGAATGTTTCAAGGGAACTGGAAGATGCTTTGGGTGTGGAAAAGAAGGACACAAAGCAAGTAAGTGCAAAGGAAAAGGGTCGGTTAACACCATGGATGAGGATAATGGTATTGCTACGACATCAAAAATGGTTAAGTGTTTTAAATGTGGAATGTATGGGCATTATGCAAACAAATGCCCTAAGGGAAAGACTCATGAAGAGAATCAGTATGGTCATATGGGTAGTATTTATGTGGATGATGATGAAGAGACTACAAATGATATGTGAGATGAAAGAATTTTTGAAGCTCGGTCAATGGTTTGAGAATGTAGTGGCATGATTACATGTTTATCATGTGTAATTTTGGAATAAAGAGACATCTATGGATTGTTACACTGTTGTCTTTCCTTGTGTTTTGAAAGTATATGATTAATGTTACCAGTATCCATGAAGGTTATTCAGATATTTTTGGAATGTAGATGATATGCGCATAATGAAGGGATAAGGAGAAAATTAAATGTTTGATAGTATTCATGAGCTCATGATTGATATAAGGACTAAGTGATATCATGGATTGAGTATATAGAATTTTGAGGATTTTGGTATGTGGAAAGTGTTAACTTTTAACTACACTCATGTTTTCACTAACGTATTCAAGAGAATACATGATTAAGGACTTGGAATGTTTAGAATGTGACCAACAAAACATATCTTATGATATATGGGGATCAACGATGGTATTAAATCTCTGGTAATCGTTTTCACTATGTTATGAGAGTGGACTGCAGTATTATGGATAAGCCTAAAGATTAAAATGGATTATGTTGGACATAAGTGATTATTGTTTAAGGATAGAAGTTTTTTTTTCGATATTATTGATGGGATGTTATAGTAATGTAGTTTTAGAAAAAAGGACAACCTGCAGGACGGGAGACAACCCATCGCTTCGGACAAGGCTGTAGGAATCGAACCCACAAACGAAGTGCGACTGGCCTTTATCGCCTACCACTGACCTACAGGAAGTCCCTGTTTAGTAGAAACTAGTTTTATTATATTAAGAAGTATGATATATGAAGTATAAGTCCATTTTAGGAACCATATGTGATTAATCTCACTATAGATCGACTTATGTATATAATTTTTGCTAACCTTTTGTTTGAGACAGATGGAATGACCCGTCATTCTATCACATGATCTGCTAACACTTCACGAATAACAAATTCAACTTCATTTATTTAAGAGATGAAGTGGAAATTGTTAAAGGCACGAACAACAGTGAGATTGTACCAAAATAAAGTAAGTATTCTAATTCAAATTCTTTAACTTTAGGGAAATGATCTTGAAAACCAAAAATGTTGTCCTAGTGATCTTATACCTGATGAATCAGATGGTACCTTAGATCGTCACGAATTTATGGATTTGTGATTACTAGATTTTCCATAGCCATGTTCTCTACCACTCTCCATCAGAACATGATGGTTAGATTTCTCTTCCATATCCATATTTTCACCTATGTGGAAACCCAATGATTAGTTTATTTGGGTAACCGTTACGTTTCATACTTTTGTTTTTAAAGATAAGTTTTGATATTCCTTTTTACAATGTGGGTTTCTATTAAAGAAACTTTCTAATAGTAAACCATTTATAACCCCGACGAATTTCGAGGGCGAATTTCATTTTAAGGGGGGTAGAATGTAACAGCCCAAGATTTTATAAAAAAATATATCTTTTTAATTTTATTAATGTCTTGTGTTGTACGCTACACCAAAAGGAGCTTGCACAACATGAATCCTTGTCTTGCCTTGCATTACACGCAATCGCGACCTTCCTCGATAGCGTGTGTAATACGCAATACCGAGTTTCACTAAACAACGATGTGCTATTAAAATATTATTAAAACTAGCCTTTATGAATAGTAATAACCACTTTTTAAAATTCTGTAAATCTTATTTTTCAAAATGAACTTCATTCTTGGATTCGGAGTATCGAATTTATCCTAAGGTGAAATTTTGGTACTTTTCGGATAACTTTCATATTCTGATGAATAGTGAAAATTACTAAATTATAATTAAAAAACAAATTTTTTAATCGAAATAATTAATAGTGATAAATTATTAATTTGAGTGGTTTTAAAGTATATTTAGAATATATTTTTACAATTTAATACAATGTTGGTCATTGGTTGTAATTTCACATTTAAACCAGACATAATCAAGTGTCAATCTTTTGATATATATTGTTTCCTAAAAACACGCTATTTATTTTAACAGCGGGATTTAATTATAAAATTAATTAATGCAACTTCTAATTTATGAATTTGGTAAAATAGATTTCATTTTTGAATTCGGAATATGAAATATAGCTTAGGATGAAATTTTGGCATTGTTCTGAAAAACATCAATTTTTGATGAATAGTGAAACTACTAAGTGGTAGTTAAAAAAACTGAATTTTTCATAAAACTTAATTTTGCCGCTTCTGTGAATGGAATTTCGAAAATCCGAGAGACACGGTTAATATCAAGGACTAAAATGTGGTTCAATGAGTTGAAAATAATTTTTTGGTGAATAGTAACTTTTTACTTTTTTTACCACGGTTAATAGTAAATAAGGTAACTAAGGGTAAATATGATATTAATATTACCCTAACACATGTCCTAATTCTATTGGACAAGTGTAATTCGACCAAAAACAAACTTAGGAATAAAATATGACCATTTAGGCCCACTTGGATTAGATTAGGACATTTATTATTAATTTATTTAAAGAAGGGTTAAAATAGTTAAAATCAAAGTTTAATAAGTAAATCATTTTTAATATGGGGTTATACATAAGATAAATTCGACTATAAATATTCATTAGAAAGCTAAAAAGATTTCCTACATGATGGTATTTTATTTGTAATTTTTAGACATCAAATAATTTAATTTATTTATGACACAACGATGATGCAGTAATTATCTTATTAATGAAATATTGACATAATTGATGTTATAAACACCAAAATAAATGTAATTTGATACTTTTTATGAATTCCACTAATTTTCTAGGTTACTATGATATATTAGTGTTGATTGAATCAACTTGGTTCGAACATATAATTCTGTTATGACTTTCACAAAAATCATATATCAAATAGTGTCAAAATTGACACAAAATAGTTTTTAAATCAAATATTATATTATTAATTGATATTTTATTCCTAAAAATCTAAGGTTCGGCCAAATGACTTAGATAAGGATATATGTATTAATAATATACAATTTGGGGTTCGTTTGGCATGTTATAGTAAGCTTATTAACCATATAGTGAAAGAAAACAAAAAGACACGGTAAAAGTTAAATTATTTAACTTAGAGTTAAATCTAATTGATAAGGTTAAAATAATACCCTAAACTTGTCTAAATCCTATTGGTTGATAGGATTTCGACCCATCCCCACTTTAGCTTCGAAATAAGACCCTTTGGAACCATTATAAACCGATTTTGACTTTAATATAAAATAATATTTTGAGATATTCCTAAGGTGCCCCTCTCCTCCCTTATAAAAGGACACCTCCTCCCCCTCCTCCACACACCAATTTGAGCACTCAAGCTCGGCCAACCCCTGCCAAAATCTCTTCTCCACTTCCCTAGTAACATCCTAGAGGTTCTGGTCTTCCTCAAAGACCAATTCTAGTTCCCTAAGAGGAGGTCTCAAAGAGGCGCTTCAAAGAAGAGGTAATTACCGTTACCAATTCTTTCCTCTTTATTTCTTCTTCCACTTCTTCTTCTTAGGTTGTTTCATTATGAAGTAATAAAATCAGTATCACTCATATACTGATATGTTATTATAAGTATGAAACAACCCTATTTCACCATCTATCCATCCTACGGAAAAAGAAATCACCGCGCGTGCGTACGTACGGAATACCGTCTCCACGCCGTGGTGTAATCTATTTTCCACCACCACCTTACATGGATGGGTATAATGGTGTAAAGAATAACTATACATAGTTATTAAAACATCATATTGATTCTGATATATTGTATAATCCACTCCAATTCAATTCAATATTTATAGAAATGATATCATCGCTCGTGCGTACGTACGGACTACCGTCTCCACGACGCGATGAGATTCATTCTCCATGTTAACCATTTAAGAATGATTATAAAGTATATATAAGAAATAATAATGAAATATATGACATTATAAAGCTACTGGATTTATGTATATATATACATATGTATGTCATCTACTTACTTCCATTTCAAGACAATAAGGAAAGGAAAACAGCGTTCATGCGTACGTACGGACTACCGTCTCCATGAACGGTGTTTTTCATTTTATTTATCTACCTATATATATATATATACTGAATATATATGATATATAAATCATATTTTATATTCTGGAAGTATGTAAATCATGATATAAGTAATAATGATGTCAAGAAAAACAAGTCAAAACACCTACGATAAATGAAACGATTTTACCCAAAACGCTTCTTTAACATGGAATTTACAAAAGAATGGGTAATATAATGTCATAAGTGAACCATATATGATATCATAACAGTGAATATGATTCTGTAATAAGTCAATAACATTATTTAAACCATTATACAGGAGCTTCGGACACGAACAAAGCAAATCGGACCTAAGGTAAGGGAAATATCACAATCTCATTTTTATCCGAGATTGTTTATTCGTAAGTATTTACTGGGGTGTATTTTATCATCCACATCCATGTTCCTTCAATATGTAATATTGTTTACATCCACTTAAAATAGTTTAAATCCAATTTTACTCTTCGGTGAGTTTTTAGTAAAGAATATGAAAGGAATCTTTTGTCGCTTTTTCATACGAGGTACTTTTTGACTTTTCCGACAAAAGTACGAAGAATGTTTTTTTTAACTTATACGGCACGAACGGATTTTTACGGTTTTATAAAGCCTTATTTTCATGAACCTTCCTCCAAAATATTTCATGACTATTTTCAATAAAATCTCTTTCTTTTAAAATTGTATGATGTTTTGTGAAAAGAAATTGATTTTGAAGAAGAAAGGATATTTTCCTCAAGAATTCATTTCAAGTGTTTTATCAAAATTATTTTCCATCTAAGATAATAAAGGATTCTGTTTCTATCCATATTTTTACATTGATTTGACTATGTTGTGATGGAATTATGTTTATGAATTCCTTTATCTTATATGAATGGTTTTATGATGTCATGTTGTTTAAGAATCCCATTTTTATTACATGGGTTATGCAATGATGTATGATTTATGATTTTGTGGCACACATAAGAAAGGATTCATTAAGAGATGGGTGGGACCTATATCTCCCTCCAATGCATTGGGTAAAGATTTTATATCTCATGAGATAGACATGGCTGGAATGGTAGGTTATACCGGTTCAGTGAAACAGGACTGAAACGAGGATTACTCGATTCAGAAAGGGACTTTGTCCACTAAGATAGTCTTGGCAATGAGTCTTGACTAACAAGAAATGATTCTCTATGATTATGTGTGTATGCCACAATGAGTAATGTTTTAAGTTATGGTTTCATTTTCACTTCTATGATTTATCCCATGTTATGATATTATGAGCTTTTTTTGCAGGTTAAGATTTCCAAAAGCTATGTTCTTATATATATGATGTGATTGATATTTCTTTTGTTTACCCTTACTGAGCATTTGAGCTCACCCTTTTATGTTTTCTTTTCCCCAGGATATAAAGAAAGGTTTTAGGTAAAATAAAAAGGAAGATCTTTATGGGAGATGTTGAAGATCTTTCCCCATGATTAGAAGATTATACTCCGAGTTTCCAAAGACACTAAACTATTACGATCCTTGTGTGTGTGTGTTTTTGTTATGTACTAAGTATTCCGCAAAAGTAATGTAATGTCCATGTACGTCAGGCTTCGGGTCTCTACACTCTCAGTGTTCTTTCATTGACCCTAGAGTGGCTCTAAAAAAGTATTCCTGAAATATATGTTATTTATCCAGATGATAACATTTTATTGGGAAAAAATGATATATTCTATCTATGGTGGAGACTCATAAGATTTGGAGACACTTTTTCATGGTGTACGCCCTTGGTAATTTCCTATGTGGGGGGTTATGAGAACACGAACCATCGGTAGGAAATCCATATTTATATGTGTCATTGGATTTTATTATTTGGAGATGTGTGTAATGGTTCTTATAATTTAATATTTTTATTAATCAATATTATGAGTCATGTGATTTTATCTATTGATGAACACTAAGATGACATATGATTGTAGTGAAGTATGATACGTTCAGTGCCCCAAGAATCACATTCCATTAATGAATAATATGTTAAAATATTTATCCCTTCTATTCTTAAATAGAAGTTGATATATTAGGCCCTTTGATAGGAATGTAAAAATCCTGATTAAATCTATGGAAAATGTGTTCAAAGGAATATTCATTTATTTAAATTAAAAGAAAGAGATAACTAGCACATAGGTTGATGACACCAGCATGTAGCCTGGCCGATATGAGATATCATGATTAAGGGATTATATTAAACAGTAAGTATTTGTATGAGGTTGTGTATTTTAATGATATTAACTTATTTCTTTATGGTTTCCTTGAAATATTTCCAGACACTAGCATTAGACTTTGGGAAGCTCCACCTAATTCCAATGAGAAAGAGGCCTAGAGGGTCACACACTTATTTTATCTAGAAACCTATTTAAATATTATTATTAGTTGACATGTTGAATAAATATTACTCTCGTACATGGTTGAAAATTTATTCATGTTAGCTTGATATAAAATATTTAGTAACTAGGCATTCAAAATAATATTTATGAGAATAATATTTAATAAATATTTGTTTGTTATTAATTAAATATAATGTTAATTTATTTATTGTAAAATAATACAGTGATATTTATTTATTAAATAAAAAGGAATTTTTAAAGACTAATTAATATTATAGAGAAATTATGGACTATGTTTAAAAGGTCAAAAGATAAATAATATATTAAATATTATATGAATAATGTTTTAAACCAATTTATTCAATAAATGATATTTAACTAATCTGTGAGTTTTTTGCATGTTAAGAAAAATAGTGATAATAATAATACTATTTTTACTTGGGGTTCTTCAGGGATTAATAAATTAATAATGTACATTTAGAATATATAATTCTCTAACCATGTAACAATTTAAACCCATTTATATTATTTTCAACTCTAATATTATCAATTTGTTTAATTATGCACAATGAAATCTAGATAATCTTCTCGAGTCCCAGAGAGTTCCTCCCCACGAATCTTCTCAATAATAGAGATATACCCTCCTATTACGCCCTATCAATTATATAGAAAAAAATAACAGTCATTATTTTAATCAATTCATGTGGTGATAAAATAATAATTGTGCAAGCATTAGGATCTTCCTTGTTAGTGCTTAGATATTATTATCACATCCCTTAGAGGTGCTAGGTGAATGTGTATATTGTAACAGGCTCTGATTTTTTAGGTTCATTAAAAGTTAATTCCATCCTTTATTTATGTTTTTTATCTATGTGTTTATGATTTTTGGGAGTTTCTAGTTAGTATCAGAGAGTTTTATAGGCTTTTTAAAGGTGCATGATTTGACCCTAGTTTTTTCAAACCATTTTGATCTTCTAAGAAATCATTTGTCTTATGGAAGAAAACCTAGGGTGGTGCATGTTTGAGGTGTATGGTTTAAAAAACCATGTATCCTCACCTTATAAACATAGTACATTAACATATGGAAATAATATTGGTTGGTGAATGGTTTTAAAAACCCTGATACCAAACTATGTCGGTGCCCAGGAGAGGCAGTAAGCCTCATACAGTTAGAACATGGTTTGGAAAATCATGCTACCAAATCATGTGCACATGAAATAATGTATTAAAAATCCTATTTAATGGTTATTAATGATATTTTTGAACTTTTCTTCTTCATATTCATAACAATCTTAGATCTAGAGACTCTTCATCCCTTCCTTGGAGAATTCCTCTTCTTTCAATCTCGATTTTGATATATCCAAGGGTGTTGATGACCAGTAAATAAGGTATGTGATCGAAAAACATTAAAACAATGACTTTCTCTAAGATTTACCATTATTACCTTAATGATAATTATAGACCCATCAGGTCATTTCTAGATCTATGGATTCTGATTCCTTCTAATTATGAATTCATGGATCGTTGATGGAATAGTGTAGGATCTTGAGTGTCAATGATGTATCCTTTAATAAATCTCAATCCTAGAATCATTGCTAGAACCTGAAAGGTATGTTAGTTTAAAACCACTTCTATTGGACTAGAATATTCTTAAATCAAATTCTACAACATTGACATGTTTTATATAGGATCGGTTCTCAGTATTATTCCTGTACAAGTTCAATCTGGTTTGAGATTGGGTCTATTTCGGGTGTCCTCTCTTAATGGGTTTTGGTGTTTTTCATCAATGAGCATGAGTTAGGATATTCCTTACCATTTAAAGGCCATTTTAGTCTTTTTTTATTGATATGATTCTTTTTTTGGAATTTCTTGACTGGTCATGCTTTATAGTAATCACATATCCTTGTGTGTATCCTATGATACCGATATATGATGTTTTATTTCCCGAGTATTTTTATATACCTTGTTTTCCCATGTTTTATTATGATCATATGTATTGTATGTTTATACTAATACTCATCATGACATTTTATGTTTTGAATTTATATTCATTTATTTATTGTGTGTAATATCATGCCTTTTAAGGTGTTTCCTTTTCCACATGGAATAGGTAGACCATCATAATATGGTTATCCCTTATAGGGGAAGTGTTCATTGCATGTGAGGAAGATGAATATGGAAATCATAACAGGATTAGTGTATGATGGCATTGAGGCCTGACCCTTGGTAGTGACATCAAGGTATGATGTCCATATACACTAACCTGAGACATTGTATCGGGACATGATGGATTTTTGTTCTATCCTGAAGTAGTGTAGGGATATTATTTCCTTGAGGATTTACCCATTTTTACGAGAGAGATAGGTAATGACAGCCTTGTGGCCTAACCCTAAACTCTAATACCTATGGTTATTAAAATACATGAGAGATTTCCATATGGTCAATGTCACGACCCGTCCCAGTGGGGCACATGCCGCGACTCCCCAAGCCCATCTCCAATAGGCTAGGGGCCGGTGACTAGCACCGAGTAGGCATATTACTAACATGGGAGGCATTTCCTATGTACCTGTACACACACACACATCTCCATGCCCACAAATGCTGAAATGTAAAAAAACACTAAGGAACAAAGTGCATGCATACAACTAAACCCAACCAATAGAGTACGATGGGAAGTAAAGTACTGAATGTAAAGTGGGCCAGAATACAAGCCCACCAAAAAAAAGAGTATGAAAACTTCAAAGTACTACCTGTAAACACAAAGAGGTACTAAGACTGCTACTCATTTCCATAGGAACACCTCGTCCTGTAGGGAACTTAGAAAGCTCGGTCCTCTCCTGATCCACCCCCGACTCTGTCAAAAGGTTGCTCATCTTCACAAGACACAACACGTGTGGGAAAATCCCAGGAAGGGGTGAGTATAACAATAATCAATAGAGGGACCCAGAAACCAAAAAACAATACACAAAGGAAAGGTACAATCATCTCTACATAGTATATTTCTACTGAACATATAATAGGTTAACAGAAACCGAATATACTCAAAACCCAGACCCATAGTATAATGAAAAGTCACACAGCTGTATTCCCCCACTAGGGATTCAGTTTGAAGATTCCATGAGGCACTCATCCAGGAGGACTCACTCCAAGAGTCTGATAGCTCTCATGATGTCCATACAAGAATTATTTTCGGTTGGGAAAAGTCACAAGAGATAGATACACCCATTCCCGGTGAACACACTCTTGGGTGGGGAAAGATCTCGATACACAGATGAGGATCAGTCACATGGCCTTGGTGGATTCCGCAAGTCATCTAGATTCACCAACTAAATAGAGGATCGGTGCCCTGTGGGGATAGTCATGTCAATACCTAACTCTACCTAGTGTCAATAATGGATACAATATCTTCCTTTGGGCCTCTTGGAGGGATACCAGAGTCTATCTCAGAAAGCCATGTTTAAGGGATCATTATCCTGAAAAATAAAATGATACCTGAACTTCAGGGGAATGAGAAAAAGGGGAACTAACCCAAACTAAACATGTCCAAGATAAGGTGGAAAAAAATTTCAAGCCATGTATGACAAATTACACAGCGTATAGAAGGGTCACACGTTGTGTCCTCTGACCCTGGGTACTCACCATGTACAATGGGTCGTGTCTCAAGGCTTGTCATTTAGAAATGTCAGTACATGACATGTAGTACAGATCACACGCCCTGTTTGAGTAAATGGGGTTGGCTCTCTGTGAGCAGTCATGTTGCTGTACATGGCTTTATCTTTTGTGTTCCATCCCGTGTAACCGGTACCTGGGGTAACCTGTGTAGCCGGCCTGGTGTGGTTTTGTGTTCGAGTACATATTTGTGTACTCCATCCCATGTTCGTGTATCGCCCAGGATACATGCCAAGTCCGCATAAGGACCCACACGTTGTGTTCTTAGGAAAACATGTTGTGTCATCGTCTTGTACATCACAAAACCCTAGCTGCTGCTGAGCTAATCCCACACGTCATTTTCATCTGAATACACGCCATGTTCTTCAGAAATTTTTCAGAAACGATGCATGTCGCCACGACGCCCGATTTTCTCCTCCAATCCTTTATCCAGCCACCCGATCACCCCAAAACTCCAAGATTTCAATCTCACCGACCTTACGGAGCCGAATCCATCGGTTTTAGGCCTCCGATCGAACTCAAAAATTCATTCTGATTAACCTGCACGAAGAAAGATCAAAGAATTAAAAATCCTTAACTATGTCTATTAGTCTCCCGTCATCACCATTTCACCTCATCTAGGTTGTCATGATGTCAGATCTTTAATTTGGGATCGTTGAGTTGCAGAACTGGTGTGCAACGATCTGTTGTTCGCCACCCCATGAAGAACGCGATGAACATATGTAAAAAAGGGGGAAGATATCCAAAATCAAATTGAGGAATGAACCTCCACCATCATTCATCATGATTTTTATCCGCTCACATTAGTAGGATAAAATGGAGCAGTAAAATAATCTAGTGTGGATTAATTCTCTAAGATCAACACAATAAAAACACTCTCACAAGAACTTATGCTCTGCGGATCAACCTGTTTGTGGTTTGATCCACGTTTATCTTTTAATTGAAGAAAAAGGAAGATTTAAATCAAAATAACAAACCCCTTACTCGGTCATCAATGAAGAGGTAGACCGGTCATCTGTTGGGATTCAATCTCACTACGCAACGATCAAAAATCCTCCATGGTTGGCTTCTCTCCAATTCTCAAGAGGATTCTAGGGGAAAACTCTAGGGTTATGAGTGTAACCCTGGGCTCAAAATCATTTAATGAAAATAAGCATCATTGCGTTATGTAACCATTTTAAAATAAAATAGACTATTAATTTATTTTATTTTCATTAAAACGTCCAAAAGCTAAATTTTGCAATCAAACTCCGCTGGACGATGTTAGGCTCTGCCTAAGGTAAATTCACTGCTCTGAATGCAATGGTGCCATCGTATTTTTGATCCAGTCACTAATTTAAAAGTTTTTCCACTTTTACAGGAAAATTGCTCATATGTGCTGTTTAAAATTTAAATATATTTCAAACATTTTTTCTGGGCACTCTAGGCCTTAGAATCACACATCATTGAATGGTCTGGTCTTGAAATAATTCAATATAATATTCAAAAGTAATACAAGGAAAATACGAGACATTACATTCTCCCCACTTTAGGGATTTATGTCCTGGAAATGAAAAACAAAGCTACTCAAAAAGATGTGGGTACTGGGAATGGATATAAGCCTCCAACTCCCACGTGCTCTCCTAAAGATTCTTGTGTTTCCACCGAACACGCACCAAGGGAATCAATCACACGTGAAGGATCCACTCCTTCCAATACTCTATCTCCACTGGGTACTTAGAAAATGTTTCTCCATCCTTGATGTCCAGCTCTCCCCAGTTGATGACATGCGATGGGTCATGCACGTACCTCCTCATTTGTGACATGTGGAAGACATCATGCACCTGGTGAAAATACAATGGTAGAGCTAGGAGGTATGCCACCTTTCCAAATATGCACAGTATCTGGAAAGGTCTGTTGAACCTTGGAGATATCTTGCCACCTCGGCCAAATCTCTGTAACCCTCTTCGAGGTGAGACTTGAAAGAAGACATGGTCTCCATCCTCAAACTCCAGAGGTCTTTATTGTTTGTCAGTATAAGAATTATACCAGATTTTTGCAGTCTTCATCTACTCCTGGATGATTTGCACCTTCTTGGTGGTAGCTCACACTAAATCTCGACTCATGAATGCTGACTCTCTGGGGTCAGACCTGCAAAGCGGTGACCGGCATGGTCTCCCTTATAAAGCCTCAAACAGTTCAATACCAATAGTGGAGTGGTATCTATTATTATATGAAAACTCAAAAAGTGTTAGGTAGTCCTCCCAACTGCTACCAAAGTCCAAGATATAGACCTGCAACATATCCTCCAGAACCTGAATGGTTCTCTCTGTCTCACCATCGGTCTGGGGATGGAACGACGTGTTTAACCGTAGTTGAGTCCAAAAGCCTCATGCAATCCCTTCCACAACAGGGATGTGAAGCAGGCGCCTTTATCCAAGAATATTATCGAAGGGACGCCATGAAGATGAACTATCTCCTCCACGTAGTGGCGCCCCAATCTCTCTAATGGAAATATGCTCTTACATAGCTACAAAGTGTGCCGACTTTGTGAGTCGGTCAACGAGCACCCAGATTGAATTGTGCCCCTTGGGAATTTGTGGTAAGCACATCACAAAGTCAATCAATATTACATCCCACTTCCACTCTATAACTTCTAGGGGTGATCTAATCCTGTTGGAACATGGTGCTCAGCTTTCACTTGCTGGCATGTAAGGCATTGAGAAATGAACTCTCCTACTTACTTCTTCATGCCTGACCACCAGAACTGTCGTCGGATATCCTAGTACATCCTCAACACACTAGGATGTACCTCAAAGGGGGTTGTATGACACTCTGTTAGTAACTCCTCCCGCAATTCCACTGGTACAACAGTGCATCCTCTAAAAATAAGTATGTGCTCCCCGCCTTGTGAATATCCATCAGGAGCATGTCCTGTGGATAATTGATCCTGTAAATCCTCACAGTCTACATCCCAAAGTTGTGCCTCCCTAACTTGTTGTAATAGTGGAGGGGTGAAAACCATCGACGATAGGAATGTTTCATCCTCTCTGTCCACGAAGGATAACTGCAATGTGGCTAACTACTATGTCGCCACACTCAACAGCTGCGAGCTCATCCTTCTTCTAAGAGAATCTGACACCTTGTTCACCTTCCTAGGATTATATATGATCTCAAAATCATAGTCTTGGAGGAACTCTAGGTAATTCCTTTATCTTATATTTAGATCCTTCTGCGAGAAGATGTACTTGAGGCTCTTGTGGTCAGAGTTGACATTAAACAGCTCGACCATGCGGTAATGTCGCCACAACATCAACACAAATACTACCAATGCCAACTCGAGATCATGGGACACATTGTTCTTCTCATATGGCCTAAGCTAGAAAAAACCATAAGAAAACACATTCTGTCTCTGCATCAAGATATAGCCAAGCCTGGTCCCCGATGCGTCACAGAAAATAGTGTACTTGACACCCTCCTCTAGTAATCTCAAGATCAAGGTACTCATCAAACTCTACCTTAATCGCTCAAAATCCTTATGTAACTTCTCTGTACACATGAAGGGTTTCCCCCTTCCGTGTCAAGGCTATCATCAGTGTTGATATTCAAGAGAAATCAAGAATGAATCTACAGTAATATCCTACCAACCCAATGAAGCTTTGCACCTCCGTCACGCTCTGAGGTGGATCCCATGCTAACACTTCCTCCACCTTGGCTGAGTCTACAACTACTCTATCTACTAAAATGACATGTCCTATAAAGTGGAACTCCTGAATCCAGAACTGACACATTGAGAGATTCCCATAAAGTTGGTGCTCTCATAGTACATACAGAACCATCCGCAGGTGTCTCACGTGCTTCTCCTCTGACGCCGAGTAAAAAAGGATGATGTTAATGAAGACCACTACGAACCAGTATTAGTATGGCTAGATGATCTTGTTCATCTGTCCCATAAAAATTTCGGGGGTGTTTGTCATGCCAAATGGCATCCCCAAGTTCTCATAGTGACCGTAGTGGCATCTGAAATCCATCTTCGGTGTATTGTTGTCCCATACTTGTAACTAGTGG
The DNA here is from genome assembly GCA_963277665.1 of Viscum album. Taxonomy (NCBI): domain Eukaryota; kingdom Viridiplantae; phylum Streptophyta; class Magnoliopsida; order Santalales; family Viscaceae; genus Viscum; species Viscum album. Next base: position 279,230,637 of record OY728165.1, on the reverse strand, counting down.
TAACCTGACCAAAGTTCAAGCTTAAAAAACCACTGTACCCCTCTCAGATAGTCAAAGAGGTCTTTGATCCTTGGTAGTGGATACTTGTTTTTCACCGTCACCTAGTTCAGGAACTAGTAATCCATGCATAACCTCAAAATCTCATCTTCCTTCTTGGAAAACAGGACTAGGGCCTCCCAGGGTAAAACTGTGGGTCTTACAAAACCATTTCTCTACAAATCCTCCAACTACACCCTCATCTCGTTATGCTCTTCAGGAGCCATCTGATATGCTGGTGAGAAAATCGGTGTCGTCCTAGGGTGTAAGTCGATGAAGAATTCGATTTCTCAGTGGGGAAGTAGTCTAGGAACATCTCCAGGAAATACATCCTCACACTCTGCCACTACTATTGAGAATTGAAACCTCAAAAAATCTACTACTATGAGGGTAAGGCTAGCAAACTCATGAATGATTGGATGCACCCTCCTATGCATGATACCATTCAGTGCTGTATGGATATCCTTTTCTTCGACAAAATAAAACATCATCCCATTACTGCAGACACACTACCCCCTTCTCCTAATGCAGTCAGTCTAGGCGTGGTCCGAGGATAACCAATCCATACCGAGAATGATGTTGTAAGGTCTCGACGCTACCACTAAGAGGATCCAACCAAAACTCTCCCCTCTAAGGGTAAGATCACACTATTTTCAATGGTCCATGATCATCCAGTCTCATCCCATTGGTGTCTCCAAGTGTAAGGATCGAGTCAAAGGCTCCACCAGAATCTCAAGGTTTCACACAAGACATGTGGTGATGAAGGAATGACTAGAACCTGTGTCTATAAGTGTAGAAGCTAAGGTAGAGAAGACATAGATCATACCTCAGATCATCCCTGGAGTCCTTGGGTCATATGACTCGACAACATGTAGCTATCCCCTCCCTTGTCCCCCAGCCCCCTCAGCTTGGTGCAGACCGCCTGGGGGTGGTGGTGGAAGTAGATCAAAGAGTTTTCCACAATATGTATCTCTCCCAACACCTCTACCATGTCCACTACCTAGAAGGTCTTTATACTCTACTCTCTCCCTCTACCTCGGTGGTCTATTCACCGTTTCCCTATCAGCAGCTCGACGGGTCGGACAATCTCTAGCGAGATGTCCCCTACCATCGCACGAGTAGCATCACCTCTCCCTAGGCTGACTGGTTCCATCCTGAGAGCCCTAGACTGCTAATCCCCTATCATGGGTCCTCCTATGATGTCTCCCACATCTTGATCCCTTTTCCTGACCTCGTCTCCCAACTACCGTGGTCTCTGCACCTCCCTGCCAGCTGTTGAATGTCATTGGCTGTCTCTACTTTACCAAGAAGATCTCAATCACCAAGGCCAGCTCGAGTAATCCAGAATATGTCGAAATTCATAGAGGTACGACACTAGATCGGATGTACCTTTGTATAACTCACTAGAAGGTCAGAGATCTGAAGTATTTATCCCAGACCAGATCCATCGAGTACCTAGAGAGGTTGGTGAACCTCGATGAATAGTTAGCCACCGTAAAACTACCCTGATAGAGCTGAAGATGCTCCTGGATACACACTAATCTTAGCGTAATCGGTGAGAACTCATCCCTAAAGAGTCTCTCAAACTCCGTCCATGAAAGAGTCTCTTATTTGTGAGTCTTTGGAGTCAGACTCCACCATCGTCCCGCTGAACCTTGAAGATGGCTCACTCCTATGATCACCATCTAGTCTGCCAGTGTCCTCATGAGATGGAAAACTCTACTCACCACCTCAATCCAATCCTTAGTTTCCTGAGGGTCATGGTCACCTGAGAACCTGAGGGGTCTCTATCTCTGGAACTCATGGAGTGTGCTCAGCCTGCGCCCCTCATCGTTCGGTATTGTAGGTACCACATGCTTCTACATTGGTGGTGGTATAAAAGGTGCACCACCTAGAGGGAACACATGGGGATTTGGTCCCTGTATCAAAGCCTCGTCACTGAGGGGGTTATCCTCATGATCACGCTGCTGAATCCTAGCGGGTATACTTCATAGAGGCATCCTATAAGGTAACAAGATGTACCGTGGTTAACGAGTATATCTGGATAGCTAACAGAAAGGAAATTGAAAACAAAACTCATTCCTATTTGATGCATGTACCATTATTTTACTTCCCATCAACTAGTGTTTTCTATACTAAGTAAAAAAGAAGTTTGTCAGAGTCCTGGTGAATGGATACGTCGGCTTCCCGCACCAACACTGGAGTCTCTGGCCAGAAATCCGAGCTCGAAACACTTAACATTGTTGCCCCAAACAAATCTCACAGACTCTTGGTAAAAGTAGACCTGACCACCTCTGATACCACTCTATCATGACCCATCCCAGTGGGGCCCATGTTGTAACACCCCAAGCCCACCTCCAATAGGCTAGGGGATGGTGACTAGTATCGAGTAGGAATATTACTAACATCAGAGGCATTTCCAACGTACCTGTAGACATGCACATATATCCAAGCCCACTAATGATGAAATGTATAAAAAGCACTAAGGAACAAAATACATGCATACAGCTAAATGCAACCAACAGAGTACAATGGGAAGTAATGTACTCAAAGTAAACTGGGCCAGAAAACAGGCCCACCAAAAACAAGAGTCTGAAAACTACAAAGTCCTACCTGTAAACACAAATAGGTAATGAGACTGCTACACATTTCCATAAGAACACCTCAGCCTATAGGGAACTCAGAAAGCTTGGCCTTTTCATAGTCCTCTCTGGACTCTGTCAAGAGGATGCTTGTCTGTACAAGAAATGACACATGCGGGAAAAGCCCGTGCAGGGGTGAGTATAACAATACTCACTAAAGGATCCCAAAAACCCCAAATTAATACAAAAAGGAAAGGTAAAATTATCTCTACATAGTATATTTCTACTGAACATATAATAGGTGAACACAAACCATGTATACTCAAAACCCAAACCCATAGACTAGAGAAAAGTTACACAACTGTATTCCCCCTTTAGGGATTCAGGTGGAAAATTCCACATGGCACTCATCCGAGAGAAATCACTCCACGAGCCTGATAGCTCTAATGACATTTTTCAGAAAATTACTTCCCACCGGGAAAAGTCATGAGAGATAGATACACTCATTCTAGGAGAACATAGTCCTAGGTAGGAAAATATCTCAATACACAGATGAGGATCACTGTCAGGTGCTTGGAGGATACCACGACTCATCTTGATTCACCTACTAAGTAGATGATCAATGCCCTGTGGGGATAGTCATGTCGATACCTAACTCTTCCTAGGGTCATGAATGGATAGATAACTCACTCGGGGCCTCTCAGAGGGACACCTGACTCTATCATGGAAAGTCTTATTGAAGGGATCAGACTCCGGAAAAAGGAAATGATACTTGACCTTAAAAGGAATGAGAAAAAGGGGCACTAACCCAATCAAAACATGTCCATGATATGCTGGACAAGAATACCAATCCATTTCTTGAAAAGTACATGGCTCGTAGAAGGGTCACACGCCGTGTCCTCTGACCCTGGGTACTTCCCGTGTATAATTTCTAGTGTCACTAGGATTTTCATGTAGAAAATTTAGTACAAGATGTGTAGTACAGATCACACACCGTGTTCGAGTAACTGGGGTCAGCTCCATGTACGCGGTCATGTGCCTCTACACGGCGTTATCTTGTGTTCACCATCCCGTGTAACTGATACATGGGGTAACCCGTGCTACCAGCTTGGTCTAGCCGTGCGGTGGACTACATGGCTATGTACTCCACCTATGTCCGTGTATCATCAGGGATACACACCGAGCCCATGTAAGGACTCACATGCTGTATTATTCAAAGAACACACTGTGTCATTGCGTCGTGCATCGCGAAACCCTAGCCATCATTGATCTGGTCCCACACAGCGTGTTCTTCTAAATAAACACCGTGTTCCTTGAAAATTTCCAGAAATGACGCTCGTCACCTCCATGCCCTACATTCTCCTCTAATCTTTGATCCATCCACCTGATCACCTAATAAATCTAGGGTTTAGGTCACCCTGACCTTACAGAGCCGAATTTGTCGGTTTCAGGCCTCTGATCATCCCCAAAAATGCGTTCTGATTCTCCTGCGTGAAGAATGCATGAAGAATGAAAACTCCCAAACCATGTTGATTCATCTTCCACTATCACCATAGCACCTCCTCTAGGTTATAATAATGTCAGATCTCCAATTTGGGATCGTTGCGTTGCCGAAAGGGTGTGCAACGATCCATTGTCCGTTGTCCTGCGAAGAACGCGAATAACACAAGTAAAAAGGGGGAAGAAATACAAAAGCAAATAGAGGAATGAACCTCCAACATCATTCGTCACAGTGTTGATCCATTCCCGTTAGTAGGATCAAATAGAGGAGAAAAATAATCTATCATGGATTAATTCCCTGAGATCTACCCAATAAAAACCCTCCCGTAAGAACGTACGATCCACAGATCAACTTGTTTTTGGGTTGATCTGCATTCGATGTTTAATCAATGAACATGGAAGAATTAAATAAAAATAAAAACCCCTACCTTGGTCATCGAAAAATAGAGATATCGTTCATCGGTCAAGATTCAATCTCAATGCGCAATGATCCACACGTCGTTGTTCATTGGCGTTTGTCAAAAATCCTCCAAGGTTGGCTCCTCTCCAAAGCTCTAGAGGATTCTAGAGCAAAACATTAGGGCTTTGAGTCTAACTATGTGCTCTTTCTCATTTAAATAAAATAAGTGTTGTTTTTTTATGGTAACATTATAAAATAAAATAATTTATTTATTTATTTATTTTCATTAAGACTTCAAAAAACTAACTTTTGCAGCCGACCCATACTAGTCGATGTTAGGCCCTACCTGAGGTAAAATCAATTCTTTGAATGCAATAATGCCCTCATATTTCTAATCCAAGAACCCATTTAAATGTTATTCCAATTTTATATGAAAACTCCTCTTCTTCACTATTTAAAATTTTAATTTATTTCAAACATGTATTCAGGCCACTCCAGGCCTCAGAATCGCACGTCGTTGAATGGTATTGTCTCAAAATAATTCAATATAATATTCAAAAATAATAAATGGAAAATTTGAGACATTGCAGTCAACTCATGATTACGACTTATGTTGTGATTTCTCTTCTAGTAATGTTCTCAATCAGGTGCATTCATGTATCATGGTGGATTGGTTAGCATAATAAAACTTAGTATATGATTTTTTATGTTTTATTTTGAATTTATTATTATCATGGAATAAACTTGTTATACTTGCGCACACATGTTAAGGATGTATTTTTGGTTTCCTACCGGTATTTATTACTCACACCCTATATGGAAATCTCTATACATGTGGATGCTTCAGGATTTTGATCCAGGTAATGGAAAGGGTCCTATGGTAGATAATTGAGATATAGAGAATGAAGTTGATAGCGGTATCAAGACAGACTATGGTGCATTCCATAGTCATTATTTATTTATTATATTACTCCTTATATACTCTAGTTTGTATTTCCACATTGGGATCCTCTATTATTTAGATATATGAAATGGGTGACATTTATTATTACATAATTTCTATTTTATCTTCCACATGATACTCTGAGTTATTATGTTTTTTTTATATGTTTATCATGTATGTTTATAATTACTGATTTTATAGTTTCCCTGCTATATTATAAGAACCTCACCCCTAACTGAAAGCCTCATGTGCATGGGGAGGACCACATGAGGTCATCTTTCATGCCATCACGGACCGGGTGATCTGGGTAAGGGCATTAGAAAATAATATTATAGGCAGTTTCCTTTATGTTATTCTTGGTTATTTTGGGAAATGGTAGAAAAGAGAATGGTTGTGTGAAACTTGGGTTGGGGTTTTTCCATGTGCCTAGCCCAATCATGTGTAATGGAATGAAAAGTTATCATTTATGGGAAAATAATTATATTTTTATGGGATTATGGCGAGTTCATGTATTATGAGTAGGAACGTCAGATCACATGTCATATATATACTTTTTGTGTGTTTCATAGTAGTTAGTTAATTTAATGCCTTGATTTGTTCTACCTATTCCTGATAGAATTATATTCCTTTTTGTGTGATATATATTTGATCTCTACTTTTATGAAATATCTATACTAGCATTAATTATTTGAACATGAGAATGATATTATGTTTTGAATATATATGATTGTGACTAATGTTCAAATATGGAGGACTGGGATTAAGAATTGAGTAGAACAAGGAGGGTTATACCTTGTGTGTGGGTATCTACTAGGATATTTATTTTTATAGAAAATATATAAAGTGTAACTTATAACTTCTTAAGTTTTTTTTATAAGAAAGTTGTTGTGGGATCTCAAAATGTTCATTTGTAATTTGATAAAAAACCATCCTTAAAGATGTCAAAAATTTCCTACTAGGGAGAATACACAAGTTCCACCATAATACATACAAGAAGATTAATCAGAGAATACTACCACACCTGCTTTAGTGGTTAAGATATTTGATCAATGAAAGTCAAAATTCTTTTTTAATTGTAAATACCCATGGGGGAGAAGTACAAAACACCATTGTTGACTACGATCATGAATTCAAGCTCTAGAATCCACTAATCTTTCATGGAACTACAGGACCATAGGATTTTGAGGACTAGATAAATATAATTGTGGGTATATTCCACTTGTTAAAGACTCTAATGGATTGAAGAGTCAAGATAGCAGTGTTCATGCTTCAAGGACCTGCCGGGAGGTGGTGGGGTCGCATGGGACAAGCAGGCAGATGTTGGGGATTTTTTTAGGAGGACTTCAAGAAACTGTACTTTAAGGAATTTTTTCCTGATATCTTAATGATATATCATTACTAATAATTCATGTATATGTATCAAGGATCCATGTCATTAACTTTATACTCAACTCTTATCACTAAACTACTTCATTTTTTGTACCCTATTGTCTAGAAATGAGGAATTGAATTACAGGAATTTTGAGATAGGTCTTCAACCTGATATCATAAAAAAGTTTAGGATATTTAATATATTTAAATACTAATAAATTATATGTAAGTTAATGACTATTTAGAAGGTTTTTAAGGATGATTGATTAGTTGGTATTCATCATGTCTTATGTACTTAGATGAGTATACAACTTAATACTGCAATGGGTGTCTCTTCTGGTAGTAGGAATTGGATGACAAAAGACATGAAGAGGGTTAGTGGAAATTAGGTTGAGAAGAGTATGGATTATTCAAACACCTCATAAGGAATTCTACAGTGGTTTAACTTTGGTAAAGTATAAAATTATCAAAGTTTCAACCCAAAAACTCAGAGAAAGTGCCAATACTGTTGTAATATGGGGAATCTTAAGAATCATTACTCCATATATTTGTGGATAGTTTTCCACATGGGTGAAGGATGGTATCAAACTATAAAATAGGTATCTGGACAGGGTCCTCAGTGGGAGTTATATACTACTATGACTATATTAACTCCAAATATTCATGCACCTCAGATTTAGGGATATGGAGCTGAGGTAGGTTGAGTGTATGTGATGGACAAGGTTTCAGATGACTGTGGTGATGCACTAATGACTATACTCTATACATTATTGATTACCAATTCTATTTTGATCATTATTTTCAATAATATTGATTTCCATTATTTTATATATTCTCAATTTCTTTCTAGTCTCAACTTACCAATTAACATGTCAACATGGTTTTATTCTGTCAACACACCCTTGGGAAAGAAAGTAGATCATCTCCAAAGATGTATAGAGTGTCCTTTAGTTATATAAATATATATAAATTAATGGTATTTCATGATACGTGAGATGATTCACTTTGATTTGATCCTTGTAATAGACTGAATGACCATATTTCATACTCACATCGACTGTTATCCTTTATTTCACCTAAGTTGGATAATTTCTAAATGATCGAGGAGTGGAACGTTGAATCCAATAAAGTGATACAAGATTTGAGCCATATTATAGCCAATTACTCTTAAGTATTAGTATTATAACTAACAGTGAAATAATATTTTTAGATCTATTATTTTCCTTCATTTTTCAATCTATACTAGTATGTCTTTCTAGATTACTTCTTGGGTATTCCTCCGGAATAAGGAGAATAGTTCGAGATAGAACTTGTACCAAGAGAATATCCCATTTCAATTCCTTTTTATCATATGGAACCAATCAATTATTTCCAGATTTGATCAATATGAGATCCACCATATCTTAGGTAGTAGGTTTAGCTCTCACAACAGAACCAGATATTAGGACATCTTCTTCTCATCTTGTTGTTAATATCTACTAGGATGTATATCTATATGACTTCTTAGGTCTTCTATAAGGCCCCATCCTTAAAACTTACTTAATATTGAGTTATTACAAGATTACACATTGAGGATCTTTTCGGGTTTAGAGTTTTAGAGAATTAGATCACAAAACTTGCATTACATTCCACATATAAACAAAGTGGTTACATAAAGATAGTATTCTTCATTACCATCAATGGAAAAATATTTAAAATAAACATGGAATCTTTCTTGAAACTTCCTTGACACTATCATCATATCATGTACCTTTCCCTTGACCTGTGAAAAACATTTCAACAAAACTTGGGATGAGCATAAAAAGCTCAGTAAGGGATATAAAAATATGGAAAGGAAACATGGGTACATATATACATAAGGATGAGATCATACATTACCCATAAAACATAAGCACTTTAACATACCTCATCAAATCATGATTAAATCATAGAAATCATAAGACATAAAGGTAACTTGAGGCATTCATAACATTCTTACGTAGGGAGTAACCCTCTTGGTTACGTTTGGAATACCCATCGCAGTTTATTCCCTAAATCTCTTCGGAAGAACCTTAACATTTCACTCCTTCACGTTACCCAATGCATTGGAGATCAATATCGGGCTCACCCGCCATTAGTTTATCACGGAACCACCCGTTTTCATAATAATGCCCAAGAACCTCAACATAATCATATCACATAAAACATGCATAAAGGAAACATAACATTCCCACCTTTCAATCACAAGATATCAATACAAAACATTGATATAAAAACATTATGAAAACCATTTTCGATACCAAAATAAAAGAAAAGTAAAACATGGTATTTATTTTTCTTTTAAAAAGAAGGTATGGCTTGTAGAGGAAGCCGAAACTCAAATAATGGTCACGGTGGCGGAGAAGTCGTTGTCGCCGCATACGTACGACAAAAACATTCCCTTTTGTCGTTTAGTAAATGATTCGTATAAAAAGATTCCTTTTGAATAAACGTAAAATCCAAAGGGGTTTATACACCATATAAAAGAAGGTTCTGTATAAAACAAAATATGCCTCAATGAAAGGAAATTGAGACGAAGTCCCATACCTCGTATCCGACTTAACCCGACCGTTCTTTAATCTCATGAATAATAAACTTGAGTTAATATCTACTTGCTTAAGAACCTTTTTCAAGTTCATTATTCCTTTTATACCATGTTATGAGGATAATGTAATCATTTAAGTTAATAATGTTCATTTTGCCGGTATTTGGTTCTTAAGTCAAAAATAGACTTCTTACACTTACATGTTGTTAATTAGGTCAAAGGTTCGTTATATCCAGAATTATATTAATGATTTGGATAACATATATATCATATATATTCATCATATACATGTATTTATAATATTACATCACATTTAGAGGTAAGAAATGAAATGCACCGTTCATGGAGACGGTAAGCCGTACGTACGCATGAACGCTTCTTCCATTTCTATTTCGTATTTTCTGGAATGGAATCATAATGATATAAGTGTATATTATAATTCAAGTATAATAACATATATAATATCATTAACTTTATCCTTTACACATCCCACATATGGTATTAACAAATCAAATCACTTTCAGGGGGCGGTAGTCCGCACTTCCTAAAATGAAGATATCGTGTTTACCCATAATGGAAACAATAATGGTATGCCATAAATGAAAAATACAGAAGATTAAAAATAGAATAAACATATTATATATCATATATAAAAATATTGACATCATAATGGCCACCTTTGAAGGTGTTAAATGAGTATTGAACAATCATCGTTTCGGGAGGCAGAATTTCGCCATCCATTGAAACTGTATGTTCTTTAACCATTTTATGTATTTGTGTGAGAGTGTAGCTCGAATAAATCTTATAAAAACATCCTAGTATATTGAAGATACTGTTTTTGTTACAAAATAAGTAAATAAAAAGAGTTTATGGGGTTGTAGAAGCAAAATAATAAAAATGAACATGAGAGAATAAATTACCTTTAAAAGTGTAACTCCTTTTTATTTGAGCCTAAAGGCTTCCATTGAAATGATTATTCCCAAATGGAATCCTCTAGGATGAGGAGAGAGATGTAGAGAGAGTAAATGGTCATGGGATGGCCGAGCCAAAGGCTTGAGGAGTGTGTGAAATGAGGTAGAGGTGGGGGCCTTTTATAAGAGGAGAGGAGGGGCACTTTTGGAAATCATGATACTATTATTTTATTTTCAAAAGTGTTTCGAATTTATAAGGTCCCACATTGATATATTTCTAAGATAAGATGATAAGGCTTCGAAATATTCCCATCCAATAGTTTTTGGACAAGTTTAGGTCTTAGATTTTATATTATCGTTTAATTTTATTTAAACTGTTCATTAATGAGGTCATCGTTGCATCATCATGATGTCATAATTAAATTAATTTATTTAATGTCTAAAAATTATATAAAAAATATCCTGATGTAGGAAATATTTTCAACTTTCCAAAGAGTATTTATAGACAAATAAATGATTAGTATAACCCCATCTAAAAATTGTTTTAGTAAAACAATTTATGTTAGTTTCATTTTCACCTTTATTTTAAAAAAACGCATTAAAGTCATTATCTCACCCAAGAGGCTCCATAGGGTCCCCTAAATCGACCCATGGGTTGTCTTGGTCGGCCATGACTCATCCAATAGGGGTAGGACAAGTTTCATGGTGTTTTCACATTTTTATAATATCATTTTTACCTTAAATTACACTAATTACCTCTAATCGCGATTAATGAAAAAAAGTTACTATTCACCAAAAAATAATTTTCATCCCATTGAACCACATTTTACATACTAATGATAACCATGTATGTCGGATTTTTGAAATTCAATACACATTATTGGTAAACATTCATTTAACTGAAAAATCAGTTTGCTTGATTACCACTTAGTGGTTTCACTATTCATCAATAATTGATGTTTTTCAGAAAATTATCAAAAATTCAACCTAAGCTATATTTGATATTCCGAATTCAAAAATGAAGTCTATTTTACAAAATTCAAAACATATATGTCACATTAATTAATTTAATAATTAATTCCCGCTGTCAGAGCAAATAGCGTGTTTTTTTAAAATAATAAGTATCAAAAGATTGACACCAGTTTAAGTCTAATTTCAAAGTGAAATTGATTCCAATGACCACCATTGTATTAAATGGTAAAAATATATTCATATTACACATTAAGACCAATTAAAAAGATAATATAATCATATAAATAAATTAGATTAAGAAGCAGGTTTGATGTAAAATGCAATATTTTTCACTATTCATTAAAAAATGAACATTGTCAGAAAAATACCAAAAATTCACACAAAGTAAATTTTGATGTCCCAATAAAAAAGAATAAGTTTATTTTGACAAAAAAATAGCTTATAAGATTGACAAAAGATGGATTCAAAAATGGTTTTCCATCAAAAGGCACTAAAACAATCTTTTAAAAATATTAGTGTATTCCATGCTTAAGATTGGATTTATTTTCATTTTAAGCCTCTAAAACACTATCTAATTCATTAATAGGCATATATAAAAATATCTATTATTCATTACTTACTTGGGATGTTACATCCTTCCCCCCTTTAGAAAATTGCGTCCCCGCAATTTATTTACTTATCAAATAAATGGGGGTACTTATCCCTCATTGCATTTTCAGATTCCCATGTTGCCTCTTCCATCATGTGGTTTTTCCACAAAACCTTTACCTGCTTAATCACTTTATTCCTTAACACTTGCTCCCTGTGGTCAAGAATATGGAACGGTTGTTCTTCATAAGATAGGTTCTCTTCCATTTGAACTACCTCTAGACTCAAAACATGAGATGTATCTGGCATATACTTTCTCAACATCGAAACGTGATAAACATTGTATACCTGAGATAAACTCGGAGGTAAAGCCACCCGGTATTGCAACTGATCCAACTCTCTCCAGAATTTCATATGGTCCAATGAACCTTGGACTCAACTTTCCTTTCTTACCAAATCGCATCACAGTTTTCCATGGTGATACTTTGAGAAAAACATGATCACCTAACTCGAAAGATAGATCCTTCCTCCGGTTATCCGCATAACTCTTCTGCCTGCTCTGAGTTATTCTCATGTGCTTCTGAATCAGCTGAACTTTTTCTGCCATCTCTTCTACCAATTCTGGTCCCATCAACTTCCTTTCACCTAATTCATCCCAGAAAGCTAGAGTTCGACACCGCTTCCCATATAATGCCGGAAATGGTGCCATCTGTATACTGAAATGAAAACTGTTATTATATGAAAATTCAACCAAAGAAAGATGTTGGTCCCAACTTCCCTGATAATCCATAGAACAAGCTCGTAGCATATCCTCCAATGTATGAATTGTTCGTTCTGACTGCTCATCTGATTGAGGATGAAAAGCTGTGCTAAAATTTAATTCAGTACCCAACGACTTCTGAAGGCCTTTCCAAAATTTAGAAGTGAACCTGGGATCACGATCAGATACAATGGAGAGAGGAACTCCATGTAACCTGACTATCTCTTTAAGACAAAAATGAGAAAGTTGATCTAGGGAAAAATTATCTCGTATAGCAAGGAAATGAGCATATTTTGTCAAGCAATCAACAATAACCCGGATTGCATTATTACCTCGAGATGTCTTATGTAATCCCACAACAAAGTCCATGGATATATTCTCCCATTTCCACTCTGGCACTGGTAAAGGATGAAGCATCCCTTTCGGTAACTGCCTCTCTGCTTTAACCTGTTGACAGGTCAAACACTTCACAGTAAAATCAGCAATATCTCTTTTCATTCCATCCCAGCAGTAATACTCCCGCAGATCTCTGTACATCTTAGTACTGCCAGGATGAAATGAAAACGGAGAACTATGAGCTTCACATAACAACTCTCTCTTAAACTGTGAATCACAAGGCACACACAATCTCTTCCCAAATCTCAAAACGCAATCATTATCAATGTTGAATTCAGGCATCTTACCTTTCTGAACCAGCTTTACCTTTTTCTGCAACTCACTGTCTTGCTTCTGTGCTTGCTTCATTCTGTCTGATAGAGATGATCTCACTAATGCCTGAAACAAAACAGAATAACTTCCTACACCAACAACCTCTATGCCAATGTTCATCAAATCCTTAACCAGAGGATCACGTTCCAAATGCAACATTTCTAATGAAGCATTAATTTTTCGACTCAAAGCATCAACCACTTTATTTGCTTTTCCCGGATGGTAATGAATTGTACAATCATAATCCTTGATTAATTCTAGACATCTCCTCTGTCTCATGTTTAACTCTTTCTGAGTGAATATATACATTAAACATTTGTGATCAGTATATATTTCACACTTTAATCCATACAAATGATGCCTCCAAATTTTTAAAGCAAAAACAACAGCACCTAATTCCAAATCATGTGTAGGGTAATTTACCTCATGAGTTTTCAACTGTCGTGAAGCATAAGTAATTACCTGATCATTCTGCATTAGGACGCAACCAAGTCATTTCAATGAAGCATCACTATAGATAACAAACTCACCATTCATGGAAGGTAGTGCCAAAACTGGAGCATTCACCAATCTTTTTTTCAATTCCTGAAAACAATCATCATATTCTTTTGTCTAGATAAACATAACACCCTTCCGAGTTAGCTTAGTCATTAGACTAGAGAACCGTGAAAAATTTCTAACAAACCTTTGGTAATATCCTGCCAAACCATGGAAGCTATGAATCTCCGTTACATTTGTGGGTCTTGTCCAGTCTTCCACAACTTTTGTTTTTCCAGGATCAACAGTTATCCCATCTTTAGAAACAATGTGACCAAGGAAGGAAATTTGTTGCAACCAAAACTCACACTTGCTGAATTTCCCATACAATTTCTTTTATTTTAAGGTTTGCATGATAACCCTTAAATTTCTTTCATGCTCCTCTTTACTTTTTGAAAACACCAAAATATTATCAAAGGAAACCACCACAAACTTATCCAAGAACTAATTGAAAATTCTATTCATTATGTCCATGAATACAATAGGTGCATTGGTTAGCCCAAAAGGCATTACTAAAAATTCATAATGGCCATATCTCGTACGGAACACGGTCTTCAGAATATCTGCTTCCTTTACCTTTAGCTGATGGTACCCTGATCTCAAGTCAATCATTGAAAAATATTGAGCTCCCTGAAGCTGATACAACTTCATTTGGTGGCCTAACATCTGCTGAAGTAGTTTCAAAGGATTTCACCACCCCTTCTGCTTGTAGTCTAACTTCTTCCCATCACTCAAGCTCTTTGTCGAACACTCATTTGCATAGTGACCCATCTCATTGAACTTATAACATTTCACTAACTGTAAATCAAATTTGGTCTTACCTTCACCATGATCCTTTTCAGTGCAATCACGAGCCTTATGTCCCATCTTACCACATTGGTAGCACTTTCCAAAATTCAGAAGACATTCCCCAACATGCCTTTTTCCACATTTATCACAAACTGGAAACTTAGTTTTCTTACCATCAGACTTTTTTGAAGAATTCTTACCTTTCTCCTACAACCTCGGTCTCTTCTTCTGTTGGTTGTTATAGAACACTTGATCATCGGCAAACTCCATTTCCACCTTCTCAGCACATCGAACAATATTTTCATAACTTTTAAACTCACGAGAAGCTAATGCCCTTCGATATTTTGGCTTTAATCCTGAGTAAAAACGATTGATTTTACTATCAAGGTCTCAGATAAAATTTATAGCATACCTTGCCAATCGAGTGAACCTTTCTTCATAGGTAGCCACTGAGTCTTCCTCTTGCCTCAATTCCAAGAATTGATTTTCCATCCTAAGTCGAACAGCCTTAGGAAAATACTTCTCAAGAAACATACCTTTGAATTCGTTCCAGTCGAGAGCATCAATCTCATCAGCGTCCCTGATATTTTTAACCATCGACCACCACTGATCTGCCTCACCCTCCAAACAGTAAATAGCAAGACTAACCTTTTGATTGTCTGAACACCCCATGACATTGAAAATCTTCTCCAGTGATTTAATCGACCCTTTAGCTAGCACAGGGTCAGATGATCCTCTAAATTATGGGGGATGTTGCCTCATGAAATGTTCAACCACTGACATGTTCCTCTGTGGTTGATCTGGATGATCTCGTGCATGGATACCACCACCATTTATCACTTGAGTCAACTGCACTATTACTGCAAAAAACTATTGAGTACCAATTCCGACCATCTCAGGATGCTGATTTGGAAGGTTATTTCCTTCTGTATGCCTTCCTAGCACTGCTTCCCTGTTTCCTCTCCGGAAAACCATTCTGAACAAACATGTCTTAGATGAAGCACCATGGTAATCGTCAAATGCTATATCATTTCAAAAAAAAAAATTTGGATAATCATTTAATATAATTCTAACTCCTAACGTTATCTAAACTGACCTCTGATACCAACTATAAGGCCCCAGCCTTAAACCTTACTTAATCTTGAGTTATTAAATGAATACACATTGAGGATCTTTTCGGGTTTAGAGTTTTAGAGAATTAGGTCATAAAACTTTCATTACATTCCACATATAAACAAAGTGGTTACATAAAGATAGTATTCTTCATTCCCATCAATGGAAACATATTTAAAATAAACATGGAATCTTTCTTGACACTTCCTTGACACTATCATCATATCATGTACCTTTCCCTTGACCTGTGAAAAACATTTCAAAAAAACTTGGGATGAAAATAAAAATCTCAGTAAGGGATATAAAAATATGGAAAGGAAACATGGGTACATATATACAAAAGGATGAGATCATACTTTACCCATAAAACATAAGCACTTTAGCATACCTCGTCAAATCATGAATAAATCGTAGAAATTATAAGACATAAAGGTAACTTGAGGCATTCATAACATTCTTACGTAGGGAGTAACCCTCTTGGTTACGTTTGGAATACCCATCACAGTATATTCCCTAAATCTCTTCGGAGAAACCTTAACATTTCACTCCTTCGCATCACCAAATGCATTGGAGAGATATATCGGGCTCACCCGCCCTTAGTTTATCACGAAACCACCCGTTTTCATTATAATGCCCATGAACCTCAACATAATCATATCACATAAAAAATGAATAAAGGAAACATAACATTCCCACCTTTCAATCCCAAGATATCAATACAACACATTGATATAAAAACATTATGAAAACCATTTTCGATACCAAAATAAAATAAAAGTAAAACATGGTATTTATTTTTCTTTTAAAAAGAAGGTATGGCTTGTAGAGGAAGCCGAAACTCAAATAATGGTCACGGCGGCGGAGAAGTCGTTGTCACCGCATAGGTACGGCAAAAAAAATCCATTTTGTTGTTTAGTAAACGCTTCATATAAAAATATTCCTTTTGAATAAACGTAAAATTCAAAGGGGTTTATACACCATATAAAAGAAGGTTGTGTATAAAACAAAATATGCCTCAATGAAAGGAGATTGAGACGAAGTCCCATACCTCGTATCTGACTTGACCCGACCGTTCTTTAATCTCCTGAATAATAAACTTGAGTTAATCTCTACTTGATTAATAACCTTTTTCAAGTTCATTATTCCTTTATACCATTTTATGAACATAATGTAATCATTTAAGTTAATAATGTTCATTTTGTCGGAATTTGGTTCTTAAGTCAAAAATATACTTCTTACACTTACATGTTGTTAATTTGGTAAAAGGTGCATTATATCCGGAATGATATTAATGATTTTGATAACATATATATCATATATATTCATCATATACATGTATTTATAATATTACATCACATTTAGAGGTAAGAAACGAAATGCACTGTTCATGGAGACGGTAAGCCGAACGTACGCATGAATGCTAATTCCATTTCTATTTCATATTTTCTGGAATGGAATCATAATGATATAAGTGTATATTATAATTCAGTATAATAACATATATATTATAATTAACTTTATCCTTTACACATCCCACATATGGTATTAACGAATCAAATCACTTTCAGGGGGCGGTAGTCTGCACTTCCTAAAATGAATATATCATGTTTACTCATAATGGAAACAATAATGGTATGCCATAAATGAAAAATAAAGAATCTTAAGGAAAGAATAAACATATTATATATCATATATAAAAATAGTGACATCATAATGGCCACCTTTGAAGGTGTTAAATGAGTATTGAACAATCATCGTTTCGGGAGGCAGAATTTCGCCATCCACGGAAACCGTATGTCCTTTAACCATTTGATGTAGTTGTGTGAGAGTGTAGCTCGAATAAATCTTATAAAAACATCTTAGTAAATTTAATATACTGGTGTTGTTACAAAATAAGTAAATAAAAAGAGTTTAGGGGGTTGGAGAAGCAAAATAAAACAAATGAACCTGAGAGAATGAATTACATTTAAAAGTGTTACTCCTTTTGATTTGAGCCTAAAGGCTTCCTATGAAACGATTCTGCCCAAATGGAATCCTCTAGGATGAGGGGAGAGATGTGGAGAGAGTAAATGGGCAGGGAATGGCCGAGCCAAAGGCTTTAGGAGTGTGTGAAATGAGGTAGAGGTGGGGGCCTTTTATAAGAGGAGAGGAGGGGCACTTTTGGAAATCATGAAACTATTATTTTATTTTCAAAAGTGTTTCGAATTTCTAAGGTCCCAAATTGATATATTTCGAAGATAAGATGATAAGGCTTTGAAATATTACCATACAATAGTTTTTGGACAATTTTAGGTCTTATATTTTATATTATCGTTTAATTTTATTTAAACTGTTCATTAATGAGGTCATCGTTGCATCATCATGATGTCATAATTAAATTAATTTATTTAATGTCTAAAAATTATAAAAAAAATATCCTGATGTAGGAAATCTTTTTATATTTCCAAAGAGTATTTATATACAAAATATGATTAGTATAACCCCTTCTAAAAATTGTTTTAGTAAAACAATTTATGTTAGTGTCATTTTCACCATTATTTTTAAAAAAAGGCATTAAAGTCATTATCTCACCCAAGAGGCTCCATAGGGTCCCCTAAATTGACCCATGGGTTGTCTTGGTCGTACATGACTCATCCAATAGGGGTAGGACAAGTGTCATGGTGTTTTCACATTTTTAAAATATCTTTTTTACCTTAAATTACACTAATTACCTCTAATCGCGATTAATGAAAAAAAGTTACTATTCACCAAAAAATTATTTTCATCCCATTGAACCAAATTTTACATACTAATTACAACCATGTATGTCGGATTTTAAAAATTCAATACACATTAGTGGTAAACTTTCATTTAACTAAAAAATCAGTTCGCTTGATTACCACTTAGTGGTTTCACTATTTATCAAAAATTGAAGTTTTTCAGAAAATTACCAAAAATTCACCCTAAGATATATTTGATATTATGAATTCAAAAATGAAGTCTATTTTACAAAATTCAAAACATATAAGTCACATTATTTAATTTAATAATTAATTCCCACTGTCAGAGCAAATAGCGTGTTTTTATAAAACAATAAGTATCAAAAGATTGACACCAGTTTAAGTCTAATTTCAAAGTGAAATTGATTCCAATGACCACCATTGGATTAAATGGTAAAAATATATTCAGATTACACATTAATCCCAATTCACAAGATAATCTAATCTTATAAATAAATTAGATTAATAATCAGTTTTGATGTAAAATGCAGTATTTTTCACTATTCAATAAAAATTGAACATTGTCAGAAAAATACCAAAAATTCACACAAAGTAAATTTTGATGTCCCAATAATAAAGAATAAGTTTATTTTGACAAACATATCTTATAAAATTGTCAAAAGATAGATTCAAAAATGGTTTTCCATCAAAAGGTAGTAAAACAATCTTTAAAAAATATTAGTGTATTTCATGCTTAAGATTGGATTTATTTTCATTTTAAGCCTCTAAAACAGTATCTAATTCATTAATAGACATATATAAAAATATCTATTATTCATTACTTACTTGGGATGTTACATCTTCCACCAGAACAAGTAGTAGAGTTCAAGATATAAAATATACCTGAAATGTATCCAATTTCAATTCCGCTTTATCATATGGATTTGATCAAGTTTAGAGAGCCTACGATTTATCTTGAGTACCAATAGATTAAGGAATTTATCAAATCGATCACATATTTGTGGGGGGCTCTCTTATTGTTCACCAAGAAGGGAGATTGAAGTCTATAAATCTATCCAGACTAGAGGAGCCTAAATCAAGTAATGTTGAATAATTGGTGTGCATTACCTAGGACTTATGATCTATTCGATTATTTATGGGGATCCAAGTGATTCTCTAATATTGATCTTCATTTAGGCTGCCATTGATTTCGGTTTAGAGAATAGGATATACATATGACCACATTTAGGAGTGGATATGGCTTGTATAAGTACCTCAACATGACTTTTACTTTAATAAATTCCCTTTCAGTGTTAATGGAACTCATGAACATGATTCTCTATCCATATCTCGACTCTTTTATTACACTCTTTATTCATTATATCTTTATATATTTATAGACTTATAAGTGACATTTCAGACACCGTAAGATCATATTGAGTACACTCTAAGTGAATCATCATTATTCCAAGATCTCGAAATGTAAATTTTGGATATGATATGTACATTTTCTTACTCATGTGATCTATGAGTCAAGAATTTATATGGAACCATAGAAGGTGGAAGTAGTTATATCTTGGTCTCTCTTTGGAATGTATTTCAGATCATGAGTTTACTTGGTTTAGATAGATACTATAGACAGTTCATTCAGGAATTATCATTCTTATCTAAATCAATAAATATTATTCCCAATAAGGGGTGAATGTTTAATAGAATATTTATTGTGAGTATACTTTTCTTTATATGAAGTTGAAATTAATGGCTTCTCGAATTTTGATTCTTCCAGATCTTGGGATCAGTTATGCAGTCTAATGTGATTCTTCAAGAGATGGGCTATGAGATATTATAGTGCATAAGGGTTAGGTAGTTTCTCATAGGTCATGTCAGATATGACCCAATGAGTGTAAATACCAGAAAAATGACTTGGAGTCAATAGTTATGGTCGTCTCAATAAAATTTTGTTGATAATGTCTTTTCAGTGAGAGGTTTGAAATTTATATGTTCCACAAGAGACATAAATATATATTCTCTTACTGTAACCTTAATTTGAGGAAATTTCTATGGATGTATTATCTATATATATTCTACTTTGTGATTAACTATGCATTGGGGAAAGTTAATGTCATAAAAAATGATCTTC
Organism: Viscum album; assembly: GCA_963277665.1. Taxonomy (NCBI): domain Eukaryota; kingdom Viridiplantae; phylum Streptophyta; class Magnoliopsida; order Santalales; family Viscaceae; genus Viscum; species Viscum album. The sequence goes on along the minus strand of OY728165.1, from coordinate 279,210,025 downwards.
TTTGAAAAATGTCAGAGTTGCAAGAGTTTGGTGAGCGGAAATTGTCAGAAGAATTGTGTCTGATGATATTGATAGTGGAATGGTTTGATATTAAATCATAGGATTGCAAAGTTATGTAATGTGAAACTTTTTTTCATCATGTCTTATTTAGTGGATTGGGTGAAGACTTTCCTAGATTCATATTTTGAGTGTGTGGTGATGTAAGAATGACTAGCAGGCAGTGACCCAATCCTGAGATGGTCAACAGGCAATGATGAAGTAATCTGCGCACATTGAAATATTATAGTTCTATACTTCATAAAAGAGGAAATGATGATATAAACTCAAACATCAAATTGGTCAGTGAATCTATTTTCCAAAAAGATGTATTGTGGAATCTAATAGTATTTCTAGTGGCATGGTATGAATAGGGATGTCACTGGTTTCATTTTCCTATACCTTACCTTCCAGAGGGTAGAGGTTGAGAATCAACATCCTAGTGGTTTTTTCATCCACTTCTTGTCCTAGTGTGGATGTGAGATTATGTAATGATATACTTCATGTTAGGGTTACCTCAGACCTTGAGTATTTGTGATATATTTTGGTTGATAGTTAATTGGTCGATGAACGTTTATAATTTCTTTTCAATCCTTAAGACTCACTCAGTACATGAGCTAGGAAGGTTTTATATACCTGATATTATATTATTTCATGGAGATACCTTGAGAATTGTATATAAAAGATACACACAATTCAAATCACATTTTTGGCAGTGATTATAGATGGATTTGGGTATTTAGAAAAAACAGAGTATAAAATATCATTAATAGTCCAATGGATAGATAGAGAAGACGATTAAGATCCTTGAGGATATACATTATTCATGTGTCCTAGAATTTTGGGGATCTTTTGAAGATCATATAGCATTGGGAGAATTCATGTAAAACAAAATCATATATGATTTTATTCAGATGGTACCTTTCGAGGCTCTCTATGTTCATCCATTTCATTCACTACTATGTAGGCATGAGGCAAGTGAGGAACCTATTGTGGGGTTGAGGATTATTCATCAAACCTTGAAGAGAGTGCATCTAATCAGGAAATATTTGAGTGCTACTCAAAGAAGTTAGTATCGTATTATGAATTGGGGAGGTAACATATGTAGTTTTTTGTTTGTGACAGGGTTTTCTTATAGGCGACTTCTCAGTTAGGGTATTAATATGATCTTAAGAAAGGAAATATGGCTCAAATGTTCATTGAAGTGTTCAATATTTATGGGCATATATGGACTACGGTAGACCGTCTTGACCTTTTTCCTTATTATTGAAGTATGAATGATGAGTTTCTTGTGTCTCATATCTAGGGGTACATGCCCAATCCAACTCAGGTGATCAACTACCCGAATGTTTAGCTAGATCTTGATCCATTGTACAACAAATACGCTATTCAAATTTTAGACTTGATCAAGAAGGTGCTATTGAGAAATATTGTTCCATTTATCTTGATCCTTTTGCAGCATGGATCGATTCAGAAGGAATATTCTGAGTGTATGTTTGATATTTGGGCTCAGTGGCCCAAGTTATTTGAGAAAGATTCCTAGAGATGCGTCTACAGGATGATAATTTTTTAAAGAATATATTTTAATGGCCTTGGGTTTTTCAGTTTTGTTATTAGTTGATTTAATCCTTTAATCTATATTGGTTTGGGATAAGTTTGTGTTTTTTTGGTTGGTTTCTAAAAGTATTAGAGTCCTTTTTGATGGTGCGTTATTTGAGAACGGTTAGAGAAAACCATATTAATCCTATAGGAAAGAGTATGGATAGTTGTAGAAGAATATTGGGTGGTGTTTATTTAAGGATGATTATTTAACAAAACATGTCATCTCACCTAAAAAATATGTGACATGATCTACTAGAAAAAAATCATGTTTAGAACATAACATGACAAATCATGTTACTAAACTATGAGAGTACAAAGGAGTGGCAGTAAGCCTAGCACAATTTTCAAACAATCTTGAAAACATATTTTCTTTAGTTTTCTCCTGCCCTCCTTCCCTTGAGAAAAATCACAAATCTGTCATGTCATTTCTAGCTCTTTGGATTTTTATTCCATGTATTGATGAATTCTTGGGTCATTGCTTGAATAGTGGTGGATCATGAGTGTCGATGGAAACTCCTTCGATCGATCTCAACTCTATCATAATTGGTGGAACTTAAGATGTATTTTTGGTGTAAACCCTTCTCGTATGGCTCATAATACTTTGGAATCTCATTCTAGAACTTCGAAATGTTTGAGATGGGATTAGTTATACGGATTCTTTATCTGTGGGTTCAATCCAGTTTGAGCTCGTGTATGTTTTGGATATCATCGCTCAATAGGATTCTGCGTTTTCACCCAAAATCTTTATATTAGAGGTTATTTACCATTTTGGGGCCCTTATATACTCTTTTACTTTGATATTATTATTTTTTTGGTATAGATTGATTGACCTTGATTTATAGTAATATTATGTGTGTGTACATGTCCCATGAGACCGATATGTGATGTTTGATTCCATTAGTATTATTATGTAGATTGTTAATCGATGTTTGATTATGAACACATGTTTATATGTTTATACTAATACTCATTATCATCAATGTATAGAAATAATACACATTTATTATAATTGTCTAATGTTCATTTCGACTTATTATTTTGCTAATGTAAAACACAAGTGAATTTGTTAGATTAATTATCAGATTAATAAATTAATTCATTTTATCTTAATATCTATCCAATATATCCTGAAGATACTAATATACTATGATTTTAAATATAGTAAATAAATTAATATTATTTTAACATTAATAAAATCAGTACACATCTTGTATAGGAAGTAACTCAGCGAGTACCTTTTCAAACCACTCATCTTGTATTGTGATTATAAATAGTATAATCATGTGGCATAAAACATACATGTTTTTCACATAACTATATAGTGTGTGTTATTCAATAATTAACACATGGAACACATTTTTAATTAATTCATCATGTACTACTATTAATGCATTAATAATAGTTAGAGTATTATGATAATACATGGTTTTTAGTTCAAAACTTTACACACAAATTAATTAAGCATCTAATATCATATAAAACTTGTCATATGGCATGTATTAGTCAATAAATAACACATGGAATACATAATGATAAGGTTTAAATTTAATAAATAGATTTTATTTTTTTATATAAATAGGTTAGGTACATGAAATGTACATATAGTTACACATCTTATATCACACTCATTGCATGTCTATGAAACATGTCTAAGGTCTGGGTGTGTATTTCTACACTGAAAGATATATAGGGAATGTGAAACTAGTGAATCCCATGTAAATTACTTGTTACATGGATATCAGTTCTTATGAACCATGTAATTTAATATATGATGTGTATTTTACAATGTTTTTTTACATTGTGAAAACTCATAGACTACAGAATGTGTAACCTAGTTACATGAAGTTCAGTTTGACATGTCAAGTTACAACATAATATAGTTAATATATGGTGTTTATTTAATACATTATTGTGTAATTATTATATGATCACCCATATAAACCACGGTTTGATCTATTGTAATATACCGGGATGCACAAATTGTACCTTCACGCTACACATTTTGTACTCTTATATTATCTGAACAGAATCGCTAGCACATTTGGATGGATTCGTTATTTGTTATTCATTATTTATTAACTAGATCTAGGTTATATGATAAATAATTAGAGAGTGGAACAAGATATATAAACAATAATATTATAAGAATTAATTTCATGAAACGAAAAACTAACATTTAATATGGAAATTATAAATAATCAATAAATAATTAAAAATTAAAGATGACTGCTCTGATACCACTTGATGGTTTTGAATGCAGTGAAAGTGACTATTGGGACTATGGAAAGCTTGATTTTTTTTTGGATTCAATATAAAATCCCCAATGTACATGATGTGAATATTAATAATAATTTAAAATTTTCAAATAATAATGACAATTTATTTTTTAATAACCAACAGAGAGGATATATTCACATTAATTTATTATTAACTTTAATGTACAATAAAAAAGATTACACCAGTCTTGATATCTTTCCTAGTTAATGGTGTTTATCATCAAAACATGATCAATGTATAATTTTTTCATCTGAATGACTCAAAGTAGATCCCCTTTAGTAGTGATTCACATGTGCTCCTTCAATCTCTAAACAAAGTCGATGAAAGGTTAGTCGCTAGAATAACTTATTGGTCATCTTTCATTGTTTTCCTTGATCACTTCACATTCTTTCATGCTTGAATGAAACTCTCTTGTTCTTATCAGTATTGAGAAGAAGAAAAGAGGAGGGAGATATTGAGAGGAATGTTTTGAACAATAATTAACCTCTTCTAAAATGACATAGAAGTCTATTTATAGACCTAGGGTTGGGTTTTAATATTAAATTAATTGCACATAATCCCTTAATAATATATATTAAACCCATAAATAACTTTATTCCTTGTGATATAATAATATATTTATTTTATTTCATAATGTTTTCTAACCCATGAAATGAAAAATATTATTTTATATCCTAAAATATATATATTTATCACATATAAAAATCTAGTCTGCTTAACCTCCTTGAAATTTATTTAATTATTGAATAAATTTTAAATAAATAATATTCATTTAATTAATAAATAAATAATCTATTCAAAATGTGGTGAATAAATATATATTTAATAATTATATTATATTATTTATTTATTTAATAAATAAAAAAAAATAATTTCTAAGAAAATAATAAGAAAAAAATTAAATATTATATAGTAATTTAATTAAATAATTACCTTTATAATAAATATTTATTTAATATTTGTGATTGATCAATAAAACATAAATAAATATTACTTATCTCTCAAGAGAATATTATTTATTCCAATTTTAAAATTTAAAAAATATTTAACTGAGATCAACAGAAACACTTTGTGTGTGACCCTATAGGCCTCTTCTTCAATGGAATTAAATAGACATGCCTAAATTCAAATATTATTGTCTTGTGATAGATTGATGAACCTGTATAGGAAGAAGATTTATTACAATGAAAAAAACTACATATGAGTACTCATTTGGTAATATAATATCTTTGTCATGATATCTCGTAAAGAAGTTTCACACCCTTGTCATACACCTATATCCTTGATACATCTTTCTTTAATTGTATAAAATAAACTCATTAATATACATGGACATGAAATTTAACATGATAATTCCATTTTTATCAAAGGGTTTAGATATCAAATTCTTTTACTATGGATGGGATAAATTGTTCCTCAACTTATTCATTAATAACACATCATTTGTGATGCACTGAATGTACCCAACTTCACCCCGATCATATTTCATCATGGTTTATCATAATACATCACAGTGTGTGTGTGTTGACATGTATTAACAATAATATTAAATTATTAGGATAATTAGACATGTTCACATATTGGAATATACAATGATACATAAACATGTGCAATTACTTCAAGTGGGTTTGATCTCATAATCTCTCATATTGAAGATTACAAAGTTAGAACTTTATAATGTAAAGTCTCATATTCTTGTGAGTACTCACACCTTATAGTTATCATACCACGTGTCCCATCATAGAATGTTATGCAACCAAAAATATATATATTTAATAATATCATCCAATAATTTCAAGGATCTCATTATGGAGGGGAACTACTATGACCTTTTTCAATATGATAGATACTCTAGTACATTATTACATTAATTAAATTAGAAAAAATGAATAATTTGTGACAATATATTTTATTAATATTCACTTCTTTGAATATTCATACAATTTAAAGTACAAAAATCTTGTTCTAGGGAACCTTCTCCAAAAAATTTCATACATGTAAATCCATGAACAATAAAGTACATTTATATTCATATGAATACCATTAAAATAAAATGGGAATGGGTATTCAAAGAAAAGGTGTCTTCAAAAATAAAATAATGATTTCAATAGTACAGAAGGTATAAAAATGGTTAATTGAATGGCGTTAATGAGAGAGTATGGAAGTTTATCATTGATATAAAATCATTTGGAAAAAATTGGAATGATTCTAAGTGCATAAAAACATAGTAACATGAAAATTTGAAATATTACTTAAAAGGAAGTGTTTGAATAGAAATGAAGAGGAAAATAATCCCTTATTTTTCTGGGTGCCTTCTTAAATCTTGGAGGGAGCTCCTTAGAATTTCAAAAAAGCTTTAGGAAGGATATAGAGTGGAAAAATATAACAACTCTACTCTTTATTACACACTTAAAATGTGATTTATTAATTAAAATTTCACTTAATACATCTCTGAGGCTCAAGATTAATAGTGTCTTGGTAAATTAGGAATATTACATGAAAACATAAGACATAAGAAAAAACAACCTCTTTATTGAAAACTTCTTTTACATGACCACAACATTTCTTCGTACTTAGAGCTGCATGGGATAACCTCAAGACATACATACGAAAAGGGTGATCTTTGAATACTTTTAAGGGAGTAAACAAGGAATAACATGAATAATACAATACATGTAACGAAATAGGCATATCAATGGAGCATAAGAGAAATATTAACATAAAGGCATGATATAGAATGATTATCACAACATGGAGAAGTTGAAACAATATTTAACATGATATTTGCATGATCTAAGGAACATTGAACGTAGAGAATGAGTAAACCATAATTTTATTTGAATTATCATGAGTAACCCCTCATTACACATGGAGTATCATGATACTATTCTTTACCCAATGCATTGGAGGGATATCTGGGCGCACCGATCTTAACCATTTCATTTCATGCATAAGTGTTCCACATGGATCATATAACATGGAATCATTCAACATAATAAGATATTAAATGATTAAAGAATGTGGAATACATACATGTAAGTACCATTTAATAATTATATATAAATAAATGTTAATATCCTTGATAGATAAATCGGTATGGTATTCACTAAATAATGATTTTGGCTTGGAAAATCCTGGTTCAATTTCGGCTGCATAACGACGTGACATAAAAATTAAAAAAAATGGTTGATCAGAGAGAAAGGGGTATCTCATCATATGTACATGAAATGGAAAGGATAGGGTTAATATATAAACATGTCCAATCACATGGAATTTGTAAACAAAAGGCATAACATAATACAGAAACTTAAAGAAAGAGGAGTAATGGAATAACTCTTACAAAATTTCAACATGGTAACGAGTATACATGTGAAGGATTAATGACAGATAAAGAGGTATATAATCATTAAAAAAATGAGGGATGTATGGTGGAGGATAAAAATCATACCCTAAAATTTATAATTGAAAATAAAATGGCATTACAACATAAATAAACTTGGACAAAAATGAGAAAGGAAGAAATCCCTTACTTGGAAGTGTGATCCCAATGGCTTGGTAGAGGCTTGATAGAGGTTTCAGGGGAGATTGGGGTGTCTTGGGAGGATTATATGGAGATAATGTCAAAGTAGGGACGTTCTCCAAGGGTTTTGAGTGAAGCTAAGTAGAATTTTAGGTGGGTTTATATTGGAAACGAGAGAGGAATTATTTAATATTTCACAAACTTTGGTTTGTGAATCTATATAATTAAATATTCAAAACCACAATACAAACCATGGTATTTAACAATGGTTTTTTCCAAAGGGGATTGGAAAACATTATTTTATAAGTCTAGTCGATGAAATTATTAAAATATTAGTCTTTTTTTTTGTGTGGAGGTGAGTCATACTCTCAAGGAAATCATTTTAAAAAGTTAAAATATTTTATAAGTCTTGGAGGGTCCACTAAGGCACAATAAAATTATTAAAAAAAATATAAAATAAAATTATTTTAAAATTAAAACTTATATTGGATAAATATAACTTTTATATTATTTTATTACATCACTATTAGGTCATTATGATGTCATCAAACACATTATATATTTAAAGAGTATTTAATTTTTACCAAAAAATTCAATTGTATTAGAAAAATATGAAAAATTCACCATTAGATAATTTAAACATCATGAATAAAAAAGTAATATTAATTTTATCTAAATAATTTTCTAAATATGTGAATTTTTACTTTTAAAATATAAACTTCCATTTATCAAAAATTCATGGGTTTTTGACAAAAACAGCTTTCAAGCCTTAATAAAAATTACAATTGTATTCATAAAAATTATACGATCATTCGTATTTAATAAAAATTAATTTATAAATATTTTTTATTTAATTCAAAAATTCATTAATTCATCAAAATATATTTCTTAATTGAATTTAAATATTAACTAAAAAGATTATTTGTGCTTTAAAAACCATTTACTAAGTTACAATAATAAAATGAACGTATATTATTTATAAAAAAATTCACATAATCATAGAGCTAGGGTATTGTTACATAACCCCTTATAACACCCTCATAAGACATAAGGGTATGGTGTGTGATGGTGAAATACTCTTGGGGTGGCTCAGATAACATCTCTCGGGTGGTAATCTCTATTAACTTCCAGTTCTCCCGTAGGTGGTTTCACTCAATCTTAGCATGTTGACTCTCGTCTTGGGCTTGGTCAAGACTGAAGCATAGTGATGCTAACTCCGTTACAAGCTCCAAAAAATGGAATTCATATGGAGCAATTCTACTAGATGAGGTCATCACTTCCTTTGTCTGTGTAAATTGGATTTGTTAAAGCCCTATATTTATACAAATAATTTGATAACTATTCAACGACTATAATAGAAACAGTAACAATTATTAATGGTATTTTAAAATCAAAAAACATAAAACCAAATAAGTGAATATGTTTTATATAACCATTTTATATAATAATACATTTAATCAGATTGAGAGGAATTTTCATTAATAAATGTTTGGGTTGTTACAATCTTCCCCCATTAAGAAATTTCACCCATGAAATTTTCTTTTCCTACTCTAAAACAGATAAGGGTATCTTTGCCTCAACACTTCCTCCAATTCCCACATTTCTTCTTCAAACTTTTGGTTTCTTCACAACAATTTGTCAAGGGAAATTGTCTTATTTCATAGAACTTTTTCCCTAAGATATAAGATCTTCACCAGCTTCTCTTGATAAGAGAGATCATTCTCCAATGGTACAACCTATGGATTGATTACATGCAATGGGTCAAGTATGTACTCCCTCAAGAGTGATACATGGAATATATGATGTACATGATGATAGGTTCATTGGGAGTGTGAGTCGATAGTCCACTGCTCTAATGCGATCAAGGATCAAAAAATGGCCAATGTACGTTGGACTAAGCTTTACCGTCTTCCCAAATCCCATAACTCTATTCCATGGTGATATACAAAGTAATACCATGTCACCAACATCAAACTCTAGGTCACATCGACAATTATCAACATAGCTCTTATATAGGCTCTGGGTAGATTTAATGGGTTGTTGGATGGTCTTAACATTCTCCACCATTTTGTTGACCATTTAGGGAGTTAGGAGTATTTTCTCCCTAACATCATCCCAACATACCGGTGTACTATACCTCTTCCCATAAAGTGATTGATAAGGATCCATTTGGATGCTTGAGTGGAAACTGTTATTGTAAGTGAACTCAACTAGGGGAATATTTCGATTTCATCCTTATTTGAAGTCCATTGAGATTTCTCTCAACATGTCTTCAAGTGATTGGATAGTCCTCTCAGATTGGCCATCAGTGTGAGGATGATAATCTGTACTAAAGTTCAAACCAGTATTCAGAGTGTGTTGGAGACTCTTGTATAACTTAGAAGTGAATCTTGGATCTTGATTGGATAAAATCGATAGTGGTACTCCATTTATCCTTACCAATTCTCTAATTTATATTCATTTCATTTGATCCAATGAAGAATCCTCTCAAATTTTAATGATGTGTGAAGCCTTTGTAAGATGATCCACAACCTAGATATCATTGATTCTTTTGGATTCCTTATAATGTTCGGTAACAAAGTCCACAGTGATGTTCTTTCATTTCCATGTTGGTATGTGTAATGGTTGTATAATTATCTTAGACTTCATCCTCTTAGGAATCACTTGATGACATACCATGAAAATTTATGTATACTCAGAAATATCCTTTTTCATGTTATCCCACCAATAATGCTCTCGGAGATCTCGATATATCTTTCTGTTTCTTGGGTGAATGGAAAAATTCAAACTATGTGCATCATCAAAAAGTTCATTTTTTAACTCAGGATTAGATGAAACACATAGTCTTGACCCAAATCTCTTAATTTCTTCTTCATTAACATTGAACTCCAAGGATTTCCCTTTTCTAATAGTTTCCAATTTCTTATGAATTCCTAAATCATCATTTTTAGCATCATTTAGCCTTTCCAAAAGTGATTTTTGAGAAATCATTTGGGAAAGGATTGATGATGTTCCCTTATTTATGATTCCCATGTCCATCTTCATCAAATCTATGAAAATTAGATCCTTTTCAATTCTCATCAATGATATAATAACTCGGTCCTTTCTACTTAGATCATCTGCCATCTTCTTCACTTTCCCCAGTTGGTAGTGAATTGAGTAGTGATAGTCCTTGATTATCTCTAACCATCTTTGTTGGTTCATATTCATCTCTTTCTATGTGAATATATACTTGAGGTTTTTGTGATCCATATATATTTCATAATTCTACCCAATGAGGTACTGTTGCCAAATTTTTAAATCCAAGATTACTATAGCCAAATCTAAATCATGTGTTGGATAGTTTTTCTCTTGAACATTCAATTTCATTTATGCATAGCAATTGACTTTCTCATTTTACATCAACACATAACCCATGCCCTTCTTTGAAGCATCACTGAATACCACAAAAAGTTATCCACTTGTGGGTAGTGTGAGAACATGTGTAGAGATAAGACTCCTTTTCAACTACTTAATGCTATATTCAAATTCATAACATTAGGAAAACTTGACTCCCTTCCGAGATATCTTGGTTATAAGGTTTGAAAATCATGAGAAATTTCTCACAAATTAGAAATAATATCCAGCTAACCCTAGGAAGCTACGGATAACCTTCACCAATGTTGGCCTCATCCATCCCTCAATTCCAGTTGTCTTGGAGTGATCCACAGATATCACATTGCTAATGATGATATAACCCAATAATGAGACCTTCTTCAAAAAAAAAACTCACACTTTTTATACTTTTCATAGAGATTCTCCTTTCACAAGTTCTCTAGTAATGTTTTTCGATGCTCCTCATACTCCTCCTTGATTTTGGAGTATATTAGAATATCATATATAAAGACAAAAAAAAATTTGTTGCAGTAACCTCTAAAGACTCTATTAATAAATTCCATGAATATTGATGGAAAATTGGTGAGTCATAAAGGCATTATTATGAATTTATAGTGCTTTTACCTTGTAAAAAAAGAAGTCTTGGGTATATCCTCCTTCTTTACCCTTACTTAGTAATATCTTGACTACAGATCGACCTTGGGGAAGTATTGTTCTCCACATAGTCGATTGAAAAATTGAATGATTCATGGTAGAGGATAATTTTTCTTTATTGTGATTTTTTTGAGCTCGTGATAATCAATGAAAAGGAGAATTGGCTCATCCTTCTTCTTGATGAAGAGGACTGGTGCACCCCATGGTGATGAATTTGGGAATATATATCCGTTATCTAGATTCTCTTGTAGATTTTTCTTTAGTTCCTCAATATCCAAAAAATCCATTTTATACAGATTCTTGGATACTGGAAATGCACCAGGTATAAGATCAATCGATAATTCAATATCTCTTCTAGGAGGAAGACCAGACAATTCCTCGATAAACACATTAGTGAATTCCCTCACAATAGGCATGTCTTCAAGGATGGTTCCTTCATTATAATCAATCATCTAAGAAATATATGCGTGCTCATAGGGTAGTAATATCCACTCTTTATATGATGGTTCTAAATAATATTCATCCTCCTCCTTGCACTTGTATAGAATCGGGGGTTGATTCACCATATGGAGAGTGATTTCCCTCTCATGGAAATTTATGTTGGATCTATATAGGGAAAGCCAATACATAACAATAATTACCTCAAATTACACCATAGGGAGTATAATGAGATTCTAGAGGAAGTTTCATCCACAAATTGAGATAGGAGAGGATTTATATTCATGGGATTCAATGATTTCCCCATTTTCCGTTCTCACCGACATCTCTACTTCCATGATTTGTGGTGGTGTTGGGATTATTCTACTAAACTTTTGGAATATAAAAGAATGTGTAGAAAAAAAATTAAAAAGTATGTTCACTATTCTTGAATGAATAACTAGTGTACCTATCACCACTTCATTTTCGGGGTTTGCGTTGGTGGTAGTGATAGAAAAATCTCTCCCATGCTGCCTTGGAGGTTTTTTATTGCCTCCAAAAACCCTTATCTTGGAGAAATTATTTGAAAAGTTCCCTACTTCTTTGAATTTTTAGTAATGAAAAATACATTGACGGTCGATTAGATCATTTCTATCCTCTCTCACAGAAGTGGGTTTTTCTTGTCGGCAATTAATGGACAGCTTCCCTTCTCATCTGTACGTAAATAATTTTCTTGCCCCCTTTAATAAATTCTCGGGGTGCTTCTTTCTGCGCCTTTGGAAAGTGGGGTGCTAGAATCTATTAGCACCATTGGATTTATCCATCAGATTAATATAATTAAAGTCCAATTTCCACTTATTACCCCTATGATACCCAGGAGATTCAATGATCTCTATTCCAACTTTGAGGGCACATAAGACAATTTCTTCATAGCTATCGAAGTCATGGATTGCTAGGGATTTTCTTAGGCTAGGTTTTAGCCCACTAAAGTAGTGGTCACCCTTAAATTCATTGGTAATGACATAGACGAAGACGTATCATGAAATACATGTGATGTTTTCCCCATACACTCGGATGGATTCATTGTATTTTTTCCCGAGGGAAAGGAATTCCCTTTCCATCTTAAGTTAGAGGGTGTGAGGAAAACATTTATTGATTTTTTTCCATAAATCCTTCCATTCCAACTCCTGGATCCCATCCTCAATATTATTATTTTTGATCAATGTCAGTCATTTATCTTTTTCACCCTCCATATGATAAGAATCTAGAAGAACCTTCTCCTGTTTAGAACATTGAAGGATGGAGAAGATCTTCTCAGTGGAGTTAATCCATTGTTCGATGATTGGGGGATCAGAAGATCCATTAAAATTATGAGGCTTTTGTCTCATGAATATATATATTGAGGCTTGTTCTTTCTTATGTGGAGTTGGATGATCCACTCAACCCATGTTTCTATTCAATACTTGAGTTAACGAAGAGAGTATTGTGAAATGGTTTTTGATTTCCACTCCCATCGGATAGGGCATCTCATTAGAACAGTCATCAAATTAATCTTCACATCAGTTATTAGCATGATTCCTCATATTAATGGACATTTTCTAGAATAAACGAAAATTTAGGGTAACACATAATGGGGAATCCAAATAAAAAATGCATAAGTTATAAATTAAATTTATTTTCTTAACTTATAAATTTATAGTCTTCAATATATGTTATCCAACATAAACTTAACAACATATATTCTTATGAGAATCTTTTTAATCCCTTAATAATGGTTCATTATAATCTTATGAATTTACCAAATAATATCCCCTGGGAGTGTCTTAATAAGAGTGCATCAAGGCCTATTGTCATGCACCAGTTCTCGTTTGAGTCTACCTCAAAGCGGTGTTTTTTGGTTTTACCCCTAGATACATCTTTTCCAGAGCCACCACTACTTGTCTGCATCCAGATAGGGATATATTTTCTTGATAAACAACTTAATATACTCTCACCATATTTTAGGGATGTTTTTGTTATACTTAATCTTATCCCTAATCCTTTCAATAGTGTTTTCTAATCCTAATCCCAAAAATAACTTAACATATCCTATAATACTAACTATAACAACTTTTCTCTTTATTACATACATAAACATGATTTATTACATAAAATTTCACTTATGACAACTCAGTGGATCTATAGGTCTAGTGTCTTTTGAAATTAGGAACATTACATGATAACTTAAGACATAATAAAAAACTACATCTTTATTGAAAATTTCTCTAACATGACAACAACATTATTTCATACATAGCATTGCATGGGATAACCCATGGACATATATAAGAAAAGGGTGAGCTATAAATCCTAGTAAGAGTATAAAAAAGGAATATCATAAAGAATAAAATACATGTTATGAAATAGGCATATCAATGGGGCATAAGAGAAATATGAACATAAAGGCATGATATAACATTATTATCACAACATGGAGATGTGAAAACTACATTTAACATGATATTAGAATGAGCCAAGGATCATTGCACATGGACCCTGAGAAAACCATCATTGAACTTGAATTATAATGAGTAAAACCACATTGAACATGGAATATCATGATACTATTCTTTATCCAATTTATTGGAGCGCTATCAAGGTGCACCCGTGCCACATAGATCATATAACATGGAATCATTAAAATTAATAAGCTATTAAATGATTAAATAATGTAAAAATCATAAATTTAAGTGAAATTAAACAAGTATATGTGCATAAGATTGAATAAACTTGATAGAGAAATGGGTATGGTATTCGCTACACAACGATTTTGGCTTGGAAAATCATGCTACAATTTCATCAACTTAACAGTGTGACATAAAAATTCATAAAAATGGTTGTTGAGAGTGAAAGGGGTATCTCATAATATATACATGAAATTTAAATTAAGAGGGTAATATAGATACATGTCACCGTATATAGAATTTGGAAATAAATGGTGTAACGAAATTAAGAAACTAGAAGAAAGAGGAGAAATGGAATAAATCTTACAAACTTTCACCACGGTAACGGGTGTACATGGGAGGGATTAGTGAGAGAGAAAGATGTACATAATAATTAAAATATAATTAGGAAATTTTTGTGGGTGATAAATCATACCTAATCCTTGTTAATTCAAAATAAAAGGGTATAACAAGATAATGAAACTTGAACAAAAATGAGAATCGCAGAAATCCCTTACTTGGAAGTGGGGTCCCAAAGGCTTGGGAGAGGCTTGAGAAAGTCTTATTGGAATATTGGCGCACCTTGGGAAGATTATAGAGATATTATGGAAGATTAGGTACATGATACAAGGGTTTTTCATGGAGTGAAGTGGGATCTTGTGTGGGTTTATATAGGAAAAGAGAGGGGAGTTCTTTAATATTTCACAAACTTAGGTTTTGGAATCTATATAATTAAATATTCAAAACCACAAACTAACCCATGGTTTTTGTCCATGGTTTTTTCCAAAGGGGTTTGTAAAATATTATTTTATAAGTCCAATTTCCTAACTTATGAAAATATTAGGCTTTCTTATGTAGAGGTGAGTCACACTCTCAAGGAAATCATTTTACAAAATTGAAATATTTAATAAGTCTTTGAGGGTCCACAAAGGCTCCATAAAATTAATCAAAAAAATATAAAATAACATTATATTAAAGGTAAGACATATATTAGCCAAATAACCCTTTTATATTATTTTATTACGTCAATTTTGGTTCATTATGATGTCATAAAATACATTATATATTTAAACGGTATTTAATTTTTACACAAAAATTCGACTATATCATAAAATTATGAAACATTCACCATTATATAATTTCGATATCCTGAATCCAAAATTAATATTCATTTTGTCTAAAAAAATTTCTAAATATGTAATTTTTTACCTATAAAAAAAATCCAATTATCGAAAATTAATGGGTATTGACAACAACAGCTTTCAAACCTTAATAAAAATTACAATTATATGTATAAAAATTATACGATCATTTATATTTAATAATATTTAATTTTGTAATAATATTGATTTAATTTAGAAATCCATTAATTCATCAAAATATATTTATTAATTGAATTTAAATATTATCTAAAAATACTATATGTTCTTTAAAAACCATTAACAAAGTAACAATAATGAAATGAGTGTATATTATTTATAAAAAATAATGCACATAATCATAATGATAGGGTATTGATACATAGCCCCTTATAACACCCTCATAAGACATAAGGATAAGGTGTGCAATGGTGACAGACTCTTGAGGCAGCTCGAATAACATCGCTCTGGTGGTAATCTCTATTAACATCCACTTCTCATGTAGGTGGTTCCGTTCACGATTAATGTGTTGAAACTCAGTTTGGTCTTAGTCAAGAGAAAAGACCAGTGATGCTTCCTCCTTTCTGAGATCTGAAGAATGGGCTTTGTATGGAACAATTCTACTAGATGATTCCATCACTTCCTTTTCATAAGTAAATTGGATATGTTAAAGCCTTATATTTATACTAATCATATGATCACTGTTCAACGACTATAATAAAAATGATAACAATTTTTAACGGTATCTTAATTTCCAAAAACATAAAACCAAGGAGGTGAATATGTTTTATATAACCATTTTACATAATAAGATATTTAATTATATCAACATGAATTTTCATTATTACAAGTTTGGGTCGTTTCAAAAAATGAAAAGAAATTCATAATCAAATTCTTTGGAGTGAAAATTAAAGGGATAATGGTTGGGTATTTATATGTAAGGATAGATATTTGTTTACTAATTTCCAAACTTAGGACTTTGAAAACAAATTAATAAAAAAATACAAAACCATTGGCCTTATCATGGTTTTTTACAATGGTATTTTCCAAGTGGAAGTGGTTTTTAATATTTTAATTTATTTTGTATAGAACTTTTTAAATTAATAATATTTTAGAGGTTTAAGGGATTATTTTTCAGAAATAACTATTTTAAATCTTTTAAATATACTTTAGGTTTTTTACGATTCAATATAGGTTTGAAAAATTAATAGTATCACTTTAAACCACATATTTTAATGAAAATTGACATCATTTTTAAGTCATGTTGTGTCATAATAATTAGTGTATATTTTTAGCATATTAATTTCTATACCTAATGGTTCAACTGTCTCCACAAATTTTGAGAAAATATCTATTTGATTATTTCAGCATGACGATTCCAAAAATGAAATTTATTTTATAAAAATTATTTTCTAAATATATAAATTTAATATTTTTAAATAAAAAATATATTTATTGAAAAATAGTAGTTATTATGAAATATTCATGTTTCTAACCCTTATAAAATTTACTTGGGACTTCAAAAAATTATATTATAATTTATATTTAAATAAATAGTTCCTTACAAGACCATTTAAAGGGAATAAATTTTCTTTAAAATTATTGAATTTATCATAAAATTTCATAATAATTGAAATAATATATTTTTCAAAAAAAATCTACTTTTTTGTGTTAAAAAATATATTTTTCATATTAATCTTATATTCATGTGCATTTTATATTAAATAAAATAATAACGAAAATGGTATTGAAGAAACCCTTATTTCAATTATAAAAATAAAATTTACACCATTATTTTACTAAGTTATAGATACATAACCACTTATTACATAGGTATATTCTCTAAGGGAAATGTGTGTGATGGTAGTACTTTAATGGGCTGGTTTAATGAACATTGACTGGGTGGTGACTTCTATGAGCTTGAACATATCCCTTAATCAATTCTGCTCAAGTCACAATTATTGAATCTCGGCTTGGTCTTGGTCAAATCAAACCCCAGTGATATTATATTTATTAGAATATATGATAAACAAGACTTATAAGGTATGGTCCTACTAGTTGAGGTTATCAATTCTTCTTTCTAAATCGATTATCTTTTATAATTACCCTTTATATAATCTAATCTTAATGGTCACTTTAGAACAGCTGCATTACCAATAGTCGTACATATTAAAATTTATTATGACCAAAAATCATATTATCGATATTTTTTATAATTTTCTAAGATAATGGTAATATTTGAGCTTGTTTAATATAGAACTACATTACTAAATCAAATATATATTCATTTATAAGGGAAATTTTACTTATCAAAGCCTAGTTTTTTTTCATGCACTGTGATGACCATGAATAACTTGAGTCACATAGGTTCAATATATTTCGACCATGTATATACAAGTGATATATTTTTTATCCTCATTTATAAGCCGATCATCATGAATACATAGGATAATTCTACATCATCATGTTTCATCTCCTTAATCTCAAAATATGGCCTTCAAATGCCCACAAATATTAAATAAAAATTCATGCAACTCAGTCCCTATTTTTATCAACTTTGTAAAACTTTATAAAAAATGGTCACCCAGATTTATCAGTAAAATATTTTCTAAAAATCATCATTGTAAGATTAATCAAACAAACATTCATCTAAATAGAACCACAGCTCTAGGAACTTAGTCTTCCCCCTTTTCTTTTCCCTCAACTGTATTGGACGGGATGTATTATACAACTCTATCAGCTTCTTCTTCTTCTTCTTCATATATTTCCATTATTCAAAGTCTTCCACATACAAATCATCAAAACACATTCATATTCTTCTTATTTCCTCACTTTATTTTATAGTTTATCCTTATTCTTATTCACGTAGATAGATCATTCTACACTCTAGGCTACATACTTTTCATCAGCAACAACAAACCCTTGTTCCTTTTCTATTTATTCCTCCTCGATAATCTCTACTTATCACATGCATGGGTGGCTGCATTGAATGTATTATTTCATTTTCAATGGCCATAAATGGTATGTTGAGGGGACTTTGTTACTATCATCTAAATTTTGATATTATGGAATAACCATTTTTGGTTTCATTGATATTTCATGCACCCCATTTCAACTCAATGGATATTTAAAGAATACCATCAATTAATGAATCTCATTTTTTAAATCGGATGAATATGTATTTTCTTGTATTCTACAGCTGTCTCAGTTTCATTATATTCCTTTAAAATACCAAAAAATAGCCATAATTTAATCTCTATATTTTTATAAAAATATAAATCACAACATAGGTTGTGTAGAACAATCTATCATAGGCATAGTAATATCTATAAAACTAGTATAACCTCCATCATGAATTTATAAAGAAATGTAATAGATCATCCTTTATCTCCTAACTTACTCAAAAATATTTAATTCACTGAAATAACATCTATTTCATCAACACATTTATTTCCTATATCCATATATCATGAAATCTGGAAGTGTTCTCACTTTTCATGATTAGAAAAATTCTCATCCTTTTATCTCAGTAAAATTGACCAACATAGAATCATTCATAGAGATTTTAAAACTCATTAATTTAAATTGAATCAAAATTTTTTAGGATTTTGGGTATAACTTTAACTTTTACGGAATACCATAATAATTATTTTTGAAAATCTAAAAAATTAATTTTCTTCATCAATTAATACATGAATTTATTCTTATCCATTGAGCTTCCTCAAAACCATCATAGATCATGGATTCACAAAGATTCATGATATTTTATCTTGAATGGACATCATAAGAATCATTATATTTTATTTCCTATTCAAAATTATGATTCTATAAATCACATTTTTCAATCAAAAGAGAATAATTTTTTCACCAAGGATATTCTATAGAAGGGATCATAATTATATTTTAATGGTATATAGGATTATTAGTTTTTTCAAAAGGAAATTATATTAAATGGTTCATATTATCTTACATGGTGGTAATTTTAAGATAATTCACTTACATGCTTCATAAATATCTTAAGGATTGACTCGCATATCTTAATTCCATTTATCGTTTCTCAAAAGTATCTAATGTGTCTTAAAATCATCATACGGGATAGCTTACATAACATAATTTCCATTTTTGTTTTTCATCCATGAAGCTAAATCTTAATACATGGGGATCAATTCACATTCATGTAGATCAATTCCATTTTTTTAATCTTTAGTTTGTTGAGATATCATACATCATATGATAATTCTCCAACACAACCTATTTTCTCTTATGTACATAAGTAAATTATTTTATGTGCTATAAAATTCATTCACTAATTTTATACTCTCTGTATCCAAAATTAAAATTATATATTTTATTTAAATTAATTAAAAAATTTATTTATATATGATCCAGGACTCTTCAATCAACTCAAATTGATTTTTATTTTCATTAAATAATTATGGTAATTATTTAAATGATTCCAAATCAATTATAGATTATTTTTAAGGATTGTGATATTTAAAATACTTAAGATAGAGTATTATCACAAAAACTTTTCCCTTATCATATTCATATATAATTTATCATTTATAAAACACTATACATGAGATATAGGACACTATAAATAGAATCCTTCACGGTTTATCACCCAAGAAATGAATCTTCAGCTTGCTTCTCCACAAATTGTGAACTTGTTAAATACTTGTTAAATATAGTTTGTTCACCTTGTATAGTACAAGTTTATTTGCCATATTCTATTAATTTTTCAACTTTAGGAGTTTCTATTGAATATAGTTCTTTTACAAGGTTTAGAACTTGTATTTACATGAATACAAGTTCAATAATCATCATATTTTTTACCATTACCATGAATCTATCTAGCTAAGTCTCCATGAGAAATTTCACCTTCCTCATTCCATTACCCATGTAAATATGGGAATATTTCTCATCACCTTATATAACATGTGATAAATTTTACTTTCACATGATACATGGAAACCAACACTTCCTTTTTTTCATACACATTGACTGATATTATATAGACAAAAAATAAAATTTAAGCTTCGTAAAATCCAAGTGAAACTCACTGTCATTTTCTTAATTTTGCAATGTTTAATATACTATTTATCATTTATTTAAATAATGATTGATTTTTATATATTATAAATATAAATTAACTATAATATATATAATATGTCAGATATAAAATTTTAAACAAAAAAAGATTTTTTGAAAATGATCACTCAATGTGATATTTCATACCGTGTCCTCAGATTCCCACTAAGATTATTGTATTTCAAATTTATGTATTAATTACATAACGTAAAATTTAATTTTATCTCTAATTTTTAAATTTAGTTTTCATCAAAATCCAATAGATAACTATTATAAAGTCATATTAGTTGTAGTATTGATCATAATGATCAATTCAGGGGTGATATTTGAGGTACATAGAGCACCCGCTATAGTTGGTCACACCTAAACCCTTTACAGTGAATCCCTTATTCGAAACATTATCATAACATATTTCATCAATTGGTACCAAGGATCTTAAAAAATTATATTTTTACCATAATTTCAACCAAGATTAGCTTCAAATATACCTTTTCTCTATCAGATAATGCCTCTCCACCCCTATTATCCATTTCCACCCACTTTTTTGCCACATCCATTTATTAGTATTCCACACTCATAAATAATTTTTTCATATGTTACTTTAAATTTTTATTTAGAGATTGATAATAAAATAGAGATTATTGAACATCTCTAGTATACATTGGATCCTTATAACCATTCATAGACTACCAATCCTTGACATCATGCTGAATTATCAGAGACCATAGAAAAGTCTTCATTATTTATATATTTACAACTCTATTTTATTTTATTAATATAATTCTATTTATGTTTTTTTTGTGTATTAAATTTATATTTTTCTTTAATATTTCATATCTATATTAACAATTATGAAACATTTTCATACTCACATGAATGATGTATAGAACCTCCATACAATTGCAATGGTTACGTACAATGAAGAAAAAAAATTGATTGGGAAACATTGTAGGGAATGTAAGTTTTATAGGAATATTTGAAAAACATATTAATATCATTATTTTGGAACCAATATTATAAATAAATGATGATAATTGAATAAAGTATAATGCATGTGATGAGATATGGTTCATGAAATTGTTTACATAATGTTGTTATATTAACTGAATTAATATATTTTTAGTAAAATTACTCATCTTATTTTTATAGTTAATCTATGAGGGATACATGGTTTATGAAATTAAGAGAACTATGAAGAGAATATAAGTAAGAAATATATTTTGGAAAGATTAGTGGATTTAGAAAGGAGTTTGAGGGAATACCTACCCTTAATGGTGGTCCAATTACAAAGTATCAAAATATTATTTCTTACTAGAAGACTGACGAGTTTAGAATATTACTAAAATTAAATTTTTTTTATCGAAATATAATATTAGTATTTTTATTAATTAAATTTTTGTTATTGAATTTATTTTTCATGATTACTCATAATCAATAAATAAATTTTATGAAGTATGTGCACACTTTGGGGTGAAAACTGTATAAGAACATGAGAAAACCCTAATATTTTTCAAGTAAAATTGATTTGGATTACATTTTTTTGGACATCAATTTTAAATAATTACTAGATGATTGTTTTAGATTCACTTTTTTGAATTAGTTTCTTTCATTAATACAGTATGATTGAATATTGTTTTTATACATTCATTTTTTTTAATTATTTATAGTGAGTGATGTTTAACATAAAAGGGTGTGTATCTAGAGAATTAATTTTTTCTCAAAGAGAATAATGAATTATTGAATATCTATTATTACTACGATAAAATATAGGATTAGAAGTATTTTTCTAGTACATTAAAATATAGATGTGTCTTTCATAAATTTATATTGAATTTTTATTAACAACAGTGTTCTCTAGAGTAATTTGACGAGAAAAAATATTTCAAATTGGGTCTAAATTATCATTTGTAATATGTATTATATGAGTAATGAAAAGGTAGGGTTAATCATATAACTTAGAAGACTATAATTCTCACCAGGTAATGTCCAACTTCAAGAAATTCAAACACCTTTTCTACTACTGAGTAGTAGTTGCAAGATTCCCATTAAAAAGCAACAAATGTAAAAAATACAGTCTACGAATGTGAAAGAAATCAAAATATCACTAAGAATTTAATGAAAGATATGATGGTATGTTTCTATCACCTCTGAAAGAGAGTGTTGTGATTTTTGATTATTTTATGTCAATAATTTCCTAATTGTATGATGCTCTAAGTGATAGAGATAACGGTATTAGTTTTTGATCTAGGTTTTGATCTTCCCAGTGTTAGTGGTATTGAAATTGTTAGTGATGATGATCATAGTGATGAGGTTCATGATAAGTATGACGGTAGCGATGACCTCGATGATGACTATGTAGAGTGAGATAATGATATGCATTATTTTTTACTTTATTTGTATGATAATTTGGTTCTTGATACTAGTGAATTTGGATGTATTAAAACATATTATATATTAATATTATCTTCTGATTGTCATATTATTAATAGTTTTAATAAAAAATATTTTATTTATCCTATTTTGAATATGTATTTTGACCGATACTAATACATATATTATGGATTAGTTTTATCTATAATTAGTTTAAGTTTATTGATAGGTGGAAAATATGAAGTAAGGGTGGGTGCCCACTATTTTTAAATTTATGATGAATATTGGGATGGTTTGGGGGTTTGAGTGCGGTTTTGTAAGTCTAACACCCAGCCTAACTATATGTATTTTTTATTACTCTTTCTGTTGGAGAGGTTATAGGAGGTTCAAATTCATTATTTTATGAATATAGGTAGATAATGGAAAATATATATTATATATTATTTTCCACCAGAAGTATATTTGGAGTCTAGAAAGGTTATAAAAAGGGAGGAAGAGGTTATATCCTCTTCTAGTGAGAGTTCACTGGTAGGTTTTTGGAACCTCTTTGAGCCATCAGAGTTTTAGTGGGTTCCAACTAGTTTTTTTTAAAAATACATATTTAATTAATAAATAAATTAATGATATAATGTGATAGGAACTTGTAAAAAAACATCTATGATGTAGATATTTGGGGGTTTTAATGTCAAGTTTTTTGGGGATGTATTTCCAATCAACTTTGTAAATGTATTTTTAATGTCATTTTTTTAACCTACGAAAAAATGTTTAAAAACATGGAAAATTTAAAAAAAATATATAAAATACAATTTAATATAACCTCTCATGTTGGTTATTTGAATAACTGATGGAAAAAATACTCTTTCACATTTGTTATTCAAATAACTCGCTTGAAAGGACATTTTTCACATTGATATTTCAAATAACTGATGTCAAAACTATATATTTTTTAAAAAATAATTGAAAGAGAACCACAAAACCAAAATTTTTGATGTATATAATAAAAAATAAATTATGACACCAAAAATAGCAGTTACAATTTTAAATATTATTTTAATATGATAAAAAATTATTTTTCAATCATCTAACTAAAAATAACCATTTAATAAATTGTTAAAATAATTGATGATATTATAACTAATAAAGAAAAACATAAAATTAGAATAAAATAGATCATTACAAATATTTTACCCCTATATAATATCATTGACTACTATTATTTCTTTCATCACTCACACAACTCTATCTCCCTTACACCATTTCTTCTAGATAACTATCCATCATGGATATTCAATCATGATTAAGAATCTTTAAATGAGGAGAAATGTGAGAAATTATAATTGGTAACGAAATAATATGGTCATGATAGATTGAAATATAGTGGATGAAATGAATGTTTGTTTTGAAAATTATAAAAATAGGGCAAGGCATGATTGTTTTCTAGGACAAAGGAAAAATGTGTGGGCACAATCCCGAATGAAAACATATTTATATCCAACATGATACATTTATAGTCAAGAAAGTAAAATAGTGTGAGAGAGATGTAAAAAACTTTATGTTCATATTTTTATTATTTGTTATTTATAAAAATTATATAAAAAACCAATTGTGCATTAGGTTTTTACATTAGTTGTGTATATAACTGACATCAAAATTTCACTAGGATGGGGTTTTATCATTTTTTTATTGAAATATTCTTCATTAAAACCCCTAAAATGAAAAGTTTTTATATCATTTACATCAATAACTGGAATTCAAGACCTTCCTATTTGTGTTTTTATGCCAATTATTGATATTACTAACATAAAAACCATTCACATTTGGGTTTTAAGATGTGTTATTTAATTAACTGATGTAAATCCATTTTTAACATATGTTAATAATTAACTGACATTAAAAACATGATAGAATTTTTTTTATATCAGTGAGGGATAGTTCCATTAAACTTATAATGGCCAGAGAACCCTCCCTCTCTCATTTATTCTATTTAAAGGTATATATTCACCATTAGAGCATAGTTTTATTTCGCAATCATCATACTATAACTCTATGGGTATGGTTAGTTGTCCTTATGTGATTGTACATTTGTTTTCTCATCATTTCTTCATTACTCGTCGATTATGTCATAAATTAGGTGTTTTTAAAAAAAATTGGTTTATTATTATTAGATTCAAATTTCAAAAAAATAATTGTTGAGTGGTGTTATAATAACTTTATGTATGTGGTTCCCAGATATTTCACTAATTATATATGTTATTATACATGATTTGATTTATGGGGTGTGGGTAGGGTCATGTGTGTGACTGAGAATAGAACTACTTATGGTTTATACTATTTGTGACAGATTCCTTGGGGTATTCTTTTATTTATAATAGTGATTTAATCCATGTATATCTTATTTTTTATTGACGTATTTATAGATTACATGGAAATTTTTCACATGTGGTAAAGTGATGCTTCATGGGTTCAATTTCTCGATGTGGTTATTTGAGAATATGACAGGTGTGAACCATGTGTTTGTTGGGAGATATGGTTCACCAGTGTGATGTGGGTGGTGATGACCACTTTTGTGGGTTATGATTTAGTTTTCTCACAAATTTTTTAGGCATCGGTGGTTAGTGATTCTGCTCACTATGAGGTCAAGGTTTTTGGGATCATGTATAAAAAGAGAAGGTCCATGAGGTGGTATAGACCACTATATATTAGTGGTATCCTCTATAGATGAGGGGATTATATTGATGATTTCGATAATAAAATAATGGGATGGATACACTATTGATCTCCATATAACTAAGGGTTAATTATGGTCATTGGTTGGGAGTGGAATTATCATCACATTATTGAATATGTCAATACCAATGGGTTGGTATGGGTAAATGATGTGTTTTCACTTGGTTATTGGAGATTGAATTAGGGTGTAGTATGTGGTTTGGTAATGCACCATTTAGTATGTGATCATGATTAAGAATATTTATCATTTTTGGTGATGAGATAGGGTTGATGCATTGTTCTCCTTTGGGGTGAGTTATGATCATTGGTGTTTCATCCTAATCCAGCTTTGATCAAAGTAGTTAAAGTTCCCTTTTAGGGTTAGTTGATCATGGTGTGGTGTGGGATGTGTTTATCATTTTGGTAATCCTACATTTTACTTTTTATACACTAAAATGTATATATCGATATTATCTAGGGACACTATTGATGTTGGCCTACTGATTTTATACTCACACTATGCATGAGCCCTCTATGACACTTGTATACTTTATCATTCTTGATGCGGAAAAGTAAAAGGGTGATGTGACTAGTTTATGTATAGGTGGAGGTGTTGTGGATTCATGGGTGGGTTTCCAATGTATGTTGGGATGGATCTAGTAGACCCTCAGTGTCATTATAGTGTTTTTTAGTTCTTTAGGAAATGAAAGTGTATGATCAGTGTAGTTATGGGCTTACTTGTGTGGTAATGTCACCCTATAATCATGCATGAAGATTAGGTTTGCATCTGGGTGGAGGTGAATTTTTGTGGTACTATAGACGTATCGTAGCATCTATATAATTTATCTAGAATAATCTCTTAGGCAGTATATTTTCCCTTCAGTCCATGGGACCATTGGGCCCTCAATGGACTACAGTACACAAATCCATTGAGATATCTTTTAAGGGTATAAAGGATTTTTGTAGAATCACATATCAATTTATGTGATTGTGTGATGATTATTAACTTTGAAACAAGAGAAACGATAATCATCTATGTAACCAGTCAGTTGAAAAAAATGATTGGATTTCAAAGCACACCCAGAGCCTCAACATAGAGAAAATGTGATAGGATGATAATATGGTGTTAGAGAATTAGGCTAGTAGATGATAATATGGTGGGTGCGCCTTTTATAGATTGGGTCTTTGTTCCTCTAGGCCTTTAGTTCATATACTTTTTGTCCTTCAGGTATGTATTGTGGGACTTATGGACTATGTAATGCTTCCATCTCAACCTAGTTAAAAAGAGGTATTATCTAGAAAATAAACTAAAAATAGAATTTAAAGGTGAAGTGTATGGTAAGCCCAAAAACGTAATGTCCTAAACCATATACCACATATCGGTGCCTTGATCTGGTTGGTAACCTGACCTCAAGTGTGCCTCCTTATATGCTAGAGGCATCTGACTTGCAGTGAGGGTCTAATTTATATCATAGGGAGACTATACACTCTTTATCAAAAAATCACAACAACAAAAATAAAAAACAATAGAAAAATGATAATGAAAATAACTAGAGTAATACCATAACCAATAAAGTCCAATATCCCATGATAATCCCAAAGAGTATAATAATATCCAAACTAAAGAAGTAAATATTTTATGCCATAATAATTGTCAAGTTCCAAATGGAACCCAAAATAAAGACACTAAAAACTCCCAAATGTGTCCCGAAATCATGATCGGTTCCCTCATCAGCGATCCATATCAACTCATTCATCAAATATACAAATCTTTCCCTCTTCCCATCCTACAACTATGAAGACTATTTGGGTACTAATCAGGCATCCCGATTAGGGTCTGATTACAACTTAGTATGTCACCAGAAATAGAATCTAAAATAATATCTAGTCTATAATAGTGTATGTAGTTTAATAATGAATAAAATAAAAGAGATAGTAAAAATATTTTACATTTAAACTATCCCTTAATTAACCACATAAATCCATGGTTTTGTGATGAAACCTGAACTAACAATACTTTCTTCTTCCCTTGTCATAATCTAAACCATCCACCAAAGGGATATTATATTTCATTCTACTATGGGTTTTCATTTATCATTTAATTACAATTTCTCAATCATACAATGGGGTCATAGAGTAGTAGTCTACAATCCCAAGGGTATTTTTAGTAGTAGTCTCTATCTTAAAACTCAATGATCGCATGTAATGCATATATATATATATATATTGGGGCCTAGAGAGGTAGTCCATCACCCCATGGGTATTTGGAGCATCAGTCCTTGTCCCATAACTCATTCATAATACCATATATCATGGTACAATATTTCCAACCATTTTTTAACCATACATAATTTCATAATAATTAATCTAGTCATTTCATAAAACCCCATTGGTTGCTGTCAATTTCATAAACCATTAATAAATCAATTTCATATTCCCATTATTAACCAATTTCATAATCACATGTTGGAACAATTTCATAATCACACAGAAATGATTAATTAATTCAATTTAGATTGAAACTTACCATCTTGGAAACTAATATTTAAATATTAAAAGGACTCAAGTATAATCATGACTATGGTTGTTGACAATTGGAAAACCTACCTAAGTATCATTGATGAAAGTTCACCAACCCATACTCCCCAATTGATGTGGAAAAATTAAAATCACAATATTAGAACAGATCTAGGATCAAAAACTAGGACCAAGATCCACTAAAACACATCCAAAAAGAACCTAGATCTAAACCCATCTCCAACTAAGTAAATCATCATAATAAAATATAACAGAAATATGGGAGAGACAAAAAACCAAACAAGAAGGGTTTACAAATCCAAATGGGAGTTGATCCTTAAATAAGATTTTTGAATCATCATGAATGGTGTTTTAGGAGCCTTTGAATCCTCCATAGAGCCTCCAAAATCAAATGAATTCAAGATAGGATGAAATAGGGTGTTTGGGGATATATACTAAGAAGTTTGGGAATTTTTTTACGAAAAATAAGCGGATCAGAAAACCACACATATGGTTTACTAGGAAAGGTTTCATGGTTTTCCAAACTATTTTCCTTAATTGTGTGCCTCTACTGAGGGGGCACATGGTTTCCCTTGAGCGAATCATGTCTTGCAAAACTATTCACCAACCGTGAAACTCCCCAATATTTTGGAGTGTATATTTTGGGTAAGGTGGCCATATGATTTGGCCAAACCATACGCCAACCATGTTCCACCTTCTATCTCTACAAAATATGGTGCATAGTTTCTTGAGGAAAGATGTGTGGTTTTCCCTAACCATGTGCCAATCTTGAACACCCCCATGAGATTTAAAATTTCTCCAAATTAACCCAAAACCCCTAAGAAAAACCCAACCAATGTATACTCAAACAAGGGTAAAATATTTCCTAAAAATGAGCATGAGTTATCACTAGAAATATTTGAATCTAATAATTTCACCACCTTATAACTGCTCATCCATGAGTTGTACTCCCAGGAATCTCTAAGATTCTTAGGTAAAAAGGTTGAGCCACTGAGCTTGCATATCTATTTCCCTCTCCCACATTAACTCCTGAACATGAAAAAGTTTCCACAATATTCGAACTATCGGTATGGTGTTTCTTCGTAACAATTTCTCACTACGATCTATAATAAAAATTGGATGCTCCTCAAAGGATGAATCAAAATCTAGATCAACACCATAAACATTTATCACATGAGAAGGGTTGGGGTGATACTTTCAAAGTTGTGACACATGTAAAACGTAGTACATATCACTATACCTCTATGGAAGAGCAAATCAGTATGCCACCAGCCTGATTCTCTCCAAAATATCAAAAGGTCCAACAAACTTGGTCACTGACTTTCCCTGCCTTTGAATCCTACAGTGGACCAATCTTGGAAAAACCTAAATGAATACAATATCACCCATTATAAACTCAAGGGGTCATCATCATTGATCAACATATGACTTTTCACTACACTAAGCTATACCCATACGTTTCTAAATCAACTCGACCTACTCTGATGTCTCATGCATGAGACTTGGTCCCCACAAATCTGACTCAACATCCTCCATCCAACATAGAGGTGATTAGCATTGCCTTTCATAATGTGCCTCATAGGCTTCAATCTAAATAGTTTTTTGATAAATTTTGTTATAGGTGCACTCAATGTGTTCTAAGTGCTTCTCCCAAGACCCACCAAAGTCTAGGATGCAAGACAATAGAATATCCTCCTATAACTGTATAGTACATTTTAATTTTCCATATATCACTGAGTGAAAATCCTTACTTAGTAATACTTGGGTACCCAACACTTTTTTGTAAGCCCTGCCAGAAGAATCAAGTGATACATGATTCCCAGTGCAAAACATCCATGGCATCCCGTTCATAAGGAATATCTCTCAAACATAAAATTACCCTAACTTATCCATTTTGAATGTATCATAGATTAGTAAGAAATGATCTACTTTCATCAATAGGTCTACAATTACCCATATATCATCATTATTTCATGGCGTACTCGGAATACCCACCATGAATTCAATAGTAATTTCATCCCACCTCCATTATGAAATGGACAATGGCTATATAAAACCACGAGGTCATTGATACTCAGGCTTCACCATTTGAAAGGTGTAGCATCGTGTCACGAAACCAAAAATCTTCTTTTCCATGGCCAACCACCAATACTGCCGACGTAGTTCACGGTACATTTTCATCAAAATAGGATGCACTACCCATTTTTTAGGCATGAAACTGACACATAATCTCTTTTCACATACATGTAGGCACAAAAATATGATTCAATACATTTATGATCTCACCATTATCTATGGTCTAATCAAAATGTGACTCCCCATTTTCAAAGATTTCCCTCAAATCCAAACAATTTGGATCCTCATACTGTCACTCCCTAATCTGGTTCAATAGTGTTGAATCTACTGATACTGAGATGAAGATCGTCTGATCATGTCCCTCCAAAACCACAATATGCTTATCATATATAAATTTCATTATTTCCCACTCAGAACTGGATTCTTGAACTGTCTTCATCCATGTTTTCATTCTTAAAGTGTCGGCAACACTGTTTCCCTTCCCATGTGTATGTGCTAGCTCAAATTCAAAATATTGCATATAATCAACCCATATACACTACTATAGATTCAAATATAATTTTGAAATGATATAATTTAATCTTTTTAGATTTTTATAAATAATAATATTTTTGACCAACATATATTATCACCAATAATTTATGACATAAAACATTGAAGCTAAATTGAGGTCATGTGTAGGGTAATTTAGTTCATGTGTCCTTAATTTTTATGACCCATATTACATAACACAATCTACCTAAATCAACACTACTCCATGTATAATCTCAGATACATCACAAAACATGTTATACTCTTCACCCAGCTCGGGTACGATCAAAATTTGTGTGGTAGTCAAATGCTTATTCCACTATTGGAAGGTATTCTCACATTCTCCAGACTAATAAAACTTGATCCCTTTCTTGATAAAACCCAAAATCAGTTCTTCCAAGTGGGAAACGTCCTGGAGGAACCTATGATAATAACCCGTCATCCCCATAAAACCTCAGATATCAAAAAAATCTTTTAATGATCCCAAGAAAACACTTCCCATGCCTTCTCTAGATCCAATGAAACCCCTTCCCTAGATATGATATGGCCCATGAATTGTACCCCTCTAATCCAAAATTAACACTTAGTTATCTTGGTTTATAGTTGATACTCTCTCAGTGTACTCGAGATGATTTCAAGATGTTGGTCATGATCATCATGAGTCTTGGAGTACACAAATATTCCATACAAAACAACAACCACAAACTGATCTAGGTATGTGTTGATGATTTATTTCATCAAGGCCATAAACACAGGAGGAGATTATGTCTTCCCAAAAGTAATCCTGATGAACTCATATAGTTTATACATACATCTGAAAGTATTTTATTGTATATCATATGTTCTAACTCTCAAATGAATATACCCTAGT
Organism: Viscum album; assembly: GCA_963277665.1. Classification (NCBI taxonomy): domain Eukaryota; kingdom Viridiplantae; phylum Streptophyta; class Magnoliopsida; order Santalales; family Viscaceae; genus Viscum; species Viscum album. Next base: position 279,178,120 of record OY728165.1, on the reverse strand, counting down.
CTCAATTTAATATTGGAGGAGATACAATCTCTTCTAAACTGGTCAAAAGTGATCATCAATATGCTAAAGAGGATATTAGTTCTTCATTGTAATCTAGTTCAACTTCCGGTAATCAACACATAAACACAAGGTATCATTCTCCTTATTAGAAAACAAAGATGGAGAACCCTAAGGTGGTGTACTCTTATAGATAAATCCCTTATCCATCAACACTTCTAGTTGTGTATTAATCTCCTAAACCTCTATTGGTGTCCATCTATACGGTGGAGTAAAAACTGGTTAAACTCTATGAATTAGATCAATTGTAAACCCATCATCTATCTCAGGTGGAAGCCATAAGAAGTCGTTGGGAAATATGTCCTAAAACTGGTCTAGTATGGGTGGAATGAAATCATGCTTCATACCCTCATCATCTAGTAAAAGTCTTGCAGCCTGGGTGGTGAGCTCCCCTAGTTGCTAATGTACTATCCCTACATAACCTTCTTGGATATGTTACTCTTCAAGATTAATATAACTATTACCCTTAGGTGATGTAAAGTTAACCCTCCTACCATAACAATCAATGTTGTATTGGTATTCTACCAACCAATCCATACACAAAATCAATTTAAATTATAACATGTCAAGTATGTAAAGTTTCCAATAGAAGTGATATTCACTAACCTCAAGAGAACACCCCTTTAATAAATAGATATCTCTTGACCATACTCCCAATGATGTGTCTATAGTCATATCCCTACTCACAAACTCCACAACTTGAACTAAACTGTTTAAAATTTGTGTAGATATAAAATAACGAGAGTCTCCAATATAAAATAAGGCACTAGAATGTGTATAAGCTATAAGAATAATACCTCTAATTATCAATTGTCCAACCTCGCTATCCATATGTGTAGTCTGGACTGCATGAAATTGTCTTTCCACTCATCCATGTGTTGTAGTTAGAGTCCCCTAAGTTGCACCACTCTGCTCATATGGGCACTCTAGATCTAAAGTACCACATCCACTACCTCAACCATCATAGCTAGAATAACTCCATCTTCCAATCTAATTTGTGGTAGAAGAATCCATTCTAGTACTTGACTCAGCTTGGATCCTCCATTACTAACCATCGAATGAGTATTCCTGTAATATCTCTACAAGTGACTCTTCATGCCACATGATTGGCACACTACTGGTGGTCAAAGAAACTATACAAGAATGTGACTTGACCTACCACACTGGTGGTGGTATATTTGGTTACTAAACTTGGTAAACAATCCTTCTTCTTGGAATCTTTGGACGTTACCTTCAATTTTCCATTAGAAATGAGAGCATGATTCACCACATTAAAAAAACTTATTCAATATAAAGATATTAACCTATGACTTAATGTCACATTCAAAATTGTATTCAAAATTTTTCCCATCAATTTCCTCATCTCCTACAAATTATGGGATAACCCATTGAAAATCAGTGTAGTGATAACATAGTCCATCATAGACACACTCACCTGGGTCAACTGAATAAAATCAGTTTTTCTCTCCTGCCTGAGTGTCTTAGGGTAAAAGTTCTCTAAAAACTTCTCCTTGATTTCCTTCTATACAATGTTCTCTTGTTTTCCATCTTGACTCAGAATATCCCACAAATGCTTCACTTTACCATGTAACATATAAATACCATTTTGACTCTCTTCTCAATATAATTCTCCAAATGGTCAAGAATCGTCTGGATGGACTCAATCAAGAACTCAACTACCTCATATCCACCCTCTCTGATGATGGTTTAAGGGTGCTGGAAAAGTAAATCCCATGTATATTTAGACATATTTTTCACAACCCACCCTAGTTCAGTTTCCATAAACTACATAAAGTGAGAAAATTTATCATGGAATTTCACTCCAACTCCCTCCCATAAAACTATCAAATCCACTAGTTCCAATAGTGGAGGAACATTTCTATCCATGTCCTCATGCCATCCTATTAAAAAGAATCGTCATGAAGGAATCTTTATGAAATGAAAAACACATATCTTAGGAAACATAATTAATCATTAACACATTCATCTAATATGTATTCACAATATTTCATAATAATTCATCCCCTAAAACCCATTGCATGGTCAAAACTGAGGCAAAAAAACTACCCTCAACCATCTTTCAATAGGATCATGGCTCACTTAGGGTAAAAAAAATCCTTATTAATGTTTCACATTAGACCCCCATTTATCCATTTAAAGTTACCAAATTTAGTACCATTTATAATTATTTAATTTCAAATCACGCTCCTATTCCATTTAAATTACACATGTAAAGAAAAACATTTTTATTCAAACAACTAACCAAAAACTAACTTTTCTACAGATGCATAAAATGATTCATGTCACCTAATAGTCCTGAGTTCCAGGAAATAGTAATGTATACTCAAACATTATTCCATATCGATCCAGGATTAAAATCTCATAAAATAATAACACCACAGAATAAGTGCATCACCCAAGGTGAAATAACAACCAACTATAACAACATAAATCAATAACAATAATAACACCCTGAGTACTTAGATTTTAACCCCGTACATGGGTTATCTACTCCCATTCACGTGATCAAGACTAAGGCATGACTCATACCAGCCTCTTATCTACCTTTCCCAAATAGTAAGGCAAAAGAAAATAAAATAGAACCTCCTTCGAAACCCATTTGTAACATCCTAACCTGGGTGTCACAAACCAGTGCCCTAGGATGGTTAATTACATGACCTCAAGAGTGCCTCCCTGTATGATAGAGACTATTAAATAGTAGTCAGTGTCTAATATATATATCATGGGGAGACTATACACTCTTTATCAAAGCATCACAACAGTAGAAATAAATGAATGATATCTAAGAAATAATGACAATAACCAGAATAATACCATAACCTACAAAGACCAACATCCCATGATTATCCCAAATAAGATAACAACATCCAAACCAAAGCAGTAAATATTTCACTAAATAATAAGTATAAAGTTCCAAATTCAACCCAAAATAAATACACAAACAACTCCCAAACGGGTCCCGACATCATGTTCTGTTCTCTCATCCATAATCGATCCTGACTCGGTAATATAAGATAGGGATATTGACCTTTCCCTTTAATAAAACCATGAATTTTATTTTGGTATCGACCAAAAATCCCAGGTACGGTGTGAGTACAAATCAGTATTCCACCACCAATGACATCTAAAACAATTTCCGGACTATAACAATGTATACAGTTGTATAAGCAATAAAATATAATATATAAGGTAAACATATTTAACATTTAAATTATTCATTAATTAACTATATAAATCCCTAGGTTTATGATGACACTCAAACCAACAATACCTTCTTTTGTCCGTGTTGGAGTCTAAACCATCCACCATAGTGATATAAAAATTCATTCTTCCAAGATCTTTAGTTTATCATTTCGTTACAATTTCTCAATCATACAATGGGGCCTAGAGTAGTAGTATGGAACCCCATGGGTAATTGGATAAACAGTCTCTATCACACAACTCAGTGATCACATGCAATACATATATATATCGGGGACCTGGAGTGGATGTATGGCACCCCGTGAGAATTTAGAGTAGCAGCCTGAGTCTCAAAACTCATTCACAAATATCACATCTCATGGTTCTATATTTCCAACCATTTTTCAACCATGAATAATTTAATAATCATTACTTAAATCTACCAGCACACCCCATGGGTCGCTATCAATTTCATAAACCATTAATCAATAAATTTCATAATCCCATTATTCGCCAATTTCATAATCACATGTTGGAACAATTTCATAATCACATGGAAATCAATTAATTAATTCAACTTAGAATGTTATTTCCCAATGTGGAAAATGAAATTTTACAAATAAATACATGCAAGTATAGTAAAGACTATAGAAATTTTCCATCAAAACACCTACCTCAATATCATTGAAAAATTATCTCCAAATAATAATCCCCAATTGATGCAAGAATATCAAAATCTAAATAGAGAAAGAGATATTGGATCAAAACATAGGACCAATATCCAATGAAACACATCCATCAAAACCTATATATAAACCCATCACCGTTAGAGGAAATCATCCATACAAAAGATGAGAGAAATATGGGAGAGAGAAAGGAAACAAAATGAGAAGAGATTACATATAAAAAGTGAATTATATCATTCAATCAGATCTTTCATTCATCATTAAAGGGGTTTGATAAGCGATAGTATTCTCCCAGGAGCCTCCAAAATTGAAGTAATTCCAGTTATGTCAAAATAGTGTGTTTATGGATAAATACTTGGAATTTAAAAAATAGAGAATTAAAAACTCATGCAGACATTTTTCTTGGTAGGGGAACATGGTTTTCCAAACCATGCACCTAAACTATACTCCTGTACTTAGAGGGAACATAGTTTCCCCTGAGTATCATACAATTTGACAAACCATGCACTAACCATGAAACCCACCACTATTTTAGGGTGCCCGGTTTGGGGAGGGTGTCCACAAGAATTTTCTAAACCACGTGTCAATCATGCATCACCTCTTGTATCTCTTGAATAGGGTACCTAGATTCCTGGGGAAATATTCATGGTTTTCCCTAACCATACATCAACTGTGCACAACCCCATCGGCTTCCAAATTTCTCAAACTTCACTAAAAAAACCCCTATAAAAACCCCAACCAATATATACTCAAAAAATGGTAACATATTACCTAAAAAAAGCATGAGACATCACCATAATGTTCATAATCTTAAAATATATGATCTAGATTATTCAGTATGACTGGTGTCATGTTTTATATTATTATTTTTCATACATTTTTGTATAGTTATTACTACTTTTTTGTTATCATGATGTGTTTATAATTTTTATATTTTTTTTCTGATGTTGGTTTTAATTATTTATATAAAAGGGTATATCCTCCCCATTAACACCTACTAGACCATCATTGATAGTTAATATTCTATGAAATTTTCAGAGGAGTTTCTGAAGTAAGTGGAACTCTAACTTGGGTATTGTTTGTGTGGATTGAGTTGAGGAAGATGCATCTATTCCAATAGTTCAAGTGATTATGTGTGTAGATGACTGTACCAATGGCTTGATGAAACTGTTGGTATAAAGATTTCCTAATAGATTTATAATCCATGATTTATAAAATCATTAGAATAGGTTATACCAATGGTTTGGTATCCTATTCCAAGGGGTTATAACTATGGGTGTATTGTTACAACTAGACCCCACAGGAAGCCATGTTTCCCCAAAGAAAAATGTTTTCCCCTCCATGGGCCCCAAATAAGCGCATGAACAAGTCATTAGACTAATGATTTTCCCCATATTCCAACACATGTTCTTTCGGTGTGTTTTTTCCTCACTCACACACACCCTAGAAAACATCACTTGAGGTCGCCCTTCCTAATCACTACTCCATGAAAAAACCACTTTAATTGTGGAGTTCTAATCAGGTAATCTATAAAAATAAAGGTTAAACAATAATAAATCAGTAGTATCATTTATCCTTTTAACCCTATAACATTTTGTGGTGTTACATTAACCCCCCCACCCACACCCACCCTTTAGTGCACAATATCCTTGTTGTGGATGCCACATCTCAACCCAAATTGATCCACCGTACTTCCGACTAGGTTCCTCCTCTGATACCAATCTAACAAATGAGAATCATATGAACCCTAGTTGACCAAAAAAAATTTCTCATCTATAAGACCCACCAGTGTGCCGGAATGGATCATTATACTAATTATTGTCCCCTATATTCCAACACATGTTCTTCGAGTATGCTTTTTTTCTCACTCACACACATCATGGGAAACTTCCTAAGAGGTCACCCATCCCGATCACTACTCCATGTTAAAATTATTTAACTATAGATTCCTAACTAGGCAGTATCTAAAAAGGAAAGGTTAACTTTATTGACCTGGGTAGTGACATTTAGTATTTTAACACTTTAACATTATGTGATGTTATATGTATCCCCTAATTGGAGTAGTGAAACACAAAGATCTTAAATTTTTTAGTAGGTCATCATTTAGTGTTGATGGTTTGATGAATAAGAGGAATATTTAAGTGGATTGGTTTTAAAAAAAGGCAAGGAAATTTATCAAATCATACATTAAAATCATCGATAAATACATCATTTATCAGTGCTAAAAAAATTATCACAGATAAAGGGAGGTTTTCTGTATGTTTTTTTATCATTCAAAAAAATTTATAATATTGGAGATTATTTTAGCGTTAATAAATTTTCACCTAAAAATAAATAATATCAAGTCTTGGGAGGTATATTTTATTGTAACCTAGCTTCTCAATTTGAGGAATGGTTGGGCAAACAATTGACTCGGCAATCCCATCAAACATTTAGAGCTCATGGTATATGTGTGTGTGTGTCATTTTTAAAAATTAATATTTATAAATATATCCACTTCACTATGTTAATATATAATAAAATATATTTTTATATAACTATATTGATAATAAATATATTAAATTATGAATACATATATAGAAATATATTATTAGTCATATTTACATGTAATTAATATTTATGAATACTAAATAATAAATTTTATTTTCTAAAATATATACTATGATTTCAAATTTTATTATTTTATTTAAATATTAAATTTATATTTTTAATATATATATATATATATATATATATTATGTTAAATTCATCCACTAAATTTTATATTACACATACTCACATAGACAAAAATATATAACCAGGTGAATGGTGGGACATGGCTTAGCAGGCTGTGAGGCATGGGAACATGCTGGCATCACCAGGTGGGCAGGTCAAATGAGAAATGGGTGCATTAAAACTTATCATTCGTTCCTCCAACCAATCAAAATTTCAATGTGTTATAGAGGGGTATATTTCCATGATGTGACAATGGGTAGCACAATGCGATGGTTGCTAACAAGGGGTGGTGTGGCATGCTAACTAGTGACACTACTGCCTGTGTGACCTGGTTGACAAAGTAATGTGAATGGTATGTGGCATAATGTAAAGACATGTAGGTGTCCCCGTATGAGTCACTCGAAATACTAATGGGTGAGTTGGGACCTATAAACCGAACCTCTACCCACATAGATTACTTATGTGGTATAAAGAGTGACCTTCCATGGTGTGATGGAGAAACATAGCGTAAGGGTACTAGAAGGGGGATTTGAGATGTAAACACTGGTGACATGATGTGACTCTTAACTGTTGATTTATCCTTTAGGTCATCTTGTTTAGGGTTCATTTTTCCACCATTATTTGGGCCTTAGGCCATCAATAAATTAGGCATTCGGGCCATAAATGTGTAATAAAATATATCAAATGGGTACTTATCATTCTTTGTTGAGAGGTATGATCCTTAACCCACTGGGGTGTTTGAGTGTGTGTGTGTTGTTTGCGGTTTGTAATCCACTCTACCAAATATAGATTTTATAAATTTTAAATAAATAAATTTATTTATTTATTTCAATTTTAATTACAATTTAATGTTTTGTTTTATTATAAATGTAATTTTTTTAAATTAAAATAAAATGTGAATATTGCTATATAATGATATTATAAATATATATTATACATTTGAAAAGTCAATATGGTGTACATGTGTGTGTGAATAAATGTTAAAATTTATTTATATATAAAAATATTTATATTAAATATATTAAAATATAATTTCATATATAAGTATATTAGGATATAAATCATATTTGTAGATAATTAATTATAAATTTCATTTTATGAAATATATATTTTGAGTCAAAATATTAATTATTTTATATTTTAAAAATATAATTATAATCTTAAAAAATATAATAATATTTTAAATTTAATCCTTACATAAACACACAAATAACCTCTATAAATTTATGATTTCGAATTTATAGAATATGGAGAGTATTAACAATGACCATTTGGTGGTTACCAAAGGTAATATTAGCAATTTTTTAAATAATGATTGTTAATACTCTTTCTTTTCTGTTGTGATTTTACCCTCCACCCTATTTAATGTAACCCAGTCCCCATGCCCCCACACCCACCCTCCTCCACCCTCCTCGATGACCAACCACTACCCCTTGACACACTGCAAATTGATGATAACACAATACAAGAAAAATGACATTTAACTATTTTTTTCAAAAGCATTACTAAATGTTTCATTTTTTATTTTTTTTCAACGGTTTTACAAAATCTCAATGAAACTGAATTTTTTTTTAAAAAAATTATCTGTGGTTAAAAACACCAATAAATATGAAATTTGAATTTTTTTTATTTTAGTGGTGTTTTTATAAAATTTCTACAGATACTATAGCATGTACTGTGCATGAACAATAGTGCTATAGTAATGGAAGATACTATAGTAAGGACTGTAGTGGTGAAAATGCTATAGCAATAACTCTAGCACATGTGAAGTATAGAAGTTCTATTCACAAAAGGGGTCTTTGGGCTAGAAAATTATTCATTTGGGCTATGTATTTGGCTCTCAGTTCAAAGGGCCTTTAAGCCATCAAATTTCAATGGTTCTGAAACATGTCTATCAATCCTTGCCAGGAAGGATGAGGCTATACCTATTGGAGTGTCTAGGTGTGTGCATTGTTTGTGGTTTCTAATATCTTCTACTGAATAAACATTAATTAGTAATTATTTATATTTATATATACATATAAATATAAACATATATACCTATATATATTATTTTTTATATAATTCTATTTAATTAAATATATGCATTTATATATATTAATTAAAATTTTAATAATTTTTTAATAATTAATAAATATTTTATATTTAATATTTATTAATTATTAATTACTATTTCAAATTTATCTATTATTGTAATCTTTCAGTAATCTTTGTTATCATTAGCTTTTCATATGAGGGCAAGTTTGCATTGTCACACCTCAACCGCCCTTAATACATGTTTTCAATTTTCATTAATAAATGGGATCATACAACCACTTATCCTCATTATTATTTACTATATAAAATGTTAACTAATTATAAATTTTTTATTTTTTATTATTTACAAATTATTAATGAGTGATTATTTATATATGCATATATTTACTTATAAATGGACACACACGTACCTATATATATATATATATATATATATTATTTTATTTTTAAAATTATATTTAATTATATATATATATATATTCATGTAAATATAGTTATAAATATTTATATGTATTTATGTATATTTATGTATATTTATATAAATTTATATATATTTATATATATTGTATGGGTATATATATATAGATAATTATTTGTATGTATATATATGTTTATTTATATTTATATGCATTTATATATATATATATATATTTTTATTTAAATTTATTTATAGTTATGTATATTTATTTATGTGTGTGTATATATGTATATTTATGTATATGTATGCATATTTATGCATATTTTTTCATATTTATGTATATTTATGTATATTTTTGCATATTTATGTATAATTTAATATATTGTGTGTTTGTGTGTGTGTTTATGTAACTTTACATGTGTAATTATATATATTTTTATATATTTATATTTAGATTTATATATATATTAATTATCTTTAATATATATATGTGTGTGTGTTTATATATTTTATGTATATATATATATATATTTCTGCTCCTTAACTCTAAAACCTTTGAATTTTTATTTATTAGATAGTCATCAATTTAACTGGGTTGAAAGGGAACCCTTATATGGCTCGGAGTCCCGGAATATATGGTTCGATGGTCAAGAAGCATAAAGTCTCATAATATATTTATATGTATTAATATATATCGAGATATATATTTCTAAATATTTAAATGTATTTATATTTTCTATATATTTATATATATTTGGTGGGTATGAATGTGTGTGTGTGTATTTATATATATTTATATTTAATTATATATATATTCAAATGTATTTATGTAAATATATTTCTATTTATATATATTTATATATATATAATGATATTTATTTTTATTTAGGTATATATATATATATATTTATTTCTATTAAATTTATTTATATTTATTTGTATTTATATGTATATTTATATATTATGTGGCTATATATATACAATTATATTTAATTATGTATTTATATAGGTATTTATATATATTTATATATATTTATACAAATTTATTTATATTTATCTATATTTATAGACATTTATATCTATTTATGTATATTTATATGCATTTATATATATTATGTCGGCATATATACATTTATATTTATATGTGATTATATTTTTATATGTATTTATAAATTATGAACAAATATATGTACACATATATGCATTCACGTGTATTTATCAATGTTTGTATATATATATAAGTATATTCATTTCTTTTTAGTAATCATATCAGGGCTTGGTGAAGTGGTAAAAACTTTCTAGAATAACCAAGAGGTAAGGGGTTCAAATCTCACCCTACACACACACTCACACACACACATAAAAATTTGATTTTACAGGGGTTCTAGATGGGACAAGGTGTGGTGATCCTAGGATAAATAATAAGTAAATTAAAAATAAATAAATAAAACATACATTAAATAAAAAAAATTCATTAAAAATTTTCAACCGCAAAATTAGCATTGGTTTAAACCATCACAAAACACCATTTTTCTTATGGTGGCTCTCCCCCACCCCCACCCCCACCCACTGCCTTCATGAACCTGAAACTACCTATAATGACTCTTTTTTCCTTGTATTATTTCTAAATAATATATGGATTGATTCCGAGACCAGGTGTTGTGACGACGTGTGATTCTGAGACCCGATGTGCTTGGAATAAATGTTTATAATATATTATGTATCAAATAAGATGTATGCACGGATTTCTTGAAAAGGTGGAATAAATTCTAAACGGGTGCTCGGATCATAAATCCAAGGGCACTGTTGAGTTCAAAACACCATCTTAACCTTAGGTGTGACCTAAAAATGGTCGGCATAGGTATCTTGTGAATAAGTTATCACATGCGTAAAAAATGAATAAAATAAATTAACAAAAGATATTTTTTAAAAATGTTAACGCAACGACCAGTTAATCTTCAAATAATCCCCTATGTTATAAATCTAGGGGTAGCCTCATAACCCTAGAATTCCCTAGAGACGTCGGATAGAGAACCTCTAGAGAATCCCTATAACATATGATGATGAAATCTTGGATCCATGATCGGCGCACACCAATCTAGTTAGATCTCACCAACGACGACGATGCGACAACCGATCTTCATCGGTGAGAGATGAAAATCCAGGTAGGATGCATTATTTTGATTCTTCTTTCCTATTCATGAAGTCCTATGATGAATTCAGACTAATGCACAAAAATATTAGTCTGTGGATCAATCGTAATTGCTTGATGGGTTAATTATAGGATTTTTCAGGATTTGATTAGAGAGAATTGTTTTGATTCATTTACCGTTCTAACGGTGATGAACCAAGATCGACACAAAAATCGATTTAGTTTTTTCCCTCTTGATTGTTGTGCTTTTCTCCCCCGATTTCATTTATTATTGGTGAGTGTTCTTCATTCTTCCCCTAATATTGAATAATCAATCATTGTGCCTTCAATACTTTGAGCAAAAATCCGAAACTAAAGATCCGTCAATGGGACAACTCGACGGAGGTGTGAGGGCGAGCACGGTGGTGTATCAAATGATGGTGGGTGCTGACTCCGTGTTTTTATTTGATGATAAATAATTCCTACAATCACATTTTTTTGGGCCGTTTGAAGTACTGAATCCCCTCGATTCGGTGTTAGAGTGATCAGACGACCTTCGATCTAGATTTTTGAGGTGAACTGAGCACTGAAGTGAGATCTAGGATATGGATCGGTGCGAGCGGAGGATGAAGACAGGTTTCTAGAAAACCTAATACACATGGTATGTAGTCCGAGCTACACGGTGTGTGTTCATTAGGACGACTCAACTTGTATATGGGAAGTACACAGACACGGGATGGAGTACATAAGATTCCTACAACGTGTGTTCTCCAACACACGGCATGGCCTAGACAGAGTACATGGGCTACTCCATATACTACTACACGGGCATGTATAAAAGGGATGACTCGGTGTTCTCACACATGGCCAGAGTATACAGGTGGACCCCGGATTGAAGGGCACGACATGTGACTCCCTCTACACACCATGTTCCCCCTCTTATACACGATATGTTCTAAAGACAAGGGTCACTGTACATGGGTAGTACTCGGGGTCTAGAGACATGGTGTGTGACCCTACTGCACGTTGTGTACCCCTTCCTACATGAATTCAACTACTTTTCCTCCATATCATGGACATGTTTCATTAGGATTTGTTCCCTTTAATGTTTTTCTAATGGTAGGTGTGAATCATTTCTTACTCATAGAAATATGATACAATCCGCATGACTTCCTAGATAGAGTTTTTGGAATCCCACGAGAGTCCTAGAGTAGGATCATCTACTCATTCTTCGTGCCCTAGGTGGATTTCTCGGTATTGACATGACCAACACTACACGGGCGCCAATCCTCAACTAAGTAGGTTAATCCAAACTGAGTTTTCTGTATCACCCCATAGCCATGGATACTATCCTCATCTATTGTATCATAACTCTCTTCAAATCAATTATCATATTGTTCTCATGGTGAGAATTAAAGATTAGTACCTCTCATATGGACATCATCAGTGTTATCGGACTCAGGAGTGTGTTCTCCTGGATGAGTGCTTCGTGGAATCTTCAATCTAAATTCCTAGTGTTGGTATACTATGGTTGTAGATTACCACTATACTGTGTGTCTTGGATTGATTATATCTGGATGTTCTTATTATATTTGATGTGGATATATATCTATGTAGAGATTACTTTACTTTCTTTTATTGTATTGCATTATAGTTTCGGGGTGTCCTAATGAGTATTGTTATGCTCACCCCTATACAGGATTTTCCCATACGTTTCATGTCTTGTGAAAATGATTAGTCTTTTGACGGAGTCCTAGGTAGACCAGGACTAGATAGTGCTTTATGAGACCAGACAGACTGAGGTGTGTTCCTACAGTTATAGACAGTAGTCCAAGTACCATTTCTTATATGTTGGACTCGTGTTACAGCCTTCTTGTCATGGTATTTTATTTTTATTTGTTTACTTTACTTTTTATTTTTCTCTTGTTGTGGGATATAGTGGTATGAATACATTGTTTAGTTAGTGGTTTTTACATTCCATCATTTTGTGGGATTAGAGATGTGTGTGTGTGCATAAAGGTACATAAGAAATGCCTCCCATGTTAGTGACATTCATACTCGGTGCTTGTCACCAGCCCATGGCCTATTGAAGGGGGGTTTGGGTGTCGTGGCACAGAACCCACTAGGATAGGTCATGACACTTCCCCACAACACACTACCACAACGTGGACACCCTACATAGGACCCATGCTGCTCCAACACCACCCTTGAAATTCTATCACCCCTCTGACCCCCATCGATTATTGGGGGTAAACCATGGCCTAAAACCACATGTTTGGGAGATAATTTTTGGAAATAAAGTACAGTGCTCCCTGAGGATTGGTATAAGGGACCGACCACACTCTTGTGCATTGTTGGATGTTGTAGCATTACCACTAGTTGTTTCTTCACGACCATAAGTCGTGAGTCCAACATGGGTTGTGGTTGGGTTTAGTATATTTTACATAATATATTATTGAAATATTCTCCTAGATAGAGGCCTTTTCGAATGATGGGTATTGAACCCTAAGGGAAACAAAGTGGTGAGGTAGTGAGATAGAGTTGACAATATCTTACAAAAGAGAAGGTAGGTCTTGTTATTAGAAATAAGATATTAGATCATGAATTTGAATAATTAAAGTAATTATGAGGGGGGTATTCTTGGAAATAAATTCTAGTACTCCCTGAGATTCATGATAAGGGACTAATATTTCACCCCTTAACTACTGGGGGTTGTGGTGTGACCTCTGGGTGTTTCACCATGACTCTAAATCATGAGTCCCACATGCGGATTTGGGGGATTTCATGTAAATAATATAATATAATATAGAAATACTCTCTTATCAGGTTATTTTTTCTAGATATGGGAATTTATCCATAGGGGAATCAAATCAATGGGGTGGTGAGCTAGAGTAGAAAATATATTTTAAGAGTGATGGTAAGTCATTTTAGAAATTGATAGTTGATGTATGTGTTGGATTTATTATTAACCAATGTAGTTGTGCTGGAATTGTTATCAACTATGGAATGCATCTAGTTTATGAATTGGTGAGTTCGAATTTATTGTAAACCTAGGATATAGTAGAGTGAAGGTGAAGATATAAATCTAGTGTTTTTGTTTTAATCCACAACCTTGAATTCCTAATGAATATACATTGGTGTAAAATTTTCTTGATGAATTTTAATGTGAACTTTGTCTTGGATGGATTTATAAAATAGTTTAATTATGTTTATTCTTGTTTAATGTGTCTTTGGAGTATTTTTGGATAGGTTTAAAGAAGGATGGAATGAAATATAGAAGAAATTTGAACCTGAGTATGATTAAACTAATTATTCCTATGTTTATGTTTTAATAACACACCTTTATGGATGATTTGTAGGGTGAATAAATGTTTTAAAAGTACTACATAACATTAATTTTTTTCTAGAATCTATGTAATATTAAATAGGCACAAGGTGAAACAACACAAGAAATACAAATTTACTAAGTGTGATTAACTAATATTTCTAAAAGATACCTAAAAATAAAATCATATCTTCCAGGATCATAAACTAATGAAATTCCATAAGAAAATCATAGGCTATAAAGGATAAGAGGTGTGTTGAAAGGTTATGTCAGAATCAATTGTGCACTCCATAGTCTATGCAATGTGAAGGGTGCTACAACTTTCATGGGATTAGATTAAAGATACATTCGATGAAAACATGTTCTGACTTAGTCACTACACCATTAGTGTTCTCACATTAGAATCGTGTTTCATTTATCTATATCATATAAGATATTCTTGTTTCATGTGATTTTTTCCACAGAAGCAATGAATATTGGATTACATTGGAAAAAACATGATATTTTGAAGCTTATGTAATTGATATAGTTATTCAAGGAATTAAATGGTGAATAAAATATAGTTTTTTATTGAGAAATTATGAGAATAATTAAAAAAATATATAAAGAAAATCATAGAGATATAGATTCATTGTTTTCTGGAGGTTTTAATGAAAATATCTACTTATTTAATTAAAAAAACTTGGGAAGATACTTTTGGATGAATTAAATGGGGAATATTATTGAAATAATATATAGAATATTTGTTTTCATACTTACGGTTTTAATAGAGTAAAATCTGTGGATCTAGTTTTGACCAGATATCATATTACAATCAGAGGTCTCACAATACAATAATAGTATATAAAGAAGAAGACTTATCCTATCAAAAATCTTGTTCTGTAAAAAAGATTTTATGTTGTGATGATACCTTAAATGGAAATAAAAACATTTTTTATTTTTTATTAAAGTAAAAAGGTTATTTTATAATTCATGGATTCATGAAAAAATTTCTGAACTCAAAGAATGTTGAGTTTGGAATTCTAAAAGAGAATAAATTTTTCACCATAATTTTATAAGTAATAATACAAGAAATAGAGTAATGAGGGAGTGACCCTTGGGAGGCATTCCACCATCCTAATATCATTATATATGGAGTTAACATGGATTGAAGTGCCCTAGATTAATCTCGATATTGAATAGTGAGTTTAATGTATATCAATACATCGACACACTTCTATTTCATGCTCATTGTATTATTTTAGTGTGGGTGAACCACGTCAAATTCATCTATATTATGATCATTATTAACTTATTTTATAAATGAAATAAATTTTTTTTTGTGAGTTAACTAATTATTTAATTAATTAGATTAATTCAAAGATAAGTGAAATAACAATCAAATCGTCATCAAAAAAAGAAATAGATATTGATTCTACTAACAATGTGGTGAATATTGTTTGGTGTGGTGATATTTTGGAATAAGTGGTTTAAATTTCAATAAGTATCATAACCTAATTCACCCTCACCCCCACACTTAGGGTATCTCTCACTAATAGACCTTGTGGGATAATAAGTGATATCTTAACACGATACTTTTTTTATATTTTTTTGTTATGAATTTATCTGATTGTTTTTTGGAGTTGATATTTAGTCTTCCCTTATATTTTTTTGGATTAATGGTGAAGGAAAAATCTATAGAAGAAGAAGGAATACAAGGTAATTATATATTATAGAAAAGTTATCAATGATTATGGGATTCAGATGAAATATTCTATAAACTTTTTGAAGGAAGGTATGGATAATTTTTATTGTGAATACATTGATTCATTTAAAGATTTTGTAGGGTTAACTAAATATCCCAATTTCCCAAGTGATATTGAGTCAAATGATGATGATGATAGGTCGATAATTTTAATTGTGGAAATTTTTCGCATATCAAAAGAGCTATATTAGTGTCGGTGAGAAGAAGAAATAAAGTTGAGGAAGGAGAATAAGTCATGTGGGATCAAGGTTGGATGACTAAATATTGAGATAAAAAAGCTACCAGATTTAATTAAAATATTTATTGAGTTGGAAACTGATCTAATTAAAAATGATGACTCTCGTGATGAGAAATTAGAGAAGATATATTCAAAAGTGGAGAATCATAAAGATGTTTCAAAGGAGAAGTGACTTTCCTTAAAATATTTTCAAAATTTGAATGGCAGGAAGGATTAAAATTCCATGCATAGGGAAGAATTGGTCAAAGGGAATAAAGGTCTAAAACAAGAGAAGGTGATCCATAAGGAATCTATTACATAAATAAAACCCAATATTTAGGAACATAGTAAAATTATGGATGAGATTTTCGATGCATTAGAGGATAAAATTTATAAAGGTAAGACACTCGAGAAAGATATGAATGATTATTTTGAAGCAATAATTAGGAATATTCTATAAGTTTAAGAGGTGATGGTCTTGGTTAAGAAGCAAGTGGAGCAACCAAAAACTAGGGAAAATAAAATTTTAAAATATTATTTACATTTTTTATTTTTTTATCTCTTGAAACAAGATAGTAAGAATAATGGAAATTATTCTAAATAAAAGTAAAATCATGATGAAATCATGATGGAACAAAATAAGTTTTTCATGCGAAAACTTTACATTGGTTATAAAAAAACTAATCAGAATTTGATAAGGATATGTTCTTAGATGATACCAAAAAAGATAAATAAGTATCTAGATACAAGATAGTTTATGGAATGAACCCAAACTCAAGAAGTTCACTACAAGAGATAAGGATAAAATGATGAAATTCAGAAGGTATGAAGACTTATGATTTTATTATTGAATGTTTAATCATATTCTTATCTTTTGTAATGAAGAAATGTAATATATTTCTTATTGTTATTATGATGGAAGTTTTTTGAAATGAAGTTTTCAACCATATAAATGGATGTACGTATTTTTTTTTAATATTTATTTCCATGATAATCAAGTCTCCATTAGATATTGTTTGAGAATTTTAGCTGAAATGATTGGAAAAATCCTATGGGTATTCAATGTAAACATTATTTTTCAGATAAATTTATTTCATGGGATGGCGAAGAATGTCACCATGCTAAAATTGGTTTAAATAGAAGTTTAAAATTTATTATTGACGAAAAAATGTATTAGAAAGACATGAATATGATTTTTAAAAGTGAAATGATTCCAAAATATACACATGTGAAAGAAGTATCCCAGAAAAAGTGAGTGTTTTTAATGTTAATGACTCATGTAGTGATAAAACAACGAATAAACAAGGTTTATAAAATAAAATTACAGTCAATCATGTGTCAATAATTCCTTATTGGATATAGTACAAAAGTATGAAAAAATTTTGATCTGTTAATTGAATAAAATAAAAATTCCAAGGAAAGTGAAGCGAGTTTGGATTATATCAAATCCATTACAAATATAAATATTGGTTCCAAATTAAAGAAATTGATTGTCTATAGTGACACCCTATCATTATCAACTTGGGTAAATTTGAAGATCTTATCGTCCCATGTATTTAAATGATATAAATATTTATTAAAGTGGTGTAATTTTCGGGGGATATATGGTCTATTGTAATAACACATGAAATGATGAATGTTAGTGTTGTAGCCGTACAAATAGTGTCTTGATGAATATGGAATTAAAAGTAAATATGTGTAGTAAAAGGCATCAAAGAAATACCAATTGGTATAAAGGTCTAGTTGATGTGTTAATGTCAATAGAAAATAATAAATAATTAGAATCAAACCGTGAATATGGATGAGGAAACATTGATGATGAATAAGAAATAAAATGAGTTTTAATGATTTATTCATTTTTATCTTACATTTTATATCTTATTATTGTTATCAATATATCAAATTTTTTTAAAGATGGATGATATTCATATTAACTATCAACTCTATATTCGGTTATAGATATGATGCATTCATGATATTTTTAATCCAAGGATCTGGAAGGTGTTA
This sequence comes from Viscum album, assembly GCA_963277665.1. Classification (NCBI taxonomy): domain Eukaryota; kingdom Viridiplantae; phylum Streptophyta; class Magnoliopsida; order Santalales; family Viscaceae; genus Viscum; species Viscum album. Next base: position 279,159,582 of record OY728165.1, on the reverse strand, counting down.
TTCCCATAAACCTAAGAAATGAACTCTATAGAGGATTAAAGAAATTTTTTGTACCCACTTGTTGTCTAGAGCTATAGTAGATCCTTTGAATGAAGAACTGGTATGACTCACACACTTAGTGGTTATGGTTTTTTCATGAGTGTATTTTTGGAACTATGATTGAGTTTATAGGGTAATTCATAAAGTAATTTATTTTCTAAGTTTCATGAATTTATGGAAGTAAGTGAATCAAATTGACACCATTTAAGTTATTAAGTTAAACTCTTTTTTTTTCCAACGTTAAGTTATGAATCAGTAGACATGATGTTTTCTTTAATGAATCTTTTCTAATTAGTTAGTTCACTCATTAAATATGATTTAGAATGTATCTACAGTTGAAATAATTTCTAGAGTTTGAAAGTCAAATCTAGTATTGGGGCGAATTAGTGAATATTGACCAAGAAATAGAAGTGTTTCATAGGAGGTGTTTATTATCACTAAATTTGGTATATAATATATGTTGAAAAAATAAAGAATATATATTAATTATGGGCCAATTAATTCTAGAGATAAGGGAGAATATTCTCATGAAAGCATTGGTATCAATTCGTGTCCTAAAATATCTAACAAGAAGTGTCAAAGGATTTATCTTGTGGAATTTGGAATCAAGAAGAAAGAGGGAGTATGATAACAAATCTGAATATGTTTCACTTTTTTTTCAAGATAAATGTTTTCCAAATATTCTATACTTCTTAATTTTGGTAGAGGATATGGTGTAGATTTGAATTTAAAGTTTGAGAATATAGAATAATGAATATAAAAGAATTATAAATAGAAACTTTATAGATATTGTGAGGTACGGGTCATGCTGTTTGGTTGGTATTGGATTCATGATGAGTTTTTCCAAAAAAATCTAAATGGGGTGATTTTTATCATCTAATTGCGAATTGGAGTTGTCGTTTAATTTTATTCAGTTAATATATTTTTTTTGTAATTATAATAAACTATGGATTACATCAAATTAAAGAATTTGTAGTGTTAAATTTTCTTTCAACCTAATATAAAATAAATATTATGATGAATATATGAAGCTAAAGATATATATTTCATTAGAATTCATAAAGGCATGATGAATAATATTTGGTTCTAAATTGGATTGATGATGTTTGATTTGAAATTTGGATTGGTTGGATGTCTAAAATAGTTTAATTATGTTTATTCATGTCTAATATGGGATTGGATTAGTATTAGAGAGGTTTAGAGAAGGTTGGAATAAAATCTAGGGAAAATATTTACATTAATAGGATTAAACAAATAATTATTATGTCTATATATGAATAACTCAAATTTATAGAAATTACATAAGATAAAGTTATGTTTTAAAAGTGTTTCACATCATTAATATGTTTTTTGGTAAGTTAAGTAATATTAAACTGATGTAGGGTGATCCTATATAAGAATAAAAAAATTTATCTGTAATTAACTCTTATTTCTATATGTTACATGAGAATAAAACCACATATCTAATGATTGTGTATTAATGAACCCATGAAATAAAATCATTTAACATTAAGGATTAAAAGTAATGATGTAATGTATATGTCTAAATCAACTATGTGTTTCTAAGGCTACTTAAGATGATGGTCCCTAGAGCTCATGTGTGACTAGCATAGAGATATGTAAGATGAAAAATAAGATGTGAATTAGTTAGAATACCATTAATGTGATCATATCATAATAAAATACCATTGATCTAGAATGTGTCAGATATACTCTTGTTAGGTGAGATTGCTATGAAATCTATTAAGGTTGGCTTGTGTATGAATAAATTTAAAATTTTGAAGCCCATTTAATTGTAGAAATTATTTGAAGAATTAAATGGTTAATTAAATTTATATTTAATTGAGAAATTTTTATAATAATTAAATAGATTTTTTCATGGGGAAAATCATGAAGATATTGAATCATTTTTTGTGGATTTATTTTAAATATGTATTTCTGTAAGTAAAAAATTTGTGAACATATTTGTTGAAGAATCAAATGGACAATATTGTGGATATAATATATAGAATTTTTTTACGACATTTAATGTATTAAATGTAATAACTAGTTTCTAGACATGTTGAGAAATTTTAGAATGATTTTTAATTTTCATTATGGTGGTGGGCTCATTTTGAGAACAAAGATTCAGAATTAAATTACAAGGGTTTGAGAATCCATAAACTATGGTTGTGGTAGTGGTTTGAGATCATGGGGATGTAATGAGGGGTTAAAAAATCCATCTATGGAGGGTACGAGGTGGCTGGTGGGTTGGGTAGTAACCCAATAGGCTACCTAAGCTCACCAGCTAGCCAGTGTACTCAAACCAGTTTACCAGTGGAGCTTCTAGGTGTTTTTAATAGGGGATTTTTGATCATTTATTCATTTATCCCCCTAAATATTTAGGAGGTAGAGTAACATGGGAGATCTCCATTCATCCAATTACTCCATATCTTACATCCCATGTTTCCCCTTGACCTGGGGGGGGGGTTCTGATAGCGATTCTACAGTAAATTCAACATGTGGTCATCAATTCAACATATGTTACTTCCTATTTTCATGGGTTGATAAAATTATATAAAATTTGGATCGGGATTTGATGATTATTACATTGGATAATAGAAAAATCATTTGAGAACTATGAGTGCTTGTCTCATCTTGGCTATAGGTGTCCCAATATGATGATTTCAAGATGCTGCATTCCATTTTGAGTGAGAGATGGTCCCAAGACATTGTATACAGGTTATTCATCAACATTTTTGTGGATGAATGTTATCGGTGGATGATGGATAGTTGAGATGATATGGACTTGGATGAGCTTAGGTTATGAGTTATTTGGTTGAGATATAAATGGGAAAGGCTCTATAAAAATTCGGTAGTCCCTATGGCTTTTCCTATAGTTTCTGCAGTTAATTATGTTTTTGATATAACATGTGATATATGGTATTACCAATATGGGCTAGTGAACCTTAAATTAAATGACTATTTTATGTAGAATAAAATTGTTTAAAATGAGTATAATCCCAATATGTAAAATTTATAAACTCATAAAGGCCATTGTGGACCCCTGTGCACTGGGTAGATATTCCAACCATTGATGTTCAAGAGTATTATTATAACCATGTACCTTGTGTTGTGTGAACCTTTTGAAATGTTCTAAATAAATGATTATGTGAATGTAATGGACTTGATTGGTTCATAGTAGACACCTTGAGTGTGGATGAGTTTCGAATTGGGGTAATTGTCCCTAGTTAGACTTATAATATTGTAAGGAAACTTAAAGCCTTCAAGTTAGATGAATCATTCCATTGATGGCAGAAAAATGAGGAATAAGATCGGATCCTTAGTATTACTCGAGATTCCTTCACTATTTAAAGGTTCGGGTTGGGTATAGGCCTAGATTAGCTTTACCATCCTTGATTTCTTGGATGGGACTGGTGATAGGGATGAAGTGATGTGTGAGGATATAGGAGATCTTCAGTGTATTTTGGTTCTTTCTTTTATTTTAATTTTATTACCAGCCTAGTAGACTATTGGTTTTTTGGATGATTTTATGCTTCTCTTCATTTACTATTGATGAATTTTTTTTACTTATTTCTTCCATATACTCTGATGTTTGATTTTTGTTGGCTGATATTTGGGCTATTTTCGCTATTATTTATACTCTAAAATGAGGGAATGGTCTCAACACTATCACGTATTGGAACCTCAATTTTAATCAACAACGTATAGTGTTTGGGGAAGCATGATTGAGGTCATGTAATGACCTAATCAGACTACTTCTTATAGTCGACCGATGATGGGTTGTTACAATGTGGTATCGGGATATTCATTTCATGTATTATTATTTTTGGTGTTTTTAGACATGTGATATAGCAATTTTTCTAAGCATATGATGGATATTAGATTGATTCATTGAAAAGGCCTTTTCTAGTAATAAATCTAGGTTACCATGGGATTGGGATTAATGTTCGTGATTTTTTATGTTACAGTTGATTGATTTCACCTCTTATGACACAAATTATGTTCTAAATTATGATTTATTTTATATTTTTTGATCTTTCCCTATTTCTAAGATTCTATTTATAAGAATTTTTACTCTTGTGCCATTGGTAATAGGTGCCTTATACATCATATTTGTCACACGAGACTCACATGTTATATAATTTCTTGTTATTATTATCAATGATACTTATTCTAATGATATTTTCTGTGGATTATAATGTGTAGATGCTTGAAGATGATGACTATAATGTCCCTCGATGTATGTATGCATAGAGACCCTTTATTGGTTGGTATAGGAACAAGGTGCCTTATTAATGAATCCCTTACGAGTAAATCTAATTTTGATATTGGAATCCTAAATAACCCACCCAGGAAAATATATGATTTTGTTTATTCAAGAAGAACCATCTAGGATGATGTGGTTATTTACATATATATGGTGACAAATAATATTATTATTCTTGAGGGCGTAATCTTATACATGGGTGTCTAGTGAGAATCAACATCATGAGTAGGATGATAACATGGCATGTGATTCCTAATACGTTTATGATTTTATAGTCCATAGAGCGGGTAGTTAACTATGAGTTATCATGTGATATTTGAGATGAGAACATAGAGGTGTTTCCATGAGTATAACCTACATGAGATGGGACATATGTCTTAAGTAAGAGATCCAAGTGCTTGAGATGTGGCTCAGGACATCAGAGAGTCGAGTGTTATTGATGAGTTAATCCTAGTTACATGTGAGGGTAACCTATGAGATGGCTTAGTTGGGATTGTGAGTTCATTGTAGGTATGAATAATAGGTAGGTGCTTTGATTTAAGAGAATAATCCACATGAGGTAATTCCCATTATATAGTATAGGCATGTGACACTTAGTAAATTTTTTATTGACAAGCACCTAGGGTGTTCCGGCATTTAGCATTTAAAATAGAATTCATAGTTAGGATTAATAGGATACCTAGATTTGTGTACTCCATACATGCATCGAGGGTATAATGAGAGCATATTGAGATGCTTACGATATTCAAAAAGATACCCAGATTGACTAGTGGTGTACTGACCGGCATGGAATAGGTGAAATTTTTGGTTTTGAATAGGATCACCTAGAGTGATTTGAACATGAATAGATTGACATTTTTAGTGCATAATAAGTTTTTTGGGTGTGTGATACTATGTAAAATTATTAAAAACTAATTCTAGAATGTTGGGGAATATGAAGAGTGATACATGAGTATACACTGTTAGGATTGGTTGACTCAAATTTAAATAGTGAATAAGAATTGTTGATGGTTTCTTGAAAGGAAACTCTGTGTGAGGAGGAGAGTGAGTGTGGGTGTTTCTTTTTGGGGAAAACCTTAAATTCTACATTTATTGTGTGCACTAATTATGCACACCATAAATGAATTATGGTCTAATCAAGGGATATGTGTAGGTCAAGTATGAGTGAATTTGATGAGATTCTTGTGGGTTATATGGATTGAGAATAAAATCTCTGTATTCTACAGTCATTCACACCATGAAACATGATTCACGATGCGAATGATTTCAGTGAGTGGATCAGAGGTTTTGCCTCTATAATGGATAAGGGAATTGTAATGGCATATTGTGAGGATCATATGGTGATGGGGGTGGCTTATGAGGAGTGATAAACATGTTTTTGTAAAACCTATTAAGGTTTTTCTCATAGATAGATATAAGTAAATATCTATATTGGGGAGTTCACTATTGTCTACATGAGGGTGTGAACCCTATTGTGGATAAATTATTGGTGTATGTTGTTACCGGAATTTCTATGAGCTGAAAACATAGAGTAATTGATATTTCATGTATGTGATTGGGTACGAGTGGGATGGACATTTCTATCCCTTAAGTTCATAATAGCTGGAGAATGGGTCATGATGATCATGAATTTGTCTTGATGGAGGTAAAATGAATATTCTCACCTATAAAAGAGAACTATATCAATCATTGGAGCATGGGCCTTATGTCAGACGGGTTATTAATATAGTGGGAGTAGATATTAGATCATCAATGGGGCATTAGGATACCAATGAATAGATGGCTCTAATTTTATGTGGTTCTATGGTTAATACAATATTAGAGATTTATATGTGACTGAATAGAGTCTTAGTATTATCCTCAAGGTTGGAATGAAATAGGTGGTCTGAGGGTGATTTGGATTGATGGCACATTGGTCCTCTTAATACAATTGAATTATAGATTGGTAGGATTGTAAATTTAACGGAGGAGTTATACCAAGAGCTAGGGTCAGACTTCAGTGAGCATGTTTGGATAAACATGGGATGTATATTTATTTTAAGGAATCATGATCGGGTGGTTTAATATCAGGTTGAAAAGTGAAACTGAACATTTTATCGAATGATGGTTGGGGCAGGACCACTGGTTCTTTTATGAGGGATGGAATTTGATGAGAAGAAAACTGAATGGAGTGGGTTATTAGACAATGGGAAATGCATTTTGATGGGAAATTTTTATGGTGGGCATTGTTGTGGCTCAGAATAGTCAATTGTGAGTTTAAGATTATGGTGGGGAGAACCGGGAGATTTATAGTAAATTTTAAGGAACAAATTATGGTTTCATGGAATAGAAAAGTGAAGCTAACCAATATCCCAGTGCTTTGATAATAGTAAAAAATTGGTGGTTTGGGTTTTGGCAGTTGAGTGCCCCATGTTTGGAGTAGTGTTGTGGAAGCACATTTGGAATTTAAATATGTAACATATCCTTTAATAGTTAAATTAATGACTTGTATTTTTTGAGATTTATGGTTGAAATCACAATTATAATTCATGGATACGAGAAGTGTTATAGTGGGGAGATTATAATACCCCATGTCTAGACACATTGAGTAATCCAAATGGATTTTAAATGTTCATTTTGGTGGTAGGATTGTTTTAAGAAAAGGGATTTAGAATGAAATTATGGGGGGTAAGTGTCCATAAAAGATGGTTTGGTACATGGTTTCAGATATTAGGTGTCTCATAGGGGTTCAAGGAGTCATCAGAGAACTAGATGAGGTGATTGGTTTGTTGTAGTATCCATTGGCCATCTGGTGGGCGGGGTAGTTACCCAGTATGCTTCATAGGGCCATTGGGCCACCCAATGAAGTTTCTAGGAGTTTTTTAGTGAGGTTACTCTAGCCTTTTCTTATGTATACCCCCCTTAGTATTTAGGATGCAAAGGTACATGATATAGGATTATTCATCCAAATACTCTCCCACTCCTTATTCCCTTGGTTCCCCTTGACCCATGGTGATTCTAACGGTGATTCTGCAGTGAATTTAAGCTATGATCAGAAAATCATCATCTATTATTCCCTCTTTAAATGGTATACTAATATTAATTTGGATTAATCTAGTGATTTGATGTTGATTTAACCATATCATGGTTATATAATCTTATAAATATGGGTATTTTTCTTGGAATGGATAAACAATGTCTTGGGAGGATGATCTCAAGTCATTTCATACCATTTTGATTGAGAAAATGGCCTAAAACAATGTATACATTCCATACATTAATGTTCAGTTGGAGGACTCAAATATGTTAATGATGTCTAGTTGAGATGATATGTACTTGGATGAGCTCGTGGAGTGAGTTAATAGGTGGTAAAATAAATGGGAAAGGCTCTGTATATTTTAGTTAGTCCCTAAACATTTCCCTATGGTTTAAACAATTAATTATTATTTTGATATGAAATGTGATATATGGTCACACCTATAAGGGAGAGTGTCCCATAAATCAGATGATTATCTTATTTAGAATTAATTTTTCTAAAAAAATTATAAAGAATACGTCTACATAGAACGCGCAAAGTGATAGGGATCATGGTGGACCCCTATGCATTGGCTAGACATTATAGTCCCTGATAGTCGAGAGTATAATTGTAACTATGTACCTTTCATCCTGTGAACCCCATGTTTGGTGATAAATAAATGATTATTTGAATTCATTGGACATGTTAGGTTCTTATACACTCCTGTATGAGGGATGAGTTGGGAATTGGTATAACTGGACCCAATTTTCCTTATAATATTATGAGGTTCCTTGGTTCCCTCATGTTAAATGACTTGATCTAGAAATGAAATAATTTTGAGGACCTATATAGGTTCTTTGTCATTACCCCTAGACTATTAGTGGTGAAATAGTAGTTAAGGTTATCCATGGGTCTCAACATAGACCAAGGACTAGACCATGTGATCTTGGGAGGCTAAAGTAGTTGCTTTGTTCTTGGGATGAAACCAAGAAATGTATACCCTTGAGTAATGGAAATTTCACATTGAAATGTTTTGGTTAATTGTTATTTTATTTTATGAGGATTATTAGAAAAACACCTAAATTTTGAGACACGAGTAAAATGTTGAACTCTTAGTTAATGAAATTGATTAAATGAAATGTTTTAAATTTTTATTATTGGGGACCTTGCTGTGATTACAATGTCTAGAACGCCCTTTTTATTATTATTGGGTGACCTTAATGTGATTCCAAGTCCTGGTATGTTCTTTTTTAATATTATGGTTGGAGGACCTTGAGGTGATTCCAAGGATCTATAATGCTTGTTAGTATGATATGGTTGGGGGAAATTGAGGTGATTCTAAGTATCCAGTATACCCATTATTATAATATTGGGGGACTTTGGACACTGTTCCTTGGATCAGGTGTGCCCATATTTTTATATACGTGATTATGGTACTATGTAAAATGATATATATAATGGGGAAAAAGGTATAGTCAATCTTTGGCATCACAATTCACCTATGGTTCGATGGTGGTTATGTGTTTATTTTTTATTATATGCATCTTTAGTTATATATTTATTTAATTTGATGAGAATGTCACATATTCATATCACAAAATTTATTATATATGTACAAGATTGAGTTGGTGGTGGCCAACTGAGCTTTATACTCACACCTTACTCGGGTGGCCATTACACTTGGGTACCCAAGAGTACTTTACTAGTCACAGGTTCTGGTTGGGAAAAGTCTTGGTGTAACTTTACCAAGATGGATTTCTCATCTGGGACTAGAGACTGGGATGAGGTGGGGCTTGGGGATGTGGGAGAGCCTTAGTGAATTTTGTTTTATTCTTTTACTTGTAATTTCGATCGATCATATAGATGGTTGGTTTCTGGTGAGACTACATCTTGAACTTCATCATTACCTTTTGATACCTTTTATTTATTTTTTTCTTCTATATACTCAGATGTTTATATTTTTTGTGGATTATGTTTAGGTTATTTCCATTTTTATCGGTACTCTAATATTAGGGTATAGTCTTCCCGTAGTCAAAATTTAGACCCTCAATTCTAGTTTTCTTCCTCTGACGTGTGAGGTGGTTCACTTGATGTTACGTAACAACCCATTTCGGCTATTAATTTTAGTGGACCAGGGAGAGGACATTACATTAAAGGAGTGATATTTTTGTATTTGGTTTTAACTAGATATCAAGCTATAATTAGTGGTCCTCTACCACAAAAAAAGTATAAGAATAAGACACTACTACAAATAAGGCCATTAAAAATTATAAAATAGGTATCTTCATTCAAAAAAAGTGTTGACTATTAGAGCATGATTAAAATCCCTAAGATTTTATTAAGAGTAAAAAGAGAGCTGTTAAAAAGTACTTTTATCAACACTTCTTTAAGTACTGAAAAAGGAATCCATTTATAATTTATTTTATTTAGAAATGATAAAGGTACTTTTATCTATGCTATAAAAAGAACTGATAAAAGTTCATACTCCTACAATGTGCTGTTAATATTCCAGCACACTACAACAGCAAAAACAACAGCAAAAATAGCAGATAAAAAGAAGTGAAAATAGGTTAGAAATACAAAATTTAATTAAAATAAAATTTACAACACTAATATAAGAAAAAAAGACTATATTATAGACATTTAAAACCATGGTTCGTAAGATTATATTAGTTAGTATAAATTATCATAGACATTAAAAACATCAATGTTCCATTATCTTTGGCACCCAACCCTCGATCATGATATTTTCGATCAAACCACACAATCTTGAGAAAAAGAATCTTCCAATATAAGAAAAAAATTCGTATGCTTATAATACTATAAAGAAATAAATTAAATAGATATAATCAATTTTAAACTAAAAACATATACTTTGTGTCATACCAAGCACACCATGTATCGAACTAAGTTATGGTTGATTATTAGGCATCACACCATTTAACGTTGTTCTCAAAATCATTTCCTCTTGAATTGTATCTCATCTGTAGTGATAAAAACCTCACTATGAATGGGAGATAATTCAAGAGGACTTTCTTTTTTAGAACAAGACCTAAACTGTCACACCATTTATTGTTCGTCTTTGAGCATTATCTATGTGAAAATTAACTAAATAAGTATATGGTAAAAATGATAAGTAGATTAATTATGTAATATTAGATAAAATTATGGGAAGAATCTTAGATGGTTTTCTTGGTTTTGGTGATGTGATTTAGATTTCAAACTAATACGACACTAATATATTGAAATCATGCACAGAGTCATACCAATAACATTGTGTGTCAAATTGATATGCAGTCAATTTGTATACATCTCAAATGAATTATTGATTATTTTTCTAATGTTTGAAAATAATCTGAGATTGTTTGATCATTTTTGGCTAGTGACATGTGTTTTAAAGAAAAATGACACATTTATATTGAAAAAAAACACTTTGAGTCATATCTGCCACATCATGTGTCAGATTGATGTGTAGTTGAATATTATATGTCACAAGTGTATTATGGACCATTTTCCTAATGTTTGAAAACAATCTGAGCTTATTTTCTCAGTTTTATGTGTGTTTTAAACTAAAATGACACTTTTTATTGAAAACACACACTTCAAGTCATATCGACCACTTTATGTGTCATATTGATGGGAGGTCAATTCAAATATATGTCAAAGAAACTTTTGGATCAATTTCATAAATTTTTAAAACAATATAAGCTATTTTTTCATCATATTTTCCACTAGATTTTTTTTTAAACTAAAATGACACTTTTGAATTGAAAACATACACTTCGGATCATATTGTCTACATCGTGTGTCAGATTAATGTACGGTCAATTCTTTCAAGTGAAAAATTAATTATGGATCATTTTTCTAAAGTTTAAAAATATTCCAAGATTGTTTTTATTATTTTTGTCAATTTGATGTGTCTTTAATGTAAAATGACAATTTTGTATTGAAAACATGCACCTCAAGTCATATCAACCACATCGTGTGTCAGATTTATGTGAGGTCAATTACTACAAATGAAAAAATAATTATAGACCATTTTCATAAATTTTGAAAACAATATGAGATATTTTACTCAGTTATGGCTATTTGGAGTGCGTTTTAAACTAAAATGACACTTTTGTATTACAAAAAACGCACTTAGAGTCAAGCTAACCACATCAGGTTCCAAATTGATATATTGTTGTTTCCTACATGTTAAAAATGAATTATAAACCATTATACTAAATTATTAAAATAATATGAACTCATTTTCTCAGTGTTTTTTATGCGATGTGTTTTAAACTAAAATGATGGTTTTATATTAAAAACATGCACTTAAAGTCATATCGACCACATCGTATATCAAATTAGAATTCCATAAAATCCTAGACATCACAAATGAATTATGGATATTTTTTCAAAATTTTTAAAACAATATGAGATTTTCTCTCAGTTTTGAGCATGTGTCATGCATTTTAAACGAAAATGGCACTTTTAAATTGAAAACACAAACATGGAGTCATGCCGACAACATCAGGTGTTGGATTGAAATGAGGTTGATTCCTTCACGTAAAAATTATATTATGAATCATTTTCAAAAAGTTTGAAAACAAATTACCTCTTTTTCTTGGTTTTATCTATGTGATGCATGTTTTAAAAGAAAAATTGCACTTTTATATTGAAAACATGCACTTCAAGTCACACTGACCGCATCGGGTGTCAGATTAGTGTGTGGTTGATTCTTATATATAAAAAATTAATTATGGATATTTTTATTATAGTTTAAAATTAATCTGAGCTCTTTTTCTTGGTTTCGACTATATAAGATTCTATTTAAACTAAAATGACACTTATATTCTAAACATGCACTTTGAGTCATACCGACTACATTGTGTGTCAGATTTATGTGATTCTGATTCCTACACATCATAAATATATTAAATATTTTTTTCTTAAATATTTAAAACAATCCAAACTAATTTTCATGGTTTTGGATACACGAGGCATGTTTTAAGCAAAAATGACACTTGAATATTGAAAACACGGAATTTGAGTCATAACGACCACATCTTCTGTCAAAATGACATGGGACCAATTCTTACATGTTATAAATGAATTATGTATCACTATACAAAAGTTTAAAAATAATACAATATTGTTTTCATAGTTTTGGTTATGTGATTTTCATTTTAAATTGAAATGACACTTTTATAATTCAAACATTCACTTTAAGTCATATCGACCACATCATGTGTTGGAATTATCTATGGTTTACTTCAATACATCAGAAATAAATTATGTATTTTTTTCCTAAATTTTAAAAAAAAAATCCAAGATTTTTATTGGTTTTTTCTATGTGATACACATTTTAAACTAAAATTACACTTATATAAAAACACACATTTTGATTCATACTGACCACATCATCTTTCAGAATGACATGCAGTCAATTCCTACACATGAATAAAAAATTACAATTTTTTTTATATATTTGAAAATAATAAAAACTATTTTTCTTGGGTTTGGTGATGTGACATAAATTTTAAACTAAAATGACATCTCTCTATTGAAAACACACTTACAGTCATACCGACCACATCATATCTCAAATTGATGTTCGGTCAATTAGTATTTATCAAAAAAGAACTATGGATTGTTTTCTTAATGTTTAAAAATAATCATGTATTATTTTCTCAATTTTCGATATATGATATGTGTTTTAAACTAAAATGACACTTTTATATTGAAAACATGTACTTCGAGTCATACCAACCACATAAGGTGTCAGATTGATGTGCAGTCGATTCCAACCTGTGAATAATGGATTATAAATTATTTCCCTAAATTTTAAAAACATTCAGAGCTTGTTTTATTAGTTTCAGATATGTTATGTGTGTTTTAAACTAAAATGACACTTTTATATTGAAAATATGTACATTAGGTCATACAGGACACATCATGTATCATATTGGCATGCGGTCAATTCCTATATGTGAAAAATAAATTATGGATAATTTTTATAAAGTTTAAAAACAATCCGGGCTTATTTTATTAGTTTCTTCTATATAAAACATATTTCAAACTAAAATGACACTTTTATAATGAAATCAAATACTTTTATTTATATCAACTATAACGTTCATCAGATTGATTTGTGGTAAATTATTACACATTAAAATGACTTATGAATCACTATCCTAAAGTATCAAAACAATCTAAATTTGTTTTCTTGCTTTTGATCATGTGATGTGTGTTTTGAACTAATGTTTAAATTTAAAAGAAAAATAAGTATTATATAAAAATGATAAGGAAATTAACTAAAAAATATAAAATGGTGAGATAATTAACTAAATAAATAGTGGGAAGTTACATGTTCATGATGTATATATACATTCAAACACTATATATTCTGCTCAATCATTTCTAAAAAAAATCAATTTCCTCCATTATAATCCTCCTTGAGAAATGGATCAGAAATAATATATAATAATTTTCATACTAATGTTTCATACCCCAAAAATATTTCTAATTCCATAGCTAGTATTAGATCACAAACATAGTAATTAATCACCTAACTTTGATGTCGGCAAGCATTCTGACACCATGTATGATACCCCCTCATCTCTAAAAAAATTTACTTATTTTTTTGAGTATATAGAATGTTGGAAATATTGGTAGTGCTAATAAAATATAGACAAAAAATGATTAATAAATATTTTTAATGAAATTGCAATTAACTTTATAAATTTACTTTTTTGGTGATACAAGTCTTTTGATGTTATATGATATGATTCATAAATTTTCAAAAATAATATTCACAATCATTGTTGTTATATTTATTTAGACACTGAGAAACATTGACCAAAATAAGGAAATTATTTTGAAATATGTTTTGATTGTTAAATAATTCTATATATACCCTAATCATTTTCCATTTTAAGTAATCCATTGGCTTATTATTTTTAGTCACTGACCTTATACCATGATTTATCTTATATTTAGAAATTTCTCTATCATAAAAAAATATTGTTAAAATAAAAACTGAAATATATAATTTGAATTTATCTATAAAATGTTGAATGTAGTGTATTAAAAATCCAAAATACACATCATTCATGGTTGGTTTCTTATAAATCCATTCATTTGATCCAAAAAAATATTTGGTGTATCTAGATTAATTATGATCAGAATCCAAAGCTTCATAAAAAATAAAAACAAATTATTAATGAAAAAAATGAAAATATATTTTATATGATTAGATTATATAGTTTTACCCTTGAATTGTAGGAATCAAAAATAGACTATCATCTATAAATTTCTTATCAAATTCATCATTTATCTCATCTTTTTTCTTATCATTTTTTTAACTCCAATGAAATTCCATCCATAGAAATGATACAGGGATTAATGAATCCAAACCGTGATTCATAGGATTTTCCACTTATATAGTAGTAATATAAATTCCTATAGAAAATATGATTAATTATTAACTTTATCAAACATATTAGATCACTTTTTGGATAGTCTTATTATAAAAATATACCTTATGTATGTCTTCACAAATGATACTCTTATCTATTCAATCTTGCGAATCTCATTTATAATCTTGATACTAACCGCGCCTGTAATTATAGATCCAAATATTTCATATTCATATTGAATATAGGAAACATATATATCTATGAATGTGGTGTATGCATCAATTTGTTATGATAATATATGATGTATTGTAACTGGTGGGGAGAAGGTACTCCTGGAAGGTCTTTTTTTTCTTTGTTGATTCACTAGATTGTCTTGATCCTACCTCTCATTTCCTAATTTTTTTATCCATTTTTAATACAACACCTCACTTTAGGACATTTTTCATAAATTAATATACATTTTTCATTTAATTTTTTCTAAAAACATATCTCATTTATATTTATAATATTAGATAGTTATGATATGAAATTTGAAATAGAATAAATGACCATTGTAATATGTAGATAATAAAGTGGAATAAGAAACTCAGTGCATGGCTCTTGAGATATTTCAATCCCAACTATCATGTGACCTTTTGTGATTTATTTATTATGTATCATGTCTCTTGAGATATTATACATGATTACCCTCTCAAAAAGGTGGTGTATAGGTGTTGATAGACAGAAATTACATAAAAATTAACCCTGTAGAATTTTAGTAATATAATGTTATCGAAAGTTATTTGATTCACATTGTGGAGAAAGATTAATAAAAAATGTATTACCTTGGGTAAGGTATTTGGTTGAGGTGAGTGACTATCCTCAAAGCTAGTGGGTTCATTTTCTTATTCATGTGACGATCTTTGTTCCACTATCGATTTGCTTTGATCCTTTTTCAGATATTGGTCATCCAAACCTGACCAAACAATAATATCTTAAAAAGCATCAATTTTATCCTAAAATCCTATCATAATATGATATGTATCTTCATGTGGTTTTTTCTTGTCAAAATATTTTTGAGGAGACACTCCAAAACCTACACCTCTAAGGTGAGTTTATTGTTCTGGCCACTTCAATGATACTAAAAGTAGTTTTTCTTCCAATACGGTCGATGTTGATTTGTTGTGTCTAAACAATATAAAAACATATGAACATAAATATATATATATTTATTTATTTAATACTATTATAAAGTATAATTAATTACAATTATTCCATACTTATACATGTTCCCCATACAATTTTTTTGTTTTCAACAACTAGTTTACCCTCTTTATTTATGCGAGCCTCCCTCCATACACATGATGTTGGATATATGTGGGTTCTAATTTTGATTCATAAATATATATATAAAAAAATTAACGTATGTTGTTTCATATCACATAAAAACTTTTATTTTTTAGTTAAAATACATATCATTTTCTTCTCTAGTGAAGTGTGTAGGTTCTGGTCGTAGTGGAAGCGTGGTTGGGCCAGCGCCCACCATTAAATTTTACGATGATCAATGATTATTCCATGAAAAATATGATGATGAACTCTAGTATCCATAAAATAAAATCAAGTATTTAGAAAAGAATAATGATTCCATGAACCTTGAGATAGGATCGAAATATTTTTTATAATTAATTCAATTAAATAAATGAAATGCTTCTAAGGATTTCTATCTTCATTGTTGTGTCTGACCAAAGATCTATTTTTATACTTTAGTTGCTTTGTAGAGATCAAGAGTAGATAACCACTATTGTTAATCCACACTTTCTCTGTGAATCTATAGATGTTACCGAAGGAGTCTCTGGGTGCTAGCACGGAAGTTCCTTGCACTTGTGTTGTCTACCCTCGATCACCTTAAGAGCTACTTATAAAGCATTCTCTGATCCAGTGGAGGATGGACGCTCTCGTTCTTGAGAGAATTCTTGTAGGGAAAAAAAGATATCAAGGTTTGATATATTTTTCTCCAAAATCTTTAGTACAAACAAGATTGGCCCTTTTCCCTGTGGGTTTCCCCCTTTGCTAATAAGAGAATAATATGTAACTGAGAATTTAATTCACTGGGTAATAATAAATAATAAGCACAAGTGTCATTAATTATTTTATAATTCCATATTTAACCCCCATATAAAATAACAATGGAAATACCATTATTTCCATGACATGTAATTAGATTTCATGTTGTAATTAAGTATTCTTTTAATCAAATAATATTTAATATTATTTTCTCACTAGACCCTTCAACTCTGTCCGCCCATCCTATCAAATATTTATCAGACCTTGAATAATAGATATTTATTTATTAAATATATAAATAAATCTAAATGCATTATTTACTAATAAATATATAAAATGTGATCTAGCATGACTGAATAATTATTAAACCAAAAATGAGAATAATATTTATTCAACTTGTTAAATAATGAATTGTTTAACTGAGACTCTCAATACACTTAGTGTGTGACCCTCTTGGCCTCTTTCTCAGTGGTATTAGGTTAGTTGGCATAAATTACAAGGTTAGCATCTAGCAACACACCAAGACACCCATAGAGAAGAAAGTTAATTCCAAAATGATATGTCACCTCATTTGAATTCTTACCATGTAATATAATCCCTTTATCACAATATCTCCAATAGAGAACATTGCATGCCAGTGTAATCAATCTATATGCTCAATAAATCATTATTTGACTTTCTGAAAATAGAACTTGGCTAGCGAATACCATGGACATGGATTTATTTAGGCTATTTAATTTCCATCAAAGGGAATGAGATATTTACGTTTTTTAATGAACAGAAGGGATAAATCCTTTCTCATATTACTCATTAATGCAATAATAATTATGACACAGCCAACATATCCTACCTCACTGAAAGAATATGTCATCACAATTTTCACCAATACATCAATGTTCCCAACTCATAATATCCATTAATAAAAATCCTAATGTCTATGGACCATCACACACATCTGTAGATAAGAACACCCAATGAAACTTATAATTTGGATTTCCTGCTATCGTGTCTTGTTTTCATAATATCCTACTAGATATTACCGGGTGTGTACACCAAGATAAGGTGCCTCAATGTCCTGTGAGTCTATACCCTTGATAGATTGTATCATTTTTGTCCCTCCAAATGATATCATCCGACCATAGAACATTTATTCAATAATACAGTCATGAAGCTTCCTTGTTCTCATCATAGAAGGGAATAGCTATGACCGTTTAGTGTGACAACTACTATTGAGAGATTATCATATGCTATATTACACAGAAAAACAATCGTGATGTGATAAGGAATTTACTAACATTAAAAATCATGAATTTAAGTTTATCATAAAGTATAAAGAATTTGGTTCTAGGGCACCAACTCCAACAGGATCCCACTTTCACTAGAGCCAACTGATAACAACCATCAGTCCGGTACCTCTCACATGATATTCACGCTTCTACTAAGATAGGCCTTTAGTGATGTGGTCCACCACATTCCCATTCATATACAAACTTATCACTATAGCTTCAACCTTTAGGTTATAATCCCTTAATAGGTGATACTTTCATATTATGTTGTGACGTCTTGACCCGAGTGCCAGCAAACGGTGCCCTGAGATGGTTGACCACATGCCATCAAGCGTGCCTCCCCATATGCTAGAGTGTGCTGAATAGCATTGAGGGTCTGGTGAGTTAGTCTTGGAGAGACTATAACCTCTTTTATCATAATAAAACACCAATGGAAGCAAACAACAATAACCAAGTGAGGAAGCGTATAAATAACCAAAAACAATACCATATCACATGATATTTGAAACCAGTAAAATAGAAAACACAATTGAAAGGTAAAACATGCAAAGAAAATGTGAATGTCAAGTGTCTATAATGAAACTAAAAGTAAAGACACAACAACTTCCAAGTGGGTTCTAAACCACATCTGGTTCCCTCTCCCATGCTCTAATCGCATACATTAACCTATCCTAGGACCTTGCCATTAGTTTTACTACAACAACAATGTCTAATTTGGTGCTGATCAAACAACCCAAATAGGTTGTGAGTACAACTCAACAGGCCTCCACCAATGGTTTCTAAAATAAGTCCAGTCAAAATATAGTGTGTGCATTTTAATGAAGCAATAAATACGATTCATAATTAATTTGTCATCACAATGTCATTTAATATTTAATCATCACATTAGGCCTAGTTTCAATTCATGTTTTCCATTTGAATCATCATTCATTATTATAATTCATTTGGTGTTGAACATCATGTCGAGCACCCCAAATCTCATTGAGTGTAGGTTTCCATGCCTAACACTTCATATCTCATTCGATGTAGCTCGGCATGCCTCGCACCCCAACATCTCAAGCATGGATAACTATTGAATATGAGTTTCATGTACAAGTCCCAAATTCTAATAGGTCTAGAATTCCACATCTACAACCACAAAAATCTCATCCATTTAATCATTATTTAGTTCATAATAATTATCCCCACCATTCCATTAATAATCCAATGGTTAGTTAAACATTTCAAAGGCCATTAGTTAACTCAAATATTAACTAAGCACATAACCCATTAATTAATTCATCAATTAATTAATCAATAAACATAATTCTCATTCCATAATTAATTATTCTCAATTAATTATCCATATCAAATATCAACTTGTCATAATTAATTCTCATAATTAATTAACTTTGATCAACATCATGGAACATAATTAATTCTCACAATTAATTATCTTACATAGACATACATCATTTGATAATTAGTAACATCCAATTAATTATCTTGAAGGAATCAATTCAATATATCAAACCATAACAAATATTCAAAACAGATATTTATTTGGGAAAACACTACTTCGTTGTTTCATGATTCAATTATCAATTAATCACCAAGGAAATCACATGTCAAATACATATTCCTAATTACTACAATTTAGGTAATAAATTATCATGGGATGATAGAAAATCATAAAATCAAATTAAAATATAAAATACATGACTATGGGAGTTTTATTTAGATCACCTACCTCGGTTTACTGATGGATGTTTGCCCAACAGAAATCCCCAAAATCTGTGCAGCACAATGTCGTCGATCAGGCGACAGATCTAAATACCTAAACTAAAATTAAGATCAAAGGCATAAAAATAATTAAAATATAGATCTAGATCCACAATAATAGATCTATATCTCAACTCATAAGTTTAGATCCATGGAAATGGTGGAGTTCTCCCATAAAAATATCAAGAAAAGATAGAGGAATGAATGGGGGAAGCAACTCGATGAAATATGCTTACTGGGAAGAGAGTGGATCTTCAATCCAAGCATTAGATCAAGAGGAAAGGTGTTTGAATCACCTTGGAATCCATCTGGAAGGCTTTGGATCACCTATAATTTTCAAGCCCAAGCCAAGGTCAAAATATGGGAGCCTCGGGTGTTTGAGTGGTTTTAAAATATATTTTCGGATAATAATCCCATGTGCACAGTTTTCTGGGATGGGGTGCATGGTTAGGGAAAACCATGTTCCAACCATGAGGACCTCTCTATAATGGTTTTCATGGTTGGAACAGTTTAGTTGCACGAAATTTCAAAAAATGTGAAAACTATGTGGAACTCTCTATATGGTTTTGCACGTTTGGCACAGTTTAGGGCCCGATTTTTCAAACCATGCACAAGCCATGTATAGCCGTATATCCATTATTGTTTCTTAAACATTCACCCAAACACACCCCAAGACACTAATTCAAAACAATAGTACATCAAAGCCTCAAAAAGTACCTAAAATGTGCCTGAGATGACTTTAGAAAAGGCCGAGATCTTACATTCTCCACTCCTTATAACAACTCATCCTCGAGTTGCACTCCCAAACTTCTCTATGATTTTGAGCCAAAAAATATTGGGCCTTTGGGACCACATTTATTCTTTATGTTCCCAAGTTTCCTCTTGAACACTTCCATGTTTCCATAACACATGAACTAACAACACGATCTTTCCCTATAAAACTTTCTCACTGTGAACCAACACACATATCAGATGCTCCTCTAATGATGCATCTATCTCGAGGTAATACTCTTCCATATCAATCACATGAGAAGGGTTGGGTTGATTACACCATATTTTTGACCCATGGAAAATATAATTCATAGTGTTGAACTTATGTGGAAGGGATAATCGGTGCACCACTATCCTGATTCTATTTAGAACCTCAAACAGTCCTATAAACCTAGGCACCCACTTTCCATGACTCTATATCCTATGGTGACACAATCTTGGTGACACCCAAAGGAATACACGATCGCCCTCTATAAACTTTAGCATTCATCTCCATCTATCAGCATATGAATTCTTCCTACTCTAATCTATATCCATACATTTCTGAATCAACTCCACCTGCTCTGATGTCTCCTGAACAAGAATTAGTCCTAACAGCTCTTACTCACCCACCTCTAACAAACATAGTAGAGATCTACAAGTTAAACCATAAACTTCCTCATGTGGTGCCATCTATATAGTTTTCTGATAACTTTTGTTATAGGTGAACTCCACTAAATCCATGTGCTTCTCCCAAGAACCACCAAAGTCAAGCACACATGATCACATAATCTACTTTAAGACCGGTATGAAACACTCTGACTGCCCATATGTCTATGGTTGGAAGGTCATACTTAGCAAAACCTATTTACCAAGAACCTTTTGTAAACCCTTCTATAATCATGATGTAAAATGTGAATCGTGATCTAAAACTGTAGTATGTGTCCCTGTATAAAAATAAACTATCTCTCATACATACAGTTCAACCAATTGTTCTAATGTAAATATTTCCATGATAGGCAAGAAATGTGCAACCTTCGTTAGTCGATCCACAATGACACAAATAAAATCATTCGTCCTAAGTGTATTTGGAAGCCCTAATATGAAATCCATAGTCACATCATCCCATTTCCATTACAGAATAGGCAATGGTTTCAATAGGCTTTCGGGTTGTTGATACTCTGTCTTCACCTACTTACTGGTGAAACATCTTGTTACAAACCCTGCTATCTCCTTTTTTCATACCTGACCCCCAAAAATATCATTGTAGGTTCTGGTAAAATTTTTTCATGCCAAGATGTACCACCCACTTTGAGGCATGAAATTATCGCATGATTTCCTCCCGCATACTCATAGTCACAACAACCCAATTTTTCACATAGATGATGTCATCCTCATCTATTATGTAGTATAAAGGTTTATTACCATATTAAAGGCTTTACCTTAAGTATAAACACTCCAGATCCTAATATTGTATGTCCCTAGTCCATCTCATGAATGTAGACTCCACTATTATGGAAACCCGAGTCATCCTCTCCAAACTCTCTAAACTGCCACATTCATTTCCACCAACATGTCATCATCTTAACTCTACACTTGACTCATATACCAACTAAGTTTGAGTTTTCCTTCTCAAGGAATCAACCACACTATTTCCCTTTTTATGTGTATATACTAGTTCAAAATCAAAGGACTGCATATACTCTACCCATCTTCGCTGCCAAAGATTCAAGCTGCACTGTGAATTGATATACTTCATGCTTTTCTGATTAATAAAAATGTACAATTTTTACCCAAAAGATATTATCTACAACACTTATGAGAATAAGCCACAATTACCAACTTCCGTTCATGCGTAAGGTAATTCCATTCATGTGTCCTCATCTACCGAGACCCATAAGAAACGACTCGATCTCCTTGCATCAACATAGCTCTGAGTCCAATCCTAGAAGCGTCACAATACACCATTTACTCCCCACCTGACCCAGGTAAGATTAAAATTGGTGCTGATGTCAAGCACTTATTCAACTCCTGGAAAGTATTCTTCCCTGCCTCAATCCAATCAAACTTTATCCCATTATTTTTCAAACCATAAAGTGGTGATTCTAATCTGGAAAAGTCTTGGATGAACCTCCTTTAATAACCATCTAATCCCAAAAAGATTGGCATATTAAAAAATATTAGGCTTCTCCCAAGAAATCAATTCCTGTGCTTTTTTAAGGTCTCATACCACACCTTCTTCTAAGATGATATGCCCCAAAAAGTGTACCCTATCCACTAAAAATGATATTTAGATCACTTGACATATAGCTGATTCTCTCTCATTGTACCCAGGATGATGTCAAGCTGTTGGGCATGATCGTCATGAGTCTTAGAGTACACGAAGATGTTATCCACAAATACCACCACAAACAGATCTATGTACGGATGAAATATCCTATTCATCAGGGCCATAAATACTGTTGGAGCATTTTTCAACCCAAACGGTGTTAGAAAAAACTCATAAAGGTCATAAATACTTCTAAAAGGAGATCTTGGTATATCAGAGGTCCAAAATCTCACCTAACGATACCTTGGTCTCAGATCAATCTTTGAGAACGCACAAGCCCCTGTCATCTAGTCAAATAGATCATCGATATGCAGAAGAGGATATCGGTTCTTCATGGTCAATTTATTCAACATCTGATAATCAACACAAAAGTGTAAACATTCGTCGGCCCTCTTTGTAAATAATATAGGTTATCCCCAAGGTGACGTACTTGTATAGATAAAGCCTTTATCCTAAAACTCCTGCAAATTCATTTTGAAGTCTTGAAGCTCAGTCAGTACCATTCTATAAGGTGGAATAGATACTGGATCATCCCCCAACATCAGATCAATAGTTAATTCCATATCTCCCTCAGGTAGAATCCCTGAAAATTATTCAGGAAATACATCCTGAAAAAGTTCTACCATTGGTGGAAGGATGTATTGCATACCACCCCCAGCAAAATACTAGAAACATGGGTATTGAGCTCTCCCAGTTGTTGAGTAATTGGCCTAGCTCGACCTTTATGGATATCCCATTCTCCATGATGAACATACCGATCATGCTTAGGAGATGCAAAGGTCGATCTCTTGTGGTAACAATCTATGTGGGCTCGGTATGCTACTAGCTAGTCCATACCCAAAATCAAGTCAAAGCCCGTTATATCAAGGACATTGATATCCCAAAGAAAATGATACTCTTCGATCTCTATCGAACATTCCTTGCATAAATAGGTATCCCTAGACCATGTTTCCAATGGTGTATCAATATCCATTACCCCACTTACATACTCCACCTCTAGGCTCAAACCATTAACAATATTTGTAGATATAAAGGAATGAGAGGCACCGGTATCAAACAAGGTATTAGATAAAGTAGATGCAACTAGGAAAATACCTCTCATTTTCGATCGACCATCCTCACTCTCTACAAGTTTAGGATACACTGCAAGTAATTTTCCTTCCCCTCTTCCCTGTGGTGCTGTCGGACTCCCTTGAGTAGCACCACTCTGATGATATGGGCTCTCATACCCTGAAGCATCACATCCACTACCTCTACCACCTCTACCTATAGAGTTCCATCAGAAAGGCCTATATAGTGTAGAATACCCCCTTCCCACACACTAACTCTAATTAGATTCTCCCTCAGTACCCGATTAGTGATAATTCCTGCAGAACTTCTATCGGTGCCCCATCTTACCACAAGATCGGCACTCCCCTAGTGGTAAAGGAAAATTTGTATGATAGTGTCCATACCTACCACATTGGTTGAAAAGCATGTGAGAACGATCCAGTGCAACTTCTCCTCCTAGATATCCTCCTTTATTTCCACTATCCTGACTAAGGTTCTTGTAATGGTGCTTCCTGCTCTTGGAAGGTACACTCCCTGCTCGTCTAGTGATAGCCACTTGTACAGTACTAAAAGACTCCTTCAGATTCCCCTATGAATTGAGAGCTTGATTAAGCACTTTTGATAATTTATTCAACCTAAATATATTTACCAGGGGCTTAATTTAACACCTAACTCTATCCTGCAATCGTTTTGCTGAATAAGCCTCATATGCCGCCAAAGATAAAGCAAAATGCTTTAAATATATGAAACGTTCAGTGTAATCCATCATGGAAAATCTTCCTTGGGTTATATGCATAAACTATGAATCCTTCTCTTTTATCAACATCTCTTGATATAAGTTCTCCAAGAACTTCCCCACAAATTCCTTCCACAACATATCATCTCTCTATACAGATAATACATGAATGTCCCACCAGCACTTCACTGAAACCCATAGAATATAAGTAGCCAACTGGACCCTCCTCCCATCCGGAGTCTCCTAATGATCAAGTATCATCTCTATGGATTCAATTCATAATTCATCTCCCTCATGATTACCCACTTCAGTAAAAGTAGGAGGGTGTTGTAGCTAAAACTCCCTTGTCAACTCAGATATGCTTTTTGAAAACCGCTCTAGGACTCTCTCCGTGAATTGTATGAAATGATAAAAGTTACCTTACAATTGTTCCCCTTCATCTTGCACCAATGGTGCTCATGTTCACTATCTAGAAGTTCATTCCAAGACATACCCCTCAATATCTACCTAAACAAGCATCATGGAGGAATTTCTCTACAAGTCCAAACACACATCTTAGGTCTCATAATGCAACCTTATAACATTTACGTAAGAGGAGAAACAAGAACAGTAAGTTTCAACATGTACTTTTCTCCCTTTTTCTGACCACATAGTCAACATCGAGGCCTTACCACTACCCTTAACAATCCTACTGCTAGGACTTTGTTAATATTGGTACATTTATTCTCATTAATTAATGTAACCATTAATTAATAACATTATCTAAAATTAATTAATTCAAAAATTAATTGATTTATCATACTCATTTCATCAATAAAGTCTCTCATTAGACTCACATTTATTCTCATTTTTCATAATTATTTCAGTCTCACATTAAGAAAAAATAGTTCAAGTTCAAAAACATACCCATAAGTCATTTGCCAATGAGTGCATAAAATGATCCATGTCATAACAACCCTGAGTTCCTAGAATGATGCATGCAGACTCAAGTACCATGCCTCATTAGGATACAAATAAAAATTCAACAACTGTCAAAACAAATATCACATCACACCATAAGTGCATCACCCAAGGTGAAATAATATTCAACTGTAAAAACAAATAGCAATAACAACAATCCCACCCTGGGTAGTCGGATTTTCTCCCATAAATGGGTTTGAAACTCCCATACATGAGCTCATTACCAAGCCTCAAATCTTCCTAGTCTCTTTTCTACCTTTCCAAAAATAGTAAGATAAAATAAGAAGAAGGAAACTAAAACCCCTTTGATACCACTTTGTGACATCTCAACCCAGGTGCCACCAAACAGTGCCCCGAGCTGGTTGGCTACATGCCCTCAAGCACGCCTCCCCGTACTCCAGAGGGTGTTGACTAGCAGTGAGGGTTTGGTGAGTCGGTCTTTGGGAGACTATACCCTCTTTTATCATAATAAAAAACCAATAGAAGAAAAAAACAATAACCAAGTGCGTAATCGTATAAATAATCCAAACAATACCATGTCACATGCTATTTTAAACCGGTAAAATACAATAATCAAGTGAAAGGTAAATCATGTTATGACAATGTGAATGTCAAGTGTCTATAGTGAAACTAAAAGTAAAGACACAAAGACTCCCCAGTGGGTCCCAAAACACATCTGGTTCCCTCTCCCATGCTCCACTCCCATACAGAAACCTATCCCAGGGCCTTGCCCTTATACTGTCCTACAACAACAATGTCTGCTCGGGTGCTAATATGGTGTCTCAAATAGGGTGTGAGTAAAACTTAGTAGGCCACCACCAACAGTGTCTAAAACAATTCAAGTCAAAAGATAGTTTATGCAGATTTATGAAGAAATAAATACAATTCATAATTAAGTAGTTATCACATTGTCATTTAATCTTTAATCATCACATTAGGACCAGTTTCAATTCATGTTTTCCATTTGAATCATCAGTCATTATTATCATTCATTTGCTGTTGAACATCTTGTCAATCACCCCAAATCTCATTGAGTATAGTTATCCATTCCTAACTTTTCATATCTAAGTTGGTGTTGGTCATCATGAATATCACCCCAAAATCTAAAGCTTGGTTAACTATTGGGGAGGAATTCCATGTGCATTTCCAAACTTCTAATCAGTCTAGAACGCCATGTCTAGCACCACAAAAAACTCATCCATTTAATCATTCTTTATTTAATGAAAATTATCCACATAATTCCATAACTAATCCTAGGATTAGTTAAAAATTTCAAAGGCCATTAGTTAACTCAAAAATTAACTAAGCACATAACACATTAATTAATTCATCAATTAATTTACCAATCAAAAAAATTCTCTTTCCATAATTAATTCGTCACAATTAATTTTCCTTATCAAATATCAACTTTTCATAATTAATTTTCACAATTAATTATCTTTGATCAACATCATGGAACATAATTAAATCCCACAGTTAATTATCTTAAATATCCAGACATCATTTCATAATTAATTTCCCCTAATTAATTATCTTAACATAATCAATTCAATATATCAACCCATAACTCATCTCCATAACAAATATATATATGGGAAAACCCCTCTTCATCGTTCCATGATTAAATTATCAATTAATCACCAAGGAAATCACAATTCAAATCCAAATTCCTAATTACTCCAATTTAAGAAATCAATTATCAAGGGAAGATGAAAAATCATAAACTCATATTCACATTTCAGATCCATGACTATGAGAGTTTTATTTATACCACCTAATTAATTTTATTGAAGGATTTTAGCCGAATGGAAATCCACAAAATCCGAGCAGCACAACATCATTTATCAGGCTTCAGATCTGAATCCATAAACCAGAATTATGATCAAAGGCATAAAGATCCTGAAAATCTAGATCTAGATCCACAATAAATGATCTAGATATAAAAATGTAGGTTTATATTCACGGAAACGATGGATATATTCCATGAAAATATTACAGAAAGATAGAGGAATAAATAGGGGAAGTAATGCGGTGAAATCCACTTACTGGGAAGAGAGGGGTTCTTCAATCCAGGGTTTCAATCTCAAAGAACGGTGTTCGAATCACCTTGGAATCCATTAAGAAGGATCTAGGATCAACTATAATTTTTAAATCCTAAGATAATGTAAAAATATGGGAGCCTTTGGGGTTTGGGTGGTTTTAAAAAAGATTTTCGGATAATTAATCCTACTCGTACGGTTTTCTAGGCAGGGGAACACAGTTAGAGAAACCTGTTCACCAACTATGTGGACCTCTCTACCTAAGTTTTCATGATTGTCATGGATTAGTCACATGGTTTTTCAAACTATGCACAAATCGTGTGGACCTCTCTATCTAGGTTTTCACGTTTGGAACTGTTTAGTCGCACGATTTTTCAAATCATGTGCAAACCGTGCACAGCCCACTATCCGTTAGTTTTTCTTAAAACTTCACCCAAAAGCACCCCAATACACTACTAAAAAAATTTCCTTAAAATTTCAAAAATTACCTAAAACGTGCCCGATATGACTTCAGAAAAGGATGAGGTCTTATATATGTGCTTTTTCCATTGATGTAACCTTGGTTTCTTTGTAAGAGCCATCTCTGTAAAATTATCATAATAAAATGTGGTAGGGTATCTACTCATAGGAACTATATCAAGATACTGGATAAAGTTCCAAATACAGATGGATTCCTTGGTTGTATCATAAGACACAATATATTTGGACTCCATTTTAGAATCAGTGTCAATTGGCTATTTTGAACTCTTCCAGCTAATAGCTCCTATGTTAAAACAGAAAACATATCCTGATTATGACTTTAAATCATTTTGGTTTGTTTAAAAACCAACATTATCATACCCTCTAATGACAAGATCCTCATCTATTCCATAAACCATGAACATATCCTTAATTCTTCTCAGATACTTAAGGATAGCCTTAATAGCGTCCCAATTCCATTCTCCTGGATCTTCTTGATATATTCCTACCATGCTCAGTGCATAGGAAACATCAATTCTCGTACATGGAATGACATGCATGATTGATCCTATCACTGATGTATATTTTATATTACTCATTATATCTTTCTCATGTGGTGTCCGGGGACACATTTTCTTAGAATGATGTATGCCATGTGAAAATGGAACCAATAACCTCTTGGATTGTTCCATAATAAATCTATTTAATATCTAGTCAATGTATGTACTCTAACTTAGCCTAAGAAGCCTCTGGGATATATAATGAATGATCTTGATCCCTAGAATAGAGGCTTCTTTGCCTATGTATTTCATGGAGAATCACTTGTTCAACCAGTCCTTAATTGACTGTAAGACCGGTATATTGTTTCCAATAAGTAATATGTCTTCAACATATACTACTAGGACAATGACGACATTCCCATTAAACCATTTGTAAACACATGGCTCAAATTTTTACTTAATGAAACCGAATTCCCTTATGGATTTATCAAATTGAATATACCATGACCTGAATGATTTCTTCAATCCATGAATGGATCTCTTCTACTTGAAAACCATCTTAAAATCACTAGGTGTTACAAAACCTTCTGGTTGTGTCATATAGACATCTTCCAGAAGGTTTCTATTAAGGAATGTAGTTTTGACAACCATCTTCCGAATCTCATAGTCATGCTAAGCTGTTATGGAAAGTATGATTCTGATGGATTTAAACATGGAAACTGGTAAACAATATTCATCATAGTCAATTCCTTGAAACTTTTTAAAACCATTATCCACTAGCCTTTCTTTATATGTACTAAATTTACCTTCCATGTCTAATTTCTTATTGAATACCCATTTACATCCAACAAGATTTATACCAACTAGTGTATTGACCAGATTCCAAACATGGTTTTGATACATTGAATCCATCTCAGAATTCATAGATTCTAGAAATCTTACAGCATTTGACCTCTCTACTACCCCCTTGTATGGGAGAGTTTCATCATTGTCTAACAATAATGAGTCACCATCCTCGGTGACAAGAAAACCAAATCTCTATGGTTCTCTTACCTCTCTTACACTCTTATGTAGTACTTCTGTTTTATGAACTACTTCTTCCATGGGGAAATATGGAAATTGTTCTAGTACCAACTTCTGTGTATCTTGAGCATCAACATCATCGAAGTAAATATTTATCCAACTATCCTTTTTGAGTATGTGCTCCCTCTCAAGAAAGACATCCTATCTAGAAACATTCACTTTCTAGTCTGAGGGGTTATATAGGTAGTATCTCTTTGTTTCCTTGGCGTACCCTATAAAGATAAACCTTGTTCCCTAGGGTGTTAGTTTGTTTCCTGAGAAATCATTATAAAATTTCTCACATCCCCATACATGTGTATGTGAAAAAATGGGTTTCAATCAACTCCATAACTCAAAAGGGATTCTGTTTTCTTCCTTAGTTAGTACTCGGTTTAATGGGTATTCCATAGTTTGTAATTCATATACCCAAAAGGATAACATAAGATTTCAACTCTCATCATCGACCTTACCATGTCCTACCAGGTAAGATTCCTCCTTTCACTAAAACCATTCCACTATGGTGTTTAAGGTGGAGTGAGTTGAGATAGAATACCATACTCCTGTAAAAGGTCAATGAATGATTGGTTAAGAAATTATCTACCTCGGTCCAATCAAATATTCTTTATCTTCTTACCAAGATGATTCGATAGTTCATTCTTTAACTCCATGAATTTCTCAAAGAACATTGACTTATACTTTATTAAGTAGACATAACCATATATACTCATGTCATCAGTAAAAATAATGAAGTAAGAATATCCACCTTTAGATTCTACTTGAAATGTTCCACACACATCAGTGTGTACCAATCCTAGAGTCTCTATGGCCCTTTCGCCCTTCCCACCGAATAGTGGTTTGTCAATTTTCTCTTGTAAATAAATGTGACATCTATCAACTGATTTTATCTCAGAAGAATCTAAATATCCATCTTGATAGAGATTTTTCAAGAACTTCTTGTTTACATGACCATGATGGTGATGCCACAACTGGGTGTTATATGAGTCATGTGAACTTGATTCGTTATTGATTTCCAACACTTGGTTTTTATAAATAAATACATACATGTATTTATTTAAATATGTCATACCATAACATAAGTTTTCATTATAAAAGAAACAAAAATTATTTCTGAACATGAAAATAAATCCATATGTATCTAAAATAGATACAGAAATTATGTTATCGGTAACACTTGGTACATAAAATCGGTCTTGTGAAACCAAAATCATTCCTGTCAGCAATAAAAGGTGGTAGTCACCAATGGAAAGAGTATCCATCCTCGAACCATTGATAGTTCGTAGATCCACTTCTCCCCTAGCAATTTTCTGAAGTCTACTTGGTTACTACATGTGAATACATATGTGAGTACCACAACCTATATCTATTACCCAATGTGTAGAAATGGAAATATTTCACTTGGTAATGAATGCACCTTTGGCTTCCCCTTACCTCTAAGTGCAATTCCTCTTCCAATGGCCTAACTTCCCTCATGCAAAGCATACTGCCTCCTTTTCCTTACACTACCTTTGGATCTTCTTTTTCTTGGTCGGATGGTTCTTAGGTGATTTCGAATGTTTACATATTTTAATCCCCTTTTCCTTGTCCTTTATCATCCTATTCACCATAAGGTCTATGGGTTTTTCACACCTCATGTCCTTATCCACTTAGAAAATCAGGATCAGAAGTTCTGATAAGCTCTTCTCATTATTTCTCATATTATAATTCATAATAAAACTAGATAAGGCATTGGTAAGTGATGATAGTATGAGATATATATACATCTCATATGGGAATTTAATCCCTAATATGTCTGGATGCTCAATGTAGCCAATAATCTTCACTACATGTGTTCGAGATAGGACAGACTCTCTAAGCTTAGTAGTGAACAAAGAATTGGAGATATCATACCAGTCTTGTCTTACCTTCTCTTGATAGATATCCCAAGGTGATACATCATACTATAAGAATCCATTTCCTCTTATTGATTTAAGAGATCATTGGTCATGAATGATACCATGAGGTATTGAACATTTGTAGAATCATTCAGATGTTTCTCATATATAGAGAGCTCTTCATCACTCGCCTCATTCCTGGGAATAACTGGTAGAGGTTCTTCTGACACATATAGTTTCCTTTCATGGTGAAGGATAACATGAAGGTGCCTTTTCCACTCCAGGAAATTAGTGCTAGTGATAAGGTATTAATTCTAAAGTATGGATCACAATAATATTTTTGATGTTATTTTTAATTTCATTTCTAAAATTAAGATGAATAGAGTCTAAGTACATTGTCTTATAAAATTAATACAAATAAATAAATAAATATTAATCAGTGTTTAAATATTATTTCAAAACCAAATAGCACTCACCATTAGATTCATAATATCCCATTGCTTGTATATTCTAGTGGCAAGGATCCATATTACATTCACGCCAACCAAACTTTGGTTGTTCAAGAAACTTGAATGGTTTTTGGTAGGAATTCCAAATGAAAACTACAATAACTCATAGCTCCTTGATCAGTTGAGTGGACTCCCCAATCCTGAAATCATTATTTTCAATTTTCTCAGCCCTTGCCTCTCAGTTACACCAAGTCCTTCTTTGGAAGTAAACCCTTTATTTAGACCAAGTTATTTCAACCCAAAACCACTAATTATAGTTCATCTATAATTGAAAGCATCCTAACTTTGGCTGTTCAAGCACTTTGAACTATTGGTTCGATTCTAACCAATGTAATGGAAGGACATATAGAATTAATATTTTATTGAGGTTTTTTATTCTTTATGCATAAATTTCCTCTTATTATATTTTCACATTCATGTCAATATTAAGGGGGATATACTTTAGTGATTAACCATGTCTTGATAATATTTACGCATGAGCCATTTTATTTTAGTTCCATCTTGTATGCTTTGTTAATTCATTAATTATGTGATCACAACAATATATCTATAATGAATAACAATGAAACTAACAGAAATAAAATAAAGGGTATGATCATGATCTTTTCTAATGGTTATTTTATCTATTAGTGGATAAACTAACACTGTCCTAGGAAAGAAACACCTTGAACCTTTTATGGTTTGTGTTTACATCTTTCCACTTGTCCACCTTTATATCTCCTTGGATTGGTTTTTCATCGGCTCGTAACTTGAACAACCTCCACTAGATTGGGAGATCCATCCATTACATATGCTTTTAACTCACACACATGTGAGGGGTAAAAGGGGGTTTACATAAAAGAATCCAGGGGTACACAAGCCCTACATATAAATGAGTAGAAGGCGCGCAAACCAAAAATTTTAATTTAAAAAATAAATTAAAACGAAACCAATCACATACAAAGGTCTGGTCTTGCTCATGATCATCCAAAAATATGAAACGAATTATGCATTTAATAAAACTAACATTCTATTCTTTAATTTTTCTTTTTAATATAAATCATGCTCAAATAGATTAATTATTATATTTAATTAATCAGTCCTTTTATCTTAATCCGTTTTATGAATTTCCTTGAGCTTTTCATACATTATAATTTTAATCAAATTAATAAATTCATTTAAAATTAATTGTGTACATAACTTGTACCTTGGAGGAAACCCAATGAATACACATCCAAAATTACCCAGCATGTATTATAACTGTATACACTTTATTCTTTGTGACATATAACATGCACGTAGAATTATAATTTTAATAAAACTCATACATGATATGCAGATCATTGAACATTACACATATGTTAATTAACTATATATATATATATGTATATCAAACTACTATCACATGTTGTGTACCAGATTTACACCCAGATAAGGTACATGTTTCTAGGGTTACATAATATAATAATAAATTTTTAAATCTGTGTAATTTGGAAAAGGTACATGGAGTGTAGATCCGACTACACGACATGTACCATTCTCATTGTCCATCTGAAGTACACTCTTGGGGAAACGACATGTGATATGTACGTCGAAAATATTCAAAGTACACGGTGTGTCTAGCGGTCCACACACCCTGTAGACTCTGCGTTACACGGTCACCAGCCGAGCAAGCCGTGTATGGGATCCACAACTTGACCCTGACCCGAATGGACTACACGTCATGTCTAATAAGCGACAAGACAAATAGTCTAACTGAATATGTGACAGTCTTTCTTGGTCAACACATGATGTAATTATTAACTACACTGTGAGTCATTAATTCACATAGCTTGAGTAATTTCTAAATTACTCCTGATGCATTGAACAAAACTACACGGTGTGTGATCTAGATTACATTTCATGTATGACAGATTACATGTAATGTAACTCCAAATATGAAGCATATCCTATCATGTTACCTATACAGAATCGTTGGAACCTCCTGATGAGATCCTCGATTTCATTTTAATCATAAAATTATTCATTTTTGTTAGATCTGCGAGAAATAAAAGAGGAAGAACAAATCTCAAAATTCAGCTTACAAGAATGATTAAACATGAATTGACAAACTAAATTATTAAATCATAATTCATCTATGAATTATTTAAATAATTATAAACAAAAATATGACTCTTGTTATACAACTTGTAGGTTCTGGGTGCATCGAAAGCGTGGTTTGTTCGATGGCCAACTTTAAATTTTATCGTGATCAATGATTATTCAGGGATCAATATGACAATGAACGCCAGTATCCATGGAAAAAAATCAATGATTTAGATAAATAAGAATGAGGCATGGAACTATGAGAGAAGAGCGACATATTTTTTTATAATTAATTTAATTAAATTAAAGAAATACCTCCAAGGATTTCATTCTTCATTTATGTGTCTAACCACAGATCTGTGGTGAGCCTTTTGTTGCATTGTAGAGATAAAGAGTAGATCTCGTCAAGCAGTAATACACACGTGATCAGAGAATATTTGGACATTGTCAAAGGAGTCTTCAGGTGATGGCATGGAAGGTCCTTGTACTCACATCATCTGCCCTTGATCGCCTTGACTTCCTCTTCTAAAGCATTCTCTGATCCGGTGGAGGATGGTCGCTCTCATTCTTAAGACCATTCTTAGAGAGAGACAAAATATCTCGAGGATTGATATATTTTTCTCCAAAATGTTGTGGAAACCAAAATTGGCTCTTTTGCATTTGGATTTCCTCCTTGGCTAATAAGATAATAATATGTAACCTGGAATTTAATTCACTAGGTAATAATAAATAATTAGCACAAGTTTCATTACTTGTTTTATTATTCCATGTGAAACCCCCATATAAAATAATAACGGAAATACCATTATTACCATGACATGTTCTTAGCATGAAAGTTACAATTAAGTATTATTTTAATAAAATAATATTTAATATTATTTTCTTCCTGGACCCTTTAACTCTATCCGCCCATCCTCCAAAATATTTATCAGACCTTGAATAAAGAATATTTATTTATTAAATAAATAAATAAATATAAATACATTATTTGCTAATAAATAAATAAAATGTGATTAGGCATACCTGAATAAATATTAAACCACAAACATGAATAATATTTATTAAACATGATAATTAATAAATTATTTAACTGATATTTCTGATACACATAGAGTGTGACCCTCTAGGGCACTTTCTCAGTGGCATTAGGAGATCCAACCTAAAGTCCATGGTTAGCATCTAGAAACATACCAAGACATGCATAGAGAAAGAAGTTAATGCCACAATGACATGTCACTTCATATGAATGTGTACCATGTAATTTAACCCCTTTATCAGAATATCTCTAATCAAGCAGCTTGCATCCCGGTGTCATCAACCAATATGCCTAATAACTTGTTCTTTGACATTTTGGTAATATAACTTTCCTTTAAAGCACCATGGTCATTGATTTATTTATGCTATATCATTTTCATCAAATTTCTGGAGATATTTACTTTTGTTAATGAAGATAAGGGATAAATCTTTTCTCACATTATTTGTTAATTCAATATTACTCATTACACACCCAACGTATCATACCTCACCGCGAGCATGTCATCACGATTTTCACCAATATATAAAAGTGTGTGACTCATAATATATATTTATAATAATCTTAAAGTCTAAGAACCATTACACACATATGCAGATAGGAACATCCAATGGCACTTATTATGTGTATTTTCTATTGTTGGGTATCATTCTCATAATATCCTACTAAATGTTAACAGGGGAACACCATAAGAAGGTTCCTCAATATCCTATGAGTCTACACCCTTGATATCCTGTATCATTTGTGACCCTTCAAATGGAATTATCCATACATAGAACATTTATTCAAGAATACTATCATGGAACATTCTGGTTGTCATCATAGCGGGGAATTACTATGACCTTTTAGTGTGATAGCTACTCTTGGGACATTATCACATACTATATTACAGAGAGGAAAAATCATAATGTGATAAGGAATTTATTAATATTCAAAACCATTAATATAAGTTTATCATAATGAATAAAGAAGTTGGTTCTAGGGAACCAACTCCAACAAAGTGTAACTTATCCTTTATATACAACAAGGGTACATTGGTTTGGATGCATATTATTTATTTTCATCACTCCTTTATTGTTTCATACATTAAATTTTTTGAATCAAATTGGATAAGTTTATCATAAAGTACAAGGAGGTCGGTTCTAGGGAACTAAATCCAATAAAGTGTACCTCATCCTTTCTTTACAGCATGGGGTACATTGATTTGGATGCATGTTATTTATTTTCATCACTCATTTGTTGTTTCATACATTATTTTTTTAAATCAGGTTGGATAAAATAAATAATTCCAAATAATATATTATCGACTACAATGTGCCTGAAATGATTTTTCATCATGATGACTGATGAAATAATTCTATGTTTCCTACTTTATAATGTGTGCATAAGTAACTAGTGAGTGGGGTTTTACGTCCCCCTTAGAATCCTTAAGATAAAACATGGTAACAAGAGTCTGTAAACCTCTTTGGAATTTTCCAACAACCATTATGACACATTTCTCATGGAAATCATCTAAAATAAATGAACTATAAAAGGAATAATCAAAATTAAATAACTATTTCATTATATTATTTTTTTAATATATATATAAAGTATATCATAATATTACCTTAATATATTCCTAAAGGTTTTCCTTCATTATAGGTTAAACATGGCACCAAAAATCTATATTAACTGGTGCATTCATCCTTATTATAACCCCAACATAAATAATGAACATTGACTTATTGGGGTCAATAGGTTTGTTTCATTGATTCTAGACAACCTCAAATTTTACACCCTTTCTTTTTTCCTTGATAATTTTATTCAACACTATGATACTAATTCATTCTTTTTTTCATTTAAATGGTGTTGACCCCATAATAATAATATTGTATCAACATCAACCATATTTGCTTCCTTGAGATTGGTAACATCATCATGTGTAGATGTCATTTTCTTCATGAGTAGACAAACATATAATTTAAATTGAAAAAATATAGTAGAGAAAACATAATATTATGAGGAAAATAATAGTATATTAAAGATGATTTAACATACTCATTGAACTCTCTTTATTTTATTTAAAGGTTGAAAGGATTTTGATCCTCTATCGAGAATCCAAATCCCCTCTTTGTGGTCCCCTCTGATGTATAAGGCATTTTCGTTATTGAGACGTAAATTAAATGAATGTGATCTCCCATTGAAAGGGTCATCCATGATTTAATTTTCATATGACTGTACTATTCTTTTAGTTTCCATCATGAAAATTGACCATTTATTTTTTTGCTAGATTTGAGACATAAAATAATTGTGTTGCTTGTGAGGAAATAGTCATCCATTTCCCCTTACACACTGAAATACTACTTCATGAAGCCCAGTTTATCAACTTTTACTACACTTATATTTTTAGCCTATTTGCAATGGAAAATCAGAACATGAAATATTGTATAATAAAAACTGTATATCTGTTTGATGATTCAAAAATATGACATATTCACAAAAATTAGATTTTGATCCTTTGAACTAGATATGTGCATCACTTCCTCAATAAACATAAATCCACTATTTAGAATTGTATTTCATTAATCATGTTATTTTTTATTTAATATATCAGCATTAATTACAAAACTAGTGTAAGATATTACATTTTCATAGTCCCATGGATCGCCATCAATTTTTTTCTACAATATTATTAAAAAATTTAGACAACTTCTTATAAATATGATCTCAAAACAATCTTACAAACTATTTATTACTTGTATTTGATACCCATATTGTAGATCTTGATGGATTCAAAATAATAAGAATTGTTTTTTGGGATTCAAAATATGAATCAACATCTCCACTATTATGTAAAATGTAAAGGTGCCATTTCTCCCACTATATGATGATAATCATAACAACATATCATCTAGAAATATCTTTTGTAGGACCCTAGGTCACCCTGAGAGGGGAGGGATGAATCAAGGTGTCAACTTTTTCTTTTAAAACCAAGGATCTTGTTCCCATGTTTGTAGAAACTAGTAAAACCTGTATGATGGATATGATCAGTAATGAAACATTCACATGCAAAGAGATGACATTGCAATTTTTACTTGGTTCACCACAAATGGCTACGTCCAAGGAGAATACACTAATAGGTTGTCGGTTATACCAACTTCCATTATTCTTCACTAGTTGTGGATTACAATGGTTCAGGCATAGTCACTCTGTCTCAGGCTCACTACCATTACAAAGGTTCAGGGATAGCTAACTACATCCTTTGGGTCACTCCCATTGACTCCCCCTGGCTCACTGCCTTTGGTGAAGTCCCACTCAGTTTATAGAAGTGAAGGTATCTTCAATATATTTGCATTGAAGTCTTTGTCTCCTGTTCATTATGAGACAATTCTTGCATCAGAGTACTGAGTTGATGATCTTTTGTATTCAACCTTCTTCTTTAGTGAAATAACTAAATGCACTAAAGATTCTTCTTCTCTACCTTTGATTCCAATAACCAACACCTGATTGTATTGATATATTCCCCTTAATTTATGCAGATCTGATTTTAGTTGCACGAACCATTCTTCTTCTCTTCGAAAAGCACAATGAGGGTGTTAAACACCAATTATGTGTGTGAAGTACCACTTCTCTTCATAAAACCAAATTGTTCACTGTTCTTCGGTCTTTGCAAATGAATACATCATCTATTTCACCGAAGGTATCGGGAAATCATCTAGCTTTTGTGCAGCTCCAAAAAGGACGGGCGAGCTCCAACAACTCCTAGCGCTCTTCTCCAATCCTGGCGCACAGGTCCAAACTGGCATACAGGTATCACCAAACCACCTATGTGACACTGCCTTCCTCAAATTCTAACCTGCACGACTCACTTCCTTCTCTCGCCCAAAACACCATGGATGCGTAACCAACAACCGGCACACAGCTTCAAACACAAGCGTGCAAGTCCACCTACACGACCATACACTACTTGCGCGACTTTCACACCGACGCTAAGGGAGCTCTGATTTTTCTAAGTGTTGTACATCGTGAGAAATGAGGAGGGGTGGTCCTGTATTTATATTCATTTGGACACCCTGTGCGATGACGCGCAAGTCTACCCTCGATGCGCAAGTCTCGGCGCGCATGTCTCTTCCCCTGCAAGTCACTTGCACGACCAGCCCCATACCTGCGCGACCCTATTTCTTTTGACATATTTTTATATTCTGATCTTGGAAAACAATATGCGCGGATGTTCTCAAGAAACCAAGATATCGACGCGCAAGTCTCTTCATGGAGCGCAGGTCACCTGCGTGACCAAACCAAAACCTGTGCGACCCTCTTTCCTTTGCCGTATTTTGAAATTCTGATCTTGAAAAACACATGGCGTGCAAGTTTCCAAGCCTTCACGTACACGGTGTGCATGTCTCTTTTCCAAAAACCACGATTTTTAGGCCCATAAATTTGGAAAACACTGGAAAATGGCACCACCTTGTATCTGTTCTTTATTTGTACCACCTCTAGATCATTCATTCCTTTGTTCGAAGTTCTTGAATCAAACATGGATCATTATCCACAACCCTAAAACTCGAAATTCCACCATGAAATCCCCTTTGTCTACAATTTTTTATGTCATTTGTTCCGTTGTCAACAATCACAACACTTCAAAAATGATTTTTTTCTGTGATTTTGCTTCTTCAACAACTCTTC
This sequence comes from Viscum album, assembly GCA_963277665.1. Classification (NCBI taxonomy): domain Eukaryota; kingdom Viridiplantae; phylum Streptophyta; class Magnoliopsida; order Santalales; family Viscaceae; genus Viscum; species Viscum album. The sequence continues at coordinate 279,119,734 of OY728165.1, read as the reverse complement.
TTCTTTCATCACAAACTGCACTATCGTGATATATTTCTGTTGATAGAATAGCTTTAGCATCATCATGTGTTGAGATAATGTGAAGTGCATGGCCATTTGAGAATTCCAATCCCTTCCACATTGCCTTCTTCTTCAGCTGCCATTCCTCTACTTTATGAAAATCATACGATTCTATTATTCAAGAAGTCTCTTGCATGGTTCTCATACTATCATGAATAATTTCATAGTATTCATCAACCGTCATGTATTCTTATTCCTCAACAGATGGATTATGCCTCACCATTCTTCACTGTTGTAACCAACATGTCTCCTTTGACACATGTTCTTTGAACTTATGATCATTACAACAATCATCTGAATTTCCATTCCTCCATTTCATTGTAGTACCTCTTGATCTCCTTCATTTTGATCTTCATTGAAAAATATTGACAACAAATATAACCTTATACACAAATTGGTCCCAAAATCATTTCCCATATACTATTATCTATGACGAGACTTCCGGAGACTGATGCTATCAATATCTGATGGGTAATCAGTATAGAATTTAATAACTTCTTCAATAATATATCGTTCTACAATACAACCTTCTGGAAAACTTCAATTCAAGATGTACCCTTTCAAAATATTTATATACCATTCAATGGGGAACATCCATCCATAATGGACATGACCACATAGTTGAATCTATATTACCAATTGAACCATTAGGTGGACCGTTATATCAAATAACTATGATGGAAGAATGGATCTAATTCATATAATATAACTACTACCTTATTTTTCATGATTAGAAACTTCATCAGGTTTATAAAATTATTGTATATGGATTTCAAAATGAGGTAAATTATTATTAATGTATGTCATACATTTTTAGGTCGAATGCAACATAAAGTGATGGGCATCAAATCTGGAATCAAAACATAGAGGTCAAGCGATTTTAATCCTTATAACTTCAAATTAGTAATTGACTTGAAATTATTTATATTTGATTAATACACCTTTGGAATTTTTACATCATTAATGAAAATTAAAATTTTAAACTTTTCATGTTTGTATATAGTATAAGCTAATAGTAGAAGAAAAGTTCCACTTTTACCCTTCACCAGTGCAAACTATTACCTTATCCCCATGTCAATCATGTCCAACCTAGCCTTGATGTCATCTATTTTTTTCAGTAACATTTAGTAATATTCCAATAACACTATCAAATAATTTTTTTCTACATGTGTGACATCAATAAAATGTCTGATGCACAAACAATTATAATACGATAATTCAAAGAAAATTGATCACTTTTCCCAAATTGGTTTCTTATGGTTTTTCAATAATGTTTTTCAAAAAATAGTGTAAATGTATTTTTATTTATCAAATAATTGATCATTAATTAGTGGATATTGTTTTGTACCTTTTTTGGTATTCTCTTTGAATGTTTTCATCCATGATCTGTAGTTATGTCATCGAGGTAAAAAATTATGATACCCTAAAAACATGGTCCTCAAAGAATATTTCATTTGTATTGAGTGTGTGCATGATTCAAAAATGCGACACCACAACATTTATTTATTTCTATAGCCTGAAAATTTTCTATAAGAAAGAAATACATTTATCATCCAATAAAACATGTCCCTCAATGTGAAATATTCACTTATATGATCATCATACATTTTAAATATGTATCCCACATCAATTTTAGATATTTAATCAATGGATCCAAATAAAAATCAATATCATTATTAGTTTGTTTTGGTCTAGATATAAGTAGATACAAAATAATGTATTTTCACTTCATGCATATCCATGACATCAAGTTGTGATTTACCAACATAATTGGCCATGTACTATAATTACTACTTTATAAACCAAAAGGATTTATTCCATTTGTATATAATTCAAGATGGAAGTTTCTTGGATCATATCCAAATTCAGGATACTTATAATCAATATTCTTCCACTGAGGAGATTCTACTGGATGACATAGTTTCCCATATTTAATTCTTGTATTTTCATGACATGTTAATTGTATCGTGTTTTGCTAAAATCTATATAGTCTTCTAAGCCATATAATGATGAGAAATGACCATAACGTTTTTGAAGTAATGGATTAATCTTTCTTGTATCGATTCTCACCAAACATAGGGAATTTTATGAGTGATTCATGGTCCTTGAGAAATAATATTCAATCATTTGGAAAAGCGTTTATTTTTTAGATATCATGCCCATTGAATGCAGTATTCATTTAGAATCATATGTTTGATAAGGAAGTTCATTTCATTACGGTACAATATCATTCAAGAGACCAAGATGTTATGTAAAGATAGTGTTTCTCCATCCTCTTACATATTTTAAATTATATAACTTTAATATAGCTGAAAAAGTTGTGTATTTAGTACAACCATTATACAATTGTCTCATAGCATAGCTATATAAACATCTCAATCTACATTGGAAAACCATGAATGTCATCTTGAATTTCAACTAGTATATCTTCCATTCAATCCCCATCATTATTTACCCTATTATTTATATCACATGATCCATAAACTACATTTCCATCCTAATCAGTGTAGATTTTCAATTTTTCTCCATGTTTAGTCCAAAATTTATAAATTTGATCTACTATATGAAAATTAAAATGCTCTTCCGACTCATTAAGACTAGTTTTCTTGAATAAAAATAACATAATAATATAAAAAGTATTTGATAAGGGTCGTATACACGCTCCATTGCAATGTGGATGAACTCTGTAACTCCATATTCCTACACTTTTATCATAGAATTAGAATGCATCTATTTTAGATTCCTATTCATCCTATTATGTTCAACAAATATTCATTAAAAAAAATACACATATGATATTCAGAATCAGAGGAGAATGTTATGGATAATTATTAGAGGGGGAACCCAAAATTTTAATATTATTGATTATTATTCTTAATAAGTTGTCATTTTACATATATGTGAGATAAAAAACAACCTAGGGTAAGTATGTGGTTTCTATTCCTGGTTCATGATTTTATGTTGTGTGGGACAAAAAGGAGGTAATAAATATGTAGGTAAACAAAATTTATTTGTTATTGGATTGTAAACATCCCTTGTGAATTCTCATTCTTACATCTCATTTAATTGTGACATGGATTTATAAATTTTTGTAAAAATATCATTCCATGGAAGATATATGGTCATGTATTCATCAGACTTTGACACAAGGTCAAGGATCTTGGAATTTCATGAAAATAATGGGTGAAATCGTTATTGATGATAGAAGTGAAGTTGGATTCCATGTTAATCTCTTTTTATGTATGTTATTCTAGACCATGTATTATAGGAATACCGAAAAATATAATTTTATTATAACCCATTGACAAACCCCTATTTCAAAAATAGTGTACTCTTCAATAATAGGTATATTTCACATATCTTACAATATCCAAAACCCAAATTCAATTTCCCTAAAAAAATTCAAAAAATTTACATTAATAAACATTTCAAAGAAATAGTTATTATAGATTTCACATCATTGATATCCAAAACATTATGACTCCTCCTCTAATAATGACACATATCACTATAAGATATCTCCAACCTCTAGTAGTCAAAACATTCACAGGTATATCTAATATAGTATACTCATTCTTAATAAAATTCATACCACATGTATGGTTAGGGGAGATTATGATAAACTGTATAAAATTATTCCACTATCTTCTAATCTGGTATCATTCCAAGATAAATGTGTTTTAAATTAGAAATTTTTATGGGTGATACTCAAACCATTCCAAATGATACACAATAGATCAAAATAATAATAATATTGTGTACATGGATTCAATGTTAAAAAGATTTATATTTTATATAAAAAACATGGAAATTCTATTTTAGTTAAAATTAAAGGAACGTGAATTAAAAATATGTAATTCCAAAAAATATAATAATTCATAACATATTAACTTACATTAATTCATAGAATATTGATAATGATATTAAAAAATTAATAAAATTTCTAAAAATAAATAAGAGGACCAGTTTTATTAATGAATATTGAAATTAATTTTCCATTAATATCAAAATGAAATTGAGTCTATAATGAATCCATATTTCATTATATTTTGGTTTCCTGAAATGAAAACAATATTGAATGATTTTTCTCTGATGGTCACTAAAAATAAAATACATAAGGTAATGACTTGTTTAAAAAAAAGGCATTGTGGTTTTATTCCATGGGATTTGGAGGGATACTTTAAAGAAAATGGGATGAATTGTTTGATTTTAATCAATGGGAGCAGGAGAGATACATGAAACTGGGAGATGATTACTATCTTTGTAGTTAAAAAACACTACCTAATTATCATTTGAAGTCACCACATTACATGATAAGTGGGTAGTATTTTTATGGTGCACAGCTAGGAGCTCCATACAATCAGAGTGAGAAACAGTCATGAATGATTGAAAATGACCATGAAGTAAAGGGAGATGGTGAACCTATAATCGAATGAGCCAAGATTGATTGGGTGGAGAATCAATAAGGTAGACAAAAGAGAATATGATTTCTTACGTTCATGTTGCTCAAACCATTTGGGAAAATTAAAAACAAATAAAGATGTTCGAGGGGGGGGGGGAAATGGATCACAAGTGATCACATAACTTGATTCTAATATATCATTATAATTTAAAGATATAAAAATTAGATAAACTCTAAAATAAGACAAATATAAGGAATCTCATGTATTTTCAAGAAAACCTTTGAAACCCATGAAACAAAGATATTTTCAGCTTCAAAAGGCTTAAAACCTATTTATTCTAAATAAAACTCTCCAAACAAGAAATGTAGTCTTAAATTTTATTTATAAACACTTCACAACCCATTAAAATATCCCATTGTATTAAAATTTATATATATATGAAAATAAAAGTCATTTTAATATAAGTAAATGAGACTGTATTCAATAATTATTACTTTTACTCGCTTTAAAAATCCAATTTATAATTTAACTCAAGCAACAACCAAATTTAACACTTTCTTTAAAACATTAAATTGCATAATAAGAGTCATTTAATAACGAATTTAGGTATCCTTTATACTGAAAATTAACATTTTTTGAAATTACTATACATGGAAATTATAAAATTTAGATATATACATGAAAATTATAAATATACATTAATCAAACACTTACAAAAATTTAAAAGAAAAAAACCTGAGGATCACTTAAAGTTTCTTTAATCCCTTTGAACATAGAATATTCTAAAAACCAAATCCACTGAAAGGGATTTATACTTTAAATACATTAATTAAAAAATCATATGAAATGATAACATGATATATTTTTCCCCTTTACACATAAAATGATATGATTTAAACTTTTGAAACTGAATTTGGAAATCAAAATATCTTTAAAACTAGAACCCCCTACAAAAAGGTTTTTGGAAATTTAGAAGGATAATTTTGAAAACATTTTTCACTTGCATAAAAAAAATTTAAAATAAAAATATTATATAAATAATTTTTTAATTTTGAAATGAGTCTCCAATAAATCCTTATTGAATTGAATATAAATTTTTAATTTTGTAGAGCTTTTCTAATACAACCAAATATAATGATCATTACATATTTCCATATTCCACTATGGAAATGTAATTAAAGGCCAAATGTTTATTTGTACTAACTATAAATATTATAAAAATATACACATATTTGTGGTAACTTCTAGTTATTTATCAGATTCCATAAATTCATATAATGATTGAACGCATTGTTTTTGTTTCTATTCATATCATTTGGCATCATTAATATATATCATATTAATTATTCATGTAGTAATATCAATGATATTTCATTTTACATCAACCATAACATTTCTAGGAAGATAATTGTTTTCCATTCTATTCACACTTTAGTCAACCATTTTATAAATTTATAATGTTCAGGCCATGACTGCACTCTACAATAGTAAGCCTAAACAGTTGATAAGTGGATGAGAACTAGTATGGGGTAGTCCTAGAGAGCTCATGGAATGGTGTGACACTAAGACCAATAGGAAACCAATGGTTGTGGAGTGCGTTGACAACACAAAAAACAAAACAAAACATCGTAAACCAGATGTCAGCAAAGTAGGACCTATGCGAGTCATAGTAGGGTAAAATCAGAAATGCAGAGACCCACAAACAAGGAACTGTCAGTGGAGGATGAACGATGGTGGAAACTTCATCGACAAAGAACCTAAACATGAAATCAAGAGACCACTTAGCCAAGACACCGCTAAACCCGAACAAGAAAGAAACTAGAGAGGAGGAGAAATAATAACATACATTAGATTTGGGAGTTGATTCTTTCAAGAGAAGATTGAAGGGGAGTGGTGGCAGAGATCAATTTTCGTGAGAGCTTGAACAACACAATGAATATCAGTTGGGTTAGGGTTTTTTAAATGATTGAGGAGGGTTTTATGAGAACTTCTAAAATAGCACTGATAAATAGAGTTTTATCAGCACTAAAATAATAAGCACTGATAAAATTTTATAATTATAATTATAAATAAATATATTTATAAATATTTGTATATAATTATAAATATATTTATATCATTATACACATCTATAATTAAATATTTATATAATTATATATATTTGTTTAATAAATAAATATAAATATAAATATAAATATATTAAATATATTCATTTTTTATATATATTTTTTATAAGTTTGTAATTATATATGTATATAATTATTTATTTATAATTATGTACATTATTTTTTTTTAAAAATTATTTATTTTTATTTATAATTATTACTATATAATTTTTGAAATATAGTAACTGTATATTTATAAATATATTTATAAACAAATATATTTTTAAATATATTTAGAATTATATATTTAGAATTACAAATATATTTATATCATTATATATATGTAATATATATATATATATATATAATATATATTCATTATTTAAATATTTTTTTTTTAATTTTTTAATTTTATAATTATTTAATTATTTATAGATATATAATTTTGTAAATATAGTAAACATACATTTATAAACATATTTATAAAAAAATATATTTTAAATATATTAATATTTAATTATTTAAAATTATAAATTTAATTATATCATTATATATATTTATATAATTATATATATTTAATAAATATGTATCAATATAAATATAAATATAGTAAATATATTCCTTATTTAAATATATTTAAATTAATTTTATAATTATTTAAATATAAAATAATTTATTTTTAATTATATAAATACTTTAAAAAATATTTCTATTTCTTTATAATTATAAATATATTATTTTATAAATAATGTAAATATACATTTATAAATATATTTATTTATAGATATTTGTTTAAAAATATATTTTTAACATTATTAATGATTATATAATCTTAAATGTGTGAATGTTAAAAAAAAGTTGAAACAGAATAATTAAAAATGATTAGAGTTTAAAAATATTGAAAAAATTGATAAGTTTTATTAATTATACAAATTATCAAAAAAATGGATATATATTGAAATGACGATGAATACATATTGAAAATATTAAAACATAGTAAATAAATATGTATAAATAAATATTAGAAAATGATTAATTTCCAAAAAAAATAAATTATAAATAAATATTAAAAATAAATAAATAATAATAACTATAATAATATTAAAAATAAGGAAATAAAATCTACATATTATGGACATAATATATTAAATATATTATGTTACTAATGAAATTCTAAAATTAATATTAAAATTTGAATAAAATATATAAATATTAAGTGTATGTGTTTCTATATGAGATTTCCTTAATGAGGTAAATCTTTATGTGTGTGAATTTAATGTGTGTGTGTGTGTGTAGAAGTTTGAAATATGTTAAATTAAAAAAATGTCATTATATAATATGCACTATCTATTAATGAAATAAATGATAATAAGAGTGAATAAATTTAAAAAATGAATAACAATTATTGATTATATAAAAATTTTATAAAATAAAAAATGAATATTTATATATGTTAAAATGGAAGTGAATACATATTTATTATGTAAATTACAACCATATTAAATATATTAAATGTTAATGAATAAACATGTATAAATAAATATTGAAAATAGACAAAAGTATAGACATTGAAAAATGAAAAAATGAAAATGAATAAATTAAAAAAATATTAAAAAACAATTAAGATTATTAATGAATAAATAATATTGAAAATGAATAAATTCAAAAAAAAAAGTAATAAACGGTATATATTTAATGAAAACAAAAAAAATGATAATAATTACTAACTAGAAAGATAATATATATTAAATATATTATGTTAATAAATTTAATTTTAAAATGAATATTAAAAAATCAATAAATTACAGAAATATCATGTGGGTGCGCGTTGTATATAAAAATGCACTAATTACTAAAAAAGTTTTGAAGCCGAGTGAAAAATTGGTCCTAAATTTTATTAAAGAAAATAAAAGAGAAAAACAATGATATAAAACATGTCGTATTGAGAGCACACCCGGCCACGCTTGTGGTAATTAGCACCACCCGAAAAATAATCAGAGAAAAAGCCATAATCACAAAATGAACATCGAGGCCCGAAGTCCCACAAAAATATCCTGGTACACCAACCTAAGATAAATGGTCTATAATCCCACCATATCGGCCTAATGCATTCAGCTGACGAACAGAAGCTGAGCCTAGGTCCAACACGCACACCAGTGGTCTTCCCCGGTCCAAATTTTAAAGCCTACCAATAGAAGAAAATTGTCTTCAGGCTATGCAAGTCACATCTTAAGGTCCTTCTGCATCCCGATGCCATCGGTGTCACCCCACATTTTGAGGTCGGCAATGTCATCACTGGTATGATCCGTCGAAGCTGACAAGCTCCAAGATGTGATGGTATTTGGACACTTATATTCGAATGGTTCTTCGGAATGGTCAAGGTTGCATCCTTCGACAGCTTCTTCCCAACAATTAACTTCACAACAGTCTTCATCTCCTCCACTAACATCCTCTGGACCGACTTCATGGTTAATCTCAAATCTACATCGATGACCCCCTATGCCCCACAACCCTCTGTGACTACCCACCAATCATCCTCCACGAAATGTCATCGTCATGCACTCTAAAACACCCCAAGCCATCGCCGCTGATGTGACTCCAACAACGCCTCCATCGAGATCCCAATGATCCTTTTTGGAAAAATCATCATCCCTGCCAGGAGGTGGGGTTGTCTTCGACACCACATTGGCCAGATCACCCTAGGCAGCCTGCTTCGATGTCATGACCGCCGCTAGGTAGGGCCTATTTCTTTGAGGCCACAATGTTCGTTGTCAACCCTTTCGTCGATGCGGGTCACCTACCATTGGTCATGTGAAGCATAGATCCTCCACTGGGCCTGAATTGCTAGCTAAAAATCAGATGTGGCCTTCAATGGTGCGCTCAAGGGCATACAATAAAAAAGTATGGCAGATGGATACCTGTAGAGAGGGCCTCTGATGCTCTACTTGCCGGCACGACACCAACATCTGCACGGGTCTTTGACAGTGTTGGACACGATGCCGCAGAGATGGTGGTTGGATGATGGGGAATGAGCCTCCGACAGTGCTAGACACAACGCCACATAGATGGACAAAGGACGAACTTCGGCTCTCGTTTGGCCCAGTTACACAACACTGACATCTGTGTTGGCGTTTACGGACACCCTAGACAGACGGAGAACGAGGGCCGATGCGATAATAAAGACGGTGCAGGTGGGGCTGCAGGTTGGTTCAAACGACAGATGGTGGGGTCTACAGGGCTTATATATATAGATAATAAATAAAAATGAGGTTGGTGAGTGGGTTATCCCTTTGGGGGCTATGGTCTGTATTCCATGTGTGTTTGATGTAATTGTACCCCTTAAGGCACCTAATATAAATTAATATATAGAATTTATTAATATTTATAATATATATATATATATATATTAAATTTATTAGTAATTATTTTGTTAATAAATTTGATCATATTTTGTTTAATTTAGTCTTAATTTTTATTTGCCTAATTATTTGATTTTTTTAATATTTTAAATACTTGTGTTTTTTTACTGGTTTATATAAAAAAATGGTCCTGGCATGCATGGGGTCCTGCCATGTATAGGCCCAGATGGGAGTGCAGGTGGGGTGGTTCATGTATCACTCGACCGTGTGTATGTTGGTGGGCTAATGTCCATAGGAAATATTGGATAAGCCAAGACCCGCGCGTGAAACGACCCACAGCTTTTCAATAGAAATTCCCTTCTAACAAATATGTCATACAATCACATGAAAAACACAAAATAATGAACTAGTAATTTCTAAGTGACCTTTAAACATAAGTTTGTCACTTCTGTATTGGGAATTTTGAAAATCTAACATACATAGTTGTGTTCAAGATGTTTTTTGGAGTCTGATAAAATAAAAATATTTTTTGGTGAATAGTAACCTACCCTTATGAATAGTAACATAACCTTATATATAGTGATATACCATAATGAATAGTAACCTTACACATGATAGTACAAAAATAATATTCAAGTTAATGTATGATGTACCAATATTTTAGAATAAGTAAATGAATGTTATAAAGCTGGTTTTTTTAAAATAAATTATGATTTTAGTTAAATATTAAATTAATCGTATTTAGAAAATTATTTTTGAAAAATGGACTTCATTTTTGGATTCTACGCGTTCAAAAATTTATGGGGTAAATTTTTGGGATTTTTCTGAAATACTTAAATTTTTGATGAATAGTGAAATACTATAATTTACAAAAATAAGCTAAATAAGCTAATTATTGAGTCATGTGTGATGTTACGCTGATGTAAGCCCAAATGGTTCGGTATTACACTATAAAATTACTATTTTTTGTCATGTAAAACTCACTATTCCTTGTATTGTTGGGAAATAATAAACTAATGAATTTTATATTAAGAAAACCCCTCTCTCCTCCACTATAAATACCACCCTCCACTCCCACATTCCCTCACACCACTCAAGATTCAAGACTTGTCTAAAATCATCCAAAAAAAATTTCCATAGCCCCTCCGCCACGTCCAAGAGGTCCCAGTCTCATCAAAAGTCCAAGATTAGTCTCTTTATGGAGGATCTCAAGAGGAGGATTCAAGAGGTAATTTCTCTTCCTCTTCCCCTTTAATTCCCTTTCAATTTCATGTTCTTTTATTATTCTATCCCCACATATATTTTTTCAAATGTTATGGTAACTCTAGTAAAATACATATATTGGAATGTTGTGATACTAATGGGTTATTATATCATCCAACCCCCTTTCTCCTCTTCTTTTTAAATTATTAAAGAGAACACTATTCGTGAGGTGTTAATTTATCACCTTCAAGAACGACATGTCTTCTTTTTCCATTTCTACCTTCATTTCTGGTCAAGAAACCATTTTTATGGTTTAACCTGAATATATTATATTTATTATTTCCTATTTAATGTTCTGGAACTAACTTATGTGCATATTATTAAGTGATAAATTAAAAAAGTTATTTGTGATTGAAAAACTGCCCAAATTAACACGAACAATCATCATTTTATTTTTATCTAATGACTCATCCACATTGTATATAATATAATTCATTTAAGATAATTTTATATTTTTTAATTTCATTAATAACATGTATTATCAGTTCTTGGTGTTTACCGATGTTCTACTCGAACTTTCATTTAAGAATACGAGTTAACCACTCAAGAAGACCATAAAAATGAACATTCCCAAAAAATGTTTTTAAACCCTATAACTCATCAAAAGGACCATAAAATGACATAATGAAACCCAAATGAACCGAATTCATGTATAAAAGGTTTTTTAATTTCTAATTAATGAAAATACTGTCATTATAGAGGACATTAAAGAGAAGGAAGTGTTCAGAAAGAAGGTAAGGGGAAATTCTCGAACCCAAATTTCATCCTTCGGGTTCTCCCTCTTTCACTCCATTTTTGACACGGTTACTCTTAAAAAATCATTTTTTCATTATTTTATTTCCTTTCCTGGGATATACATGTTTAACACTATTGTTTATTTCAAAATATGTTTTTCAAAAGAACTCTTCTTTTAAGAACTCACCTTTTACTTCTCATTCAAGGTTGACAGTTCTTGTATCACGTATGTTATTCCCTCTTTGTTTTGGGAACCCAATGTTTATGAATGTGTTCTTATGAGATTAAAACCATTCCTTTACATGGGTTAGTTTTGTTCATTATTCATATATGTTCTATGTGGCATGCATGATAATGATAATATTATGATGTGATGGGTGCACCCGGAATTATATAGTGCAATATGAATGTTTGAATGTGACGGGTGAACCTGGAATTATATAACGCTCCAATGAATTGGGTAAAATGATGAATCTCAAGATTAAATGTAAAATGATGTGTAAAATATTCTAGCTTTTTTCACAATTATGTGTGGTAGTAAATCACTAAGACATGATGTTTCATTTTTATGCATTGCCACACTTCAAGTCTTTTATTTATGCTTCCTCTCATGTTCATGATCTTTATCCCATGTTTTGATTATGCACACCCCATGCTATATTGTTCTTATCTATCCTCTTATCGGGCTTTTATCTCACCCCTTTTTATGTTTATCCTTAGGTGGTTATATGTACTAAGGAGAGGTCAAGTTCCAATAAGAAGCTAGAGAAGAAGAAATAAAATAAATCTTTATGCTTGATGATGTAATTTCTATGTGTGGTCTTATTTTTCCAAAGACACTAAACCATTGGATCCTCTATTTATAATACTATTATGTTGTTTATCTTAAAATAATGTAATAGTAATGTACGAAAAGGTTGGGTCGCTATAGTTGGTATCAAAGGCAAGGTTTAGTTAAATTGGGAATTAGGATTAGTGAACCCTAGAGAAAACATCTAGCATGAGACTAAGTATAGATATTCACACAAGAATCTCTACATAGGGATCCCATATGATATGCTTTTATTATAAATTGTGCAAATTAATAAGTTATTTATTCATGAATTGTTGACTTATGTTTTTTTCTAACCTTTTCTATTTTACAAAATGGTGGGAACCAGGAGAAACCAGGCCAACAACTCATGCAAGGGAAAATGCAATGATTGCCCGAATGACATACCCATTGATTTGGGAGGTGGAGTTCAAAAATTCATTGCTATGATTACCCAATTATCTCAGGTTATGAACAATAACCATAATAATTGGAAACATACTCCTTCACCAAAGAGAGATAAACTGGTTATCGAATGTTTTATGAGGCAACGTCCACCGATGTTTAGTGGATCTTCTGATCCATTAGTTTCAGATTAGTGGGTCAACTCCATGGAAAATATCTTTTCTGTGCTTCACTGTTCAGAGACAGAGAAGGTTACTCAATCTGTTTATCGCCTAGATGGAGAGGTTGATCAATGGTGGTCTTTGATTAAGAACACCATGTCAAGGGAGGAAATTGAAGAGATGGAATTGGAATACTTTAAGATCACGTTTCTTAATTAGTATTTCCCACTAACTATTCGCACAATGATGGAGAGAGAATTCAAAGAGCTCAAGAAAATATAAGTAGAATCCGTCACAACCTATAAAGTGAATTTCACAAGGTTTTCAAGGAACGATTCAGGTTTTGTTATCAACAATGATAGCAAAACTGGTAGACTCCTTAGTGGATTAAAACCACACCTTTTAAAGGCTCTTGCAATTCGAGACTTTGGGAGGTATGAAGAAGTTGTTTGGTGTTCTATGAAAGTGGAGATGGAGTTTGGAGAATGGTCCCATGGATATGGTGATAAGAAATGAAAAATGTAGTTTCTAGTCGGTGGATCTAATGATAAAGGTGTGGAAAAAACTTAACGCCCCACATGCCAAAAATGTGGGAAGTTCCACCAAGGGAACTGCCATAAAGGGATGGGGAAATGCTTCAATTGTGGTAAAGAAGGAAATCATGCTCAAGAGTGTCTAAAAGACATGAAAAGTCAGGATAATGTAGTGGAAGAAACTAGAGAACCACCCATGGTTCCATGCTACAACTGTAGGGAGCTAGGGCACTATGAAAGCTAGTTCACTAAACCTCGATTTCTCGAGGGTAATCAACGTCAGCAGCCACCAATGCCAAAGGAACAAGGGAAGACTTATGACATCACTACTGTGGAAGTGGAGGAAGATAATGAAGTTATATAAGGTACACTTTCTATTCACTCATGAATGGTAAAAGTCTGATTTGATTTTGGTTATGTACATTCCTTTATATCTTCTATGTTTTCTAGAACTATGGAATCGAATCCACAAAAAGTTGAAGTAGATAAATCTATAAAAACACTAAGTGGTGAAATCATTGAAACCCAAGTTTTTGACTCTTCTCCAGTTGGCATAGGTGGGAATATTCTTCTGTTAAATCTCGTAATACATCCCTTGGTGGAATTTGAAACTATAATGAGAATGAATTGGATCTCGTTATACATAGAACATATCAACTATCGCGTAAAGGAAATATATTCTCATATTCCAAACCATCCCATGCACCTCTAAAATTCAAGGAAGATCATGAATCTCCTTTGAAAAATCATTCATCTATGTGGATGTTGATTCCCTATGAAGAAGCATACATCTCTCAAATGGTTGAGTAAAAGGAAGGTGCCAACCCTGCGGAAATTCACATCGTGAGGGAATACGGTGTTGTATTTCTCGAAGAGTTACCTAGAATTCCCCGGAATTGTGAGGTAGAGTTCTCAATTGAACTCATATCTGGAGATACTCCTATCTCAAAGTGTCATTATAGGATGGGTCCTGTTGAATTGGAGGAGTTAACAAAGTAGATAGAATAGAATCTATACAAGGGGTTCGTACGCCCTAGTACATCACCTTGGGATGCGCCGGTGCTCTTTGTGAATAAGAAGGATGGAACAATGTGGCTGTGTATCGATTATCGGGATCTAAACAAGATCACCAAAAAAAGAACAAGTACCCTCTTCTAAGGATTAATGGCTTGTTAGATCAATTAAGAGGAGCAAAATACTTCTCAAAGGTGGATCTTCTCTATGGATATCATCAGTTAAAGGCAAAGAAGGAAGATATTTAGAAGACTTCCTTCTGTACAAGGTATGGGCACTATGAGTTTCTAGTGATGCCCTTCGAACAAACTAATGCCCCTGAAATATTCATGGATTTGAGGAATAAAGTCTTTAGACAATACCTAGAAATTTTTTTGGTAGTTTTTAATGATGATATTCTCATCTACTCCAAGAGCTAGGAGGAACATGAAGAACATCTAAGACTTGTGTTAGGGACATTGAGAAAGGAGAAGTTGTATGCCAAGTTCCACAAGTTTGACTTTTGGATGATGCAAGTCACATTCTTGGGACATGTGATCATAATTGAGGGAATTTCTGTGGATCCTTCCAAGACAAAGGCAATTAAAGAATGGCCTATCCCCTCTAGTGTCACTGAAATCCATAGTTTTCTTGGATTAGCTGGGTACTATCAAAGTTTTGTGAGAAACTTCTCACAATTGTTAAGATTGCTAACTAAGTTAACATGTAAAGGGGTAAAGTATGAGTAGATGGAAGAATGTGGGGGAAGCTTCATGGATCTAAATAGAAGGCTGATCACAACACCTTTACACACACTACCAAAAAGTGGAGAATGTTTTGTGATATACAGTGATGTTTCGAAGAAAGGCTTGTGTTGTGTACTCATGAAAAATGACAATGTGATAGCCTAAGCCTCAAAACAGTTGAAGATCAATGAGAAGAACTACCTGACACATGATCTAGAGCTGACAGTCGTGATTTTTTCCTTGAAAATATGGCGGAACTAACTTTATGGTGAGAAGTGTGACATATACACTAACCACAAGAGCCTAAAGTATATATTCACACAAAAGGAGATCTACATGCATCAAAGTAGATGGTTAGAGATAATCAAGGATTATAATTTCTCTATTCACTACCATCGTGGAAAGGTGGACAAAGTAGCTGATTCTCTAAGCAGAAAATAACCCGCTACTCTATCCATGTCACAGATTGAGAAAGACCCTATCTTCTGAGATATGCAAAGTATGGATTTTGAAATCATAATGGAAGGGGATACATCCTACCTTGCACAAATTATTGCGCAACAATCCATCCAAGAGAAGAATAAAGAAGCACAAAGGGATGATGTGGATATACAAAAGAGGGTGAATGCAGTAAAGGAAGGGAAGATGCAATAGTTCCATATCGACGATGATAGTGTGATTCGGTTTGCAAAGAGGATTTGTGTGCCTTCATCACCTGGGATAAAGAAGGAGATATTGTAAAATGCACATATCTATACTTTCTCTATCCATCCTGGGAGTACCAAGATGTACCATGATCTTCGAGAACACATCTGGTGGGATAACATGAAGAAGGAGATTGCAGAATATATATCAAGGTTCTTGGAATTTCAGCAAGTTAAAGAAGAGCGACAAAAGTCCAAAGGGACGATGCATTCATTGCCTATACCCATGAGGAAATGGGAAGATGTTACTGTGGACTTTCTCATTGGTCTCCCGAAGACGTCAAATGGAAATAATGAAATATGGGTTGTGGTTGACCGAATCACCAAGACATCCCTTTTTATCACTATTCGGGAAGATCTATCACTTGAACAACTTGAAACGATATATGTGAAGGAAGTGGTGAGACTGCATGATGTTCCACTCTCAATTGTCTTAGACCGTGATCTAAGTTTCATGTCTATATTCTGGAGGAGCATTCAACATGCTTTGAGTACAAAATTAAATTTCAGCATGACCTATCAGCCCCAAACTGATGGCCAGTTTGAAAGGACTATTTAGAGGCTTGAAGACATGCTAAGATTATGCTCTCTAGAAGTCAAAGGTGGATGGGATCAACATCTCCCATTGGTTGAGTTCTTATACAACAATAGACTCCACTTGAGTATTCAAATGGCTCCATATGAAGCTCTGTATGGAATGCGATGTAGAACTCCAACCTGTTGGGAAGAAGTTAGAGAAAGAAAGCTACTTGGACCCGATCTTGAGAAATATATGGCAGAGAGGGTTCAAGTCATATAGAATCATATCAAATATGCTCAGAGTCGGCAAAAGAGCTATGCTGAAAACCGTTGAAGGGACTTGGAGTTCGACGTTGGAGATAAAGTCTTCCTTCGAATATCACCATGGATGAGAGTCATGCGGTTTGGAATGAAAGGAATGCTAAGCCCAATGTACATTGTTCCCTTTGAGATCCTTGAACACATAGGAGATGTAGTGTATCGGCTTGCACTTCCACCGAATATGGCTCAAGTTCATGATGTGTTTCATGTATAACTCTTGAAGAAGTACATACCGGACCCCTCACATGTACTAAACTAAGAGGTGGTACAGCTGGAAGATGATCTCTCTTATGCGGAGTAGCTAGTAGAGATTATGGACTAGAGAGATAAGGTTCTACGCAACAACAAAACGCACCTTCTCATAGTGTTGTCGACGAACCATAAGTTTGAAGAAGCTACATGGGAACCGGAAGAGGCGATGAAGGAGAATTACCCTCACCTGTTTGTGTAAATTGAAATTTTGAGGGTGAAATTTCATAAGGGGGGAAGAATGTAACGACCCAAAGCATTTCAATAGAAATTCTTTTCTTATAAATATTTCATAAGTCACCTGAAAAACACAAAAAAATTAACTATTAAGTGCTATGTGACCTTTAAACATAAGTTTGTCACTTTTGTATTGGGAATTTTAAAAATCTGACATACAGAGTTGTATTCAAGATGTTTTTTGGAGTCTAATAAAACAAAAATAGTTTTTGGTGAATAGTAACCTACCCTTATGAATAGTAACATACCCTTATGAATAGTGATATAACCTAATGAATAGTAACCCTACCTATGATAGTATCAAAATAATATTCATGTGAAAGTATGATGTATCTATATTTTAGAATAAGTAAATGGATGTTTTAAAGCTGATTTTTTAATAATAAATTATGATTTTAATTAAATATTATATTAATCATATTTATAAAATTATTTTTCAAAAATGGACTTCAGATTTGGATTCTGTACGTCGAAAAAAGGTTGGGGTAAATTTTTAGGATTTTTCTGAAATACGTGAATTTTTTGATGAATAGTGAAATACCGTTATTTACAAAAATAAGCTAAATAAGGTAATTATAGAGTCATGTGTGATGATCTTCTGATGTAAGCCCCCATGGTTCGAGATTAAATTATAAAATTACTATTTTCAGTCATGGAATACTCAAAATTCCTTGTCTTGTGGGAAAATAATAAACTAATGAATTTTATATTAAGAAAACCCCTCTCCCCTCCACTACAAATACCACCCTTCACTCCCTCATTCCCTCATACCTCTCAAGAATCATGATTGGTCTAAAATCTGCCCAATCATCTTCACTAGCCCCTCCAACATGTATGAGAGCTTCTGGTCTCATCAAAAGACCAATCTTAGGCCCCTTAATGAGGATCTCAAGAGGAGGATTCAAGAGGTAATTTCTCTCCCTCTTGCCCTTTAATTCCCTTTCAATTTCAAGTTCTTTTATTATTCTGCCCCACCTATCTTTTTCCAAATGGTATGGTAACTCCAGTAACATAAATATAAAATAATTTTATGTAACTAATGGGATATTATATTATCCAATTCCCTTTCTCCTCTTCTTTTTATTTTATTAATGAGAACTTTGTTTGTGAGGTGTTAATTTATCTCCTTCAAGAACGACATGTCTTCTTCTTCCATTTCTACCTTTAGATATAGACATGAAACCATTTTTATAGTTGAAACTAAATATGTTATATGTATTATGTCCTATTTAAGTTCTAGAACTATCTTATGTACATATTACAAAGTGATAAATTAATACAAGTTCTTTGTGATCGAAAAAGATCCCAAATTAACCAAAACAATCAACATTTAATTTTTTTCTAATGATTCATCAAAATGGTATATAATATAATTCATTATAAGATTATTTTAAATTATTAAATTTAATTAATAATATGTAATATCAGTTCTGGGTGTTTTCCCATGTTCTACCAGAACATCCATTTAAGAATACGAGTTAACCACTCAAGAAGACCATAAAAACGAACATTCAGGAACACAGTTTTTAAACCCTATAACTCATCAAAAGGCCCATGAAATGACATAAGGAAACCAAAATGAACCATATTCATGTATAAATGGTTCTGGAATTTCTAATTAATGAATATAATGTCATTATACGGGACATTAAAGAGAAGGAAGCATTTGGATACAAGGTAAGGGGAAATTCTCAAACCCAAATTTCATCCTTCAGGTTCTCTCTATTTCACTTCATTTTTTATATGGTTTATGGAATCCTTCCTTTTTATTACATAAATTTTCATTACATTTTAAAAACAGAGGATCTTTAAAGTCTAGTGTCTTGGAAATTAGGAACATAATACAGGAAAAAAAACATAAAACATTCTTCTAAACCACTCGTACGGCTTCATCATAGGTTCATCCTATGTAAAATTACTATATCTCATATCCTGGAAACAAACATCAAAGAAAAGGGTGATCAGAAGGCCCAGTAAGGGTAAAGAAGGGAATAAATTTACTTGTGACATCAATAAGAAAAAAGGACATAAGCAATGGAAGTATAGGAATAACAAAATGAAAAGAACTTGAATCATAACTTGAATATGTGGCTACAACATTTTATTTATACATTCATGAACATATCACCAAGGTTTATCCCCGAGGTGTCATAAAAATTACCAACATTATTCACCAAGGTATTGTGAAACTTGTCATCTCTAGAGATTAATTCTTTACCCAATGCATTTAAGCGCTATCAAATTTCACCCTTAATATGTATTTACATTCATAGTATCCACATAGATCATAATAAAACATTTCATAAATAACCCATAGAGAATAAAAGAAATGGGTTTCATCTCAAAATTGTGATGTTTTAAAAGTTCTTAAAAATAAGATCATTATGTCATTTATAACCCATGGAATGTGAGTGAGGGTTATATGTATGTCAATTAAAAAATCAATTATATCATATTTATATATTTATGAACACCCATATAAACGAAATAGATTTGGGTATTCACAAGAGAATTTCTTGAGGGTAGGAGATAGATATTTTAGATGAAATTTCTGCAGCATAACAGCAACATAACATGGTTTTTGAAAATAATAAAAAGAGAGGGTAAAAGGGTAACCCACTCATAAATAAATCATATTAAAATATAAATACAAAATAACATGGAGATAAGAACATGGTATGGTTATTATAATGACATACCACAAGAAAAAGAAAACTTGAATGGAAAGAAAAGATGTGATATCCTTTACGAGAAATTCAGCAGTCTAATGGCGTCACTTAAAAATTAGGAAAAGAAATTGATGGGAGAAGAAAGGGTCTCTCAACAATTAGAAATGAAATGGACAGTAATGAAACATATTATAATATACCGTCAACATAAAGATATGGAAACTAGAAGACACAAACTAAAGGAATTCATGACTAAAAAGAGGAGGGTGAAAGGATCCCTTACCTTGAAGAGTAACTTCAAAAGTTTGAATTTAGGTACCTTGGGAGGACTCCTTGGGAGGTGATAAGACCAGAACATCATTGAGGATGATTTTGGAATGAAATTAATGTGGGAAATGGCTTGGTATTTATAAGGAAAGTGAGTGAATACATTATTAATTTCCAAGGGACATCTCATCGGTGGTATTCACAAAACCATGGGATTGCCCATAGTATTGGCCACTTGGGACACCTCATAGAATATATCACTATTCATAAGTCTACCAGAAATATTACATCATTATTAAATCATTAATGATGTTATCAAACACTCAAAACTCAAAACTGCATTATTACTATTCACCGATAATTCAACCATTTCAAAAAATTACCAGAAATTCACCCTAACCTAATATTGATACTCTAAATTCAAAAAAGAAATCCATTTTATGAAAATAATTTTCTAAATATTTTTAATATAAATTTTAAATAAAATCATTATTTATTCCAAAAATACAACTTCAAAACCATAACCCATTTTGTAACAACATAAGAAAGTAATCAAGGTCCCATAAAATTATCGTATAACCATAAGTAATTAAAGTAAAAATTTATGATTAAATTTTATGAAGATACATTTCCATTTTAAATTATTAAATGAATTATTAAATTTTAAATAAAATATTTATGGCATATAAAAATACCAAAACATAAACTATGATCGTTTTTTCACTTTTAAGATATCTAAAATGTATTTATACATTCATGGGTGAAGTTTATATTTTTTTGGTCAAATTACTATTCATTACTATTCATATGGGTAATTTACTATTCATACTTTACTATTCTCTATAAACCAAGTTGATCTTATTAGAGTATAAATTTCTCACTGCTCACAACTGTAGAAGACCATTTTTTGAAAATAATTTCACATTATTAATTCTTTAATGAATACAAAAACATTTTAAAATACCCCATTTTCCTTAATTATTCAATAATACACATCCTATATTTATCAGGATATTTGAAATTCACAACCATTTCCATAAGAAGAAATAACAATTTTATTTATATAAAAGGATTACACAATGTAGCTAAGGTCTCGTTACATAGCATCTTACAACACCGGCATAGGACCTAAGTGTAAGGTGTGCTATGGTGATAAAATCCTGGGGTGGCTCGGACAACATTTCTTGAGAGGTGATTTCTACCAGCTTGAACATATTCCTTAGGCTATTCCATTCAAGCTTCATACGTTGAAGTTCGGCATGGGATTGGTCCAGACAATGCCCTGTGATGCTACCTCCTTCCCATGCTCCGACAGATTGGCTTCATATGGCTCGAGTCTAATGGATAAGGCCATTGAATATTCTTTCTATATTAATTAACCAAGATAACCGTATTTATAAAAACACAACATTAAGATTATAGTTTCCAATGGTCATATTGACCTACAGTCATATAATAGTCGAAACACAACGATCATATTTTAATTATACCCACAAAATTAGGAAACAAATATAATTAAAATGTTCGGGTAGTTACATTCTTCCCCCCTTATGAAATTTAATCCCCGAAATTTTATCTCGTACCCTCTGATGGGAAAATGTGTGGTTACTTCTGTCTCGTACACTCCTCTTGTTCCCACATGGCTTCTTCATATTTTTGGTTCCTACACAACTATTTAACAAGGTGGGGAGTCTTGTTGTATAGAACCTTGTCTCAACGATCCAAGATCTCCACCGGATGGTCCTCATAAGAGACGTCTTGTTCTAGTTGTACCACCTCTAGTTTTAGTACATGTGAAGGGTCAGGTATGTACTTCCTCAAGAGGGATACGTGGAAGACATCATGAACTTGGGCTAGATTTTGAGTAAGTGCAAGAAAATAGGCCACTACTCCCACATGATCAAGGATTTAATAGGGGCTGATGTACCTAGGAATGAGGTTCCCTTTCTTCCCAAATCTCCTGACTCTCTTCCAAGGTGAAATCGAAAGAAAGAATTTGTCACCAACATCAAACTCCAAGTCCCTTTGACAGTTGTCAACATAGTTATTGTGCCAACTATGAGCAGTCTTAATGTGTTGTTGGATGACATGGACCTATTCTGTCATCTATTGCACAAGATCAGTCCCAAGAAGCTTTCTCTCGCCATCTTCATCCCAACAAGTAAGAGTTCTACATCACTTCCCATATAAATCTTCATAGGGTTCCATTTGAATGATCGAGTGGAAGCTGTTGTTGTAAAAAAACTCAATTAAAGATAGATGTAGATCCCATCCACCTTTAAATTCCATTGAGCAAGTTCTCAACATGTTCTCAAGTGTTTGAATAGTACTTTCAGATTTTCCATCAGTTTGGGGGTGATAGGCCGTACTAAAATTCAATTTAGTGCTCAGATATTTTTGAAGACTTCTCCAGAATTTTGATGTGAACCTTGGATCACGATCAGATACGATATAAATTGGAACTCCATGCAGCCTTACCACTTCCTTCACATAAATCCTCGAAAGTTGATCAAGAGATAAATCTTCTTGAATGGACATTAAATGGGTAGTCTTGGGGAGACGGTCTACAATAACCCATATCACATTATTTTATTTGGAAGTTCTTGGGAGACCCGTGATGAAGTCCATAGTGATATTGTCAGACTTCCATGCTGGTATGGGTAGTGGTTGCAATACCCCATTAGGAAGTTGTCACTCGGCCTTCACTTGCTGACATACCAGGAACCTTGAAGTGTAGTCAGCAATCATCCTTTTCATATAATCCCACCAATAATGATCACGAAGGTCCCTATAATTTTTTTTGCTTCCAGGATGTATAGAGAAAGTTGAGCTATGAGCTTCATCCATCAGCTCCTTATTTATTTCCAGAATAGATGGAACACATAGTCTTGTACGAAATTTCACAACACCTTCTTGATTAGTATTGGACTCAGAGAACTTCCCATCCTTCACAACCTCAAACTTCTTCAGTAACAAATGATCTTTTTTCTGATCATTCTTGATCTTCCCTAGTAGGGACGGTTGAGAAATAATTTGGGTAAGGGTTGATGATGTCCCCTCATTCATAATTCCTATGTCCAGTTTTACTTGGTCATTGATCAAAGGATCTCTTTGAATCCTCATAATGGAAAAACAACTCAGACTTTCCTGCTTAATGCATCAGCGACTTTGTTTTCTCTCCCAGGATGATAATGAATTGAACAATCATAGTCTTTAAAGAGTTCCATCCATCTCCTTTTTCTCATGTTCAATTACTTTTATGTGAAAATATATTTCAAACTTTGATGGTCTGTGTATATATCACATTTCTCCCCATAAAGATAGTGCCTCCATATCTTCAGAGCAAAAATGACCGCAGCTAGCTCCAGATCATGCGTATGAAAATTTTTCTCATGAGTCTTCGACTGTTGTGATGCATAAGCAATGAATTTTTCATTTTGCATGATAACACACCCAAGACCTTTCAGAGATCCATCTCTAATAATAACGAAATATTCTCCACTTGGGGGGCAGAGTTAACACATGTATAGTAACCAATCTCTTCTTCATCTCTTGGAAACATTCCTCACACTCCTTTGTCTATATGAACTTGACCCCTTTTTGAGTTAACTTGGTTAATGGATTAGAAAGTCGTGAAAACTATTTCAAAAACCTCTTATAATATAATGATAATCCAAGGAAATTATGAATCTCAGTTATTGTTATAGGCTGAGGCCACTCCTCTTCAAATTTTGTATTTTTAGGGTCAACTGTGATTCCTTCATTGGTAAAAATGTTCCCCAGGAAAGCAACTTGTTGTAACCAGAATTCACATTTACTAAACTTTCCAAAAAGTATCTCATTCCGTAGAGTTTTCAAAATAACCCTTAGATGATCCTCATGCTCCTCACAAATTTTGGAATATATCAGAATATCATCAATAAAAACTACCACGAAGTTATCAAGGTAGTCTTCAAAGACTCTATTAAACAAATATATAAAAATAGCAGGTGTATTAGTCAGTCCAAAAGTCCTAAAGAAAAACTCATAATGCCTATATCGTGATCGGAAGGCAGTTTTTGTAATATCTTCTTTCTTCACCCTCAGTTGATGATAACCAGATCGAAGATCAATCTTAGAGAATAATTGAGCCCCACAACGATGGCCAAATACTTCAACAATTCTTGGAAGAGGGTATTTTTTCTTTAATGTGATTCCATTTAGTTCTATATAATCATTGCATAAGCGCATTGATCCATCCTTCTTCTTCACAAATAGAATAGGTGCTCCCCAACGAGACACACTCGGTATGATAAACCCCATCTCTAAATGATCTTGGATTTTTTTCATTAAATCCACATGCTCCACATTTGTCATCCTATATGGGGTCTTTGATATTGGTTGAGATCTAGGTACGAGTTCAATGGAGAACTCTACATCTCTTTCTGGGGGAGGTCCAGGAAACTCCTTGGGAAATACGTCAATGTATTCCTAGAAAATGGGTACATTTTCTATCCTCAAACTCTCATTTCCTTCTTATTCTTCACTGATCAATTCTATAAAGAAGGATATATGAGGTTCTTCTCGATAAATATCAGGTTGAGATATCTCTCCTAGGAATATAACCATATGTTTTCCATTCAGGACTATTGATATTTCATTACCTATGCATTTGAACTTAGCATTATACTTTGAGAGAGAGTCTATCCCTAGAATAATGTCGAATTCCAGCATGGGAATGACTACTAGATTTGTGATAATATTGTGCTCACCAAAGTAAATACTAGAGTTTCTAAACACTGATGATGCTTGGATAATCCCACCAGGAGTATTGACTAATAAATCTAATTTTAGCAAGTCGGGGGTTGATTTTAAATTCTTTGCAAACATGGAAGAAATAAAGGAATGCATAGAACCATAATCAAAAAAAGTACCAGCTATCTCTGAGAGAACAACAAGATTACCTACTACCACATCATTTGGAGCTTCAACTTCAGCTATCATTATAGCAACAGCATGACCTTGCTTCCTTGGCCTTTGTTGAGCCTGATGGTGGTTCCTCTCCACTGCCCTCAGATTTGGACAGTGATTGGAAAAGTGGACAACTTGTCTACACTTAAAGCACTGAACATTATGTAGGTCCTGCACCATCTTCCCCTTGTCATTAGAGTTTGGAAGTTGAGGTTTCACCTCACTACGACAATTCCATGCAATATGGCCATCTATTTCACACTTGTAGCATTTCATGCTCTTGAGCAGGCAGTTCCCCAAATTCTTCTTCCCACATTTATTACACGTGGGATGTAACACTCTCTTGCCTCCTCTTCCTTGATCAAATCTCTTCCCTAAGCCGGGATCCATTGATCCCTTTTTTGTCGTTTGATTTATGAGACCACTGTGTCTCACCAAACTCCAGTTCGACTTTCATAGAACTTAGCATGATCTCCTCATAGCTGTCACAGTCTCTGTTGGCTAGATTCTTCCATAGATGAGGTCTCAGTCCACTGAAAAATATATCAACCTTACCATTTGGATCCATGAAAAATATAGAGGTATATCGAGACAGTCAGGTGAATTTCATCTCATAGCTTCCGACAGATTCGTTCTCCTTCTGCTTAAGCTTGAGAAAATCTTCCATTCTTGTTCTCATGGAACAAGGGAAATACTTATGGAAGAAAAACCCTTTGAACTCTTCCCACTCCATAGCTTAAACCTCCAATATTTTCCTTGTGTTTTTAATCAGCTCCCACCACTGATCAGCTTCTCCTTCTAAGCGGTAGACAGCCAGGGTGACCTTCTCTTACTCTGAACAGCGGAGCACAAAAAAGTTCTTCTCGATCGAGCTGATCCACTGCTCAACATTCAATGGGTTAGTCGATCCACTCAATGTTGGTGTTTTTTGACGCATAGAGGACTCAATATAATGTTTTTCCCTTCACGGTGAGATCAGTCTCTCAGCTTGATTCAAGTTATTTCCCATAACACGAGTCAGTTGGTTTATCATTTGCATGAATGTTTCCATTTCGACTTCCATCGGAGGGCCATCAGCGCATGGTCCATTGTGGTCACCATTTTCAAGGTTCCTCCTATTTCCCTCTATTTTCTAAAATAATAAAACATTAATAAGAAACTTATTTCATTTAAGAATCTTTTAACTATAAAGGATTTATGTCTTAAAACTTTTTTAAACAATTACATATCTCTATAAATCCTTCATAATGATTCATAAAAACTCATGATTAACCAAACATGTCCCCTGAGAGTGTCGTAACCAAGAGTTCAAAAAAGTCCCATTGTTGTGCACCAGTTCCTGTTCGAGTCTAACTCAATGAGTTATTTTCGTGTTTTACCCCTATGTACGTTTGTACCAGAGCCGCCTCTACCTGCTCGTATCCAGATAGGGATGTATTTGTTCGATAAACCACTTACTCAATATTCACCAAAATACCAGAAAGTTTTCCTATATTCAAAATTTTCTATAGGGTTCTTCCGAAATATTTCATAGCCTAATTTCCATAAATAAGTAAACCACCTTTTGATACCAACTATGGAATCCCTCCTTTTGATTACATAACTTTTAATTACATTTTACTAATAGAGGATCTTTTAAGTATAGTGTCTTGGAAATCAGGAACACAATAAATGAAAAAGAACATAAAATATTCTTATAAACCACTCGTAAGGCTTCATCATAGGTTCATCCAATGTAAAATTACCGCATCTCATATCCTGGAGACATTCATCAAGGAAAATGGTGAACAGAAGTTCCAGTAAGGGTAACCAAGGGAATCAGTTTACTTGTGACATCAATAAGAAAAAAACACAAGGACATAAACAATGAAATTATAGGCATATAATAATGAAAATAACTTGAATCATTACTTGAATATGTGTCTACAACATTTCATTTAGACATTCATGAACATATCTCCATCGTTTATCCCCAAGGTGTCATAAAAATTACCAAGGATATTCACCAAGGTATTGTGAAACTTGTCATCTCAAGAGATTAATTATTTACCCAATGCATCGAACCACTATCAGGGATCACCTTTAATATGTCTTTAATTTCATTTGATCCACATATATCATAATAAAACATTTCATAAATAACCCATAGAGAATGAAAGAAATGAATTTCATGTCAAAATTGTGACATTTTAAAAGTTCTTAAAAATAAGATCATTATGTCATTTATAACCCATGGAAAGGGAGTGAGGGTTAAATCTATGACAATTCTAGAATAAAATATATCATATTTATATATTTACGAACACCCATAGAAATGAAATAGTTCTGGGTACTCACAAGAGAATTTCTTGAGAGAAATAGATAGAAATTGTGAGACGAAATTTTTGCAGGATAATGACTACATAACATGGTTTTAGAAAACAATAAAAAGAGAGCGTACAAGGGTAACCCACTAATAAATAAATCATATTACAATATAAATACAAAATAACATGGAGATAAAAAAATGGTATGGATATTTGAACGCCATACCACAAGAAAAGGAAACATGAAAGGAAAGAGAAGATGCGATATCTTTTACGAGAAATTCGGCAGCCTAACGGTGTCACATAAAAATTCATAAAACAAATTGATATGAGAGGAAATGTTCTCTCAAAAATTAGACATGAAATGGACAGTAATGAGAACATATAATTACATACCCTCAACATAAAGATATATAAACTAGAAGACACAACATAAAAGAATTCATGACTCAAAAGAGGAGGGTGAAAGGATCCCTTACCTTGAAGAGTAACTTTGAATTCTTGAAGATCGGGACCTTGGGAGGAATGAGGGAACATTGGGAGGACTCTTTGGGAGGTCAGAAGAACAAAACTTCGTTGAGGATGATTTTGGAATGAAATGAATGAGGGCAATGGCTTGGTATTTATAGAGAAAGTGAGTGAATAAATTATTAATTTCCAAGGGACACCTCACCGGTGGTATTAACAAATGGTATTGGCCACTTGGGACATCTCATTACATATATCACTATTCATAAGTTGACCAAAAATATTACATCATTAATGATGTCATTAAACACCCGAAACACAAAAGAGCATTTTTACTATTCACCGATAATTCAACTGCTTCAGAAAAATCCCGAAAATTCACCCTAACATAATATCAATGATCTGAAATAAAAAATGAATTCCATTTTATGAAGATAATTTTTTAAATATTTTTAATTTAATTTTTAAATAAAATCATTATTTATTCCAAAAATACAACTTTAAAACCATAACTCATTTTGTAACACCTTAAAAAAGTAATCAAGGTCCCATAAAATTATCGTATAACCATAAGACAATAAAGTAACAATTTATGATTAAATTTTATGAAGATAATTTTCCTTTTTAAATTATTAAATTAATTATAAAATTGTAAATAAAATATTTATTTCATACAAAAATACCAAAACATAAACTACGATCATTTTTTTTCACTTTTAAGATGTCTAATATGTATTTATAAATTCATGGGTGAAGTTTCTATTTTTTGGTCAAATTAATATTCATTACTATTCCATATTATTCATAAGGGTATGTTACTATTCCTACTTTACTATTCACTGAAAACCAAGTTTATCTTATTAGACTCTAAATTTCTCACTACTCACAACTGTAGAAGACCATTTTTTGAAACTCTTTTCACATTATTAATTATTTAATGAATACAAAAACATTTTAAAATACCCCTTTTTTCCTAAATTCTTCAATAATACACATCCTGTATTTATTCGGATATTTGAAATTCACAAACTTTTCCATAAGAAAAAATAACAATTTTATTTATATAAAAGGATTACACAAAGAAGCTAAGGTCTCGTTACATATCCCCTTATAACACCACCATAGGACCTAAGTGTGAGGTGTTCTATAGTGATATAATATTTGGGTGGATCGGACAACATTGTCGAAGTGGTGATAGAATCTCCCTTAGGTGATTTCGTTCAAGCTTCATACGTTGATGTTCAGCTTGTGCTTGGTCCAGAGCAAAGATTGGTGATGCTACCTCCTTCCCAAGCTCCGACAGATGGGCATCAAATGGCTCGAGTCTACTGGATGAGGCCATTCAATCATCTTTCTGTATTAATTATCCAAGATAACCATATTTATAAAAACACAACGTTAAGATTACAGTTTCCAACAGTCATATAACAGTTGAAACACAATGGTCACATTTTAATTATACCTACATAATTAATAAAGAAGTATAATTAAAAATTTCGGGTCATTACATGGTTACTCCTAAAGAATCATTTGTCCATCATTTTCTTTCCTTTTCTGGGATATACATGTTTACCACTATTGATTATGTCAAAAAAAGTTTTCCAAAATAACTCTTCTTTTAAGAACTAACCTTTTACTTCTCATTCAAGGTTGATGGTTCTTGTATCAATTATGTTATTCCCTCTTTGTTTTGGGAACCCAATGTTTATGAATGTGTTCTTATGAGATGAAACCCATTCCTTTACATGGGTTAGTTATGTTCATTATTGATATATTTTCTATGTGGCATGCATGATAACGATAATATTATGATGTGACAGTTGCACCAGGAATTATATAGCGCAATATGAATGTTTGAATGTGACGGGTGCACCCAGAATTACACAGAGCTCCAATGCATTTGGTAAAGTGATGAATCTCATGAGAAATGTGAAATTATTTGGACAATATTCTAGCTTTGTTGACAATTATGTGTGGTAGTTAACCACTAAGACATGATGTTTCATTATGATGCATTGCCACACTTGAAGTCTATTATTTATGTTTCTTCTCATGTTCATGATCTTCTTCCCATGTTATGGTTATGCTCACCCCATGCTATATTGTTCTTATCTATCCTATTATTGGTATTTATGCTCACCCCTTTTGATGTATATCCTTAAGTGGCTACATTTACTAAGGAGAGTTCAAGTTCCAATAAGAATCTAGAGATGAAGAAATTAAATAAATGATTATTGTTGATGATGTAATTGCTATGTATGGTCCTAGTTTTTCCAAGACACTAAACATTTGGATCCTCTATTTGTAATATTATTATCATATTTATCTTAAAATAATGTAATAGTAATTTAAGAAAAATTTGGATCGCTATAGCGTGGGCTCGTGAGTGTAGACCCGAGTTCATATGGATGTGTGTTGACAGTGTATGTGGGAGCCCATCCTCACAACAGACTTCTAATTTTAAGATTGGTATAATCATATATAAATAAGCGATTGAACGTCTACTATTTCTATGTGTGACTCATGTGTTTGATCACAACCTTTATCAGTGCTACAAATAAAGCATTGATAGAGGTACTATTTATCACCACTAAAAAAAACTGATAAAGACAACATTTTATCAGTACCAAAAAATGCTAATAAAGGGTACATTTTATCAGCACATTTTCTTATCGCAGATAAAAGGTAGCTTTTATCACCATTTTTTAGCATTGATAAAGACATAAATTATTAGTGATTTTTGTTAGAGATGATAAAAGCTAACATTGTATATTGATATTTTTGTAATAGTGACAAGACTTAACCTAACTGGAAGCTCACATAGTGAAAAATGGGTTTCATTATGATGATGACTTAAAAGTTCATGGCATCATTTTGTGTTTTTTAGATAAGGGAAAATGTTGTGCAATAATTAAAGATTTTATGCCACAATGACCTAGAAGCTCAAGTTTGTACTTCTAAAGGAGAATAACGGTTGTACTGAAAATCTAGTAGTCACGCTAAAACTATGTTGAGTCAACAGATTTCCTTATTTTTGTTACATAATTTTGAGGTGGGAAATATAAGAATTAAAGGGAAGACATTGAATTGAATTTAAAGGATATTATTGGATAAATCTTCTCATTATACTCAAGAAAAATTGTAGACCTTCAATATCTGCAACGAGTTGAATTCCTATTGTAATATAGAAGTTTGTAGGTATAATTATAACTTTCTCTATTAATATGAGAATTTTTATACCGTGGAAAAAAGGAAACAAAGAAATATTTAAATATCAAAACAATGGAATAATTCTAGGGAGAGAATAAGAATAAAGTGTTAGCACTAAAAATCATGCTAATGAAAGAAGGTGGAGTTTCCATGACGCCTCATGGAAAGTGATGTTGTTGTCATGGGGTTGTTTGTAACTTATTGTGAATGTGGTGAATCAAGAGGATATCAAGGGGCACCTATCTTTATTTGATGAATCTATGACAACAACAATGACGTTGTTCTTGTATTGGATTGCATACAAATGTGATTTCCATTCTTGAGTAGTGATCATAGAGAGACAAGTGATAAAGTTATCCTTGGGAGTCAGTACATCCCAATATCATTTCATGAAGAGTAACCCCAATATTGGAGGGCCCAAGACTAAAGCCATTGAATAGTGAGTTTAGATGATTCAGATACATTAATGCATTGTCTTTGTCTGCTCCTTGAATTATCTCAATGCGGGTGAACCCAATAAAATTCTTATAACTTTTATGTCTTCTTTACTTTATGAAAAAAAAAAATTAGTGTGTGTTGATTAAGTAATATTTAATCAAATTAGATTAAGTAAAAAAAAGTGAAATACCAATTAGTTCATTTCAAAAAGAAGAAATTATGAGTGACCCTACTAGTAGTTGGTAAAAATCATTTAGGGTGGTGAGAGTTGAGGATTAAGTGGTTTATATTGGAAGAAATTTCATACGCTGATTCACCCCCACCCCCCTTGTGGCCTAACACCAACCTTTGACACCCTATGACAACCGACACCCAAAACCGCAATTGTATGTGCGTTTCAAGGTTAAAATTTTATCGACACATAAAAGTGGTTGCAAAATGGTGTTGCGACTAAGAAAATGCAATTGTCATTTTTTGGTCAATGGGTGGATGATAAAGATCAATTTTCATTTAATTCCCCCCACATATATATATATATATATTCTTCAAACTAACATTTCATTTTAAATTTTAATTCAATATGTTTCAATGAATTATAAATTATGTGTGTGTTCAATTTTATAAAATATGATAAAAATTTCCCCTACATTTGTATGGGGTGGAATGGGTGTATGGGGAATGG
Source organism: Viscum album (assembly GCA_963277665.1). Classification (NCBI taxonomy): domain Eukaryota; kingdom Viridiplantae; phylum Streptophyta; class Magnoliopsida; order Santalales; family Viscaceae; genus Viscum; species Viscum album. The sequence goes on along the minus strand of OY728165.1, from coordinate 279,087,140 downwards.
TGACGAGGTCGCGGGGTTAAGCCCCGCACCTAGGTGTATCCGTTATAACCAAACATTAAAATGTGATAAACATTATAATGGTTATCAGCTGATGACTGGGTTTCTATGGTAGTTAGTTGTTGCTTCATTAATGACTTTGTGCGGAAACTCATCAGACATACTCAAGAATATCACATTATGTTCCCTCTTTATAATATTCAATTGATTTGTCACACTCACATTAGTCATAAACATGGTGGAATCTCTAGTGACAGTGCACTCTATTGAACTAAAAGTGACACCATCATTAACTTAATGAAAATTCAGTCAACCCATTAAATTTATGAATGTAAAATTGTTGTGTCGTCATCAGTTTCCACTCATATAAACCAAAAAACCAAGATTCAATATTCAATAGTCAAATAAAAAACATAAGCTAGATTCTTTGATACTCATTTTTTAATCTCATATGATGAAACAATCACGCACACCAAAAAAGAAAGTAGAACATAAAAAATTTATATATCATTGCAAACTATTACAGGCTTCGATATAACTTCAATTTTATATTACAAAATAATAATTGGTAAAAGGATATGACAAGACATATTATTAAAAATCAATATTAACATCTTCTACATTTATGGTTTTTACACTAAAAATACTTTTTTTCTATAAAAATATTTATTTAAAAAATTTGGTAAATTTTTTGTGTTTTTTCAAAAAAAATGAAATATATACAGGAAATTATTTTCCTCTTTTTACCTAAGCGATATTCAATAAACATTTAAAAATCATTTAGAAAATTAAAATAAAAAATTATTATTTTATTTACAACACAAATAATCATTATGTTTTGTAACTGTATTTACACCTTTAGCAATATCACTTAAAAAAGGAAATAAGTGGGTCTATCCTAATTAGCTAGATGATTTTCTATATTTGACAATAATGTTGAATATTCCTCTTAACAGAGATGTTCATTTTCATTTAAATTCTCATTTAAACATTCATTTGCATTAGAATTTGAGTGGAATTTGAGAAATGCATGTGACAGAGGAACTCCTTGGGAAAGGGACGACATCAACTTTTATGATGTTTGTGTTGATATTTGTAAGTAATGATTTGAAATTTATTTATTTATATTAATTTATTATACAACATTTATCCTTTTCATATAGTTGTTATATTTTGATATCCAACATTTATATTTATTTTGAAATTTTACAAATTCATCACTCAGTCAAATTTTATATTCATAATTACATAAGTAAATTTTTATACAAAATATGGGTAATTATATTTAAAAATTTCCTGGAATTTATAATGAATATATCTTATTATTTATAAATTTCAGTTTGCATATATTCATGAATCAGGCAAAAAAATGGATTGGGGGGTACTTTTTAGTTTTACATCAGACCTAGTTTTCTAATTCCATAAATTTTGGAACTTGTTTAGTCCAAAAAAGGTGATAAGAGTAATGGATATTTGGTTTCTCCACCCTATAGAAAACCATATATTTATATCAAATTATTTCTAGTCTTAAAAAACATTCGTGTAAATTAAATACTATAAAATTGATGTCGTGTATCGAAGTCGGAAATGTACTAACGATAAATGTCAAAAATTATCAAACAAATTATGATGAAAATATGTTGCAAGTCAATCTATCATGGTTTTGGATCTTCTACATGCATGTCCCCCCATGGACCACTCTCAAGCTTGTCGTTGGGACATAAAGTAACTTTATACCATTCTCAAGTGGATCTGATCTTATGCTTAAATCATTGGTATTTTCATACCTCCCTCACAAATGTAAGGTATCCTAACAAACACTAATGAGGATTGTGTAACAACTCTCAAAGATAAAACTATTATATTATCACTCAAAATCTATGACATTGTATCATCGCATAAGTGTTAAAGGATTTTGGGGTTACCCTCGAATCAATGTTTTTCAAATATAAGGTTATAGGAAAAGGCTCACATAAAGTGTTTGAGTATAAGTTTCTAAAAAATATACCACAATATAGAATAAATGTGTCGAGAAAAAAGAATAGAGTTGTAATATTTTTTATTTATTCATATATATATATATATATGTCTTTTATATGAAAATAGATGAAATACCCTTAGACCCGCACTTCCAAATCTTGTTGTAAACATACACACATTTTTCACATCAGAATAATTACAACCCACTCCTATGATGAAAATTTTGATCTCTTTTGGATCTTGGTACATATTGCATCATTAACCTTTATGATTTAGTTAATCCTTCATTGTAGACCCATTATAATATGCACAATTTCTTTTAATCACATATTATCACATGCAGGAACATATGAGGGGAGTAAGCTCAAAAGATCATTAAGAGGTAAAACATTATCAATGAGGCAGAGTGGAATTAGTAATAAATCATAAGAATGCGAGAAACATGATCATGAAAAAATGGAATGATAAAAAAAATATGATCATGAAATCATAAGAAATGAAAAACAAGGCATGATAGCAAAATCATAAATCATGAAATAAAAATGGGGTGAGATATCCTAAGAGTCATTAATCATAACATGGAATAAATCATAGAAACATGGAATAAGAGACAAGATATCATATGAGCATGGCAATCATGAGAAACATAATAATATGGAACAAACAAAAGGTATGTCATCATAATATTAGGTCAACACCCACTGCCAAGACGTTATAAACATATGAAAAGGCCCACCGCTAAGGCATCATAAACATAGGCCATGACTCAACCCTAATGTGTCATAAACATAAGCCAGGGCTTGTCACTATGGTGATATAAACATCGGTCAATGCTCACCACTAAGGAATCATAAACATAGCCCACAAATTACTTGTCATGACCCTCCTCCATAGGGAATCCCTCCTAGGCCTACAGTGAATACGGGAGCAACCCCCTGAGGTTTGCTTCTAATTGGACATGGGTTGACGACTAGCATCGAAGGTATATATATATATATATTTATATATGTATGTATGTATTAGGTTTTTGGGGGGACAATTAAATTAAACACACATACACATCGCACACACACAGTCCTAAAAGGCAAGCCATAGCCCCCTCATGGGATATCCCACCCAACAAGGCATTTTATTACATAATATTTTTTTGGCCCGAAAGCCCAGTGGGAACGAAGCCCATTACATTTTTGACCCATGAATCATTCTTTGATTAGTAACATGAATACTACAGTACCTACTGCAGTACCGCCACTACCACATTACTTGCTGCAGTACTGTCACTACTACATTAATCGACAATGCATGATATGTTATACAAATAAAAGTGTCCAAAGGTACCAAAAGTAAACTCGTAGGAGGAAACACCACCAACAACCCCAAGTTTCAATCTTGTAATATTAATATCGGTCACTAAATCCCTCTTGAAAACATATAAAATAGATTTATATATACAGGTATGAGAATACATGTATACTCATTAGGATCCTCTTAAATGCCTCTCCTCAAATTTTGGTAGAAGAATACTACTGCTCTAGTGAATAACTAGTAGAAACAACAATAACCTTCTAAAGAAACTATCTCCTATCCTCACCACAACTCACTCATCCAATACCGCATCAATTTATAATAACATTATAATGGAAAAAATAACAAAAACGGTTCCAAACACCACAAACCCACTATTTTGCTTCTCTAACACCCCAAATTCAGATGTACCGCTCTCCCATACCTTCCATACCATACAATCATACCAATCATTACACCTGTTATGTGAGTTGAACCATAGTCCTACTTACCCAAACCCGCATGAGGTCCGTTATTTTTTTAGCACTGGTAACAACCAACCATAAACATAAACCACATTAATATACCACATATCCACATCTCAACCACAAACTATATATCTAGTATATTAGGGTATCATGAACATAAAAGAAATCAACCTCATTCCCTCCTCCTACCATGCATGAAACTCACTATTTATACCACATCATAATCCCATATCATCAAACCAATCACACTATCAACCTCTTTCCATTATAGTCATACCTTGTCTGAAAGAGATATTATGGAAGATGGAGTATTTAGCCATATGTTCCCCCACTAACATGGATATTTAGGGAAAACACCAAAAACCTAAATCATTTGGTGTTCGGTATGGTTATCCATCTTGATTGGGGTGCATAAGGAAATAAAAAGAAAATATAAGTACAATACAACCACAAAAAATCCAAACCTAGAGTGTTTATATAAAATCAACTCCCCCATAGCCGAAAATCATCACCACATTTCCACCGCCACACACCACCATCATTGCTAACCACACACCACAAAACCAACCCTACTCTCTATACACAACAACCAAAATAACCAATCATTATTCTCATTTAAAAACATCATTTAACAATGTTCATATTTACAATTTACCATCCATGTTATGTTCCTTATTCCATTTTATTATAAATTTAATGAAAAACCATTCCTAGTCATCTCCCAAATTTAATATAGTCATTACCAATTCTTTTCCAGTTTTATTAATTTCATTTACATCCCACGGTTATCCAATTAGATCCATACACTTTTACCATTTTCATTTTCACCAATAACATTCTATTGCTACTAAGTAACTATAAAACAAACCCATTTAAAATAACCAACCACTACAAAACCTCTACTCATCTCATTCCAATATTCACCCTAATAACCACACATCACTTCCTCTTCCACCCAATCAATCATTACCCTATACCACATCAACAACCACATTCCATTTTTTCAACTGTAGTAGGGAATGCATTGTCCCGCTACTCTACCCAAACCAACACCCTAAAACAGGCCACTATAATTACCACACAATAGACACCAAAAAATAAAAACAAAACAAAACAGTACAACAGGAATTTCAGTGGAACACGATAATAAATTCCATTAATAAGAACTTCCCAAATTCATCCTTTCCATAAACTTACATCACATTCCTTTAACATCTGTATCATGGGAAATAACTCAGAAGTTCATATTTCAGACACATTATTATTTACCAACTCTATGTAGATATGTTTTTATGAATGGAGATCCGATCATTTTAATCATAGAAGCAACAAAATACACATATTAGTAGTAAAATATTTTCAATAACCTGATTTTTTAGTAAAAAATCACATAAGAAAGTCATAGAAACAAGTAAACTCCTACTAATCACCCCATCCAATATTTTTTTAGATAGGTTCACTATATTTATTGTAAAAATCCATACCATCCACCAAAAGAAAGAAATATCATGAAACTTACACAATTCACACATAAATAGAGTTCATGAATCACCAAACTCAATAGAAGCTTTAATATCCATTATGTAACAAGGAAGAGAGAAGACACGATTGTGATGCCCCAACCGCACAAGGAAACCCCCAAAAACCTAGAGCACATCAATTCCTATCAAAACCTTGACTCATGGCTAGTAAAATTTAAGGAAATTCATTACCACTACCTTTCCAGATGTAGAGAAAGGAGGAAATCCTATATATTATGAAGGAAATTTTACCTAGGATCACAAACAATTGATTTTCAGAATCTAAGGATCAATGATGAGAAAGGGAACTGAAAGGTCAAAAAAGGAACTTAAGGTCATATTAGTTCAAGAAAAACAACATAAAAAGAATGGGATTCAAGGGAGATCTTGGATTTATTCCTATGCTACAAAACATTGTGTCGTGGCATGATATGCTATCATCAAGCCATGATAGGGATATCTCAAAAATACCCTAAAAATCGCAAAATGTATCCTCCATATCTACCCCCTCTTAGACATGGTCAACTATATCTTATTTTATATGATTGAGGAAAATTGTGCTATAAATTGAATCACTAAGGTGCAATATCACTCAAAACAGAACCATTGAAATCGAGCCTCCATACCCTCATGTAATGAAAAATATGGGCATGCCATGACCAACTAATTGTAGAACCTTCAAAACCAACCTCCCCTGATTTTCTCCATGATGTTTGGGGATGTTTCACAAATCCCATTTGTAAAAAAAACTCACAAAAATCCCAAGAAACTCTCACTCCATGATTGAAACCCCATTCCAAGACCCAAAAATCGACATCGGGTAAAATTGTAAGAGGTATCTAAACAATGTAAAAGTCATTCCCCTTAGATCGTAGGAGTCCATAGACAATTTCTCTTCGAACCCTCATGATGCAACACACTTCCCCACTCTATGACCATATTCACTTCCAAAAAACATAGAAACACTCAATTCTCATAGCTCACACTCAACAACAATGTCATTTCTCTACACCATAACTATTCTTTACAACCAACCACTTGTGGTGAAACACATACCACCACGCCAAGACCTACCTCATCTAGAAGAACTTTTCACTCTAATTCCACTACCCCAACTCTAATCTCTCCTTGATACCTCCAATATCCAAATAATGATGTGTAATGGGCTATAAATGTTTGTGTTGTAACATTATATACCTCTAAACAAATTATCATCCCAAAAAATAAAAACCAACCATAGACAGAAATCAACAACTACCAGCTCAAACACTCCTCAGGGAGATACCTATCAAATAGAAAAAAGTACATCGATATGATATAATACAACATTAATGAATAAATAAACACAAAAAATCTGCATAAATAACCATAAAAACATTTAAGGAAGAAAATCCACAAATAGATTGGGACACTAAACACACATCTAAAACTCACATTCCCACGTACTCTCCTACAGGGCACTATGCTTCCATAGAATGATACCAAGGGGAATAAAACATCCATAAAACACCTTCTCCCACCAATCATGGATCTTGACAGGACACTCCATGAATGTATTTTCATCCTTCAAATATAACTCTCCCCAATCAATGCTATGGGAGTCACCATGGCATTAGAGAAAAATCTATGAAACATGAAAGACATCATGCATCTGGTCCAACAATAGAGGAAGTGCCAACTGATACGCCACCCTTCCAACACACTACAACAACTCAAAAGGGCCAATCAAAAAGGGATAAAGTATACTACCATTTTATGGAAAAGGGATTTCAGGATGATTTTCAGCAGTAGTTTTGAAAACCTTCACTAAATACATTGTGAGAAAATATTTTAGAGGTGAGTTTAAAAAAACACCGCTAAATGTTTTTTTATTTTTATAAATAATCTTTAGCAGAATGTTTTGAGAAATTGGTACTAAATCTGTTTTTTTATATTTTTTAAATTAAATTTTAGTGTGTGGGTTTTAAACTGTACTAGTAAATTAATTATAAAAATAATTTAATATTTATTAATAATTTAATTTTAATAATTATTATTTATTATTTACAACCATTTGTTATTTATCATTTACAATTTTAATTAATTATTATGTGTTAGTTGTTAATTATTTTATAATTTTTAGTATGTAATTATTTGAAACTGATATTAATTTTAGGATAAGTAGAAAACAAGACTTCAGCATCAAATGATCATAAATTTTGATCCAGATGTCTGTTTTAGCTCTATGATCATTTGAACAGAAGATTATGAAATGAACAACAATGAAATTTTAAAATAATTTTGTAATAATTAATTGAATAATTTTTTTTACTATTTTAAAAGAAGTTGTATGTCAAATTTGAACTTCAAACATTCCTAAATTTTGATTTGGGTGTCTGTTTGAGCTCTACCAAATATCAAAATCAAATTATGCAATGATATATATTCCATAATAATTAAGGGAATCTTGGATACTAATTTTTGGGTAAAAAAGGCATAAAAGGACTCTAAAACTGAGTTTTTTTTGTTCGGATACCATGATTTTTGAACATTTTATGTGATTATTTTTTTTAGAGAGTATTCATATGATTTTTGGTTCATAAATGATTTTATTCCATTGGTTTATATTCTTATGGATTTTATGGGTTTGTAGTTGTTGGGGTTTTCCCTATTTTCGAAATTTATTATCTATTATATATATATATGTATTTTTATACATTCATGTATATTTATCAACATTTATTTAAAAAAAATATATAATTTCATCTATTCATATGAATTTATATGTATCTATGCGTATTTCATTATATATATATTTACATTTTTAAATATTTATATGTATTTTTTAAAAGGTAGGGGTAACCCTACCTTTTTATTAAAACACATACACCCATCTCATTATTAATTTATTATATATCATTTATTTATTATTTATTATTAATTTATTATTTATTTTATTTTATTTATTCATTATTTAATTATTATTTAATTATTATTTACTTATTATTTATTTACAATTTTTTGTTATCATTTATTTACTCTTTATTGAAAATTTAAAATTTAAAATTTATTAAATTTTATTAATTATAAAATTTTAATTACCATGTTATTTTTTTTTTATCTATCATATATTATTTATTATTTATTAATAAATTTTTATTATCTAATAAATAATAAATAATAAATAATAAATATTTATTTCATATTTTTATTGTTATGTGTTATTTATTAATTATTAATTATTACTATTATTCTTTATGTGTACATATTTATATGTATTTATCTGTATATATATATATATTATTATATTAAATTATGTTTAATCACCACAAGAAAAGTTTGTCGGAGTAGTGAAGTCTTTGCAATATAGTAAATAGATAAAAGGTTCAAATCTCACCCAACACCGATATATGCTGAATTTCTGTATGAAATTCATTACAAGCTAAATAAATAAATAAATAATAGGGAATAAGTAATAAATAAATAATAGATAAATAACCATGCATAATTTATTTGTGGTTTACACTTCTGCTAAACACCCAAAAAACTGACGCAAATTGGCCTTGTCGGTATATTGTCCTCTAAACAACGATATGTTGTCTATGAAGACTGGAAACCATTAAGATCACATGATCATTGAAATTGAACTCCATAAGTCTCCACATCCAATAAAAATAAACATTTTTATGGTCCTACATAAAAATGGGATGATATATAATGAGAGTCAATAATCATAAATTAGAATAAATCATAGAAACATGGAATAAGAGAAAAGATGTCAGGGGATTATAGTAATCATGAGAAACATAATAATGTACTAAAATCATAAGGCATTCCATCATAATCATAGGTCAACACTCACTACCAATATGTTATAAACATAGGACAAGGAGTACCACTAAAAAATTATAAACATAGGACATTACTCGCCCCTAAGGTGTTAAAAACATAGGTCATGGATCACCGCCATAGTGGAATAAACATTGTTCGAGGCTCACTTGTCCTGACCCACCCCCATTAGGAATCTCTCAGAGGTCTATAGTGGAGATGTGAGTGAAACCAAATGAATTATTCAAATAGGCTCTGGGTTGGTGGCTAACACCAAGGGTATAAAATATTAATATGGGAGGCATTGCCCGCTATATCCTAGGAACATAATGATTAATCCACCAATCATCACCATAATATAAAATAAAACTAAAATTCCAAAATAATCCACAATTATTGATATGATATACCAATACAAGTGTCCAAAGTAAACTACCAAAAGTAAACTACAAGGTAGAAACACCAACAACAACCATAATCTCCAATCTAGTACTATCTAGCTCAGTCACCAAATCCCTCTTGGAAACCTATAACAAATATTTATATATATAGGGGTGTGTATACATGTATACTTAGAAGGATCCTCCTAAAGACCTCTCATGAAAATGTGGGAGAAGCATACTGATGCACTAGTGAATAACTAGAAAAACCAAAAAACACCCATCAAGGAAACTTTCACCGATCCTCTTCAAGGATCACTCATCTAATAAATCATCTATGTATAATAACATTATGATGAAACCCTTTTGAAAAAAGGGCACCACACACAACTTCCGCACTAGTTTTCCATTCTCATGCCCCAACATAAAACATCATGTGCTCTCATCCCTTCTATACTATACAATCATACCAATCTCGCCACTCCTTATGTAGTTCAAACTATATCCTTACCTACCCCAACCTACATGAATTCCAATATTTGAGTTTATATTTTCATGATTATATTTTAATATTAAAATATAATGATTTATTAATTAGATTGTTAAATACTGTCATCAATTTTATAGGTTTATTATTTTTGGAAGGTTACATGTTAAATTTAATCAAATGAGAAAATGAGTAGAATAGAGATTCAATTCCTGATGAAAACGATTCTCTGGGAAATGGTATAGGTCAAGGCTCAATTCCAAAGCTCAAAATTGAAGAATCAAGTGAAAATGGACCCCAAAACACTAGAAAAACACAATTCATGTCCTGAATAAGTAGTTCATGATATGAAACATAGACGTGAACTCATTATGTGAACCAAACATGGAAAAATGGAGCCTAAAAGTTGAGGCTAAACTTTCACAGCATGACACAATGTGTCATGCCATGTCACATGGACAATATCCCTAAAAAACATATGAAGATGTGTAATATTCAATAAGGATACACTTCTTAATTACCATTATTTATTGATGTTGACCCATACAAGTTTTAAGAATGATTTTATGATCCAAAAGGGAGGGATCCTTCAAACCTATAAATATGGGGCTTCGGTTCTCCTTCAAATCATTCCACAATGGATGAGGATTTTTCCTTGAAAGACATTCTATAAAACTAAATCCCTCACCATTTATTTCGTTCTCTCATTCCCCATAAACCCTCTTATGACTAACATGAGGGGGTAATCCCATATAGTTTCAAGTACTGTAAATAATATGTGAGTGTGCGTGTGGGTTATTCTTCCTATTACCTTTTCTTGTTTTGGGTTTTTTTCTTATTCTTGATTTATATATTCATTATTTTTATTTCGTTTCACGACCATTGATAATAAGATTAAATTAAATAACCAAAATAACACATCAACTAATCTCCCCAGGTTTCACATGACCACGTATAATTCAGGATGATCACGTTTAAAAAAAAATTAATAAAATTAATTAATTAAAAAACCAAAGTATTTGACCATATAAAAAATATTTTTTTGGAATTAAAGAAATGATACCAAGACCAAGTATCATCCTCTATCTCGACAATATTGTCAAATATAAAAAATATTTTTATTTCTAAAAAACAGTAACATACAAACGCTAAGTTTACAAAACCTGGCATGTTAATCATATTGATAGAATTTTTTTTCATTCCTTTTTTTGATAAATAAATAAATTAATTAAATTTACTAAAATTAACTTTCACCATCTCATGGTTTTGACATAGAACTCACCGCTTTCGAAAAAAAATTATTTTTTTGTAAAATTTTAGTTTTTCTAAATTTAAAAATTTTGATTTCTACCCGAAAAAATTAACGGTTCTCTATGAGCCATAAAAATTATAATTAGAATTATTAATAGCCAAAAATATCCATAAATCAAATCTATATACCACACATCAATATTTCAACCACACACCAAATATTCAAAATAGTAGGTGTTGGGTTTGTGAACTTTATTCATGACTCATCAGACAAATTTTTTACTGAGGGAGATAATTAGATTTAGATTATCAGAAAAACCAAATAGATGTTTTCAAAATATGATGGTTCAGAGTGTTTGAGAAGAATTCAGCAGATGCGGCATCATCATAAGAAGGGTTGATCAAACAGAGATCATCAGACAGAATAAGGATACCCCTATATGGGTGGTGGAAATTTACTAATACCCTTAATCAGGTATTTTTTATTTAATGACTTAATATTGATGGTTTTAGTGGGTATTACCATTGGGTATCATCATTTTATCATGTCAATGGGAGGTGAACCATGAAGATCAGAGGTTAATGAAACTTGTTGATTGAAAAAAGAATTCCATAAAGAGGTGGTGGCCCTACTCTCTGAATTGTGTATGATAACTATACGAACATTACTTGTTTCTGATATTTTTTTCTAAAACTGATAATTATACAGGATGTGATAAGGGGTTTTTTACTCTTCTTATATCTCTCATAATATTTTTTTTGTATTTTTCCCCATGTTTGAAAGTCTTATGTTCAAACCACGTTAAATATTGTTTTTATAGTTTTTTAGATGTTATATGCATATTTTATAATCAAGGATTATTTTTATAGTAATTAGGCGGCTTCTTATCTTCATAGTATAAGGGCACATTACTCAAGAGGAGGAGATTTTTAGATAAAATCTCTATATGATTAAACATTGAAAATTTTTCCACTATGTAGGCTAAAGTGATCTGATAGACAACTTTGTCCAGTGAATGTTTTCCCATCGGGTCTATCCAGTGAAAAAATGAAGTAAGGTTACTTATTAAGGGGTTAATCATATCCCAAAAATTAGAATAATATCTTTTCTTACTCAGTTGTCATAGTTGGTTCTACTTCACTCACAATATTCAATTACTTTCTTCCCTTAATTTGTTTGATTTTAGTTGGTTTACTATTATCATAAGAATAAATTCATATTAAGAAAAGTTCATATCGATAAGTTTGATGGAATGGAATTTTTATTTTAGATAATTCAACAAGAATATATTATGATACAATATTATCTTGATGCTCCTTTCTTTGGAGAGAAACCCGAAACAACAGATGAACCAACTTGGGCATGGTTGAATTGGAATTCCTTAGACATAATCAGGATTTCACTGTCCCAAAATTTTGTATTCAATATTACAGATAAAAGAAATAGTAATTAGGGGATTAAAGTGTTGAATTTTTTTAATAAAAGTCTACAACTCTTAAAAAAGATTTTATATTTCATAGATTTTTCAATTTAAGGTTATCAGACGGAAGGCCTTCTTGTGATATTATGAATGAATTCAATATGATCCATGAAATATATGAATCTATAATGATAAAATTTAGATATTTTGTTTGGAATTTTCTTATTATTTATTCACATGTAGAAACCTTGGATTCTGTGGTAACTATCATGAGAAAATTTAGTGGGAAATTAGATATTCTGTTTAAAGATATTAAAAACATGATCTTGAATGAAGAGTTGAGGAGGAATGAAATTTGGACTTCATTCAAATGTGATTTGAATACTATCAGATGGGGATAATCTATACACTGGATGGACCATCAAAAGATGAAATTTTCAAAAGATAAGTCCCATCAAATAAGTCAAAGTGAGTCAATAATTTTAGGTCCTACATGTTGGATTGGTGGAAAAAATGGACATATCAAGAAAAATTATAGGAATCAGATAGAGGCATTAGCTTCTAGACAGAAAAACTCAGTTAGTACAATGGATAGAGGGTCTAAACTGATTCTGAGTATGATTATTCCAGTTGATTCATGGGTTATTGACTAAGGGGAATCTTTTAATTCAACTATAGATTGAGGGTGCATGGTTTATTATGTATATAGAGTCTTGTTAATAGTTCATCCAATGGATGATGAAGCTATAGATATAGTTAGAAAAGGTGATGTGAACATTTGGATGAAAATTAGATGTTTCTTGAAGCTAAAAGATGTTAGACACATTCCAAGTCTTCATAATAATTTAATATGAGTAATAAAAATTTATGATGTAGGTTTTAGAATTAATTTTTAGAATAATGTTTGGAAGATCATCAGAGAATATATAGTAATTTATCAGAAAGTAAAATATAGAAACTTGTATCATATTAGATGGATCGATGAAGTTGCAACTATCAGAATGACTTCATTAGAAAATACAGAAAAGTGTTACTATTGGTTTGGTCACCTCAGTGAGAACTATATCAATGTTCTAGTGGAAAATTACATATTTAAACTCAATCTCATAGACAAAGAAATATGTGAGATTTGTATGTTAGGAAAACAAAAGAGAGTTACCTTCACTTCAGATAGAATAAATCTAGGGAATAGAAAGTTTGAACCTTTTTATTCTGATGATTAGGTTATAGACCTTGTTCACTCATATGAAGGATTGATATATTTTGTGAGTTTTATAGATGATGACACTCGCAAGGTCTAGATTTTTTTCCTGAATAATAAGTCTAATGTGTTTTAGGAATTTATTAAGCGGAAAGCTATGACCAAAAAAGATCATGAAAGAAAGATGAAATTTATACGAATATAAAATTGTGGGCATTACACTAGACAAAAATTTAGTAACTTCTATAAAAAAGAATGGGATTAGGTATTAGAAGATTATTCCAAGAACTCCACAACAAAATGTAATTACTAATAGAATGAATTAGACACTGATAGAGAAGTCTCAAAGTATAAGGCTACACTCATGAATGCCAAAGGAAATTTGGGATGAGACCATGAATATAATATATTACTTTGTGAATATAAGTCTATATTTAGTTGTTGGATTGGAAATTACTAAGGAATGTTGGTCCAATAAGATACCAAAGGCTTACCATCTCATGATCTTTTGAAGTGTCATATATTTTCATATTATTGCTAAAGAAAGAGATAATTTGGAGGTAAAATCCAAAGGAAGTTTTCTTATCAGGTATGGTGATGAGAAATTTGGTCATCACCCATGGGAATTTTTTTTGACATTTAGAATTAAGATTATATTTTCAACGAACAACTTATGTGGAAAGATCAATACTTTTCTAAGGGGGATATAGATAATATTGCAACTACTAAAGTTTAGAATGATCAGAAAAAGGTTATTAAATGAACATTCAGTCCATAAAAACCATACAAAACATCAATGGTTGTAACTCCACTAGTCATGGTATGAGATAGTAGTATATAAGATAGACAATTTATAAATGGTGAAAGGCTAGAAAAACATATGTTAGACTGAGACTAATCAGAAAAAACTTCACTAGATGAAATAATATCAGAAATATAGGTTTGAATTTATGAACCTATGGTTGTGTTGAAAAGATCCACTCATATCAGAAAACCTATTTAGAGATTTGGTATTGTTATGAACTTGTTACTTCTAATGAAAATAGTGTAACTCAACATTCCGTAAGAAACAACTACTCTTAGAGACTCTAAATAGTGGGAGTTATCCATGGAAGAGGAAATGAAATACTTATATATCAATAATACTTAGGCTTTGGATGAGCTACAAGATAGAAATATGCCTCTAGAAAATAGATGGTTTTTTTCACTTGAATGAAGAAGCTAATGGAAGTAAGATATATAAATCAAGGTTGGTGGTGAAAGGATTTCATAAAAAATAAAGAATTAAATTCTCTAAAAATTTCTCACTAGTGGTGAAACCCACAACCATTCAAACAACAAGAAACATTATAGAGTTTAATGATATATAATTATAGCATATATATAAAAATATATCATCTTCATGGGGATTTGGAAGAATAAATTTACATGGTTCCACCTAAGGGTTTTTAAAATTCATTTGAAAAATATTTTGTCGTTTAGTTTAAAACAAAATCATCATGTCTTGAAACAAGTTCCATGATAGTGGAAAAGTAAGTTCAACACTTTCTTTTTTGAATAATGTTTTAATAAATTTGATTCTGATCATAGTTGTTCTAAAAATCTATTGAAATATGGAACATATCTCATACTTCTCTTGTATGCAGATTATATGTTAATTTCTAGTCTAGAGTTCCAAGGGATTGAGGAACTTAATAGGAAGATATAACGAAGGATTGATATGATGAATATTGGGAAATCAATGAAAACCATGGTGATGATAATTGATAGAGATAGAAAATCAAACTCGTTGGTTTTATCCTAGAAGAAACAAATTAGTAAAGTCATTGAAATATTAAGAATGAATCTTTTTAAACCTGTATCACCCCCCCAAATCAGATATATAAAACATTAATAAACCACAGAATGATCAATGGATTAATAAATTCATGAGATGGAAAAGGTTCTTCATGTTTTTTATTATTGTAATTTGGTATGCAATGGTTTTTACTTAACCTGATATTGTTTTGTAGTGGGTGTTGATAGTTTTTTCATGTAGAATCCTTGAATAAAACATTTTGAAACTATGAAATGGATCATATAATACATTAATGGGTCAGTGGATTCATTTTTATGTTTTTGGGATGATTATTAGTTAAAATTCGTTGTAGTTGGAGGTTTTTCTAGCGACAAAGAGTCACATAAAATCACTACCAGGTTCACACATTCGTTGGTGGAATAATAGTTAGTTGGATGGATCTATTGAAACCAGTGGTAACTTTAACTATAAAAATTAAGAGTTTGATTCTACTACAGATGTATAGAAATAGATGATATGGTTGACGAGGTTGATGAATAAACTCATAAAGGTATTAGATAGAGGAATACTATCCGGCGATAGAGTGCCATCCATCATGCTAGAAACCCAAGATTTCATGCATGAAAAAACATATTTACATGAAATATTATGTAATATGAAGTATGATAAAGCATAAATTTGTGGATATTCATAAGATTTATCAGATGAAAAATCTTGTGAATATGTTTACAAAGGTGACTGTTCAAGAAGTGAGGAAAAATTGTTCCTCGATAAGACTTAGCTAATCAGAAAAAATGGTGGACACTACATACAGTAGAAAGAGGAAGAGTTAATGTGAAAAAAAGAAGAAGGAGGATGAAATCATAAATAAAATTTGAATTGGGATATTATTGGGTTAGTGTACCTTTCTTTAGGATTCATTAGAAACAATCTTCCAAATAGATATTATTTGGTACAGATTATTAGACAGACTGGACATATGTTTTCCTACGATAATTTTTCAGAGTATTTGAGTAGAATGTTTCTTAGAAGATATAAATTCCATCAGATTGTGTTTAAAAAATGATTTGAAATAATACAGAGGGATGGGAAAACATAGATAATCAAACACATTAAGGTTACCCTTACATGAGTTGTGAAAACTAGTTTCTACCCTCAATTAGGTGTTTTTTATTGTTTTATGGATTGCTATTGACTTTTGAAATAGGTGGTTTAATTGGGTATCAATAGTTTCTTAAGTCAATATGAGGTGATATACAGAGATCATAGGTCAGTGAAACTTGTTAAATAGAAAAATATTTCTATAAAGAGGTGGTGGACCAACTCTCTGATAGGTGTATGTTAATGGTATGGACAATGCACATTTCTGAGATATTTTTTTTCCTGAAAATAATAAGTGGAGAAGAAGTGAAACTACTGTTTTAATCTTATTATATATCCCTTAATAAAAATTGTTTGTAGTGTTTCCCCCATGGATGTAGCACTTATGTTTGAATCATGTTAATTCTTGTTTTCCACTTTTCACTTGATTGTTATATGCGTGTTGTAGAACCATGGAGTATATGTGTGGTCATTAGGTTTGTTCTTCTCTTTATAGATATAGTGTCCATTACACTTGGGGGGGGGGGTAGGGTGGAGATTATTTGAGAAACTCTATATTCGATAAATCTTTTAATGATGTTCCACTCCACAGGTTGAAGTGATAAGATATATGAATCTGTCTGGTGAATGTTTCCTTATCAGGTCCGTTTGTTGAAATAGGGGAAAAAGGTTGTTTCTTGAGAGGTTCTTTATCTCCCAATATTAGGGTATCATGAACATAAAGGACATCAACATCATTCCCTCCTCCTACTATCCATGAACCCCATATACCACAAAACTGTCCCCACTTTCTATAAAAAATAACCATGGATATAAAATATCATAAAATGTCCAATACACTTTATATCCATGACCATAAATGTATAATGAGACCCAAAAATTAAAAATGGGGGAAATCATAAGAGGAAAAAAACATTTTAGGATTCATTCCCCTCAAATCATAGGAGTCATTCCTATCAATGTCTCTTCAAACACCTTGTGTTATGGAACAGTTCTCTACACAATGACTACACTCCCATCCATAAAATCGAGAAATAATCATCTCTTGTGACTCATGCTCCAAGACCCTATAATTTATTTACACATATCCAACCTTTCTAACAAATCACTTGTGTTGAAAAACATACCCCTATTCCATGACCTACCTCTTATAGTAGAACTTATAACTCCAATTCCACCACCCTTCCTCTAATCTATCATGGATACCTCTAATATCCAAATAAAGAAATGTAATGGTATAGAATGGTTTGGGATCTTAAATTATAACCTCTCATAAAATTATCATCCCCCAGAATAAAAACTTACCCAAGATATAAACCAATAACTACCAAATCAAACACTCTTCATGGTGATACCTATCAAACAGAAATAATGACATCAATATGATACAAAGTAGTACATAACAAAAAAAACTCAACAAGTCATTATTAATAAACATCTCAAAAATTATAACAAAACAAACTCAAAATATACTAGGATACCAAATTTATGATTCATGTTCCTATGTACTCTTCTCTAAGACACCAAGCTTCCATAAAATGAAAATTAGTAGAATAAATCATTTGTGCAACACCTTTCCCCACCAATCTTGGATATTGACTAACTAATCAATGAATTTAATGTTATACTTTACATATAAATACCCCAGTATATGATATGGGAGTATTCATGAAGATATCAATGAATCCACAACACATAGAAGACATCATGGATCTGGTCAAACTATAGAGGAACCATCAACCGATGTGCCACCCCACTAACTTTTTGAAACAACTCAAAAGGCCCAATTAACTATAGATAAATTATACTATTGTATCCAATGACCCAAATTCCATGATGAGGTAAAACCATTAAGAAAAAATTCCTACTAAACATGAACTCCCTATGTTATCTCCCACAATCTATATAAAACTTCTGATGGTCCAACACCACCTTCATCCCCTCCTGGATCATCTGAACCTTCTCTATCATGTTCTGAACCACATCGAGTCCATAAATAAATTAATTCCCAATCTTGATCAAGAAAAAAAGATCAATTAGGATTCCTAAAAAACACCTTAAACAGAACCTTATCAATAAAAGAGTGATAAATATTATTATAAAAAACTAAAAAAGGTAGGTGCTTCACCCATGATCCACAAAAATCTAGGATGTATGCACAAAATATATCTTCCAAAATTTGAATGGTCCACTTTATCTACCCATCTGTATGGGGATCAAAAGTGATTCTGCAGTGTAGCTAAGGGAAAAAATCACCCTTAAGACTTCACCATACTTATAGAGTAAATGGATGATCCCAATCATAGATGATGGTTCCTTATCACCCTAGGGAGCCTTATGATCACATCCACATACTGCCTTTACAGAACATCCACAATAGCAGAATTGCTATATCTTTGAAATGTTACAAATACATCAACCAATATATAATAAAAAATAACATCTCATTATCCTTGATATCATAGTAAAATAATAATTAAATAAATCAAGATATCCTACCACTTAAACATAAGGATAGTCAAAGATTTTATAAAACAACCTGAAACACAATGATCTACCTTTAACTTCTAGAAGCCTAAACATCGTGACACAAACTATTCCAATGATCAATTAATTTCTAGAAATTAGAATTGACTCTTCAAGGCATGATACATATTGGAAATATCATGATGTATTAAACAATTTGAGCTACAAAACTCACAGAGAACCTCTTCACACATCATCAATGGAGAAACCAATCTCCCTCGATACATCATATGATTTCGATCATCCTTCAACCATACCACATGAATTTAATCTAAAATGAAATGATCTGAATCACATCTAATTTTGAGTCTACTCACTAATTCTCCTCCACTTTCTCCATCAAGGAATGTTGAACCATCAACTAGTATAGGAAACCTCTACCACTAGTGTCCCCCACATCAAGATGCATCATTGCAAGATCCTCTATCACTCTCCAATATTAATTTGAATAAAAAAACACCCACTCATGAATAATTAATCAATGTATCAGAAGCTATATTCCCTTTACTAGGGGTGTATGAGATCTCAATGTCATATTATTTCAATAACTCAATCCACCTCCACTATATCAAATTCAGCTGTTACTGATAGAAAATATACCATAACCTCTAATAATTTGTGAAGACCATATGACACTCAACAATGACAAAATTTCAATAAATCTTCAAAGAAACACTATTTCATCTAAATCAAGATCATGGGTGGTATAGTTATGATCATGATGATATATCTTCCTTGGACAAAAAAATATCACTACCCTCAACTACATCAATATATAACCCGACACAAGATGGGAAGAATCACATAAAACCATAAACATTAGACCCACCTCAATAAAGTGAAGGACATGAGAACTGGTCATATTCCCCTTTAGGTAGTTAAAAACCTTTTTTTCGCTGATATTTTTATACATAATATTGATCCTTTCTAGTCAATACTATGAAAGTGGTTATAATTTGAGATAAATAATACATAGATATTGTATAATATCCCAAGAGTACTTGAAAACGACAAAAAATTACAACAATCTTGGGTACCTACCATGAATCAACCACCTCACCCTTCAAAGGATCAACTGCCACTCCCTTCCAAGATACCACATGCCAGAGGAAATTCTCATCCCATGTCCAAAAATTTTACATGGAAGCCCTCATATAGAGATGATGGTGCTCAAGGGCCTATAAAATAACCATAATATACACAAAGTGATATTCCTTTGACTTTTATTATATGTGTATTTCATCTATAAACACTACCATGAACTGATATAGAATCTCATGGAACATAGAGTTCATGAGTCCCATGAAAATGGAGGTGATGTTCCTAACACTGAATGACATAACAAATAACTCAATGTTCTCATAGTGATAGTTGAATGAATCCTTCATGATATCATCCTCCTCTACCCTCATCTAGTTTTATGTAGGCCATATATCGAACTTTGAAAAAAAGTTTACCTCCTTAAAATGATTTGGAAAACCATTTATCTATGGGAGGGGACAATAGTTCATGACCGTAACTTTATTTAGTCTCTAATAGACTATAAATAACTATAAAACACTATAAAAATTCTTAGAAAATAATGTAGGAGATCCCCACAATGACATATTAGGATGGATGAATTATTTCTGCATCAAATCATCAATCTGAATATTCAACTCCTATAACTCATAAGGTTATATCTAATAGGGGGCCATCAAAGTTGGAGAGATACCTGGATGAAAATATATCCTAAATTCATTGTCACATGGATGGGGTATGAAAATAACCTCCTCTAAGAATATATTCAGAAAACCATAAATAAATTTGACAAATTCCTCCACTCGTGCCTCTATCAGATACAACAGTTGCACTCCCAACTATGATAAAATGGGCCTTGAAGTTTTATAACGCATACAAAAATCTATCTCACCAATGAATATTAAACACCATCCCTCCTCATCAGATAGCACCACTATCCTTCAGAAACAATTGATGGTATAAAACATAGAATATAACCATAAATTACATGAAGTAAATCATATAAATATTTCTAAAGAAGAAATAAATCCCTTTATGAGTAATGTTTCACCATCATCAACTCACAACCCTAGAAAAAATCATGCAAACTTGTCTGACCTCCATCTTGCGTAGTCAACACCAAAGGAACTAGAAACATCTCAAACTTGAGTCCCAAGACACAAACCATGGTGTGTGAAATAATGGAATGTGATACTCTAAGATAATATAAATAAAAATATAGGGGAAAAAATAAATATATTTTATCTTGAATACTATCCAGTCTATCTAGAGCTGATATCCTCATAGCATGAATCTATCCACACCAAGCTTCTATGCCTTAATATTTATGACCACCTCTATTAAAAACTCAGTATTATATCCATAATTATAGGGGAAACCATATAGAAATACACTAATAGAACCATCTAATATCAGATCAATATGATGCTATTATCCCTGCTACTGATACAACATATAGGGAAACTATTATTGAGGATGAAATAAATACTGACAACCAGAACCATGCTGATTGATTGATCATTTTACATAGTTATGTCTTACAGTGGTAGAAGGTTTTAGAATTTATAATATTGGTTGATCCTTTAATAATAATAAGATTTTAGTGAAGCATAATTCCAAATTAATCCCATAAAGAGGATTAAATTTAAGCCTCATTATTACTTGATCCTATTGTTGACTCCCTAAAAAATAAATTCGTACAAAATTATAGGATTTTATTATGTTCCAAAAATAATTCCTAAAAAAATGAATCTCCAGGAATGAAATTCACAATTCATTAATGTTTTCATAACTTTACTATTTATCTCTCACAACATAAATGATTTTATAACCATGCAAGAGAAAAGCCTAATCATTAGTGTATAATTATACTTAAGGGATGAAATCAACAAAATTGAATTGAATTTAAGTAATGAATAATTAAAATAAATATAAACCTACATGTATTAATTCTAACAATCTCATAAAACAATGTATCAAAAAGAAAACACTCTATAATGAATTCAAAGAAATATATAGTTATAATTTAAGATTGATACAAGTTTTAATACCCAAAAAGGGATAGTATTTGGTATTTAAATTAAAAAACAGGCTATGATTCGACTATAGGTTCCACAATATGATCTTATAGTCTCAAGGTCCTTCAATTACATTGCTCTAGGGTGTCATTTCATAGTGAGACTCCTCAATGTGTACCCTCATCCATTCCTTTCAAAATCATTTAAATCCATCTGAATACCATGATGTGAGAATTTCATGGATTATTTGGGATCTTTCTCCTTCAAATATTAACTAGAATTGTTACATAGATACTCATTTATAGTTATCTTTCTCTAACCAGACACTCAATCTCATGGAACAAGAATCATTGGGTGTGGAATTTATGAACTTGAATAGTTTTTGAATGAATCTTACTTTCACATGGATAAATTCATTACTTTTACAAAATATTCTTTCTTGGATGAGGCATGATTTTTTTTGTTGCATGAATCTATTCCTTTAAAAAAATCCTAGAATTCTTTTACACATTAATGTTCCCCTACGAAAATACTTTTATTTATAAGTGTGTGTGTCCCCTTCTACAATTTTTAATCAATATTGCACCACCCCATAACATGGAATATTCATTTTTTATGCCACCCAACATTTGATCTTTCTTCAACATGGTGCCGCCATATGCTTGGTGCTCACTTTCTGTCTTCTTTTCCACCCTGTCTAATTGCGGTTGATATTTTTCGATGACCTAAAATTAGTATTCATGATCTATTGAGGCCAACCAATGACTAACACCATTTTCTTATTTTAATCTCAGGGGCCATGATGCAATTCTAGATTCATGGCATAAATTATCTTGTTATCTTGAATTTTTCCTCCTTTGGGACTGCTTCATGCTTCACAAAATTAGATTGAGGGTATAACCTCACAATTTAAAGGCCTAAATATATCCTTCACTCAGAGTGAATTGTGAATAAATATATCATATTGAAAATAACCTAAAATTCATAAAAAATTACATTAACTACATAAAATATATACTTTTTACTAAACCTTCAAAAATCCAATATAGTTTCATCACATTAGGCATTATTAAATAAAAATATCATTGAGAAAGGCACTATAAACATATTATTAATTAGAAATAATAAAATTTACCAACACTCAAATAATTTATTACCATCAAGAAATATGTAACTTAATAAATATTCTAAAGGACAACATCCCTCAATAAGATAAAGTCAGATCCAAACATGCACATAGAATAAAGTGTGAACTAAAAACCATTATATTTCAAAAAATAATTCCTCCTAGAAATATATTCATGACATATTATGAAATTATCATTAAAATTACTATTTCTTTCCATCATCATCTCAATAAATTTCCTTAAACATCCATGTCGATGTTGAAAATTTCCCTTTTGTAAAATCCACAGTCAACACTGCAGATAAATGTTGGTAGTACTTATGCTCAATTTAGAGTGAACACAACCTATTGATAAACTTTCAAGTAATATAAATATCCACCTAGATATTAAAACATGACTATCATTAATAATTTTATATGGGTTCAAATGATTCTAAGCCTCAATGTTGGTTGGTTATGATGTGAAAATTAACATTAAAGGCTGAAAAAGGTAGGTTAACATCTTAATGCACAATGCATGATATTCAATATATAACTTAAATGAAGAAATATTTCTTCCTTATAATTTAATATATTATATACATTACCACTTACTCATCCTCATAGTTCATGGGTCCAAAAATAATCATTTAAAACATTATAATTTTTTTTCATTTTATCTCTCAAATTATTTTATTCTGTATAATTTTTCAATGGGATGTGTGTAAAGGGAGGCCCATATCCTAATACTTCAAACCAGGATAATACCCTGATCTCCACCATTAATATACTACAAAAACTATTTTCTATAGTTAAAACATGAGGGGGTTTGTATTTTTAGTCATTATTCAACCCAAGGTATCTGAAATGCTTTTTATCCATCGTTTTTTCATGATTTTATTCTACCCTTAAATTATAGAGATCTTAAAATTATACTATAACAATAGTGGGGAACCTTATTCCCACATAATTAAGAAATATATTTCCCACAATAATTTGTAGAATTTTCTAAAAAATAGCACCATTAAATAACCAACTACCTCATTTTAGATCCAAAAGAATGATCTTGAATTGATACTAAAGAAGAAGGGTAGGTAGTATTTATAAAATTATAATTTGTATTCTTAAAATGGTATTTCATGGTCGATATGGGTCTAAAAAAGGATCAAATGTAATGTTGGTATCAGGATAAAATTACTTGAATACAATTCAATAAATATATTCTAAAATTTAAATGTCATTTTCAATCATCATGCTTTGATAATATAAGAAATTGTGTTTTAATAGTGATGTGTGTCTTGAGTTTTATCAGGAAATAAATCATGTGAAAGAATACGAATTAATGGATTAAAGTACCTATAAATAATGGAATTTAAAATTTTGAGTAATATCTTAATACATGAATTTTATGTAATAAATCAATTAATAACAAAATCATAAAAGTAAAACTAGATACGTCATTATATTCTGGAATCATACATGATTTCAATATAGGAGTAAATGAGAATTGACATCCAATGAATTCCAGCTAATTTTTCTCAATTAAATTATCATGGTTATTATGAAACCAAAAGTTAAAAGAAATTATCCAAAGAAAAATGTCTCATAGACCAACTATTTTAAAACTGAAGTAGAGTGGGTCCCAAGTAAGTTCAATAATGGCTCCCACACTTAAAACCAAACAGAGTCCCAAATGTTTGAAATAAAGGAGAGTGGAAAATAATGAGAAAGATATTAGTTAATGAAGATAGAGTATGACATAAAGAAATCCATTATTGAAAAAACAATTCCTTCTGAAAACATAGTTATAGTGATTTGGGACTACCAGTGCAAGCCTTGAAAATTGGGGTGATTTCTAAAAGGAAAATTCTAGACCTGAAAATGTGTTAGATAATAAAAATAAGAAATAATCCTTATAAATAAGTGAAGTAAAAAAAATTTCATCCATGTAATAACATATAACTTTCTCTATAAATAATAATTAATATAGGGACCCATTCATTTTACACATATTATTACACGTTTTTTAAACATAAATATCCATTAATAAACCACAGGGATAGAAATGACCTAATTTTTTTTAGAAAACTAGGTCCATATTACATAAACAGAAACTTAAAACATGAAAGAATTATTGTATTCTCTATAGCGAGCTTCTAAAATACATTTGAGCTCCAAAAACTGATTGGGGGTAACTTGGGGAATATATAAAGACAGTGGTGAGCTACAAATCCCAGTGAGGGAATAAACATGACAAAGAAACATGACATGAGAGTCAAAGGAATAACATGATATCATAAAAGAGAAGGCTCATAAGTAATTTAATGGAATCATATAATAAAGAACATGGTTTCATAATATAATGGAATCATAGATAATATGGAAACAACATATAACATGACATAAACATGAGTGAAGTCTAACTGCCTAGACAATATCAGATGGAAGACAAGGTCCCATTAGGATTAAGTTTACTCCCAAATCTTCTAAGTGATGCTTCATGAGACTAAAGCTGTAACCAATAAAATGGAGTGATATCTGGGTGTATCCATCATTAAAGATCCATGATTTATGTGTGAAACATAAATTAAATCAATCATACCCTACTACAAAATAAGGCTATATCCACAGTTTGGAACCATATGTATAAGCCCAATAACAATGTCTATAGGTTATAGCCATGGTTTCATAAACTGTGGCTGGTATTGACGTGGTTATAGGAAAAAACCTATATCTATGGTTCATACTATGGCTATATACCTATAGACACAATTTTAACCATGCCAACACACTATAGCTATTGGAATTGGTGGCCTAGAACCAACTACTTTTTACTTTATTCATTAATAAATACCTTATCACATCTTGATTGTTCTTCTGCATGACAATGCATGTGATAATGTCCTAAGGATATTTGTTGCATTAAATGGTCATTGCAGATCCCTACTATGATGAAAACACAGAAGTTCAATAACAGTATTCTTGAATATATGTTCTATGGATGGATGATTTAATTTTAGGGACACAAATATTATATGCCATTAGAGGTGAGGACTCATAAAACATTGAGTCACCTTCTCATGGTGTTCGCCCTTGGTAATATCTAGGAGGATATTATAAGAACGAGACCTGCCAGTATGAAATCCACATTTCCAAGTGTCATTGGATGTTCCTATCTGTGGACCTGTGTATTGGTCCTTAGACTTGAAGACTTTTTTAATGGGTATTACAACTCACACACTTAGATGTTTTGACAAAAACTACGACGACACACTGTTCGCAATGGTGTATGATACATTGGGTGTGTCACGATATATACTGCATTAATAGATAATTCTAGAAAGGATTTGTCCCCTCTGTTCCATAATATAAGTAGATATCTCAGGCCCTTTGATGGAATTGATATAGCCTAAATAAATCCATGGCTACGGTAAGGAATGAGAGTGTTCAATTCTAGAAAATAAATGAAAGAATAATTGATCACATGGGTTGATGGGAGTAGCATTCAACCCTCTTTATTAGATATTTTCAGACAAAGGGATTATATTACACGATAAGCATTTGTATTAGGTGACACATCATTGCAGAATTAACTTTGTTCTCTATGGGTGACTTGGAATATTGTTAGATGCTATCCTTGGACTTTTGGCAGGCTCTGCCTAATGCCACTCAGAAAGAGGCCTAGAGGGTAACACACTAAGTGTGTCCAAGTATCTCGGTTAAATGTTAATTTATCAAGATAAATAACGATTAATATCGATTATTGTTTAATAACTATTTAAGGATACCTGATCGCATTTATTTCGACCCTTGTTATTCGAGAGAATATATTGTGGGCGAAATAATATATTTTTTAGCGAGTAATGCAATGATATTTATTTTAGAAATAAATATCCATTATTCATGGTCTAATAAATGTGGTTGAGGAAATAAAGAAAAATGGAAAAATAAAAGTTCATGTTGTGTATATTAAATATACACATCGTTTATTTTTTGTGGAAATTTATGAAAAATAATAGTATTTATTTAATTAAATAATATTAGGTGTAATTCTCTGGGTGCATGTCAAGTTATAATAATAGTCAAATATCATTATTAGACATGGGGAATTACTAAGAATTAAATGAAATGAATAAATTCCTTTGGGTAATTAATTCATTTTATTATTCAATTTTATTAAAATCCAAATTATATAATTCTCATTAGCCTAGCCATTTTTATGTGGTGGTTGTACACAATGGATCCACGAATGCTCTCAAGATTTCAAAGAGAGATCCCCCTCCACTGGATCAAGGCGATCGAAGGTGGACATCTCATGTGAATGCTCTTCAGCACTAGCACTTGATGATCCCTTTGGCGACGTCAAGAGATACACAGAGAAAGTATGGATCACTACTAGAGGAATCCTACACTTGGATTCTACAACGCAATGACGAATCACATCGGATCGTGACCAAAAACATCAACGAAGAAAGAATTACATCAAGGTAATTATTTTCAATTAATTAAATTAATTATAACCAACACATGATGATCCTATCTATGGTTCCGGGACTCCCCTTTTTATTTTTCATTCTTCATTCTATTCCTAAGATCTGGCGTTTTATTTTCATGACGAAGCTTGGATTGATCGTTGTTAATGCTAAAATTAAAGTTGGGTATACCCACTAATGCACATACACTACACCCGGAACCTACAAGTGGTATCAGAGGGAGTCATATCGTTGATTATAATTATTTAGTTTTTCATTGGTGATTTATGCATTTAATAATTTAGTTTTTTCAATTCAAGTAAATCGTTCTTTAAATCTGAATCTCAAGATCTGTTCCTCATATATAGTTTCATGTTCACCATACAAAAATTAATTTTTCTTTTAATTTTTGATTAAAATAAAATAGAGGATCTCATTAGCAGGTGCCAAAAGTTCCCGGTCATATAACTCTAGAATACACGACATGTATTCGAAATTACATGTTGTGTAGTCTAGGCTCAATGCATTGGACTGATCTACCCAATCTAGCCATGTAAATGGATCCTATCTAAGTCTTTAAGACTCCATGTGTTTACCAAGAATAGGTGGCACACAGTTTCTGAATTACACGCCGTGTGGCCCCGGGAACACTCCGTGTAGTCCCTTCAAGTTAGGGTTGGACTGTGTACCCCGTACACGGATTTCCTAGCTACAAACTGTGTAAAGCGGATACTACATGGAATGTGTCCCACTGAACACGCCCTGCACTCCAAAACTCTCAAAAGTACATCTACACTCCACGTCCCTGGGCGTGTACTTTGGATAGATGGTGAACAAAATTACATGCCATGTAGTCGGAACTATACGCCGTGTACTCATCCAAATTACGCAGATTTATTAAAAATTATCATTACATTATACAAACCATTGATATGTGTACCACAGTGTAGGCATAAATCTATGGAACAACTTGTGATAGGTGTTTTATATATATGTGTTTAATTTAACATCTGTGTAATGTTAATTTCTACTCATTGGGAATTTATGAACAAGAATTCACTGGGTTTCCTCCAAGGTACATGTTACGTACAAAGATAAATTTAAATGAATTTATTTTTTTAAAATTATAATGGATGATAATCTCAACGAAATTAAGATAAGGGTTTAAGATAAAAGGATTCATTAGTTAATATTAATTAATTTATTCGAGCATGATTTATCTTAAACAAGAACAATTAAAGAATTGAATTCTTGTTTTAGTTATGCGTATATATCGTTGCATGTAAGGATGATCAGGAGCTAGACCACGAACTTTGTATGTGAACAGGTTTTTTAATTAGTTTATTTAAATTAAATTTTCTGGCCTGCGAGCCTTGTCCTCATTAATATGTATGGCTTGGGCACCCAAGGTTCCTTTTATGTAAAACCCAATTTCACCCCTCACCTGCATGTGAGATAGAAGCATATGTAATTGATGGATCTCCTATGCTAGTGGAGGTGGCTCAAGTTAGGAGCCAAGGTGAAACAAATCCTAGGAGATACAAAGGTGGACTGGTGGAAAGCTGTAAACAGAAACCCAAAAGGTTTGAGGTGTTTCTCCCACAGGTCTTGGGTTAGTTTATCAACCGCTAGATAAAATAACGAATATAACAAGATCATGATCATACCATTTATTTTATTTCATTCAGTTTCATGGTTTGTTTAATGTGGGTTTGTTGTCATAATCTCACAATTAATGAATTAAACAATCATGCAAGATGGAACTAGAATAAGACCATCTTATGCGTAAAATATTATCTTAGTCATAGTTAGTCACTTAAGTTTATTGCACATAATATTAACAAGCATGTAATCAAAGATAATAAAATTTACGTATACGGATAAAATCCCTCAATGAATTATTAAGTCGGTATAGCCTTTCATAATCTTAGTTAGAATTGAAACATAGTTCAAAGTACCTGACCAACCGTAGTTGGGGTTATTTCAATTATCAGGGAATTCTAATTATAGGTTTTGGATTGAATTGATTTAGTTCACATAAAGGGTTGACTGCCACAGTAGGACTTGGTGTGAGCAAGAGTCAATGGTTGAGGAAATCCAAAAATAAAAGTATTTCAAGATTGGGGAGTCCTCTCAGTGGATCAAGGAGTTGTGAGTTAATGTAGTTGGCATTTGGAATGTCTACCTAAAACCCTTCAAGTTGCTTGACTAACCCTTGTTGGGGTAATGCGAAGGGAAATATGGATCCTTGCCACTTGAATATTCAGAAAACAGAATATTCTGAATTCAATGGCATGGGCTATTGGATTTAGATAAAATAATGGGAGAGTAATAAGTATTAATTTATTTACTTGTTTCAGTTTTATCTTTATAAAATACTAAACCTTGGCTCATCATAATTTTTAAAAACAGCAAGAAAAATGACTTCAGACATATAATTGTGAACCATACTCAAGAAGGGAAACATTCTCACTAGCACCAATTTCCAATTATTGCAGAGGCGTTTACGCGTCATCCTTCACCATGAGAGGAAATTGTATGTGCTAGAAGGGCCTATTTTAGTTGTTCCCGGAAAAGAGGCCAGTGATGAGGAACTATCTCTCTATATGAAACATATGGATGATGCTACAGATTCCCAATTATTATTGCTATCGTCCATGTATAACGGGATCTTGAAGAAACATGAAAACATGCACGTGTATAACATGATGTCTCACCTTAAGGATCCCTTTCAATAGATGGAGAGAAAAGAGAGGTATGAGATCTCCAATGATTTGATTAAAAATAATATTAGAGAGTCTGTGTTAGTTGGGCTTCATGTTGTAAATATTATTGGCTACATTGAACATCTGGACATCTTAGAGATTATGTTACCGAATGAGTTGCATACAGATCTCATCCTATCATCACTACCCAAGACCTTCTCTAGCTTTATTATCAACTGTAACATGAGCAACAATGAGAAGAGTTTATCGGAACTCTTGACCTTAATTCCCTAGGTAGATAAGGACATGGGGAGTGACAAACCCATAGTCCTTTTTGTGAATAAGAAATGGAAGTACAAGGAAAAGGGTCCAAGGGATTATTGATGGTTTGAAGCCCCAAAGCACCATCCCTCCAATAAGGGGAAGATTTAGAGGCAGAGAAATGAAAGGGAGGTGGTATGTTTTTCATGTGTCAAGCAAGGCCACTTGAAGAGGAATTTCACCTAGAAGCATGGGGATGCTAAAGGTGCATTCATTATTGAGTGTAAGATTTCCATTTCTACACATTGGGTATTAGATATAGTTTGGGGGGCTCACATCATTATTCAAATGCAGAAACCAAGTAGATTTTAAAGTATTTCAATAAGAGTGGTGGATCTTCGAGCTGCCAATGGCATGAGGCTGGCTGCGTTAGATAATGGTGATTTCCACCTCTAACTGCCAACTGGGATGATTTTGGATTTACATAACTGTTATTAGGTTCCTAGTGTTACCAATAACATAATTTCTGTATCATTTTTGGATATGGATGGATTTATTTTCAAACACATTTGAAAATAAGGGTTGCTTATTTTATAAGAACAACATATGTTATGGTATAGATCATTTAAATAATGGTTTATATGTATTAAATTATGAAAACCAATTGTTGGAAATCGATAACGACACAAACTCACATGACTCATACATCATCCAGTTGTGGCATCACCATCTCAGTCATGTAAATGATAAGTTCTTGTCAAAGATCTGAGAAAGGTCCACGGAGCTTCTCGGATTGGTGCATAATGATGTGTGGGGACCATTTCTAGTACAAGACAGAGGTAGATATTTTTTACTTCATTACTTTTACTGACGATTTATGAAGATATGGATATTTCTACTTAATGAGGTATAAGTCATAATACTTAGAGAAATTTAAGGAATTTAATAATTAAGTAGATTATCCGTTTGGTAAGAAGATAAAGAAGCTTCGATCGGATTGAGGAGGAGAATATTTGAACCATGATTTCATTGATCTTCTACGGGAGCCTGGGATTCTATCTCAGCTCACTCCTCCTTATACACCACAGTGGAATGGTGTTAGTGAAAGGATGAAACACACCTTGTTGGACATGGTGTGGTCGATGATGAGTCATGAAATTCTTCCATTATCCTTTTGGGGATATGAATTATAGACTACAACATACACATTAAACCGAGTACCAACCAAGGAAGAAAATGGAATTCCCTCTGAGTTATGGAATGTAAAGAAATACATTTTCACACACACACGTGTATAGGGATGTGGGAAATTTGTTAAGGCCTTCTTAGGAAATAAAATAGCACCTAGGGGCACAAATTTTATCTTTATAGGATATACAATGGAAACCAACGAATATCACCTATATAACCCTTCAGAAAAGAAAGTGATTGTCGCAAGACAAGCCATCCTTCTCGAGAGGGAGAACATCCTAAAAAAGGATAGTGGGAGCAAGATTGATTTCAACGTAGTTGATGCTCAAGATACATAGGAGTTTAATAGGAAACATTTCCACAAGTCCCTATGTAAGAGGATCCAGAAACACAAGTACTGTGTAAGAGCTCAAGAGATGTAAGGGATCTAGATATATTTGGTTTCATTCTCATCAGGGATGGAAAATCATTATTATTGGACAATGATGAACCTCTATCCTACAAGGAAGTAGAGGAAAGCTCAAAAGCAGCAAGATGGCTAGAAGATATGAATTCTGAGATGGATTACTTGTATTAGAACCAATTCTGGGATATGGTCGATGATCTAGTTCATGTAAATCCTGTTGGATGAAAATGGGTATTTAAGAAAAAACTGGACATAGAAGGTCAAATTAGCTCCTATAAATCAAGGCTAGTGGCTAAAGGATTCAGGCAGCATCAATGAATTGAATATGATGAAACCTTCTCACCAGTTTCCATGTTTAAATCCATTAGAATCATACCTGCCATAACAGCTTACCATGACTACGATATTTGGCAAATGGATATCAAAACAACAGTATTTAATGGGAACCTTCAGGAAGATGTCTATATGACACAACCTGAAGGATTTCTGACACCAGGTGAATCCAAACTAGTTTTCAAGTTGAATAAATCCATTTATTGATTAAATCAATCATCCAGGTCATGGAACATTCGATTTGATGATGCCATAATGGAATTTGGTTTCATTAATAATGAATGTGAGCAATGTGTTTATAAACGGTTTAATGGGAATGCTGTCGTTATCCTCGTAGTATATGTTGATGGAATATTTCTTATTGGAAATGATGTACCAGTATTATAGTCAGTTAAGGATTAGTTGAAAAGTGTTTCTCCATGAAGGACTTGGGTGAATTAGCCTACATTCTAGGGATCAAGATCATTCGTGATAGATCCAAGAGGCTACCTGGACTATGTCCAGGTACATACATTGACCAGATACTAAATTGATTTAGTATGGAACAATCCAAGAGGGGATTTGTTCCAATGTAACATGGCTTACATATTTCTAAGAAATTGTGTCCTCAGACACAACAAGAGATTATTATAATGAGTAAGATCTGATACTCTTCAGCTATAGGATCCATCATGCATTCTAGGTTAGGTACCAGCCTTGATGTTTCCTATGCACTGAGCATGGTAAGAAGATATCAAGTAGATCTATGAGAAAAACATTGGATTGCTATGAAGAATATGTTTAACTATCTGAGAAGAACTAAGGATATGTTCCTGTTGTATGGAGGAGATGAGGATCTTGTCATCAGAGGGTATGCTAATGCTAGTTTTCAGATAGATCAGAATGATCTGAAGTGAAAATCTGGATATGTTCTCTGTCGCAATGAAGGAGCTATGAGATGGAAGAGTTCAAAGCAGCCTATTGTCACTGATTCTACAATGGAGTCCGAATATATAGTGACTTCTGATGTATCCATGGAATCCATCTAGATATTGAACTTTGTCCAGGAGCTTGATGTGGTTCTTAACAGTAAAGATCCTATAACATTTTATTGTGATAATACTACAATAGTGTCTCTTACAAAAGAACGAAGGTCGCATCAACGGACAAAAAACATACTCCAGAAGTATCAACTTTTTAGGTATTTCTATCAAAGGGGTGAAGTTGTAGTGAGAAGATTTTCCACGGAAGAGAACATGACAGACCCCATGACTAATGGACTATCTCAGTAGAATCATGAATGTCATGTGAGATCTAGTGGGTTAAAAGTTGTTAGTAGTTGGTTGTAGTCCAAGTGGGAGTCTGTTGGAGTTGGTGGCATTGAACCAACTACTTTGTAATTTATTCATTAAAAAAAATACTATATCACATATTGATTGTGCTTTAACATGAAAATGAATGTGAAAATGTCCTAAGGATAGCTTTTTTATTAAAGGGTCATAGCGGATCCATGCTATGATGAGAACTTGGAAGTGCCATAACATAATTCTTGAATATATGTTCTATGGCCTGATGATGTTATTTGAGGGACACAAATAATACAGGACATTAGGGGTGAGAAATCATAAAACTTTATGGCACCTTCTCATGGTGTGCGTCCTTGGTAATATATAGGAGGATATTATGAGAATGAGAACTTCCAGTAGGAAATCGACATTTCATAGTGTCATTGAATGTTCCTATCTGCGGATGTGTGTATTGGTCCTTAAACTTTATGATTATTATTAATGGGTATTACAACATTCCCACTTAGATGTATTGATGAAAACAGTGATGAAACACTATTCACAGTGAGGTAGGATACGTTGAGTGCATCACAAGTGATACTACATTAATAGATAATGCGAGAAAGGATTTGTACCTTCTATTCTCTAATTGAAGTAGATATTTTAGGCGCTTTGATGGAATTGATATATCCTAAATAAATTAATGGCCATGGTATGGAATGGGAGAGTTCAATTATGGAATGTAAAAGAAATAATAATAGAGCACATTGGTTGATGGCACTAGCATGCAACCCGCTTGATTCGAGATATCGAGACAATGGGATTGTATTACACAGTAAGCATTCGTAGGAGGTGACACGTCATTGTGGCGTTAACTTTTTTCTCTATGGGATCCTTGGAGTGTTGCTAGATGCTAACCATGGACTTTAGGCAGGCTCTGCCTAATGCCACTGTGAAAGAGGCCTAGAGGGTCACACGCTAATTGTGTCCAAGTATCTCAGTTAAATATTAATTTAACAAGTTAAATAAAGATTATTCCCAATTATGGTCTAATAATTATTTAAGGATGCCTCATCTTATATATTTCGACACTAGTTATTAGAGAAAATATATTGTGATTGAAATAATATATTTATTAGCGATTAATGCAGTGATATTTTTTTTAGAAATAAATATCCATTATTCAAGGTCTAATAAATGTGGTGGAGTCAATAATGAAAAATGGAAAAATTAAAGTACACGCCCTATATATTAAATATAAAAAGAACGTATTTTTTCTTGGATTTTTTTAGAAATAATATTATTTAATTAATTAAATATTATTACATGTAATTCCCTGGGAGCATGTCAAGTTATAATAATAGTCAACTATTATTAATAGACATGGGGTATTACTAAGAATTAAATGAAATGAATAAATAATTTCAAGTAATTAATTAGTTTTATTATTCTATGTAACTCAAATCCCAATTATATAATTCTCATTAGCCTAGCCATTTTTTGTGTGGTGGTTGTGCACAATGGATTCAGGAACACTCTCAAGCTTCAAGAGAGAGATCCAACTCCACCGGATCAAGACGATCGAATGCAGACATCGTAAGTGAAGGCTCTTCGACACCAGCACCCAGATAACACTTCAGCGATGTCTAGAGATATGTGGAGCACATGTGGATCACTGCTAGAGAAATCGTACCCTTGGATTCTACGACGAAATGACAAATCACATCAAATCATGACCAGAAACATCAACAATGAAATAATTCCATCACGGAAATTATTTCAAATTAATTAAATTAACTATAACCAACATATGATGATCCTATCTATGGTTCTAGGAATCCCCTTTTTCATTTTCGTTCATTGTTCAATTCCAACGATCTGCAATTTTATTATAGTGATGGATCTCAGAATGATTTTTGTTAACAATAAAATTAATGTTTGGTACACCCACCATCGTGCTTCTGCTGTGCCCAGAACCTACAATAAACACGGTTTTCAAACCGGACCGAATCCCAAGTCAGGCAATACATATATCCACAGTTTTAAAATGTGGATATAAGCCTTTTCCATGGATTTAAACCTTGTCTATATCCATGTATCCATGTTTTAAAACCATGGCAATATGTCCCCAATTCCACAAAAAAATACCACCCACTGCCCAATTCCCCAGCACCCCCCTGTACACTGCCCACCCCCATGCACACTGCCCCCTAGCACACCCCTACCCCTACCCCTGCACACCCCCTGCCCCCTTCCCCAGCACAACCCTACCCGCTGCACATCCCCCTATCCCACTGAACACCCCCAACCCACCCCCTGCCCCTTGAAAAAAAACCCAGCACACACCCTGCCCCTTGGCCCCTGTACCTCTCCCCCTGCCCCTCCCCCCAACAAACCACCCATTCCCCCTCACCCTGTCCCCTACACCCCCCCTAACCCCTTCTCCTTCCCACCCCCTACATACACCTCGTGCCCACTACACCCCCTAGCCCGCTACACCCCCAACACACCCCAAACACCCCCCAATAAACCCCCAAATCCCTCCCCCTTCCCCGAGAAAAAGAACCATACACACCCCCTACCCCTCCCCCCTTCACCCCCAGTACACATCCCCTTCCCACTGCACTTACCCCAACTCACTACACCCCCTCGCACACCCCATGCACCCCTTCACCCTTGAAAAGAACCCAATGCACCCACCTTCCCTCTTCCCCATCCCCCTTGCACCCCCTTCCCCAAACACACCCCCTGCCCCTTGCCCCTTGCACCCCTAGCACACCCCCTACACCCTCACCCTACCCCATTCCCTAGAACAACCCCCTAAACACCCCCTATACCCTCCAACTACCCCTTGCAAAAGAACCCACCCTTCACCCCCCAGCACACCCCCTGCCCCCTCACCCTGCCCCCTTCCCCTTCCCCCTTGCACACACCAACTGCCCACTACACTTCCCCCAATCCCACAACACACCCCTACCCCCTATCCCTTCCCCATTCCCCAGAAAAACCTCATTCTCACCCCTAGTATCATCCCCCTTCCCCTTGCAAATAAACACAGCACACCCCCTACCCCTTTCCCCTCCCCTGCACCCCTCCCCCTCTCCCCCGCACCCCCAGCACAACCCCTTCCCCCTCACCCTACCCCTTGCACACCCCCTTCCCCTTCCACTTACCCACTGCACACACCCACTGCAATTCCCCCTAGCCCACTGCACACCCCCCATGCACACCCACCTTCACCCCAACACACCCCCTACACCCTACCCATGCCCCTTGAAAAATAACTCAACACCCCATGCCCCTTGCCAGCCTCCCCGCTTGGAACCTGGTTAAAATCCTTTTGAAGAACAATAACACCTTATGATCATGTATGATTATTGGAGTATGGATGGTTCTAATGACTAGGAATCAATTTATTTTTCCCCATTAGTTACCATATCATCTCATATAGGCTGGGGGAAGGTTATTATATAATTTAACCCTATGTTTAATGTGATGCGGAAACAACTAGAAAGTGGTAAAATGACACTTGAGTGTTCACTGTTCGATGATGATGTGTTAAAATTATATAAGGGAGTTATGATCCTTGAATCAGTTAGTGAATGGTTGATGAGAGACTTTCATACCTCTTTGTGGTTTACGAATCCCATGAAGACAAATATGGGTGATGAGTTCATGTGTTTGTTTTGGTTGCCATTGATGGATGTGAAAATACTCATTCTGTTTCTAGATTACTTTCCTATCAGATGATATAGGCAGACACTAGAATCATCATTGTCTACTCTAAGAATTTCATGTTCCTATGTGGAAGAGGGAGTACATCATGGTGGAATTTATAATAGAGATACTAAGGACCCCAAGCAGTCCTTAAACATTATAGGTGATTTTTTATTAGATAAAAAAGATTCTCATATCATACTTATCAATCATACACACGAAGTAAAAAATATTGGAATGTTTTATATCTGTGAAGACTAATACTATCATGGAGTTCCCTTAAGAATTATATCAGATAAAGATGCACATATTATGACATGATTTTTGGAAAGGGTTTTATATGACCTTATGGAATCATCTAATATTGATCACAACATACCATCATTATTTATACAGACACGAGGAGTAGATGATACATACATTGCAGGATATTCTTCAAGATTGTGTTCAACACATTGATGCATCTTGGGTTTAATATGACATTAGGGAGTCATCTAATATTCATCGAGAGATGTGATAGCACACCAGTGGGTGAAACAAAGAAATTTCAGGAAAATTCATCTAGAGGAGAATGGACTGGTGTTTTTCATGCGGTTGGATGCAGTGAGATGAAAAATACATTGAGATAATTTTTCAAAATCCAGTTACCTGGTCGATAGACAATTTGAAGATCATTCTCAGTTAAAAATTCATATGGTTAGGAGAACCATTATGTTTAGTTGAGGGGTGAACCCCTTATCTAGAACATTTCATGCTTTCATCCTCAATTAAAGCCATGAAATTTGCATGGGTAGGGATTCTTGGTGTAAAACCCCTGGTCACACCGTGAGTCATGCCTAGGTGGATTTATTTTAATAGGTTACATTCTATCTTTTTCTGGTTCAAGTGTTTCATAATGATGTTACTGAAAAATGTATCATGTTTTCAAAGCCATTTGTTTGTGTTTGATGAAATGAAAACAAATATTTTCTTTAAGTTTTAGATTTTTATGAGAATTCCCAGTTGATGTATTCTCAAAATGAGGACAATGTCATCTCTAATGTGAATGAAATTTTATTTTCTACTATTGAGTTGGCTGAAACTTTCTACTAGTCCACATTGAAGGCTTAGGGAAAAACTTTAAAATAGGTGAAAATGTCATTACAAAGTTCCACAACCAATTTTCATAGCTTATACACTTTATATAATAATGAAAACAAGTTTTTAAAGTACTTGAGAAATTATAGAATTAATTAAAGGGTTAGGCAGAGGGAACTAACCTCAACCTCAATGCGCTATTTTTGATGACAACTCGAATCTTCCTTTTTTTCTGCATGCACACATATGCTACTTCACATATATATATAAGGACACCTAGCCCCTATGTACATATATTCATGGCCAAATATGCACAATGGGGTCCTTAGATATATGTTTATACTTGCATATACTCTTTTAAACTTACACATGTATGCTTTTTTTATATCTCTATATAAGAAAACCTATCCCCAATATATATATTCATACTACCATGAGTGAGTATATATTAAAGGGGGAACATAAATATTTATATGCCTACCAATTCCTACACATGTAAGCCTTTGTCAATGGAAACTCAAATCCACCTCAACAAGATCTAGAAACCTGCATAAAAATATAAAGAACCAAAAAATCATAAAATCCCTAATTAAAATTTGTCCAAAGAATAAAAATGAAATAAATCATACCCAAATCCGATGTTGAACTCACTATCACCGATGGTGGTGGATAGAACTAGCCTCATCATAATAAATCTCTTGTAAGGAAATGGTGGGAAAAGAAATGAGATATAACAACTTCTTATATATATGTTATCAATGATGATAAATGACACATGAATCCATTAACAATTTAGAATTTATAATTACTTTATATTATTAACACAATATGATCATTTATTCACTCCCATTGGATTGATAATTCATGGTGGTAATGTCAACACAAAATAACTATAAACAAACACAATGTTTATTATAATATCAATAATCATTGCATCAGTAC
Organism: Viscum album; assembly: GCA_963277665.1. Taxonomy (NCBI): domain Eukaryota; kingdom Viridiplantae; phylum Streptophyta; class Magnoliopsida; order Santalales; family Viscaceae; genus Viscum; species Viscum album. Next base: position 279,047,387 of record OY728165.1, on the reverse strand, counting down.
ATGCATAAACAATAGAAATAAAACATCCATGAAGCATACCCCACCCTATCACTAGGCCCCCCATCACCAGTCCCCTTACACCAGCCCCCAACACCCCAGCCCCCCACCCCCCACACCCCACCCCACATCCCCCAGCATCACCCCCTACACTACCCCCCTACACCACTTCCCCCAGCCCCCACTTGCGCCCCACTATCCCCCACCCCCATGCCCACTACCCCCCTACACACCCCCACCCCACTACACCACTCCCCACCACCCCCAAACACCCTACCCCACTACACCCCTAGCCCCTACCCAGCCCTCAGTGCCGCACACTCAGCCCCCACCCCAACCCCCCCCCCCCAGCCACCCCCAACCACCCCCACCTGCACCCCCATTACCCCCAGCTCCCCAGCACCAGCCCCCCCTAGCACCACTCCCCCCCAAACCGGCCCCCTAGTACTACTCCCCCAGCCCCAAGAACCCCCTCCTGAACCAGTATTAGTCTTCTTCATAAAGGATATATTTGGTATTATTTTGAATACATTTATTTAGAAGTCAGTATTACTCTTCTTCTTCTAGGATATCTTTAATTAAATGAATCATTCCCCGAATTGATTCTATTTGTTACTTTAGATCACTTCTATCTGTCATGACATTAAGGGACAATTTTAAATGGTCTATAATCTGGACTATTCATTCATTGTGTAGGAAATTCATCTCTATTTCAACACCCTCTTCACTTCCATCGGTCATATTGTTATTATGCCAACATTCACTGTACTTCTGTCCAAATGCCTAGTATCACTATTATTGAAAAATAAATCACCTTATCTTTCTATTTTATGTAGTATATCTAGTTTTTCTAGCTTTATAATTTTTGGAAACAACAACATGATCTTGGGATTTATATAGAGATCAAAGTATTTTATTCATTATCATAGCCAAATTGGATGATATTGATGGATTATCATTATTTAATCACACCCAAATTTGTACAGAATTTGTTTTTAAACCATGGTTAATAGATAAATATGAACGAGTAATAATAGATTTATCATGATAGTCTATCACATTCCTCCATGAGCTTACAATTAATTAAATTAGGGGATCAATTAAATTAATTTTGACACAATTATGAGTCTTTTTTGTTAGTAATATTATCAACATTAGTTTGTGTGGTCCGTACTCTTATTTTTCTAATAACATGTATGGATTCAACTTGGGTGGCTTCTTGATTTATCAATTTGACCTCTTAGTCCAATTATTATAGATTTAGATAATGCATATCATATTAAATATATTTTACCATTTCTTCATATCCCTTTTTTATCTTTAGAATCAGATCTCCATACAGCTTTTCAGCCTTTATAATATAACTATCTAGTTCTTTCATACTATTATCATTAACCACTAGCTATAAATATTTGACATCCATAGAGGTCCAATTTATTTTATCTATTGCAGAGACCACTTCTATAATAAAAAACTCTTAAAAAACCATCCTTTTCAATTTTTATTAATTTATAGAAAACTTTCCATTGAAAATGGATAGAAATGTCTCCTTAGATTCAATAAACATTATGACGGTGATATATTTACTTACCTTTTAGTGGCATTAGATTTCATTGAAATATAATCTAAATACAACAAGGATCTCAAATATTGCACCCCCCTTGGGAAATTCCATCTTAGTGGAGACTTGGTCATTACAACACTTTTTTATTGGGGAAGCTCCATCATAAAAGTCTAACTACACTTAAAGGGTGTTTTGGTTCAAACAACCATTTTATTAAAAAGAGGGAAACCCCCTACAGGGATATAAGACGGTTCATGTAATATGTGTGGTTTATGACTAACAATGGCATAAATTATAAGAAAAACATCAATGTAATAATGTTATGGAAGGTATACCATCGTGAGTTTTCGTAAATAGCACACCTCTGTTGGAGGAGTTTTATTAGAAAACCATGACTTGTATATAAAAAAACAATTATATTAACTAACAATTATTCAATAATTGAAATTTAATATAAACAAGAAGAATTAATAAGGAAACTAAATTCAATTTAAAACATTCTTGAATTAAAAGGGATAGGAGAGGGACCCTATCACAGATGAGCCAAGCCAAACTTGGCACCAGACACTTTTTTCTGTGACAAATCTAAACTGCTTCATCCATCATCTGGGAATATACACCTTTGCGTATACATCAGGACGCCCTAACACCAATGTATGTGTCTTCATGGCCTTGAACATGCACAAGAGGATCCTTATATATATGCTGACATGCATAAGCCTATTACCACCCCCACATGTATGCATTTTCCATATATATACATAAGAACACCCAACACCTTATATTTAGTCGCACTACCAAGGGAGGATATACATATAAAGGGTTAAATTATTACATATATGTTTACTTATGTACACACGGTGAGTCACCTTTTTACTCTGGTTGCCGCAACACACACGAACGGGTCCTGGGAGACTTCAACAAAATGCCAGCGATCTGATGAATCATCATTAATTGAACCTGAAAATTGATTTGGGAGGAACATGATTAGTGAGAAATTAAATCTATAATATTAAATTAAAAAACCCTACTCTCATGTTGTAATCCATCTCACCTCACAAGTCTTCACCAAAACTATCTGCAATACAACCCATTGAGAATCTCCTGCATTGTCCCACATATAGAATTTCATCATAAGTGAATTCTCTCATTAAATTAATTTCAATCACTATGGTTATACACAAATCTATCATATTAAACATAAAAAAATCCTCAGATTTAATATTTTATATTACTGATATTTTCTTATTGTAGTTAATCATTAAGGGGGGAAAATCTATCAATAATATAACCTCATGTCTATTAGTCGAATGAACCTTTGATCCTTGATGTAAATCATTCATCATTATATAACTATTCTCAAACAAGGATGATATCTACTTGTAGATTCACATAAATTAACATGGAATATTATATTAATTGCATGAAGGATTAAATGGGAAAATAGGATTCACTATGGATGATCTTTATCATGATCCCCAAAGTCATCCATAACACCAATCTCTCATAAATGTGGAATTATGATACGTGGGGTATTAATAAATTTCAACTCTATATCTATAGTATACCACAGAACCGAAACCCTTTTCAAAGGCCTCATACCTAGACAATTTATATAATTCTAGAAAATGAAATAACTAAAATGGGGGAGACCCACTCTTCTATTTTTCAAATATTTCATACTCTGTATAGATTATTATATATAGGTATTATCTTCCCAATTTGGGGTTAATCCATAATTCAAAACAACCATTGTCTAACCTATAACAATTAACTTGTTAACCTCAAGGTTGATTGTGAAACACTTCACCTCCAATCAATCATCAAAATGTTTCTCACACTATCCAACGTCCATACCATGACCTAATCAAAACCATGACTTATCAATCAAAAATACATAATATAACCCCATGAATAATCTCATTTACATCAAGAAACCTAAGAGTCCAAAAATCCATCTCAAAACCTTATGAAAACCTTCCAAGGCCCCAAGATTGAGAGATCATTATGAAACCCTGTGGGAATCTCATCCTAGCCTAACCAACCCATATTATAGTAGAAATTCATGACATGTAGGTCATACATAATAAAATAATAGTAATAAACCTTGGAGAAGTCAATAAAAAAGTAACAATACACGAGAATATTTCCATTATAAATAATGCATGTACTACATGAGGTTAATAAGACCAATCAATTTCTAAAAACATACATTATGTTATATCAATAAATTAATTAAGAAACACTTTTATGAACAATTTAATGTTTCATCTCATGCCTACTATGCACACATGAGTTACATGAAAAAATATATTTAAAATAACCTATGGAAAATCACAAAATTCAATTTTAATTTTTTTTTTAAAAAAACTCATTTTATGATGATTTCAATAATGAAATTTTATTTCAAAAACTCTCCAAATATAGAATTGAATTTTATAGTTAAAAAAATATTCTTAGATAGCACAACAAATCATCACCTCACATGACATTTTGAACTATATGATGGGCCACTGATAACTGTTCAACTAAGGTGGAACAAGATATAATATTTAGGAAGCTATATATCCATTGGTGACTATTAGTATAATAACATCTCATAACAATTATAGAGTTAGTGAATGTTATAAAATTATTTCTAAATAATCGCAATAATAACATGAATATAAAATAACTTGTAGAAATTTCATAAAAGAAAAAGGATTAAAATAATCAATGAATAAATACAACCAATATTAATTATACATCCAATATAAATCAAAGATCATACCAACCAGTTTCTATGACAAAGATCAATTATCTCCTCAAATTCCCTAGAAATATATATTTCATATATTTAAAATAACGTCATACACTTGGAAAAAATAATAGAATACTCTCTATATGAAATAACAAAGAAACCATGAGAAATTTGGTGTAGAAAAATAATGGTATACACCATCACATAATATAAGTATAATCCCAAATTTAAAAATCCCAATAAAACTTTGATTTTATGAAAATTTTCTAAAATCCATAAATAAATGATTCTGGTGACATACCTTAATTGAAAGAGTGCATATCAACACACATTATTCTTCAATAAGTGTTCTTTTAGAACTTCACACAAAATACACATTATTAGTGTGATTGAATTAATGGTCTTGTGAAATTTCATATTCAAATACCGAAAAAAACTCCAAAATCATGGGAAGAACAACATATGGTAATAAATAGAGATTAAAGGAAGACTCATTAAAAGTACTGATGATTAACCATATTGATTATACCATTTACAAATTTTTTTAGGGGTAGAACCTTGAATATCTCCCTCAATTGAAGAGGTATGGCTGAGCGATCATTGGAGATAGGTATAAATTTCTTGAGAAGATCAGTTGGCATGAAGGAGTAACCAAAATCATCTTCAGCAGCGATGGAGAAGGGTTTCCTGGTGGGAGATGAGTCGTGCTGTCATAAGGATTTGGAGTGTCAGGGATTGGGGGAGGAGCGATGAAGTTCGGCGGGGAGGAGGGTGTGAAGAGGTCGAGGGAGGAGGATGACACAAAGAGGTCGAGGGAGTAGGATGGCACAAATCGTTGGAGGAGAGGCGACGTTTAGCAGTGGGGAGGTCATGGAGAGCCTGAGTGTGGAGGTCGCAGAGAGCTGAGGTTGAGGGAGGAGGGGTCGCAGATTTCAATAGGAGGAGCCTAATGCTCGTGGGGAAAAAATGGGTAGTCACCATTTGTTAATTAATGTAACACTGCAGGCTCCCACGATACACATCCCTTTGAATAATACAGTAGCATGTGTTGTACGCAACTTCGAGTTCTAACACACACTAAAACAAATCAAACTAGCAGTTATGAATATTAATACCCACTTTTTCAAATTTTTAAAATTTTATCTTACAAAATGGACTTCATTTTTTGGATTCGTAATATCGAAATTAGCCTAGGGTGAATTTTTGTATTTTTCTGAAAACATGCAATTTTTGATGAATAGTGAAAAACCTTGAATTATTGGTTAAACCCGACTTTTTATTTAAATAATTATTTAATTTATTTAAATTTATTTTAGGTCAAAATAGATACGTAATACCTATATAAGTTCAATGTAATTCATTAGAGTCAGTTTATAAAAATTTTAGACATATAAAAATTTTATTGAACTTTTCACCGTCTTTTACGCATATCCTATGAGAATTTGTAAATTGAGAAAAAACATAATTTTACCTCTTCTGTGAGTGAAATTTCAAAAATCCGAGAGACACGGTTAATACCAAAGAGTAAAATGTGGTTCAATATGACCAAAATAATTTTTGGTGAATAATAACTTTTTACTTTTATATACCACGATTTAAAGTAAATAGGATAGTTAAGGGTAAAAATGATATTAATATTACCTTAACACATGTCCTAATTATATTTGACATGTGTATCTAGACCGAAAACAACCTTATGAATAAAATATTATCATTTAGGTCCACTTGGATTAGATTAGGACCTTTATTATTATTTAATCCAAAGAAGAGTTAAAAGAGATAAAATCAAGGTTTAACTACTAAAACATTTTTAATATAGGGTTATAAATAAGATAAATTTTATTTTAAATATTCATTATAAATCTAAAAATATTTCCTAAATAATGGTATTTTATTTATAAATTTTCAAAATTAAATAATTTATTTTATTTATGACACAATGGTGATGCAGTAATTACCTAATTAATGAAATATTAAAATAATTGATATTATAAATGTACAAATAAATGTAAATTGAGACTTTTTATGAATTAAACTAATTTTATAGGTTAATATGACATATTTGTATTGGTTATATAATATTTTTCTGAGTATTAATGCAGTTATGAAATTATCAAAAACAAAATACCAAATAGTGTCAAAATTGACATAAAAGAGTTTTTAAAACAAATATTATATTATTAATTGATATTTAATTCCTAGAAGTCTAATGTTTGGAAAATAGACATATATTATGATAGTTGTATCATTAATGGACCACTTGGGGGTCTCTTGGAAGTTTATAGTAATTTTTTTAACTATATAATATAAAAATACAAAGTGACATGGTAAATGTCAAACTAATTAACTAGGAGTTAAAACAAAAAGATAAGGTTAATATAGTGACCCAAACCTGCCTAAAACATATTGGTTGAGTTTTTTTCGACCCATCCCCACCTTAAACTTTAAATAATCCACTTTGGAGCCATAATAAACCGAATATGAATTTATTATAAAATAATATTTCTATCTTTTTAAAAGGTGCCCATCACCCCTCTTATAAAAAGGGCACTCCCCCTTATAACTAATTCACACATGAAAAGCCTTTTGGCTCGGCCAACCCCTGACCAAATACTCTATAAACTTATCTCACTTCAACCTAGAGGCCTTTGTTTGATCAGAAATCCATCCTATGGATCCCTTTTGATCAAATCAAAGGGAAGAACCTGAAGAAGAGGTAATGTTTTCACCACCCTCTTTCACGTTCCTTTCTTCTTCAACTTCATCTTTCCTTGTTATTTCCATTCTAAAATAATAACTCTAGTATATTCTATATAATTTGATGTAATTATAATCATGTTACAACTAAATTCATTATTATGTCCATCCCTTGATTGACATGTCACCATACGGGCGTACGTACGACCTACCGTCTCCAGGTCGTGGTGTAATTGTTATTCAATATATTATTATTTATATGTGTATAATAATAATGTATAATTAATGTAAATAATAAATATATCATGATAATTATTCTATCTATATTATATACCATCCAATTATTTGTTATTTTAATATCAGAAGAATGATATTGTCGCTCGTGCATACGTACAGACTACCGTCTCCACGAACGCGATGAGATTCATTCCCCATCATATCCATTAAAGTATAATTCTCATTTGATGATTAAAAATAATGTTTAAAGACTTGATATCATTCTAGATATTAATAAAATACAACATATCCATAACAAACGTGCCTTATGTAAAAAAACATATAAAAGAAAATGATTATGTTAACACCCGAAACAACGATAACACTAAAATATTATTAAAAAACCATTAATAGAAGATCATATATGATATAATAATTATTTTTATGGTTCTTTTATAACTTAATAACAATGTTTTAACTATTATACAAGAGGTTAACATACCATCGACTATGTAAAAGTACAATGTAAGGGGTTTTCATCTCACTCCTTATTCCCGTGAGATTCATGCCATATTGCCACTATTACCTTTTGTGTGGTGTATGTACTACCCATAATTTTATTCATTGTGTAATACACTTTAATTTATATGTATTTACATATTCATTGTATGATACCTCTTTCATGGGGTGTATGATTCATAAGTTACCAAATTGGTAAGGGTTAATTTCACAGTCTCTTCATTATCCGAGGTTGTTTATACGTAATTATCTACTGGGACCTCTTTATCATCAACATCCATGTTCCTTAAAAATGTATTTCGAATCATTATTAATATTTTATAGACTATGGGTTAAAGTCATTTATACCATTTTTTACTTTTTATAAGAAGTTTATAAAGTAATCTTTCTGTCATTTTCCAAACAAGGTCCTTTTTAACCTTTTTGACAGAATTAAGGTAAGAATGTATTTTTTTTAACTTATACGGTGGGTGTGGCTATTTACCGCAATTATAAAATCTTCTAAGCTTTCCTTACAATATTATAATGATATTTTTAAGGTAAATGTTTTGTTTTATCATTTTGTGACTTTAAATGATTAAAACAAAGAGATATTTCTCTCAAATTGTTTTGATTTAATCTATGTCAACATCCTTTGATGAATTTTAAGTTTATTTGAAGTCAATTTATTATGATAGAAAAATTCCATATTGTATTGAAGGTTTTGTGATATGTTTGACTGTGAATGTTTTATTTTTATACCATTCATGGTTTATGGAGAAATTATTGACATTTCGTATGTTTGTTTTAATACGAATGTTTATGTTATGTGGAAACATGTTCATATGAGGAATGAATTGGACTTAATAAGTGACGGGTGGAGCCCACTATAGTTCCTCAATGCATCGATAGGTCTGATGAGACAAACTAGTGTCTTGGCACAAGGCCTTGACAAAATCTTATATTTAGTCTTGGCACGAGGCCTTAGCTATGTGGTTATGATAGTTTAACATTATGCATTCCATCATTATAAAAGTGGTTATTGATATTGCATGTGATTATTGTACTAGTAGAATATCAATTGGAAAAAGTAAATGAAATTATTTCATTTTATCTTTTCCATATTATGCAAAAGATCAATTTTAAAAGTCTTTTGTTTTAGTTATACATTTCCATAAATGTTTATGTTTATTTATGAAAGTTTCTGCTATATTGTTATCCTTACTGAGCATCTGAGCTCACCCCTTTAAATGTTTTATTTTTCCAAGGATGTGAAGAAGTATTTTATGAATGAACTGTAGGATTCGTATGTGGGGATATGAAGACAATATGTTGTTTTATTTTGTCACTTTGTGTTGTAATGTAAACGTTATGTATGTATCTAGTGTTTCCAAGGCTACTAAACTAATCTGTCTTTCGAGAATTGATATTTCTTTTGATCATGCCAATGTTATGTAATAATGCACCGACTCTGGGTAACTGGGGTTGGGGCATTATAGTTGGTATCAAAGAATGTTTAGTACAAGCTTTGGAAGCTATATTTAGATAAACTCTTATTAGAGCACATAGACCTAAGATGGACTTTGAGAATTACTATATAAGAACTTCCTAGAATTTTGGTATTGGAGAGATTTTGTGAGTTTTCCAAGAAATACATCCCTATCAGGATATGAGCAGGTAGAGGTGGATCTGGCATAGAAGTACTTAGGGGTAAAACCAGAAAACACCACTTTGAGCTAGACTCGAAGGGGAACTGGTGCACGATAACGGGCCTTACTTCACTCTTGGTTATGACACTCCCAAGGGAAATTCTTAGGATAACTCTCATTTTCTTTACAAACCATTATGAAGTGTTTATGAGTATATACCTCCTCAATGAATTTTTTTATGATTATGGATTATATCCATAAATAGTTCAATTTATGTTAAGTGTTTTATAAGTATGTAATTATGTATTTTGATTCATAAACTTATCTTGTTTATGACATTGTTTAGAAATGGAACCTAGTGGAAGAAATGGAAACTGTATCAATGCACTCACTCCATGTAGGGATTGCCCGCCTGCTCCAGATAATTATAGTGGAGATGGTGATACAACTGGTGCTGATCAGCTTATCACCATACTAGGACAACTCACTCAGGTTATGAATAATAACCTTACCCATATGGAGCACCCTGATCCACAGCATGGAGGATCAATGTTAGATTGCTTCATGAGGCATCAACCACCAACATTCAATGGGAGTAAAAATCCATTGGTATCCGTGAAATGGATAAGTTCCCTAGAGAAAATATTTCAGGCTTTGGGGATTAGTGAAAGATAAAAAGTTATCATGACAGTTTACCGCCTCACTAGAGATGCTGATCAATGGTGGTCATTGATTCAAAACATGAAGGAACATGACGCAGTATCAAATATGGAATGGAGGGAGTTCAAATATCTGTTTTTAGAAAAAAATACTTTCCTTGTGACCATCAAGCAGATAAGGAAAGGAAATTTATGAGTCTGAGACCAAAGGAGGATGAAAATGTTGTAATGTATGAGGATAAATTCACAAGGATAGAAAGTTATGATGGAGATTATATAAATAACCCAAGAAGTAATATTGATCGTTACTTTATGGGTTAAAACAACTTCTTCATTGAGACCTAGTTTCACAATCATTCTCGTCGTACGAAGATATTGTTTCATGTGCTATCAAGGTAGAAAAATAATTCTCTAAGTCTTATGACTTTAAATCAAAGAAAAAGATGAAGAGATCTCCTGATCAATCTGGAAATGTAAATAAGGGGAAGAAGTGAAAAGTTGAATATACATCCTACTGTAAATGTGGGAAGAAACACCCGGGTACTTTCTTGAACGGAATGAGAGTCTGTTAAAAGTGTGGTGAAAAAGGCCACCAAGCTCGTGATTGCAAGGGGAAGATAGAAGATACCTATGTTCAATGCTACAACTACAAAGAGATGGGGCATTATGCCAATGAATGTCCTAAGCGTCATTGGAACTTACCTCAAAAAAGGCCAAGGGATCAAGGACAAGCTTATGCTCTCACTACTGCTAAGGTAGAAGCTCCGAAAGACATGGTGGCAGGTAATTTAATGGTTTCCTCAAGTTTATAAAATGCATTATTTGATTCTGGATCATTGCATTGTTTCATATCATCCCAGTTTGCTATGAAAATTAGATATTTATAATTTGATTTAACAAAGGAGTTGTCAGTTAAAAATCTTAAGGGAAGTATCATTGCAATAATGTTTTGTGAATCAGTCCCCATTAGAGCACATAAATATTCTTTACCCTTTGATCTTATCATCATACCTATGGTTGAATCTGATATAATCCTTAGTATGGATTGGATTCTGGACCATGATGAAAAAATTATTGCAAGAAGAAGGAGGTTACTATTTTTGATGATGATGATAAGGAACACCTTATCTTTAGAGAGGAATCATCACCACCTAATTCTTATCTAGATCCACCCCCCAATAGCTCAACTAAATTCAATTATTGGGGAAGAAGAGAATGAAATGATTGTGGGTGAGGAAAGGAATGTTCAAATAGAGGATGTACCTATTGTAAAATAATATATAGATGTGTTTCCGAAAGATTTACCTGGACCTCCTCCAGAATGAGAAGTTGAGTTTTCCATTGATTTAATTCCTGGATTAAGGCCTAAATCGAAGACCCCTTATAGAATGGACACTATGGAATTAGTCGGAATAAAGAAACAACTAGATGAATTGAATTATAAGGGATTTATTTGACCTAGTGTTTCTCCATGGGGAGCCCCTGTCCTTTTTGTTAAGAAGAAAGATGGATCTATGAGGTTATGTATCGACTACAGGGAAATCAATGCTATAACAATAAAGAACAAGTATCCCCTACCTCGCATTGATGATTTATTTGACCAACTGCATGGAGCTCAATACTTTTCAAAGTTTGACCTTTAGTCTGGATACCATCAGTTGTGTGTGAAGAAGGAAGACATTCCAAAGATAGAATTTCGAACCAGGTATAGGCATTACGAGTTTACATTAATGCCTTTTGGGCTGACTAATGCATCCTCTGTATTCATGGATCTAATGAATAGAGTTTTTAAGGAATATCTAGATGAATTTGTGGTGGTATTTATTGATGATATCTTGGTATACTCCAAAAGCTACAAAGATCATGAAAATCACTTGCGCATTATTTTAAAGACTCTGAGAAGACATGAGTTATATGGTAAGTTTAGCAAGTGTGAATTATGGCTTTAAGAGATTTCTTTTCTTGGCCATATTGTCTCCAAAGATGGAATCTCTGTTGATCCTTCTAAGACCAAGGAAATCCATGAATGGCCAGAACTGATGAGTATAACTGAGTTACTTATTTTTATTGGTTTAGCTGGTTATTATTGACATTTCGTCCATAATTTTGCCCGATTGGCTAACCCATTTACCAAGATTACACGTAAAGGGGTTAAATTTGTTTGGAAAAAAGTGTGTGAAGTATGTTTTGAAGAACTAAAGAGAATATTAGTCAATGCTCCTATATTGACTATACCATCGGGGAATGATGGGTTCTTTATTTATAGTGTTGCATCGAAGAAAGGAAATGGTTGTGTTCTTATGTAGAATCATAGGGTTATTTCCTATGCATCACGACAGCTAAAAATTCATGAGAAAAACTATCTTACTCATGATCATGAGTTAGCTACTGTAATCTTTGCTTTGAAGATATGGAGACATTATCTCTATGGTGAAAATGTGAGATTTATACTGATCACAATAGTTTGAAGTATATTTTCTCAAAAAAATAACTCAACATGAGGAAAAGGAGATGGCTTGAATTACTCAAGGATTATGATTTCACGATACACAACCACCCAGGGAAGGCAAACAAGGTGTCAGATGCTTTGAGAAGAAAAGATCATGGAGTTTTGAACAATATGAGAGTTGAATGAGACCCAATTTTCATGGATATAGTAAATATGGACATAAGAATAACCATGGAAGGTGAAACATCAATACTTTTTCAAATGGTTTCCAAACCATCTTTACTAGAAAGGATTAAGAGTTCTCAAACTCATGATAAAGAATTTCAAAGAAGATTAAAGCTATGAATGATGGGAGATTGAGAGACTTTGTGTATGAAGATGTAATTTTGAAATTTGGGAAGAGTCTTTGTGTTCCTGATATACCTAATCTAAAAAGGGAATTACTGGACGATGCTCATAGTTCCAATTTCTCTATACAACCTAGGAGCACCAAAATGTATAGAGATTTGAAGGAACATTTTTGGTGGGACAACATGAAGAGGGAGATTGCTGATTTTGTGTCAAGATGTATAGTTTATCAACAAGTAAAAGCCGGAGGGCAACAGACTGGTGGAGTATTGCAACCTCTTCCCATGCCTGAGTGGAAATGGGATAATATTATGATGGACTTCATCATGGGGTGACCAAAGGCTCCTAGAAGGAATGATGCAATATGGGTCATTGTTGATCTTCTAACCAAGTCATCACATTTTCTTATTATAAGGAAAGATTTACCACTTGAACGGCTAGAAAGACTAAATATTAATGAAGTTGTGGACTTCATGGAGTACCCCTATCGATTGTTTCTGATCGTGATCCCTGTTTTACTTCAAGATTCTGGAAGAGTCTTCAGAAGGCCTTGGATACTGAACTTCATTTGAGCACTGCCTACCACCCTCAAACAGATGGACAATCAGAACGGACTATTCAAACCTTAGAAGACACGGTGAGATCATGCTCACTTGACTTTCAGGGTATGTGGGATCAATATTTTTACCTCTGGTAGAATTTTCCTATAACAATAGCTTCCATTATAGTATTTAGATGGCACCATATGAAGCGTTATATGGAAAGAGATGTCACACACCAACCTGTTGGGATGACATTGGTGAAAGAGAACTCATAGGTCCATAACTGGTGGAGGAAATGATGGAAAAGGTGAAGGTAATCCAAAACCACATAAAAGCATCTCAAAGTAGGAAGAAGAGATATGCCGATAACCAAACGAAGGATTTGGAATTTCAGGTAGGAGATCATGTTTTGTTGAAGGTATCTCCATGGAAGGGAATTATACATTTCGGTACGAAGGGTAAATTGAGTCCTAGGTACATCGGACCTTTCGAAATTCTAGAACGAATTGGGGCTGTAGCTTACCATTTGGAAATGCCACGAAGTCTCTCCAAAGTTTATGATGTGTTCCACGTATCACTGTTGAGGAAATACATGTCTGCCCCAATGCATGTAATCACTTACGAGGAATTAGAACTGGAACCCGATATGTCTTATTGCGAAGAGCCCATCAAGATTCTTGATACCAGAGAACAAGTGCTGAGAAACCGGATGACTCGTCTGGTAAACGTTTTAGGGAGAACCCATAATATGGAAGAGGAAACATGGGAACCCGAGGAACTTATGATGAAGAACCAACCGAGTCTTTTCATACGGTAGTATTCTAGAAATTTTGAGGATTAAATTATTTGAAGGATGGGAGAATGTAACACCCCAAGCTCCCATAGTACGCTTCTCTTTGAATAATATAGTAGCATGTGTTGTATGCAACTTTGAGTTCTAACACACACCACAAACAATCAAACTAGCCGTTACGAATAGTAATACCCACTTTTTAAAATTTTATAAATTTTATCTTTCAAAATCGACTTCATTTTTGGATTCAAAATATCAAAATTATCCTAGGGTGAATTTTTGGTATTTTTCTGAAAAATTTCAATTATTGATTAATAGTGAAAAACAATGAATTATTGGTTAAAACCTACTTTTTATTTAAATAATTGTTTATTTTATTTAAATTTATTTTAGGTCAAAATAGATACTTAATACCTTTATAAGTTCAATGTAATTCATTTGAGTCAGTTTATAATAATTTTAGACATATAAAAATTTTATTGAACTTTTCACCGTCTTTTACCCATCTCCTAGGAGAATTTGTAAATTCACATATAACATAATTTTACTGCTTCTGTGAGGGGAATTTAGAAATTATGAGAGACACAGTTAATATCAAGGAGTAAAATGTGGTTCAATAAGATAAAAATAATTTTTGGTGAATAGTAAATTTTTACTTTTATTTACCACGGTTAAAAGTAAATAGGATAATTAAGGGGAAAATGATATTAATATTACCCTAACACATGTCTTAATTCTATTGTAAAATTTTATCTCGACCAAATGAAACCTTAGGAATAAAATATTATCATTTAGATCCACTTGGATTAGATTATGGCATTTATTATTATTTAATTCAAAGAAGAGTTAAAAGAGATAAAATCAAGGTTTAATTACAAACATTTTTTTAATATAGGGTTATACATAAGATAAATTTGATTGTAAATATTAATTAGAAATATAAAATTATTTCCTACATAATGTTATTTTATTTATAATTTTTAGACATTAAATAATTTAATTTATTTATGACACAATGGTGATAGAGTAATTATCTAATTAATGAAATATTAAAATAAATGATATTATAAATATCAAAATAAATGTAATTTGAAACTTTTTATGAATTCCACTAATTTTATAAGTTAATATGACATATTAGGAATGGTTATATAAATTTTTTTCGAAGTAATAATGCTGTTATAAAATTATCAAAAACAAAATACCAAATAGTGTCAAAATTGACATAAAAGAGTTTTTAAAACAAATATTATATTATTAATTGATATTCAATTCCTAATAATCTAAGTATTGGAAAAGAGACTTATATTATGATAGTTCTATCATTAATGGACCACTTGGGGGTCTCTTGTAAGTTTAATGTATGTTTATTAACTATATAATATAAAAATACAAAGTGACATAGTAAATGTCAAACTAATTAACGAAGAGTTAAAACTAAAAGATAAGGTTAATATAGTGACCCAAACATGTCTAAAACCTTTTGGTTGAGTGGTTTTAGACCCATCACCACCTTATCCTTTAAATAATCTACTTTGGAGCCATTTGAAACCGAATATGAATTTATTATAAAATAATATTTCTAGCTTTTCCAAAGGTTCCCCTCACCCCTCTTATAAAAAGGGCACTCCCCGTTCTCACTAATTCACACATTCAAAGCCGTTTGGATCGGCCAAACCATGACCAAATACTCTCTCAAATTCCCTCACTTCAAACTAGAGGCCTTATTTTGATCATAACACCATCCTAAGGAGCCCTTTTGATCAAATCAAAAGGAATAACCTGAAGAAGAGGTAATGTTTTCACCACCCTCTTTCAAGTTCCTTTCTTCTTCAACTTCTTATTTACTTGTTATTTCCATTCTAAAATAACAACTCCAGTATATTCTATATACTGTGATGTTATTATAAACATGTAACAACTAAATTCATTATTATATCCATCCCTTGAATGACATGTCATCATACGTGCGTACGTACAACCTACCGTCTCCACGTCATGGTGCAATTGTTATTCAATATATTATTATTTATATGGGTATAATAATGATGTATAATTAATATAAATAATAAATATAACATTATAATTAATCTGTCTATATGATATACCATACAATTATATATTATTTTAATATCACAAAAATGATATTGTCGCTCGTGCGTACGTATGGACTACCGTCTCCCCGAACGCGATGAGATTCATTCCCCATCGTATCCATTCAAGTATAATTCTAATTTTATGATTAAAAATAATGTTTAAGGACTTTATATCATTCTTCATATGAATAAAATAAAACCTATCCATAACAAACATGCCTAATTTAACAAAACATATTAACGAAAAACGATTAAGTCAACACCCAAAACGACGATAATACTAAAATATTTTTGACAAATAATTAATAGAAGATCATATATGATATCATAATTATGTATATGGTTCTTTAATAACTTAATAATAATGTTTTAACTATTATACAAGAGGTTAACATACCATAGACTAAGGAAAAGTACAAGGTAAGGGGTTTTCATCTCGCTCCTTATTCCCGTGAGATTCATTCCATATTGCCACTATTACCTTTTGTGTGGTGTATGTACTGCCCATAATTGTATTATTTGTGTAATAAACTTTAATTTATGTTTATTTACATATTCATTGTATGATACCTATTTCATTGGGTGTATGTTTCGTAAGTTACCAAATTGGTAAGGGTTTATTTCAGAATCTTTTCATTATCCGAGTTTGTTTATACGTAATTATCTACTGTGACCTCTTTATCATCCACATACTTGTTTCTTAAAAATGTATTTCAAATCATTATTACTATTTTACAGACTATAGGTTAAAGTCATTTATACCTTTTTTTACTTTTTATAAGAATTTTATAAAGGAATATTTCTGTCGTTTTCCAAACAAGGTCCTCTTTAACCTTTTCGACAGAATTAAGGTAAGAATGTCTTTTTTTAACTTATACGGAGGGTGCAGCTATTTACTGCTGTTATAAAATTTTTGAAGCTTCCCTTAAAAGCATATAAGAATATTTTTAATGTATATGTTTTATTTTATAATTATGTGAATTTAAATGATTTAAAAAAAAGAGATATTTCTCTCAAATTGTTTTGATTTCGCCTATGTCAACATCCTTTGATGGATTTTAAGTTTATTTGAAGTTGATTTATTATGATACAAAACTTCCATATTGTATTGAAGGTTTTGTGATATTTTTGAATGTGGATGTGCTATTTTTATACCATTCATGGTTTATGGAAAAATTATTGACATTTCGTATATTAGTTTTAATACGAATGTTTATGTTATGTTTAAACCTGTTCATATGAGAAATGCATTGGACTTAATAAGTTACGGGTGGATCCCGCTATAGCTCCTCGATGCATCAGTAGGTCTCATGAGACAAACTAGTATCTTGGGAAAAGTCATTGAAAAAATATTATTTTTAGTCTTGGCACGAGGCCTTGGCTATGTGGTTATGATAGTCTGGCATTACGCATTCCATCATTATGAAAGTGGTTATTGATATCGCATGTGATTATTCGACTAGTAGAATATACATTTGAATAATTAAATGGAATTATTTCATTTTATCTTCTCCATATTATTCTAAAGTTCAATTTTAAAAGGATTTTGTTTTAGTTATACATTTCTTTAAATGTTTATGTTTATTTATGAATGTTTCCGCTATATTGTTATCCTTACTGAGCATCTGAGCTCACCCCTTTCAATGTTTTATTTTTCCGAGGATGTGAAGAAGTATTTTATGAATGAACTGCAGGGGTAGTATAAGGGGATATGAAGACAATATGTTGTTTTAGTTTTTCACTTTATGATGTAATGTAAATGTTATTTATGTATCTAGTGTTTCCAAGGCTACTAAACTAATCGGTCTTTCGAGACTTGATCTTTCTTGTGATCATTCCAATGTTATGTAATAATGCACCGACTATGGGTAACTGGGGTCGGGGTGTTACAATTAAACCATGGATATAAACATTCTATATCCAAAGATATATAAAAATGTGGCTATAAATCCTAGGCTATAGCTTAAAATTTAGGTATTGATAAGTCACAACATAAGAATTACCCATGGATGGAAAGCTAGTTGCAAAATCTTGCTTCATATCACAGTGAAAGGAAATTCTATAATGAAGGTATTTGAGAAATGGTCATATGGAATGTATTACCCCATCAATGGAAGGGAGAATAATATAGGTATATATGTGAGAGACATATATACATAACTTATAATCATTCCATAACATTAAAGTGATATATAAATTAATTTAGATGGAGAATGTTTATAACCTGAAGAAAAAGGTGTTTTAGAGAGATCCCTTACCTCGAGCACGATTTTTTACATGAGTTATTTATATTATTGAATAATAAACTTATTTTAATTATTTAATTTCATAATAAACTCTTTATTGTTTATTATTAATTTTTTTAATTTTTACCGTGTCATATTTAATTTATTAACCAATTAATTTCATGTCAGACGTTTTGATGATAAATAACTCATATGTCCAAAATCACTTTGGTAAGTTTACGAAGGTCAGAAAAATTAATAATTAAATTTATAAATAATGATAATTATGACATAATAATAAATTATATACACACATTATACTTTTTATTCCAATAATTAAATATGGATATAAAAAATGAATTATGTTACAATAATTGAGATGGTAGGCCACACGTATGCATGGGTAACATTTCCATTTTTTGAAGATCATAATGGAAGTAAGTTAGGTGTTATTTTATATTTATATAATTAAACATATATCATAAATATCATATTATTTATTTAAAAACTCTTAGACATACCATCCATGTAATATTATAGTAAAAATGAATCACATCACCTTGTTAGGAAACAGTCTGTCGTACACACGAAAGACACTATCATTTATTCAATGGATAATAATGTAAGAAATAATATGATATTTTAACTTTAAAAAAGGGTTAATATTTCATTAATATAATATATAAATAAAAAATATTCTTTATTTCCATCCATGTAAAGCGTAATTTAAAAATTAATCAGATCACTTCGTGAGGTGGTAGTCCATCGTACACACGAGCGACATTATCATATTCTATATTGAATGGAATGTAAGAAGGTATATATGATGTTATAATTAAATGTGAATAATTATATCATAAATATAATATATTAAAATTATATAAATAATTATATCTATCTATGTGAAGTGGTGATGGAAAATGAATTACATTTGTTCGCGAGGTGGCAGTCCACTGTACACACAATCAAAAAATTTGATTCCCATTTGAGGGAGGAGGTTATAGGTTTACATAATGATAATAACATAAAAAATTAAGTATATTAAATATAATTAGGTTTTTATATCACCATTTTTTAATAATATTTAAAGTAATTGTAATAAGAAATAAAATAAAACGCTTAGTTAAGGATGCTACTTTTTATTTGGACAACTTATTTCGATTTAAACCTAAAGCCTTCCTAGGATGGATTTCGGACCAAACCATGGATTATATAATTATGGGATGGAATTAAGGAAGTGATTCAGGTTAGTAATATCTAGACCAATTGGGTTTGGAATATTGGAAAGGAGTGAAGAGTGGATGACATTTTATAAGCGAGGGAGAGGATACACTTAGAATTTTTGAAAATAAAGGATTTCACCCACATTTTCTCCAGACAAAAGTTTAAACAATGGATCATTTTATAATCCAATAATATAAAGGGTCAAAATATTACTATTTAATACTAATTATAAATTTTTTGAGTAATTTTTAACCATAATTTTTTTAGTTTAAGCCCCTTGGTAAACTCGTTTCTACATTAACTAAAGTAAATAATTTGTATTGTTTTCACTATTAATTATGGTAAAATATTAAGTTTATTATATTATATAATATAAATTATGATGAATAAAAATATTTAATCCACTTTTTCAAATTTTACTCACAGAAGTGGAATATTTTAATTTAAAATTAAATCTAAAAATGTGAACAAAAATGTGTTTTCAAAAGAAAAACTTATAAAAGTTGAAAAGTTTTTATATAAAAGTTAAATATGAAAATGATTAAAATGACCTAATTTGAGTTAGTTAATAAATAGTTTTATTAATTTTATTTTTAAAACCACATTAAAATAAAACTAGGCTTGTATATTATTTAAACAAAAAGTTAGTTTTTAATAAAAATTGTTATTTTCACTAATTCATCAAAAAATGAAACTTTTTAGGAAAATCCAAAAAATTAACCCTAAGATAATATTTATTAAAATTTTAAAAATAAATTTCATTTTTTAAAATAAATTTCCTAAAATTTGTAAAAAATAATTTTAAATTATGTGTGAAAAGCACGACTAATCAGTCTTTTAGAAAAAAATATAATTTTTTAGAAAACATTTCTTTATCTTTAAAATAGTTTTCATTTTGTTTATAATAAATAGACAACCATTGTATTTTTTTATAAATTTTTATAATATAAGATTAAAAATTTATTTATTCATATTCCTTCCTTCTAATTTATATGTTAGGTCATAATTTTCATTCTTAAATAATAACATTTAAAGAGAGTATCAAATTTCATTTAAAACCGGTGTTGTGTGCATCAAAATCTATAGAAGATATTGAATTTATTAAAAGATAAATATATCATAAAGTATTAGGGTTTTACATTATCCCACTTAAATTCATTCAACCTTGAAATTTCATATTATATACTCAGGTGAAAACAGATGAGAGTGCATCTGCTTCATCGCCTCTTTCGATTCCCAAGTTGCTTCATCAAAATATGGTTTTGCCACAATAATTTGACAAGTTGAGTTTTCTAATTTCATTGAAATGTTTCTCTATGATACAATATCTTCACTGGATACTTCTTATATGAATTTTATTTCTCTAATGGTACCATATTTGGATTCAGTACATGCGAGGGGTCTGGTATGTACTACATTAAGGGGGATAAATGGAACACATTATATACCTTAGTTAGGTTAGGTAGGAGTGCTAGTTAGTAGGAAACTGATATGACGTGATAATTAATATCAAAGAGGCATATTTATCAAGGATTATTCATTCCCTTCTTTTTAAATCTCATTAATTTCTTTCATGGTGAAATATGGAGGAACACCTTATCTCCAACCTCAAACTCCGAGTCTCATCGAAGGTTGTCTACATAGATCTTCAATCAAATTTTCATGGATTTCATGTGATGCTAAATGGTTTGGACCTATGATATCATATATCAGTAAAGATTAGGTCACATCAGCTTCCTCTATCCAACTTTATCCCATCATGTCAGATTTTGACATCACTTCCCATATAGATCCTCAGAAGGTGCCATTTCCATGCCAGAATGGAAAATGTTGTTATGTGATAACTATACTAGGGGAAGGTTCTATTCCTAATATCCTTGAAAATAAATTTAACAAGACCTCAATATATCATATCAAGTTGGTATGTTTTGAATTTACTGACCATCCTTCCTAGGCTGATAAAAAGTGTTAAAAATAAGATATGTATCAAAAGATTACTGAAGGATTCTCTAAAACCATTAAGTAAACCTCAGATCTTGATCAAATGCAATAGAGAGTTTTACTATAATGAACCAACATTTTCTTGCATTACTATTAAATCATTTTAAAGATAAACTACATGATATTATTACACATATAGGATCCAAAGGTTTAGTGTCTTGTGAAAACTGGGACCATACTTAACAATTACAACATCAAGCATAAACATTTATTTAATTTCCTCTTCTCTAGCTTCTTATTGGTACATGTCCTCTCCTTATTACATGTAGCCACTCTATGATATAAATAAAAAGGGGTGAGATAGTAGCCCAATAAGAGGATTTATAAGAATAATATAGAATAGGGTGAGCATAATCATAACATGGGAAAGAGATCATGAACATGAGGGGAAGCATAAATATAAGACTTGAAATGTGGCAATGTATAAAAAATAAACAACATGTCTTAGTGGTTAACTACCAAACATACTTTTGAACCATGATAGCATCTTTTTCACACATCATTTCAAATTTAATCATGAGATTCATCACTTTGCCCAATGCATTGGAGCACTGTATAATTCTAGGTGCACACGTCAAATTCAAACATTCAAATTATGCTATATAATTCCGGGCACACCCGTCACATCATAATATTATCATTGTCATGCATTCCACATAGAACATAAAACAATTATGAACATAACAAAACCATGGAAAGAAATCGGTTTGATCTCATAAGAACACATTCATAAAATTTGGGTTCCCAAAACAAAGAGGGGATAACTTACTTGATACAATAACGATCAACCTTGAATGAGAACTAAAAAGGTGAGTTCTTAGAAGAAGGGCTCTTTTGGAAAACATTTTGTTTTACATAATCAATATTGGTGAATATTTATATCCTATTAAAGGAAATACAATGATGAAAAAATGATTTTTAAGGAGTAACCATATAAAAAATGGAGTAAAAGAGGGAGAACCCGAAGAAAGAAAACTGGGTTCGAGAATTTCCCCTTACCTTGCATCTGAATGCTTCTTTTTAATGTCCTGTATAATGACATTATATTTATTAATTTGAAATACCGAACCTTTTATACATTAATATGGTTCATTATGGTTTTATTAAGTGATTTTATTTTCCTTTGGATGAGTTATAGAGTTTGAAAAACATTGTTTAGGAATGTTTTTTTATGGTTTCCTTGAGTGGTTCACTTGTATTCTTAAATTGAAGTTAAGGTAGAACACTAGTAAACATACAGAACTGATATAACATGTTTTTAATGATATTAATGTAGTTTTAAAGATTTTATAATGAATTATATTAGATCAATGTGGATGAATCATAAGATAATAATTAAATGATGACTGTTTTGGTTAATTTGAGCGATTTTTCGATCATAATGAACTTGTTTTCTTTTATCACTAGAAATATTGTCATAAGTTAGTTCCAGAACATTAAATAAGATATAATACATTTAACATATTATGGTTAATCCATAAAAAATGGTTTCATTACCAGATCTGATGGTAGAAATGGAAGAAGAAAACTTGGCGTTCTTGAAGGTGATAAATTAACACCCCACGAACAACGTTCTCTTTAATAAAATAAAACGAAGAGGGAAAGGGGGTCAGATGATATAATATCCCATTAGCATAATAAAATTCCATTAAATTTATAATACTAGAGTTACATTACCATTTCTAGGAAGATAGGTGTCAAGATATCAAGAAATGAACTTGATCTTGAAAGGAAATTAAAGGAGAAGAGTGAGAGAAATTAGCTCTAGAATCCTTTTCATGAGATCCTCTTTAAGGAATCTAGGATTGGTCTTTTTATGAGACCAGAAGCTCTTGAACGTGGGAGAGGGGATATGGAGGATGTTTGGGCAGATTTTAGAGATGTCTTGGAGATTGAGAGGTGTGAGGAAATGAGGGTGTGAAGGGTGGTTTTTATAGTGGAGGGGAGAGGGGTTTCCTTAATATAAAATTCATTAGTTTATTAATTTCCCCTAAGACAAGGAATAGTGAGTCATACATGACCAATAATAGTAAATACGGCATATGAGTATGATATTTGGGTTCTTACATCACTTGTGATGTCAGGAATAGTGGGTTTTAATTATAATTTATTTATACGGTAAATTAATGTATTTCACTATTGACCAAAAATCCAAGTATTTTAGAAAAATCCCAAAAATTTACCCCAACCATTTATCGATGTGTGGAATCCAAAAATGAAGTCCATTTTTTAAATATAATTTTCTAAATATGATTAATTTAATATTAAATTAAAATCATAATTTACTTAAAAAATAATTTTTTAAATTAAAATAGATTTTATAGTGCTTTAGAAAATTACGTAGGGTATTATAAAATTATATAAAAATTATAAGATAATGATTTGAAAATTGATGAATTGGTTGAAAGAAATTAAATTTTCTATTATGTTAATCAATTATTTATTTATGACTTTCACAATACCAAAACGTTTACTAAGGTCAAATTGTCACTTTCTAAGATGTATAAATTTTATTTAATTATTCATGGGTAAGGTTATTCTTATGTTGGATGATTTAATATTCATAAGGGTAATATTACTGTTAATAAGATTAGGTTACTATTCACTGAAAATTATTTTTGTTTCATTAGACTCCAAAAATCATCTTCAACACAACCGTGTATGTCGGATTTTCAAAATTCCCAATAGAGAAGTGACAAAATTATGTTTAAAGGTCACCTAGAACTTATTAGTTCATTATGTTGTGCTTTAATTTTATTTTATTACATAATTTTAAGAAGGGAATTTCCTTTTAAAAACTTTGGGTCGTTATAGTTTCTCCAGGAAATCTTACCAATTCCCCTATTTATATCTTAGTGAGTTGTTTAGTAGATCAATATTCCTTGAGAATTATGGAATTTGATGACTTTGTAAAGAGATTGACTACTATCCCGATAGATTTATTGACTTTTGGAACCCTAGGGAGTCCTATTATCAAATCTAGAGTTATGTTTTTCCATTTCCATACTGGTATGGGAAATGATTTCATCAAACCCTTATACATCTGTCATTCATCCTTGACTTGTTGGTATACCAAGAATCGAGATACAAATTCTATAATATCCATCTTTATGTTATCCCATAATAAGTTTTACATTAGATATCTATACATCATAGTGCTTCTCAGATGAATAGAGAATGAAGATCTATGCATATCATCTGAGAGCTCCCTCTTCAACTTTGGTTTTTACAGGACACGTATCTGGGTTCCAAACCTTATAACTCCACCATCCACTAAATTTAACTCCAAAATATTCTCTACATTTTTTTGTATCACCTCATCATATTTTTGGGCCTCTTTATTCATCATAAGAATAGATTGTTGACCCATTTTTGTGAAAGGTGGGACGAAGATCCCTTTACTGTTACAGTATCCCTCCTTTGAAAATCTAATAAGATTAAATCCTTATCATTTTTTGTCATTGATAAACTTGTCAGATCCTTTATAATTAGAGAGTCTTCATCTTTATTTACATTCCTAGAAAGGTAATGAATTGGTAAATCATACTCCATGATCAGTGTTAACCATATTTACTGGAACATGTTAATCTCCTTCTATGTGATTATATATTTGAGTCTCTTGTGATCCATATATATTTCACACTTCTCCCCATAGAGATAAGATCTAAAAATCATTAATACAGATATAACTATAGCCAACTCCAAGTCATGTGTGGGATTGTTCTTCTCATGAACTTTTGAATTCCTTGAGAAATAGACTATCACTTTATCATTATTCATTAACTCTAAAATTAAACCCTTATTTGAAGCATCTTTGTAAAAAAATGCTCCCAAATTGAAAACAGTATAAGTACTGGTGGAGTGATAAGGCTCTTGTTAAACTCTTTAATGCTCCCTTTTCATTCACCGGTCCATAAAAATTTTACTCCCTTTCATGTTGTCTTTATTAGGGAGTTTAATAATTGAATTTTTTCCCAAATAATCAATATCCATAGCCATCCCAAGGATACTAAAAATATCCATTACAGATGATGGTCTAATCTCGTAATCAATTTCCTTTGTCTTATAAGGGTCCAAATATGTCCCTTTTATGTTGATAATATGCCCCAAGAATGATTTTCCTTCATCCAGAACAAACATTTATTTTACATTGTATATAGCTTCTACTTTCTCAAAGATATTATCACAGTATTCAAATTCTCTTGATGATCCTCATTTCTATTGGATTATATAATAATATATTCTATTAATACATCCAAAAATTAGTTTAGGTATTACCTAAACCACTATTCATTGTGTCCATAATTTTTTCTATATCATTAGTGAGTTGGAAAGGAATCACTATGAACTCATAATGTATATACCATTTCCAAAATAAAATTTTGGTAATATCTTCCTTCTTCACACTTAATTGGTGATTTCCCAAATGGAGGTCCATCTTTGAGAAGTACTGAGCTCTACATAGTTGATCAAAAAAATTAATTTATTCATTATAAGGGATAATTGTTATTTATTCTATTTTTTTTACTTTATGATAATCAATATAGTGGTTCATTGACCCATCCTTCTTCTTGATGAAGAGAACCGGTGCACCCCTTGGTGAAACACTTAGGTATATAAAACCCTTTTCTAGATTCTCTTTTAACTATTTATTTTGTTCTTCCAACTCAATGATTTACATTCTATAAGGAGTCTTGGATGTGGGTAGAGATCTAGGTATATGTTTTATTGTGAACTCAACCTCTTGGTTAGGAGGAAGACCATAAAAATCCTTAGGGAATACATCAGTATAATCCCTCTAAATGGGAATTTATTTATCCATTATTCTCTTTATTTTATTAATCATTTGGGATAGAATTCTTGTTCATAGGTTAATAATATCCATGGTTGAATAGAATATTCCAAGGGTATTTTATCCTCCTCCTTACCCTTTTAAATAATAAGAGGATGTATTAGGATTTGAAGAGTGATCTCCCTCTCTTGAGAGTTGATTCTAGCCTTATATATTGAAATCCAATTCCCAAAATAGTATGAAACTCTACTAATGGATGTAATATGAAATGTTTCAAAAGATTAAGTCCACAAACTTTAATTAGGGATGAGTTATATAATTAGGATGTAACCATTTACCAAATTTATTTTATCATAGATAGCTCAACCCCCATATTTTGAGCTCGTGTTTGAATGGTTCTAATAAAATTTTAAGATATAAAAGAATACATAGATCCAGAATATAAAATAATAATCACTATTATTGATTTAATAACTATCATACCTATCACCACATCATTTTTTAAATCCACCCCAACCATAATGATAGAATATTCTCTTCCTTTTAGCCTTGGTGGGTGTTATCTGTGATTATCTCTAAAACCCTTCGTTTAGGATATTAGCTTCTATATTTTCCAAGTTCCTTATAGTTAAAACAATGTATAATAGTAATAGTGTTGATATGAACCTTATTTTCTCTTTCACCATTAGCGTGATTATACATTTCCCTATGGAATACATTATCTTGATGCCCCACTTTTCCACACTTGAAGAATATTATGGTTCCCCTTAGTCACATTTTGGGATACTTCTTCCCATAATTTTGATAAGTTAGATGTTTGGTTTTTATTACTCCATGGGATTCATCTGTAGATGGACCCAAAGTAAACTCAAATTTATAGTTTTTTATCCATTCTCATGAGTCCATTGAGATTCAATGATATCCATCTCAACTTTGAGGGAATAATGGATAATATCATTATTATTATTATCAAAATCACAAATATGAAAATATGTTCATAGACTCATCTCTAACCCACTAGATAAATGGTTCAACTTACATTTAGTGATGATAATAAATATGGAGACGTATTGTGCAAGCCTTTTAAATTTTTACTCATACGTCCCGATAAACAACTCTTCCTATTTTTTTAGACTGAGGAATTACCTCTCTATTTTAATATGGAGAGTTCATGGAAAATATTTATTAAAAAATATTTTCTCAAATTCATCCCATTCCATGGAATCAATACCCTCTTTATACTTTGTGTTCATGATTAGTTCCCAACATAGATAAGTTTCTCCATCAATACAGTAAACTGATAGTACAACATTATCTTTCTAAGTGCATTGGAGGAAAAAGAATATATTCTCAATGAGGTAAATCTATTTTTTAGTGATGAGGGGATAAGAAGTTTCACTAAAGTTTGGGGATATTTTCACATAAAATTTTCAACCACAACCTGATCATTTTTAAGAGGTGTATGAAATTCCACATGATTCATGTTATTATTCAAAAATTAAACTATATGATCCATTCCTATAAGGAATTTCTCATATCCCACTCCCATAAGGTTAATAATATCATTGTGGAAACATCACATTTCCTTTAATGTTGGTTGTTGTAAAGGATTCTCCCATTTCCCGCCATCAAATTAAATAAATAAAAAACAAAAGATGATAATTGTTTAATATACTAAAGTGAAACTTATAAAATTAAAAGGAATAACTCATGAATGATATTTATATCAAAAATTATTTTCTACTAGGTTTCATTTAATGTTATCCATTATATAATTTACTATTAGTTTTTCTAACATAATAATTTTTTAATGTCCTTAATAATTGTTTGTAAAGTGTTTGTGAATTTCTTTAGAATTTCCCCGAGGTGTGTCAAACCAGGTATAAAGAAGGTCTCATTGTCACGCAATAGGTGATGATAGATTCTATCTCAGTGTACCATTTTTTAGGTTATTACCCATAGGTACCTATTTACTAGATCTACATCCACTTTGTTGTATCTAGAAATGGATTTATTTGATTGGAAACCACTCACTCAATACTTCACCAAGATTCAAGGATATTTTTCTATAATAATAATTATTATTATACCTATACTTATACTTTTCCCTAAGGTTCTCACTGTAAGAACCCAGTTCTTATTTTTCGAGGTACGAGCTTCTTCTTTTTCCTTTTCCTTAAGTTTTTTTGAGAAAAAATGGAAAATGTTGAAAATCCTATATTTTGAAACTACACACCGTGTACTTTTCTATAGGCCGTGTACTTTTGGCCGTGTTGGGATGAGTAAATGGGGCATGTAGCCATGTTGGAGATGAGGGGTGTAGGAAAATACTACATGTTGTGTAATGGTACCTTACACGCCGTGTTGTCAGTCGACAGGCTTAAACAGTAAGGTGGTGGAGTCGCCGCCAGCTGGGTGACAGTACACATCGTGTACTCAGGAGAACATTCCATGCAATCATGTCAACGGCTGAACAGTGTGGTGGTGCTCCCAGAGGAACAGTTAAATGAAGTAATTACATGTCGTGTACTTTGTTTTTTCGGCTTAAAACAGGTAGTAGCCTTTCATTTGGCAGAGGAGGCATTTGAGCCGTTTTGGAGCCAAAGGAGATGGCCAGAACTTTGAAGATCTGCCTGGTGTTCGTCTCGAATCGGTTTCCGCCTCAGATGATCCCGTTGGAACCGCACGGGTAAGGGCTTCCACCTCCTTGGCTACTTCTTACAAATCCTTTCCCTAACAGAAGTTATTTGGGTTTGAACAGTTTGTCTTCTTTATCAGATCTACGTCGTTCTTGGATGTTTCTTGGGTCGGTGTTCGTGTATAACGTTCTTTGGTGTATAAGGTAGGTGTCTTGGTGTAAATTTCCAACTATCATGCGTTTTTGTGTGTTTTTGTGCCACAAACCCATGATCGGGTGTCGTGTGGCTGAGGCCGTTGCTATATTTAATGCCTAGAATTTCATAGGTGATTAAATTGTGATAATAAAATGCTGGTTGGGATTGTTTCATGGATCTGAAACCACCCAGGGGGTGTGTGCCACTATTTAGCCGTTTGGCCAGGATACCTGAGGGTATGCCTTTAATGTAGAAATTGTAGAATTTCCTTGAGAGGAATTGCTTGTTTACTGAATTTTGATATGTTGGACATGACCCGGTTACCTGTTTAGCCTGAGGGCATTGTTGTGATTAGCCTGTGGGCACTGCACTATTTTGCTTGTGGGTAGTAGTTATTTCGTCCTAAGGGAAACTTCTTCCGTGCCTGTGGGTAGCTGATTTTGTGCTTGTGGGTGACACTACCTACGCCTGGGGGCAAACTCTTTTATTCCTGAGGGCAGACTATTGTGTTGTAATCTCGTTACCCGAGGGTAGGAGTTTACTTGTCTGAGGACACTAGTTGTTTACTTAGAAATTCACTGTGGTGATTTCATATATTAAATGGATTAAATGCTTATTAAATATGGAAATAACTAGTAGTTTGTTACTTTTGAGTACTATTTAATTAATTGCATTTTACCACTAAACACTATTGTTGCATGTTAGAACACAGTTGGGAATGGGCCTTTGGTGGGTGCCTACTGAGATATATTTCTCACACCCTATTTGGGACAAGATTTTCGGCCCAAACAGATTACATTGCAGCAGGGGTGGATAGGAGCAAGAGTCTCTATACTGGTACTTGACTGTTGTAGAGGAGTAGGAGGGCATGGGACCGAGCCTAGGCTCGTGATGCCGCTTCCAGCTGTTCTGCTTTGTTTTGTTGTACTTTATTGATGTATGACATGTTCTGGCTATTTTCATAGTACATGAGACATGTAGCATCATTGTCTATCTATTTTTGGATATATTCACTGATGTTGTTATTTAATTTGTGTATAGTTTACTGCTTCTACTATTTGTTGTATGTTTTATTTTGTCTTCTGCTGCGCTACACTTTGACAAATGAGGGCATATTTTCCCCACTATCATACCTGGGCCCTCGCTACTAGTCCGCAGCCTCTGGCGTTTGGGGAAATGCACTTGAGGTCAAGTGGTGAACCGGGTTCGGGGCACCCGTTGAGTGTCACCCAGATACGGGACGTTACAAAGTGGTATTAGACGAGTACTTTTCTTTGACTCACTTTTTGGAGCCGTAGTCAGGGATAGGACAACCGGTAGATGGTAATAAGCTGTGCCCAGGCGTAGCTAACCCATGTATAGGGAAAAGCCAATTTACCTCATATTGTAATTTTACTGATTTTACAATTTACAGTTGATTTGATTTCACTGTTGGGTGACACACTTGTATTGAGCTGGTTATATATTATCTATGGGTTCTATTTCATTGCAACCCGATGAGATGAGGGTATGCCGTCTCATGCATCATATAGGCACATGCTAGAAATCACATGCCATGCATAGTTTCCATGCCATGTAGGTGAATTAGAAATTCGCATGTTGTTGTGATAGTTGTTGTGCTAGAAAAGCATGCTGTTGTGAGAGCTGCTTAATAAATACCTGCTCAGTGATAGGGTATTCTTTGTGTGAGCTTGTTTATAGAATGGACACCAAACTTTGGTTTTTGGGGAGTATGGTCCCCCATTGACCGGAATTTGGTGGATCATTGACTGTTTTTTGGTTATAACACATATAAGATGTCAAACATTGATTTGTGGGGAGTATGGGCCCTCACGGGTCGGAATTTGACACTTAGGTGTTGGTTTTAATATTTTTTGGGTTTCGGGGATGTTTCTGAGGCATACTGTCCAGAAACCCAATATACACGCCATGTAGTATTTTTTATACACGTCATGTATGTTCTTCTGTACGGGAAGAAAACTAAAATTTTTGAGTATATGCCGTGTACCCTGAGTACACGCCGTGTAGTCTCTTCCCATGTCACAAACCATGTGGGCGGCGACACGGGGTAGGGAAGGCTTGGGAAAAACACGTCGTGTACCGAATGTACACGCTGTGTAGCGTTTACCCAGAGTCTGGTTGTGTAACTAACAACACGGGTCGGTGAACTCCTTGATAGAACACGTCGTGTCAATGATGGATACGTCGTGTAGTGTGACCTGGGGACTCAGTCGTGTAACGAATAACACGGGCCGATGTCACCTCTCCCTGAACCCAACGTGTACCTTCGGGACACGCCATGTTGTCTTGTCTGAGGACAGACCGTGTGGTGTTAGCCAGGTGGCTGGGAAACGGGGCGCGGTACACGCCGTGTATGGGTGTAACACACCGTGTAGTGTCAAGCCAAGTAGTCCGCTATGTCACAGACGACACGAGTAGTTGGAAAATAACATCGTACATGCTGTGTAGATATTATACACGTGGTGTAGTTTTTGTTCAACGGAAGCCGTGTAGAAGGACCTGGGTAGAGGAAGGGAAGTCAAGTACACACCGTGTACTCAGTGTACATGTCATGTAGTCTTGTTTTGCGAATTTTTTAAATTCCTTCTTCCTCTTATTCCTTTGTGGTTCCTTTTTGTCAGGATTAATAATCTTGAATCTGAGTCGTGCTTTTGACCCTGTAGTGTCATGCCGCCTAGACGACCGCAAGTTGTTCACCAGGAGAGCAGCGACGAGTATACTCCAGAGATGGTGGGCCATGGGCTACCAGTTGATCATTTATTAGAGCCAGATGCGGCGCCATCTGCTATACCAGACACAGGCGCAGAGGAATAGTTCCGTGAAGGCTTTATGCGGTTCATGCAGACCTTTCAGGGAGAAATGCATGCTACTACATCTATGGCTGAACAGAATCGTATCTCTCAGCAGTAGCATCCACCTATATATTCAGAGGATGGTGGACCATAGGATATAGAGTCTTGGCTAGGATCTATGCAGACTGTTTACGAGCATCTGGAGATTCCTCCAGGGCGGAGGTTCAAGCTCCCGACTTACATGCTGCGTGATTCCACCAAGAGGTGGTGAGATGTTACCACCCAGTCAGAGCATCACAAAGACATGGCGTGGGATGATTTTCAGGCAGTCTTCTATGACTTCTTCTTTCCCGAGGCGCTGAGGGAAGATAAATCTCGAGAGTTCATGAATCTGCAGTAGGGCGCTATGTCAGTGATGGACTATTATGCTCATTTCACCGAGCTGCAGCGCTTTGCACCCGTGCTGGTGGGTGATGAGACGTCGAGAGCCAGAAGTTTTGAGCATGGTCATCGATATGACATCCGAGCGTTGGTGAATTTTTTCAGGTTTCTTACTATACACAATATTGTGAACCAGGCACTGATCACAGAGAGTAATCGTCGAGAATCTAGTGGTGTGGGCCAGGGAAGTTCAGCACCAGTTACTGGTACTATTTATGCTGGCAAGAGCAAGAGACAGATGGAATTCTCTCAGGGCAGCAGTACCTGTCAGAAGAATACTACAGGTGGCCAGTTTATGTGCTACCAGTGTGGTAGAGAGGGCCACAAGAGGCCACAGTGTCCAAGTGATCCAGTGGAGTGCCGAGTATGGGGTATGTTGGGTCACCTGCAGTGCTTTTGCAGGGAATTTCCATCAGTGGATAGTGAGAGGGGTTGTGTGCAGACTCCACGTGCGGGAGCAGGACCAGTGGATTCTTACCAGTCCGAGAACTGGAATACATTAGTGCGTGCAGGCAGAGATGGTGGTCGTGGTCGTGGTAGCCAGACACCGGGATCTCAGAGGCAACAGGGCGAGATAGCTCAGGGTAGCCAGGCTATGTCGTAGGGCCGCGGAATTGGGCAGGCATATGCAGTGCAACAGACCCAGCAGGAGCAGGATCCCAGACCTTCTACAGTCAGAGGTACTATTCTAGTAGCTTCTGTCTTATCTTCAGTGCTTTTTTATACGGATGCTACACATAGTTTCATATCTGTACCCGTTGTGGAGAGCCTTGGGATCAGTGTTTCTTCTTCTTTTGATATCATGACGCTAGACACACAGTTTGGGACTGGGAAAACTGGTGTTCGTTTGTGTTAGGAGTGCCCCCTTGATATTGGAGGGTGTGACTTCCTTTGAGACCTCTATGTCTTGTAGATGATGAGCTATGATGTCATTATCGGGATGGACTGGTTGGTTCCCTTCTGAGCCTTTGTAGACTGCTATCGTCACAGTGTGTGTTTCACGTCACCAGAGTGTGGAGAGTTTCTATACAAGGTCGAATGGGATGTTCAGGCGAGTCGAGCTAGACTAGATCATCATGGGCGAGGTGGAGTTACAACCCAGATTGTGAGCTTATATCTAGTTTATCAGGGGACTTGTTAGATGGATTTCCCTCCGGTTTTTGATCGTTTCAGGGATGTCTTCCTAGATGACTTATCAGGACTTCCTCCAGAACGTGATGTGGATTTATCTATCGAGCTTGTGACAAGAGCAGCACCGGGGTCCATTCCTCCTTAGAGGATGGCCACACCTGAGTTGCAAGAGCTCAAGAGGTAGTTAGAGGAGTTATAGGCAAAGGGCTTTATCTGACCCAATACTTCTCCTTGGGGTCCTCCGGTCCCTTTTGCGTAGAAGGAGTATGGTACCCTTAGACTTTGTGTGGATTATCAGAAGTTGAACCATTTGACGGTTAAGAACCGACATCCCATGATGAGGATTGATGATCTGTTTGATCAGGTTCATGGAGAACGAGTGTTCTATAAGATTGACTAGAGATTGTGATATTATCAGCTGCACGTGAGACCATCAGATATACAACTTATAGCTTTTCAGAGCAGATATGGTCTGTATGATTACATGGTTATGCTGTTCGGACTCACGAACATGCCAGTAGTTTTCATGGCTCTGATTAATCGTGTGTTCCATCCGTATCATGATTATTTTGTTGTAGTATTCATGGAAAACATCTTGGTGTACTCTCATTCTCGACACGACCATGCCACCCAACATGATATCATATTGAGTACACTAATAGAGCATCGACTATGTACTAAGCTCTCGAAGTGCCACTTTTCGATGGACCAGATTCACTTCTTGGGTCATATCATATCAGAGGCTAGAGTTGCAGTAGACCCAGAAAAGGTGATAGAAGTAGTTTCATGGGAGCAGCCTAAGAACATGTTTGAGATACAGAGTTTCTTAGGGATGGCTGGTTACTACAGACACTTCATACAGGACTTCTCCCTCTTAGCGGCACCATTGAAAGGTCTGACTAAGAAGGGTGTGGAGTTCATTTGGTCAGAATCTTATGAGGTAGCTTTTTAGGACCTGAAAGGAAGGTTGACATCAGCACCGATCCTGATACTCCCAGAGCAGGGGAAGAGCTATAAAGATTACTGTGATGCATAAGGGATTGGTCTAGGAGCCGTTTTGATGCAGGGAAACCGATTTGTTGCTTACGGGTCTTGGTAGTTGAGGCCACATGAGCGGAATTATCCGATGCATGATCTCGAGTTGGCTGTAGTTGTTATTGCGTTGCGTTGTTGGAGACACCATCTGTTGGGAGAGAAATTTTTGGTTTTCACTAACCAAAAAAGCCTCAAGTATATCATTACTCAGCGTGACCTGAATCTGAGGCAGAGAAGGTGGGTCGAGAACATATAGTCCTTCTATTTTGAGCTTGCCTATACAGCTGGTAAAGGTAATGCAGTAGTTGATGTACTGAGTAGGAAGACTCAGATACAGGCAGTGCAGGAGGCCAGTAGTGAGTGGAAGCTCATGGCTTTGTTCTCTGAGATGCATCTAGAGCTGCATGACAGTCAGGGCCAGACTTATCTTTCTTCTTTAGCTGTGATGTCTACCCTCCTGGACAGAGTGAGGATGATGTTGCTATCAGATTCAGAAAGCCTAGTTTTATGGGATTCAGTGGAAAGTGAGTACCCTCCTCCCGGTTGGACGATAGGTGATGATGAGTTTTTGCATTTCCATGGATGAGTGTGGGTTCTAGGGGATATAGGCGAAGAGTTGATGTGGGAGTTCCATGCTTCAGTTTGGGCAGTTCATCCAAGGGTTACCAAGATGTACCATCACTTGAGACGTCAGTACTGGTGGCCAGGTATGAAGAGAGAGATAGTTGGTTTTGTTAAGTGATGTTCCACCTGTCAGGAGGTGAAGACAGAGCACCAGAGGCCAGCGGGTCTATTATATCAGTTACCCATTCCAGAGTAGAAATGGGATGATGTTGCAATGGATTTTGTGACGGGATTGCTGAGGTCACCTTGAGGAAATGACGACGTGTGGGTTGTTGGGGACAGACTCATGAAGGTAGATCAATTCTTGCCGATCAAGGAGACCTTCGGTGAGAACGACCTCAGAAGTCTGTATATCCGAGAGATCATACGTCATCATGTGGTCCCTCGTTCTATCGTTTCTGATAGGGACACCCACTTTACATCTCGTTTCTGGCAGATTTTTCAGAGGGCGCTGGGTACACTGGTTCTTATGAGCACAGCATACTACCCTCAGACCGATGGCCAGTCAGAGAAAATGATACAGGTTCTTGAAGACATGATGCCTGCATACATCCTAGACTTTGGGGGCTCTTGGGAGAAGCATATACCCCTAGTAATGTTTTCCTATAACAAAAGTTTTTAGGTGACTATTGAGATGGCACCTTACAAGGCTTTATATGGTAGTCAACACCGATCACCTTTTTGCTGGTTAGAGGTAGGTGAGGCAGCTTTACTAGGACCATATCTTGTATAGGAGACTTCTGAGCAAGTCTATTTGATTCGGAAGTGGATGGCTATCACGCAGTCTTATGCTGATCGCCACAGACGACCTTTGGAATTCGTGGTTGGGGATCAGGTTTTTCTACCTGTTTCACTAATGTCAGGACACCAGAGGATTAAGAGACATGGTAAGCTTTCACCGAGGTATGTGGGGCCATTCGAGATTTTAGAGAGAGTCAGTCTGGTTGCCTATCGCTTGTAGTTACCGCAGTAGTACCGAGCCATGCACGACGTCTTCCACGTGTCTCAGTTGCGCCGCTATCATTCAGACCTGTCTCATGTTTTTCTGCCTGACGAGGTTGAGTTGGAGGCCGATGATTCCTTTGAGGAGAATCTGATTCGTATCGTTGACAAGAGCACGGAGGTTCTCCGAGGCAGGTCAGTTTCTCTCATACGGGTGTTATGGCAGCATGGGAGAGTGCAGGATGAGACCTGGGAGTGGGAGGCCGAACTACGTGCTCAGTGCCCAGAGCTGTTCTGAGCTTTATCTTCACCACCCTTGGAAGGGAAATTCGGGGACGAATTCCTATAAGGGGGGAAGTTTGTAAGAACCTGGTTCTTATTTTTTGAGGTACGAGCTTCATCTTTTTCCGTTTCCTTAAGCGTTTTTTAGAAAATATGGAAAATGGAGAAAATCCTAAATTTCAGAACTACAAGCTGTGTACATTTCCACACGCCATGTACTTTTGGCCGTGTTGGGATGAGTACATAGGGCATGTAGCCATGTCGGTGATGAGGGGTGTAGGAACAGACTACACGCCGTGTAGTGGTACCTTACACGCCGTGTAGTCAGTCGGAAGGATTAAACAGTAAGGTGGTGGAGTCTCCGCCAGCTGGGTGACAGTACACACCGTGTACTTAGGATAACATTTCGTGTACTCATGTAGAAGGCTGAACAGTGTGGCAGTGTTGCTATAGGAACAGTTAAATGAAGGAAGTACACGTCGTGTACTCAGAAGTACATGTCGGGTACTTTGTTTTTTTGGCTTAAAACAGGTATTAGCCTCCTCATTTGGCAGAGGAGGCATTTGAGCCATTTTGGAGCCAAAGGAATAGTCCAGACTTCTGATGATCCGCCAGGTGTTCATCTGGAATTGGTTTCTGCCTTGGATGATCCTGTTGGAACCGCACGGGTAAGGGCTTCCACCTCCTTGGCTGCTTCTTACCAATTATTTCCCTAACAGAAGTTATTTGGGTTTGAACGGTTTGTCTTCTTCATCAGATCTACGTCGTTCATGGGTGTTTCTTGGATCTATATTCGTTTATAACGCTTGTTGGTGTATAAGGTAGGTGGCTTGGTGTAAATTTCCATTTTTCATGTGTTTTGTGCATTTTCGTGCCACGAACCCATGTTGGGGTGTCGCGTGGCTGAGGTCGTTACTATATTTAATGCCTAGAATTTCATAGGTGATTAAATTGTGATTATAAAATGTTGGTTGGAATCATTTCTTGGATCCAGAACCACCCCAGGGGTGTGTTTCACTGTTTAGCTGTTTGGCCAGGATACCCAAAGGTATGCCTTTAATGTAGTAATTGTAGAATTTCCCTGAGAGGAATTGCTTGTTTACTGCATTTTGATATGTTGGGCATGGCCCGGTTACCTGTTTAGCCTGAGGCCATTGTTGTGATTAGCTTGTGGGAACTGAACTATTTAGCATATGGACAGTAGTTATTTCCGCCTGAGGGAATCTTCTTCCGTGCTTGTGGGTAGCTGATTCTATGCCTATGGGCGACACTACCTATGCCTGATGGAAAACACTGTTATGCCTGAGGGCAGACTCTTATGTTGGAAACTCGTTACCTGAGGGTAGGAGTTTACGTGTCTGAGGACACTATTTGTTTACTTAGAAATGCACTGTGGTGATTTCTTATATTAAATGGATTAAATGAATATTAAAAATGGGAATAAATGGTAGTCTGTTACTTTTGGGTACTGCTTACTTTATTGCATTTTACCACTACACACTATTGTTGCATGTTAGCACGCAGTTGGGCACGAGCCTTTGGTGGGTGTCTACTGAGATATATTTCTCACACCGTTTTTGGGTCACGCTTTTCAGCCCAAACAGATTATGTTTTTGTAGGGGTGGATAGGGGCAAGAGTCCCTATACAGGTACTTGACTGTTGCAGAGGAGTAGGAGGGCATGGGACCGAGCCTAGGCTTGCGATGCCGCTTCCAGCTGTTTTTCTTTGTTTTGCTGTACTCTACATTTTTTTGTACTGTATTGATGTATAACATGTTCTGGTAGTTTTCTTAGTACTTTAGACATGTAGCATCATTGTCTATCTATTATTGGATATATTCACTGCTGTTGTTATTTCAGTTGTGTATGGTTTAATGCTTCCGCTGTTTGTTATATGTTTTATTTTGTATTCCACTGCACTACACTTTGACAAATGAGGGCATAGTTTCCCCACTATCAGACCAGGGCCCTCGCTGCTAGTTGGCAGCCTCTGGCGTTTGGGGAAATGCGCTTGAGGTCACGTGGAGAACCGGGTTCGGGGCACCCGTTGAGTGGCACCCGGATCCGGGATGTTACACTCACAAAATGTTTCTCATATGAATTCCAAAGGTTAACTAAACCTTTTTTATACCAACTTTCGATACCAATTCCCTTTACATATATTATTACATGATTCATAAATATAAATACATATTAATACAACTCAAGGATCATAAAGGCCTAGTGTCTTTGAAAAACTAGTTTCATATTATATACAAAGGATCTTAAAACATAGAATCATTATTTTATTCTCCATCATGTTATCCTAAAATCCATTTGAGCTCCTAAATCTTCATTGGGCAACCTGGGGAATACATAAATAAAGGGGTGATATTAAAATCCCAGTAAGGGAATTAACATGATTAGGAAACATAACATCAGATTCAAAGGTATAACATAATATCCTAAAAGAGAAGTATCATGAGTAATTTGAATGAAGAATATCATAAAAAACATGGTATCGTAATATCATTGAATCATAGTAAATGTGGAAACAATATATAAAATTACATAAACATGATTTAGGGATAACAGTCTAGACAATATCACATGGTAGATAAAGTCCTATAACATATTAGGTTTACTACCTAATATTAAACATGGCGCCTCACGAGACTAAAGTATTACCCAAAGAATTAGAGAGCCATTTGGGAATACCCATAAAAATTTGACCATGATTTATGTGTTCCAAATAAATGAAATCAATCTTAAGGCACAAATTAATAATTAACCATGTAAATAAAGTGGGTACCATAATCTTTCTTCATATCATAATCAAACAAAATTCTACAATGGATGCATTTGATAAATTTCCATAAGGCATGTATTACCCAATCAAATGAATGGATAATAATATAGGTATATATGTGAGATAAATATATATATATATAATTTAAAATCATTTCATAATATTAATGTGAGAGATAAATTGAGTTAGAGAGAAAAAGTTCTTAACCTGAAGGAAAGGGTGGTTTTGGGAGATTCCTTACCTCGAGCCTGACTTTTGATGTGTTTTATTTATATTCCTAAATAATAAACTTATGTTAATTATTTACTTTATTATGAATATTTATAATTATTATTATTTCTTTTATTTTAATTTTTACCATTTATTATTCAACCACTTCTCCTATTAATTTCATATAAGATGTTTTAACGATAAATGACTCATATGTCCAAAATTACATTGGTAAGTTGAATAAGGTAAAAGATTTTATTAATTAATCATATAAAAAATGTTCTAAATGATATAATTATAATTTCTATACATTAATTATAATTTTTAAACTAACAATGAAATACAAATATGAAAAATAAGCCATGTTACAAACATGAAGACAGTAGGTCGTACGTACGAATGAGTAATGTTTCCATTTTTTGAAGATCATGATGGAAGGAAGGTAAGTGTTATTTAATATTTATATAATTATAAATATATAAAAAATATCACATTATTTAATTAAATACATTTACACATATCATCAATGTGAGTTGGTATTAAAAATGAATCACATTTCTACGTGAAGCAGTAGTCCGCCATACACACGAAAGACATTATCATTTATTAAATAGATGATAATACCATAAATTGTGTGATATATTACTTTTACACAATATTTAATATTTCATTAATATAATATCCAATATCAAATTTTTCCTCATTACAATACATGTAAAGTGTATGTAAAAAATGTATCATATCGCTTCGTACACACAAGTGATGTTATCATATTATCTATGGGATGGATATAAATATGATATATATGATATTATAAATAAAAAAGAATACTTATATCCTAAATATAATATATAAATATTAGATACCTCATCATATAAATCTATGAGAAGCAGTTATCGAAAATGAATTACACCGGTTCCTGAGGCGGTAGTCTACTGTACACACGATCGATGGTTTTATTTCTCATTTTAGGGAGAAGGATATGGTTCTAGGTAATTACTTTAACATAAAAATATAAAAGTATATGGAAGATATTTAAGTTATTAAATAAGTATTATATAATAATATTCTAAATAATTAGAATAATAAATAAAATAATATACTCAATTAAGGATGTTACATCTTCTTCGGACAAATTCTTTTGGTTCAAACAAAAATCCTTCCTAGGTTGGATTTATGAACAAACTAAGTATTATAGGATTATGTTAAGAAATTAGGGAATTTATTTGGTGAGTGATTATTTGAGCCAATGGGTTTTTAGTTTTTTGAAAAGATAGGATAGGGGGTGGCCTTTTTTAAGTCGGGGAGATGACACACATGGAATTTTTGAAAAGAAAGAATTACACCCACATTTTTCTCATGGAATAAGGTTCCAAAATGGACCATTTTCTATATTATAAGATATATGGTATAAATATGACTAAAAAATATAAATTATAAATGTTTTGGGTCAATTGTAAACCTTATATTTTTTTCTTTAACCCCGGATAAATAATTTTTTACTTTAACCACATTAAATAATTTATACCATTATCACTATTTATTATGGTAAAAACTAATGTTAACCTTATTAGATAATATAAATTATGATAGTTCCAAATATATAAACTATTTTTTAAATTCATCTCACATAAGTGGTATATTTTAATTTAAAATTAAACCTACAATTGTGATGAAAAACAGTTTTCCAAAAGAAAGACTTTTAATGTTAAAAAGATTTTATATCAAAATTTAATATGAAATTTATTAAAATTATATAATTTGGAATAATTAATATGTAATTGAAATAATTTTACTTTTAAAACCAAATTATAATAAAATTAGTCTGGTAAATATTTAAATAAAAAGTCATTTTTATTAAATATAAAAAATTTGCACTATTTATCAAAAAATGATTTTTTTAGAAAAATAAAGAAAATTCACGTTAATATTATTTTGAAATTATTATTTTAAAAATTAAGTTTATTTTTTGAAATAAATTTT
The DNA here is from genome assembly GCA_963277665.1 of Viscum album. NCBI lineage: Eukaryota > Viridiplantae > Streptophyta > Magnoliopsida > Santalales > Viscaceae > Viscum > Viscum album. The sequence continues at coordinate 279,005,814 of OY728165.1, read as the reverse complement.
CCAAAATTAGTAAAAATTATTTTTAAATAACATTTGTAAAGTGTGTCTAATCCGCATTTTAGAAAGAATACAATTATTCCAAAAACATTTCTCTCAATTTCAAATGGTTCTTTCCGAATTTTTAAAAAATATATTACCATTTAATTTATATTATAAATGTGTAAAAAATAAGTATCATAATTTAGTAATTTCTATTCATACCCACCAATTTACTGGCTAGGTTATAATGGTCATATTTTAATAATAATATTTTAATAGAGTGTCGTGTTTCGTTTAAACCCAGTGTTGCAAGCATTGAAAGATATCAAAGATATTGAATTTATTTAAAAATAAATATATCATAAAGTCTTAGGGTTTTAATATTATGCTCAAGATAATTAATAATATATGATAGAAGCATAATAAACAGAAAATATTACACAAAAACATAATTAAAAGTGTGTAGGGAACAACTTAATAATACTATAGTACTTCCACCATATCCCTAAAGGTATTATATACATGAGTGGTAGGTATATTATAATCATCAACATCAAAATCCTCAATCATATTTATACTAATAGTGGGGGCATATGAGTCCTCGACTAGTTACTAATAAGTAATAAGCTAACTTTTGGTACCAACAGGGGACCTAAGACCAACTGATGGGGAATGGGTGGAAGGAATTGATAACTCTAGAGTGTGTTCTACATATGGATCTTTGATTGAAAGATACACTACCTTATTGGTGGCTAGGTCAATGAATGAGACCTCCTTTTCTAGTACTATGGAAAGGAACTTTCCCTTCCTATGATCCTCAATAATGAAAATATTACCTACCTCTAAATTTTTGATGTCATCCAACATATATAAATATGATATTCCTTCTAGTTTAATAATATCTATGAAATAATATTTAAGGGATGACTACTACTCATATTCCCTCATAGACCGTTTAATCAAGAACATATACTCTGGATAGGTAAAGGGATGGACTGGAAACTTTGGATATAGTTGTTCACTCTCATGAACTAGAAAACTATAGTTATTAATATAAAACCTGAAGGTATATGAAAAATAGCTAAAATGAACCTATTAAATTGAAGGGGGTGGTGAAAACTATTCTGGTGTAGATTTGGATCTTTCTATGGGTTCTTCTAGAGTTTCCTTGGACTCTGATGTATGCTGGGATGGGTCCTTAAGTGTTCCATACCCATCTGTAGAGTAGGCATACTAATCTTCTCAATCATAAACTTTCACGAAATTATTCAAAAACCAAATTATAAAATGTAGTGGGAGGATAATGGGTTGTATGAAGATTAGGGAAGAGAGTGGTAATGATGACTTAAAATGCCCAAGTGGTTGCCTAGGTGGGATATGAAGTTTCCATCAATCAGAGTTCCTTTGGATTTCTTAATGTGGCAGTTAAAATATAGTGTTGGTTAGTGGTCCATATTTATAACTGGATCATGAGTCATAATGGACAAGATTATGACCTCTAGATTGCTCACTGCCCCTCAAGAATATCCTCTTAGTAACCAGTCATGGGAAAGGGCATGGTGAAAATTCCTCAATAATGATCCCCAAGCGGTGTTCTTTTCATTATCTTAGGTTTTTATTTTATATTGGAGTTATCAGTGATGACCACTTATCATTTATATATCATTATCTTATTGGATTCCATGGATAATTATTTATATTTCTATGTCTCTACAAAATTTAGAATAAAAACAACTGATCATATTCTAAACTTACATAAGGTCATGCTCTTCTATGTCTGGCCTAGATAAAAACTAACTCTTATTAATGATACATCAAAGGAAGAGAGAAATATTAGGAATAAAACATCGTAATTATCCTCCCAGACCTAGATAATATGATATAGGTTCATTTCTTAGAGGGACTCCATGATGTTATCCTCCATATTAATTTGGAAAATAACCTCTAAATCTACTATCTTGTTTTTATAGAGGGATTTCAACTGAATCTTATCTAAACAGTCTGAAATTTTTTTCTCACCGAACTAAATAAAACGGTGAGTAAGCTTATATGTGTTATCCTCCATGAAGGAAGAATGAGATAAGGGGAGGTAAAAGAATAATGTATGGTGTAATGTTTGTGTGAGGGTGGGGGTTTCTTGTTTTTTTCCTTCTTAGAGAATTATTGTTGCATTTTTGTTAGGTGTTTGGTATATAGATTTAGAGTGGGTTCTTTTAGTGCAAATTTTTTTAATGATGCCATTGGGTTTTCTTTAAAAAATTAAGAATAAGGGAAACGATGTTTTAAAATTTTGGAAATTGAAAGTTGGTAAGTGTGTGAATAATGTGGAATAGTGAATGTAAAATGTGTGAAGGTTTTGGGGAAATGGGAGAGATGATCCAGAAATAAAAATCCCGTAAAGGGTTACCTTGTAATCTCAAGACTTGTTGAGCCAAGAGAATATTTGAGAAGACTTATTATGAAAAATCTATATGACAGGGGAGATAATGAAGAGTGGTGAAATTCATCGTTATTCTATGAAATTTAAAATGCTCAAAAGTGGTGTTTCATGAAGACCTTCCTTCATGCCTCACCAACAAATTAAAAAAACCATAAATTCAAGGTAAGCCTATAGAAAATGTTAACCCCTGGTCCATAGAGACTAAAAAATTATTGATTGAGTGAATTATGAGGTAGTAATGCTTAAATGACTTTAGGGATTTCCATGATGTGGGATCCATCCATTGTTTCATGGCCATTAAATAGTAAATATTCTTATATTTTTAGTGATTCATATAAAATACGTCACGCCATGGTCCATAGACCTCACAACACGACTAGGAGGTTGCATTTTTTAGCAACAACACTTGATTTTCCTCTAAATATACTATAAAATTAGTGGTATTTACCATGATTTGACTAACTTATGTACTACCTAATATTTAGTTTATGAGACTTTTTCATGACGCAATGGGTATCCTATGAAATTCATTGATCCTCAGGTTCAATTACCTTATTCATAGTGTGATATAGTACATTTATTTATGTCGCACTATGGTGTGATAACATCCACTCTAATTCCTAGAATATATCCCTAGAATCCTAAGCATTTTATCCATCAATCTATGTAATGTTCTGGATACTGCTTCTCAATTTATCAGTTCATGAAGTTGGAGTGAATTTTTTCAGTATCCCATTTTCTAAATCATCCTAAGTGGTAATTGATCTAGCATGATAAATCTTCATCCAGCCCTTTTCATTATCATGTAGTGAGAATGAGAACACCCACTATCTGATAATATTATGATTCACCCTATTGTGTTGTAAGGTGTCACAAACACGAATACAATTTTAGTGGCGGTTGTTCATGTCTTCACATTATAGTCCAATAAAATACCCCATATTTTGAAAAAATCTATATCAAACTCATCTTGATTTAAACTTTTTTCACTTGATTCGGAATCCAAGTGATTATTAATTCGACCTCATTAATGGAAAACAATCTATAGTTTATGACGGTGTTATTTAGAAGCATCAACTATGTTTTTTATACTATTCCATGTTTATGAATTGATTATTATATCTATGATGTGAAATGTGGTTATTTATTTCTACCACTGATTTAAATTAGTATGTGAGTATGACATGATTAATTTATGATTTATACTATCATATCTCTCATTATCCCATCCACTTTGATCGAGTGGTTAAGATCGTACGAAAATAATTCTTTTCCTATAATGAAAAAAACAACATAAGGCTCAAATGTAAAAATATCAATAAATTGAAAACAAAAATGAGAAAATAAGTGAGTGACTAAATCAACCAAATAATGGAACTCTAAAGGTTACCATGAATCCCTAAAAATAGTTCCAAAAACATGAAAATTCTAAGGCATCATTGCCTCCTAGGGAATATTGCATAGGTTAGAATTTATAAGCGTTCTAAATACTTCACTAACTATAAGAGTATAGTGTAGCTGAAGTCCAAGGTAATCACATAAAGAGGCTGAAATGTGATCCTATAAATTTATTTGATCGTATTATTAAATCATAACTCAATTTTAGTGGATTAAGAAAAATTAATATTAAATCCACTCAGATGAAATAAAACAAACAGGGGTTCATGATCCATTTAGAAGAATTAAAATGAAAGATTTTTTCATTTATTAATCATGAATTTGTTATTTTTCGGAAATAAATCCATTTCGAATTCATCAACTTATCATGTTCAATGTCATTTATTATACCTAAGACACGGAAAAACACATGGCTACAGAAATACACTATCCTATGTGCATTATATTCAACTTTTAATTAAATTACAAATATGGGATATTGGTTATAACTTGATCTTATCAATTTATTTATATTTCCTCATTCGAAAATCCTCTAAATCAGATTCATGTAAAAGGATATGATATAATTATGTTGTAAAATCAATTCCAATTCAAAATTAATTTCCATGAATGAGATTAACAATTTATTACTGATCACACCCTCAACTCTCTATCTCTCACCCCTTAAGAAATTAACCATTCATGATATATAGAAACACCATCATTAGTGGATTATTAATCTTAATGGAAGAACTCAAGAAAATAGATTTCAAATTAAGTTAAGAATAATTGAAAACAAGATAAAATTATATGTATTAATGGTAAAAATATAAAAATTATACTGTAAGGAAATGAAACTCAAACATAAAATCAAAGAACGATAGAGTAAGTATGAAAGCTAAGTAAAATTTTGAATCCCCCAAAGCAAGGTAGGTTTTTTTATTTAAATTAAAATACACATCAAAGTGAAACTATATGTGTCTTTATATGAGTATATGGTCCTGATATCCTTTAATTACTTAACATGAGAGTGTCAAGGTTTGGTGAGACTCATCATGGATGAAAATACTCTATTCCTTTCAAAATCCTTGAAATCCCTCCAAATATCATGAAATGTGATTTTCGTGGATCTTTTGGGATCTTTTACATTCAAATATTATCTTAACATGTCACAACATGGAAGATCCTGGTAAGAAAACAAGTCATATATAGTCTCATTATTATAGATATCTCTTCCTGCTCATGGTGTAGACTTCATTGGGTTCAGTGCACATGGATCTTATCAGTTTTGGAATGAATCATACATACATTTGGAGAAAATAATGAATTTCCCAAAATATTATTCCTTGTTCACAGTGTGGTTATATGTTACATGGAGAAATTATATTCCCTTAAATAGTTCTTGGATTTCTTATCCCACATCCAAGTTTCCATTGGACCATGATATGATTTATTAGTATATGTTCCGCTTCCACATATTAGTAATGCCCATGTTATCACGCCATACCACCACTTCAACACTAATTCCATCCCACAGTTGTAATTTTTTCCGTAGGGTTCCATCCTATACTAGATACTCGATTTCTCTTATACTCACCCCTTGACTGGATATAGTCATTATTGGAAAAACATTTCTTGATGTTTGGCCTTATATTCCATAACTCTCCAATATATGACACAATTTTCCAATTTATAACTATTGTGGTATGTAGTGATGTTTGTATCATAACTTAAAGGAACTTACTATCATCAATTGTACCTATATTAGGGTGATTTCATGGTGTGCAATAATGGATTACAATCATAACCTCTTAGTTTCAACACCTTAACCTATCATTCACATAAAGAGTCCCATTAATACATATATCATAGAACAAATAACAAGTAATTATTTATAGATTATTTCAATTGATAAAAAACTCTCATTTTTACCAAACCTTCATAAATTCAAAAGTATTTGATCTCATTAGGAAATATTAAATAAAATAATCATTGAGAATGATATTAAAAACTTATGAATGATTTGGAATTATCAATTATCACAATTAATAATTGGACACTGACATTGTCAATGACCAAGACCTTTGAAAAAGTACACTGTCATAAAGATTAAGATGAATAAAGGGGAATCACTAGTTCTAGAAAAATGTGAAGAAAACTAGTAATTCTAGTTCCCCATTAGTTGAAACATATACAAATTGGACATCTTAGATCCCCCACAAACATTATTTATCATCAAAGATACATATGGAATCCATTCATGAGATGATCCCAGCTACGCATGAATCCTTTCAATCACATAATCCTTATTATTTACCATTAAATATTCATGTAGTGTAATTGGCGTATCCTCATAATGAATAACTGATTGTAGTGAATCCTCTAAATGCTTATCTATGAACTAATCATCTAGAAATAGTCTAAGATAGAAATTAAGAATGTCCTTAATCTTAACACATAGCTCCCTCACACACAAGCTCCCATAATAAAGAGAGAGAAACTCCCACCTCTTCATTACCCTCATCATAAAAAATTGGAAATTCATGTGGAACTCACAATGAAAATATTCCCATTAAATTTCAACCTCCTTCCAATCCCCAACATACAGAATCCACCACTATAGAGAATCTCCCCACATCTAACTAACCACAAATGGAACCCGAAAATCCATTGTAGAAAAGATCAAACAAGAGGGAATCTCAAGATCATTCAACGAGTGTTCTATATTTAAATCAATGACTCTCCCTTCATAAATTAGTAGCCCCTAAGATAGAAACTCACACAATATATTCCTCCAATCCTCATCCTCCTCGATTGGATCAATCCTTTATTGGTCAACTAGATCATTCTTGTAAACTTCACTGACCGTAACCACCCACAGATAATGACTAGAAGACAAACATCTAAGAATAAAGAGAAATATTAAGCATCGAAGTAATGAATGCATTTATGATTCATTTGATTAGATTAATTTAATTCATTCTAATTAATTTCCCCCAAAATTACCCTAATTAAAATATAATTTCAATAATGACTGATATGTGTACCTCTCTTAGGTCTCTATAATGTAATTAACATTATCTCACATAGGGTGTTCTATAAGCTTAATGTTATTATATCGAATGATATGGGACCCTAATCACTTATTTCCTAGTTGATCCCATATCTATATCAAGGACTAAGTTCTACTAACACTATTTTTATACCAAACATGTGAAATCATCACTAGTGTATAACTCCAGTCACTATTATAACCCACATTCTTAGCTATAATACCACATTATCATGAACAACCCTTTCTAGGATCCCCTCTTAGGACATCAATAAATACGAAAGTGACACTCGAGACCTACCTCCAATAGTCATCGGGGTGGAGACTAACAATAAGTTATAAAACAAGAACATTGGAGGCATTAACCTCAAATATTTTAGGAATATAATGAGAAATGTACCAATAAAAATAATAATTTAAAATAAAACCAAAATCTCACAATAATCCACACTTTATGATATGTCATATTGATAAAAATTACTAAAATTAAACTCCTATATAAGAACATAAACAACAACTTCAACATCAAAGAAATAAATTTTTAGATATGTGACTAAATCCATTCATAAAAACCTTAAAATTGATATATATATTTATATATATAGGGGTGACCATATATGTATACTCAATAGTATCCTCCTCAATATATCTCATGAAATTGTGGATGAAGCATACTAATTCTTTAGTGAATAATTAGAAGAACCGAAAATCTCCTACCCATAAAACTATCACCCATCCTCACCAAGTCTCACTCACCCAATAACACATCTAAGTATAATAACATAATAATGAAATAATATAGAAACATTAAACCCTAAAAAATATCCCCATAATTCGTTCACTATAATATATTAGTATTAAATATCATTCGCTCACATTTATTATATACCATAAAATCATATGAACATTACATTTCGAATGTGGGTCGAACCATATTTTGATCTACCCTAACCTACACGGGGTCCAACATTATCATTAGAACCAATAACAACCAACCATATCCATAAATGCATACATTTACCATGTATCCATATCTTAAACAGAACAATATATATTTTATTATAGGGTATTACAAACATGCATGACATCAATCTCATATCCTCCTCATACTATGCAAGACCCCCACTATATATACTAAGTCACAATCCTACATCATCACACTAATCAAAATGTATACCTATGAACATCACATCCATATCAGTTCTAGAGGAGATATCATGGTAGAGGGACTCATCATCCATCAGTTCCCTCTCCAACCAAGATATTTGGATAAAACTCCTGAAACCCAAAATGTTTGGGCATTTGTAAGGTTATCTGACTCAGGTGGGACGCATAAGAAAATTAAAAGAAAATAAAATTATAATTAACCTCCACACAATAAAAACCTATATAATTCACATAAAAAACTTCACTATATCCAATAATCATAACCACACTACCATAACAACACACTACCATCATTGTCAAATACATACCACAAAATGAGCCCCACACTGAATACAAAGCAACTAAACCATCCAATATCTATTCCCATTAAAAAATTTAATCATTTCCATATTTTCAATTTAATATACATTCCAGATTCATTATTCCATTCAATTATAAATAAAATGAAAAACCATTCCTAGACATCTCCCAGATTTAATCTAATAGTTACCCATTCATTTCGACTATTTTAAATGTCAATTACTACACAATTTTATTCAATTATATTAATACCAATTTAAAATTTTCATTATTACCAATAAAATTCCATTAGTAATGAGAAATAATTAAATACAACAATGTTATCTAAATAACTACCACACAAGCTCTATGAATTTTAATCCAACAACCAACTAATAACCACACATCACTTTCTCTTCCACACAAACAACCATGCCATCATTCCATGTGAACAACCTTATTCCCTCTTGAATATGAAGGAAAGGTAGAAAATACCCCAATTCTAAATCCACACCTTCAACAAAAAAACCATCCACTATATTTAATAAAAAACATCTCTAATAAAAAAATACACAAACCAAATCATAATAACACGCACTCCAATGACACATTATAACAAATTCAAGAAATAATTTATTCCGCTATTCCCCCTTTCCAAAATATGCCATCAAATTCATTTAACATATCATTCATGGGTGATAATGCAATAATGTAGATCTCACCTAAAAAATTCTATACCATATTTATGTAGATAACATTATTTGAAAGGTGATCCCGTACTTTCAAAACTTATATACAAAATTATACATATCTTAGCCGTAAAAGATTTTCAACAACAACATTGGGCTGCCAAAAATCACATAACTAATTCATAAAAGTATGAAAACGAATAAAAATAACCAATTTCTATCAATTTTATTTTGTAAAGTCTATTATATTTGTTAGAAAAGTCCATACCATCCACTCAAAGAAATAAACAACACATAACTTCTATAATTAAAAATTAATAAAGAGTGTTGTATAATACTTTATGTCAATCAAAGAATTAAAAAAATGTATAATAAAAATAATGTAATAGTTGATTGAAACACCGCAATGTTTCAACGGAACCCAAAGAAATTCACACAAGGTCACCCATGTTTGAGAAAAAATGAAAAAATAACGGGATTTAGGGGAACTCTTGAATTTATACCTAGGCTGGAAAATAATATATCATAGTGCGACATGCCATCATTATTACATGATGGGGATGTAAAAAAATACCCTCTAAACACAACATTTTGTATCCACTAGATATATTACCTATTAAAATTGGTTGAACTTCATTAATCCATTAAGATTTAGGAAGGTCATGCAGTGACCAAGGTCACCATGGTATGACTTCAATGAAATCAAAACTACTAAAACTTTTCCTCCAGACTCTCATGCCATGAGAATGATGGGTGAGCCCTGAAAAAAATGAAAACCTCCCAAATTAACCTATTCGGTTCTATGACATGAAATATAGAGGTGTGTTGGAGATCCCATCTATGTAAAAAGTCACAAAATATCTAAAGGCACTCACACAAAACAACCAAATCCCTACATCATGACAAAAAAAATAAACAAGGGGAAAAATTTTAAGAGTCATCAAAAAAATCATAAGATTAATTCTCCATAAATAGTAATAGTTCTTCCTTTACAAATTTCACTTAAAAAACCACATTCTTTGAAACAACCTACCACACCATGACCACATTCCTATTTTCAAACTAGAGAAACACTTCACTCTCACAACCCACACACCGAGACCACGATATGCCTCCACGTTGGAACTAACCTTTCCAAATAACCTCTCAAAGTGTGACACATACCACCATGTCATAAAATAAATTTTATAGTAGAATGTATAACTTTGATTCAACTTTTCTTTCTCTAATGTCTCCATGATAGCTTCAATGTCCAAATCCGACAATATAGTGGGCCATAATGGTTCAAACCTTTTCATCACTACCAATGAGTTATAATATGATATCATACGATGTAATTTATTACCCAATTTATTGAGGGTATATATATATATCTAGAAAAAACCTTCATCATAATATGTCATTCAAGTGTCTTATAATATTAGTGAAACATATATAAAACATAAACATGAAGAAACTTATTATAATTAAACAGGTAACATAATATGTCCATAATTCAGTATCTATCTAGGTATCATGAAATATCGAAACAATAATTGATTAAGACATCATGGAAATTCATTATCAAACTAAGGTTTATATTCTATGTATATAGATCACAATATGAAGTAAAATTATATGAAAATATTAATAATAAGTCATAAAATCAATGTATTTTATTAATGTTTCAAGAAAAGGGAAAAAATCATGAAAAGGGATAAGAGAATCAAGTATGAATAAAATAGGAAGTAAAAAAAATATTTTATATTATAATTAAATGGGGTTTTCAAATAAATATTGTAAATAAAATATCCTTTCTAAGAGAATAACAATATATAAATAATTTGGCGAAAATAAGAGATACAGGAAGAGTATTATTTATAAGCATCATGGGGTTCGACATTAAAAATCAATAAAATGGGAAACAAATTAGAATGAATATCCCATGAAAAAGGAATAAATAAGAACCACAATGTAGATAAGGTAATAATATTATAAAGGTATAAAGATGAAGTATGTGATATATAGAATGTGATAGAGATCATATCTTTAAAAACAATAAACAGAGGAAAATTAACCATTACGAACAATGTAAGGAATGGAATATAAACCATAAGGGAGGAAATGTGACTACAAATTCCATATAAATGAATTTTTAAAAAACAATATACACATTCAAGACCATATAGATGATATATAAAATATAATATTTAAATTAGAGGAACAATACTTGAAAATAATAGAGATATGGAAAGAAACCAAAAACTCAATTTCCCATTATCTTTTTAAATCCTATAAATTATTATCTAAAAAATAATATTAATTATTTACTATATTTATAATTTTTTCATATTTATTTCACCCGTTATAATATATTTTTTTATTATTTTTTATTTTTTTATTTACTTAATAATGTACATTTTGATATTGTGTAGTTATAATTAAAAAATTACTTCGATGTGGAGGTAATGATAGATGGAAATCATACAATGGATATATAAGATCCAAAATTTAAATTTTATAATGTTAATTTTATCTTAAAATTTTTGGAGATCTATATTTTAGAAGATAATTAATTTTTTGAGAATCCTCCTTTGTAAGCATGTTTTTGACACTAAAAAAATCAATGATAGTTTAATTCTAACATAATTATTACCATGACACTTTTATATTTCCAGAATGATATACATGATATTATTTGTTTCTTAATTTTATATTCAATCCTGAGGTCATTTTTTTAAATAAAAATAAATATATTAGGCTATAAATAAAACACTATCTTTTACTTAGGTAGTATCAAACCACCATAACCAAAAAAATGTTTTTAATAGGGTTTAAAAATTATCAGAAAAACCTGAAAATAGTAATGTTTTATACAATAATAAATATATATATAATATTTTATTTTTATGTCACTATTTATTGAGTTCTTATATTAAATACATGGTAAAAGGATAATTCAAATGAAAAGAAACCATTTTTGATACCCTCATATTGATATATTAACGACTTATAGAAATGGATTTTATGAGAGAGATTGAGTGATACATCATCATTTATGGATCAAAACGATAATAATATCATGGGAATAATATCATGTAAATAATGGAATATGCATCTTACTATAGTTGTAAGGCAAATTTATGTGAAATAAGGAAGGATAAAAAGACTTATAAACATTACCTTTCTCTTTGATATGCCTCCATTAGAGGGAGCCATAAGCCTTGAAAAGATAGGATTTTGGTTAAAAAAAGGGATGAAATATGTAGGAATATGATTGTAAAGAATTATTTGGGTAGATAATTGAAAAAATAAAGAGTTTCATAAGTGAGGAGGAAAGCGTGTAGGAGGGGGGGTTTTATTGGAAAAGGGGAGTGGTATTTTAGAATAAATTATCAATAAATTTATTATTTTGTCCATATAATATGAATAGTGTTGATTACTAGTAATTTTATGATTCTATGATTAAAAAGATTGGTTTATTTTACATTCAAACCCAGATAAAATCGAATGGATTCCTTAAAATACTTTATTAGTGGTAAACAATCAAAAATAAATTTTTATTATAATAAAATATAACATATCCTTTAAAATTACAAATATAGGTTTATAATATACCATTATAATTTTTAAATGTAATATTTTATTCCAAAAATAAATTTTAGTCAAGGAAATGTTTTTATACCTTTATAAGTCAAATTTTTATCATTATGATGTCATAAAAATTATAGTATATAAAAAATGTATAGTTTACTATTAAAAAAATCACTCTAAGATAACTTATATTTTATGATTTGAAAAATAAATTCAATTTTATAAAATTAAATTTCGAAATATTTTAAATTTAATTTTTAAATAATATGATATACTACATAGAAAAATTATTTTATCTTGAATAAACAATGTTAATTTTTTGATGAGTAATAAAATTTATGTTTGTTATTATTTCATTATTATTCAATGTTTAATGATTATTTATTTATAAATGTAAAAACAATACTCCATAAAATTTATCCTTTATTTTAGAGGAATTTATTTTGAAAATACATACTTATGAAAACAGTTTTGGTTTTATAAATATTGAAATCTATGATTATTGTGTTATGTATATTTCAATTTCACTTTTCCAAAAAATATATTTTTAAAATATAATAACCATATTTTGATAATAAGTCACTATAAATATGAGGATTTACATTTTGAAATAATAACAAAGACATTCTATTTTAATTTTAGTGTATAAAAGGTTATTAAACCTTTTAAAATTAGATTTTTAGAGAAATTAAAATTATATATAGAATATGATACAAATTATTTAAAATTAAAATAAACAATTATGTAAATTTAAAAATGATTTTAATAATATTATTTTCTTGTAAATGTGATATTTAACTATTTATTTTATCATATTATGCACATAAAATGATACTATGTATTGTTTCATGTTATAAATTTGTGAATATGTATAGTACTTTGTTAAAAATTAGATTAAAATTAAATAATTAAATGATAAAAAATAAATATAGATATAAAATAAAACTGTATGCATAAAATTAATCAAAAATATATTGAAATATATTTCATAAAACCTTTTAAATAAATAATTATTATTCATAAAATTTCCTTATACCTAAATCAATAGTACGAACAAAACCATGTGGAAGAAACAACTTAGGTGATAAAAGTTTATATAAATTCATGGTTAATATCAATAAAAACGAAAAGAAATTAAATTAACATTTACATATTTATTTTAAGAATGAAAATTTATAAAAATATTTATTGGGAATGAGTATATTAAATTAGAACCCCTTAAATAATATTTGTTCTAATAATCTTACACACTGATAAACACTTACTAATGTTTCTATCCAATTATCTATAATAATAATACAATACATTTAGGTTAATTGAAACATTTTCTTTGATAAGGACATAATATGACTATCCATTAATATATTATAAATGTAAATCCCATTTGGTCACACTAGTTATACTTAACCTAGTACTTTAGTGTTAATATCTATATATATATGTTTTTATACGATAATTTCTATATTTCTTATTCCTAAAAGTAAAAAAACACTACTCTAATACCAAATAAAGTTCCCTTAGACACACAATTCTAGATCTAGTGATCAATATACTTACCTTTCAAACATCATAATAATTATAATCAACTATTAAGATAAAAATATTAGTGTATTTAGAAATGTGGCACATATTACATCATTAACCTATAAGATTTTATCAATCATTCATCTTCGACCCATTATAATATGAAAAAATTCTTTTTTACACTATGATCTGTTAGGGAAATGGAGAAGCATACAAATGGGGTGAACACAAATTCTTTGTAAGGGTTAAAACATTATCAATGATAAATTGTGTAATTACTAATAGATCATACAATAGAGAGATACATGATCATGGGAAATTGAAATTATTAAAAAATAATATTATGAAATCAAAACAAGTTAAAGTGAGGCAGGATAGAATAATCATAAATCTTGGTAGAAAAATGGAGTGAGATATCATGATAATAAATAATAATAGCATGGAATAATTCATTGAAACAACAAATTAGATAAATGCTATTTAACAAGCATGGTAATCATGAGAAACATAAGAATTTGGAATAAATAGAAGTTATTTCATCATAAAAATCAATCAAATCTCATTAATAACATGTGGTAAATATATATCAAGGATAAACACAAAAGCATCATCAATATAGGTCAAAGCTCGCTGATCAGGTGTCATAAACAAATTGCAATTCTTATAACTATGGTTTCAAAAAAATAGGCCAATGGTCACTTATAAGGTGTCACAAACATAGTGTGAGGATCCCCACTAAGGTGTAACAAACTATGAAAAGGCGCATCACTAAGGTTTCAAAAACACATGCCATGGATAATATCTATGGCATCATAGTTAGACCCCAGGAGATATAATGAATTACCCAATTGATTTGGGGTTTATATAAATCTAAGAACACTTTTCATTATATTACTTCAAGCATATGTGTGTCACATATAATAGACAAAAATAAAAAACATCAACATGAAATAAACACAAGATAAATAAATGGGTAACATAGTAAGTACATAAATCATTATCCATCAAGGTATCATATAGGGTCCCTATAAAATAATATTTTAAAGAATTTCAAACATTAATTATCAATAAAATAATAATTTTCCATGTAAATAGTTCTCTTTGCAAAGTAATCGTCATAATAAAATATAAATAGGAATTCATGAGATCAAAATATTTTATTAGACTTTTAAGAAAAAGAAAACTAATCTTTAAAAGGAATAAATTCATATAGTTTCCATAAAACTAGAAACACGAAAAAATATTTTATGTTGAAACAAAATGGTTTTCATTTAGAAGTCATTGAAAGAAAATAACTATCATAAGAGTGGAACAATATGATTTTAATTTGAAAAAAATAGAGGGAAACTGAAAATATTCCAATATAAAAATATTATGGTTTGAATAAAAAAGTCAATAAAAGGAGAAATATAATATAATAAATATAAATAGAAAATTTATGAAATAAGAAACATAAAAGACACAAGTTAATCATATTATTATGGTAGAAATAATAATAGTGACAGATAGAGAGTGATATCGAATATGTTTTAAAAAACAGTAAAAAATGGAAAAGAAACCCTTATGAACAAGGCAAAGTATGAAATATAAATCTTTGGAGAGGAAATGAGACCATATAATGATTATAAATGAAGGTGAATTATGATTTAATACATTAAAGACCTATTATATGAGATATATAATAGAATATATGAATTAAAGGAATAATACATGAAACAAAAAGAGATTTATAATGAAATAACTACCTCTCTTACTGACATGCATTGTATTTCCTAAAAATTGTTATATAATAAAATTTTGTTAATTATTTACTTGATTTATAACCTTTTTCCTATTTATTTTATCTCTTATAATATATTTCGGTCATGTTTTATCCAGGTATTAAAGGAATAAAGATCATTTCAATGTTGTTCATTTTTTAGGTCTAAGCAATTTGATATAAAGGTAATAGTATAAATCCATTTTCAATGGTTCCAAAAGAATTACAAGTTTCATGGTATAATTTTAATTTTATTACACATATGGAGTAGTTAAATAGTTTCTAAGATAGTTAACAATTATTATAATTTTCCTTGGAAATGATATTTTTTATAATTAAAAATGATAATCAATGATTACATTTATAATCATTATTACCATGCCTATTTTATATTTTTGGAATCACATAATTTTTTTTATTAATGTGATTTTAAATCATGATGTTTATTTAAGAATATATGTAAGTGGTGAAAGTTATAAATAAAACACAATCATCTACTTAGGTTGTGTAAAATCACCATGGTTCAAACAATGTTTTTAATATGAATTTCAAAATAATGTGATAAAATATAAAATAAATGAGTTTTATAAAAAATTATATAATAGTTAATCTTAATTTTTTGAGTTACTTTATATTGATTACTTATATTATATAAATAGTAAAAGTAGAATTCAAATGAAAAGACACCATTATGATTCCTATATTTTGACATAGTAATGACTTATGAAAATGATTTGGATAAGAGGGATTGGGTGATATATCATAATTAGTGGATCATAATTATGTTAATATAATTAGAATATAGTAAGAGTATAAAGGTAAGATAATTATTAAAGTAGTTTTAATTAAAATGGATTTCATATATGAAAGGAGAAAGAGACTTGGAAACCTTACCATGATCTTTGAGATGCCTTAGTTTGAGGGAGGATTTAGGCTTCAGAGGAGGGGGTTTGGCTACATGAGGGCTTAAATAAATATAAATTGGGGTTTATAGAGGTAGTTGGGTAGATATTCGAAAAAATAAATAGTTTTGGAAGTGAGGAGAAAGGGGTGTATGAGGGGTGTTAGTATAGGTAAAGAGGAGGGGTATTTTATAATAAAGTATTGTTTATTATTTATTTAGGGAATAAACTATGACTAGTGTTGATTCTTATGAATTTTATGATTGTATTATTAAGAAATATAGGTTAATTTTACATTAAAATCCTGATAAAACTGAATGAAATCCTGAAATGAAATTTTTAATGGTTTCAAGTAAAAAAATATTTTTTATTAGAATAAAAAATAACATTGGTTTTAAAAATAAAAAATATAGTTTTATAAATTAAAGTTATTATTTTTAAATTCAATATTTTACTAATAAATACGTTTTATATTAATTAAAAGGTTTTAATTTTTGTTAATTAATATTTATACCAATATAATTTCATAAAACTAATGATATTTGTAAAAACAATATTTTTTTTACTCTTATCCAAAAAATAAAATTTTCCAAAAAAATTCAAAAACATAACCCTAATATAATTAAGAAATTATATTTAATAAAATTAATTTAATATTTTAAAACTAAAATTATACATATTAGAAATTTAATTTTTAAATAATATCATATAATACTTGGGAAAAAAATTCCTCTTGAATAAATATTGTTTTTCAATGAGTGATAAATTTGTGTTTGTTATTATTAATAAAATATTATATGTTTTATGATTACTTATTTATACATTAAAAAAATACATTTCATATAATCTATATTCTAATTTATAGGAAAACACTGTTTAATTATTTACATAATAAAATAGTTTTGCTGTGAGGAACATTAGACTCTTTTATTATACTGTTTTGTAAATGGCCATTCCACTTTTCTAATAAATAAATTTTTAAAATAAATAAGTATTTTTTGATAATAAGACACTATGAATATGATTAATTTTATTTCTTAACAATAATGAATATTTTATAATGTTATTTTAGACTAAACAATGTAATTTAATGTTTTAAAATTGATACTATTGAAAAATTTAACATTACATTGAATAAGACAAATATAACTTAGAATTTAAATGAGTTGTTATGTGAATTAAAAAATATCATGTTAAAATATTATTTTGGTATAAAATTGATATATAAACATTTATTTTATAATTTTACAGACATAAATTGATATGATTTTTAGTAGTTTTATGTTATAATTAAGTGACTAAGTATAATAATTTTTCAACAATTAGATTAAGATATCTAGATTATAATTTAAATGATGATATGAAAAAATTAATGTAGTTATAAAAATAAAACCATATGTGTAAATGTAATTATGAATACATTAAAATAGATTTTATAAAATCATTTTAATAAATAATTATTATTCATAAAATTCTATTATACACAAATTAATATTTTTAGGAAAATCAGGTAAAAGAAACTACTTAGATGATAATATGTATATAAAGTATTGCATCATATCATTAAATAAAAAGTAAAATAAATGCATTTAACATTTAAATATTTAAATTAAAAGTTATTTTTTAAAATATTCATTATAAATTGTGGATTTTACAATAGATGTATCAATTATTTAAAGGAACACATGAATTATATAAAAGTTTAAAATAAATTTTTTTGTTTGGTCTTTGATATGACAATTTTAAAAATCTAATAATTCATTTCCTAATATTTGATAAACAATTTTATTTTATATACAATTTTATTTCAACAAATATCATTCAGTTCATTGAATAAATTTTCATTATTACATGAGAAAAAAATCAATCTTTAACAGAAATATAATACTTTCAATGGAAGTGATCCAAAATTATAACCATGTGAGGTATATTATACATTATATTGGTAATATATAAGATGTTACCCACACATATGCTCTACTTAATTTGTGATTTTTGATTTTGGATCCCCCCTAACATGATATTTTTCATTCAATGGAAAACTATTAATAAAATTAATTTATAATCAATTATATTTTAAGAAAGAAAATATATACAGAATAAAATATCCCTAACTCAAAAATCACATTTCACATTTTGAACCCTGATTCCCTTTTTCCATCCATCTCTATTTATCATCAGTTTTTATACCACCATATTTAAATGACCAAAGTGTTAAATATAGTAGTTAAAAGTAAGCACACAAAGTTATTTTGTTAGTTCTTTAGTGTGAGATTAAATATTTTTCTATAAAATTTTATTTCACTCTAAAATATTTGTAATTAGATATGAAACATTTATTCCCATAAATATAAATATATAAAATAGATAAATATTCCTTAATTACTTAAAATTTTATCTATCATTATTTTAAGAAGAAATTTTAATATTTTTTGTAATGGGGTTGGGGTGGACTTGATGTCGAATTTTTTATAGGATGAACATCACACCATGGTGGAGGGGGTGGATTTTTATGCGATGAGGTGTTTATTGAGTTCAAACTATAATAAAAAGAGGTTATACATAATGAGGGAATCAAGTGACACTGTGACCATTGGGTGTCACAACATGGTGTATTTTTTTTGGGGTGTGTATAAATAATGGTCATGAGAGATCACACCATGGACTAGGGAATCAATCCATGATGATAAACCTAACATATTGAGTATAGATATTACCCATAAGTACGAATTCACAGCTTGAAAAAGGGAATCACACTATAAATATGGTAAAACATACATATAAAGATGCCCATACGTAGGAGTTAACCCTAAAATATATTGTTACATAAATAAGATTAGACCTATATGTACAATCTTTATTAATTTTATATGAGGAATGTTGGACATGAAAAGACCCCTAGGGTATCACCGTTATGGGGTCACTGTGATATTTTTTGTTTCATGACTGTAAAGGCCATGTTGTGAAGGCTTAGCATTATGAGTTTTAGTTGGACATAAAGAAGGGTGTCACACCGTGATCAGAGGGGTCATGTCTTGATGAGTTATATAATTGGAAAATCAATTCCATGGGGAACCAGGTCACACTATAGAGGGTAATCTATGGTGGGTAAGGGACACTATGATCCCTTGGGTCATGTTGAGGATTCGACTTGATTATTTGAGAGGACTTATTTATATTGTTTTTATAGATTTTAGGAAGGGGTAACTTCTAAAATTTCACATGAACCCAGAAACATAAAAAAATAATTAAACCACGAGTCCAGAACTGGATGTAATGGTGATATGACGAAGTGTTGAAGCATTAATCTCATGTATATGTAACTTTGTATATCCTAAATATGAATATTTTGATGGATATCAAGGGTTATAAAAATTTCATCAAAGTGCTATGTATGATTAGACTAGATACATCTTTGAAGGATTTTACTATTCACCAGATGTGTTCATTGAGTTAGTGGAACTCATGTGGTGGCTATGATTAAGTGGATGGTTGTTTGTGAGGATTATATTATGGTGAAAAAACTTCACCAAAATTTACATGTGGTTGTCACCTATAAATAAATGATATGAGTTGAATTTACATGTACTCAAATTAGTCTCATTGAAGCTTCTATTTACTTATGCTTGGGAGTGTTCCATTATAATATCTTATTTTCTATTTTATTAAATTTATTGTTCCCTTAGAGTATTACCTGTTCCAAACCATGTAAATCCATGTATTCCATTGATATTTTATTTAATCTAATTTATTTCTTGTTTTTTAGGGAATTTCTTATGATTGCATATAAGGTTTTAGAAGGTGCTTGGCAAGGGTTACTGGGATTCTTAGTTCCAGATTCACTTATCTGTGGTGTTTTGTATTAATACATTATGAATTACCTTATTCTACATTTGTACAATTCTGTGGTGGGTTGGATCCGAACTACTAATTCTAGCATAACAAGTGGTATCCGAGTTTAGTGTAGTGTTAATAAGAAACACATTTTATAGTGAATTTTGAAAGATATAATTTACCCATACTTTACCATTTTATAATTTAATGAGATAATTACATTTTCAAGTATGTCATTTAATGAGGAAAATTTGTGAATAGATAATTTTTTTGGTTTTGAATATGGTTTCTGGAAGATACTGGTGGAGTAATACATGTTCCAGAATGATCTATACCTTCTATTGAACATGGTTAATTCAAAAGCGTTGGACAATGAAGAGAGGGAATGACTCAATAGAAAGGTGCTCAGTGTTTTCCAAATCATGTTATCTTGGAACATGATCTTAAATATCTTATGTGGTGTAGAAAACTTATAAATTAATATTGAATCTATAATCATGTATTAGAAACCTTCCATAATGAAAAATATGTTCATGTTTTGGATATATTTTTACATAAGTATGTTAATAATAATTCTAGTGATTGATCATATGAATGAGTTAAACTTGATGAAAATTCATCTTGTGTTTGGAGTGAAGTTCATTAAGGGCATGCAAGCCTTAATTTATCTATTGTTTCTTCAAGAATCATGGAATACAATACTGAATTTGGTGAGAAATTCTAGAAGTAAAAATGAATTAGTATTCAAGAAATACATGATTTGATACTCAATGAGTATATTTAGAAGAAGGATGTCTTAAGTGATACCAAAATTATTTTTACTATAGATGGAAGGGACACTATAACCATAAAAGTTAAAATAATATAGGGTAGATCAGAATAGAAAAAATTCATGGAAATTTGGGTGGTCCTTATGACCCCATATGTTGGCGGTGTAGAATAAATAGACATATATAAATAAACTACTAGTAGAGGCATTCCAACATTGAAAATAATTTTTCTATTTCATTCACAAACTCCACTACTGAAGGGGTTGTCGACACATTGATTCTAAGTGTTTATATTTTAATGGATTCATTAATCCTTGACTTTGTATCCTTAATTAATTCAAATTATAAAAGAGGATGGATGCACAATTATTCATATGAATGACTTGGAATGGATCACCTTGTGTATTATAAGGGATTTAAGTTGTTAGAAAAGGATATTTGATCGTTCTACAAAAAAATATATGTCCCTCGATCTTAAAAGGTATTAAACATATCCTAACATTATATAAGCACCTAATTTCCATTGGTCAACTAGATGATGTTGGATTCTATATTATTTTTTATAAAGTTTCACTGGAAATCATAAAATGATCCATGGATGTGTCTTGATTTATGAAATTAAAAACATTATACCTACCCAAGGCTCTATAAGGCATCATGCATGTTGTAGAAACAACATCGGGAATAATGAAGCCCTTGTATAACCATCTTGGTCACATTATTGAGAATGGTTTAAAAATATTGGTGGTTAGAGGATCCCAAAATCTTAACTTCATGGAGTATGGAACATGTGATAGTTGAATCTAAGGAAATCAATGGGATAAGTGATTTAATGTAGATAGAGAAGAAACAAGAAATCATAACATTGAGTTAGTTTAGAAATATTTATATGGATAATTATCAGTTCAATATCCACTAGGTGTAAACTAGTACATGACCATCATTGATTAATCTACAAATAAAACATGGGATTTTTTCCTTAAACACATTTTTGACGTTTTTAAATCAATCATCATATTATAATTCATGGTAGAGGAAGAGACTATAATGAATATAAAATTCCATTAGTTTAATAATTGTCGTGAGTTTAAAGGATGCGAGTTTTAAATGTTCTATTAGAATAATGTGATCTAGATGGATAATTATATTCTAATAAAACATGATAAAATGGTGTAGTATAATGGATGAATCAAACATTTAATGATAGTAAAAAAAAGAATGAGCTTTTGTTCTAGATTCCCAAAGGTGTTTTGAGATGAACCAGCTAACTCTATGAAATGTCTTGTGAATAGGAGTCCTACCAAACTAACGGGGTAGTAAATTCTAGAATATAACTAGTATAGAATATGGTTAGCTTTATTGACCAAAAAAATTTAAAATAATTGTGCATGACAATGTTTATGTCGATGGTGGGGATAAGTTTGGAAGTGAAGTCCTAAACATGTTTCTTTGTTTCATATAAAAATAAACAACTTGGATTCATAACTTTAGGATAAAAATTTCTGAAAGTTTATTAGAGTTTAAAACATAGTATTCAATATATAGATCTTGTGTAAAGAATAAAACCAGGAAAAAAGACACTCTTGTGAGAAAAGAATCAATGGAGAAAGCTATGGCTATGATGATGAGAGGTCGGGTGGTACCCAGAATTTCATGGAGCCTAGAAAATGATTTTTTAAAGGTATAACGATGTTCCATAATTAAATATTATTATAAAATTACAAAAGTACCAGTTCATGATATACCTAAATTATAAAGGAAAATATAAGTTTAGGGAATAGTTTTGGAAGTGTTAGATAAAGACGGAGCGGAACCTCATTGATTGAGGTGGTCTAATGTGGTCATAAAATAAGTAAAATGATTTTAATTTAGAATGAAGATTCAAATTCTCATGGATGGTAGGGATATTGAAAGACATAGTGAGGTAAGAACTATGATTGAAACATTATAGTGGGACTTATAAATGATTTCGAAGTATTTATTTGTTTTAAATAAAAGTTCTAATTACATGAAAAAATGGTGTGCAACTTGTAATGCAAATAAGTGGAAGCTGGCTTGAGGGGAGATTTAAAAACCAATGTTAAAATATGAAGAAGAATACTTGAAGTGTGGAAAACCCATATATGGAGCACAAAGTATACATGGTATTTTATTGGATGATGAATAATATTTGGATAATTATTTGATTTGAGTTTAAGTAGATGAGAATTTCTTCGAGATTAATTAAATAGATTCTAAAGGAATTTTTAGGAAGTTTGAATGTACTATACTAGTGTATTAATGTCATGACCTAACCCAATGAGCCTACCTAATAGGAGGAAGGCTTACCCACAACTACCCCAAGCCCACCTCCATATGCCAAGCGCTGAAGACAAGAGTTGAAATACATAACTAAAATGGGAGGCCTCACTAATGAAAATATGGAATTTATCAATGCTAGAAAAGGGCATTAACAATGCTATAAAAGCACAGTTAATCAAGGCAAAGATAGGGGTCCCTTTTATCAGTGCTCAAAAAAGCATTGATGAAGACCCCATTTATCAGCGCTTTTAAAAATCACTGATAAAATTTAAAAATAGAAAAAAATAAAAAAAATGTTTTTTTTTTCAAATTGGCGGAGGGTATTTAATAGCGCTTGAAGCCCCCATTCAACAGTGCCCCACCCCACCACAACACGTAGCCCCAGCCACCCCACCAGCCTTTAACAGCCCCCCATCACCTTTAAAAGTGCTATGCATTATTCCCCACTTACGCGTGCGACCTGCCTCCCCCAAGATTCGAACTCAGGACCTGTTGCCTGCGGGCCTAAGCCTTTACCACTCCACCATATTGCTTTGCACTTTATTTATTAATATATATATATATTTATATTTATATTTATATTTACTTTTATATTAATAAAAATATATTTTAACATATATATATATATATTAATATATATATATATATTAAGTTATATTAATATATAGATATATTGTGTTATGTTAATATATATATATATATCCGTATATTAATATATATATATATATTTTTCTATTAATATATATATATAGTTATATTTATATATTAATATATTTATTTTTATATTAATATTTATTTATAAGATCAGTTTTGAATGCATTTATAAAATATGATTTTTATGTGTGTTTATAAATAATTAAATACATATATACAACACACACACACATATATATATATTATATGTATATTTATAAGTATAAATATATATATATATATATATATTTAAAAATATTATATATTAATTTTTATATACATATGTTTTGAATATATAGATAATATATATCAGTTTGTCAATATAGATGCATATATATATATAGACACACACACACACGTACAAATTATATAGGTATACATATATTCATATATTTGTATTTTAAATAAAATGGGCACTAGTATCTTATTTAGTTAAGGATTATATATTTGGAAATATATTTTATATGTAAATATGTTTAATTATTTATTTATAAAATTAATTTTTTATGTGTGAATATATAAAAAATATGTATATATTCTTATATATTTGATTATAAATAATAGTACATTCTGAGAAATGATAAAATTTCAAATCCATAATATTAATGTTAATGTAATCCATTGAAATAAATTCATTCCCCAGTGAAAAATGAAAAAATGACCCCCTTAAACATGGATGAAATTTTATTGAATGTTAAAAAATCGAGGTATCTCGACTAAAACCTCAGTTTTGGAGGCCTTTGGGCCTTCTTTGGCCTCTCAAAATGTGACAAAAGATTCCCTTGGGTCACTAGTGTGTAGAGATCATCACATTCATTGATTTGATATGCTGTAGAGCTCAAACGACACCCAGATCAAAAGTTTTGGCCATTTGAAGTTTGAGATACATTTTCAACTTATTTTAGATCTTTTATTGTTATTTTTGATTTTTTGTGTCTTCAAATTATTATTAAATGAATATTAGTCAATGATAATTTAAAAATTATGAATTAATTATATTTTTTAAAATATTTTAAATCCATTTTCACTAATTTTTTTATATATTAAATGTAATAGTCTATTTATACTTATCTGAAACATATTTAAAAAATATATATTAAATTTAAATCATTATAAATATACATATATATCAATATATTATTTTCATGATTTTTTAAATATAAACTTTATCAGTGCTATGAAAAAGAACTGATAATGCCCCCCCTTTATCAGTGCTAGTAAAAAATGAATTGATAAAGGGGGACCCTTTAATAGCGCTAAAAAATGTTGATAAAGGGGTGGCATTATCAGTTCTAAAAAAGCACTAATAAAGGGTCACTTTTAATAGTTCTTTTTTATATTGTAATAAAGTGCCCTTTATCGTCATTTTTTAGCACTGCTAAAAGGACCCCCTTTATGAGAGATTTTTTTCGCGCTGTTAAAGGGTGTCACTACAAAAACCCTGTTTTGTGGTAGTACCTTTTCCTAATGTAACTTTATACACACACCTAACCATCTCCATATAGAAGTTCATATGAATTATAATAAATGAAAATAACCTCTAGAGTAAATTCCATGCATGTGAAAACCACTATGGAAAGGAAAAGAGTATGACAACATAATCTAGAAAGTAAAGGGAAAAATACACACCCTACCAGAAATGATGTCCTAACCTGATAATAATAGTAAAAGAAAGAAAGTTGAGTGAGTTTGACTCCTGATCTCCAATATTTGACCACCATAGAAATTTATATACACCCAAGTTTCCCTATAATATTTCACAGACACTACTGATCTATCAATCGTTTTCACAATAAATGACACGTACATGAAAAGGCCATGTAGTGGTGAGTATATACAAACCTCGTAGTACGCCTCAAAAACTAAAAAAAGAGAAATATAAGACATGATAGATGTATTTAGCTCAACCCAAAGAAAGAGGGAAATTAAACCCAACAATAGAGATACATATGCTTATATAAGAATCCTATATGAGAAAGAAAGGGGATCTCTATCTCACACCCTAGCCCCGGAATATTACTCTTCCTACAGGTCCAAGGGTCCATCATCGATGCCCAACATCTCACATGTACGTCTAATGAAGTAACAAGGAGGTCATGCACCATAGTACATCTCCACATCTCGATTGAGTGTAATCTTAAAAAGATAGAGGATCCACAACCTAGCATGACAGGGAAGTGATTTCTCTTTATCTATGCATATATTATTGAGGAATTGTGTCCTAGTGTGACAGGGGAGTACCATATTCATGGATAGAGGATGCACGCCATGGGGCGATATGTGAGTGCCACCTCTGTATTCGTAAAATGAGTATGGAGGACCTACGCCCTAGTTTCATAGGGGATTACCACCTCCGTAGCTATACAATGAGTATATAAGACCAATAAATAGGTGCGCTAGGGGAGTACTATCACCATGGATAGAGGACCTCACCCTGGTGTAATAGGGGAGTGCTGAATCAGTATACGTGTAATGTGTATGGAGGAGATGCACCCTAGTGTGACAATGGAGTACCATCTATGTGGATAGAGGACTTATTCCTTCAATATAGGAATATAATATTATCATCGTTATAATAAGTATAGAGGACCCACACCCTATTGCAATAGTGGAGTACTATCTCTATTGATAAAGGACCCATGCCCTGGGGAAATAGGGGAGTTCTGCCTCTATATCTATATAATGATTATAGAGGACGCATTCCCTTCTGTGATAGTGCAGTACCATATTTATGTATATAAGACCCATGCCCTAGTGTGATAGGGGTGTATGGCCTCTATATCAAAACTCTTTGATGATCTTGCCGGACCACTATCATCATCGAGTGTTTACCATAGAAGACCCATACTCAGATTATCTCACATCGTATCTCAAAATCCACTAAAAGTGATACTATCATGTTCTACATGGAAAAAAACCATATAGGCTACTTTTAGGAAAACATCTGAGTTAAAATGAAGCACATATAAGATGTAATTTTTTAGAAACAAGTATACGATGTACTAGGAGGTCCATGAAGTCTGTGACCTCACTTGGCCTCCTGTACGTGTCCTCACTAACACATGAATCACTAGCCAAATAGTATTATACAAAGTGTAGTGGTACAACACAGTTTGTATTAGCCTCTCAAGGATGATCCATGTGCTCTAAAATGTTCCCATTTCTATTAATCCATGTCTATGTACTTGTCCACATACCTGGCCAGGCCTATGTATCAACACATTCCCATATAATCCTAGAGTACATAGCATGTCCTCCCACATGAACTCTTGAGCGAGTGAAGATGACACATGTATTGGCTACCTAGGGATGGTCAAACGACATGTGGCCCAGTCACATGATGTGTTATCCATATATTTTTCCTGAAACCCTAGTTGCCATAGCCATAGGCCTATATGATGTGTGCCCATCCCAGTGCATGCCATGTGGTCAGGTTTTTTTCTAGAACTCTAGATCCATCAATAAAATCCCAAGTCTTCTGATACCACCATCTATCATTCCTGTTTGACTATTTAAATCCCCCCAAAAATTAGTAACTATATTTGACCATCAATTTTTGAGCTCTGGTAGTTGGAAATTAGGAATTTGAATCACCTGTATGAGGTTGTAGCACCTCCTATCGCTAGCACTCAGTCCCAGATCCCAAATCCATGGGATTAATCACCTCTATCCCCAAATATATATTTATTCATCCTAAAATTAATATTATTTTCATTTCATGAGTATCTTCCATGAATCTGGGGGGTTGATCATGCCCAAACCATCCCAACAAAGTCAAACTCTGACCCCATAGGACAATGAAGAAGAATTGGAAGAATGATGGGGGGAAGACGCCATATAAATGGTGATGAAAAATTTGGCCCATCATTATTGGTAAATTATTACAATTAAAGGAATCCAAGATGATATTAGGGCATAAGAAAAGATAATATATTGATTAATCATTTTAATTCGACTAAGGGGCTCATGTGAAAGGTGTGAAATCCCCAAATGAGATAAGAAAATGAAATTTAAGCTTTAAAAATTTAATTAAGAGTGAATAAATCATAATTGATGTTTAACACATCAATATTGGATCAATATTTAGTGAATAATGTGATCTATAGTGATAAGGATGATCCGCTACATTTGTTACCTGCCGATTCACTTCAACCCTACCACCGATCATCATTCGATCTCGATCTTCCATCGAAGGTCATCAGAGCTCCACTGAAGAAACACACAGGGTTTTATGACTATCCCGGGTGAAATTTCATAATGAAATATTTATATAGGATTATATTTATAAAATTTAAATTAAAATAACAAAATTAATCATTTATTTTAATTTAAACTCATCCACCAAAGGATACATCATCCGAACGTCCAATGCCAACCATCATTAGGTTGAACCTATGATAAACCCCATGCTTCATATTCAAATATGGTATCAAATTTTTGATATGGGACTCAATTCAGGAGATATTTAATTTTCTTTGAAAAACTATTCATGCGTGATATAAAATATATTTAATATTCTTATAAAATTAATTCTTGGCTCACCGGGCCTTGGAATCACCTTCCGTATTAGCACATGGATCTGAAAAATATTTATTAAAATATTTTAAATTCATACAATGAAAAAATTGAATCTATAAATTATTCAATCATTTAAATATTTTCATCTCATTAAAGCATGAAATAAATAAAAATGTGTATATAATGAGTCAACATCTATCTCTCGTGCTCCCATGAGCTCTCTTGCATACTCTCATTCTACCACAACACATGAGCTAAGAGAATGGTCTGTCCTTACAGAATCCCATCCTAATGATCCTCGATCGCCACCCGATACCCTGTGAAGGTAGCTCCATCCATGATGTACATATCTCCCCAATAAATAATTTGTATATGTTCATGCATGCATATCCTAATTCAAGACACATGGAAGATGTCATGAACCAGATCTAAATGTGGGGGGTAAGGTGATGCAGTAAGCAACTTCAACATCCCTCTGTAGGATCTTGAAAAACCTAATGTACCTTGGGGATATATTGTGACCCTGAATGAATATATCTAATCTTAATAATGGGGAGACACTTAGGAAAGTGTGTTCTACTAACTCAAACTCCTTGGGCTTACAATGTCAATCTTCGTATGATATATACCTATTTTAGGATGTCCTCATCCACGCATGGATCACCTAGACATTCTTCAACATTTGTAGAACCGTCTATGGGCGAGTAAAAGATTCCTCATTGATCTAATTCCAATATAAGGGTGACTTGTAAGGTATAGAGTATAGGTCCTTGAAAGATTCCATGATGATAGTAGAGTGATAGATACTATTATAAGAAAAATATACCAAAATTAAGTGATCCTCCCAACTCTAGAAGAAGTCTAACTCACAATTCCACTGAATATCCTCCAACACCAAGATAGTGTGCTTGGTTTGACCATCCTTGTAGGTTTAAAAAGTTATAATCATACTCAAACGGGTCTGAAATGCCTCCTACAAACCACTCCACAACTATGACATGATCTACGAATCATTGTTAGATATAATCATCAAGGGAACTCCATGAAGGATGATGGTCCCCCACATGTACAACTCCACCAAACTATACACTTAATTCTACTCCCTGATAATAAGGAAGTGCGATAACTTCATAAGTATTCCAACTATCACTTAGATGGAATTGTGGCCTCTCACATATGTGAAAGACCATTCACAATGTCCATGTATAATTTTTACCATTTCTAGTTAGGGATCTCATGAGGCTAAAGAAAATCTTCTAGAACATGGTTCTCATCCTTCACCTACCAGCATGTGAGAAAACTGAGAGATAAGCTCAGTGATGTTCTACCTCATGCCATCACACCAAAACTACCACTGATGAAGCCTATAAATATTCGCTACATCGGGATGAAAAACCAAAGGATAAGTGTGAAACTCCCTTATCACATTCTCAATCATCATGACCAAAACTAGTATCTATCCCTAGAAAAAAGTTGATGTCATTCTCTCTTTTAGAATATGGATATGGTGAATCTCTCAAGGAAATATGGTTACAAAGAACCTCATAGTCGATGCATACCAAATGATCCTCCCTCATATGATGAATAAGTGGAGGATGAAAAACGATTACCAAAATAAAAGCTAAATGCTCCTCCTCTACCAGGGTAAACTTTAATGAAGCCAATTAATCAATCACCACCTCCACCAGACAAGAACGAGACTTCCCACTTAGGGCATCGTCCACCATGTTTATCTTAATATGAATATAGACTATCTCAATGTCATAGTCCTATATAAAATACAACTAAAACCACTATATTAGGTTTATATATATCTATGTGAAGACATATATAAGAATATGATGGTCCGAGTAATCAAAAAAGCACTCTCCTAGGAGATAGTGTCTCCACATCCATAGAACAACGACCACCACTTCCAACTATAGGTCATGCGTCATGTAGTTATTCTCATGGGGTCTCAACTACCATTACCCATACGTGATTACTTCTTAACTTTTCATCAATAGAATTATAATCCCCACTCTAGAGGCATCACAGTATATTATGTAATCTATGCCCTCCCTTGGTTGTTTTAAAACAAGAGCACCAGTCATCCTTAACCAAAACTCCTCAAAGTCTCCCTAACAATACTCAGTCTAGGTAAATGGATTCCCTTAACACATCATGGTGAAAAAAGGGTTGCAATACTATGTAATTCTACCATGAAACTTCTATAGTACCCTTCCAATCCAATAAAACTCCACACTTGTGACATGCTCTTGGGTGGATATCGAGAAATCACTATGTCAATATCCATCAGATCAATAGCTAATCCATGATTAGAAATGACATTCACCCCGAATGTGAACCTCAAGCATCCAAAACATGAACTTTGGAAACTTATAATTAATTTAGTGCTCTCTAAGAATGTATAGGACTATCCTCAAGTGCTCAACATTCTCCTCTTCTGATAAAGAGTATATGAGTATTTCATCAATGAAGATGAATAAAAATTGGTTTATGTATGGATGGAAGATATGGTTCATTAGATAAATAAATATAGTGGTGGAATTTATCAAAGATAAAGGAATTTCCAATAAAGCATAGTTTTCATAGAAACATAGAAATAACAGATTTGGAATTTCAGCATCACAAAACCTTAACTGGTGGTGGCCAGACCTGGGATCAATCTCTAAGAACCATCTCATGCCTATAAAGTGATCAAAGAGATCATAAATACATGGAATGGGGTACTTATTCTCTATCATGGTCCAGTTCAATAGATTATAATAAACACAAATCCGTAAGCCCCAGTCTCCATTTTTCATGAAAAAAACTAGAGTTACCCAGGGGGACACGTTGAGTCTAATAAAACACTTATCTGAAAGGTCCTCCAAATCTACCCTTAGATATTAGATCACAATAGGGTCTATTTTATATTCCACAAAAGACATCAAAGAAGTCCCAGGGTGAAAGTCAATGAAAAATTCCACCTCCCACCTTAGAGGTAGTCTTAGAATATCTTCTATAATTCATCAATATAATCCTCAAAAAATAAATGAACTGAGATACATAAAGATCACAATATGAAAAGGGATAAAATCACTAACTAATGGTTGATGGGTATTTTATTTCTTCTCACAAGAAGTAATCACTCCACTATGAGATATCTCTCACCCACAAAAGGTGGATCTCATCCAATCAGTCCGATGACATTTGACTCATTTGTGGTGAAAATAAATCTTGGATCAGATCATGGAAAACTAGTCCATAACAAAGTTGAAGGTATATGGTTTAATTATGATGACCAAGAGGTCCCATGATAAAATATCTCTAGCATGAAATATCTCACACTTTTGGATTATAAGAAATATCGAAGAAGCATTCCCTATAAGAACCTCAATCCAAAGCTATTAGGTTAAAGTTTCAACTATGAGCTCCATATATCACACTAGGATTAAGAAGATGAAGTAATGACAGACAACTATATATATTAGTATTGAAAAAAGAGTATAATAAACATAGATTTTAGCTAAAATAATATCATGAGCTATCTTGTAATAATCTTCCATATCCTACAACTTCCCATGGACTAAACTACCACCTCCATTAGTATGGTGTGGGCCTCCTAGTGGCGGCGTTGGTGGAAGTAGATCATATATTTTCTCACGAACACTAGCTCTTCCTTAGAGATCTCTGAATACTCCTCTTATAGCCCAGACTCCCTAAGGAAAATCCTGACCCTGCCTATGAGAACTCTGATCTTGGTTCTGCCTCTATTGTGGTGGTCCATCCACTGTCTACCAACCGTCCTTAGCATGTTGAGTTAGGAAATCATGTGTTATGTGACCTAACCTATCACAACAATATCATTCCCACTTTCTAGGAATCCATAATTATATATACATCCCCTAATATGCATCACCACATGCCTGATT
The DNA here is from genome assembly GCA_963277665.1 of Viscum album. Classification (NCBI taxonomy): domain Eukaryota; kingdom Viridiplantae; phylum Streptophyta; class Magnoliopsida; order Santalales; family Viscaceae; genus Viscum; species Viscum album. The sequence goes on along the minus strand of OY728165.1, from coordinate 278,973,040 downwards.
CCGAGCATTTTTATGCCTGTTATTCCTTGAAACTTGTCATTTTCCAGCCACTATAGATGACTCAGCCCTAGGATTCCTACTGATGGCTCTTTCTAGATAACATCCCTCATATAGGAAGATATCTATCACTAACACCCACTAAATAAATACAACATATGTGGGAATGAATAAGCGTAAAAAATGTAATTGATGTATCTATAGAGACCCTTCTCAAACATCAATAATCAGAAGCAACCATATCAAATCCTATTAAGGGTGTATCGAATAAGGTTATTGAACCCAAAGTATACTAAAAAAATATCATCCCTAACTATTGTAGCTCCAATTGATCTTAAATATGAACTGAGCATAAGCTTGATGGGTATTAATCATCAGAAAATAGCAGCTATAATTTGGACCTTGGTAGCGTTGACTCATCATGTGCTTGTGTGACTAGACTCCTCCAACACACATCTGCTCTATGGAAGTGCCTGGTTACTATCACAACCATCTAATCAGTCAGGACTCATAGAAGGCTGAAGACTCAAATAACATACTCAATCCAATCCTATATTTCCTAGAAATATATCTCAATGTATAACCTCAATGGCCTTTCGAACGTTACCTCATAGAGTGTGCTAATAATGTACACATCCTCATCTCTCTCTTTTGGTAAAATATATTACTTTTCAAGTGGGGGTGCTACAAACTGCCTACCTAGTGGAATGATCTCATGAGATAACCCCTAAACTGAGGCCTCACCGCTCATCAGATCATTAAAATGATCTTTAATTGGTAACCTAGATGATTGTATTTGTGGAGGGATCTTAGAAATTAACTAGTATATACCATGGTCAGATAAGAATATATATATACGGGGAACTGACTCTAGAAGGAGATTCAATTGACTCAATCTTATGTGATGCATGTACCAATGTTCCCTAAAACCAATTTCTCAGTATTTCAAGTTGAAAATAGGTATTTAGTGTCCTAGTGAATGGATATGTTAGATTCTACACTAAAACCGGGTTCCCTAGCCCGAAATCCACACTCGAGACACCTTGTCACCATTTTCCTAAATTCCCAACCAAATATTATAAAGGAAAAAAATCCAAACCCAATCCTGAGGTCAAACCACCTATGATATAGATATTTCACAACCCAACCAATCAATCCATACATGGCTGGTGGAAGGTTGAGTTGCAACTACCAAAAATGTAGGAACCGTCACTTGCCATCGATTTTCGATCTCTATTGGCATGAAATGATGATTATGAATCCCCTATACGAGGTTGTAGTGCTGTCTATCATTGCCACTCAGTCCATGATCTTAGATCCATTGGATTAATCACGATAATGTTGTAACTGATCCCAATAAAACATAAAATTACCATTCAATTCAACACAAATGAATATTCCATGGATCCAGGGGTTCGATCATGCTCGAACCTATCTGGAAAAGTCAATATGTGACCCCATTAACCAATAATGAAGAAGATGAAAAATGATGGGATACAATCACCACAATAAGGGTGATAAGAATCGTTGGGAATGAATTATTGGAAAAAAATAAAAAATTGGTAAGATAAGGATGAGATCAAGGAATAAAGAAAGATAATAAATTGACTATAAAATTTACTTTAATAATGGGGTTCCTGAGAAGGGTGTGAAATTTATAACATATAGACAGAAAATAAAATTCTTGCTTTATAAATTTAATCAAAGGGGAAGAAACCATAAATGAAAAATCATACCTCAATATTGGATCAATAATTGGTGAATAATGCATTCTCCAGTGATGAGGATGATCTACTACATCCACTACTTGTCCATTTACCCTGATCTTAAGTTATTATTTGATCTTGTTCAGCTCACCAAGGTCATAAGAGCTCCTCTCAAGAACCTCTTGAGGTTATATTAGTAACCAAGGATAAATATTATAATTAAATATTTATAGAGTATTGTATTTATTTCATTTAAATTAAAATAAATAAATTCATCATTTTTTTTTAATTTTAATGCACTCCCAATGGTTGACTCATCTAAATGTCCAACGCTGACCAACATTAGGTCACACCTAGGGTAAATCCCATGCTCTAAATTCGACCATGGTCTCAAATTTTTAATTTGGGACCCAGTTACAGAGTTATTAAATTTTTTTGAAAAAATGTGTTCACATGATATAAAATATATCTATATTTTTTATAAAATTAATTTCGGTATCACCATGACTCATAATCCAGCAACGTCTCATTGGGTGATGTAGAAAAACATTTCTTAAAATATTTCAAAGTATTATAAGGGAAAAAATGTCTATAATAAACTAGTAAAGGGATAAACCCAATAAAATTCTCATGGTACAACTCATCATAGTTTATAGACCTCAAATTTCATATGGTACATTTTTAAGGTACACTAAATCTTAATAGGGTATATGAATCCTATGTTGAAGTCTTTGTAGGGTTCAAAATATTTATAGGGTAACATCATATGTTAAAATTTTATAAGGTAAAAATGAAGCCTATGAATAATTTGAGAGATCATTATACTCGATGGAAACCATGAAATTGGATTAGAAGAGGCATGTAAAGGGATCTGACATATAAGGATCTATGGAAGGGTAAAGCTTAATAAATAAGTAAATCCTTGTACAAGTCATTTAAATTTGAGTGGACCATGTGTATATGGATTCATGTACTAGTCATTTGAGGATCCATGTATGAGTTATCTTATAATAAATCCATAATTTATATTATAGATAGATCAGGAATGAAATAATTTGATTCTTTTGAACTAATCATCAATGAATAAAAATAAAAATAAAGGGATTCTTATTCTTATAAAGTTAATTCAATATCAAAATAAAGGTGATGATGTGCAAGGATGAAGATGATGATTCCATGTTGAAAGGGGATATTCCACATCAAAATTCATAGATCCATGAATACATAGATGGATTTCCAAAACAATTTAGTTTTTATAGAGAAGGTTCTATGATATTTAAATACAACATGGATAATGAAATAATATATAGTATTAATGAGATTTAAATGGAATCCATGAATTGATTTAAATGTGGGTTTTAAATGAATTTAAAAGGGAGAATTACCTTCCATAAATCTTGGAGTTTCCATATTTCAATATGGAAACAATATTAATGATATATATTGTGAATATAAAATATATAGTGGATGAAGAAGTAAAGTTCAGATCTAGAGAGAACTAAATACTGCTTCCATGGGAACAATTATTATTATTATAGGGGAAGAATCCAACACATTCAATAGTGACCTAGTGTGGTGAGGAACAACAAGAAAACCTTTTTAAAGAGATAGTATGCATCAAAGTAGGATATGTGAAAGAAATGTTGAATTATTTTGATAAGATAACAAGACTATTAAGAACTACACATTAGAATGTCACTTTTTAAGAAATGTTCACAGAATTTGTGGAAGACCTTAGATAACATCGACTATGATAAGCATTCCCTCTATCCTAGAGGGTTATGATATACAACACAACAACAAGAACTAGTGGGAGTATGGACTATGCAAGGAAGTGAAAATACATCCAGTGCGATGGTGGACTATATGGTTGGAATCTGTGTAAGCATGGTTCAAGTCTATTCCATGAAACTACTTTCATTAATTGTGTAAGAATCCCTTATTTGGGAATATAAATAATAACAACAATGATTTTCCATTCAATGATTTTTTAAATAATTATATGTCATTCGTTTTAAATTTTTATCATCCGGGTGAGGCCTTGAGACATAACATGAGAGTATCAGGATCTTAACTGATCATAGTGGTCTTATTAAGAGAATAAATTTAGTAAATGAAGAGGGTTAAATAAATGACCCCTCCCACTCTTAGTGATCTTAGAGAACAAATAAACTATATGTGGTATCAGATACATTCTAGGTTCCATCTAAAACATCCGAGAATGAATAATGTTAATGTTGGATAACCAGAATTATGTCAATAGTTGAGGAATTCCAAAATTTGATGGTAATAAATTTCATGGTTGGAAAGGAAAAATGATTCACAATCCTATATCACATTTAATATATGTTATTGATGTAGTTATTATAGGTTTTACTCCACATGTAATAGAGGCTCCCATTAATTATGTTGATAAAATAAATCTAAAAGTATATGAGAAATCTAGGAATTCTATCCTATAATCATTTTCATATAATGTATATAGCAAGGTTATAAAATTAAGAAAAACAAAATGAATATTAGATATGTAATAAAATATTTATGAAGTGATTGTAAAAATAAAAGAATATAAACTCTAAATATATAGAGAAAAATTGACATACAATCGAATAAATGATGAGGATATAGTAGAGGAATAATTTGCATAAGTTAATGAGATAATAAGTCATATTAGAGTATTTTTTGATACTTTAAAAGATTTAACTATTATAGAGAAACTACTTAGGAATTTCCCTAAAATATTTGGTCTAACGAAATCAAACATATATGAAATGAAAGATCTATCTTCGGATGAGTTACATAATACCCTCCATAATTATGAGATGATGAAAGAACTAATGTTTAAAAAGTAAGAAAAGTATGAAATGGAATTTAATTCCATGGAAAAACAAAGAATAAAAAAAGAAAAAGATTCTAATTCAAGTATATCTAAAATTAAAGAAAATTATAAATAATATAGGATAATTATTTCTCTTATATCAAATATTTTCAAGAAGGATAAAGGAAATCATAAAAGAAAACACCCACCAAGGTGTTATAATTGTAAAAAAATTAGACACTCTACTATAAAATACACAGAAAATTAGAATGGTGAATATGAGTCAGATTAATATAATGAATAAACCACATGCAATGAAGTCTCCTCTCAAAGAAGATCTATAAAAATCAGAAAAGGTCATTCTAGGATGAAAATGAGATTTTTTAGAAAAACCAAGGGAAATATAATAATTGAATAAGGTTATGAGGAATCCTCAACTTAGAGTGGATAGAAGAATAAGGTATCTCTTCAAAATGGAAAACCTTCCAAACCAATGTTAAAGAATATATAAGTACTTCAAGTAGTTATGAGAAAAGTGAAACGACCAATAAGGAATACATAATATGGTCTGAACTGAAATAATACTGTAAAAAAATACTACTATAAAAAAGAAAATCAAGATGCATGGGAAGGAAGAAAAAATTTATATGAGAGGCAGAGTTATTACATTAGAGACATCAAGACTTATAAGGTTATACTTATAGAACATGAGAAAATACTAAAGGATTTTAGTGTAAGACTTGATGTAAAAGAGAAAGAATTAAATAAGGGAAAATACTATTGACTTAAAGTTGAAAACAACTTGATAAAGATCAAATAAATTTATAAAAATGATGTAGATGTTCAAGAAAAGCATCCAAATCTATTGTGAATCCCAACCCAAATAAAAAGGTATGAACTATTTCTTTTTTTTTCAAGTGAACATAATTTATTTGAATTAGTAGTATAAAATTTGAAATTAAAACTGGATATTTTCATGTTTAAGGATATTTTAAAAATCATGTTTTAGTATACAGTAAATTTATAGTTAAGGATATAAGGGAATTATTCCTTGGAAAAAATATAGAATCTATAATTCACTTGGATAACAAGAATAACATTATAGATAGACCACTCAATATTTTGAAATACCACTCATTAAAGGATAGTACTAGTGTTGTGGTTAATTTAATCATAAATCCTATATTTGTTTTCATAACATGTATCTTTCATGGAATAGACAAGAATTAAGGGAGATAAATCCTGGGAATAAAATATTAAATTTACTGAGAATAAGAAATAACCTAAGAATGCAGAACTGTATAACTAATAAGTCTATATGAAAAAATCTATAGAGTAAAAAAATAAAAAATAAGTAGTATCGAGGTGATTAAGAAAATTTGGTCAAAGGAGTTCTATTAAAAAGGGAGATTCACAAGGTAATATTTATTCCTATGTATGGCTACCTAATGTTAAAATTCTAAAGACACTGTGTAGAATATTTAGAAAAATGGTCATGATTCCCATGATTGTATGACTATTTTACTTGTATAAGAACGAAATATAGAGAAAAAAGGAAAAACCAGAGAGTGTATTCACTTTTTTGTTCCTTAATAAGAGGGAATTATTACACAAGGAAACAATTGTAAAAAATAAAAGACCATGGTTTGGGGGAAACAACAACCCTGATGATACTTCTAAGAAGCAATGAAACCTTCATTATTCCATTATTTTTTTAAAACTAACATGTACGAATTTGAAGGAAATAAATAAAGGAGGATCTATATGATTGTTGTAAACCATGTACAATAATAATTGAGTGTCAATATTGAAGTAAATTTGATGAAAATAAACCATGATGAGAAGTTTAAGGGAGTGATTTACTTGAGGGGAAGTTAACGTGAAGAAGTGTTGTCAAAAATTTCATTATGAACTAAATCTAGAATTATAGAATTCTCAATAAAAATTTAAGACTAACGTATTCCAACAATAGTTTATACCCTTATTCATACTATAAACAATATTTTGATAAAGGGGGAGTGTTGGTTGATGTGTTTGGTAGGATAACGGGGGAGTTTTATATCATGCACTTGAATATATTTTATTTGTTTGTTAATATGAGTGAAATATATGTTTTTATAGATAAATATATCTAAAAATCTTTCAAATGGATAAATTGGTTATTTTATCACATACATGGTAATTTATTGATAACTATATTTTCCAATTGTAGTCTCAATTATTTTCTATATTCTTTTTCCCACACATACACAATGTATTTTAACTAAAGACACTCGGTTACATTACGTGTGGTTCCATATTTCTCCCAATAGTAGTTAATGTTTTTGGTTCAGAAATTAAATTGGAGATAAAAATTTCCTTAAGAAGTGATGAGAGAAACCTTTCCTCAAGAATAATTAGGTTAAAGTAGTGTGAGGATTGACCCCCATGTGATCTTTGTATTTATTATCAATAAAGAGATAGAAAATACATTTACATAAAATGTTTTTGGGGGTATTGATAAAAAATATAAAGAAGGAGATTAAATTTTACATTGAATGAATTATATTTATTGTCAATAATGGATTTTGAATTGGTATTGTGAACATGTAAATATGTGCTGAGATTCTAGGAAGAGATGATGGAGTTGCTGTGATTATAAATGACAAAGAATGAATGAATATGTTAGAGAATCCTCATGAAGAAATATTGAAGATAGTTTTAAGAATCCTTTAAATGTGATCATTGAATAGATCTTCATAACACTAAAGACATGTACTAATGATATGGAAATAATATCAATTATTTTTAATAAAAACTATATGAATCTAGGTTGTGGTAATATTAGATAAATAAAGTTAATATATGAAGAAGATATATCAAATAGGGGAGAAACTATCCATGAATCACTAAGTATATAAGATACTATATTGGATGATGAAGACACTTTTGATGATGATTTGAGATGATTTTAAGCTTTTGATAATTCCTCAGAAGCATTGGAATATATTTGAGAGAATTTTGAAGAAGCTTTTAAGTATTATACTTCTACCTAAAATGGAAAAGGGAGAAACCCTATACACTCCATTGGGTAAAAATCATCATAGGGTTTAATCCGTAGACATTGTAAGGAACAAAAATAAATTATAGGGTATATGAAACCAACATTGTAGGATTAATATAGAATAAGAGCTTTGTAGGAAACCATTTTATGGTACAACTTCAAAACGTATAAATGAACCCTATTAATAATTTGATAATTCATTGTACGCTATTAAAATAGTGAAATTAGTTGAGAAGAACCGCATAAACAGATCTAACATGTGAGGATATATGGAAGGGTGATTATCAATATAGGTGCAAATCAATATACAAGTCATTGATGCATATGTGAACCATGTATGGGTGGATTCATGAGTGACTCATTTGAGGATCTACAAATGAGTCATACTGTGGGAATTCTAGAATTTATATTCTGGAAAAATTGGGAAAGAAATTAACTGATTAATTTGAATCAGTCTTCAATTAATACAAATAAAAATTAAAAGATTGTGATTATTGATGAGATAATTTAGCATTAAACCAAAGGTGATTCTATGTAAGGATAAAAATGATGATGAAATTTCTTAAATTAATTTTCAAGGTCATAATGAATAGAGCCTTGTATATATGGTGTAATTTTAAAATAATTAAAAAATGGTTTTTATAGAGAAGGTGATGTGATATTTGAATATCTAATGAAGAAAGAAATAATTATGACTCTAAAAATATTTAATTATAAGCCTTAAATTTATTTAAATATTGGGATTAAATGATTTATCAAGAGATAAATAACTATAAAAAATCATGATGCTTCTATATTTTAATTTAGAAATAGTATTCAAAAAATATTCAATCAATATAAAAAAATAGTGGATGAATATTTAAAGATGATAACCAGAGGGAACCCAATACTACATCCACAAGAATATCTTTTGTTGTCATAGGGGAAGAATCCAACACTTTTAGGATTGAAATTCTGTGTTGATGTTTAATAAGTCAATTGTATTCCGGAGATCCTATTTATTGAACAAAGGGAAGTGAAAGGATTATAGAAGAAGTTTGAGAAGATAATACGATATATTATATGAACACATTAAAATATTACTATTGAATACTTTTTCTTGGATGTTATGGAAGACCGTTTATAACACTGATTCTGATGCGTAGTCACTCTAGCTGAGATAACTAATCTATACGAGAGAACAACAAGAACTGATGGGAAGTTGTACTTTGTGAGGTATAATAAAGACATCCTATGAAATGTTGGACCACATGATGGGATTAAATTTAAGGAATGTGTAAGGATATTACATAAAATACGTATATTACTAGTATATGAATCCGTGATTGGGGCTTCTGAACAATCATGATAAGGGGTAGGCTTTTAAGGTTGGGCCATATTAAACCTTTTGTAATGATAAATTTACATTCCACATTATCCCAATGAGAAATTGATATATAAGATTATTGTATCTTGATATTAATAAATCATTAATATTTTTTTAAGAGACAAAATTCATAAAAAATGGATTAATAATTCACTACATCCCCCATTTAGTGATGCCAAAGATCTAGGGCACTACAATAATTAATTTTTTATTCTCCAACAGCAGTAGCTTTATTTAATATCATTTAGTTATATTATGTTATTTTAATGAATTTTATATTACTATGATATTATTTGATCATTCATTCTTTATTATTCATATCATTGTGTATTTAATTTTAGGTTAATTTTTTCATTATATTATTTATATATTAATGTAAAACTGAATATGTTCATGAGGGTTTTTTATTTATGTTAAGACTTGTATTTTTTAATTAGTTATGCATTTTTGGAATACATAAGGTTATTTTCAGTGGTTCTAAGAGTTTTTTGGGGGCTATAGTCATATTTTTATGAAAATGAAGAATTTAGGCAGGGAGAACAATTAGTGCACAATGAGTGCAAACTGTGCCTTTGATTTTACGAAAGGGAAAAGGCCTAGAACACTGTTCCTCAAACTATGAGTAGTGTTTATGAAAACTATAAGAAATCTCAAATAAAAAGTATATACAAAAACATGGATGGTTTATACTTTTCCAAACCATGGAGACCAATCATGAGTGGTGCTAGTTTACTTAGACTATGGGAACCACATGGTTGATGTAAAGTTTGGAAAACAATGTGGCCAAACTTTATAGTCTACCAAGTTCCTTAAAAATTCACATTTTTATAAAATTACCCTTATTATTTTTAGTATCATAAAACCTGCATTCCCTACCACCACATAACCAACACAACCAACATGACCCTCCTTCATCCCAATCATTAATTTTTTGGACTTCCTTTAATTATTTACAAAATCACATGCCTTTTGTCCTTATGATCAAATAAAGGTATTTCTAACACTTCAACTCATACGTGAAATGATTTTCTTTATATCCATTGGTGTCACACTATTTTAACTTTTTTCCCCTATTTTTGGGTTTTTTTCCTAATTGTGTAATTTTTACCATTTGATCTATGTCAATGGATGATATTAAATTAATAAACTACTCTAAACTTCAGCTATTTTGTCCTTAAAATATCCCTTATTGGTTCTATTATTTTTTAGTTCATATGTTGTTTGGTGTCACGAACCAACCCAATTCAACCCTAACCTGGTCCCCGAAGATGATCTGTGGCATGTCCCGAAGGGCGTTCCCAATCCCCACGGCCTGGCAACTACTGGTAGACATCATCAGAGAAACTATGGGAATAATTTCCCCTAAAACAAACAAACAAATGAAATACAGTAATGATAAAAAAATAATCCCAAATATATATAAATAATTAAGTGAAATTCTTATAAATAAGAAATTAAAATACAAGAAACCAAGAATCCCAAACCTAATATTACTAGATAACCACGACATCTCCATGTGACCCCAAGGGTTAATCTCTAATACCAAAACCAAACACCTCCCACTAGGATAAAAACCAAGATGAGATCTGCACCACAAGATAAAATCAATAAATAACTATAGTAATGAGTATTAAAATTTAGTAGGTATGTCCAAACAAATCTATTCCCAATGTACTTCATTGAAAATAAAAAAAACCAACTTCAAGTTTGAAATACAATATAAAAAACTAAAATGTTCCATATTTTTTCCACTTCAAAACCTAACATGGTTCATTTTCCTTTTTACCATTTAAAACCATAATATTTTCAAAGGAGGAACCATATGAATTTTCATAAGGGAAAGGGAACATTGTATTTAAAGGAGAGAAAGAGAGTAAAAAATTTCTAAACCTTTTTCCATAAAAACTAGAAAACATTTTTATCATTCTTGGAATAAAGTCTCACTAATTATGAAATAAGTACCACAATCATACAACAATGGAAGTGGAAAAATTTCACACAAGAGTAACTAAATAACAATGAATCGTAATAAATCACTGTAGAAAACTACGTGCCAATATATGTGGGTGAACCTATGGGCTCATAAATAATACAAAACATACTAATACCTGTTGACTCATCCCCGAAAGCATGATTTACTCAATGAAATTAATAAATCCTTCACACATTAATATATCCCTTAAATGGTATAGACCAAGGGTAACTATCCCATAACAAAAATAACAAATTATATCCTCTTGCTATGGGCCACTAACCAGTTTATTACCTATTATAGTGCAACAGTCTTTCTCAAAAAATTCACTCACTATACTAGGTTCCCATGTCAAGATGTAAAGAGTGGGATCCAACTGATTCCGACTGAGCATGAAACCTTATGCACACATATATAATAATAATTTCCACAATATGAATCACCAGAGTCACCCAAAGTATTAATTACTTTCCATATAAATATATATATTAAAGGAGTCCACACTGAGGATCTATCATTCCTTAAAAAGTAAATGAGTTATAATGATTCCATAGTGAGGATGTACCACCCATTCACATAAATGGTTCATAAGTACTCTACAGCGAGGACTTCCCATCCATTAACTATAAATATGGAAAGAATATTATCCAATGAGGGTTTTTGTGATTAAAAATTTCACCAATTTACAAAGTGAGAAATGATCCCTAGGAATCCTTTTTTAAAGAACCAAAACTACCTTTAAGAAAAGGTAAAAATACCATTTTACATTCACAACTATTTATAAGAAATTTCATTTTAAACACATTCATCACATTTTCAAAACCAAAAAACACATTTATAAAAATTTCTAAATGGGCCAGGGATCAGCAACACATGATAAAAAATTGTCAAAATCCAAATACACAGTTCTTTACAAATAAAAACCACATTGAAACCCCATTAAATAAACCTAAATCACAATTTCATATGACACTACACGTTTAAAATTCTAAACCATGCTTCATGTATCACAAATTACTCACAAAATAATACCAGGAATTTCATTGAAGAATTGGTGTGCAGCATTTATCAAAACATTTCCATTTATCACAAATCAAGGAAGAGATCATCGCATTACACAAGAAAAAAATAATCCAAATATCATACATCACTATTTAATATTGAAGTAAGATGATAAAAGTAAGAAACCAATGATTCTTAAATTAAAAAATAAAGTGCAAATGGAAACCTACCTCAATATTATGGTGCTTTAATAATGCCCACCTGAAACCACCTCATGAAGGTCCAAGGAAGCAAGAACAACCACAAGGAAAACTAAACCCAAAAAACCCCAAACATAAATAAATGGAAACATAATAACTAGATCCACATGACCAACGGATAATGAGTTATCAACATAAAATTAAAGGAGGAAGGACTAGGGAGAAGAAAAGAGGAGATTACCTTGAAGATCTAGCCCAAAACCTTGATGAAATCTTAGATCCACTCCATGGGAGGAAGGGAGAAGTGTGGATAGAAAGGTGAAAAAACCCATAGGGACAAATGAACTTGGGAAAAGTGAAATGAATCATTTTGGGTTAAAAATATATTGAGGGGGGTAAAATTCGTATTTTAAAAAAAATCAAGATCTGGGAAGGTCGCACAATTTTGCCACATAGTTTGGTAAGCTGTGCACCAACCATGAAGAATGGTTGTTCCATGAGACTATGGATTATATTATACTTTAAGAATAGTATGAATAACCCTTCATTTTCTGTTTACCTTTAACTAGAAGTACCCCAAGGCCTATACATTTTCATGGATCATTCTTCATGGTTTCCTCTAACCATGCGCAACTCGTGCACCACCAGCTATCAAGCCCAAAAAACTCAAATTTTCAATAATAATCCAGGAGGAAACTAAGTAATAAACTTAGTAATAAAGATAAATTAAATATAACTTAAAAAATTAAAAAAATCACACCTATAAATTAAGATAAAAATCAAGATCCCAAAATGAACCATAGTAAATGATCAAATATAAAATCCTGTGTGTGACAATTCTCCCCACCATAAATATTTCTAACGACCCAGTATGTTCAACGGAAAATACATTCATATAAATATGACATAATAAAATGGAATCACAACATAATAAACTACTATGTTCTATGGGACCATTAAACAAAATATTGTCACTTATGTGATGTGAATTTCTAAAATATTACATACATGGTTGCGATCCATAAGTTATTTGGAGTCCGATAATGAAAACATATTTTTTGGGGAATAATAACCAACCCTTTTTGAATATTATCATACCCTTATGAATAGTGAAATTCCCTAAAGATAATTAACCTTACCTATTATAGTATATAAATAATATTCAAGTGGAAGTACAATATACCAATGTTTTGGGATTGGTAAATAAATGTTATAAAACCGTTTTTTAGAATAAATTTTGATTTTAATTAAATATTAAATTAATCATATTTAGAAAATTATTTTTGAAAAATATACTTCTTTTTTTGATTCTACACATAAAAAAATGGTTTGGGAGTATTTTTCAGATTTTTCTAAAAAAACGTGAATTTTTTATGATTAATAAATTAAGCTAATTCACAATAAATGCTAAAACCTGAATTTATGCATCATGCATGAGTCATGGATGATGTAAATGGACATTGGATCAAAATAAAATGCATTTATTACTATTCTTGGTCATGTAATCATCAATATATCTGGTCTTGATGCAAAATTAATTAACTAATGATTAAAAAATTATGAAAACCCCTCTCTTCCCTATTATAACCCCCCTGACTCCACCTTCTCTTCACTCCCCTCCGACTTGAAGCTCCTCAATGTTCATCCCAAATACCCTTTTCTTGTCACTCCCTACATCCATGAATCTCTTGGACTTTCCAAAATACCAAAACCACCTTACCTTAAAGAGGTTCTCAAGGAGGTTATTTCATGAGGTAAAGTACCTTTCTTTTTCATTTAGTTTCATTTCAATTTATCATCAATGGTTATCCACTACTCACATCATCTGTCTAAATGGCCATGATTACACTTGTATCATATATATACTAAAATTATATCATGTTAATGGAAGACCCATAATAAATATTCTTACTCTCTCCCATTTATTTTGAAAACGAAATCAATGTCCATGATGTTCCAATTTTTAAGCTTCATGGACAACGATGTTTCGTTCTTTATTTTATCATTCATTACTGGTCATGAAACTATTTTTATGGTTCAACCAGACTATAATTTATGTATTATAAAATAATTAATATTCATAAACTAGTATAAATTCATATTATTCAATCTTATGACCAAAATAGTTTCTAATAATCCAAATACCGCTAAAATAATCTAAGTGAATGTCATTAATAATTCAATTAATGATTCATCCTATTTCTGTGTAAAAAAATAAAATAAATTAAAATTATCACTATTTTATGTTCATAAATGATATGTAATTTCAATTTTTGAGATTTAAATCCATTCCACAAGATCTCCATTACTTAAAAACAAGAGATCTGATTATGAAAATTATAAAAACAAACACTTCGAAATTACAAAATTCTATATAATAACTTCTCAATAAGGTCATAAATGAAAAAAAAATAATTATAATAAAATAAAGAAATTTATAATTGGTTATTAATTAAGTTATTTATAAGTCTAATTTCATATTTCAGGAACTTAAGTTCAAGAGCAGAACACATTCAGACATGAGGTAAGGGTTTTTCCACAAGAACTTACTTTTTCATTTGGGATATTTTTATTATCTAATAACCTCAATGAAATTCTTTTGTATTATTATGTACTCCTCATAAATTCGTTGCGAGTGTTCTATATAGTTTCACTAGAGAGTTTTCTAATTTCATTTAATGGGAGTTATATGTTCTAAAAGTGTCTTTTAAAAATCCTTCTTGAAATACAAGCCTGATTCACGGGAATTTCTCAAATTCATACCTATTTTCAAGGGTACCCTATAATATGTTTTTGGAAGACATTGTCTTTATAATATGTGTTCATGTTTTGGTTAATGGAATATGATTTCAGTTATTCAACTTGGCTAATGTTTATATACCTTCCTCTATATTGCTTACCATTACTGATCATTTGAGCTCACCCATTTCTAATGTTTCATTTTCTCAGGACATGAATAATTTTATTATGATTGACATGCTGAAATAACCACAGATTTATGGATGTTTTAAATGGAATTTCTATGTTTTATTTCTTTTCAAGTTTTAATGTTGAAATTATTTATGTATCTCGTTTCCAACCCTAATAAAATACTCGGTCTTTTGGGATGAATATTACTTGTTTATATGCCAATGTAATTAAATAATGCACCGACTCCGGGTAACTGGGGTTGGGTCCTTACACACTTTCTTCCCTGGAAAGGTACAAAATTTTCTAGTCGATCGATCAATGATTAAGGATCACTTCAACCACATGATCCAACCTCTCAAATCAGTACACATCAACCAGAACCAAGTGAATCTCATACCACTTTCCTAAAATGATCAAATGACCACAAAATGCTTCTTGATAAATGACATGAAACCCAAACTACAGTCCACCCAACCCAGCCATAGATAAAATCACTTGGTGTGGTCCAATGCACAATGTTCCCCCAAATATAGAGGAAATTAAATTTAGATAACTTCAAATAAAATATCTCGTTTCCAATCCAACAATAGATACTAATCCGTATTTCTATCACTGGAGGCCGAAATGGACTCCCCACCATAGGAAATCAACTATCACCAGTAAAAACTAAAAGAAATTGCAATTTGAAACATGGTGGTTCTCCCCACCATTTATGAACCGAACAACATGTGAAACCTAACATGATCCAACATGGAAACTTTTCCCCACACAAATCAATAAACCCTACCATAAGGGGGAAAAAGAGAAGAGGGAACCATAAACTATCTTTATTCCCACACTGAATAAAAAAGCTAGAACAAGGTCCCTCACACCTCTAAGATTCCTGACTACACACCAAATTTACACTACATTCTGTGGATGGATACCTGATGTTTGAAACATCTACTTCCTTTCATTAAAGACCTAAAAATCCCTACTCAGGACACCTTGTTTTAACTATAATAGGGGTTTTAGAAGATACACAATCTACGTTTTCCACTTCAAGAAAAAAAAAACAGAAATAAGATAGTCAACATAATGCACCTACACTCATGACTGTAAAAATTTAAAACTACCAAATGAAATTCATACTTACATTGAAACAGAAGTTCTCATGATATCCACAAAATCCCCCTTTTATAATTTAAAGAGAATGCAACACCACAAAACACCATCACACACAACCGCCACAACTGAAATAAATACTAAAATAGAAAGAGACTTTAAATTGTGCTGAAACAACACTCTACTACTACAAAGTGGCTCTACATTGCTTCCTAGAAACACCCTAAAGAAATTATTTCATGAAACCTAGGTGTCCAGAAGCATGAAGGGTCTTCAGAGTTTTTGAAACTGATGACTTTCTATGATCTATCTTGCTGCACTAATGGAAATCCATGATCTCGCTCCTAGAATAAGAGGAAGAAAGATCAAGAGGCCCTATTAATTTAGAATCCAACACTAACAACTTTATGTCAACACCACATATCCTTACTATAATTCCCTTAACCACCTATAGAAATTGGAGGATGATTTTCTACTTAAATCACTCCTACAAGCCCTGATTTAACTCAAACCACTCAACTCACCCCATCAGTAAAAGTTGTTAAACCAAAATTTGAAACCTTAAACTGCACATTGGAATGAAACCAATACTCAAAACGCTAAGACTTCATGGAATCATCCATATCCTACTCTAGAATGTATGAAATTTGATGAAAAAAAGGAAGAAATTAATATAACATTGATCAATCGCATTTCTAAAGGAAACACATCTCCATTCCATTTTCACCTTCACTATCTCATAGTTATACCAATATATTCAAGAAGCCTTGAAGAACTAACAGGAGAGATCTTCCCAAGGCTAGTTTCAAGAGACCAACTGCCACCACTTCGAGGTTGTCCCTTCAATCAAGAAGGTAAAAAATTCACCTTCAATGACTCTGGAAACTCAAGGATATTGAATTCCCTTTCAATTTTCCGCATCTTATCTTCTTAAATGAGAGGATCCACATGACTATAAAAGAGAGGAAGATTCATCTTTCAAAACACAATAAGAAAATCCTTAAATTGATCAACCGGAGGATATTTTAATGGTGAATCACCCATGGACACACTTTGAATATCCATAAAATATTTATGGGAAAAAACACTAACAAAAAATAAGTGTAAGAGCTCAATTAAAACCAACTCATCAATAAGAGTTCTCAAGATCAAACATTGTATAAGAAACATACCTGATACATGGGGAAAATGTCTCAAAAAACCATTGGCTGTCAAAAAATCAAAATTTTTCTCTTAAAAGTAATTTTGTAAATAAAACAAACATGGTGGATTTGCACACTCACTGATGATAGACCATGTATACTCACACATGCTCATTCCTATGCCACCCTGAGAATCCATCAACTCGTTCCCACCCAGGCACTCATCTGCCTGCTTATCCACAAATATCATGCATGTGAGAACCCATGAAAATATCATAGCTAGAAACAAAACATTTCAATTTTCCGTGAAAATATATTCTACCAATGTTTTCACACTTTCAATCAACATTCGATTTCTACATTCACAAATCTTTTCAAAATAATGCTAACCATTCTATAAAAATCCATTTTCAAACACCAAACTTCAAACCATTTCGAAATATAAGCCTCATGAGTCCCATTAAAAATATTTTTTACAGTTGAAAAAGCCTTATACCATTAAAAAATTTGGATTAAAAACCCATTCCTTCTCATTTAATATAAACCTCCAAACCCCCTTAAAAAACATCAGTTTTCCAAACAAACTATTTCATTAAACTCCAAATTTTGATTATACAAACTAGTTTTCCATTTTTCCATGAACCCAACCATTTCCACTAAAATACCATTTTCACAATTACAAAAAAAGAGGTTTCAAAACACTTTTCAGAATTAAGGAAGACCCAAAAAAACTCATAAGAGGGAAACTGGTGTTGATGGGTGACTTGGAAATATGGTTGGTAGTCATATTATAATCACACCACCGCCATGAAGAGTATTCTAGGACTATGTAACTAGCTCCACATGGATTTCTGGTCCCTATGAGCTCACATAGACCACTAGCCCAACTCCCTTTTTGCATCCAAAACACATGACAATAAACAAAACCCAATGAAACGAAAATTGACCCAACTTCACTTGGAAACTTCATGGTTCCATCCAGAACATGTTGGCTAGATATTCCTCCATATTTGCACCTGAAGCTTCGATAGTCCTACTCCACCTACCTTGAAATCCAAAATAAGAAAGGGCACTTTGAATGCTAGGTCCTATATAGAACCAACCTACCTCTAATACCATTTTTTCACAAACCAACCTGATTTGAGTCTCACCTAGTCACCCAAACCAATCCACAGTAAGGGCCGGAGGGCGTTCCATATCGCTACGGGCTTAAAATTAGTTCCATACATCATCATAGTAACCCAGGAAATGATTTCACCCAAAAGAAAAAAATAAATGAAACATAAGAAAGGTAAAAAGAGTATCCAAAATATATATAAATAATCAAATACATACATTGTACATAATAACTGAAAATACAAAAAACCAATCTTCCCGAAACCAACTGAACGAGATGACCACAATGTCTCCATGTGACCCCAAGGGTCACTCTTAGATATTAAAACTAACCATCGTCTATGGTGACCAAAACCAAGAAGATACTAGCACCACAAGATAAAATCAATAAATAACTATAGGTGTGAGTATTAAAACTCATTAAGAGTGCCTGAATAAAATATATTCCTAATAAACATCCTTTAAAATAAAAGAAACATCAAATTTAGTTTTGAAATAAAATATATAAATGTAATATTTTCCATATAATTTCCACTTCAAACCTTAACATGGTCCATTTCCATTTTTACCATTTAAAACCACACACTTTTCCAAGGAGGAACCGTATGAATTTTAATAATGGAAAGGTAAAATTCTATTTATAAGAGATAAAGAGTGTAAAAAAAATCCAAAACATTTATTTTGAACACTTCAAAACATTTTTATCATTCGTATCATAAATCCACACTGATCAAGAAGTAATCAAAACAACTATAAAACAATAAAAAAAATGTAACACAATAGTAAACAATCAAGAATGCATCTAAATGAATCCCTACAGACAACTAAGTGCCAATATAAATGGGTGAATCATAGAGATCATGAATAATCCAGAACATATTAATACATGTTGCCCCATCCTAGATATTATGCCTCAATTGATGAAATTTGTAATTTCGTCACACACTCAGACATCCCCTATATGGTATGGACTGAGGGGTACTATCTCATAATAATAATAATAATAATAATAATAATAAATATCCCCCTACTATGAGCCACTAGCCAGTGCGTAACCTAAGCTAGTGAAAAAATCATTCTCATAAAATTCACTCACTGTGTCAGGTTACCATGAAATTATGTAAAGAGGTTGATCCAACCAATTATAACTAAGCATAAAATAATATGCACACATATATAATAATAATTCACACAATAAGAATCACCTGAGTCACCCCAAGGATTATTATCCTGCCATACAAATATATATATCAAAGGAGTCCACACCAAGGATCTACATTTCCAAACAAAGTGACTGAGTCATGAAGAGTACATATTGAGGACATCCCACCCATTCACACAAATTGATCACAAGGATTCCAAATTGAGGACATACCATCAATTAAATATAAACATGTAAAGAATATTACCTATGGATGGTATTCATGATAGTATTTTTCACCAATTTACAGTGATCCAAATGAGCCTCAATAATCCTTTTCTAAAGAACCAAAACTACGTTTAAAAAAAGTTAAAAAGAACCATTTTCTATTCATAACCATTTAGAAGAAATGTATTTTTAAACACTTTCATCACATTTTGAAAACCAAATCCACATTTATAAAAATTTCCAAATAGGCCACACACCACCAACACATGATAAACCATTTTTAAAATCCAAATACACTTATTTCCAGCTCGAAACCACATGGAAAGACATTAAATAAATCCCAACCATCATTTCATATGCCACTACACATGTGAAAATCCAAAACATGATTTAAATATCAAAAATTACACATAAAATACAACTGGTCATTTCCTCAAACAATTGGTCTGCAAAATTTAACAAAACAACTCCATTTATCACAAAACATGGAAGAAAAGGCCACATTTAACACCAAAAAAATAATCCAAAGATCACACATCACTATTTTATATTCAATGATGGTTCTAAAATAAATAATACAATTATTCTTAAATAAAAAAGGATAGTGTAAAGGGAAACCTACCTCAATCTTATGACGCTTCAATAACGCCCACCCGAAAGCATCACACAAATGTCCAAGAAGAAAGTAAAACCACAAGGAACCCTAAACATATGAAACCACCAAATTAAATCAAGTGAAACACAAACCCTACATCCATATAACCAGTAGAGAATGATGTATTATAGGGAAATGGAATGAGGAAGGAAGAGGGAGAAGAAGACCCGAGATTACCTTGATGATATAGCACCAAACATTGATAAAATATTAGATCCACACTAAGAGATGAAGTATGAGGCTTAGAGTGAAAGGGGAAAACACCCAAGGGTTGCATGAACCAAGATGTGGATAAATAGTGTGTTTGGGTTAAAAATCCTAAGGGGGTAGAATAACCATTTCAATTTTTTTTTGATTTGGGTAGCTCACATGGTTTAGTAAACCATGTCCAACCCTGTGGAATGGTTCTTCCATGATATAGTGGATTTATGAAAATTTTATGAATGGTTTGACTAAACATCCTTAGGTTGAGAACCCTCATCTAGAAGCACCCCAAGGGATATATGGTTTCTTAGATCAAAATTCATAGTTTCCTCTAATCGTTCAGAACCCACACACCACTTGTTGTCATGACCAAAAACTCAAATTTTAAACAAAAAATCATAGAGGAAACTAATTAATAACCTCAGGACTAAAGATAAACAAAAGTTAAATTCTAAAATTAAAACCCCTCACACCCAGAACTCAAGTGAAAAACTAAGACCCAAAAATGAAATGATGGAAATTTTTTAATATAAAAACTTTGGTGTGACATGTGGTCAAAAAAACCTATAGTGGATTTGAAATTAAATATAAATTAACTTTATTATTCTTCCTTTTAAATTGTCATGTTTAGTAAAATAATATAAATTTCAAAGGATCTAGTTAATATTTTATATAAAAAATATCCAGCAATTAAAAATTAATATGTTCTAATTTCATGGTGGGAGTGTCTACCCTTGAGTTTCCATATGAGTATTCTTATTTACTAGTGGGAAATATCATCCCCTCAAGTTAAAAGGTATACTAATCTTATTTATGGGTAGGGAGTGTCTTACATGGAGTTCTATAAAATATTGTTATTATTTTTTGGCAGGGTGTGTCTACCTCTAATTTCCAAAAGCTATATTTCTTATTTCACGATGGGGAGTGTCTTCCTCCAGGTTCTAGATGTCTAGTTCCCGTTTCTTAGTTTATTTCATGTATGACTTTTTATTGCAGGTGAGGATACCTTATTCAGAGATATCTAGTTCTGGATGAAACAGGTATGGTCGATCCTAAGTGTCGGCCTGGAACCCCTGGGTTGATGATGGTTTAGTAATTATAATTTCTTGTATTATTATTCCCATCAGCAAGAACTATTTTCCAGACATGATATGTTTAATGATTCAATTAGTAATGTCTTACCATGTTATACTCACACCCTTCTCATTACACCTTGGATACCTTAGTAGAGTTCATGGTTATAGGAAAGAACAAAGGAAAGTGACATATGACTGGTGGTTTATCTGTTAGCTGAAATTTCGAGGGATCGAGCTAGGATCTTGGGCCAATTTTATAGTAATTCAATTTTTTTAAAATTTTGATTCATTTTAGACTCTGATGTATAAAATCCACCAACATGGGATCCTGATGTTGTCTATATACATTGTAGTAATTTTATAACACTCATTTTGTTATACCATGGGTTATGAATTCTATTATTATAACATTCTTTGATGTCTATTAATATTTCTATAATTATTTATTTCAATGATATGAGGGTCTAGTATCCCCACATTAATGCCATAGAACCTCACTTTTAGTCAACAACCATTGGTGTATGGGGAGGTGTTCCTAATGTTATATTACACTACTAGACTAGACACAATCGAGTGGTCACAAGTTGGGGGCATTACAAAGTGGGATCAGAGCATCCTTTTTTATTTATTAAATGTAGATAAGAGATGGGCTGTTTTTAGAACCTGTTACTATACTTGTTTTGGGAGTATATAACCCATGTATGAGGGAAGTATATGTTACCAAGGTTGGGATTTATTCTCTAAGTGCTCACATTTTACAATTCTATTACTTCACTTATACTGAAACATAGATTTTTGAATTTATGGTCAATAGGATTTTATCTCTTGGATGGAATGGAAAATGAGAATTTTTTCAATCATTATTTCAGGTACATAGGATTCATATTCTTTATTGTGATTGGTTACATGGATACATTACTAGGACATTAATTTAATGTTTTTACATCAACTAACGTGGTTTCTTCCCCATATAACATGATGGTTGTGTCTTATCTAACTAATTATTTTAATAATTGGAATTTAAAATCATGCATACATATTCTAGTTAAATATATTTATTTTTAAATAATATTCAAAATAAAACATATATTGTGTTTACATTTATAACTTTTAATTAACATTTTGTTTAATTGATCGTTATTTATGAAATGATTATTGAAAATTAAATGAAATTAAATGATGTGAATTCTATATATACATGATATTGACCTTTAGGATGTGTATATGAGGCTAGAGATAGATCTTAGGTTATGGAATTTCTATTATATAGGGTGTAAAGAATAGGTGGATGTTATACATATTATTTTTTTACTTAGACTATGATATGTAGAACTATTATGATTATATTTTCTATGGTGTTTATTTGTCATTATATAAGGATTCCACTATAATGGACTCTAGTAAAGAAAAATAGGTTTATAATGATCATTCTCCATAGGTGGTTTGGCTAGATCCTGTTTTAGTGCAATGAATGAATATGGATGTTCATATCCTTGAAATATTATTATGAGTTGTATAGTTAATAGAGTAGTAGGATCTTCAAGAATCTGTCTAGAGAATTTTAAATGCAACACACTGTGTTGTTTATATTAGAGGAAAATCCCCAAGTAGCTATGTTTCAGATATGGTATATTTAGATGATCATTGAACACCTCGAGACACTCCCTTTGAGGAGGGAGAAGAAAGTTGTTTATATATTACGAGGCCCAAAAATGTGTTGGTGGGATATTATGGTCTAGGGAGAATAACATGTGAGTTTTCATATGAGGTATTCTAGGATATATTTCTTGATAATTTCATTCTAAATACACAGAGAGTAGATTAGGCTTGGACGTTCAAGCACTGTATACTTGGAGGCATGTCAGTGATGGATTATGCTAATTTATTGACATATTTGAGGCATTTTTCACCAATTATATTCGGAAATAAGAAATCTAGGGTAATTAATATTTAGGATGGTTTCAAGTATGATGTTTCAGTATAAAAGAATATGTTTTCTCTCTATTATATTCAAAGGTTGTGAACCAATCCCTTATAAATATGAGAAACCCGAGTGAGGGAAGAGGGTCTGGGATAGAACGTTTTAGTGGGTGGATAAATAGAAGTTATTAAATTATTAGGAAATATCATTTTGATTGTTTATTCTAGAGTGGTGGTGGGAAAAGTACCCAGGGTTATAGATAAACTCTTTTTCATTATGGATGTAGTTATGTGTAGAGCTATCAGGGTAGTAGAACATGTCTTGTTTGTACTCAGTGTGACCAAACATATATTGAGTGAAGAGCTTGTACAAGGATGGAGAATACTAAATGGTTTTGTAGGGTAGAATATAAATGATCAAATAATATAGGATTAGGGTAGGGATATGTGTTTAGATCAAGGGTGACACAATGAACAATTAGTTGGAGCTCCATCAGTCATTCATGTTGGGGTGGAAGACATGGTTCCTAGGAATGATGTTAGTAATGCTAGAAAAATAGTGCCTCCAAGGGGACATATATGGGGTCTCAAGTCTAATTAACATGATATTTTCACTCCACTTAATCCAATCCCACTGATAAGGATGTTATACCAACTATAGTTTGAGATATAATCTTATTAGATTCCATTATATCACATTCTCTATTTCATATAGGACAATCACATTCATTCGTTTTACTTAGTTCATGGATGAATATGGTTAATCTTTATAGTATTCATATGTAGTTATGTCTATTGACACACTATTCAGGATGTGATTAGATGCAATTCACCATTATAGGGAATACATACTTGTGATTTGTGTCAATAAATTCATCTTGAATCCGTTTGTCCTAGAGATTATCAGTTTTGATTTGATACTAATGATTGAATGGATAGTATCATTTTGAGTCCATATCAACTACTTCCATCTATAGGTGTCAAAAATTCTAATAGTTTTATTTTTTTCAATAACATGATCTAGGTAACATTCACTGACATCTCTAATCAATTTCTCAAATTCATGGTATGTTAACAAAGGTATGAAATCATTGAATATAAATTTATTAGCTCTTTAATATATTCGAGAAAGTTAAAATGAAATACAATCCATACCTAATATAATATCAAACTCTACTATGGGTAGTTCAAAATTATTTTCTGGAAAGAACATCCCATTAATAACAATATAATGCTTTTTATAAATCTTAGTTACTTGAATATTTACTCCCATATTTTTCACCAGAATTACTATATCTTTTTAATGAAGTGATATTCCCATTTTTCTTGAAAATAACTCTAAAATGTAGGAATGTGAATATCCATAGTTAAATACGATATTGACATAATTCGAATAAACTAGTATTATACCTATAATCGCTTCATTTGATAACCCAACATATATTATAGTAGTAACAATTGATTTTCCACACATTTCTATTTATAATCATGATTATTTTTATCCAAGGTAAATAAATTTTAATACATTTTAGAATAATAACCCAACTAATTTCAACTAAAAATTCTCCATTTTGGATGTCTATCTATTACCCTATTATTATATTGTTTATAAATATTTTCATTATAGTCCCGAGCCCTATGAATATACTTACCACATTGGTAACACTTTATAGATCCTTTCAAAAAATCCTTGAAATGTATTTCACCACACTTAGAACATGATGGTGGATTAAATCAAGAAATATTTGATAGTTTCTTCTTCATTACTTACCACCTTAGCTATTTCATACTCTGGTCATCTTATAGAACATATGTTTTGAAAACATCTACCTCAAATTTCTCATCACAATGAACAAATTTCTCATAACTTTTAAATTCTTATGTGTCCAAAGATCTTCATAAAATTGGTTTAAATCCTAAGAAAAATATTTTAATTACACTATCAATGTTCTGAATAAAATTTGGTATGTACCAGGATAATCTTGTAAACTTTTCTTCACATATAGCTACATAATATTTATCTTTTTTCTTCAATTACCAGAATTGTTTCTCACTCCTTAGATTAATGACCTTTGGGAAATATTTCTCAAGGATTTTTTTTAAATATTCCCCATTCCATGGCATCATGATCATCTTTCTATCATGTATTAATAACTACAGACTGCCATTGATCAACTTCACATTTAGAATGATGAATGAAAAGAGTTACCTTTTAGTGTTCTGAACATCCCATAACATTGAATATATTTTCCAAATAATTACTACATCCCTAATCTACAACTAGGTCAGAATATCCATTAATATCTTGAGCATTTTGTCTCCTAAAATGATCCACTATCATTAAATTTCTCTGTGGTAGATCTGGAAAACTACTGAGTTCTAATTATGATAATTCTAGGTTTCTAATTTGGAATTATATTATTCTCTTAGTGACTTCATGTCATAGATTCCATGTTTCTTACACTAGAAGAAGTAGTGTCAATAGTGTCAAATCAATGGCATCAGTTTTTTATAAACCAATTTAAAATGTATATGGATGAAATTTTTGGTGTCAGTTTGAAAATAATCTGACAACCAAAATTTTTATATTGACTTTTGGAATCAATTATTTTAAAAATTGATGTAAAAATACCACTGAAATGATTTATGGAATCATTTAAAAAAATTATTTCCCAAATGAAAAATCTTTTATAGGTTTTCAAGAAAACAGACACCCTAAAAGTAATTTTTTTTTGGCATTATTGTTCACAAACCCTGACACCATAAATGATAATTTTTTTTCATTGTAATTTTTTTTGAAAACAAACACCCAAATAATTTTAAAAAAACATTGAAATGCAACCCCCCTCATTTTTTAGATATGTGAAACCCTATCTTTACTCGCAATGAGCCTGATGGTGACCCAATGATCCCAATGACCATTGTTGTTTATTTTCTTCAAATTTTATCATCATTTCACAATTTTTGGTCTCCATTATTCATTCTCTGTCATTATTTCATCATCCATAGAAGAATTTCTCTTTAGAAACTATTTTTCAGCTAACCATCATTCATGGTTTGATTTTATTTCTTTGTTCTTGTTTGTTTTTCATTTCTACAAATTTTTTTCTTAGATCTTGTTGTGTTTGTTCTTCCAACAAATTTGAGGAAGCATGTTCGAATTAAGGATCCATTTTCCTTAGTGAACTATTAATTTTTTTTGTTTTATTTAATTTTTATTTAAAATTATTTATCATTTAGTTATATTATTGAGTTATTGTTAAATTATTTGTGCGTAGTTGATTCTTATTTATAAATGTTGTTCTAAAGATTTTTTTATTTTGATTATTTTTTTATTTATTGAAATTATCAATTGGTCTTGATGATATTATGAAATGAAAAATGATATATTGTGTCATTGTTTATCAATATAATGTACATAACATGTAATGACTCCATATTTTCCTTATTAAATCAATAAAAAATTTTAAAATAATTGAAACAATATTTCAATATATGAACTAATTTATTAAAATTAATTAATTTTCATATCCTTTCAAATAATATTACAAAACAATAAATGTAAAAATGGTTATATTTCTATAAAAACTATTTTTCATTATATATAATAATTCATTTTTAAAATAAAATTGTATAAATTTAATTTTCATAAATGAAATTCAATTATTGACTTATAATTTCAATATTATAATACTTTAACTTTATGGGATTTTTTTTGAAATAATATATTTTCATGTAAATAATAATTAATACTGAATTTACCAAAAAAAGGTTTTTGATAGTAGCTAGGGTCTAAAGAGTTACCATGGGGAGACTGTATCCCATATATTAGATTATTAATAAGTAAAATAAGCAAAAATTTATCATACACATGACCAAAAAAATTGGGGTATGAAATTATATAAATCTCCTAAAATATTAGTTTTGGAAAACATAAATATAGTTACAAAATCATGACTTTTTTACTAATAGATTAGTTTTTATGTTATTCTTAATAATATTTGA
Organism: Viscum album; assembly: GCA_963277665.1. Classification (NCBI taxonomy): domain Eukaryota; kingdom Viridiplantae; phylum Streptophyta; class Magnoliopsida; order Santalales; family Viscaceae; genus Viscum; species Viscum album. Next base: position 278,945,435 of record OY728165.1, on the reverse strand, counting down.
TGTTTCTTATTTTATTACCAATCATTTTTTGATTGTGTATAGGTTTAAAATTTATCTATTTATATATATATTTTTAAATGTTAACATGCTTTAATATATTCACTAATTATATTGCAATATTAGTATTGAATGGATTGTAATTAGATAAATTTACGAAGAACCACTACTGAATATGAAACAGGAGTTGATGATTTCTAGGAATTGTCTAAATAAAATATTCAAAACATATATTTGATTTTATGTCCATGTGTGAAGTGTTTGAATATGAGAAAGCTAAACTCTATATAAATCAAGGATCATCTAATTTGTTATATTTTTATCCATAATTATACACGTTGGATCTGGCATGGTGAAGGAACTAAAAATTTATTTTATAATGTTGATGAAAATATACATAATGTAACAGAGGATCATACTGAAGAATTAATTCACGATTTAAGTGTCTAAACCATTGAAAAAACTACAACTTTTGAATGATTGTATGGAGATTCTGAGAATCCAATATTCCCACGTTGTAGTAAATATATAGAGTTATTAGTAGTTTTTAGATTAGTTAACATCAAGTCAAGAAATTATTAGAGTGATAAATGTTTCTCCAACATAGTTGAGCTTTTAAAAGAGTTACTTCTAGAAGGCAATATGATTCTATAATCCAATTATAAGGTGAAGAAAATATTATGTCTAATGATATTGGGGTATAAAAAGATACATGCTTTCCCCAATGATTGTGTGTTGTGTAAGAATGATTATAAATATTTATCAATAAGTATTACAAGTGTGACATCATGTTATAAGATTAATGAAAAGGTCAAATTTGATTTATTATTAGGTATTGACAACTAACCTAATGAAAAATCAATTTTGTACTTTATAATGATATCATCCCATAATTCCTTAATACAATTATGATAATTCTACTATGTTTCATTTTTAGGTACCTAAATCAAATATCATGCTACATAAATTTTGTACCTTCCAATAATTCCTCATTTGAAGCATCTATTTACAAATTCAATTAATGAAAAAATAGTTAATTTGGAATTCATATGGGCACATCTTTTAGGATCAAAATATGAATTTATATTCACAATTAAAAGAGTGGGGGTGAATTGTACGTATAAAAACCTTCGTTTTTAACCATATGGAAAACTATGATTAACAATGTTAAACTAGGTAAATTCACAAGACCACTTTTAGTTCTGCTAAAAAAAACTTTATAGGTTCTAGAAATATGGTTTCAGAAAGGAAACTTAAGGAATGTTTATAAAAAATATTCTACCTTAAAGCGTATATAATCTCTCATATCAAAGTATACAAAATTACAAGAAAGTATAAGAAAATTATACTTTATTCCTTTATCAAAATGTAGTGGAAATAAACTTGAAACAAAACATGAAAAATGTATGAAATATTTTAACACAAAGATAAGGGTATTCAAAAACCTTGGATAAAGGTCACTTGATTTGTACTTTCAAGAAAGTCTGTCTTACCCACACTAGGGTAAGGCCTCGATAGGAATATTAGAATATTCCTTAATATCCCCACAAGCCCTCAATCTTTAAGAAAGTTGGAACCTTTGTCTTCCTATCCTTGGAAGTCCTCAAACATTAAGGTAGTCAGCACCTATGTCTTCCTATCCCTGAAATCCCTCAATTGTACACAACAACAATTAGAGCCGCACGATGCAATCTGAACTAGATGTTTAGTACACATAATGTGTGAGTGTATCTCTCTCAAGAAATCACTTTAGTACCATGTAATCTCTAAAATGATCAACATGTATTGAGCTCATTTAAATGAGATTATATTTATAGGCACTTCTCCAACGGTTGACACCCTCCTCCAATGTTCATATTTTTCCTTGAATCTCGGATGGACCTATACAAGTGTCACTCAAACTATAGCTAGTTAGAAAAATATTGTATGGCATCGTTTCATAACAAGTTTGAGAAAAATCACAAAGAGTAACCTAATCTAATTTTCAAATTTTAATGGAAAATAGAATTCAGAGTCTAATAAAATAAACCTTCTGATTCTATAAGACATGGATATTCAAATTCTATTTCTCAAAGAATTAGGAATCTGAATTCCATAGATTTATGAGTCCGAATTATAAGGAATTCAGAGTTGGAATTCTAATGAATTCATTATCCAAATTTTCAGAAATTTAGAGTCACAATTTTGAAGAATTTAGAGTCCAAATCCTAAGGAATTCAGAGGCCAAATTTTAGTGAATTTGGAGTCTGAATTTCAGAGAATTTAGAGTTCTAATTTAAGAGAATTAGAGTCTAAATTTCATAGAATTCGGAACCTGAAAAAAAGTCTATATCCAAGGAATTATAGATTCAGATGTTTTGGATTTGAAACTTAATTTTACACATAAGAATAAAATGACTTATATTTATAATGGTTATAAAGATAAAAATGAAAACAAAGGTAAGAATAAAAATTACAAGGAGAATCCAAATATTCCTTAGAGAATAGATATTTCCCTTAGAGAATGGAAATTTTCCTTACGAAAATTATCCTTAGGGAAAAGAAATTTTTCCTTAAAATAAAGTGTTTGTGATTTTCAAATCATAGATAAATGAAAAATTTATAAGGAAACCATATTGACTTAACAATCTCCCCCTTTTTGGAAAGAAAAACATCCTTATGAAAAAGAATATAAGGACTCAGATTTTTTCTTTAGAAACATAAAAGAAAAAATTATCTCTCTTTACTTATGAATCATGGTGAATACAACTAAAACCTCATTAGGTTTTTAAATCCATAAGCATTATATTCTTGACTTCCTTAACTAGATTTTTATCTTTCTGGAAAAATGAAATATTCTTAGATAAAACCCCCCTTAGATGGACTCCCTATTACTTTGGGAATTCTCTTATTTACATAGTATTCTTTTATATCATTCTTTCTCTCCCTTTGTGGTTTTCAAAAAAAAATGAAGGGAGTGAAAAAATAATAAAATGGTACCGAAAATATTTGTACTATAAGAAAAAAATTATAAAGAACAAAAAAAAATTCATTACGATTAAAATAATTTTTATAAGGAAGGAAATACAAAAAAAGATTAGATTTAAGGAAAAAATAATCTTTCATTATCCTTAAGCATAAGATTCTTGACAATGGTCTTCATTTTTTTATGATCTTTATTATCCTCTTAAAAATGCTTGAGCATATGATCCTTAACCTCATTTTTCGTTTCAAGAGCATTGATTTTTTCTTCCCAAGCCTTATGAATTTCATCCTGAATCTTCATAATATCTTATTTCTTAATGAAATTTTCCGTGAACACAATTTTGAGATCTCATTACCTTTTTAAATTTAAAGATAATGAATTCATTTTCTCAATCATATCCTTGACTTCCTTCTTCCAAACTATTTTTTCAAGATTGAGCTTCTCATGGAAACTTGTAGTATGTTCTTAGATCTTGACATCTTTGGTATCAGAATCATCCTTGAAATTGTCTTGAAAGTCATAAAATATTCTCAAATCTTTAATTTTCTTCCTTGACCACATAGTAATTTCAGTACACGACCTCTTGTGAGCATCATACCTGATGAAGAAAGATTTTAAATCAGCCTCTAGCCTGACAAACAAATCCATAAGCATGGAAACAGAATCCAATTTTTGATTAAAAATAATGTTGAAGCATCTCGCACCTCGAGTCTATACTTGGAAACAAAGGAATGGTATCAAACAACTTCTTCAATGATTGGACCACAATTTCTTGTCCCGTAGAGGATGATTCCAAATCAGATTGTTTGGTTGGTGAGGATTATTTCTCTATCTATTCACCTTTTCTATTTGACGAACCACCAACATCTTTCTTTTCCACCACAACTTTCCTTAGTATATCAACCAACACTTGTCTTCTCTTATCATCTATCATAATCATCTATCATAATCATCTATGTTGATTTTGGAAATTCATGTTCACTATATGACAGTTGAAATATTTTTTCTTCCTCAACAATTTCATTCTCGACATCTGCCACAAGGTCATATTGTTGAACCAATTCATGATATCTACTCTCTTCTTCAGTTGTTTTATTTAATTCTTCATCACCCGCTTCTTCTTTTCCTAGGGTAGAATGTTTTGATGATTCATCTTGAGAAGTCCAGATTGAAAATTTATCAGAAGTACTCACCTTGTTATGATATTCATCAATATGCCTTATGAAATCATCAGTGTCATCCCCTTCTTCCTCTTCTTATACTTCTTCTTCCACTTCCTATTCATGCACAGTTTCTACATTGTCTTCTCGTTCTAGAATCATCATTTTATTTTCTAAAGTCTCTAGAGGTGCTGGTTCATTAATAATAGTTTACTGTATCTGAAGTTGCTTAGAAGATTTCTCAATAGCCTTGAGAAGATATTGAACAATCTCAGCTTCAGACATTTTCTTCTTTTTTTTCTTGATTGTCAAATTCCTCAGCAACCTTAATATTTAATGATTATACCTCATTGGGATCCAAGACTAGACTAGTCTCCCTTTAATTCATATTATTCATATCTTCTTTCCACTTGGAAACCACTTCATCCTTATAAGTCTTTTGCTTCTTAGATTTTGGTGGTGCGGATTGGGTTTCATGAACTACATGTGTTTTCTCTTTCACTTCTGGTTCCTTCATCTTTCTCTTATTCCCACCTTTATTGGAAGTATTAGACACTACCGGTTTCATTGATAATGCATTTATATTGATTTAGATAAATCATATAATTCTCTAGATTCACTATTGAAGCCATCCTTCATCCTTCTCAAGGTATCATCCCTAAGCAACATAACCATGAAATTCCTTGGCTTAGACCAACATGGGATTTTGAACGATTCTATACAAAAGACTATGATCATGTAAAGAATAGCTGGATATATAATGATATTATATTTTAGAGTCCCATTCTTGATATTCATGACTTTATGCAAGACATACTTCACCAGATTAATCTTTCTGAGATTCACTCGAAAATATAGAATGTAAATATCACTTTTCAACTGGTTGTCCTTATCCCCATTTCTTGGAATTAGAAATACCTAAACCAATAAATCTAAAATCCTTTGGTTTTTAGAAATATGTTTTATTTTTGGTGTCTTAACTTATAATAAACCAAGGAACTCTCTGACCTTCTCCTTGTCAGAATTCCTAAAACATCTTGTAGCTTGTGGGTGAAAAATTCAAATTTTCCCTCATAAGGAATTGCAATAAAATTTATTGGTTCACTTAAAGAAAGAGAATATATTTTCTCATAACACATAAAAGAAAACGTCTCTTTTCTAAATTGAACCAAAAAACTTACAGTCACATAAAATTCTAATAGAAACTGCAAATACACTAGATCCTTCCCCATTGGTTTTGATACACACAAACTCTCCCAGCCATTCAAGTTGATATTCTTTGAAATTAGAGAAGTATATTTGGAAAGGAACTTCATATTTACTAACCTTTCCCTGTATATTTCTCCATTCACAAATTTACTTTACAGACAAAAATTTCATTTGCAGGGATGCTTCCAAATACATTCGGATTTGAGTAAAACAAAAAAATTCAGAACGACCCTTAAGTAAAGAATCATAGTTTTAGCACACCAAATCTTGATTACTGAATTATTAAAACCATTGGAGGGCCTTTATATACTCGTTTTAGATGACGATTCATATTCCTAAAAATACCCAATGGTTGAAATAAATTAGATTTGATCTGAAAGTTGAGATAAAAGATTAAAATGGATTTTGGAAGATTCCGATCTTTTGAGGGTTTTATGGTAATACATTCAAATTTAAGGTATGTGAATTATAAATTTTTTCTTAAAATAAGAGGAAAATACCAACATGTAAAAGGTTTATTACAAATATTTAAATAAGGAAACACACCTTCTAGACTTTGGAAAAAAATGTTCGTAATGAGGGAAAATTATTTTTGATGAACTTTTGATATCAGAAAATTTTATTAAAGAAGTAAATTTTGTGAAATTGATAATTTTTAGAGTAAAAAAAATTAATATACAAAAAAATTTCACTATGAAAAAAATTTGACTATGAAAATTTTTTTGACTACGAAAAATTTTGATTATGAAAAATATTTTCTACGAATAAATATTTACAACGAAAATTTTTTATTTTGAATAATTTTTTACTTCAAAAAATTTTGATTATGAATACATTTGACTACAAGAAAACAAGTATTGATCTCGAAGAATTATGATTCTGAAAAATTATGATTCCGAAAAAAAATTAATTTTGAACAATTATTTGATTAAAAAGAAAATGTACCCCCCTATGAAAATGAGTTTCTTATTGTAAGGATATAGGTTCTAAATAAAATATAACATGGAAGATTAAATTACAGTTATTATTCCAAACTTTTGTTTAATATATTCAAATATTCTGAATAGTAAAGATTTTTTGAAAATATCAGCAAGTTGATCTTGCCTTCAGATAAACTGAAGAACGATATCTCTTTATTGTGTGTGATCCCTAAGAAATTGATGCGTAATATCTATGTGTTTTTCATGAGAGTGATGTGCATGGTTTTTTCTTAGGTAAATGACACTCATTTTATCACGAAATATCTGTGTTTTGGAAAAATTCATTCCATTGTTTGTTAGTGTGTCTTGTATCCACAACACATGGAAAAAGCAACTTCTATCTGCTACATATTTAGCTTCAGTAGTGGAAACTGCTACCAAGTGTTACTTTCTGCAAGACCAAGATACTAATGAATCACCTAATAAATGACAAGTTCTTGATGTACTTTACCTATCCATTCTACATCCATGAAAATCAGCATCCGAAATTTTTTTTAAAACAAAATAATTTTCATAAGATTCACACAATATGGTTCTTGTAATCTATTGAATAATTATATTTCTTCTTTCAAAATCACTGTTATGTTGAGGAGTTCTTGGTGATGAGAAGTTATGATTAATGCCTTTTTTACTACAAAATGTTTCAAAATAAAAATTTTGAAATTCTCCTCCATGATCACTATGAATAGTTTTCAATGGAAGGTTTTTCTCATTTTTAACATGGGCTCCAAAAATTTTGAAATAAGAAAAAGATTTAGAATTATTTGTAAGAAAGTTGACCCATATAAATTTATTGTAATCATCAACTAAGAAAAATACATAATATTTTCCTCCAATGCTTCTAGTTTTTGTTGGACAAAAAATATCCATATACACTAATTGTAATAGATCATATGTTGAGAGTTCATCGATTGATTTAAAACATGATTTATGTTGGTTTCTATATTAACAAGGATCACAAACTTTTGAAGAATCAAATATAAGCTCTGGTTGACCCTTAAAAATTTTGTTCTTTGAGAGTTTTCATAGGTTCTTATGGTTATAAGGTCCTAACCTTATTTTACATAACCAATATTGATCTTCCATTGCACTAAGGCAAGGTAGAACTTGTCTAATAAGCTCTTATAAGTTTACTGTGTATACATTATATTGCATGTGGGAAGAAAGAATAAAAATTTCCTTGGAATTGTGTACTAATAATTTGTCATTCCTAAAATTCACAAGGTAACCTTCATCACGTAATTGAGTTATTCTAATGAGGTTGTTCTTAAAATCTTTAACAAATAATACATTTGAAATAAATGTTTTTCCAAGAAGAACAATGTTACTTATACTAACATGTTCTCTCTAAGAATTATCTCTGAATGTTACTTTTCCTTCTTTCGTCATGATAATATTTTCAAAGACGTTTTTGTTACCAGCCATATTCCTGTAACATCCACTATCCCTGTACCATGTATTTTTTTTGGTACTTTATTTATTTTCCTAAAAAATAAAAATTTATACCTTTATAACCCAAACTTTCTTGGATCCAGAAATTTTAGAAAGAATGATTTTAGGTATCTGCATTTTCATAGAAAAACAAGATTTATGAAAACCTAATGACTGGGTTTTATTTAAATAATTTTTTTTGCCTAATGTCCACCACACTAACATATAGTGAATAATTGAACACTCTGAGGAAAAAAAGGATTTTATTTAAAAATGTTTTAGAATGGGTATAACCAAATACCAAACGATTCCTTATAGGTCTAATTTGGGAATAAATCTTTTCATAGTTTTCCTTACCAAATGTAAAGTTTGACAAACACTTTCTCAAGGAAAATATATTTGACTTTAGTTTTATAACAATTTTTTAACCTCAAAACATTAGTTTTAGAACTAGAATTAATCTCAAAAATAGTTTTCTTATTAATTACATTTTCAAGATCCTTAAAAAGTTTATCCTTATAAAAATTAATTTCTTCATACTTTTTTGAAATATTTTTAAAATAAATTTTTTTTATCAAGATCTTTAGAAAGAGGTGAATCTTCTTTGGTTAAAATAAAAATTCTAGAATTTTCCTTAGACATCTTTTTCTTGAGTTTAGAATATTAATTCTCTAGAAGTTTTTCAAACCTAGACACTTATTTATAATTAAGTAATATATTATCTTCTGATGAAAGAAGAATCATTATCTAAAGATTCATAGTATTTATCAGCTGTATAATTTTCATTAAAGGATACATTAGTTATTGATTAAGCATTGTGTACCTTGTCCATTATACAATAATTTTCAATGGGTAATTTGGCTAGTAGACCTAGATTCTTCTGACCGTAAGATTCATGCTCTGAGAATTCATTAGAAGTGTAAACACAACTAGCACTATAGATGTTACTGGATTTTAAAACATTCATATCCTTTTCCTTGTGATACTTCTTTATATTCCTTTTAGAAAGATTTTCTTTTCAATCATTTTTATTATGAATTAGAAAATCTGGCCTTATATTCCCTACACTTTTTTTATTCATAACAAGTGACTTATGAGTATTTCTTTTCTTTTCTATATTTCTTCTTATATATATAATGAATGTATTTCTTTCCAACTATCTTGTTCATCCTTTGAAAAATATTTGTTAATTAATTTTCAGAATTCTCACTTTTACTAGACTTAGATAAAATTGTGACTTTATTAGACATAGATCTTGTAGCTCTTTTAAGATTCTTAACTTTAGTAGTAGTAAAGGATATATTTATTTTTCCATTCTTCATCTTATTTATATCATCATATCTTTTCATTATTGTCTCATGTTGAAGAAGAGTTCAAAAATCACATCCAAATTAATTTGAGAAACTTTTATATTCTCATCAATAACTGCTCTTTTAGATTCCCACTCATTTGGAAATATATCTATAATTTTTTCCACAAGAGCTTCAACATCTAAACTTTTTTCTCCCACAGATGTTAAGTTGTTAACAATTTTCATAATCTTTTGATGTACCTTGCATAATGGTTCTCCATAAAGAAATATTAATCCATGATATTCTTCTCTAATCATAGCTCTTCTAGTCTCAATAACATTGGATGTAAGAAAATGTTTAACTTCCAATTAAATCCAGATACAATTTTATTCTTTACAAGAATAAATCTGAATATATATATTCATGGTCATGTAACACATCAAAGTATTGTGTACCTTGTAGTTTAGTTGATATTCAGAATTTTCATGATTGGTAAAGGTTTTGACTTACTTTTCAGGAATTTTGTAATCTTCAGTAAGCATGAAATTGTTGTCCACTCTAGTATTAACAATAAAAGTCTTCATATAATCTCTCCAATACTTATAATCATTCCCATAAAATATAGTCGGTCTAGTAAGATTTATATTGTTAATCGAAACAACAATTATTCCTTCCACTCTTAAAATATCTTTCCACAAAAACATGTTAATAGTAAAAGTTTGTAATAAAAGATAAAAATCTATAAGAAAAGAAAATAAATTAGAAAAATGAAAACATGATAACGAAAACTTATATGTGAATATATGTATTTCATAAACATTATCTAATACCAATTGTAGGATAGAAATATGAATTTATATTATCAAATACAAGAGGGGGTGAATTGTAAGTTTAAAAACATTAGTTTTTAACCATAAAGAACACTATGTTTAACAAATTTAAATATGAAAAATTCACAAGACCTATTTTTGTTTTACTAAACAATATTTCTAGGTTCCCAAAATATGGTCGTGGAAATAAAACATAAAGAAAGTTTACAAGGAAAATATTATACCTTAAATCATATAGAATCTTACTTATCAGTGTATACAAATGTACAAGAAAGTATAAGATGATTATAATTTCTTCTATTATAAAAATGTAGCAGAAATAAACTTGAACCAAAAAAAGTAGCATGTATGAAATCTTTTAACCGAAAGAGAATGGTATCCAACAACCTTGGATAAAGGTCTCTTGATTTATACTTTCAAGAAAGTCTATCGAACACACACTAGGGTAATCCCTCAAAAGGAATACCATAATATATCTTGCTATCCTAAGAATACCTTGATCTTTTAGGCAGTCAGCACCTCTATCTTCTTATCCCCAGAGGTCCTTGAACTTTAAGGTAGTCGACACCTCTATCTTCCTATCCTCAGAAGCCCTTGATTGTACACAACAACAATCAGAGTTGCACAAAGAAATCTGTACAAGATGGTCAGTATGCACAAAGTATGAGAGTATCTCTATCTAGAAATCACATCAGTAGCATACAATCTCAAGAATGATCAAAATGTGTTGAGTTCATTCAAATGAGCTCCTATTTATAGGCACTTCTCCAACGGTCAGCTCCATCCTCCAATGATAAATTTTTCCTTGAATTTTAGAGGGACCTATACAAGTGTCACTCAAAAAACAGTTAGTTAGAAACATATTGAATGATATAGTTTCATAACAAGTATAAGGAAAATGAAAAACCTTAACCAAATATATTTTTTAGAGTTTAAGAAAATATAGAATTCAGAGTCTAACCAAATAAACATTCTGAGTCTATAAGACATGGATATTCAGATTCTGTTTTTCAAACAATTCCAAATCTAAATTCTATATATTTTGGGGTCCGAATTCAAATGTATTCGGGGTTTGAATTATGAGGAATTCAGAGTAAGAATTCCAAAAAATATAAATTTTGAATTATGTGGAATTCAGAGTCTGAATTCTAAGGAATTCATAGTATGAATTTTAGAGAATTGGGAGTATGAATATTAGTGAATTCCAAGTCTGAATTTCTGTGAATTACGAGTCTGAATTTCATAGAATTTAGATTCTGAATTTTAGGTAATATAGATTATGAATTTTGGAGAATTTGTAACCTGAAAATACAATGCTCAATATCCAAGGGATTATAAATTTCTGAGGATTTAGATATGAAACGTAATTTTAAACATAAGAATAAATTTAGTTAGATTTATAATGGTTATGTATAGTACAATGAAAACAAAGATAAGAATAAAATTTACTTGGATAATAGAAATTTTCCTTAGAGAATGGAAATTTTCCTCAGAGAATGGAAATTTTCTTTAGAGAATAGAAATTTTCCTTATGAAAATAATCCTTAGGGAAAATATAATTTTCATTAAAACAATGTGTTTGTGATTTTCAAAACATAGAGGAATGGAAAATTCATAAAGAAACCTTATTTACTCAACACATATTTGATGAGAACAAATACCACCCTAATGATTCATCATAGTGGATGAAATTTGATATACAATTTCATAATTTTGGAAGTCAAGTTAGAAATTTCATAATGGAATTGTATACTGATAGAATGAATCCATATCAGAGCCTAACTACCCAATATAGCTCATGGATTTTATTTTATTTTACAACTAATCCCCAAAAATATTTATGAAAAAAATATGTTATGATGATATTGATGATTTTTGAACCAAAATAGCTAGGATATGATATTGATGTTTATATTTCACTATTAATTTATTATTTGAAACAATTATGGGAGACATGTGTTAATGTTTTCAATGCATTAAAGAAAGGGTATTTTATTTTTTGTGATATAGTAATTTTCACTCTATATGAATTTCTTGCATATAAAACGTATCTAGATATAGGGTTAAGGGAAATAAATCTTGTAAAATTTGTGAAGAAGTGTCTTCATATTATAAATTATAGATTGGAAGAAGGACAATGTACATGGGATATCAAATATTTTTGTGAATTGACATACTTATCATTGATTGAAAAAATAATTCAATGGGTTAAAGGAATATAATATTCCCCTACTACCATTTCAGTTGAAGAATATTACGATGGGGTGAAAAATATTGATTCAAAATTTTGAAATAAATGAAGTTATGTTCTTACAAAAAATATCTGGATGAAACAGTCTATCTTTCTCGAACTACCTTATTGGATATTTTTAGCGATAAAACATACCCTTAATGTTATTCAAGTTGATTATAACATATTTGACAGTTTGGTTGGAACTTTCTAAGACACAAAAGGAAATAAAAAAGATATATTTCATGTTATATTGGACTTGATATAAAGGGAAACATGTTTGGAGTTAGCTCCTACTATGAAAGAAAATAGAACATATTTACCTCATACTTTTCACACATTCATCAATTTTGAGAAGATTAATTTTTTATTGTCATCACAGTATTAAAGTACCTAGTGGTTATTATTCAAATGTGATGAATTTGGTTTTATTGAAGGATTATAAATTAATAGGTATGAAATCTCATAATTTTCATGTGTTGATGCGACAAATTCTACTAGTCACACTATATGGTATATTACCAACAACTGTCCGAAAGGCTATCATCAGGTTATGTAATTTTTTAAATCCATTTGTATCAAGGTCATTGATCCAAATTTGTTAGATTTGTTATAGAATTAAGCCGCTCATATCATTTGTCAACTATAAATGAATTTCCCTCTTATGTATTTTGATATAATTGTTTATCTAGTGATTTATTTTGTGTTTGAGATAAGAATCTGTGGGCCTATTAATTTAAGATGGAAGTATCATTTTGAAAGATATATGAAAATTTTGAAGGGATATGTTAAAAATCATTATCGAACAAAGGCCTGTATTATAAAAAAATATGTATTAGAAGAGGTTATTGAGTTCTATACTGATTAGATGTTGGTTTTGGAGAATATTGGTCTCATTATATTTCAACATATGATTATTGATAGTGAAGGTAGAGGGATTTGAGGCCTAAAGGTAAAGTTCATTCCATGTGATAAAGTAATGCATACAAATTTATACATTTTAAACAAAATAAATGAGATTCACTCATATATATCTTTACATATTGCATAATTAAAGTTATGATATCTGAAAAGAAATGAAAAGTGGCTGATGATTTCACATAAACAGACATTTGTTTCACGGTTCAAAGAGAAATTCGTCATAGATATATCTGCATTAGAATAATTTAAATGGTTGGTAGGGGGACCATATCTTAATGTCATCACATGGTCTCCTTTTTTATTAATGGGTACAAATTTAAATAAAGAAGCTAGATGATAAGATTACTGTTAAAAATATTTGTGTAATGGTCGTCGCGGAAGTATTTAATTTTATGAGTGCAAAAGATAAAAATCCAATTTAAATATCAATGAAATATTTTGGAGTTCTTCAATACATATAGGAAATTTATTAATTTAAATTTCAATTCACCATGTTTAAGTGTAATTGTGTTGCGATTAATAGTGGTGTGAAACATGATGAATATGAATTAAAACTGGTTGATTTGAAACAATTGGTAGTAAGGATCCATTTATCATGACTACACATGAAAAGAAAAGATTTTATGTCATTGATCCATCTAATGACTAGTGGTCCATCATTATTCCAGGTAAAAGAGTCCATTTGGATTATGAGAATGATGATGATGATGTTATTGATTTTTCTGAGTCTTTTTCTTCTATCACAATATTTCCATATAACAACGACTATAACGTAGATATAGTGCATGTAATATGAAATGATCATTCTGAAGGTATTTTGGAAAACACTAAATTACACTACAAATTAATCTTGAAATTATATACATTATATTTATTTTATGAAATTTACATGTTTAAAATGTGTATTATTTAATATCAATTGAATATTTAATTATATATATTTGATTTTTTATTTGATTTTTTGTTTAAGATTTTGATATTCCACGATCATGGTTAAACATTTTTTTATTGAAATACCCTACGTACATTATTATATTTTTGTTGAATTTATGCATATGGGAACTCCTTTTCAAACTTTCATATTTAAATTTTTAAATGTTTATATATTTTTAGAAGTAATTTTTATATTTAATAGTTCACATTGCATTTTTTGGGTTAAGGATAATAAAATCATTATTTTTTAAAAAACATACACATGCATACCACTTTATTACTTATATATATTTTTCCTATTTTCTAATTTCTAACTTGTCTAATAATATTCAGGTATACATGAATTTTATTAAATTTTCCAATTTCAATGATAGATACATATACAAAGAAAGAGGAACATCTATCGAGGTATTTTTATTTTTTAATATTAATAAATATCCAATAACATAATTATTAAATGAAATAAAAATTTTAATTTACAAAAAAAATTACAAGACTACTAATGAGGCTTTGGTGGGGTGGTCTTCTTCTTTTAGTATTCCAAAATTGAATTCTCGTGTTGGTAGATGTGACATTACACATTTACCAAAACTGTCACTTTCTCATGGAGATGAGTGATTACATATTTATTTTGATGATAATAATATTGAAATTTCACCAAATGTAATGTATTTCATTAGATATATCTGTATATAGAGCCGTTGCAAGATTCGCATTTTATATCCTGATTGGAAGTCTGTCTACAAGATGTAAATATATTGTTTGGGAGGCCATAAAAATAAAATATCCCAATTGATTTATTTTTTCTCAATTATTGAATATGATGTATTTTAAATGATTAATATTTATGTGATGTAATTCTCGATGAAATTAAATTTTGAAGAAACAAAATCAGTTCATAAAAGTTGCCTTACATTAGCGGGGGTTTGATGAAGGGATTTCAAAACAAAGTTAAAAAAAATTATCTATTTATAAATAGAAAAAATTAAAGCCCATGCCTCAAGTCTCCATTTTTTGATGAAGGCACATGCAAGAAATTTTTTTTCCACATGATATGGTGAAATATTTTAGGTATGATAATTATATGATATTATATTGTTAAATTTATTATATATGTTCCTAATTACTTACTAGTTTATTTTTTATATAATATGCCACCATGAAATCCCATCAAGACATCCAGTTGTAGAATGGATAACTTTATACTTTATCACACAGAGTGCATCATTTAATGGAGAAACACTGATTAAGGAAATGTTTGAATCACTAAGAGCTCCCTGCACTAGTGGTTCTGATGAGGCCAAATTTTGTCACCCCATCTCCACCCACCTACAATGAGAAATGAAAAAAGAGTGAGAAGAAGAAGAAAATGAAAGTATATTATAGAGAAATATAAGAAAGTAGTTGAAATAATTATAGGTAAATAATTATTATTTTTCATCAATTTTTTCAATTTATAAATTAACAACATGATATACCATTTTCATTTTTCATTTTAGGCTGAACATCAGGAGAAATGTACACAAGGAACATTTATCCCTGAGGGTAGGAAAGACATCCTAGCCACTACTTTAGGAAATCTAGAACACCCCATCCATATAAGCGGATTTGATGGGGGTGTTAGTATTCGAAATGTTTTTTGTCATCAAAGTAAACAATCAAGAGACCCCGAAATCGTGTCCTTAAAAGGTCAGATGAATGATATAAAATAGTCGATGAGCGATAAAATTCAAGCGGCTACACATCATGCTATTTTAGAATAATTAATGATATAATAATAGTATGGTAGCCTTCCAATCTTGACCAAACTACCTTGACTACCTACTCTAGTCTTCCAACTCCTCACATGGACCTTACCATATATTGCAAGGTGTATACAGGAGATCCTGATGTATATATTGTAGCGTTCAGAGTCCTGAAATTTTTGGGGTATTCTATACATTACCAGCTTATTTAGATAGTTAATGTTATAGTGTCAGTACATGATATTATTGATCCTACTACTCTAATACCATTCCCTACCGTGGAGGTAACCAGAGTTGGAGATTGTATGGGTCATTTTTTACATTTTACATCTAGCCTTCTTTGTCATATTTCATACGAGTTATGAATTTTATAAAAATATTAATTATAACTGATTGAAAATTACATCTTTTTGATATTGAATTAATATTGGAGAATCTAAAGTCCAAATAAATGGCACAAAATATTCGAATGGTTTGGAAGAAATAACTATAGATACTATAGATTTTTTTAGGGTATAAGACGATTATCTCCGGTTTTTTATTCTTCAACTAATATCTTTGAGTATTGGATTCCATATGATATATGTGTAAGAGAGTATCCATTTTTAATATTATAAAAATATATCATGGGTCTAATTAATTTTGAAGAGCTTAGTGTTCTAGTGTAGTAGTTGTTTTCCATGAAATTAAATTGATTTTTTATTTTTTAATTAAAGATGGTTTAAATTGACTAACTTTATTAATTTTTTAATTATTTATTTACACACACTGCTTGTTCAAAATGACACCATATCCATTTATTATTTTATAGATCCAGAATACATTTCAACTGTAGTGAAATATTTGTCGAATGAAAATAGAGTGGAATATATATGTGAGAGGTTATCAATAAACGATATGGGGTGTTTTTTTCCATTTCTAGATAGGCCATAATAAAAACATATTAATGAACTAATGATCATTATATTGTCATTAAATGTGAAATATTTGTATTGAAGGGGAATTGGATGTTCAACATATTCTCCACAAGTGAATACAGATTATATTGGTATTTTCCTTTATTAAGGAGTGTTTGTAAAAAAATATTCTACCTTGTTAGACAAGTAATTTTTTTGTTGTTGATTAGAAGATCATTATTTTTAATTATCATTTTTTATACCTATATTATTAGTTGATATATATGAAAATGTAGGTACTGGAAAAAATTTAACTAATATCTCTTGTCAATAATGAATCCAAATGCAATCAAATAAGTGAAAGTAATGGTAATTATTTTTTATATTAGTTATTATTTTGATTTTTGGATATATATATATATATATGTTTTTATTATCAAGTTAATGATTTATTAACTATAATGTCATTATTAATAAAGAAATGTCTAATGTGATTATTTTATTCTATGATTCATGTATGATAAAATTACAATTGGGGTAACGATTGACTTTGATGAGGTTAGTCATATTAATTATTTTATATTTTCTATCATTATATTATGTTTTTAATCTTATATCATTAAATGTTATTTTAGAAATTAAATGATTTTTATTCATACATGAAAGATGAACTTAACCATATTTGATATCTATTTTCAGACTTGTTTTTTATGATTACGGTTTATGGTATTTATATTCTAATGTTTCTAATTAGTTTTTCATTTTCTTGGTAACAAGTGTTCAAAAACGAATTCTTTTGTAATAATAGGTGTTTGAACATTATGATATCAAATGAATTCTTCAACAATAACAAATAATGATCATGTTATAAATTTCAGGTCTGTGTTTTTAAATTCTAATTTATAATAAAAATTATTTTATAATTTGTTGATTAACTTGTGAAAAGTATGTATGTTTTTATATATTTTTAGTCAATAATACATAGTGTTTACTATTTTCTATTACTCGGATTCTGATTTTTAGGGTGGGTGTAACATTTAAAATTTTCTAATTTTCTTTTACTTTCTATATAAGTTTTTATAAAAACAGATGCCAAATAATTAAAAAAATGTTTTCACTTATTTGGTTCCTTCTTCTTAAAAAAAAAGAAACTAGAAAAATTGTTTTTAATGTCACCTTTATAGAGGGTAGGTAAAAACCGATGTTAAAATTGAAAATAACTAACATTAAATCTTATTTTTTCACTAGTGAAATATGGAAAAGCATTATGAACCAATGCAATTTAAATAAAACATCATGGAAATCTTCTATTTATACATCATTTCAGCTTAAACATTAATTAAAATATCTTATAGTTATTATATTAACATTATCCTAAACTCTAAATTTATCTAAACCATTTCTCTGATACCAACTATAAAGACCCAACATTAAATATTAGGTAATATTGAGTTTTATTTCCATAATTCATTCCCTTAAATTTGAGGATATTTTTAGGTTTAAATTTCTAGGGAGTTAAGTCCTAAATATTTCATAAAAAACCGATATATATAAATTAGTAAATTTTATTTAGAATATATTTACCCACAAAATATTAATTTTTTTTAAAAAAATGGTTCATTTTTCATTTCAGATCATTACAATTCTCATCTTGAACTAATCTTTGTCCCTAAAAATGATTAAAACCCAGTGAAAAACTCTTTAAAACATGGTATGAGAACAAAAATATTAGTATTGGGCATAACAATATGGGAATAAACTAGTATCCCATGAATAATTTTTATTTTTATTTTTCAAAATAAATGTTGGGATCAAAATAAATATATTCTTTCCCAATATATCACCTTATATACCAAAATATTTTAAAAAAAATTTCATAATAAACCATAATGAAGAAATAAAACTCATAAAGGTTACTTTGAAATCACGAAAACCTATAATTTTGTTTCATAATGTTATACTTTTCACCCTTAAAAGTAGTATAAATTTTTATTTTAAACATAAGAACTTTATATTACATTTAAAAATCATAAGATTTCCAAAAAACCATAGAAAGAATTAATAAAACTTATAGGTAACTTGTGACATCATTTTCTATATCACCCATAAAAATTTAATAACCATATGATCAACTTCCAAAACTAATGCATTGGAGGGAAATCATGGACTGAGCCATCATTGGTTTATAATGGAACTACCCATCCTGGGTTAATAACCTAACCTATTGTATTATAGAATCACACATACTTAGTTCATAAAAAACACCCATCATCTTAAAAAATGACCAAGAACCTTAAAACAATCATTGAACATGGAATATTTCACTTGGATCATTATACTCATAAAAACATTCTTCATACCCATTATAAATACATTTCTTGATATTGAAATATCCATTAAATTTTAAAATCTATTTTGAAAATAATCAAAACATAGGGAAATAGGGTTTTTATTTGAATAAAACAAGGAATATTACAACAGAATTCAAATATAAAATAATGGTTATGAGGGTGTTAAAATTCGTTGTCATCCTATACATTAAAATAGAACAATCATGTTGTCTTTTGTAAAGAAAGTCAAAACATTAAGTAAAAAGATTCATTTTGAAAACCATTTAAATAAAATAAAAAGATTCATAAATTTTCTTTTCCAATTATTTTATTTCCATAAAAATAAACCCATTAAATATTTGTACAAATATAGAAGTGGAATAAAAATAGTTTTAAGTGAATCTTTAAAAGAAGATATTTTTTAAAAGAAGGTCCCTTACCTTGTGCCGGAATAATCACATATGTTCATTTTTTTAATTAATTAATTATGTTAATTATTTACTTTATAAATAACCATTTTCATGTTTATTATTACTTTTTATTTTATCCTTAACCATTCTACATTTAATTATTTAATCAATTAAATTTACATTACATGTTTTGAAGATATTCGGTTCATAAGTCCAAAATAGCTTCGATATGTTGACTATCATCAAAGTGGTCATTGTTTAATAATATACACAATAAAAATTATCAAATAATTATAAATTTTATGCATAAATTATAATTTCAAAACCATTTATGAAAGATGGTTATGAAAAATGAACTATGTTATAATCTTGTAGATGATAGGTCATACATACACATGAATAACGTTTCCATTTTTCAACGATCATTATGTAAAGAAGGTATATATTATTTTATATTTTAAGTATAATAATTATGTCATAAATGAAATATTATTTATTTAATTATAATTATATATATCAAACAAGTAATGTAGGGATGAAAAATAATCACATCGCTTCGTGAATTTGGTAGTCCGTGTGTACACACGAATGAAATTATCATTCTTAAATGGATAGAAAGGTAAGAAAGTATAAGATATATTATCTTTTAAAAATTATAAATATTTCATTAATATCACACACACACACAAATATATATATACTTAATCCATCATTATAATTATCTGTGATAAAGATGGTGATGGAAACTTAATTACTTTAGTTTCCAAGGTGGTAGTCCACCGCATGCGTGAATGATGGTTTCATTTCCCATTTGATGGAATAGGAGATGAATATAGGTTATTAAATCAACATAATAACACATAATTATATGTAATGTATTGGTGTTATTATTTCATCAATATTGAATAATATTTGATGAATTTTGAAAAGAAACAAAACTAAATGACTTAATTAAGAACTGCACCTCTTCTTTGGACACCCTCTTAATGATTACACACAAATATTTACTAGGAGAGTTTTATGATAAAAAATGCCTCTGGTATGTGGGGATGGATGTAAGTAAGATATATGTGTAATTTTTTTCTAAACCAAAAGGCTTTTCAAGTGTCAATAAATGAGAAGAAGTGGTTCCCATTTATAATAGAGGGGAGAGACACTCTTGAACTTTCATTAAACATTAAATTAATATAAATTAATTTTGACAAAAAAATTGATCAAGATTGATGTTATTTTATCATAATAAAAGTAATAGTTTAAATAATCACATAAAATAAAATTTGGATAAGTTTAGTTCACATATTTACCCTTATCGTTATTTTTTAACCCTTCTTTAACCCTTTGGGAAATTATGATGATATCAATATATTTTACTCATAAAGGGTTAATACAGTAGCAATAAAAGGATAAAAAGACCATAAATAGACTATTAATAATGAAAAAACCATATAAAATTTAATTGTATGAATATAATATTTTTATAAATTTTATGTCATTTAATAAAATGTTAATTATTATAAAATAATATTAATATCAATTTTGGACTATTCCTTTATTTGGACTTTTAAAACTACATGCTAACAATGAAATCAATACAATTCATTAAAATTCACTAATATTTCATTTTTATCTAAAATATAATGCCACACAAGTATTCATTCAATTCATTTTACTTATAACATATTTAGAATTATTTCTTTTATTTCTCTATTAATTGAAAAATTACGGCGTCAGCATTGCATAATATTTTAAGGTAATTATTGATTCACTAATAATGTGAAATAATTTACCATTATAAAAAATTTTAGATTTAAAATGAATATTTATAGAAAACATATCTTTTATTTATCCCTATGTTAATGATATTAATGTTATTAAAATCAAGAGTGTGACATTTTTGGCTTTATATTCACTTAAATATTAAAAAGTAAAAATCAATGAAATATGACACAATGTTTCCATTTTTTTAGGATTGAATGGACATAGAAGGAAAAAAATCATCCAATTGGATAAAGGTATGTTTTAGGGTTATTTGTATTCTATAAAATATTATTTTTATCCCTTAATTACTCGATTTACTATTTACTATGGTAACAAAATTACTAATGATATTATGAATAATATCCAAAAATAAAAGGGAACTATTTACTAAATTTGGACCCAATGAATCACAATATAGAATATATTTTTAAATATTAAAAAAATTGAAATAATTTAATTTAAAAATAAACCGTCAGAACATGATGAAACTCATTTTTTCAGATAAATCACCTTTTATGTATTAAATGTATTTATAAAAAATTCAAGTATGAAATTCATTTAAAAATAATTATTCATTATTTTAAATAAAAATAAACTAATAAATTTTCTATTTTTTTAAAAAAAATTATTTTAATTTGTATATAATTGAAATAAAAATACAATTTTCAATAAAATCATTATTTTTCACTATTCATTGAAAATCTCTTTTTTTAGAAAACTACAAAAATTAATCTGAAGATTATTTTTAAATTATAAATTAAAAAATGAATTTAATTATTTAAAACTAAAATCCTATAATTTGGAATTCAATATTTTAAATAAATCCATATAATGCATGAAAAAACAATTTGGTTATAAATAATGCTTTATTTCTTTTAATTGAAAAATTAACTAATATTATTATAATTAATATCAAACTTTATAATATAACAAATTAATGATAATAAAAAATTGAAATGATTTATTGTAACCTTAACTGGTTTATTACATTCTTCCCCCTTTATGGATTTACGTTCTCAAAATTTTATCCAATTATTAAACAAGTCGGGACATCTTTCCCTCATAGAATTTTATGATTCAAAGGTAACTTCTTCAACCATATATATTTTTTCAATGTTTTATAAATTGAGTAATTAACTTGTTCCAAAAAATTCTCTTGCTATGATCAAGAATTTTAATAATTTATTCCTTATAAGAAAGGTTCTCTTCCAACTAAACAACTTTAGGGTGAAAGACATGCGACGAATCTGACCAATATTTTCATAACCTGAAAACATGAAATATGTTATGTATCTTGGATAAAATAAAAGGATAAGAAAATGAATAGAAAACTAATACAAATTTATCCAGGATTTCAAGTGGTCCAATTGAGCACATACTTAGCTTTGACTTTTTACCAAAATATAAAACACTTTTATATAGTGATACTTTAATTAAAAAACTAATCACCATCTCAAGATAATGATCCATTATATAGTTATCTACATACCTTTTCTACTTACTCTCAGCCATCCTCATTTACTACTGAATCACCTTCACTTCCACATCCATTTTCTCTACCAACTCTGGTCCCATAAACCTACATTCTCTTAATTTACCCCAAAAAGAAGGATTACAAATCCACTTTCAATACAATTCCTCCAAATGTGAAATATATACACCAGAATGGAAAAATTTATTATAAGAAAAATCAAAAAAATGAAATATCTTAATACTGACTTTGTAGGTAATCCCTTGAACAAACATAAATCATATATTCCAAGGTTCGAATGATTTTATTAAACTACCTATCAAAATAACCATGAAATCCTCTAGTGATATTTAATTAAATTCCCATTGACTTATTATGTCATTAAAAAAATTGAATTGAACATTTGATCAGGGTTTGATATAAAGGAGATAGAAACTCTATTAACAAAAATATCTACTTTAGATACAACTGAGAAGGCCTATCTAATCATAGTGCATCATGAATGGGAAGGTAAATTCACATATTTAATTAAGCATTCATTAATAACCCAAATCAAATTATTACCCCTAGATTTCTTTTTTGAATCCCACCCAAAAATCAATGGATATATTTTCAGAAATGGATAAAGAATCCCATTCATTGATTTTCATTCTTCTTTATCATGTTTAAAATTAAAACATTTCATTGAAAAATCAGTTACAACTATTTTCATTCCATCCCACCAGTAATACTCCCAAACATCTCTATACATCTTATTACTTCTAGTAAGAATAGAAAATGGGGAACTATATGATTTATTCAATAATTATTTCTCCAACTGAGAGTCAAACAACACACATAATATTATAGAAAGTAAGAAAATACATTGTTTTTTATTGTGAAATTTAGTAAACTTAACAATCTTAACTAATTATACATTTTCCTATAACTCATGGTATTCCTTCTGATATTTCTTAATTATTTATAAATATTATAATTGTATTGAAACCATGAGAAATAGAGTATATTCCTACATGAAGAATTTATAGCCTAGAATTTATTAAATCATTAACCTAGGAGTCATGTTCTAGATGTAACATTATTAATGATTCATAATATTTTAGAATCAACGTCTCAGATAATTTTTTTCATTTTTAGAATGGTAAATAATCATGCAATTATAATCCTCAATAAATTCCAAAAATCGTCTCTATAACATGTTTAACTCTTTCTAAGTGAATCTATACTTTATAATTTTGTGGTTATTACATATTTCCCATTTTTCTATATATAAATTATTTCACTAAATTTTTAAAGCTAAAAACCAAAGTTTCAAATTCCAGATCACGTGGAGGAAAATTTAACTCATGAGGTTTCAATTAACATGGAGAATATGTAATTACTTGATCATTCTGTATTATAACACAACCAATTACCTTTAATGAAGCATCATTATAAATGAAAAAAACATTTCTTGAGGTTAGGTAAAAAACTAGATAATTTACTAATATTCTTCAAATTTCCTAAAAACATTCATCACATTCTTTCGTCCAAATGAATTTAACTTCGTTTTAAGTTAACTTATTCAATGGGCTAGAAAACCATGAAATGTTTTCAAAAAAAATATGGTAGTAACCTAATAATATAATAAAACTAAGAATCTACATGAAATTGGTAGGTCATATACACTCTTCAAAAAATTTAATTTTATAAGGGTCAATTACTATTCCATATTTAGAGACAATATATCAAATAAAAGAAATCGGTTGCAACCGAAATTCAATCTTTCTAATTTTTCAGTATAATTTATTTTTATTTATGGTTTTCCAAACAATTCTTATGTGTTTTTCAAGATCCTTATTAATTTTTATAATATACCAATATATCATCAATAAACATGACCAGAAACTTATCAAATAACTCCAAGAAAACTCTATTCATAAGATCCATAAATATAGCTATTGCATTAGACAACCAAAGGGGAATAACTATAAACTCATAATTCCTATATGTAGTTTGAAATGATTTCTTTAGAATATCTTCCTCCACTTTTAATTGATGGTACTATGAACTGACTTCAATCTTTTAAATGTATTACACTCCCTAGAGATGGTCAAACAGATCATCAATTTTAGGAAAATGATACTTGATATTAAAAGTGATGTTATTCAAGAAAACACAATCAGTGAAAAGTTTCATTTAACCACCATTTTTAATAAATAATACATAATCACCCCATAGTGAAGTGATAGGATGAATGAAACATTTCTCAATAAATTCAATAAATTTATTTTTCAATTGTAAAATTTCTTCTTAATCCTTTTGATACCTGGGGTTTTAAAATTGGATTATAATTATGCACTAAGTCAATAGTTTACTTAACCTTATAACCAACAATAGAACTGAAAAAATCTTTAGGGAAAAACATTCATATATTCACTAACTACAAGAACATAACTAATTTGAATAGTTTTATTGTTTTCAACAACATGAGCCAAGTAACTTTCACTACCATCTCTAACCAATTTTTATGCTTCTTTATAAGTTACCAAAGGCATGAAATCATTAAATATATAATTCATAGCTTTAAAATCTATATTATAATGATAAAATAAAATCCATTACATAATCAAAATAATATCAAACTATACTATGGGTAGTTCAACAAGATTCATATGAAATACCACCCCACTAATAATAATATGAATATTTATATAAATCTTAGTTGATTTAATATTTCCACCTGTTGTTTTAAAAAAAAGTTCTATATTATTTCCATGAGATGATATTTACATTTTAATTTAAAATTCCTCATTAATGAAAGAATTCCATGATCTTGAGTCAAATAGGTTATTTTAATTATTTGAATAAACATGTATCATACCAGTCACCACTTCATTCGATGGACAAATATCAACTGTAGTAGTAGAAACTTTTTTCCACACCATTTTATTTCTGATATTGGTGATTTCCATCCAATGCAACTACATTTAGAAACATGTTAGAATAATGACCCAACTAATTTCAAATATAACATATCATAATTGGATAATTATCTCTTACCCCATTCTTTTATTGTTCCGGACTCTTTTCATTATAGTCATGACCCCTATGACCAAACTTTCCACACTATTAAATCATTCCAAATCCTATCAAACATTCCTTGGAATGTTTTTTGTTAAACATGGAAAAGATGGTGGATTAACTCCATAAATATTAGTGGTATTATTCTATGTTGGTTTCCACTTTGACCATTTCTTAATCTTATCATATTGAGGAACATTAGTTTTATAAAAATCCATCATAACTTTCTCAGAATAATAAATGACTTTCTCATAAGTTGTAAATTATCATAAAACCAATGGTCTTCAAAAAGATGGTTTCAATGCTGGGTAAAATATATTTATTTTACTATTAATTTCATAAAGAATATAAGGTATATGCCTAGCCAACATTTTAAAATTTATACAAATTTATCTTTGAAATATTCATCCTTTTTCTTTAATTCAATGAATTGTGTCTCCATAATTATCCAAACTACCATAGAGAAATATTTATCAAGGCAAATATTCATAAATTTTTCATATTACATAGAATCAAAATTATCTTTATATATGGTATTATTAACCAAAGACCACCATAAATAATCTTCACCTTAAAAATGATAAATGGTACGACTTATTTTTTTCTGTACTGAACATCCCATGACATCTAATATCATTTCCATAGAATTATTACATCCCTTAACTACTAATGGATATGAAGATCCACTGAATTATAGAGGATGCTATCTCATTATATTATCCACTATAATCACATGCCTCTATGGTATATTTGGCTTCTATTTATTATATATTCCACTACCATTTGTATCATGCATCATCTAAGCCATCACAACAACAAGTTGACAGGTTCTAATTCCAACCATCCAGGGTTTCTAATTTGGAAGTATATTTTTTTCTTGGTACCATTCTACTATAGATTCCATGTTTCCTCTATTGAAAACCATTCGGAATAGACATAGTTTTGATGAAGCATCATTGTAATCATTAAATTGTATAACATTTTATCTTAACTATTAAGAAAAATATCATAAGGGTAATCTATTAAAAACTATCCTAAAATCAAATTTTATCTGAATCATTTCAATGATATAAACAATAAGGAACTATCTATAAAAATCAGATAATCGTTATTTTTAAGTCTATAATTCATTCTCTTACATTTTAGGATATTTTTTGTATTAAATTTTTATTTATTTTTTCCATAACTATTACATATAAAACACATATATCACAAAGTGGACACTTCTATTCAGTATTGATTTTTCCAGAAAACATAACTTTTAAAAAGAAACATGTTTTGTTTTTGTGAAACATGTTCAAAATTTTCATTTTGATCTCATCTCATCCCCAATCATCATTAAAACCCTTTGAATACAATTTTAAATTTTGGAATGAGCATAAAAATCTCATTAAATGTCATAAAAATAAATAATGAAATGGTTATTCCATGAATAGTTAAATAAATTTCCACATTCAAAATAACGTTTGGGCTCAAATTGTAACGACAAAAAATATTATTAATGAAAATTTCAATTGATCTAATTAAATATATTATTATGTAAACTGGTTATACAAAACTTATGAACTTTAGTTTTTTAATGTTTTTGGTTATTAAAATATCCTTAAGAATTGTTACCATTGTTAATATACCTATTAAACAATGATCACATCATTAGTATAAATATAAGACTTTAACATAAACAATTTACTCCGAAAAAGTAAGTGATGACCTCCTCTAGTAGAATTCCCCCATATAAATCCTATTTGTCAGATCTACTGGGATTTTCTCTTGACCAAGGCCAAGCCGAGCTTCCACACAATAAACTTGAATGGAATCTCCTACTGGAGAAGTGTAAGTTAATAGAGATTACCACCTAAGAGATGTTATTTGAGTCTCCCCATGAGTCAATCACCATCGCACACCTTAACCTAAGGTCTTCTTCTGGTGTTTTAAGGGGTTATGTAACAAGACCTTATGACTATGATTATGTGCATTAGTTTTGTACACAATGGATAATATAAATTCATTTTACTATTATTACTTTGTAAATGGTTTTTAAAGCACAAAAAATATTTTTAGTTAATATTCAATTAAAAAGTCTATTTTGATTAATTGAAGGATTTTTAATGTAAATAATATTTAAAAAAAATATTATTAAAAAATTAATTTTTATTCAATATAAATGATTGTATAATTTTTATACAATTTTAATTTTTAATAATGTTTGAAGTATGTTTTTGTCAAAACCCAAGAAATTTTAAAAAATGTAGGTTTTTATTTTAAGAAAAAATTGACATATTTAGAATTTTTTTAGATAAACTGAATATTATTTTTGGATTCATGATGTCGAAATTATCTAATGGTTAATTCTTCATAATAAACTGAGACATTCGAATTTTTCAGTAAAAATTATTTACTGTTTCAATATGTAATGTGTTTTATGATATCATAATGACCTATTAGTGATGTAATAAAATATAATAAAATTTATATTCAGATAATATAAGTTTTAAATTTAAAATAATGTGATTTTAGACATGTTTGAATAATTTTACAATGCCTTAGTGGACCTTCCAAAAATTACAAAATATTTTAACTTTTTAAAATGATTTCCTTGAGAGTGTGACTCACCTACACATAAGGAAACCTAATATTTTAATATGTTCAGACATTAGACTTATAAAATAATGTTTTAAACTCCCCTTTGGAAAAAAACATTGGCAAAAACCATGGGCTGGTTTGTGTTTTTGAATATTTAATTATATAGATTCCAAAACCTATGTTTGTAAAATATTAAAGAATTCCCCTATCTTTTCCATTATAAACCCACCCAATCTCCCACTTTTATTCACTCAAAACCCTTGGATAACTTTCCTACTCTACCCTCCTCTCTCTAGAATCTTTCCAAGGTTCTCCAAGATCTCAAAAATCCCATACTCAAGCTCTTGAAGTCACACACATCCAGGCACGGTATCCTCACTTTCCTTCCTTCCTTATTTAAGTCCAAATTTCCTTATATTTTTATTCCCATTTTATTTTCAATTAAAAATTTTTGGGTATGATTTCTCACCTCCTCTATACTGAAATCCTTATGTTATAATGATTGGATACCCCATTATCTCTCATTAATTCCATCCATGTACACCAGTTACCATTCCGAAATTCCGTAAGATATTTCTCTCTCCTCATTTACATTTTAGAAATTATTTTATATTATTCATCTAAATTCCATTAAACATTTTGGGATATTATGTTCCATTACTTCCTTACATTCCATTTTATTTATAAATGATGAGATACCCCATTCTCTCTCATCATCCCATTTTATGATTTCTATTTGACATCGTTATACTTCCATAGTTACACCAAAATTTCCCTTTCCAAAATCATCATGTAAGTGAATACCATACCCATTTCTCTATAAATGGTATTTACCTTTATGAACATGTACCAGTAGATTTATTCAACATCTGTTATTCTTGGAATAAATTATTATTTTTAATGAATCCATGTTGTATGATCTATGTGGAAAACTTATACATGAAATGAAATGATTCAGAAGGGTGCACCCTAATAGCGCTCCAATGAATTGGGTAAAGAATAGTATCATGATACGTCATGTGAAAAGTGTGTCAAATCATGGTAATTCTTGTGTAATGAGGGTTTAATCATGTTAATTCAAATTTAATAAGGGTGTAATCATGCTCTATGTGAAATGATCTTTGGATCCTTCAAATATCATGTTTAATGTTGCTACCACATCTCAATGTTATGATAATCATGCTATATCGTTACTTTATGTTAATGTTTAACTTATACTCCATTGATATGCCTATTTTCTAACATTTATTGTATTATTCATGTTATGCCTTGATTACTCCCTTACTTGGCTTTATATCTCACCCATTTCTTATGTATGTCTTCAGGTTATACCATGCAGTGCTATGTATGAAGGAATATTGTGGTCATGTAAAAGAATATTTCAATAAAGACATGTATTTCATGTTTTACGTTGTTATGTAATGTTCCTAATCCCAAAATACACGAGACCTATCGATATTCTACATTTTATCACATGCATATTTTATGTAATAAATTATGTTTAAGTGTGAAATAAATATTAGAGTTTCTATAGTTGTTATCAGATGATAGGTTTAGTTATTTTAGGGATTAAGATTAGAAAACCCCAATGAAAGCCTTAGGGATATGAATATGTATAATAAAAACAACCCTAAATTTTTGTGAGTATAGAGTAAGCAGTTTTTCCTTAAAATACACCCATGTCTAGATATGAACAAGTAGAGGTGGATCTGGCACAGATGTATGTAAGCGTAAAACCCGAAAAAACCACAATGAGCTAGAATTGAATGGGAACTACTGCACGACAACGAGCCTTGCTACACTCTTGGTTTGAAACTACTATGGTATATGCTTAGGAAATTTATAGGCACAACATGAACCATTGTTAGAGGATTAAAAAAAATTCCCCTAAGAATATATTTTGGGAATTAGATCATGGATAACATAGATTGAAGCCTATAAATTCAAAAGTTAAGGAAACAAATGTAATTTATAAGATATAAATTTTTTTCATAGGAATCCACATTATGTGCTACACCTAACATTCCTTTTATTATAGCTAATGGCTGGTAATATGAGTACTCGGGCTAACAACCGATGTGAATAAAAATGTGATGATTGTTCTAATGAGATTCCCAATCAGATTGGAGCGATAATCACAAACTTTTTCATGTTACTCTCTCAGTTGACTCTTGTTTTGAAAAGAAACATGGGTTAATAGGAATGATCAACCCCCCATAAGAATAAACAAGCTGAAATAGAGATCTTCCAGATACAAAGGCCTCCTACATTCAATGGATCATCTGATCCCTCAATCGTCAAATAATGGATCAACTCTATTGAAAAAATCTTCTCAATCATACAATGTTCAATAAAATAGAATGTTTTTCTGGATTCTTATTATATGGAGGGTGAAGCTGATCAATGGTGAAAATTGATAAAATATATGATGCATGAGGAAAATATCGAGGTGTTGGAATGGAAGGATTTTTTAAAAATGTTATTCGATAAATATTTTTTGCGCACCCTCTGACTTAGGATGAAAAGGTAATTACTTGACCTTAAGAAAAAATATGACCAATCCATTGGAGTGTTTGAGGAAAACTTCACCAGGATTGCACAATATGCCTCCGGGTTTGTCGTTACCCCAGAATGAAAGTTTAACCGCTTCTTTGGTGGGCTAAAACCTAACCTATAGAAAGCCTTAGTGATCAGTTACTTAGATATGCATGAGTAAATTGCATGATGTTCCCTCAATGTCAAAATGGATATCATAGAATATCATGGGTATCATGAGGATATGAAGCAGAAAGTGGAATTTAATTCTAGAGTTCCAAAGGATAAATCTAACAGTGCTATGAAATTGTAGCACCCCACTTTCCAAAGCTGCAGAAAGAATAAACCTAGAAATTTCATGAAGAAGATGAGGAAATGATTTATGTGTTTATGAGAAGGGAACATGGCCATTAATTACCGAAATGAAAAACCCACTACTTCAATAAAGGATAGGAATGCTCCGTTGGACCCTCAATACATTGTTAATTTCTTCAACTGCAAATAACCAGGGTTCTTTACAAACCAGTTCCCTATGCCAAGGGTTTTAGGAGGCAACCAATAACATCCAAGGTAGAAAGGGTGAGCTTTTACCATCACTACAGCCAAAGAAAACCCCAAAAATGAAGTTGTGACAGGTACGCTAGTTATTCATTCAAGAATAGTGAACATAATTTTTGTTTCTATTTCAATGCATTCGTTTATATCTATAAAGTTTAGTATAACAATCCCAACACCTTCACAAATCATGGAAATATAGATGTTGGTGAAAATGAAAAATAGGGAAATCATTGCATCCCATGAATATAACTCCTCCCCTATCCCAATCATGGGATTGAAATTCCTATAAAATCTCAGCATACTACCTCTCATGGAATTTGATTCAATTATTGACATGGATTGACTTTTCCTATATAGATCCAACATAAATTTCCATGAGGGGGAAATCACTCTCTATATGGCGAATCGACCTGTGATTATGTACAAGTGAAATGAGGAGGATAAATATACTTTAGAACCATCATCTCAAGAATGGATACTAATGCCCTATGAGAATGAATATCTTACTTAGATGATTGAGTCTATTTAAGAAACCATCCATGAAGACAGGATTATTGTGAGGGAAATCACAGAAGTGTTTCCCGAGGAATTTCATGGTCTTCCTCCTAGAAGAGATGTTGAATTATCGATTGATCTTGTATCTGGGGCATTGCCAATATCCAAGACTCCATATATAATGGTTCTTGTAGGTCCTGAAGAGCTCATGAAACAACTGTCGGAGAATCTAGAAAAAGGGTTTATATGCCCAAGTGCTTCACCATGGGGTGCACCGGTCCTGTTCATCAAGAAGGAGGATGAGTCAATGTGCCTTGGCATTGATTACCGTAAGCTCAATAAAATCATGATAAAGAAAAATTATCATCTTCCATGAATTAATGACTTCTTCAATCAGATACCTAGAGCATAATAATTCTACAAGATGAATTTTCGGTAGGGATATTGCCATGTAATGGTGAATATGGAGGATATCCCCAAGACTGCTTTTTGTACGAGGTACATGCAATATGAATTCTTTGTAATTCCTTTAGGAATCACTAATGATATAGAAGTCTTCATTGAATTTATTAATAGAGTCTTTATATATTACCTAAACATATTTTTGGAAGTTTTTATAGACAATATTCTAATATACTCAAAAACCAAGGATGATAATGAAAGGCATCTAAGCACTGTACTAAAGACCTTGTGAAAGGAGTAGCTCTTTGAAAATTAAATCGAGTGTGAGTTCTGGTTGAAGAAAGTCTCATTAATGGTTCATATCATTACAAGCAATGGGATATCTATGCATCCCTCCAAGAAAAATGAAATTTATGGATGGATGAAGCCAACATCTGTGATGGATATAAGTAGCTTCCTTGGGTTAGCTGGATATTATTGCTGATTTGTGAGAAATTTCTCATGATTGTCAAACCCAAAAACCAAGATAACATGGAATGGAGTCAATTTTTCATGGATTGATGAATGTGAAGAGAGCTTCAAGGAGTTGAAAAGGATGCTTATCACTACACCCATGCTAACACTACCCACAAGTGGAGAACCTTTTCTGGTATTCGGTGATGCTTTAAAGAAGGCCATGGGCCGTGTGTTGATGAAAAATGAAAAAGTCATTACCT
This sequence comes from Viscum album, assembly GCA_963277665.1. Taxonomy (NCBI): domain Eukaryota; kingdom Viridiplantae; phylum Streptophyta; class Magnoliopsida; order Santalales; family Viscaceae; genus Viscum; species Viscum album. The sequence continues at coordinate 278,912,525 of OY728165.1, read as the reverse complement.
ATGATTCAAGATAACTTAATTTTCATGAGAAAAATATCCAACACATGATCTATAGTAGGATATAGTTATATTTGCTTTAATTTTTTTTAGAAATTACCTATTTTGGGGGAAGTGTGAAATATATACAAATCACAAAAATCTCAAGTATATATTGACATAGAAAGAGCTGAATGTGAACCAATAAAGGTGGTTAGAGCTGATCAAAGATTATGAATGCTCAATTCACTACCATATAGGGAAAAATAATAAAGTGGAATATGATCTATATATAAAAGACCCAATGATTTTATCATTGATCAGAATTGAAAAGGTTCCAATATTTTTAGATGCGATGAAGATGGAAATGAGATTCATAAATAATGGAACGACATCAATCCTTTCAAAAATGATTTCCCAACTATCTATTCTAGAATGGTTAAAGGATTCTCAAAAGGATGATGTGGGAATTTAGAAGAAAGTAGAAACCATCAAAAAAGGGAAATCCCCATAGTTCAATGTTAATGAAGACAGAGTCTTGAGATTTGGGTCAAGACTATGTATTCCATAAAACCTGGAGTTAATGAAATAACATTTGGATGATGCACATAGTTTGAATTTCCCTATTCACCCAGGAAACACTAAGATGTTTCTGGATATCCAAGATCATTATTGTTGGGATAACATGAAGAAGGACATTACTGAGTATACATCAATGTTCTTGGAATTTCAGTAAATGAAGGTTGAGAGGTAGAAGTCTAAGCGGATAATGCAACCATTACACATACCAACATGGAAATGTGAAAAATCACCATGGAATTTGTCACCGGAAATCTAAATACATTCAAAGGAAATAATGCTATCTGGGTTGCTGTGGATCATCTTAAAAAAATGCACATTTTATTGCAATTCGGGTGGATTTATCTTTGGATAAACTGACATGGATATAAATCAGATAAGTGGTAAGTCAACATGGAGTACCACTATCGATTTTATCCAATCAATATCCTAGATTCACCTCTATGTTATGGAAGATTATACAACATTATCTGAATACTAAGTTTAACTTTAGTACGGATTATCATCCTCAAACTGATGTCCAATCTGAGTATACTATCTAAACACTTGAGGACATGCTGAGAGAATTTTCAATGGACTTGAAAGGAGGATAGGATCAACATCTTCCCCTGGTTGAGTTCTCTTACAATAACAGTTTCCACTCAAGCATCCATATATATTCTTATGAAGCCCATTATATGAATAGGTGTAGAACACATGCATGTTGGGATGAAGTTAGAGAGAGAAAACTCCAATGTCTAGAAATGGTCGATGAAGTACTGGAGTAGGTTAAGACTATCCAGCAACAAATTAAAGGTACCTAGTTTGAGAAAAGAGTTATACTAATAATCATCAATGCGACCTAGTGTTTGATGTTGGAGACATGGTATTCCTCTACATATCACCATGGAAGAGATTTATGCGACTTGAGATGAATGAAAATCTTAGTTCAAGGTACATTGGAGCTTTTGAGATCCTTGATCGCATTAGAGCAGTGGACTACCGACCAGAACTCCCATTGAAGTTTTCTTAAGTGAATGACATATTCCACGTATCACTCTTGAGAAACTACATACCTGACCCATCACATGTACTCAATCTAAGGGTGAAATTTTTGGAGAATGATGTCTCCTATGAAGATAAGATGGTGAAAATATTATATCATAGGGAAAAAGTTCTATGGAATAAGGAAATGACCGTCATCAAAGTGTTGTGGAGAAACCAGAAGTTTTAAGTAGAAACATGGGAAAAAAAAGAAGTGATAAAGCAGAGTTACCCTCATGTATTTTAGTGTGGAAAATGGAAATTTCAAGGGAGAAATTTCTTAAGTGGGGAATATTGTAACGACCGAATCTTTTATTAATGAAAATTCCTATTGATATAATTAAATTTATTATTATGTAAAATGTGTATATAAAACATATTCACTTTCTTGGATTTATGTTTTTGGATTTTAATCTACAGTTAATAATTTTTTTCATTGCTAATATAGCCATTGAATAGTGATTACATGATTAGTATAAATATAAGGCTTTAACAAATCTAATTTAGTCAGATAAAAGAAACCATGGCCTCATCTAGTAGAATTTCCCCATTAAATTCCCATTTGTCAGAGCTCAAAAAGGAGGTAGAATCATTGGCCTTTACTCTTGACAAATCCCAAAATGTGCTTTAACATGTTAAGCTTAAACATAATCGCCTATGGGAGAAGTGTATGTAAATAGATATTACAACCTGATCGATGTTATGTGAGCTGCTCCAAGAGTCTGTCACCATCACACACCTTACCCTTAGGTCTTGTGTGGGTGTTATAAGGTGTTTTGTAACAAGACCCTAGCACTTTGATTATGTTCATTAGTTTTGTTTATAATAAACAATATACATTCATTTTATTATTGTTACATTGTAAATGGGATTTTAATCAAAAATAGTATTCTTAGTTAATATTAAATTATGAAATATATTTTTTATGAATTAATGGATATTTGATTTAAATAATATTTTAATAACATATTAATACTAAATTAATTTTTATTAAATATAAATGATCATATAAATTTTATACAATTGTAATTTTTATTATGGTTTGAATGCTGTTTTTGTCAAAACCCATGAATTTTTAATAAATGTCAGTTTTTTATTTTAAAAGTAAAAAATTCACATATTGAAAAAATTATTTAGAATAAATGAATGTTATTTTTGGATTCATGACGCCAAAATTATCTAATAGTGAATATTTCCAAATTTTCATAAAATGTCGAATTTTTGGGTAAAAATTAAATACTGTTTAAATATATAATGTGTTTTATGATATCATAATGCCCCAATATTGATAAAATAAAATACTATAAAAGTTATATTTGGATAAAATATGTTTTAAATTTAAAATAATGAGATTTTATATTTTTTGGAATTATTTAAAAATGCCTTAGTGGACCCTTTGATACTTAGAAAATATTTTAACTTTTTAAAATGATTTATTTGAGAGTGTGACCCACCCCCACATAAGAAAGAACAATATTTTAATAAGTTCAGAAATTGTAATTATAATATTTTGTTTACCAATTCCCTTTTGAAAAAACCATGTTTAAAAACCATGGGTTGGTTTGTGGTTTTGAATATATAATTATATAGATTCCAAAACCTATGTTTTTAAAATATTTAAGAATTCCCCTCTCTTTTCCTAAATAAACCCACCCAACCTCACACTGATATTCACATAAAACCCTTATATAAAGTCCTTAATTTTCCATCATATATCTATAATCTTACCAAGGAACCCCAAGCTCTCAGTAATCCCCTCCTAAAGCTCATTATGTTACACACTTCCACATAAGGGATCATCACTTTCCTTCCTTCCTTATTTATGTCCAAGTTTACCTATATTATTATGACCCTTTTATTTTAAATTAAATATTATGGGGTATTATTTTTCACCTAACCTATAATGGCTTCTATATTTTTGAATGATTATAGACACATTTCTCTCCCATTAATAATTCCCATGTACACCTATTACCATGCTGAAATTCTATAAGGTATTTCCCTCTCATCATTTACATTCAAGAAATTATTTTATATTTTTCATATAAATTCCATGAAACATGTTGGGATATTATGTAATATGTCACCCTTAGTGTCCATCTCATTTATAAATGATGATATACCACTTTTTATCTCATCAACCCATTTTACGATTCCTATTTGACGTTGTTATGCTGCCGAAGTTACACCAAAATTTCCCTTGACAAAATCATCATCTAAGTGAATACCATACTCAATTCTCTACCAAGGGTATTCACATTTATGAAAATGTACATGTTGATTTACTATTTACATTTATGTATTGAACATATCTTATTCATGGAATAAAGTATGATGTTTATTGAATCCATGTTGTATGATTTATGTGGCACACTTTCGCATAAAATGAAATGATAAAGAAGGGTGTGCCCTGCTAGCTCTCCAATGCAATGGGTAAATAATAATATCATGATAAGTCGTGTTAAATGAGTATTATGTCAAGATAATTCATGTTCAATGTGGATTTAATCATGACAATTCATGTCCAATGAGGGTTTACTAATGCTCCATTTGCAATGATCCTTAGCCCATGCTAATATCATGTTAAATGTTGATGCCACATCTCAATGTTTTAATAATCACGCTATATCATTACTTTATGTTTATTTTTCTATTATCCAATATTGATATTAATATTTCCTAAAATTTACTATTTTTTCATGTTCTTCCTTGTTTACTCCATTACTGGGCTTTAGAGCTCACCCCTTTCTTATGTACATCCTTAGGTTATCTCATATAGTGCTAAGTTCAAAGGAATATTTTGGTCATGTAAAAGAAATTTTCAATAAAGATGTGTATTTCATGTTTTATGTTGTTATTTAATGTTCATAAGCCCCAAATACACTAGACCTCTTGATCTTATATGTTGTATCATGTTCAAATTTTATGTAATAAATTATATTTATGTGTGAAATAAAGAGTAGGGTTGTTATAAAAAATAATTATTTTATTACCCAATAAATCACCTTATATACAAAAATATTTTCGTGAAAAATTTCATACGAAATTTTAGGTAAAAAATAAATATCATAGGGGTTTCATTTCAATCATGAAAAAGAATAAAAATATTTTCACATTGTTATAATTCTCAACCTTAAAAAATTATAATATATTTTCTGTTAAAAATATGATTATAATTTTATATTGAGAAATCATAAGATTTATATATATCCCATATAAATCATATATTAAACATGTTTTTAACTTGTGGAATAATTTTATATATCTATATCACAAATTTAATAACCATATGGTCGACTTCTATACCCCAATGCATTGATGGGCTATCACAAACCCACCCAACATTGTTTTATAACAGAACCACCCATCCTTGGATAATAACATAACCAAACATCCTTGGTTTATAATAGGACCAAACATAATATAATTATAATTAAACCACCAATCATCATAATAAATTCTTAAGAACCATAACATAATAAAAAAATTAAAGCTTACACCTTCATTATTACACTCATAAAAATATTATTTTCACCCATAAGAATCTTTTTCTGCATATTGAAATATCCCTTTCATTTTAATCCCCATTTTTAAAGTTATTAAAACATAAGTAAAGATGGTATTTCAATAATAAAACAAATTATTTTACAAATTATGTCAAATATTATATAACTCTTACAGTGGTGAGAAAATTCATTGTAACCGTATAGGGTAAAATAAAATATTCCTTTGGTCTATTCTAAAGAAAGTCAACACATTAGGTGAAGTGATTCCTTTTGAAAACCACTGAAAGATGAACAAAAGTGACAAAAATTTATTTTATAATTATTATATTTCCATATAAATACATCTTTAAAATAATTACAAAAATACTAACATGGATGAAAATGAGTTTTATGGGAAACGTTAAAAGAGGATTTTTCAAAAGAAATCCCCATGCCTTGAGTCTCAATCAGCATGTACGTTCTTTATATTCACGATTAGTAAAATTATGTTAAATATATAATTAAATCAATTTTTTTCATGTTTACTATTCCTTTATATTTTATCTCTTACAATTCCATATTTAATTACTTAATGAATTAAATTTACTTTGGGAGTTTTTATGATATTGGTGCATCAGTAAAAAACAATTTTTTTATGTTGACTATGGTCAATGAAGTCATTATTTCATCATCTAAAAAATAATAATAATGAAATAATTTTAATCTTAATACATAAATTATAATTTTAAATCCATCCATTAAATATGATTATGAAAAATGATCCATGTTACAATCATGGAAATGGTATGTCGTACATACATATGAGTAACGTTTTCATTTTTCAATGATAATTATGAAAAGAAGGTATGTAAAATTTTAAATTTATAGAATTATAATTATATAATAAATACCATATAATTTCTTTAAATATTCTTATATATATATCATTGATGTGATATGGTAATGAAAAATTAATCCCACCGCTTCGTAGAGGTCGTAGGTCTCACATACCGAAGAACGACATTGTCATTATTTCATGAATTGAAAAATGAAAAAGTATAAGATATATTATATTTTATTAATTTTAAATATTGCATTAATATGATATTAAATCCATACTTATGACCATCCATGAAATATGATAATGGAAAATGAATTACATCAATTTGTGAGGCGGTAGTCTGCCAAACACATTAATGATGGTTTCGTTTCCAATTTTATAGAAGATGAGATTGGTTTTAGTTATACCATTTAAATTTAACATATTAGTATATGTAGCATACTTGTTTTATTATTCCATAATTTTTTATGAATATTTGAATAATTTAGAAAACAAAAAAAAATTAAAATGCTTGATTAAGAACTATACCTCTTCTTTGGACACCCCCTTAAGGTTTACACCAAAAGATTTACTATGATGGTTTTATGATAAAAATATTAACTCTACTAAGTGGGGAGGTATGTAAGGAAAATATTTGGGTTGGTATTCGTTGAAAAAGAATAGAATTTTTAAGTGATAATAAATGAGTATAAGATTTTCCATATTGTAAGAGAGGAGAAGAGCACTATGGAAATCTTTTAAAATATTAAATTAATATAAATTAATTTGGATGTACAATGGGATCCAAATTGAAAATATTCTAAGATAATACTGTTATGAGTCAAAATAATCTCATCTAATAAAATTTTAACTTTTTTGGATTACATTTTTCCCTTATCATTTTTGACATTTTGATAACCCTTTTAATAATTACAGTGATATCAATGTTTTATTACTCTTAAAGGGTTAATATAATTACAATAAAAAATAAAACGACTCATAAATGTAAAATATATTATCTCATAAATCATATCCCATTATATTTTCCAATGATAATATTTTTAGTAATTTTAAATAATTTAATAAAATATTATTTATTATAAAATATAATTACTATCAATTTTAAACTATTCCTTTAATTTAAATTTTAAAAATATAATAAAAAAAATTTGAATATAATTTATTGAAACCTATATAATATTTAATTTTTATCTAAAAAATCATGGAAAAATGGATTAATTCAAATTATCTTACTTCTAATATTTTTAAAAAAAATTATATTAGTATTCTATTAAGTGAATAATAACCCAGTCATTGTAGGATATGATTTTATGTTAATTATTTATTCATAAAAATTTTAAATAAATAAACATGATAAAAAAATAATTTATAATTCACATAAATATTTACAGCTAAATTTATCCTCTTTTTATCCCTATATTAAAAATATTATATTTATTAAAAGAAAGATTGTGACATTTTTGGCTTTATATTCACTTATATTTTAGAAATTTAAAAATAAATGAAATATGACACCAAATTTTCTTATTTTTTAGACTTGAATGGATATTTTTGAAACAAACTCTTAAAATAGGATAATGGTAAGTATTTTAGTTATTTTTAGTTTCTATCATATTATTTTGAACCCTTAATTAACTGATGTATGCTTTGCCGTGGTAACAGAATTACTAATGTTATTAATCATAATATATGAAAATTAAATGGTATTATTTACCAAATATTAAAAACTTAATTCAAAACAATGAATCCATTTTAAAACATTCCAAACACATATGTTTAATAATTTAATATAAAATTAAACTGAAAAAATGCGACACAAAATATTTTTTCAGAAAAATGATCCTTTTGACTATAATATTTTAATACAAAATTAAATTATTAAATTCATTTAAAAAATAATAAATGGATTATCTAAAATTAAAATTAAATGATTAAATTTTAAAACTAATCCAAAAAAAAATTTACATTGTAAATTATGAAAAATAAAATAATATTTTGAATAAAAATCAATATTTTTCATTATTCAATGAAAATAAAATCAGATAATTTTCAAAAATTTATCATATTATATATTTGACATGATGAATTAAAATTCAATAATTTGGAAATCAATATTTTAAATAAAAACATATAATTCATGAAAATCCAATTTGGTTAGAAATAAAAAAATTTCTTGTAAATTGAAAAATTCCCCAATATTCTTATAATGAATATAACTCTATAAAATATTACTAATATATATTAATAAACATGAAAATGATTTATTCCAATATTAACTAGGTTGATACAAACATGATATTATTTATATGTGTTGTTTGATTTGTACGAAACTCATTTTCATATAGCATTGGATGTTTACATCATTATGGGTACATTCATCAATGTCTATTTCTATGGTTATATTGGATTTTTATTAATTTCAATGTTATTTTCAGCTATGATATGAGTGTATGGTAACCCAATGGAACACCATAGACTCATATTGCTAGTCACCAACCTATTTTTTTTTTTGAGGATGTGGGCTTAAATTCATATAACAAAACAAGCCCTAAAATTGTCAAGTCATTATGGGTTGGGGGTGTTACAGGTTAATGCATCTCATTTATGTGGTTCAAGACCTTGTTTCTTGTTCTAATCATATGACCTATTTGAGATGGTATTCATTGGTTACACATTAAACTTACACAAACTAAAGTAGGGCTCTTTTTAAATTAGGTTATGATAGAATGGTATCAATGTATTTGATTTATATCTATGATGAAATTGGGAATAAGAAACTTGTTTGATTTTTGAATTTCTTGAAAAACAAAGGAAGTTTGAGTGGTATTATATTTTTGTGTGATAAGCTTGAAAATAAAAAAAGGAAAGGAAACTAAAATATTAATTCATAATGAATCTAATTATCTCAAGAAAAACTCTAGTAATAATACCATTAATTTCATGGTATGATAATATTAGTAAATTAGTCTTATAGTTGTCAAGACATGATCTATTTTCATTAGTTCTTATGATAGGGTAATTGTTCTTGGATAAATAGTGAGGAAATTTCCAGGATATCTTCTATTTTTATTAAATATTATATGAACTTATAAGGGTTTTTAGATTCTTTTGAATGTTATATTCTATTATGTAAAATATTATATGTAATTTGATTATTTGATGATAATTAGGTATATACGTATTTGATTTACTCCCATGATTTATCTTGTGAAAAATAAGAGATTCATCTAGGGACTTGAGTACGAGGTGTCAACACTTGTTTCCATAATATGAATATAACTCTCTATATAAGTTGATAAATCTATTTTTTATGAAGTTTCATATGATATTCATTTTTCAATACTGCCCATGTGGGGTGAAATTGATTCTAGGAGTAGGATCCATGGATAGATCATATTTTCATTATGTTATCCCTATTCAGGTAATCTATTTCCATTATAATTATATTCTTAATAATATTCTTTCATGGATAAATGGTAGGTAGTGGATAATGATCATTTAGGCATATGAGTTGATTATATTAGACATGATATGGGATATAAAATTGTTTTAATCTTATATAGTAAATTACCATGATTATGGATACAATTATTGACATTTTTAAATTGTATTGTGTTCCTCAACATGAATTGATCATAACTTTTTATGTGAGTTTGTTCTATGTCATAATGTTTTATGTGAATAGATTATAAGAGTTTAATAATGTGAGAATGTGTACATTATGATATCTAATGATGATATCACATCTCAATTTCCTTCAAAGTGTCCTGACATATGATCCATGTTATAATAATTTTCATAGGGCATGGATTATCATTTTCATACAAACAAGTGTGATGTAATGATGATTGATTTCAAAAGAATTTAAATTATTTTTTAAATCCTAGATTGATGTACATTATTATAAATTCTTGTGAATAATAATGTAACACTTAGTTAACTAGGGCCAATAATTTTAAAATACCCTTTTTAAAGGGACTTTTTCATGAATTTTGAATGTTTTGGGTTCAATATACCATCATATCATTATGAGTGATTAAAATATAGGGAAATTTATAATTTATTTCTATTTTTGAAGTTGATTGTATGTTTATCATGATGAAAATCCTTGAATTTGTTTTTATCATGAAGGGTTGGCATCAGTGGCAATTTGTTTTATCATTAGAGTTTCTTGATTAGAAATGTGCCTTCTCAAGGTTAGAGGTTGACAATTCGTGTTCATAGAGGTGACTATGACCTTGTTCACTTATTATTTTTGTGGATGTATCCTTAGTAGTATACATTATTATTGAGGTTATTAAAAATTGTATGATGTGATAATGAAAATTTCTATTTAATAGTATCATATGTTTTCAATATATTCAAGTAAATGGGAGTAGAGATAAAAATTATAATGTGGTTCTATTGAGACAACTTATAACTAAATATTTGTTGAAAGTTATAGGTGAGATGTTATAGATCCATGAAACTATGAGGTAGAAAGTTGCTAAAGGGAAATTTTGATGTAGTTGAGATAGAATAATAATATGTTTCAATAGATTAATAAGTGTGTTTATATGTTATTTGTGGTAAAATTTAAATTACATTGATTGAAATTATTACTAAAGATCAGCATAGATGACATATTTATGTTTGATCAACATTATTGTTGGATTAGATGAATTTGACAGATAATGATGATTCATTGTGTCGCCACCATGTTTTATAAGCAGGTACCATGAGTTATTGTAATTCAATTATTGATTAAGAAAAGGTTATATTTATTATTAATGCTAGATTGTGTGATAGTCGATGAAATGAATTGTAGTGATGATAATGTAATGTAGAAGGGATGAAATAACTGAACTGAATCATTATGAATATTTTTTTATCATCAAAAAAAATAATTGATCCATTTTAAAACAAAACCTTACATAAATGTAGGTGATATATAGAAAAAACTAATTTATAATCAATCAATATTTGTTGTTCTTTAGGAAATGAAATTTATTATATTTTTAATGGGAGGAATAAGGCTTTAAGTGATTCTTTAAAGATGAATTGATGTGATTTTAACCCATTATATAAATATTTTTCAATTTATGTTAGTTGTTAGTTTACTCAGATAAAATTTTGACATGTACTATGTTGTAGTTCTATAGATTTTGGATTGGAAAAGATTCCAATGGTTAAGATAATGATAAAACTCAATGTTCTATTAGTGATGATGTTGAATCAGGGCATTTATTTAAATCCATGGTTAGAGTAGATGTGTTTTGAGGAAGGTATGATTAAATTTCAGTCTATTAAACCCTTGGGATCTTGGATCATTTCTAGATGTGGTAAAATTAAAGTGTTTTGAATCATTAAATCCATTTATTTTTAGTTGATAAATTATTTCCATCAGGTTGAGTGAGATGAATGTATAATGGTGTAAATAACTTCATCTGGGTGAAAAAAATACTAGATGAGGGTGTAATTGCCAAATTATATTTTATCCCTTTTCATATAAATAAAATTAGAGGTTGAGGTGGAATTTGTGGATAAATTAAATGAATTGTTAGTTTTGGTATTTATTTGGAATTTATTCTTTATTACTTTTGTGAATTATGACATGGATATTTTGAAGGTGTATTTTCAGTGGAAAATCATTGAATTATATTTGAGAAAAAAAATTCATTTTTCATTTTTAGGATATAATGATGAGTTTTTATTTTAAAGTATAAAAATCATTATGGTTTTATCTATTGTAAAATTGAAAATATTATTATTTGGAACTTGTATGTTTTCAAGGGAATTTTGGTAATTTTATACACGAAGGAAAACTGATAATTCAAATATAGTAAATGTCCCATATAATTTTTTGATTGTTTTATTGATGTTTTAATGTTTCATTTACCTTTAGTAGGATTTTTGGGGCCAGTACAAGAGGTGTTTACTTTTCAGTATTCCAATTAAAAATTAATTAAATTTATTAGTTCCACACATTAAAAGTTTTAGTTTTTAGAGAAAAATTATGACATATTGCAAATAGTATCACAAATTATAAACCAATTTGATTATTATTTCTTGAGATGAGGTGATTTAATTTAGGATATAGACTCTAATAGAGAATAACCTAGACCCATTTTTCCATAATCGGTAGTTTTTTTACCTCAATTATTATTTTAGTACACATTTCAAGAAGGATGATTTTGTAGTGTTAGATGAATGATATTTTGGTCCTCATGTTTTAGATTTTCAATCAGACATGAAATCCCATTCATTCAAATTTTATTTAAATTAATTATAATTTTTATTAGAACTATTATTTTCATATTTATTAATTTAAATTTAAAATTGATAAACGGGATGTATACTATTTTTATCACTTTTATAATAATATTATCTAGTCATCCATTTATCCCATGATAACTCTAATACTATGAAATCACATGGTCACTATTTTTCTAGACATGGTTCGTACTTTCTAGGTTATGGTGATGAGGGCCGACATGTTAGCTTTGTTTGATGATGGTAAATATGAAATTGTTGATGTTGATGAATATAACATGAAATAAGGAAGATCAATATTGTAATATGATGTTCAAAGGTATAATGAAATAGATAATACCCCTAGTTTGGGGGTGTAATTATAGGGAGAGGCTGAGAGAAAGAGTGAGGATAAAGTGATGATGAACTTATGGGTAGTGGATGGTGATTTAGACAATTGGGTCGATGATGTTCATGAAGAACTCATAAAATGTTGCTGTTAGAATCTAGACATGTGGATGTTTGGATTCTTAGGGAAAGAAGGATATGGATGAAAATAAAATAAATAAAAATTAATTATTATTATCAATAATAGTTATTAAATAATTAAATAATAAAATATGCAGTTATAAATGGTATAGGTGGATCCACCTAGACTATTCATACAGGGAGAAGAAAGGTTGGGCTAAATATTCAAAAGAAAATGACAATACTAATTATTGTTATCTTATACATATATATATACATGTGATATATATATATATGTATAAATTAGGGAAATTATGATGAAGAAAAATTCAGAAAAGTATAATATTAATAACATGATCCACCAATAATGATTTTAATATATATAAAAGTAGTAAAAATAAAATTATTATATATATATATGTACATGTATACATAAATTGGGAAATATATAAATTTCTCTCCAATATCTAGAATTGAAAAATGAATATTTTAATTTACTATTTTTTTCATGTAAATCATAGTGATGGTGTTACTCAAGTTAAAAAAAGAATGATTGGAAGGAATATTTTGAATTTTAAAATATTATCCACTACAATCATCAATTATAAGACCTAAATTGTTTTCCAAAAGTACATAATATCATTTTTAGTGTTATATAAAAATAGTTCCCTCCATTTAGAAATATAGTGACCCTATATGGATGAAGTTTCTAAAATAAAATATAGACATAAGTATATATATAAGTGGTCCTATGAAATCATTGATGATCATAGTAATTGAGGTGATTCATGTGGGACCTGTGATCATGAGTATAATTTTTATGGATTTTATTGATCTACGAGTCATCATAATATGAAAATTGATTGATATTATTAATGTTACTAGGAAAAAATGATCCTTTGGTGAGTGGTATAAATTATAAATGATCATTACATGTATTATGGTAGTGGATCTTTTTACCATGATAGTTAATGGTTGGATATTTGTATTATTATCCTGATGGTATTGTTGAATTCCCATGAAAAGTCAGTGGACGTGACTTGGTATTTGTCACGTCCATGACTTCTTTCAAAGGTATTTTTTCATTTAATTTCGTTTCTTGCTATGTTTCGGGGGGTTCCCACGCATTTTAGTGGAAATGGTGGGTCTTCAAAATTTGGTCCAAACCATGAGCCCATTTCTAGATTAAAAAATAAATATTTTTTCTTATATAACTCCTTCATTTTTCATCATTTTACAAACATTACACTTCCCAATTGGAATACCATGGTATATTAAAACCACTATATCCATTTGTACCTCATTGGAATATATAATCATGATGGATTTGGGTTTTTTGTTAAGGTATTGGGCCATCTTGAAATCCCATTTCCTGCTTTAATTTTATTATTCTTTAATATCTCATTAAAATTTTAATGGTTATCAGTGATTCCAACTCTAACCTAAGCCCACATAACCAATTCGGGCCCCCATTCCTTCCTCCCACTATTTGAAGCTCATATTCATTGTCAATTAGGGCTAAAATTCTACGGACTTCTCAAATCGTCCATATTTTAAGAGGTAAATTGTTTCTTACATAACTACATCAAATTTCACTCTTTTCCCCCCATTTTAGACTTCGCCTGACCTAATAATACTTAGTAGACCCCCCCCCAAATTTTGTCTTCTTCAAGATTCAACTATTGGTTTATTAGTTCTGATTTCTTCAAGATCGCTCAAGTAAGTGGGTTTCCTTCCTTCCTTCTCCCTTTTTCATAGGGTTTCTTCCTTTTTCATAGGGTTTCATCCATATTTTCTTGAAGTTCCTAATTCCCAAAAATTAGGAATTAAATCCTAGGGTTTTTCTTTGAGTTTTCGTTCTAATCACAAGGTTTTAGGTTGGTTTTCACTTCCTTGTGGTTCTGCAGTGGTGTAGTTGAAGTTTCTCACAACGGTTTGGAGTTTTTGGAAAAAATGGTAGGTGATTCCATGTGTAATAATTTCTTTATTTGTGAGAATTCTTGATTTACTTTTTTTCATGTTCCTCAAATGTTTTTTTGGTGGAAAATTTGTTTTTATGAATACGGTTAAGCGTTTAATTTTATGGTTGCATTTTTTATTTAAATTGGGTGTTTTCTATGTGTAACTCTTATGGTAATATTTGGTTTCATTTTATAACATATGAAATTTGATTATTAAATATTTTTTGGACTTCCAATTATGCTTTTGTGGGGTCTTGGTATGATTTTGGGTTTAAAAGAGGGTTTTTAATTAGGTTTGTTGTGAAAAACCATGTTATACTTCTTGAAAGTGTTTTATGAAAATTGTAAATGGGTTATTGAGTTAATAGAAGTGTGAAAAGGATGTTTATGTTCTGTTTGGGTGGGTTTATGTTTTTAAAATGATACAATTTGTTTTTTAAGGGATTTTATGTGATGTTTACCATCTTGGAAATGTTTTATAAAATTGCTTTAATGATTTATCAAATTATGAAAGAGATGTGAAACATGTTGTAGGTTATTTGGGTGAGTGTGTTCACTAAATATGTGTTTTTAAAGGTAAGGTGTGATTTATGATGGAAAAAAATTAGAATGTTTTATAAATTACTGAAATGTTTTATCAAATTGAAAGAAAGGCGTGAAACATGTTTGTGGGCTGTTTTGTGTGAGTACGATGTGAAAAATGAATTTTGTTTGTGAAAGGATTATTATGTGACATGTGTGTGGTGTGATTGGTGTATGTCTGCCTTGGAAGTGTTATTTACATGTGAAAATTATATTTCATGTCTTGTGGAACTTTTTTTGAGTACAAGAGGGAAAACTCGAGTATCTAGGCGGGTATACGTGTACTAGAATGCTAGTGATCCTATGGGGTTTGGCCCCAACTTCACGTAGAAAATTTGATGATGAAAACACAAACAAAACAATGATGATGATAATAATGATGATGTTGGGGTACCACTAGGTTATGAGTTTGATCCCTACTAGTGGCTTCTATGCTTGAGAACAAATATTCTGATGATTACTTTCACCGAGATATGAGGAACCTATGACCTATAGCGAGCTAGTGCCTAGGGGTTATTTTACCATTGCTTGTGCTCATTAGATAATTAATGCTCAACGTCGGCATATTTATTGTTTTTTTTTGGAAAATTTAGTATATTTGGCATTCTATTTTAAAAATGTCTATTATTTAAAGTATCCTAGTTGGAAACTATTTTTTTTAAAGTTGCATATTTTTAAAATTCTTATTGACATATCATGTTTATAAAAACATGAAAAAATTTCGTCCATGAAATTTTATCACATGGAATCCTTTAGTGGTGACATCCTAATTGGATTTTTCTCATACCCTACTTACACATTTGGATGTAAGTAGACTTGGTTATTTTTTTTGTAGGTTTGGATACAGTTTTTTATGCCAATGGTTGAGGTTTCTAGTAATCCTCCATGATGTAGTGTTGTGGAGATGGCTTGAGGGTGGTTCCTATTTCCATGAGGAGGTTCTTGGTCTATCCATTTTGGGTTTAGTCATTTTATATAGTCATTGAGAATTGTTTTAATTGATGTAATTAAATTCAGAAATTTTGTAAAAGATAGATTTGTTTTATAGGATCTGTTTGTTGTTTTATGTTTATAAACTAGGTTAAATCATTCCCAAATTTTATTAAGTAATACCCCGTCACTTGTGAATTCCTGTAGGAATCAGGAATTCCCTTCAGGAATTTCAAATGGATGGGTCGAGTGTTGGTTTTTATGGCGACTAGATTCGGTTCGTGACAAAATGTTATCAGAGGAGGTTTTCTCTCTTAGGTCATATTATTTTGGGAAGATTCGGGATAGTTTGGGTTTGAGATTGTTGGGAAATGACATTACAATTATGAGATGGGTGCATGGACAACACACCTTGTGACATGATTCAAGTCTCTATAGAAATTTGGGTTTTATCTGAGTCTTTTGTTTTTATTGGTTTGATGATAATTAGTAAAATTGAAAAGATAGTTGGGTTAATGGTCTCAGTGAGCTCGCAAATTCTGGAATGCTATTTGGAGCAGGGGATATTAACCTAGAACACTCTTTATGATGGTGAAGTTATTTTCATATGGCCTCCAAACATATGTCTAAGTCACCCGCTAAAACTTGTTTCATCTTGCATTGTCTTGTTTCCATCAGTTTTGGAATCTTTGAAGTTTGGTTTTAATGAAAAAATGACTTGGTTTTAAGAATAGTAAAGTTTTTGTGAAATGATTTTCTAATAAAGAGGGAATGGATTGATTTATATAATGGTGGAACTAAAATTTCATAATTGTTTTGAAATGGTAAATGGGTTTTCTAAACTCTTTTGAAAGTATAAATTACCTCAAAGCAGAGTTTGGAAATCTATTTCAAATGAAGCATTCTAAATTATTGAAAAAGTGTTTTGAATGGAATAAAGTGTTTTTGAATTTTTTTTGTGCAATTGAGAAATGGATTTTTTATTTGGTAATTAGTGATAATTTTAAAAGTTTTATGAATCATTTGAACCTTGTTTTAAATTAAAATTTTGAGTATTTCAAGGAATGGGTGTTGATCAAATGATGTTTTTCATAAAACCAAGAGTGTTTGAAAGGGGTTGAGATGTTTTGAAATTGATGTGAATATCTTGAGAGTGAGTTTTCATTTGAATTATTGTGCCTTTTTGAAATGTTTTGTATGATGTAAGATGGGTTTGATTTTGTGGATAGTGGGTTTGAGAAAAATGATGTGTCGGTTGAATGTTTTGGTTCTGAAAAGTGGAATGAATTTTTGTTTTAACCTTTGTTATTTTCATGATCAACCACATGCATGGGGTTATCTAGGATGATGGAGGGTTAATGGAATGGTTGGATGAGTTTCGGGATGGATATAAAGAGGGTACCCAGTGTGGTATCGAAGCATGCAGGTGTGGGGACCATGGGGTACCATTGATTGATACACCTACCGTCAAACCATTTATTTTCAAGAATATGATTTTAAAGGAAAATTTAATGTCTTGATAACTGGTTTGGGGTGGTGTGTCTTATGTGTTTTTGGAAATTTTGTTGTTGTGGGATTTTTTCAGTCCAAGAACCCATTTTGTTTGAATAGTGTTTTAGGTTTGTGTTTCTTTGGTATGTTGGGTTGTAGGGCTGATTAGTGGTATCTTCTAAAAAAATATCAGGAATCCTTTATAGTAGTTCCCCTCATGTGTACGATTTGGATTTGTGGCACATTTTGACCAATGGACCATCTTGGTCGGGTCCTTGGGTTCTCTCGTTAGATAAGTTATTCCCCCATTAAGAGTTAATGCATGACTGAAGTGAAACCCAAATTGTTTCACTGTTTTAAGATCCTCCAGTTGATCAATATAAGGAAAAAGTTTCTTGACCTTTGGTGATTGAGTTTACACCCTTTCCTACAATCATTTTTTGGATACTCTTGTAGTGAGACAGTGCTCGTGGAAGGTTGAAAGAGACCTTAATTTCATATGTTACATAATTCTTCATAGGTGGAAGTAGTATGGGGTAGTTAGTGTGGATTGTGTCTAGGAGGGCCTCTAGGTTCGTCATAGTCTCTTTGAAGTAGTGGTTCAAATTAAACCACTAGTGTGGAAAATATAGTCATGATAGGATATTATGGACACTTTGTAGAATTGTGTGATGTTTGAGGAAGTTGCATAAGGTCCCCCTCAATGTATTTTCCGTTTCTATTGGTCACAATGGTCATGTTCAGTGATGCCTTGTGATTTCATGTGATCATTTGGCTATAAAGTTGAAGTTGTACAATATTTTGTGAGTCTTTTTTTTCAGAATTATGTCTCCATTTAGGAAATATCGACAACCTTTATTGAGAGGAATGTGTTTCTATATATCCTTTTTTCCATCCATTTATAATCCTAAGAAATAAGGGGTGATGTGTGTGCATCTTCTAATCCCTTGTTTCATGAAAATTTCAGGTTTTGGTAAAGTGAGTTTTGGAGTATGTTATGTCTTGGTGTACCCATCTTGGATTGCAGTGTAGTTGTTTTTAGCACTGGAAGAAGAAATAACATTTAATGGCTTCCAAAGCCTAACTGCAAGGCCAAATATGCTCATATCATTAGAGATCCAGCCTTAGGTCCTAGAGATATGCCTACTTGTAGTTAGGGGAAATCACAGGGTCATTCAATCCCTTGTATAGTGTCCTATCATTAGTATGAAATATGGGAATAATTTAAACCTCTGGTTTTTTCATCTTATTCTACTTATTCTCATTCAGTGATATAGGTGGGAGGACCTCATTTCCATGTTATATCCTATGATCATGTTATTCACATGGGATCCCTAGTTATTTTTAGAGAAAAGGATGAAATTTGGGCCGGTCATATTGAAGATCGCGGTTTGCGCATGGCTAGTAGTAACCATGCACCAGCCTATGAAACCATGTGATAAGAGATAGTAACTACCACATAGTATCCACACAATAGTGTACCTCTGCCCATGCAACCACATGAATATTACCCTTTGGATAGAATTCCCTGCATGGTTAGCACACGGTTTCCCAAACCATGAGGACTAACCCTACAGTTGTGCCAACTCTTCAAATTTTGGGGTCTTTTCATGTCGGCTCATCCTGGTCAGTTAAGATGGTTGGTTATTATGGTGGGGAGACCCACTATGAGTTTCATGTATGTTATTTTGGAAAAGAATAATTTAAGAATACCCCTTGTATCGGGGAGTCCATTCGGTCCCCTTACTATTAGTGTCCTGAACTGTCCCGGGAAAATTTAATTAGTCTCTTGAGGTGGGGATCCCATTTGTGTATCACTATAATTGTAACTCAGATTTATACATGGTTTTGTCTTGGTGATAGGAAGACTCATTCAGATCAATCTAAATAACAACATCTTCTTTGGGTAGTCATTTGGTTTGGATAGTGCCCAACAGTTTAATTAAAGGTAGTGGTAACCATGTTCGATTTTGTTGCTCGTTTAGGTAAGTTGTTTGAGTCTTGTTTGGATAGTGTTTGAGGTGTTTTGTTTTGGGAAATAGTTTAAATATCATTTTTTGTTTTAGTAAGTGGTTTATTTTTTGGTTTTTGAGAGTATTCCTTCCATTATTGATCAATTTTAGGTGTTTTGGGCCTTTTGGGGGTGGGCGAAACATGGAAAAGGAGTCTATTTCAGCCTTTCAGTTGGGTTTGGTTTTTTCTTTTGGTCATAGTATGGATTTCCGAGGGCTGAAAGTTTTATGGTGGGGATAATTGTCATATACATGAATTTTTTATATGTTTTTTTATTTAATTTCCTTCTTTTCTTTGTTTTGAGGATTTTCCGTGAATTTTGGTGGAAATGGTGGTTTTATTAAATTTTGGGCCAAACAGTGAGCCAATTTCTAGATTTAAATATAAATTTTTTTTCATATATAAATCCTTCATTTTTTAACATTTTATACCCATTACACTTCCCAATTGGCATCCCCTGGTATATTAAAACTACTATATCTTTTTGGACCTCATAGAAATCCATAATCATGATGGATTTAGGTTTTTTATTAAGGTATTGGGCCAGCCAAAAATCTCATTTCCTGCTTTAACTTTTTTTAATTGATTATTATCTTATTCAATTTTTAAGGTTCTTTAGTGATTAAAACTATAACCCAAGACCACTTAACCAAGAGGCACCCCCATGCCGTCCTCATCCTCTTTGGAGCTCATATTCATTGCGAATTATAATGAAAAGTCTACGGATTTCTCAAATCGTCAAGATGATAAGATGAAAATTTTTTCTTTCATAACTCATTCAATTTTAACTCTTTTCCCAAATTTCATTAACCACATGAACCAATAATAATTTTTATATCCCCCTAGTAGTTTTTTCTGCTTAAATATTCATATTTTTGTTGATTTAGTCTGATTTCTTCAAGATCCATCAAGTAAGTGGGTTTCCTTCCGTCTCCCTTGTGCTAAGTGTTTCTTCCTTTTTTATGGGGTTTCACCCATAGTTTCTTGAAGATACTACGTTATAGAATGTGGGGAATCTAACCTAGGGTATTTGTTTTCGTTTCTTGGTCTAATCATGAGGTTTTAGGTTGGTTTTCACTCACTTGTGGTGCAGTGGTGGTGTGGTTGAAGTTTCACACAATGGATTGGAGTTTTTGCACAAATGGTAGGTGATTGCATGTGTAAACATTTATTTATGAGTGATAATGCTTCATTTAATTTTTTTATTGTCTTAGATATGTTTTTTGTGGTGCGAAAACCATTTTTTATGAATATGGTTAAACATTTAATTTTATAGTTTTATTTTAGCTTTAAATTGGGTGTTTTCATTATGTAACTCTTGTGGAAATATTTGGATTTATTTTATAACTTATTAAGGTGTTTTATTAAATGTTTTTTCGGATTCCAATTCTACTTTGGTGAGGTATTGGTGTGGTTTTTGGTTTAAATGAGGGTTTTTAATGGGTTTGTTGTTGAAAACCTTGTTGTACTTCTTGAAAGTGTTTTATAAAAATTGTAAATGGGATATTGAGTTACACAAAGTGTGAAAATGAAGATTATGTTCATTTTGGGTGGGTTTATGTTTATAAAATGGTCTAATTTGTTGTAAATGTGTGGTTAGGTGATCTTTATCATCTTGGAAACATTTTATTAAATTTCATAATGGATTTATTGAATTGTGAAAGAGACATGAAACATGTTGTGGTCTTTTTTGGTGAGTGTGTTCAATTAAGAAGGGTTTTTAAAGGTAATATGTGATTCAATATATAATTTTTTTATAATGTTTGATAAATTTCTGAAATGTCATATCGAATTGCAAGAAAGGCACAAAATATGGTTATGGGTTGTTTTGCGTGAGTATGTTGTTAAAAATGAATTTGTTTTGTGAAAGGATTATTATGTGTCATGTGTGTGGGATGATTGGTGTATGTGTTACTTGGAAGTGATATTTTCATGTGAAAATTATATTTCATGGATTGTAGAACATGTTTTATAACAAGAGAGAAGACCTATGTATCTAGGTGGGAGGACGTGTACTAGTATGTTAGTGACCCTGTGGGGTTTGGCCCCAGTTTCACATAGCACGTTTGACGATGACAACACTAACTAAACTATGATGAGGATTATGATGATGATTTTGTGGGACCACTAATTTATGTGTATGATCTATACTAATGGCTCATGTTCACAAGAATGAATATTGAGATGGTTACAATCACCGAGATACGAGGTACCTGGGACCCATAGCAAGCTAGTGTGTATGGGTTATTTTCTCGTTGCTTGTGATCATTAGATACTTAATGCTTAACAAAAGCATAGTGTATGTTTTGATGGAATATTCTGTAGATTTGAAATTCTATTTTAAAAGTGTTTATTATTTAAATGATCCTACTTGAAAGCTATTTTTGTTTCAAAAATCATCTTTTTAGAATTTTTAATAACATCTCATGTTTTTGAAAACTTGCACGCTTTTCGTCCTTTAATGTTTATCACATGGAATCCTTTAGTGGTGTAATCCTACTGGGATTTTTCTCACACCCTACTTACACCTGTGGGTGTAAGTAGACTTCATTAATTTTTTCAAATGTTTGGGTACAACTTTTGGTGCCAATGGTTTGGGTATCCAGAGGTCCTTTGTTATGAAGTGTTGTGGAGATGACTTGAGAGAGGTGACTCCGGCCACGGGGTGGTTCATGGGATGTCCATTTTGGGTTTATTAAATTTTCCTATTTCAATGATAGATACATATACAGAGAAATAAAAAAATCTATCGAGGTATTTTTATTTTTCAATATTATTTAATATCTAGTAAGAGAATTATTAAATGAAATAAAACATTTCATTTACAAAAACAATTACAGGAATACTAATGAGGCTTTGGTGGGGTGGTCTTCTTCTTTTAGTATTCCAAAATCGAATTCTCGATTTTGTAGATGTGGCATTACATATTTACCAAAACTGCCACTTTCTCATGGATATGAGTGAGTACATATTTGTTTTGATGATAATAATATTGAAATTGGCTGAAATTTAATGTATTTTATTAGATATATCTGTATATAGAGCCGTTGCAGGATTAGAATTTTATATCCCGATTATATGTCAATTGAAAACATGTCGATATATTGTTTTGGGAGCCCATAAATATAAAATATCCCAATTGATTATTTTTCTCATTTTTCGAATATGATATATTTTAAATGATTAATATTTATGTTATGTAATTCTAGATGAAAATAAATTTTGATGAAACAAAATAAGTTAATAAAAGATGCCTTACTTTAGAGGGGGTTTGATGGAGGGATTTCAAAACAAAGTTGAAAAAAATTTAATGTATTTATAAAAAGAAAAAATTAAAGCCCATGCCTCAAGTATCCATTTTTTCATGAAGATACATAGAAATTTTTTTTACACATCACATGGTGAACTATTTCAGGTATGATAATTATATGATATTATATTGTAACATTTATTATATATGTACCTGATACTTATTAGTTTATTTTTTATATAATCGGCCACCATGAAATCCCATCAACACATCCAGTGGTAGAATTTATACCTTTATACTTTATCACACATTGGGTATCATTTAATGGAGAAAAAAAGAATAAGAAAATGTTTGAAGCACTAAGAACACCATGAACTAGTGGTTTTGATGAGGCCCAATTTGGTCCCCCATCTTCACCCACCTACCATGATAAAAGGAAAATAGTTAGAAGAAGAAAAAAAATGAAAGTATCTTATAGAGAAATATAATAAATTAGTTGAAAGAATTATAGGTAAATAATTATTATTTTTCATGAATTTTTTCAATTTATAAATTAACAACACTAATATACCATTTTTCATTTTTCATTTCAGGATAAACTTCAGGAGAAATCTACACAAGGAACTTTTATCCTTGGTTGTAGGATAGACATCCTAGAAACTACTTTAGGAAATCTAGAAGACCCCACCCATATATGAGGATTTTAGGGGGTGTTTGTATTCAAAATGTTTTTGTTCATCAATGTAAACAATCAAGAGACCCAGAAATCGAATCTTTAAAAGGTCAGATGAAAGATATAAAATAGTCCATGAGTGATAAAATTCAAGTTGCTGAACATCATGATATTTTAGAATAATTAATGATATAATCATAGAATGGTAGCCTTCCCAGCTTGACAAAACTACCTTGCATACCTACTCAAATCCTCCAACTCCCCACATGGAAATAACAATATACTACAAGTTGTATGCAGGAGATCCTGATGTATATATTGTAGTGTTTAGAGTCATGAATTTTTGGGGTTATTTTATACATTACTAGGATATTTAGATGGTTCGGGTTAGAGTGTCATTAAATGATATTATTGATCCTACTCCTCTAATACCATTCCCTACCTTGGAGGTAACTAGAGTTAGAGACTGTATGGGTCATTTTTTACATTTTTCATCTAGCCTTCTTTGTCATATTTCATAAGAGGTATGCATTTTATTAAAAATATTAATTACAACTGATTGAAAATTACTTATTTTTTTATATTTAATTAATTTTGTAGTATCTAAAAACAAAATAAATGTCACAAATAAAACAAAAGGTTCAGATAAAATAACTATATATACTGTAGATATTTTTGATGGTATAAGAAGATTATCTCAGGCTTCTTCTTCCTCAACTAATATCTATGAGTTTTGGATTCCATATAATATATGTGTAAGAGAGTATCCATTTTGAATATTTTAAAAATATATCATGGATCTAATTAATTTTGAAGAGATCAGTGTTCCAGTGTAGTAGTTGTTCTCTATGTAAGAAAATTGACGTTTTATTTTTTAATTAAAGATGGTTTAATTTGGCTAACTATATTAATTTTTTAATTAGTTATCTACACACACATCATGTTCAAAATGACACCATATCCATTTATTATTTTATAGATCCAAAATACATTTCAATTTTTGTGAAATATGTGTCGAATGAAAATAGAGTGGCATATATATGTGAGATGTTATCAATAAATGATACGGGGTGTTTTTTTCCATTTCTAGATAGCTCAGAATAAAAACATAATCATGAAGTAATGTTCATTATAATGTCATTAAATGTGAAATATTTGTATTGTAGTGGGAATTGGATGTTCAACATGTTCTTCACAAGTGAATACACATTATATTGGGGTTTTCCTTTATTAAGGAGTGTTTGTGAAAAAATGTTCCACCTTGTTAGACAAGTAAGTTTTTTTGTATTTTAGAAGATCATTATGTCTAATTATCATTGTTTATACCTGTATTATTAGTTTATATATATGAAAATGTTGGTCATGGGAAAAATTTAACTAATATCGCATGTCAATAATGAATCTAAATACAATCGAATATGTCAAAGTAATGGAAATTATTTTTTATATTAGTTATTATTTTGATTTTATGATATATATATATTTTTGTTTTTATTAGAAAGTTAGTGTTTTATTAACAATAGTTTCATCATTATGAAAGAATGTCTAATGTGATTATTTTATTCTATGATACATGTATGAGTTAATCAAAAATGTGGTAATCACTAACTATGATGAGGTTAGTCATATTATTTATTTTATATTTTATATCATTGTATTATGTTTTTAATATTAAATCATTAAATGTTATTTTAGACATTCAATGATTTTGATACATACATGAAAGATTAACTTAACCATCTTTCATATCTATTTTCTGACTTGTTTTTTATGATTGTGATTTATGGTATTTATATTCTAATGTTTCTAATTAGTTTTTCATTTTACTGGTAACAAGTGTTCAAAAATGGATTCATTTGTAATAATTGGTGTCTGAACATTATGATATAAAATGAATTCTTAAACAAAAACAAGAAATAATCATGTTATAAATTTCTGGTATGTGTTTTTAAATTCTAATTTATAATACAAATGGGTATATAATTTTTTGATAAACTTGTGAAAAGTATGAAAGTTTTTATATATTTTTATTCAATGATACATATTGTTTACTGTTTTTCTATTACATGGATTCTGATTTTTATAGGGGTGTGATATTTAAAATTTTAAAATTTTCTTTAACTTTTTACATATGTTTTTATAAAAAATGTCGCCGAATTATTAAAAACGTTTTCACATCTTTGGTGACTGCTTCTTAAAGAACCAGAAGCCAAAATATTATTTTTAATGTCACCTTTATAGATGTCAGTTAAAAACCGATGTTAAAATTGAAAAAAAATGACATTAAATCATATTTTTGCACTAGTGAAATATGGAAAACCATTATGAACCAATGTAATTTAAATGAAACATCACGGTAATATTCTAATTATTAATCATTTCAGCTTAAACATTAATTAAAATATCTTATGGTTATTCTATTAACATTTTCCTAAACTCTAAATTTGTCTAAACCATTTCTCTAATACCAACTATAATGACACAACCTTAAACATTAGGTAATATTGAGTTTTTTCCATAATTCATTCACTTAAATTTGAAGATATTTTTAGGATAAAATTTATAGGGAGTTAGGTCCTAAATCTTAAATAAAAACCCATATATTATAAATTGGAAAATTTTATTTATCATCTATTTTTCCCACAAAACATTAATTTTAAAAACAAAAATGGTTTATTTTTCATTTTAAGTCTTTAAAATTTTCATCTTGAACTAATCCTTGTCTTTAAATTTGATTAAAACCCAGTGAAAAAAACTTTAAAACATGGTATGAAAACAAAAATATCAGTATGGGGCCTAACATTATTGGAAGAAACTAATATCCCATGAATAATTGTTATTTTAATTTTTCAAAATAAAGGTTGGGATCAAAATAAATATATTCTTACCCAATATATCATCTTATATAAATAATTATTTTCATAAAAAAAATCATAATAAATCATAATGACGAAATAAATCTCATAATGGTTTCTTTGAAATCATGAAAACCTATATATTTTTTCATAAAGTTATACTTTTTACACTTAAAAGTAGTATATACTTTTATTTTAAACATAAGATCCTTATCTTACTTTGATAAATCATAATATTTCCAAAAAACCCCATATATAGAATAAATAAAACTTATAGGTAACTTGTGACATCATTTTTCAAATCACCCTTTCAAATTTAGTAACCATATGATCAACTTCCACACCTAATGCAGTGGAGGGAAATCATGGACTGAGCCATCCTTTGTTTATAATGGAACCACCCATCCTTGGTTAATAACTTAACCTATCTTATTATGGAAACACCCATATTTAGTTTATAAAAAACACACATCATCATGGAAAATGACGAAGAATTATAAAATAATCATAAAACATGGAATATTTCACTTGCATCATTATACTCATAAAATCATTCTTCATATCCATTAGAAAAACATTTCTTGATATTGAAATATCCATTACATTTTAAAATCCATTTTGAAAATAATCAAAACATAGGGAAATAGGGTTTTTATTTGAATAAAACATTGAATATTATAGCATAATTCAAATATAAAATAATGGTTATGATGGTGTTAAAATTCGTTGTCATTGTATACATTAAAATATAAAAACTATTTGGTTTTTTGTAATGAAAGTCAACAAAATTATTTAAAAAGATTCATTTTGAAACCCATTGAAATAAAACAAAAAGATTCAAAAAATTTATTTTATAATTATTTTATTTCCATAATTATTAACCCATAAAATAATTTTAAAAATATGGATGTGGAATAAAAATAGTTTTAAGGGAATCTTTGAAAGAACGTTTTTTTAAAAGAAAGCCCCTTACCCTATGCCCGAATAATCACATATGTTTTTTTATTCCTAAATAACGAAATTATATTATTTATTTACATTATAAATAACTATTTTCATGTTTATTATTCCTTTTTATTTTATCTCTAACCATTCTATATTTAATTATTTAATCAATTAAATTTACATTACACATTTTGAAGATATTCATTTCATAAGTCCAAAATAGCTTCGGTATGTTGACTATCATCAACAAAGTCATTATTTAATAATATACAAAATAAAAATTATTAAATAATTATAAATTTTATGCACAATTTATTATTTTAAAACCAAATATGAAATATGGTTATGAAAAATGAACTATGTTATATTCTTGGAGATGATAGGTCGTACGTACACATGAATAACGTTTCCATTTTTCAACGATCATGATGTAAAGAAGGTATTTATTATTTTATTTCTTAAGAATAATAATTATATCATAAATGAAAAATTATTTATTTAATTATAATCATATATATCATGCATGTAATGTAGGGATGAAAAATAATCACATCGCTTCGTGAAGGTGGTAGTCCATTGTACACACGAATGAAATTATCATTCTTAAATGGATGGAAAGGAAAGATAGTATAAGATATATTATCTGTTAAAAATTATAAATATGTCATTATTACCACACACACACACAAATATTAATATATTGAATCCATCATTATAATTATCTGTTATAGATGTTGATTGAAAATGAATTACTTCAGTTTGCAAGGTGGTAGTCCACCGCATGCATGAATGATGGTTTCATTTCCCATTTGATGGAATAGGAGATGAATATAGGTTATTACATCAACACAATAACATATAACAATATGGAATGTAGCGGTTTTATTATTTCATCAATATTGAATTATATTTGATTAATTTAGAAAAGAAACAAAACTAAAAGGCTGGATTAAGAACTGCACCTCTTCTTTGGACACCCTCTTAATGATTACACACAAATATTTCCTAGGGGATTTTTATGATAAAAAATTCCTCTCATATGTGGGGATGGATGTAATTAATATATATGGGTAATGTTTTTCTAAACCAAAAGGCTTTTCAAGTGTCAAGAAATGAGAAGAAGTGGTTCCCTTTTATAATAGAGGGGAGAGACACTCTTGAACATTCATTAAACATTAAATTAATATAAATTAATTTTTACAACAAAATGGATCATGATTGATAATATTTTAAGATAAAAAAATTAATAGTTTAAATAATCACATAAAATAAAATTTGGATAAGTTTTGTTCACATATTTACCCATATCGTTATGTTTTAACCCTTCTTTAACCGTTTTGGAAATTACGATGATATCAATATATTTTACTTATAAGGGGTTAATATAGTTACAATAAATGGATAAAGAGACCATAAATAAGCCATTACTGATGAAAAATAAATAAAATTCAATTGTAAGAAGATGATATTTTTATAAATTTAATGTCATTTAATAAAATATTATGTATTATATCATAATATATTATAAAATTGGGAACTATTCCTTTAAATTGACTTTTAAAACTACATGATAACAATGAAATAAATATAATTAATAAAAAATCACTAATATATTATTTTTATCTAAAAAAATAATGCCACACAAGTATTCATTCAAATCATTTTACTTATAAAATTTTTAGAATTATTTATTTTATTTCTCTATTAATTGAATAATTATTGCGTCAGCATTGAACAATATTTTAAGGTAAATATTTATTCACTAAAAATTTGAAATAATTTACCGTTATAAAATTTTTATATTTAAAATGAATATTTATAAAAAACATATCTTTTATTTATCCCTATGTTAATAATATTATAGTTATTAAAATCAAGAGTGTGATATTTTTGGCTTTATATTCACTTAAATATTAAAAAGTCCAAATCAATGAAATATGACATAGTGTTTTATTTTTTTTAGTATTGAATGTACATGGATGAAAAAAATCATCCAATTAGATTAAGGTATGTTTTAGGGGTTTTTTTATTCCATAAAATATTATTTTAACCCTTAATTACTCAATTTACCATTTACCATGGTAATAAAATTACTAAAGTTATTATAAATAATATCCAAAAATAAATGGGAACTATTTATTAAATTTGGACCCAATGATACAAAATATATAATATATTTTTAAATATTAAAAAAATTGGAATAATTTAATTTAAAAATAAACCGGAAAAACCTGATGAAACCCATTTTTCCAAAAAAAATCCCTTTTATGTATTAAATGTTTTTATAAAAAATTCAAGTTTAAAATTCATTTAAAAATAATAATTTATTATTTTAAATATAAGTAAACTAAATAAATTTTTAATTTTTTTAAAAAATTATTTTAATTTGTATATAATGGAAATGAAAATACAATTTTCAATAAAATCATTATTTTTCATTATTCATTGAAAAATCAGTTTTCTTAGAAAACTATAAGAAATTAATCCTAAGATAATTTTAAAAGTATAAATTAAAAAATGAATTTAATTACTTAAAATTAAAATCCTATAATTTGGAATTCAATATTTAAATAAAACCATATAATGCATGACAAACCAATTTGGTTTGAAATTATGCTTCTTTTCTTTTGAATGATGAATTACCTAATATTATTATAATGAAGATCAAACTATATAATATAACCAATTAATGACAACAAAAAATTAAAATGATTTATTCTAACCTTAACTGGTTTATTACATTCTTCCCCCTTTTTGAAGTTACATCCTCACAATTTTATCCAATTATTAAACAAGTGGGGACATCTTTCCTTCATAGAATTCTGTGATTCAAATGTCACTTCCTCAACCATATGTTTTTTTCATAATTTTTTATATTTATGAATTAACATATTCAAAAACATTCTCTCTCTATGATCAAGAATTTTAATATTTTATTCCTTATAAGAAAGGTTCTCTTCCAACAAAACCACTTTAGGGTGAAACACATATGAAGAATCTGAAAAATATTTTCATAACATCAAAACATGAAATACATTATTTATCTAGGATAATATAAAAGTATAAGAAAATCCATAGGAAACTAATCCAACTTTATCCAAGATTTCAAGTGGTCCAATTCAGAACGTACTTAGCTTCCCCTTTTTACCAAAATACGTAACACTTTTATATAGTGATAATTTAAGTAAAAAATAATCACTATCTCAAAATAATGATCCATTATCTAGTTATCTACATACCTTTTCTACTTAATCTGATCCATCCTCATTTATTACTGAATTACCCTCACATTCTAAAACATTTCCTCTACGAAATCTGGTCCCATCAACATCCTTTCTCTTAATTTACCCCAAAAAACAAGTATTCCAACGCCACTTTCAACACAATGATTCCAAAAGTGAAATATATACACCATAATGGAAAATTTTATTATAAGAAAAATCAAAAAAAAATGAAATATCCTAATAATAACTTCGTAGGTAGTCCCTTGAACAAATAGGAATAATGTATTCTAAGGTTTGAATGATTTTATTAGACTGTCCATCAATCTAACCATGAAATCTTGTACTGAAATTTAATTAAGCTCCCATTGACTTGTTAAGTCCTTTAAAATAATTGAAGTGAACCTTTGATCAAGATTTTATACAATGGAGAGAGAAACTCCATTAACTGAAATATCTACTTTAGATACAACTTAGAAGGCTAATCTAATCACAGTGCATCTCGAATGGGAATGAAATTCACATATGTAGTTAATCATTCATTAACAACCCCAATAACATTAATACCCCAATATTTCTTTTTGAATCCCACCAAAAAATACATGGATATATTTTCCCATTTCTACTTCATCCGTAGAAAGGGATAATTAATACCATTCATTGATTTTCATTCTGATTTATCCTGTTAACAAATAAAACATTTCATATAAAAATATATTATATCTATTTTCATTCAATTCCACCAGTAATACTCCCAAACATCTCTATACATCTTAGTACTTCTAGGATGAATAGAAAATAGGGAACTATAAGATTCATTCAATAATTATTTCTCCAACTGTGAGTCAAACAAGACACATAATCTCTTAAAAAGATGAAAACAAATTCTTTTTTAATTTCAAATTTAGTAAACATAAGATTCTTTACAATTTATACATTTTCCTATAACTCACGGTATTCCTTCGGAGATTTATTAATTATTTCTGAAAAATATAATTTTATTGAAACAATGAAAAATAGAGTTTGTTCCTATATGAAGAATTTCTAGGCTAGAATTCATCAAATCATTAACCTAAGGGTTATGTTCCAAATGTAACCTGATTAGTGATTCATGATATTTTAGACTCGAAGCACCAAATATTTATTTTTCATTTTTAGGATGGTAAATAATCATGCAATAATAATCCTTGATTAATTCCAAAAATCTTCTCTATAACATGTTCAACTCTTTCTGAGTAAATCTATACTTTATAATTTTATGATTATAATATATTTCACATTTTACACTATATAAATGATTTCACTAACTTCTTAAATCAAAAAACAAATGTTTCTAATTCCAGATCATGAGGAGGAAAATTTTAACTCATGAGGTTTCAATTAACATGAAGCAGAAGTAATTACCTAATTATTATGTATTATAACACAAGAAATTGCCTTTAATGAAGCATCTATATAAATTAAAAAAGAAATTTCATGAGGATAGGAAAAAAACTTTATAATTTAATAATTTTTTTCAAATTTCCTAAAAAAATTCATCACATTCTTTCATCCAAACGAATTTAACTTCTTTGTAAGTTAACTTAGTAAATGGACTGGAAAACCAAGAATTTTTTTAAAAAAACATATGTTAGTAACCTTATAATATATGAAAACTAAGAATCTACATGAATTTTGTAGGCCTTATACACACATCGACAAATTTTATTTTAGAAGGGTTAACAACTATGCCATATTTAGAAACAATGTATCAAAGAAAAGAAATCTTTTGCAACCAAAATTCATACTTTCTAAATTTTCAATATAATTTATTTTCATTTATGGTTTACCAATAAATTATTATGTGTATTTAATGATCCTTATGAACTTTATAATATACCAATATATCATCAATAAACATGACCATAAACTTATCCAATAACTCATGGAAAACTCTATTCATAAAATCCATAAATATAGTTATTGCATTAGACAACCAAAGGGGCATAACTATAATCTCATAATTACCATATATAGTTTGAAATGATTTATTTAGAATATCTTCCTCCAATTTTAATTGACAGTAATATGAACTGAGTTCTATCTTTGAAAAGTATAATGCTCCCCGGAGCTGGTAAAACAGATCATCAATTTTATGAAAATGATACATGATATTAAAAGTGATATTATTCAAGAAAACACAATCATTTAAAAGTTTCATTTAAACACCATTTTTAATAAATAATACAGAATCCCCCCATGGTGAAGTGGTAGTAGTAATGAAACATTTCTCAATAAATTTTTTAAATTTCTTTTTCAATTGTAAAATTTCTTCTCTATCCTTTTGATAATTGTGTTTTAAAATTGGATTATAATTAGGAACTAAGTCAATAGTTTACATAACCATATAACAAACAATTGAAATAAAAAAATCATTAGAAAAAACATCCACATATTCACTAAATACTAGAACATAACTAATTTGAACAGTTTTATTGTTTTCAACAACACGAGCGAAGTAACTTTCACTACCATCTCTAATCAATTTTTATGCTTCTTTATAAGTTACCAAAGGCATGAAATCATTAAATATATATTTCATAGCTTTATAAACTATATTATCAGGATAAAATGAAATCCATTACATAATCAAAATAATATCTATCTATTTTATGGGTAGTGTAATATGATTCGTAGGAAATACCATCCCACTAATAATAATTGGAATATTTATATAAATCTTAGGTGATTTAATATTTCCACCTGTTTTTTAAAATAGTTTTACATTATTTCCATGAGATGATATTCACATTTTAATTTGAAATTCATCATTAATGAAATAATTCCAAGATATTGAGTCAAATAGGGTATTTTAATTTTTCCAAAAAACAACTATTATACCAGTCACCACTTCATTTGATGGACCAACATCAACTGTAGTAGTATAAATTGTTTTCGACACCTTTTTATTTATGATATTAGTGATTTGGATCCTACGAAACTAAATTTAGACACGTGTTAGAAGAATGACCCAACTAATTGCAACTAAAACATCTCATCATTGGATAAATATCTCTTACCCCATTCTTAGATTGTTCACGACACTTTTCATTATAGTCATGAGCCCTAGGACCAAACATACCACACTAGTAAAACATTCTAGATCTTATCAAACATTCCTTGAAATGTATTTTTTTTAAACTTGGAAAAAATGTGGGGTTAAATCTATACTTATTATATGCATTCTTCTCTGTTGGTTTCCACTTTTAGCATTTCTTAATCTTATCTTATTGAGTAACATTAATTTCAGAAAAATCCATCACAACTTTCTCAGAATAATAAATGAATTTCTCATAACTTTTAAATTCTTATAAAACCAATGGTCTTCGTATACATGGTTTCAATGCTGGGTAAAATATATTTATTTTACTATTAATTTCCAAAATAAAATCTGGTATATACCTGGCCAACATTTTAAAACTTGTACATATCTTTCTTCAAAATATTCATCTATTTTCTTCAGTTCCACGATTTTTTCTCCATAATTAGGTGAACTACCAAAGAGAAATATTTCACAAGGAAAATATTCTTAAATTTTTCATATTCCATAGAATCAAAATTATTTTTATATTAGGTATTCTTAACCAAAGACCACTAGTAATCATCTTCACCTTAAAAATTATAAATGTAAAGGCTTATCTTTTTCTGTACTGAACATCCCATGACTTCTAATATCTTTTCCAAAGAATTATTACATCCCTCAACAACTACTAGATATGATGATCCACCTAATGCTAGAGGATGCTATCTCATAAAATTATCCACTATAATCACATGCATCTATGGTATATTTTGCTTCTCTTTATTATAGATTCCACCACCATTTATAACATGAATCAACTGATCCATCACAACAACAAGTTAATAGGTTCTTATTTCAACCATCCAGGGTTACTGATTTGGAAGGATATTTTACTCTCAGTACCTTCTTAATATAGATTCCATGTTTCGTCTATTGAAAACCATTTGGAAAAAGAACAGTTTAGATGAAGCATCATTGTAATCATTGAATTTCAAAACATGTTATCTTAACTATTAAGTAAAATATATTAAGGTTATTCTATTATAAACTATTCTAAACTCATATTTTATGTAAATATTTTCTATGATATAAACTATAAGGAACCATCTATAAACATTACATAATCAATATTTTTAAGTCTATAATTTATTCTCTTACATTTTAGGATATTTTTAGTGTTAATGTTTTATTTATTTTGTCCATAACTATTACATAGAAAACCCATATATCACAGAGTGGACACTTCTATTCAGTATCGATTTTTTCCATAAAACATAACTTCTAAAAAGAAACATGTTTTTTTTATAAAACATCGTCGAATGTTTCATCTTGATCTCATCCTTATCCCCAATCAACCTTAAAACCCAATTAGTACAATTTTAAATTTTGGCATGAGCATAAAAATTTCATTAAATGACATAAAAATAAAGAAATAAATGATTATTCAATGAATAGTTAAACAAATTTCAACTTTCAAAATAACCTTTGGGCTCAAATTGTAACGACCAAAAATTTTATTAATGAAAATTTCAATTGTTCTAATTAAATGTCTTATTATGTAAAATTGTTATATAAAACTTATGAACTTCCATTGTTTTATTTTTTTGTATTTTAAAATATAGTTAAGAATTGTTACCATTTCTAATATAGTTATTAAACAATGATCACATTATAAGTATAAATATAAGTCTTTAACAAATCTTATTTACTTAGACAAAGGAAGTGATAACCTCCTCCAGTAGAATTCCCCCATATAAAGCCCATTTTTTCAGAGCTCAAAAAGGAGGTAGTGTCACTAGGCTTTGCTCTAGACCAAGACCAAGACAATCTTCAGCACATTAAGCTTGAATGGAATCTCTTACTGGAGAAGTGGAAGTTAATAATGATTACCAACTGTGTGATGTTATTCGAGACATCCCATGAGTCTATCACCATCGCACACCATACCCTTAGGTCTTCTGCTGGTGTTTTAAGGGGTTATGTAACAAGACCCTATCACTATGATTATGTGAATTAGTTTTATACACAATGGAGAATATACATTCATTTTATTATTTTTACTTTGGAAATGATTTTTAAAGCACAAAAAATATTTTTAGTTAATAATCAATTAAGTTGTGTATTTTTATTGAATAAATGATTTTCAAATTAAATAATATTTTAATTTTTTTTTTTCAAAAATTAATTTTTATTAAATATAAATGATCATATAATTTTTACACAATTTTTTTTTATTAAAGTTTGAAAGCTGTTTTTGTCAAGACCCATGAATTTTCGATAAATGTAGGTTTTTATTTTAAGTGAAAATTCATATATTTGGAATTTAGGTAGATAAAATGAATATTATTTTCGGATTTAGGATTTCAAAATTATCTAACAGTGAATTTTTCATAATAAACCGAGACATTAAAATATTTGGGAAAAAATTAAATACCATTTAAATATATAATGTGTTTTATGATATCATAATGACCCATTAGTGATGTAATAAAAAATCATAAAATGGGTATTCAGACAATATATGTTTTAACTTTAAAAAAATTTGATTTGAGATTTTTTTGATTAATTTTATAATGGCTTAGTAGACCCTCCATGACTTACAAAATATTTTAACCTTTTAAACTGATTTCCTTCAGAGTGTGACTCACCTCCAAATAAGAAAACCTAATATTTTAATAAGTTAGGACATTGGACTTATAAAATAATGTTTTAAACTCCAATTTGGAAAAAACCATTGGAAAAACCATGGGTTGGTTTGTGTTTTTGAATATTTAATTATAGAGATTCCAAAAACTATGTTTGTAAAATATTAAAGAATTCCCCTCTATTTTCCTGTATAAACCCACCAAATCTCCCACTTCTATTCACTCAAAACCCTTGGATCACGTCCCTACTCTACCCTCCTCTCTCTATAATCCTCCCAAGGTTCCCCAATATCTAAATAATCCCATCCTCAAGCTCATGATGTCACACACTTTCGAGCAAGGTATCCTCACTTTCCTTCCTTCCTTCTTTATGTCCAAGTTTTCTTATATTATTATTCCCTTTTTATTTTCAATTAAAATTGTTGGGGTATGATTTCTCACCTCCCCTATACTGGGATCCTTATGTTTTAATGATTATACACCCCATTATCTCTCATTAATTCCTCCCATGTACACTAGTTACTATACTGATATTCCGTAATATATTTCTCTCTCCTCATTTACATTTAATAAATATTTATACATTATGCATCTAAATTACATTACACATGTTGGGATATTATGTTCGATTACTTCCTTACTTTAAATTTCATGTATAAATGATGAGATACTCATTTCTCTCTCATCAACCCATTTTTTGATTTCTATTTGACATCATTATACTACCAGAGTTACACCAAATTTTTCCATGCCAAAATCATCATGTAAATGAATACCATCTCCATTTCTCTATCAAGGTAATTAACCATTATGTATATGTACCAATTGATTTAAGACAAAAATTTATGTACTCAACATCTTTTATTATTAGAATAAATTATTTTTTTAATAAATCTATGTCGTATGATCTATGTGGCACACTTATAAATGAAATGAAATGATTAAGAAGGGTGCACCCTAATAGGGCACCAATGCATCAGGTAAAGAATAGTATCATGATACGTCATGTTCAATGAGTGTTGAATCATGATAATTCATGTGAAATGGGGGTTTAATCATGTTAATTCAACTGTAATAAGGGTGTACTCATGATCTATGTGCAATGACCTTTGGATCCTTCTAATATCATGTTTAATATTGCTGCCACATCTCAATGTTATGATAATCATGCTATATCATTACTTTATGTTCATGTTTAACTTATCATCCATTGATATGCCTATTTTCTAACATTTATCATATTATTGATGTAATTCCTTGTTTACTCCTTCACCTGGCTTTATAGCTCACCCCTTTCTTATAAACATCTTTAGGATATCACATGCAGTGCTACGTATGAAGGAATATTGTGGTCATGTAAAAGAAGATTTCAATAAAGACATGTATTTCATGTTTGAAGTTCTGTAATGTTACTAAGCCCCAAATATACTATACCTATCGATCTTCTACATTTTATCACGTGCATATTTTATGTAATAAATTATGTTTAAGTGTGAAAAAAAGATTAGAGTTGTTATATTTGGTATTAGAAGATATGTTTAGTTATTTTTGAGATTAAGATTATAAAACCCCAGTGAAAGCCTTAAGGATATAAATATGTATAATAAAAACATCCCAAATTTTTTGTGAGTATAGAGTAAGTATTTTTTCATAAAAATAAACCCCTGTCTAGATATGAACAAGTAGAGGTGGCTCTGGCACAGATGTATCTGGCATAAAACCAGAAAACATCACTTTGAGCTAGAATTCAATGGGAACTATTACATGACAATGGGCCTTGCTGCACTCTTGGTTCGAAACTCATAAGAGATATGATTCGGTAAACATATAAGAACATTATGAACCATTATTAAGGGATTAAATAAAATTCTCCTAATAATATATGTTGGGAAGTAGATCATGGATAACATAGATTGAAGCCTATAAATTCGTATGTTAAGGAAATAAATGTAGTTTATAAGATATAACTTTTTTTCATTAGATACCACTTTATGTGCTACCCCTAAAATTACTTTTATTCTAGATAATGGCCTGTAATAAGAGGACTCGTGCTATCAACCGATGTAAAGATCAATGTGATGAATATTCTAATGAGATGTTCAATCTAATGGGAGAGGAAATCGCAAAATTTGTCATGATACACTCTCATTTGACTCATGTTATGAATAGAATCATGGGTTAATAGGAATGTTTTACCCCCCATAAGAATGAACAACCAGAAATCAAGAGCTTCCGGATAAAAAGGCCTCCTACATTCAATGGATCATCTGACCCCTCAATCGTCAAATAGTGGATCAACTCTATTGAAAATATCTTCTCAATCCTACAATGTTCTGAACAAGAGAATGTTCTTCTGGATTCTTATTGTATAGAGGATGAAGCTGATCAATGGTGATCATTGATAAAAAATATGAAGCATGAGGAAGAGATCGAGGCATTGGAATGGAAGGATTTCTAGAAAATGTTTTTTGATAAATGTTTTTCATGAACCCTCTGACTTAGGATGAAAAGGTAATTACTTGACAATAAGAAGAAAGATAACGAATCCAATGGAGTGTTTGATGAAAACATCACAAGGATTGTATGATATGCCTCCGGGTTTGTCGTTACCCCCGGATGAAAGGTTGACCACTTCTTTGGTTGGAACAAACCTAACCTACGAAAAGTCCTAGTGATCAGTGAGTTAGATAGGCATCAAGAAATTGTATGATGTTCCCTAAAATTCAAAATAGATATCATATAATCTCATGTGTATCATGAGGATATGAAGTGGAAAGTGGAATTTAATTCCATAGGTCCAAAGGATAAATCAAACAGTGCTA
This sequence comes from Viscum album, assembly GCA_963277665.1. Taxonomy (NCBI): domain Eukaryota; kingdom Viridiplantae; phylum Streptophyta; class Magnoliopsida; order Santalales; family Viscaceae; genus Viscum; species Viscum album. The sequence continues at coordinate 278,873,473 of OY728165.1, read as the reverse complement.
CGAAATTCTAGCACCCCACTTCCCAAAGGTGTAGAAAGAAGAAACCTAGAAATTTCATGAAGTGGACGAGGAAATGATTTATGTATTGAAGAGATGGGCACATGGCCATTAATTACCGACAAGAAAAACCCACTACTTCAATAAAGGAGAGGAATGCTTTGTTGGACCCTCAACGCATTGTTCATTGCTTCAACTACAATGAAATAGGGTAGTTTACAAACTAGTTCACTAAGAGAAGGGTTTTCGGAGTCAACCAACAACCTCCAAGGTAGCAAGGGTGATATTTTTCCATCACTACCACCGAAGAAACCCCAAAAATGAAGTGGTGATAGGTACACTAGTTATTCAATCAAGAATAGTGAACATTCTTCTTGTTTCTATTTCTATGAATTCTTTTATATCTCTAAAGTGTAGTAGAACAATCCCAACACTTCCATAAATCATGCAAATAGAGATGTCAGTGAAAATGAAAAATAAGGAAATAATTTCATCCCATGATTATAACTCCTCCCCTATCACAATCATGGTATTGAACTTCTTAGCAAATCTCATCATACTCCCTCTCCTAGAATTTTATTCAATTGTTGACATGGATTTACTTTCCCTGTATAGAGCCAACATAAATTTCCATTAGAGGGAAATCACACTCCATATGAAAAATTGACATGTGATTCTATACAAGTGAAAGGAGGAGGATAAATTTTCTTTAGAACCATCATCTCAAGCATTGATAATAATTCCCTATGAGAATTTGTATCTTTCTTAGATAATTGAGTCTATGTAAGCTACCATCCATGAAGACAGGCCTATTGTGAGGGAATTCACAGAAGTTTTATCGACGAATTTCATGGTCTTGCTCCTTGAAGAGATGTTTAATTATCGATTGATCTTGTACCTGGGGTGTTTCCAATATCCAAGACTCCATATAGAATGGTTATTGAAGAGCTTGAAGAGCTAAAGAAACAACTGCATGAGAATCTAGATAAAGGGTTTATATGTCCAAGTGCTTCACCATGGGGCGCACCGGTCCTCTACATCAAAAAGGAGGATGAGTCAATGCTTCCTGGCATTGATTACTGTAAGCTCAATAAAATCATGATAAATAACAAGTGTCCTCTACCATGAATTGATGACTTGTTCAATCATATACCTGGATCACAATACTTCTACAAGTTGTATTTGTGGAAGGGATATTACAATGTAAGGGTGAATAAAGAGGATATCCACAAGACTTATTTTCGAACAAGGTATATGAAATATGAATTCTTTGTAATTCTTTTAGAACTCACTAATGATACATAAGTCTTCATGGAATTTATGAATAGAGTCTTTAGAAATTACCTAAACATATTTGGGTTAGTGTTTATTGAAAATATTCTAATATACTCCAAAACCAAGGATAATAATTAAGAGCATCTAAGCATTATTCTAAAGACTTTGTGAAAGGAGTAGCTCTATGAAAAGTACATCAAGTGTGAGTTTTGGATGAAGAAAGTCTCAATCGTGGTTCATATCATTACAAGCAATGGGATATCTATGGATCCCTCCAAGAAAAATGAAATTGATGGATGGTTGAGGCCCACATTTGTGTCGGATATCAGTAGCTTCCTTGGGATAGATAAATATTATTGTCTATTTGTGAGAAATTTATCATTGTTGTCATACCCACAAACCAATATAACTTATAATGGATTAAAGTTTTCATGGAGTGATTAATGTGAAGAGAGATTCAAGGAGTTGAAAAGGAGTCGTATCACTGCACCAATTCTCATACTACCCACAAGTGGAGAACCTTTTCTGGTATTCAGTTATGCTTCAAAGAACGGCTTGGGTAGTGTGTTGATGAAGAATGAAAAAGTCATTACCTATGATTCATGTTAACTGAATTTTCATGAGAAAAACTATCCAACCCTTGATATAGAGTTGGCTATTGTTATATTTGCATTAAAAAGTTTGTGAAATTACATATTTGGGGAGAAGTGTGAAATATATACAAATCACAAAATAATCATGTATATATTCACATAGAAAGAGATAAATGTTCACCATTGAAGATGGTTAGAGCTGATCAAAGATTATGAATTCTCAATTCACTACCATATGTGGAAAGAGAATAAAGTGGAAAACACTCTAAGTATAAAATACCCTGTAATTTTATCATTGATCAGAATTAAAAAGGATCCAATCTTTTTAGATGTGATGAAGATGGAAGTGAGAATCATAAATAATGGAACAACATCAATCCTTTCAAAAATTATTGTCCAATTGTCTATTTTGGAAATGATAAAGGATGCTCGAAAGGACAATGTAATAATTTAGAAGAAAGTAGAAACCATTATAAAAGGGAAATCCTCAGATTTTAATGTTAATGAAGACAGAATTGTGAGATTTGGGTCAAGACTATGTGTTTCATAAAAACAGGAGTTAATGAAATAACATTTGGATGATGCACATAGTTTGAATTTCACTATTCAACCAAGAAACACAAAAATGTATCAAGATATCCAAGATCACTATTGTTGTGATAACATAAAGAAGTAGATTGCTGAGTAGACATCAATGTGCTTGGTATTTCAGAAAATTAATGCTGAGAGGTAGAAGTATAAGGGGATAATGCAACCATTACACAAACCAACATGGAAATAAGAAAACATCACCATGGAATTTTTCACCAGACTTCTAAAGACATTCAAAAGAAACAATACTATCTGGGTTGTTGTGGATCATCTTACAAAATCTACATACTTTATTGCAATTTGTGTGGATTTATCATTGGATAAACTGACATGGATATAAATATGATAAGTGGTAATTCAACACGGAGTACCACTATCGATTGTATCCATTCAATATACAAGAATAACCTCTATGTTATGGAAGAGTCTCCAACACGCTCTGAATAATGAGTTTAACTTTAGTACGGATTATCATCCTCAAACCGATGGCCAATCTGAGTAGACTATCTAAACACTTGAGGAAATGTTGATAGAATTTTCAATGGACTTCAAAGGAGGATGGGATCAACATCTTTCCCCGGTTGAGTTTTCTTACAATAACAGTTTCCACTCATGAATCCATTTATCTTCTTATGAAGTCCTTTATAGGTAGAGGTGTAGAACACATGCGTGTTGGGATGATGTTGTAGAGAGAAAACTCCTATGTCTAGAAATGGTCTAAGAAATGTTAGAGGAGGTTAAGACCATCCAACCACACATTAAAGGTACCCAGATTCAGGAAAAGTGTTGTACTAATAATCATCGATGAGACCTATATTTTGATGTTGGAGACATGGTATTCCTCTACATATCACCATGGAAGAGATTTATGAGACTTGAGAAGAATGGAAATCTTAGTTCAAGGTACATTAGAGATTTTGAGATCCTTGATCACATTTGAGCAGTGGACTACTGACTAGAACTCCCACTGGACCTTTCTTAAGTGAATGACGTATTCTATGTATCACTCTTGAGAAACTACATACCTGAACCATCACATGCATTAAATCTAGAGGTGGTACCATTGGAGAATGACCTCTCCTATGAAGATAATATGGCGAAAATCATATATCATAGGGAAAAAGTTTTATGAAATAAGACAATGACCATCATCAAAGTGTTGTGGAGAAAAAAAAATGTTTTAAGTAGCAACATGGGAATCGAAAGAAGTGATAAAGCAGAGTTATCCTCATCTATTTTAGTGTGGAAAAAGGAAATTACAAGGGAGAAATTTCTTAAGTGGAGAATACTATAACGACCCAATCTTTTATTAATGAGAATACCTATTGAACTAATTAAATGTATTAGTATGTAAAATTTTTATATAAAACATATTCAATTTCTTGGTTTTCTATTTTTGGATTTTAAAATGCTGTTTAGAATTTTTTTCATTGCTAATATTTCCATTGAATAGTGATCACATGATTAGTATTAACATAAGGCTTTAACAGATCTAATTTATTTAGATAAAAGAATCCATGGCCTCATCTAGTAGAATTTATCCATATGAATCCCATTTTTTTGATCTCACAAAGGAGGTATCATCACTAGGCTTCACTCTTGAACAATCCCAAACTGAGCTTCAACACGTTAAGCTTGAACAGAATCTCCTATGGGAGAAGTGGAAGTAAATAGATATTACCACCTGATCGATGTTATGTGAGCCACTCCAAGAGTCTATCACCATCACACACCTTACCCTTAGGTCTTGTGTGTGTGTTATAAGGTGTTTTGAAACAATACCCTGGCACATTGATTATGTTCATTAGTTTTGTATAGAATATAGAATATACATTCATTTTAATATTGTTACATTGTAAATGGGTTTTAAATCCCAAATAGTTTTTTATTTAATATTCAATTAAGAAATATATTTTGATGAATTAATGGATTTTTGAATTAAATAATATTTTAATAAAATATCATTACTAAATTATATTTTATTAAATATATATGATCATATAATTTTCATACAATTGCAATTTTTATTATGTTTTGAAAGCTATTTTTATCAAAACCCATGTATTTTTAATAAATGTCGGTTTTTATTTTAAAAGTGAAAATTCACATATTGAAAAAGTTATTTAGAAGAAATGAATGTTATTTTTGGATTCAGGATGCAAAAATTATCTGATGGTGTATTTTTTCATAATTTTCTTAGAAAGTCAAATATTTGGGTAAAAAATAAATACTGTTTAAATATATAATGTGTTTTATGATATCATAATGACCCAATATTGATATAATAAAATACTATAAACGGAATATTTTGATAATATATGTTTTTAATAGAAACCAATGACATTTTATATTTTTTGGAATAATTTTACAATGCCTTAGTGGACCCTCCAATACATAGAAAATATTTTAACATTTTAAAATGTTTTCTTTGGGAGTGTGACTCACCTCCACATAAGAAAGAATAATATTTTAATATGTTCGGACATTGTAATTATTAAATAATGTATTCCAATCCCCTTTTGAAAAAACCCTGGATAAAACCATGGGTTGGTTTGGGGGTTTGAATATTTAATTATAAAGATTCCATAACCTATGTTTGTGAAATATTTAAGCATTCCCCCCTCTTTTCCTAAATAAACCCACCCAACATCCCTCTTAAATTCACTTAAAATCCTTATATAACGTCCCAAATTATACATCTACTATCTATAACCTTCCCAAGGCACCCCAAGCTCTCAATAATCCCCTCCTAAATCTCTTTAAGTAACACACTTCCATGTAAGGGATCCTCACTTTCCTTCCTTCCTTATTTATGTCCAAGTTTCCCTATATTGTTATGACCATTTTATTTTAAATTAAAAATGTTGGGGTATTATTTTTCACCTACGCTATACTGGCCTCCATATTCTTGAATGATTAGATACCCATTTCTCTCCCATTAATACTTCCCATGTACACTTGTTACTATGCCGAAATTCTATAAGTGATTTCTCTCTCCTCATTTTCATTCAAGAAATTATTTTATATTTTGCATATAAATTCCATGACACATGATGGGATATTATGTAACATGTCCCCCTTAGTGTCCATTTTATTTATAAATGGCGATATACCCCTTTTTCTCTAATCAACCAATTTTACAATTTCTATTTGACGTTGTTATGAAGCCGAAGTTTCACCAAAATTTCCCTTATAAAAATAATCATGTATGTGAATACCATAACCATTTCTCTATCAAGGGTAATCACCATAATGCACATGTACTTGTTGATTGAGTAATTAGATTTACGTATTGCACATATCTTATTCATGGAATAAATTATTATTTTTATTGAATCCATGTTGTATGAGTTATGTGGAACACTTTTGCATGAAATGAAATGATAAAGAAGGGTGATCCATGATGGCTCTCCAATGCATTGGTAAAGTATACTATCCTGATAAGTCATGTTAAATGAGTGTTAAATCATGATAATTCAAGTTCAATGAGGGTTTAATCATGACAATTCAAGTTCAATGAGGGTTTACTAATTCTCCACGTGCAATGATCTTTAGCCCATTCTAATATCATGTTAAATGTTGATGCCTCATCTCCTTGTTTTGATAATCATGCTATATCATGCCTTTATGTTCATTTTTCTATTATCCTATATTGATATTAATTTTTCCTAAAATTTACTAATTTTTCTTGTTATTCCTTGTTTACTCCATTACTGTGTTTTATAGATCACCCCTTTCTTATGTACATCCTTAGGTTATTTCATACAGTGCTATGTTCGAAGGAATATTAGGGTCATGTAAAAGAATTTTTCAATAAATATGTGTATTTTATGTTTTATATTGTTATGTAATGTTTCTATGACCCAAATACACTAGGCCTCTTGATCTGATATAATTTATGAAGTTCAAATTTTATGTAATAAATTATGTTTATGTATGAAATAATGAGCAAGGTTGTTATACAAAATAATTATTTCGTTACCCAATACATCACCCTATATAGAAAAATATTATAATGAAAAATTTCATAAGAAATATTAGGGAAAAAATAAAAAACATAGGGGTTTCTTTAGAATCATTAAATCTAATAAAAACTTTTTCACATTGTTATACTTCTTGACCTTAAAAAATTAGAATATATTTTCTGTTAAAAATATGATTATTATATTATATTGAGAAATCATATGATTTATATAAATCTTATATAAATCATATATTAAACATGTAGGTAACTTGGGGAATCATTTTATATATCTAACTTACAAATTTAATAACCATATGGTCGACTTCTATACCCTAATGCATTGATGGGATATCACAAACCCAGCCAACCTTGTTTTATAACGAAACCACCCATCCTTTGTTTATATCATAACCAAACATCTTTGGTTTATATTAGAACCAAGTATAATATATTTATAATTAAACCACCCATAATCATAATAAATTCCTAAGAAACATAACATAATAATAAAATATTAATTCTTACACTTTCATTATTACACTTAAAAATATTATTTTCACCCAAAAGAAATTTTTTCTATATATTGAAATACGCCTACCATTTTAATCCGCATTTTTAAAATAATTAAAATATAGGTATGGATGGTATTTATTTAATAAAACAAGTAATCTTAAAAAAATTCAAATATTAAATAACTCTTACAGTGGTGAGAAAATTCATTTCCACCATATAAGGTAAAATAGAACATCCCTTTTGTCTTTTGTAAGGAAAGTCAAAACATTAGGTGAAAAGATTTCTTTTGAAAACCACTAATAGAAGAAAAAAAGTGACATAAAATTTATTTTATAATTCTTATATTTACATATAAATAAATACTTAAAATAATTTAAAAAATATGAACATGGATGAAAAAGAGTTTTAAAGGACACATTAAAAGAGGGTTTTTCAAAATAAATCCCCATACCTTGAGTCTGAATAATCATGTACATTATTTATCTTCATGAATAGTAAAATTTTGTAAATTATATAATTAAATAAATTTTTTCATGTTTAATTTTCTTTTTTATTTTATCTCTTAACATTCCATATTTAATTATTTAATAAATTAAATTTACTTCGGGCATTTTGATGATATTGGTGCATAAGTAAAAAACAATTTCGTTCTGTTGACTGTGGTCAATGAAGTCATTATTTCATCATCTAAAAAATAATAATAATAAAATAATTATAATTTTAATACATAAATTATAATTTTAAATCCATCCATTAAATATGATTATGAAAAATTACTTACGTTACAATCATGGAGGCGGTATGCCGTATATACACATGAGTAACATTTTCAATTTTCAATTATAATTAATAAAAGAAGGTATGTAATATTTTATATTTATAGAATTATAATTATATAAAAAATAAAATATAATTTATTTAAATATACTTATATATATATCATAGATGTGATATGGTAATGAAAAATGAATCACATCACTTTGTAGAGGTCGTAGGTCTCACGTACCCAAGAACGACATTGTCATTCTTTAATGAATTGAAAAATGAAAAATTATAAGATATATTATATTTTAATAGTTATAAATATTTCATTAATATAATATTAAATCCATAATTATGACCATCCATGAGAGATGATGACGGAATAAGAATTACATCGATTTGCAAAGCGGTAGTCCGCCATACACATGAATGATGGCTTCGTTTCCAATTTTATAGAAGATGAGATGGGGATTAGTTTTACCATTTAACTTTAACATATTATTATATGTAGGATAATTTTATTATTATTCCATAATTTTTGAATAATATTTGAAGAATTTAGAAAAGAAACAAAATTAAAATGCTTGATTAAGAATTACACCTCTTCATTGGACACCCCCATAAGGTTTACACCAAAAGATATACTATGATGGTTTCATGAAAAAAACAATGAACTATACTATGTGGGGACGTATGTAAGAAAAATATTTGGGTTGGTATTGGTTGAAACAAAAGGATTTTTAAGTAATAATAATTGAGAATAATATGTGCCATATTGTAAGAGAGGAGAAGAGCACTTTGGGAATCTCTTAAAATATTAAATTAATATAAATTAATTTTGACATACAAAGGGATCAAAATTGAAAATATTCTAAGATAATATAGTTATGAGTCAAAATAATCTCATCCAATAATATTTTAACTTTTTTGGATTACATTTTTCCCTTATCATTTTTGACCCTTTGATAACCCTTTTGATAATTACAGTTATATCAATGTTTTGTTACTCTTAAAAGTGTAATATAATTAAAATAAAAAATAAAATGGATCATTAATGGAACATATATTGTGTCATAAATCATATCCCATTCTATTTTCCAATGATAATATTTATAGTAATTTTAAATAATTTAATAAAATATTATTTATTGTAAAATATATTTACTATCAATTTTGAAACTATTCTTTTAATTTGAATTTTAAAACTATAATAAAATAATAAAATTTGAATTTTATGTATTTAAACCTATATAATATTTAATTTGTACCTAAAAATCATGGAAAGAAAGGTTTCATTCAAATTATATTACTTCTAATATTTTTAAAAATGTTTATTTTATTATTCTATTAATTGAATAATTACTGTCTCATTGTAGGATATGATTCTAAGTTAATTAATAATTCACAAAAAATTAGAAATAAATAACCATGAAAAAAAAAATTATAATTCACATAAATATTTACAACTGAATTTATCCTATTTTTATCCCTATATTCAAATTAATATATTTATTAAAATAAATATTGTGACATTTTGGGCTTTATATTCACTTATATTTTAGAAATGTAAAAATAAATTAAATATGACACCAAATTTCCTTATTTTTTAGACTAGTGTGGATATTTCTGAAAAAAATTTATAAAATAGGATAAAGGTAAGTATTTTAGTTATTTCTAGTTATTATCATATTATTTTGAACCCTTAATTAACCGATTTATGCTTTCCCATAGTAACAGAATTTCTAATGTTATTATTCATAATATATAAAAATTAAATGGTATTATTTACCAAATTATAAACACTTAATTAAAAACATGGAATTCATTTTTTAATATTCAAACCACATAATTTTAATAATTTAACTTTAAATTAAACTGAAAAAATGGGACAAAAAATAGTTTTTTCAAAAAAATGCTCCTTTTGAGTATAAATTTTTTATACTAAATTAAATTATTAAATTAATTTAAAAAATAATAAATGGAATATTTAAAATTAATATTAAATGACTAAATTTTAAAAATAATCCAATATAAAATTTACATTGTAAATTATCAAAAATAAAATAAAATATTGAATAAAAAATCAATATTTTTCACTATTCAACGAAAAATCAATTTTCAGAAAATTTTTAAAAAATTATCATATTATAATTTTAAAAAGATGAATTAAAATTAATTAATTTGGAAATAAATATTTTAAATAATACCATATAATGCATGAAAGTCCAATTTTGTTAGAAATAAATATCATTCTTTTTAATTGAAAAATTACCTAATATACATATAATGAACATAACTCTATAAAATATTACTAATAAATATTAACAATACATGAAAATGATTTATTCCAACATTACCTAGGTTGTGACAAACATGATATTATTTATATTTGTTGTTTGATTTGTACGAAACTCTTTTTCATATAGCATTGGATGTTTACATCATTATTGGTACTTTCATCAATGTCTATTTCTATGGTTATATAGGATTTTTATAAATTTCAATGTTATTGTCTACTATGATATGAGTGTATGGTATCCAAATGGAAACACCATAGACTCATATTTATAGTCACCAATCTCTTTTGTTTGAGTATGCTAGCTAAAGGTCATATAACAAAACCAGCCCTAAAATTTTCAAGTCATCATGGGTTGGGGGTGTTACAGGTGAATGCATCTCATTTATGGGGTTCATAACCTTATTTATAGTTCTAATCATGTGACCTATTTGAGATGGTATTCATTGGATACACCTTGATCTTTCACAAACTAAGGTAGGGCTCTATTAAAATTGGGTTATGATAGAGTGGTATCAAAGTATATTTGGTTGATATCTATGGTTGAATTGGGAATAATAAACTTTTTTATTTTTAAATTTCTTGAAAAAAAAGGATGTTTGAGTGGTATTATATTTTTGTATGGTAAGCTTCAAAATACAAAAAAGGGGAAAGAAACTAAAATATTACTTCCTAATGAATCTAATTATCTCAATAAAAACTCCAGTAATAATACCAATAATTTAATGGTATGATTATCTTAGAAAGTTAATCTTATAGTTTCCAAGACATGATCAATTTTGATTAGTTCTTATGACCGGATTATTTTTCTTGGATAAATAGTGAGGAAATTTCCATGATATCTTCAAATGTTTTATAAAATATTCTATGAACTTATCAGGGATTTTATATTCTTTTGAATGTTATATTATATTATGTGAAATATTATATGTAATTTTATGATTTGATGATAATTAGGTATATAGATAGTTGATTTACTCCCATGATTTATCTTGCGAATAATAAGAGATTCATCTGGGGACTTGAGTATTTAGGGTCAACAATTGTTTCCATAATATGAATATAACTCACTATATAAGTTGATAAATCTATTTTTTATGAAGTGTTATATGAGATTCATTGCTCAATACTTCCCATGTGGTGAGAAATTGATTCCAGGAGTAGGAACCTTGGATGGATCATATTTTCATTATGTTATCCCTATTCAGGGAATCCATTCCATTATAATTATTTTTTTAATAATATTGTTTCATGGATAGAAGGTAGGTAGTGGATGATGATCATTTAGGCATATGAGATGATTAATTTAGACACGATATGGGATATAAATGTTTTTTAATCATATATATTTAGTTAGTGTGATGATGGATAATTTTTTTGAAATTTGTAAATTGTATTGTGTTCCTTGACATGAATTGATCATAACTTTTTATGTGAGGTTGTTCTATGTCATGATATTCTAAGTGAAAGTTTATAAGGGATTAATAATTTGAGAATGTGTACATTTTGAGATCTAGTGATGATGTCACATCTCAATTTCATTCAAAGTGTCATGACATATGATCCATATAACAATAATTTTCATAAGGCATGGATTATCATTTTCAGACAAACAAGTGTGATGTAATGATGATTGATTTCATGGGAAATTAAATTATTGTGAAAATCATAGATTGAGGTATATTATTAGAAATTATTGTGAATGAAAATGTAACCCTCTAGTAATTAGGACCAATAATTTAAAATTACCATTTTAAAGGTATTTTTTCATGAAGTTTGAATGTTTTGGGTTCAATAAACCATGATATAATTATGAGTGATTAAAATGTAGGGAGATTTATAATTTATTCTTATTTTTGAAGTTTATTGGATGTATATCATGATGAAAATCATTGAATTTGTTGTTATCATGAAGGGTTGGCATCAGTGGCAATTTGTATTATCATTAGAGTCTCTTGATTGGAAATGTGCCTTCTAAGGGTTAGAGGTTCACAATTTGGGTTCATAGAGGTGACTATAACCTTATTCACTTATGATTTTTGTGGATGTATCCTTTTTAGGATACATTATTATTTCTATTAATAATAAGTGTACGATATGAAAATGAAAATTTCTATTTAACAGTATTAGAGGTTTTCAATATATCCAATTCAATGGGAGTATAGATAACAATTATAATGTGGTTTTATTGAGACAACTTATAACTAAAGAGTTGTTGAATGTTGTAGGTGGGCTGTTATAGATCCATGAAACTATGAGGTAGAAAGTTTTTAAATGGAAATGTTGATGTAGTTGAGATATAATAACCAAAAGTTTCAATAGATTAATAAGTGTGTTTATATGATTTTCCTGGTAAAATTAAAATGACATTGATTGAAATTATTACTACCACTCAACATAGATGATGGATTTATGTTTGATCAACAATATCTTTTGATTAGATGAATTCAATAGATAATTATGAGTAATTGTGGTACCATCATGTTTTATATGGTGGTACCATTAGTTTTTGTAATTAAATTATTGATTAAGAAAAGGTTAAATTTGTTATTAATGTTGGATTATGTGATAGTCCATGAAATGAATATTATTGATGATAATGTAATGTAGAAGAGATGAAATAACTGAAGTGAATCATTATGAATATTTTTTAATCATCACCAAAAATAATTGATTCATTTTAAAACAACACCTTACATAAATGTAGGTGATATATAGAAAAAAATACTTTCTAATAAATCAATATTTGTTGTTTTTTAGCAAATGAAATTTATTATATTTTTAATGGGAGGAATAAGGCTTTATGTGATTGTTTAAGGATGAATTGAGGTTATTCTAACCCTATATTTCAATATTGTGTAATTTAAGTTAGTCATTAGTTTACTCAGATAAAATTTGGAAATGTACTAGGTTGCAGTTCTATAGATTTTGGATGGGAAAAGTTTCCAATGGTTGAGAGAATGAAAAAACTCAATGCTCTATTAGTGATGATGTTGAATCATGGAATTTATTTAAATCCATGGTTAGAGTAGAGGTATTATGAGGATGTTTCATTTAAATTTTAGTCTATGAAACCCTTGGGATCATGGATCATTTCTAGATGTGGTAAAATGGAAGTGTGTTGAATCATTACATCCATTTATTTTTAGTTGATAAATTATTTTCATCGGGTTGAGTGAGATGAATGTATAATGGTGTGAAGAACTTCATCTGGGTGGAAAAAATACTAGATGAGGGTGTAATTGTCAAATTATATATTCTCCCTTTTCATATAAAAAAATTCGAGGTTGAGGTGGAATTTAGGGATAAATTAGATGAATTGGAAGTTTTGACATTTGTTGGGAAATTATTATTTCTTAATTTTGTGAATTATGACATGGATCTTTTGAAGGATCATTTTCAGTGGAAAATAATTGAATTATATACGAGGAAAAAAATCATTTTTCATTTTTAGGATATAATGATGAGTTTTGATTTTAAAATATGAAATTTATTAATGATTTATCTATTTTAAAATTGAAAATATTATTATTTGGAACTTGTAAGTTATCACGAGCATTTTGGTAACTTCAGACACAAAGGAAAACTGATAATTCTAATATAGTAAATGTCCCCTATAATTTTTTTGATGGTTTTATTGTTGTTTTATTGTTTCATTTACCTTTAGTAGGATTTTTGGGGCCATAAAAAGAGGTATTGACTTTTCAGTATTCAAATTAAAAATTTAATTAAATTTATTGGTGCCACACATTATGATTTTTAGTTTTTAGAGAAAAATGGTGACATATTTCAAATAGTATCACAAATTATAAACCCATTTGATTATTATTGCTTGAGATGAGGTGATTTATGTTATGATATAGACTCTAATAGAGAATAACCTAGACCCATTTTTCTATAATTGGTAGTTTTTACCTCAATTCTTATTTTATTACATTTTTCAAGAAGTATGATTTTATAGGGTTAGAGGAAGGATATTTTGGTCCTCATGTTTTATATTTTCAATCAGACATGAAATTACAGTAATTAAAAATTTATTTAAATTAATTATAATTTTTATTTGAAGTATTATTTTCATATTTAATAATTTAAAATTAAAATTGATAAATGGGATGTATATTATTTTTTAATGTCTTTTATAATAATATTATCTGGTCATCCATTTTTTCCATGATAACTCTAATACTGTGAAATCACATGGACACCATTTTTATATGCATGGTTCCTAATTTCCAGGTTATGGTGATGAGGACCGACATGTTAGCTCTATTCGGTGATGGTAAATATGAAATTGCTGATGTTGATGAATATAACAAGAAATAAAAAAGATCAATATTGTAATATGATTTTCAAAGGTATAATGGTATAGAGAAGACCCCTAGTTTGTGGGTGTAATTATGGGGAGAGACTGAGAGACCGAGTGAGGATAATGTGATGGTGAATTGATGGGTAGTGGATGGTGATTTAGACAAGTGGGTCGATGATATTCATGAAGAACTTATACAATGTAGCAGTTGGAATCTAGACATGTGGAAGTTTTGATTATCAGGGAAATAAGGATATGGATGAAGATAAAAAAAATAAAAATTAATTGATATTAGCAAAAATAGTTATTAAATAAAAAAATAATTAAATATAAAATTGAAAAATGGTATAGGTGAGATCCACCTAGACTATTCATGCAGGGAGAAGAAAGGTTGGCCTAAATATTCGAATGAAAATAACAAAACTAATTATTTTTATCTTATACATATATATATACATGTGTTATATATATATATATATAAATTAGGGAAATGATGATGAAGATAAATTAATAAAAGTATAATATTAATAACATGCTCCACCAATAATGATTTTAATATATATAAAAATAGTAAAAACAAAATTATTATATATATGTATGTACATGTTTACAAAAATTGGGAAAAATATAAATTTCTCTCCAATATATAGAATTAAAAAATGAATATTTTAATTAACTAGTTTGTTTTTGTAAATCATGGTGATGGTGTTATTCCAGTTAAAAAAGATTGATTGAAAGGAATTTTTTGAATTTTAAAAAATTATCCACTACAATCATCAATTATAAGACCTAAAAAATATCCAAAAGTATGTAATATCATTTTTAGTGTTATATAAAAATAGTTCCCTACATTTAGAAATATAGTTATCCTATATGGATGATGTTTCTAAAATAAAATTTAAACATGTGTATACATATGAGTGGTCCTATGAAATCATTAATGATCAAGGTAATTGAGGTGATTCATGTGGGACCTCTGATCATGAGTATAATTTTTATGGATTTTATGGATCTATGACTCATTATAATATGAAAATTGATTGATCTTATTAATGTTATTGGAAAGAATGAACCTTTGGTGAGTGGTATAAATCATAAATGATCATTATATGTGTTATGGTAGTTGATGTGTTTACCATGATAGTTAATGGTTGGATATTTGTATTATTATCATGATGGTATTGTTTAATTCCCATGAAAATGGAGTGGACATGACTTGGTATTTGTCATATCCATGACTTCTTTTAAAGGTATTTTTTTCATTTAGTTTCCATTCGTTCTATGTTTTGGGGGTTTCCCACACATTTTAGTAGAAATGGTGGGTCTTCAAAATTTGGGCTAAATTGTGAGCCCATTTCCAAATTTAAAAATAAATTTTGTTTCATATATAACTCCTTCATATTTCGGCGTTTTACACACATTACACTTCCCAATTTGAATACCATGGTATATTAAAACCACTATATCCATTTTTACTCCATAAGAATTTATAATCATGATGGATTTGGATTTTTTATTAAGGTATTGGGCCATCCCGAAATCCAATTTCCTACTTTAATTTTTTTATTAATTAATATCTCACTAAAATTTTAAGGATTTTCAGTGATTCCAACTCTAACCAGATCCCACGTATCCAAGGAGGTCCCCCATTCCCTCATCCCCCTAATTTAATCTCATATTCATTTTAAATTAGTGAAAAAATTCAATGGATTTCTCAAATCGTCCAGTTTTTAAGAGGTAAATTGTTTCTTTTATAACTCCTTCAATTTTCACTCCCCCCCCCCCATTTCAGTCCTCACCTGGCCGAATAGTACTTACTAGAGACCCCCAAAAAAACGTTTTGGCTGCTTTAAGATTCAATTATTGGTTTATTTGGTATGATTTCTTCAAGATCCCTCAAGTAAGTGGGATTCCTTCCTTCTCTATTTTACTAATGGTTTCTTCATTTTTCATATAGTTTCATCCATATTTTATTAAAGTTCACAATTCCCAGAGAGAAGGTATTTGATAATAGGGGTTTTCATTGATTTTTTGTCTAATCACAAGGTTTTAGGTTGGTTTTCACTTCCTTGTGGTGCAGCAGTGCTGCGGTTGAGGTTTCGCACACCGGTTTGGAGGTTTTGATAGAAATGGTAGGTGATTCCATGTGTAAGCATTTATTTATTAGTGAGAATTATTTATTTACTTTTTTTTCAGGTTCTTCATATGTTTTTTTGGTGGAAAACCATTTTTTATGGATATAGTTTAGTGTTTAATTTTATATTTACATTTTCCATTTAAATTGGGTGTTTTCTATGTGTAACTCTTGTGGTAATATTTGGATTTATTTTATAACATATGAAATTGGTTTATTAAATAATTTTTGGGCTTCAAATTATTCTTTTGTGGGGTCTTGGTATTATTTTGAGTTTAAAAGAGGATTTTAATTGGGTTTTTTGTACAAAACCTTGTTGTACTTCTTGAATGTGTTTTATGAAAATTGTAAATGGGTTATTGAGTTAAAAGAAGTGTGAAAAGATGTTTATGTACTGTTTTGGTGGGTGTATGTTTTTAAAATGATCCACTTTGTTTTGAAATGGCGTTTATGTGATGTTTACCATCTTGGAAACATTTTATAAAATTGCTTAAATGATTTATCAAATTGTAAAAGAGATGTGAAACATGTTGCTGGTTGTTTTGGTGAGTGTGTTTACTAAAGATGGGGTTTTCAAAGGTAAGGTGTCATTTAAGATGTCAACAACTTTTAAAATGTTTTATAAATTTATGAAATGTTTTATCAAATTGAAAGAAAGGCATGAAATATGTTTGTGGGCTATTTTATGTGAGTATGATGTGAAAAATGAATTTTGTTTGTGAAAGGATTATTATGTGACATGTGTGTGGTGTGATTGGTGTATGTGTGCCTTGGAAGTGTTATTTACATGTGAAAATTATATTTTATGGCTTCTGAAACATTTTTGAGTACAAGAGGGAAAAATTGGGTATCTAGGTGGGTATAGGTGTACTAGAATACTAGTGATCCCCTGCTTCCATGAATCATGCAAGGATAGAGTTTCATTTTATAGCATTGTCTAAGGGTTGATAGATCTATATAAAGGTAACTCTACCACTATGTAATGGTAGCTACTTTTCTATAAAGTCAATATAAGGGTTCCTAGAGCGCTGCATAAGGGTACTAGAAGCCGTGTAAGGGTAAATCTTGTGCTACATAAAGGTAAAAGGATTTGTATAAGGGTAACCCATGGTTTACATAAGGGTAACCTAGAATTTAAGAAACCTTTGTTAGGTTACCTTTCAGAAGCAAATGTTAATACCTATTTACCATTATATATGACATACTAGATACATAATGGTAATTATTTTTTAACAAATGTTTTGGATTTTCACTTCTTATTCTGTCAACGGGACCTAGTAACCTATTTTGATGAGTTTGAAGATTAAAATCATGGAAATTAATCCATTGACTTGTTAAAGGTTCACAATTCCTATTATTAAAGATTGTAAATGATATGTATTTAGTAATATATTTAAAGAATAAATAAATTATAATATTAAGTTGGCAGTCTATAATGTTGCGAACCAATATGTGACTATCTTTCTTAAAAATATCAGAATGTTTTTTTAGACCTGTTTATTTATAGAATCCAAATATCATTTATTTTTTACATTAAAATACACCCAAGAGTGATTCAAGTTCTTATTAAATTTTATATGTGTGGTTAAACCTCTCTCTCATATGTTCCTGAGAGTATTATTCTCAAATATTTAAATTCTAGGTATTCTTTACGTGTATTTATAAATATAATTCTTAAAAAATTTCTGAAAATAGATTTATCTAGAAATTATCAAAGGATGATTAAAAAATTATTACCTTAGGGTTTTGAGGACTTTTTTGGAGAGAAAAATATACATCACATGTAAAATTGGATTTCCATGTATTTGGGAAAATGATAATGCCTTCTTAAAATGAAGATGAACCAAAATTATAGAAACGAATATTAATAATTATAATTTTATATATAAAACTATTATTGAGATAAATATTATTATCACCTGTAGTATTTCTTTTACTTTCTAAGAATTATTCTAGAATTATCAAGAAGAATAATATTGAAATATCATGATTATTCAAGATTATTCAGTAGATAGAATGTTATTATTTCTATTAAGACATTATATATATTTGAAATAAAATTATAGAATTGATTATAGGGATCCTTAATGAATCATGAACACTGAAATGTTGACATCTATCATAATAAGGCCCAAGATGAGCTGTTCTTGGCTATAAATATTTCAATTCCAACTTTTGAACCACACAAGGTGGTTTATCCTTTGATTTGATAATGAAAAAACCATGGTAGGAAGTTTATTACTATGTTGAGGCTATTTTTAGGATTTTTATCATGATATACTGATGTGTTTTGATGTGATTTGGCTATGATTAGTTGATCACATGTCTATGTGTTTATATTTGTTCACACTGATGATATGTTATGTGTGCCTTGATATGATACCATGTGTTATTTTTTGGTGTATGATATGTTGTTGTTGTTCTATGCATGGTATCAAACTGATAGGATGAATCTTAATGGACCAGTTACCCTAGATGGGGAGTGTGTTTAGATGCTTTATATGATATGATGGCATGGCTAAGATACCTGAAATGGTGTTATGGTTTAGTGTGTCCCGAATAAGGGGAATGGAAATCATATGTGGCCAAACCCATGTGGTATTAGTGGGTCATGATGGTCTATGTGACATAACCTGAGAGATAGAGACAAGGTATAGTGGAATTGTATGATCTGAATTGGAGGCTTAGAGCCTATACAGTTGTGGAGAATCATTGAGGTTCTCTACATTGTTTTTGAGGTATCAATGACCGTTTTAATATATTCCAGAAAGGAGCTGAGGTAGGTACAACTAGGGTTTGGTGATTTGGTTACCACATGAATGCTCAGTATGATTTTTCACTTATTTGTGCATGTATTTTTTCTTATATTACACACTATTATTCATGTGAACATGTGTTAAGGACACATTTGTGGTGTTATTTTGGGTTTCACACCCAAACCCTTAATGGGAATTTTGATGCACATATAGATTTTATTTATTGGGATCCAAGCAAGGGAAATGGGCCTGGGGAAGATGGTTTAGAAATAGAGAATGATGTTATAGATGAGACTAGGATAGACTCTAGTGATCAACAAAATTTTATTTATTTATTTACCTTCTTCACTTTATATTACGGTTTGTCTTGACACCTTGGAAGACAATTTGTTATCTATATGACGAGTGTACTCTTCTGATTAGTTAGTTTTCACATTAGTACTCTCATGGGTTATTAAATTTATTATTATTATTATTGATATAAAACTTCATACTGAGGGTTTGGTAACCCTATTTAATGAATTAGAACCTCAATTATAGTAGGTAGCCTATTGTGTAAGGAGAGGAATTCATGAGATTATGTGACACTCTAGCTCAGATATGATGGTTTGGGTCTGGATGTTCAAAATAGAAGAAAATGATAGTTTTTTTAAAAAAGATGGGGCTGAATCCTCATTTGTTATTATTAAATCAAAGCAATGACCGATTTAACTGGGTAGAGGGACACCCATTATGTAGCACATAGGCCCAGTGGGAATTAAGCCCATTACATAGCCTATAGGACCAAATTTTAGGCCCAAGTACCATTCTGTGAATAGAACTGCAATAATACCTGCATTGCTATAGTACCACACAATACCCACCACCGCTACAGTTCCCATGCCATCTCTACAGTGCTTCCATTTCAATAGTATCACGTCTCCTATAGTAGTGCTACAGTGCAGCTACAGTAACCTGCACCCCATGGGGTTTGAACCGCCATTTTTCATGTATAATTATGGGGTTCTTACCACTAAGTCAAAACCCAACTACAAAAACTAAAGTAGGTTCAACAGAGATAGCTATATAGGGATTAGGTAGGGGAGTTTCCATATGCATGTCCAACCCATGTGTAACAAACCTTTGAGTTACCACGAGAAAGATTGATGTTACTGTATTTATGAGGTTTTAGGTGTGCTCATGCATCATGATTATGAATGTATGGTATCATGAAATATATATAATTTTTTTATTGTTATAGTTAAATAAATTCACTGAATTAGGATATATGTTTGGGATAGATTCTATTTTTTTATATATCTATTTTCCTTTCTTTTTTGATATATTTATGTTTGAATTTATTTGTTGAATTGAGAAGATTTTATGTTTTAGTATATATATAACTATAACTAATGTGCATTAATAGAGACCTAGGTCAGTGCTTGGAGGGGAATACATTGTGTTATGTATAGAAACATAAGACAACATTGTGTGATCCCATATACTATCTAGGATGGGTTTATGTTTCTTTGTGTTATAGAAGATTTTTTATCAAATATGTTTTAAGGGATAACCATCAATGGAAGTACAAGATACTCCCTTGATACCAACCATGGTATAGGAGTATGTTACTCCTCATGCTCTTATATTGACATTAGTTATTCGGGTTTTATAGGCTTTTTATTTTGGAAAATTTTGGATTGTACCTGTCTAAGGAGGAATCATTCAAAATGATATGATTGATTCTAGGGATTTCCAGCTTCAACGTCCTCTAGAATTATAGGGTACCAGTGGCCCATATGATGTAGAGGACTAGATGTTCTTTATCAAGATTACTTTCAAGCTGGTCAAGATTCTTGAAGAGATACGAGTGATTTTGGTGACCTTCATGTTCCAAGGACCCACAAAGAGATGAAAGACTTCCTTGAGTCAAGCTGGGAGATTAGAGGGTTTTACTCGGGTGACCTTCACAGAGTTGTTTCTCAAATAGTACTTTCCTAACATTATGAAGTTGGAAAATTCCCAAGAGAACATGGATATTTATTAGAGAGTGATGATTGTGTCTACTTACCTGGTATGATTTCAGTAAAAAAATTGGAATTTAGCAATGTTTTTGTGACTTTTTTTGAACTTAATTTACAAATAGCCACATTTTTTAATGTGGCTAAATTAGTAAAAAAAATTACCACTATTTAAAAAATATATTTAATTAAATATAAGTAAAATTATACTAATTTACACACACACACATATATATCTAAATAAAATTTTATAATTATATTTATATATACAAAATTATATTTATATACAGATACATTAACATATATTTAAATATCATAAAAAATATATAAACACACACACACACACATATATATATATATATCCCTCAGGGTGCAACTCAATGGTATCCACCCCTTTGGGTCTCAGAAAGGTCTCATGTTTAAGCCTTAAGAAGTTCTTCCGTGCATTTTTGTGTTGTATGTTATTATCCCATTTCACATCATCGATGTAAATATAAATTTAGAGATATATATATTAATATAAATAAACACATAAATAAATATGTAAATATATATATATATATATATATATATATATATATAAATAACAGACACACACACATATAAATATAAAAATATAAATATATACATATATTTATATATAAAAACACACACATATATTAAATTAATCCACATTTTTTAGAAAACGAGGATATTTTAGTGACATTTTTACTAGTGTTTTAAAACATGGATAATTATATATATATAAATTTAATTTTAATAATTTATATATATGTATACATATAAATTAAAAATTATAATTATAATTATATATATGTACATGCACACAAATACACACACCTATATAAACACACATAGACACATAAATATTGATATAAACATTTATAATTATATTAATTTATGTAAACATATCTTTATATATATATTATTATAAATACCCACAAAAGTATATATATATATATATAATTACAATTATACAAATTTACATACATATAAAAACTTTCATATATATTAATACAAAATATATACTTGTATATTTATATAATATAAACATATATATAAAAATTTATATAGAAACATATATATTAATATAAACACACACACACACACTTATATTTAGAAATATATATATATATATTAATATAAACACAGTCACAGACACACACAAATATATATATACAATTTTATAATTATATTTATACTTATAAATTTCTATTGCAATACAATGAAATTAACATATATTTAAATATCATAATATTTATATATATATAAATACACACACTCAAATACACACACACACACACACACATATATATATATATATAAACACACACACACACCATATATATAAACACAGACACACATAAATATATATGTATATATATAATATAAACACACACACACACACATATATATATTTATATTAATATATAAAATTATATATATATATATTAATTTTTTAATCATTAAAATCAAATAATGTATATATATATCATAATATAAAATTATAAAGATAAATTGGTGTAGCTGAGTGGTATGGTTGTTAGCTGGGAATGTCAAGGTACAGGGTTCAAAACTTGTTGGACATAAATTTTTAGCAAGGGTGTAGTTTGGATTCAAGTACGTGATGAAGTAAGGGAGCTAGGGTAAGGGTGGTGCAGGGAGAGATGAAGGTGGAGGGTGGTGAATGCGATGTAGGGGAGGGTGCTGGGTAGAGGGAGATGCATTTGAGTTAGGGAGGGGAGGATAGGGGGATGGGGGAATAAAAGAAATAAAAAAATAATGAATAAAAATTTATTTTTAAAAAAAATTATGAATTTTAGAAAACAATACTCCTGTTTTTTAGAGACAACTGTAAAAGAGGTTTGATTTACTGATATTAAAAAAATGATAATTTAGCTTTTTCTAATTAGCGATGTTTATAAACATTGGTAAATAAATGACATGACATTTCTCGATGTTTTTCAAAAATATTGGTAAATTAATTAGAGACTTTTTAAAATTTCTCTAATGTAAAAAATGTCACTAATTTATGTTTTTTATAGTGTTTATAGAGATAATTTGATTTATTACTATCTTGTATTGAGATTCGGCATAGACGTCCAAGAATTTCATTACTGAGATTATAATTGAATTGAGACACCTGGTCAGGAACATCAACCTAACATCTTATACTCAGATTCATTACAAGTCCCTGATGATCAAAAAGTGTCTAGAGGAGGATTGAGTTGAAAATCTTCTACTAGTCATCAGTGGACCTCCTAATAATACTTATGAAGGTGGGAGGAGGAAGGTGGAAAATTAATGTCATTGTCATGGTAAACAATTAGAGCTGAGTATAGCCTCCTCAACACCACTTGTTTAGGAAGTGGACCCCATTGTTACTACTATGGACAATGGGGGAATTATCATACAACATGCACAAAAAATCATATCAAGTGTTCGTGATGCAACAAGATGATAAATCTGTAGATATTCTGCCTGAAGGCATCGAAAAAGAGGACTCACAATGGTTTGAGACAGACTCAAGAATCAAATAGGTGTATATTCTAGGGTTATCAATAGTAGAACCACATGAATATGACTTAGGTGAGTCAGGATTATCAGGTATAGGGTCACATAACTGAGGCAATCCATGTCTTTATAGTAGAACAGACTCTATTAGATGGTGGCGAGGGACCATCTACTATTTGAGTTATAGTTTTGATCTTGTAAATATTATCTCTACCTTATTCGACAATAGTGTTTCTATTCTTTAATATCCACAAAAGTAGTTACTGGACTTGACTTACTAGTCAAGTAATCCTCTAATTTAATTTCCCTTGATACAACATTGGGTATGAAAGTAATCCATCTTTAGCAATCGGTAGAATTATATATAGTTTCCATCAACTAGGGACATATTTTGGACTTCATGATACTAGAGAAGATGATCTTCAATGTGATTATCCATATCGACTGGATGAAAAACATCTGAGAACATAATGATTTCTATTGGATATGGGTTTTGTTTCCTTCACTAAAGAGAGGGAGGTGTGTAATGATAAGAGAATTAGAATTTGGAGTAGGTAGATTTAGACCATACATGAGTCATCTCCTTGTGACCCTATTATAAATGAAAGGGTCATCTATTCTAGCTGAATTAGTGGTATCTTGGTTGACTTTTACTCTAGTTTTTTTATCTCTATTACGATCAGGACTTCCTCCTAATATAGTAATTGACTTTGAGATCGATCTTATTCTAAGTGTGCAACCCATTTCATTACCCCTGTATTACATGATTCCAGCTAATTTGGAGGATCTGAAGGTGCAATTTGAAGACTTGGAGAAGAAGAGATTCATTAGGCCAATAACATCACCATGGGGTGTCCTATTTTTGTTTACCAAGAAGGAAAATATAAGTCTTTGTCAATTTCCATAATTAATGGAATATGAATAAGGTGATGATGAAGAATGAATATACTTTTCAAAGGTTCGATGAACTTTTTGAATAGTTGCGAGGAGACCATTGGTTTTCTATGATTAATCTTTGATTTGGTTATCACCAGCTATGAGATAGAGAGGGGAACACCCAAAGATGATATTTTAGGGTATGAATGTGTAATTATAGTAATTTTTTTGTATTGATTAATGTGATGAAAATGTTCCAAGATCTCATGAATAGATCTTCCACCTTCACCAAGACCCATTTGTTGTTTCTTTCATTGTAAATGAAACAACCCTAAAAGATAATGGGTAAAAAAGATAAATGCTACCACCTATGTCAACAAGGTGATACTTTATTTCTAGGAGTATACCTAATTAGAACTCTGTCGTTAAAGAGGTTTTCTCAGGAGTAGTAATTTGGATTGGTGACGTCATGGGATGTTTTCATGGGTGTGTGTGAGTGAGAAAAAAAATTGTAAATAACATGTGTTTTATTTTGGGGATATTCATTAGTTTGATGAATTGTTTGGGCACATGGGTGGGCCCTAGAAAGGAGAAAATGAGTTTTTTTGGGGTGAATGGGGTGAGTGAGGGGCCCAATTATTATATGAAATACTTGTACTTCCCAAGATTTCACCCATCTTAGCACTAATCTTTCCCAAAGACACATAACTAGGGAGTTCTAATGGGTTCTAATGTGTTAATGCATGTTCGATCACACCCTAACCGTGTGACATGAGTATTTACTAGGAGGTCACCCGTCATGGTCTCCTCTAATCCAAGCATGCTTAACTATTGAATTATAATGGGATCCAGTGTGCTAATGTAGGTGTTATCACATCATCATTAACACACAAGATCCCATTTGAACTCTATCATTAATCATTCTTGGGAAAGAGAAGTACTTAAATGGGTGATCTCTTATGAAGTAATCATGTTGCGCCATTAAGGGTGTTATCACATCGGTATTAATACAATAGATCCCATTAGAACAATATAGTTAAGTGTGATTGAATGAGACTAGTACAATGATGGGTGAACTCCTGGGAAGTACTATATGGGGTGATCACACTGTCATTAATGCACCAGATCCCATTAGAAATATGTAGTGAAGTGTTATTGGATGAGAGTAGTACTAGGATGAACGACCACATGGGAAGTACTCATGTCACATTCATAGGTTACAATAAAATCACAATTAATTCACTAGATCCCATTAGAAATATATAGTTAAGTGTGGTTGGGAGAGGGTAGTATTAGGTTGACTGACCTCAAAGGAAGTACTGATGTTCTATTTAACAATTAGGTCCCATAAGCAACCCAATTACCCCATATAAACATGATTCCACCTCTCCAGGGCCCACCCATGTGCCTGAACATGTTATCAGACTAATGATTATCCCCAAAGTTCAAAACATGTTCTTTTGAGTGTATATTTACCTTACTCACACACACGCAAGGAAAATTCCCAAGATGTCACCAATCATGATGACTAATCACTATAAAACTTTTTTAACTATGGTGTTCTAATAAGGTAGGCTCCTAAAAATAATTGTGCACCTTGTAACACCCCAATATTTCATAGTACGCTATCTCTTCAAAGTAATTCAATAACATGTGCTACATGCAACACCGAGTTCGAGCACACCCTGACTTACTAAACTAGAAGTTTAAAAAAGTGGTTATGAATAGTATTAACTGAATTATGAATTTTATATACTCCATATTATTTTATAATCCATATTATGTGTTTATTAGACATAATATAAGAACAAATTCATTTTTTTCCAGATAAAAGAAGTATTTGTCAAACAAAAATGTAATTTTGCCGCATTTTAATAGAGAACCATTTTAAAACCAAAATTTGACACTTTTATATAATCAATTTAATGAAATTAAATTTTTATTTGGAAGCAGGAAATAAAATTTTAGTTTGGATAAATTTTTGGTATATTTCTGAAAACATTCATATTTTGATGAATAGTGAAAAATACTAAATTTTAATTGAAAACAACTTCTTCAATCAAAATAATTTATGGTGTTAAATTATGAATTTGAATGTTTTGGAAGTATAATTATATTATATTTTTATTATTTAATACAATTTAGGTCATTATAAGTAATTTCACATTTAAATTAGGCATAAACACATGTCAATCTTCTGATAGTTTTTACTTTTAAAAAACCCGCCTTTGTGTTTTGACAACGGGAATTAATTTTCAATTAATAAAAACAAATTATATGTTTCTAGTTAGGTAAAATAGAAATAATTTTTGAATTAAGAATATTGAAATTATCTTAGAGATAATTTTTGATATTTTTTTTAAAACATTCAATCTTGGATGAATCTTGAAAAAACACTGCGTTATTATTTAAAACGGACTTCTTTTAAGGACTTATTTATTTTATTTAAATTTATTTAAATTTAAAATAAATATATAATACTTATATATGTTCAATTTAATTAATTAGAGTCATTTTATATTAAAATTAGATGTATAAAATGTTATTGAACGTGTTAACTTCATTTACCCACCTTATAGGCACATTTGTAAATTTTCATAAAATGTAATTTTATCTCTTTTGTGAATTGAATTTCAAAAATCCGAGAGACATAGTTGACATAAGTAAGTAAAATGTGGTTCAATAAGATGAAAATAATTTTTGATGAATAATATCTTTTGACTTTTATTAACCATAGTTAAAATAAAATAGGGTAATTAAAGGTAAAAATGATATTATAATTACCCTAACACATGTTATAATTCTATTGGATAAGGGTATTTTGACCAAATCCAACCTTAGGAATAAAATATTATTCTTTTTATCCATTTGGATTTGATTAAGTCATTTTTTATTATTTTATTTAAAGAAGAGTTAAAAGTGTTAAATTCAAGGTTTAATAACTAAACCATTTTCAATAAATGGTCATTAATTAGATAAATTCAAATATAAATATTCATTATAAATCTAAATATATTTCTTACATAATTTTATTTTATTTATAATTTTTAGATATTAAATAATTAAATTTATTTATGACACAATGACGATGCAATACTTACATTATCAATTAAAGAGATTTTATAAATATAAAAAAAATGTAAATTGAGGCTTTTTATTCAAAAAAAATTTTTAGGTTAGTATGACATGTTAGGTTTGATTAAATAAATTTTTTTTGAAGTGATAATTTTGTTATGACATTAAAAAAATACCATACAGTGTCAAAATTGACATAAATGAGTTTTCAAAACAAATACTATATTCTCAATTGATATAATATTTATAAAAAACTAAGGATAGGCCAAAGTACATAGATAAGGTTAGATATATTAATAATGAACCACTTGGGGTTTTCTTGCATTTTTATTGTATGTTTACTAACAATTTCTAATAATAATACAAGAGAATATGGTAAAGGTTCAACTATTTAACTAAGAGTTAAATCTAAAAGATAGGGTTAATATGGTGACCTAAAATTTTCTAAAACCTATTAGTTGAGAGTATTTCTATCTATACCTACCTTTTCTTAGAAATAAATCAATTTGGACCCATTATAAACCGAAAATTATTTTATAATAAAATAATATTTCAAACTTTTCTTAAAGTGACCCTCACATATCTTATAAAAGGGTACTTCCCCTTCTCTCAAAATCACACCTCCAAGGCAATTTGGCTCAGCTAAACCCTACCCAAATATCCTCCCAACTTCCCTAAATTTGACCTAGAGTCATTCCCTTTAAAAGAATGATAATCTTAGGATCCCTTCGGTTCAAATCAAAAGGAAACACCCAAAGAAGAGGTAATTATTTTATCACCACTTTCAAAATTCTTTTCTTCTTCCACTTTCCATTTCTTTGTTATTTCCATAACAAAATAATAACTAATGTAACTTATACATACTATGATGTTATTATAAATATTTTACAACCATACTCATTATTATATCTATCCTATGAATGATAATGTCACCATGCGTGCATACGTACGACTTGCCATCTCCACGCTGTGGTGTAATTTGTTATTCGACACTATATTATTTGGATGGAAATAATGATGAGTAATATATATAAATAATGAAAATAACATGATAATTTTACAATAAAATTAATATACCATCCAACTCAACACCTTTTAGTCATTAATAAAATGATATTGTTGCCCGTGTGTACGTACGGCTTACCGTCTCAACGACGTGATGCGATTCACTTCCAGGTTCAACATTCAATAATGATTATAAAAAATATATATTATTAACAAGTATATAATAGATGAAATAATAATTCTATTTTATATATATATGTATATATGTACGTATTTACTTTCATATATCATATCCACTTACTTCTGTTCCATAAGATATGAAAATAGAGACAACATTTATGCGTATGTACGACCTACCGTCTCCATAAAAGGTGTTTTCCATTTCATATATTTACCTATTATAAATATTTATATTCTAAATATATATTATATATAAATAATGTTTTATATTCTGGAAGTATTTAAATCATGATCTAAATGATATTATCAGGAATAACAAGTTAAAACATGTACGATATTGAAAATAATTATTACCCAAAATGTTAATTTAAAAAGGAAGTCATTATTAAATGGGTAGTATAAAGTCATAAATGAATCATTTATGATATAATAAATATGAATATGGTTCTGGTATAATTTGATAACACACCATGGTCATTATACAGGAGGTTAAACATACCCTTAACCAAAGGAAAGTGCATGGTATGGGTTAATTCCTCAATCTCATTATTATCCGAGATTGTATTTGTGTAAGTATTTTCTAGGACATATTTATTATCCATGTCATTGTTTCATAAAAGACATTTTTAAATGATTCTTTTAAGGTAATCTTTAACTAAAACATCATTTTAAATATTTTGAATATTTCTTCTTCTCAATCTTTCTCATTAATTTCCATGTTTTCAAAATGGTTTTAAGGATGTGTTTATATAGAAATGATTGTTCTAAAATGGTAATTCCTGTCAAAATTTTCAAAGTGGAATGGGAAAATTTGATTTAAAAATATATTTTAAATTAACTCCCCTATAAATGTGTGACTATTAAATGATTTCAAAAAATGTATATTTCTCTCAAAAAATTTTACTGTTCATTTTAAACTATGTCAACATCCTTTACTATATATTATTCATGATTGAGGTTGATTTATTATCATACATTCTTCCAAATTGTATTGAATTAGTTCTAATATATTTGACTGTGGATGTTCTATTTTTATACCCTTCATGGTTTATAGTTTAAGTACTGACATTTCGTATGCTAGTTTTAATATGAATGTTTATGTCATGAATCAACATTTTCATATGTGGAATGTAGTGGACTTTGTAAGTGATGAGTGGGTCCTACTATAGCCCCTCGATGAATCGATAGGTCTCATGAGACAAACTAGTGTCTTGGCATAAGGCCTTGAAAAAAAAATATTTGTAGTATTGGAAATAGGCCTTTACTATGTTGTAATGATGTCCGACATTAGACATTCCCTCATTTTTTAAATTAATTATTACATGTGATTATTATCCTATTATAATATCCATGTGCATATTTATATGGTAATGTTTGATTGAATTTCTATATATTATGTTAAAGTTTATTTTGAAAAGGATGTTTTTTATTAGACATATTTTCTTAAAAGTTTATAGCTTCTGCTAAATTATTTACCTTTATTGAGCATTTGAGCCCACCCCTTTATTATGTTTTGTTTTCCCAAGATTCCAAGAAGTGATTTATGTTTGATATATAGGCTTAATCTAGGGTAATAATTACATTCTCAATAAATTATTTATTTTATGTTTGAATTTGTAATGTAACATTCATGTATGTATTATATTTTTCCAGAATACTAAAATGATCAGTCATTCAAAACTTGATTCCTTGTAATCATGGAAATGTATTAAAATAATGCACTTCCACTGAGATTCTGGGGTCGGGGAATTATATTTGGTATCAGAGGAAGTTTATCACAAACCCTGAAAACTAGATTTAGATAAACTCTGATTAGAAAAACATTAACCTAAGATATACATTGAGTATTAGTAAGAAGAACCTCCTAGTATTTTTTTAATGTAGAGATTTTGTTGTTTTTCAAAGAAATACATCCCTGTCTGGATACGAGTAAGCAGAGGCGACTATAGAATTGATGTACCTAGGAGTGATAACTCTAACAATGAGTTTTGGGCCTGACCCAGGGTATCCTGGTACATGACAACGGGCCTTGCTGCACTCCTGGTTTTGACACTCATAGGGGATATGCTTAGATTAATTCACATTTTATTTATAAGCCATTATGAAAGATTTATGAGTAAGTACTTTCTCAAAGAAAACATTTTTTATGATTATATATTTTATGCATAATCTTCTCAATTTATGTTATGTATTTTACATGTTTTTAATTATACATTGTGATTTATAAACTTCCCTAGTGTATGCCACTGTTTAGAAATGGCACCCAGTAGATGGAATTAGAACTCCAACAATATACATAATCCTAAGAGTATGAAGGATCATATATTTCATGGAATTAAGACAAAATTTAGAAGGTAAATAATCTCCCATATATTCTCATCAAATGAAGAAATAATATCATGTGTTAATAAGATAAGTTAAGAATTCCCTCAGTTCTATGACTGTGAAAGGAAGCAAGAGAAGAAAAGGTTGATAGAGAGAAAGATGGATAAAGGGAAGATGGGAAAGAAGGATTTTATCATATGTGATAACTGAGGAAAGAATCAACTTGGTAAATTCTTGAAGGGAATGAGAGGTTGTGATAAGCGTGGAGAAAAAAGACACCATGTACGTGATTTAAAGGGTAAGAAAAAGGTTTCAAACGTACAATTATTCATCTTCAAGGAGTTGGGACTCTATGTGAAACAATGTCCAAATCATCAGAGTATGCCCCAAATGATGCTATTAGATAGTAATCAAGTTATGATACTACCACAGATGAAGAATATTGGCTAGTGTTCTTATGTTTTTATTAAATAATTATTTCATTTGAGTGTTGTATCAATGTTGTACTGGTTATATTAATTATGGAAATAAATAAGGATTTTAATGCAGTACTATTTCATTGAGGATTAGCGATTATATGGTTCTAAGAAAAGCGACTCAATAGCAAGTTAAACGTTTTCGAAAATACATTGTTGAAGGAAAGATAAAACATAATATGGTTCTGATACTAAGGTAGTAATTTTGTAATAAGGTATGATTGATTTTGATAAATTGTATTCGATATTCTAGAATACATTGAAACTAATTAATTTTTTTATTCCATTATTGTTGGAGTTTTAAATTTTTTGGAATATAAAGAGTATATACAGTATTATATAAAGAATAAGTGAGCATGAATGGAATCAATAAGGTTTTATGGTAATTCAGGGTAATATCTTGTTTTAATAGAATACATGAAGAATGTATTGTCGTGTTATTACGTCGTAAAAAAGTTCTTCATTGTGTTTACCTTTTTTATAAATTTTGGACTGTGAGTTTGGATAAAAGTATTTTGGATAAGTCTAAAGGTTGGAATGGATTATGTTTGACATTAGATACTATTTTTAAGGTTAAATCATTCCTTAATATTAGTTTTGGACTGTTCTAAAAAGCATAACGTGGAGGTCTGTCAACAACCTGTCGCGTCTGGTGCAACATCGAGACGTGAACCCGCAATTGATTGGCAATAAGGGTTTATAACCTACCATTGGCCTATGTAATGTATTGGTTTTTATAATGTGGTTTTTTAAATAGTCTGAAAATTGAATTATAAATTCATTATTTTTCGAACCCTATATGATAAGGATAAATAGAATATTTTTGGATTCTATTATCTTTTGGAGTGAAATATAGGTTTGTGGTAGGATTTAGTTGAAGGATGAAACTATACTTGTCATGTATATTTTTTTCCTCTTATTCTATGAATAAGTTAATTCTTAAACATCATGGAAGGGATATTAATACAAAAAATTTATTATCCTAATACATTATGTTGTGTTGAACCGATGATATTTTAAATCATTATAGATTGATGGCTATGAGGCCCTCAATTTGACACTTATTTGTGATCAATGACCTCATTCACTCCCTAAATATATTTATTTTTTTCTCCGATTATGTGTCTCTAATTTCCACAAATGTTCTCTTAATCTAGAACATAATTTTGTGGTGAATTTTTCTTTTTCCCTTTCCCCCTTATTAAGACTATATTTTAATAACCCAATTTCTAATGAGTTTTTTCCAAAAATGTATTTATCTCTTTTTTAACTTTTATTTTAGAAGAAAAATTTAAAATTGTGAGGACACAATTTATTAAAGGAGGGAATAATGTAACACCCCATGATTTCATAGTACGTTATCTCAACAAAGTAATTCAATAACTTGTGCTACATGCAACACCGAGTTCGAGCGCACCAAAACATACTAAACTAGCAGTTCAAAAAATGATAATGAATAGTATTAACTAAATTTTGAATTTTACATACTCCATATAATTTTAGAATCCATAATATATATTTATTACATATAATATAAGAACAAATTCATTTTTTCAAATAAAAGTTGTATTTTTCAAAAAAATGCAATTTTCACGCCTTTTAATGGAGAACCCTTTTTAAAAACAAAATATGAAACTTTTATATATTAAATTTAATGAAATTAAATTATTCTTTAGAAGTTGGAAATACAAATTTATTTTGGATAATTTTTCGGTACTTTTCTGATAACTTTTATATTTTGATGAATAGTTTAAAATAATAAATTTTAATAGAAAACAACATTTTTAGTCGAAAATAATTTATAGTGTTAACTTATGAATTTGAATGGTATGTAAGTATAATAATATTATATTTTTGTCATTTAATAAAATTTATGTAATTATAAGTTATTTAACATTTAAATTTGTCATAAATTTGTATAAATCTTTTGATAGTTTTTACTTTTTAAAAAACTCATGTTTTGGTTTTGATAACGAGAATTAATTTTGAATTAATTAATACCAAATATATTTTTTGAGTTTTATAAAATAGAATTCGTTTTTGAATTTGGAATATAAAAATTAGTTTAGGGTTAATTTTTTGTATTTTTCTGAAAAAATTCAATTTCTGATGAATAGTGAAAAACATTGTGTTATAGTTTAAAACCGAGTTTTTATTTAAATAATTATTTATTTTATTTAAATTTTTTAAGTTAAAATAGATTTATAATTACTATATAATTTAAATTTAATTAATTGAAGTCGTTTTATAATAAATTAGACGTATAAAATTTTATTGAACTTTTTAATGTCTTTTACCTAACTTCTAGGCACATTTGCAAATTTGCATAAAACCTAATTTTAAAACTTATGTGAATTGAATTTCAAAAATCCGAGAGACATGGTTGAGATTAGTAAGTAAAATGTGGTTCAATAAGATGAAAATAATTTCAGGGGAATAGTAACATTTGACATATATTTACCACGGTTAAAAGTAAATAGGGTAATTAAAGGTAAATATGATATTATAATTACCCTAACACATGTCATAATTCTATTGTATAAGTGTATTTCAACCAAATCTATCCTTGGAAATAAAATATGATCCTTTTGGTCTACATGGATTAGATTAGGACATTTATTATTATTTTATTTAAAGAACAGATAAAAGTGTAAAATTAAAAGTTTAATAACTAAACCATTTTTAATATAAGGTTATACATAAGATATATTTTACAATAAATATTAATTAGAAATATAAATAAATTTCGTACATAATGGAATTTTATTTATAATTTTTAGTGAACAAATAATTATATTATTTATGACATAGTGATGATGCAGTAATTACTGAATCAGTGAATGTTTAAAATAATTGATATTATAAATATAAAAATTAATGTAAATTGAGACTTTTGATGCTGTACAAGAATTTTATAGGTTAATATGACATTTTAGGGTTCATTAAATAAATGTTTTTGATGTTATAAAGTTGTTGTGACTTTGAAAAAAGAAAATACCAAATAGTGTCATAATTGACAAAAATGAGTTATTAAAACAAATACTATATTGTAAATTGATATAATATTTCTAAAAACCTATGATTCTATAAAAGGGAACAGATAAGGTTATACATATCAATAATGATCCACTTGGGGTTATCATATCTTTTTATAGTATGTTTATTTACCATTTATTATAATAATACAATAGGACATGGTAAAAGTTAAACTATTTGACTAAGAGTTAAATCTAAAATACAGGATTAATATGGTGAACTAAGCTTGTCTAAAACCTATTGGTCGTGTTGATTTTAACCCATCCCCACCATATCTTATAAATAAATCAATTTTGATCCATTAGAACCCGAAAATAATTTTATAATAAAAGAACATTTCAAACTTTTCCTAAAGTGACTCTCACCTCTCTTATAAAATGATACTTCCCCCTCTCACAGAATCACACCTCCAAAGACATTTGTCTTAGACAACCCTTGTCCAAATCTCCTTCCTACTTACCTCAATTCATCTTATAGGCATTCACTTGATCAGAAATATTATCTAAGGATCCCTTTTATTCAAATCAAAAGGAAACACCCAAATAAAAGGTAATTATTTTATCACCTATTTCAATGTTATTTTCATTATACACTTTCTCTTTATTTGTTTTTTCCATAAAAAATAATAACTGATATTACTTATACATATTTTAATGTTATTATAATTATGGTTCAGCCATAATCATTAATCTATCCATCTAATGAATGATAATGTCACTATCCAAGCGTACGTACAACTTACCATCTCCATGCCATGGTGTAATTTGTAATTCAACACTGTTATATGGATGGATATAATGATGAGTAATATGTATATGAATAATGAAAATAAAATTATAATTTCACTATAAAATTAATATATCATACAATTCCACACCTTTCAATCATTAAGGAAATGATATCGTCGCTCGTGAGTACGTATGGCTTACAGTCTCCACGATGCGATGAGATTCATTTCCCGGTTTACCATTCAATGATGATTATAGAGAAAATATTATTAATAAATATGTAATATATGACATAATAATTCTACTGGATATATGTATGTATGTATTTACTTAGATATATCTTATTCACTTACATTTGTTCAGTACGATATGAAAACGGAAACAACATTTATGCGTACGTACGACCTAATGTCTCCATGAATGGTGTTTTCCATTTCATATATCTATATATTATAAATATTTATATCATAATTATATATTATATATAATTAATTTTTTATATTCTAGAAGTATTTAAATCCTTATCTGAA
This sequence comes from Viscum album, assembly GCA_963277665.1. Classification (NCBI taxonomy): domain Eukaryota; kingdom Viridiplantae; phylum Streptophyta; class Magnoliopsida; order Santalales; family Viscaceae; genus Viscum; species Viscum album. Next base: position 278,837,541 of record OY728165.1, on the reverse strand, counting down.
TGATACGATTAAGAATATAATGTTAAAACACATACAATAAAGAAAGCGATTATTACCCGAAATGTTAATTTAACATGGAATTAATTATTAAATGGGTAGTATAAAGTCATAAATGAAAATTTTAAGATATAATAAATATGAATATGGTTCTGGTATAATTTTATAAAATACTATGGTGATTATACAGGAGGTTAAACGTACCCTCGACCAATGTAAAGTGAAAGGTAAGAGTTAATTCTTCATACTCATTATTATCCGAGATTGTTTATGTGTAAGTATTTTCTAGGAAATATTTATTATCCTTTTCAATGATTCATAAAAGAAATTTAAAAATGATTCTTTTAAGGTACTCTTTACGTAGAACAAAATTTTTAAATGTTTTAAATAATTATTCTTCTAAATCTTTCTCATTAATGTCCACGTTTTCAAAATGGTTTTAAGGATTTGTTTAAAAGGACAAGATTGTTTTAAAATGTTAATTCCTTTTAAAAGTTTCAAAGTGTTATGGGATAATTTGCTTCCAAAATTTCTTTTAAATGATTTCATTTATAAATGTGTGACTTTTAAATGATTTCACAAAATGGATATTTCTCTCCAAAGTTTTACCGATCCTTTTCAACTATGTCAACATCCTTTACTGAATATTATTCTTGATTAAGGTTGATTTATTATAATACAAATTCCATATTGTATTGAATTAGTTGTGATATTTTTTACTATGGATGATCTATTTTTGTACCCTTCATGGTTTTGGTTGAAGTATTTAAATTTTTATGCTAGTTTTAATACGAATGTTTTTATTATGTTACAACATTTTCATATGAGAAATGAAGTGAAATTTGTATGTGATGGGTGGGGCCCTCTATATCCCCTCAGTGAATCGGTAGGACTCATGAGACAAACTTGTGTTTTGGTATAAGTACTTGACCAAAATTCTATTAGTAGTCTTGGCACGAGGCCTTGACTCTGTGGTAATGATTTCCAATGTTAGGCTTTCCCTCATTATGATATTAATTATTACATGTGATTATTAGTCTAGTATAATATCCATGTGCATGTTTATATGGTAATGTTTGATTTATTTTCTCCATATTATGTTCAACTTTATTTTCAAAAGGTTGTTGTTTTTATTACACATCTTTCCTTAAAAGTTTATACCTTATAATAAATTATTTACCCTTACTGAGTATCTGAGCTTACCCCTTTCTTATATTTTGTTTTTTAAGGATTTGAAGAAGTATATTATGTTGAATATATAGGGTTAAGTAAGGGTAATAATGGAGTTCTCAATGGATTATTTATGTTGTGTTTTATTTTTGAATGTGTAACGTAACGTTCATGTATGCAGTCTATTTTCTAAGACTACAAAACTGATCGGTCCTTCGGGACTTGATTCCTTATAATCATGATAAGGTACTAAAATAATGCACCAGCTTTAGGATTATGGGGTCAGGTCGTTAGAGTTGGTATCATAGGAAGTGTAGTACAGAACTTGGAAACTATATTTATAAAAACTCTAATTAGAGAACATTTCCCTAAGATAGAATTTTAGGATTAGTATAGAAGAAAATCCAAGAATTTTGGTAATGTAGAGATTTTGTGTATTTTCCAAGAAATAAATCCCTATCTAGATATTAACAGGTAGAGACAGCTCTAACACAGATGTAACTAGGAGTGAAAACTCTAACAAGGAGTTTCGGGATTGACCTGGGGTGTCCCGGTACACGACACCGAGTCTTACTGCACTCTTGGAGAAGACACTCATGGGGGATATGTTTAAAATAATTCATGTTTTCTTTACAAGCCATTATGAAGGATTTAGGAGTAAATACTTCATCGAAGAAAACATTTTTTTATGATTATAGATTATATTCATAATCATTTCAAATTTATGTTTGGTATTTTACATGTCTAGAAATATTCATTGTGATTCATAAACTAACCTAGTGTATGCCATTCTTTAGAAATGGCGCCCAGTAGAATGAATGAGGACTCCAAAAATATGCATGATCCAAAAAGTAAGAATAACCATATATTTAATGGTATTAAGACATCATTTATATGGAAAATAGCCTCTCACATATTCTCATCCTATGAAGAAATAGTATCAGGTTTAAATAAGATAAGTAAAGAATTCTCTCAGTCCTATGGCTTTGAAGGGAAGCACGAGAAGAATATGATGGCAGAGAGAAAGATAGATAAAGGGAAGAGGGGAAAGAAGGATTTTCCAATATGTGATAACTAAGGAAAGAATCACCACGGTAAATTTTTGAAGGAATGAGAGTTTTTTATAAGTTTAGAGAAAAAAGACACCCAGTACGTGATAGAAAGGGTAAGAAAAAGGTTTCAAACGTACAATGCTTCATCTTTATGAAGTTGGGGCACAACACGAATCAATGTCTAAATCATTAGAGTATGCCCCAAATGATTTTATCGGATAATAATCATGTTATAAAACTACCAAAAATGAAGAGAAATGACTAATGTTCTTATGTTTTAATCACTGAATTATTTCATTTGAGTGTTGTATCAACAATGTACTGGTTATATGAATTTTTAAAATAAATAAGGACTGTACTGTAGTACTATTTCATTGGGGATTTGAGATTATGTTTTTATATGAAAAGTGACTCAATAGCATGTTAATATTTTTGGAAGATACATGGTTAAAATAAAGATAAACCTTAATATGGTTCTGATCCTCAGGTAGTTATTTTAGAATAAGATATTATTGATTATTAAAAATTATTATCAATATTCTTGACTACTTTGAAACTAATTAATTGTTTTTTTATTCCATTATTATTGGAGTTTAAAAAAATTTTGGATATAAAGAGTAAATCAATTATACTATAAGGAATAAAGGAGCATGAATTTAATCAATAAAGTTTTATTTTAATTCAAGGTGTTACTGTGTTTTAATAGAATACATGATGAAGGTATTCCCATGATATTACGTGGAAAAAATATCTTCATTGTGTTTACCTTCCTTATAAATTTTGGACTATGAGTTTGGACAAAAGTATTTTAGATAAGTATAAAGGGTAGAATGGATGAATTTTGGCATTGGTTACTGCTTTTAAGGTTAAATAATTTCTTAAAATTATTTTTGGATTGTTATAAAAAGGAGAACCCAGAGGTCTGTCATTAACCCATTGCATTCCGCAAGGCTGCATGACTTGAACCCGCAACTGAAGGGTGAAAAGGGTTCATCAATTACCATGGGCCTACATAATGTCTTAGTTTGTATAATGTAGTTTTTTTAAATAGTCAAACAAATGAATTATAAATTCATTATTTTTGGATCCCTGTACGATTTTTTTAAATAGAATATTTTTGAATTATATTATCTATTGTAGTGAAAGATGAGTTTGTGGTAGGAATTAGTTGATGGATGAAACAATAGTTGTGAAGTATATTCTTTCATTTTATTATATGAATAAATTAATTCTTAAAATTTAGTTAAGGGATCTTAAATCCTAAAATATGTTATCCTAATACCGATTGTTTTATCGAAATGATGATATTTTAAATCATCATAGATTGATGGCTATGAGGCCGTCAATTTTACCCTTGTTTATGAATGATGATCTCAAACAATCCCTATAAATATTTATGTTTTTTTTCAAATTATGTTTCTTTAATTTCCACCAATGTTCTTCTAATTGAGATAATAATTTTGTGGTGACTTTTTCATTTCCATTTCCCGCTTATTAATACTAAATCTTATTAACCCAATTTCTGATGTGAGTTTTACACAAAGGTATTTTTCAAATTTTAACCTTTTATTTTTGAAGATCAATTTCAAATTTAGAGGATGAAAATTATTGAAGTAGGGGAGAAGGTTATAGCCCATGATTTCATAGTACGTTATCTCTTCAAAGTAATTCAATAACTAGCGATATATGAAACATCGAGTTCGAGCGCACCACGACTTACTAATCTAACTGTTCAAAAAGATGTTATGAATAGTATTAACTGAATTTTGAATTTTATAAACTCTATAAATTTTTAGAATCCATATTCTCTGTTTCTTAGACATAATATAAGAAAAATTTCAATTTTTGAGATAAAAGAAGTATTTGTCAAGACAAAATGAAAATTTAACGTCTTTTTATGGTGAATCCTTTTTAATCCCAATATTTTACACTTTTATATATTTAATTTATTTAAATTAAATTTCTCTTCAGATTAGGGGCTTAAAAAATTTATTTGGATATATTTTTTGTACTTTTCTGATAACATTCATATTTTGATGAATATTGAAAAATACAAAATTTTAATTGAAAACCACTTTTTTAATCAAAATAATTTATAGTGTTAAATTATTAATTTGAATGGTTTTTAAGTATAATTAGATTATATTTTTATCATTTAATACAATTTATGTCATTATAAGTAATTTCACATTTAAATATGACATAAATGCATGTCAATCTTTTTATAGTTTTTACTTTTTTTAAAACCTACTTTTTGGTTTTGAAAACTATAATAAATTTTAAATTAATTAATAAAAAATATATGTTATGAATATTTTAAAGTAGAAATAATTTTTGATTTCGGAATTTCAAAATTATTTTACGGTGATTTTTTGGTATTTTTCTGAAAACATTAATTTTTTGATGAATAGTGAAAAACAATGCATTATTGTTTAAAATCGACTTTTTATTTAAATAATTTTTTTTTTATTTAAATTTATTTTAAGGAAAAATATATATATAATACCTATATAAGTTCAATATAATTCATTGGAGTAATTTTATAATAAAATTATATGTATAAAAGTTTATTGAAATTTTTAATGTCTTTTACCCACCTTCTAGGAATATTTTCAAATTTGTATAAAACGTAATTTTACCGCTTCTATGAAATGAGTTTCAAAAAAACAAGACTCATTATTGACATCATTAAGTAAAATCCAGTTCAAAAAGATGAAAATAATTGTTGTTGAAAAGTAACTTTTGACTTTTATTTACCATAGTTAAAAGTAAATAGGGTAATTAAAGGTAAAAATGATATTATAATTATGCTAATACATGTTCTAATTCTATTAGATAAGTGTACCCAGGAATAAAATATGATCCTTTTGGTCCACTTGGACTAGATTTGGACATTTATTATTATTAAATTTAAAGAATAGTTAAAAGTGTTAAATTCAAAGTTTAATAACTAAACCATTTTTAATTTAGGGCTATAAATAAGATAAATTATAATATAAATATTCATTATAAATCTAAATTTTTTTAATACATAATGGTATTTTATTTATAATTTTAAGTGGTTAAATAATTAAATTTATTTACGACACAATGATGATGCAATAATTACTTTATAAATGAATGATTAAAAAAATTGATATTATTAATATAAAAATAAATGTAAATTGAGGATTTTGATTCAATAAAATAATTTTATAAGTTAATATTATATATTATGATTGATTAAATATATTTTTTTTTGAGGTAATAAAGTTGTTATGACTTTAACAAAAAAACCAAATAGTGTCAAAATTGACATAAATGAGTTTTTAAAACAAATACTTTATTACTAACTGATATAATATTTCTAAAAATCTATGTTTCGGCCAATGGAAAAATTTGAGGTTAGATATATCATTAATTAAACACTATGGGTTCGTTTGGATTTTTATAGTATGATTATTAACCATTTATTATAATAATACAAGAGGACATGGTAGAAGTTATATTATTTAACAAAGAGTTAAATGAAAAATATAAGGTTAATATGGTGACCAAAACTTGTCTAAAACCTATTGGTGGAAAGTATTTAGACCCATAAACACATTATATTATATATAAATTAATTTTTATCCATTATAAACTGAAAAAGATTTTCTAATAAAATAATATTTTAAAATTTTCCTAAAGTGACCCTCGCCTCTCTTATAAAAGGGTACTTACCCTTCTCTCAATATCACACCTCCAAATCCATTTGGCTCGTCCAACCCCTGACCAAATAACATCAAAACATACCTAACATCAACCTAGAGGAATTACCTTGAGAATAAAGCAAACCTGTGGAGCTCTTTTTTTCAAATCAAAAGTAAACATCCAAAGAAGATGTAATTATTTTATCACCTCTTTCAATGTTCTTTTCTTCTTCCACTTTCTCCTTATTTGATAATTTCATACCAAAATAACAACTCAAGTACCTTATAAATACTATTATTATATTAAAAATAGGGTACAACCATAATCATTATTCTATCTATCTTATGAATGATAATGTCACCACGCATTCGTACGTACGGCTTACCATCTCCACACCGTGATGAAATTTGTTATTCAAAACTATGTTATTTGGATGGATATAATGATAAGTAATATGTATATAAATAATTAAAATAATATGATAATTTATCTATATTATTAATATACCATCCAATTCCACACCTTTTAATCATTAAAGAAATGATATCATCGCTCGTGGGTACGTACGGATTACCATCTCCACGACGCGATGCGATTCATTTCCAGGTTCACCATTCAATAATGATTATAAAAATACATATTATTAATAAGTATGTAATATATGAAATAAAAATTCTACTTGATATATATATATATATATTTATGTATGTATTTACTTATATATATATTATTCACTTACTTCTGTTCAATAAGATATGAAAAAGGAAACATCATTTATGTGTACGTACGGCCTACCATCTCCATAAATGGTGTTCTCCATTTCATATATATATATATATTATATATATTTATATTCTAAATATTTATTATATATAAATCATGTTTAGATTCAGGAATTATTAAAATCATGGTCTAAATTATACGTTCTAGAATAACATGTTAAAACATGTATGATAAAGAAAGAGATTATGAACCGAAATGTAAATTTAACATGGAAATAATTATTAAATGAGTAGTATAAAGTCATAAATGAATTTTTTATGATATAATAAATATGAATATGGTTCTGTTATAAATTAATAAAATACTATGGTCATTATAAAGGAGGTTAAACGTACCCTCGACCAAAGGAAAGTGAAAGGTAAGGGTTAATTCTTCAATATCATTATTATCAGATATTTTTTATGTGTATGTATTTTCTGGGGCATATTTATTACCCATGTTAATGTTTCATAAAATACAATTAAAAAATGATTCTCTTTAGGTACTCTTTAAGTAAAACATCCTTTTAAATGTTTTAAAAATTAATTATTCTAAATCTTTCTCATTAATGTCTATGTTCTCAAAATGGTTTTAAGGATTTATTTATATGGACATGATTGTTTTAAAATGTTAATTCCTTTAAAAAGTTTCAAAGTTGTATGGGAAAATTTGATTCAAAAATATCTTTTAAATGAATTCCTTCATAAATGTGTGACTTTTAAATTATTTCACAAAAGGGATATTTCTCTCAAAAAGATTTACTGGTCATTTTCAAATATGTCAACATCTTTTACTAGATTTTATTCATGATTGACGTTGATTTATTATAATAAAAATTTCCATATGTATTGAAAGAGTTATAATTTTGTTGACTATGGATATGCTATTTTTTTACCCTTCATGGTTTATGGTTGAAGTATTGACATTTCATATAATAGTTTTAATACGAATGTTTATGTTATATTTAAACATTTTCACATGAGGAATGAAGTGGAATTAGTAAGTAAAAAGTGGGACTCCCCATAGCCCATCAATGCATCAGTAGGTCGCATGAGATAAACTAGTGACTTGGAATAAGGCTTTGAAAATTTTTTGTTGTAGTCTTGACACAAGGGCTTGACAATGTGGTAATGATATCTGAAGTTAGACATTCCCTCATTATGAAATAAATTATTATATGTGATTATTTGACTAGTAGAATATCAATGTGAATGTTTATATGGTAATCTATGATTTATTATATAAATATTATGTTCATGTTAATGTTTAAAAGGCTGTTGTTTTTATTACACATATTTCCTTAAATTTTAATTGATTCCACTGAATTATTTACCCTTACTAAGAATACGAGCTCAACCCTTTCTTATGTTTTGTTTTCCCAATATTCCAAGAAGTTTATTATGTTTGATATGAAGGGTTAAGATAGGGTAATAATGGAGTTCTAAATGGATAATTTATTTTTAGTTTTATGTTTGAATGTGTAATGTAACATTCATTTATGTAATCTATTTTCAAATACTACCAAACTGATCAGTCCTTCAGGACATGATTCCTTGTAATCATTCCAATGTATTAAAAAAATGCTTCAGATCCATACTTCTAGGGTCAGGGCCTTACAAACCATGTTAAAATGGGTATTTACATTTAGAATTTTAACCCTTTATCTTTATGGGGTGTTACATTCACCCCCATTTAGAGAATAAAGTCCTCATAGTAGACACTACATCTCTACTTATGTAGTTCCATTTCACTTCTGGAGGGGTACCACTCTAATACCAATATAACAATAGAAACCAATGGACACCACAGTTTCCCTATAGATAAGGGTTTCCCCCTCCCTAGGGACAACCCACTTTGCTGAATAGTTCAATAGACTAATTCATATACCCATAGTCCAAATTTTTTTGTTTGTATCATTTTTTGTCCTCACTCACACACACATAGGGAAACATTCTAGGAGTCACCCATCCTGATCACTACTCCCTTACAATATAGAGAACACTTTTTGTTATTAGAGATTAATGTCATTTACTTCTCCCAAGGGTGAGGGGTAAGTAATGACCGACGAATGATAATTTGTTTCAGGTGGAGATAGACCAAACATGATTCAGAGAGGGCTCATCATGACATAGATGGTGGGATTTGATAATCTAGAAAAATAATGTGAAAACACCAAAACTATTACTGTAACCATAAATATCTATTAGTTAGTCTTTCTATATGACTTTATAGGACTTAATATTGATAGAGGATTTGAATTTGAGAATTATATTATGCTTGGTGTGTAGTCCATTTTGATACCCCAGTATCTTATGGCATAATCCAAGATAAAGGATCCCATGTTTTAGTTTGATGACTTGGATTTGAGGTGATTTATCATGATGATAAATTCACTATGGGTTGAACATATCATGTTCAATAAGAAGGTGGGAGGTAGTATTCAAAATTTTGTTGATTATCAGAAGCTAAACCAGGTGATGATGAGGAACAAATATCTATTTCCTTGAATCAATGAACTTTTCAATCTATTATAGGGATCTTGATGGTACTTTAGGATTGGTATTCAATCAGGTTATCACTAATTATAATCTAGAGAGGATGAAATCATGAAGATGGTGTTTTAGTGAAGTTATGCATTATATGAGTACTTGGTGACGCTGTTTGGATTGAATAATTTGATGTAAATTTTCATGGGTCTGAAGAACTATATTTTCCACCCTTATGTGGACTCGTTCATTATGGTTTTCATTGAAAAAATCCTAATTTACTCATCGACATTAGAGTAGCTTTACATACATATTGATATAAACTGTAGTATACTTTGAACACATAAAATTTATTCCATGTTTTCCAAGTGTGACTTATTTATTAATATAGTGAAATTATTAGAGTATTTGGTGTCTCAAACATATATATTTGCGGGACAATAGAAAATGGAGACATTCATGACCTTGACACATCCCATAAACATGATTGATATTAGAATCATTCTGGGTATAATAGAGTATCTCTAATGATTTTTAAAGAATTCTACCAAATATCAGCACCTATGAATGTTTTGAAGAAGAAGGGAGTGAATTTATAGTGGTTGGACCAGTGTGAAGATTCAATTCTTGAGTATAAGAGGAGGTTTTCAGTAGCTTCAATACTTAATGTACATGAGCCTGAGATTGTATACGTAGTAAACTATAATGCACCAGATATTGGTTAAGGAGTAGAAACGATTCATATGGATCATGTATTAACTTATGTTTCAAGTCTAATGTGACCCCAGGATTGAAACTATCCTACTAATGACTTAAATTTGGTAATTATGGTTGATGCTATAAACTGTTGGTTACATTATCTCTTCAGCAAGAGGTTGTTATCTATGATGACCATATTAACCTCTATTATATCATCACATAGTGGGTCCCGAACCTAAGGTAGAGGCAATGTTTAGAGTATATATATAATGTTTACTTTGAGATGAATTATTCACCATGTAAGGGCAATGTAATAGTATATTCTCTTAGTTATAAGAAATAGGTATCTTATGATCTTGGTGAGTGGCATTCAGAGGAGCAATGGCACTTGATGATCTTGTTCTCTAGTAGGAGGATTCTTGATTTTGAGGATTAGGGATCAATAAATATTTCTCCATTGGGGGTCATGTACTATATGGTAGATCGGGTAGAGGTAGGACCAGAATCAGACCCAGAGTGTGCTGTGATGAAGTAACAACTACCTGGAGGTGACCTGATACACGAGTAGTCACTGACTAATATCAATGTGATCCTTGTGCATGGATTAGTTTTCCATACTTCTATTTATGAGTAAATTACGAGGGACTAACGTAACTCAATAAGGGTGGTACATTAAAATGTAAAAAAGATATACCATGACTCTAAGTGATATTTCTAGTGGTGAGGGATGAATTGGGGAATCATAAGGTTTGTTTCCTGATTCCTTACATGCCAGAGGGTAAAGGATGAGTACCAACATCCTATTGGTGTTCTCTAGCTACTTTTAGTTCTCATGTGAAATTGGGAGGACACCATGATGGATTTTTTATGGGGTTTCTTTGGACCCTGAGGATTCATTATGATATCTGGGTGATTATCGACCAACTAATGAAGGCGGATCACTTCTTCCTGATCCTAAAAACTCACTCAATAGTAGATCTAGTAAATCCTTATATTCATTATATCACATGATTATATGGAGTTCCCTTGAAAACTATATCTAATAAAGATTAACATTTCACGTAATACATTTTGAGGAGATTATAAAAGTCCTTAGGGAATTAGTTGAGGTTGATCCAGGTGTACCATGATCAAACATATGGAAATTTTGGGTAGATGATTCTCATAGTGTAAGATATGCTCTAAGATTGTGTTTTAGACTTTGATAGAGATTAGGAAGAGCACATGTCCTAATAGAGTTCACTTAAAATAATAGTTTCTAAGATTATATTATAATGGTAAAATTTGAATCTCTCTATGGATAGTAATTCCACTCAGAGATGTGTTGGAATGAGGTGGGTGAGATAGCAGTCATTAGGCCTAGTTTGCTGAAGGAGACCCAAGTTAGAGTGCAATTGATCTAGAAGTTGTTGTAGAAGTCTCATAAAAGGAAGTGATTGTATAATTACTAGATGACACAACCCTTTAAGTTATCTATTGGTGACAGGGTTATCTTATAAGTGTTAATTTAGATTTGGAATTTATATTTATGATAAAAGGGGAAACTAAAACCACATATTTTTATAACCATAACGATCACCAAATGTGTTGGTACAATGGATTACAATTTAGACCTTCCACCACATTATCAAGGTATTTATGATGTGTTCCTTGTTTATTTGTTTTAGAGGTACATGCTTGATTATACACATGTTATAAACTATGAGGATGTTGAGTTTGATCTTGAGAAAAATTATAATGAGAGTTCGATGAAAATTTTAGACTAAAGTGAGATGTTTTTTAGGGGAAGTAGGCTATACTTTTCTAGATCATATGGTTGCATGATTGGATCTAGGAGGAGATGCGGGAATGAGATTACAATGTTTGATCTCAATAGATTGAGTTTCTGGATCATAAAAACTAGAGATACTTATCACGTATGAGAAATTATTAGAGATTGAGAATTGTAATATTCTCAACTATAAACTATTATTAAATCCCTCTTTTGGAAATTATTTATCAGTAATTTTTTCTGAAAAGATGTTTTTTTGAAAACTACACTTACTTATGGTTTAAAGGGGTTACATAAAGAATTTTTTTATTTAAAACTGTTATATATGGGTAAAGATCATTTTATATAGATTCCAAAGGCTAGAGTCCCTTTTATATGGGTTAAATAAGGGTATCACCCTTTCTATAAGGGTATCATAAGGGTAAGTGAGCGGTCCAAGACTATGTATAATGGTAAATGTGACTTGTGTAAGGGTAGAGGCCTATTTCCATGCTCTATATACGGGTAGAGTATAATTTCCTAGTGTTTTGAAAGGGTAGATAGATCTTGGTATTAGAACCTAGAGAACTGTGTAAGGGTAATGAAATTTCTATAAAGGCTATGTAAGGGTACGTAGAGCATTGTGTAAGGGTACCTGTAGCTATATGATGGTAAAATGTATGTTGTGAAAGGGTATCAGGAGTGGCGTTAGGGTATCCTAGGGTTTTTGTATGGGAAACTGAGCTTTTCTAAATCCCACATAATGGTACCTTCCACTATATAAGGCTAAAACCAAGTTACCCCAATGTCTCTCATACTCTATACATAAGGGTAATTTTTTTCCTTAATTTTTCATATTTTTTACATTTTCTTCCCCCAACATGAGCAAATAACCAATTTTAACAACTTTAAATCCAATAATCATGGATATAAATCATTTTAATAATTCAAGGTTTACAATTTATAATATTAAGGAATATAGAAGCTATAAATTTAAGATTTCTATGAAAAACAATTAAATTATAATGTTTATTTTTTAGTTTTTGATGTTACTAATATATATATCTAACCCTCTTGAAAATATCATCAAACTCGAGGCCTTAAGTTTTAGTTGACCCCTTGAGTCTATTCAACCAATGATCCTTTACATGATATCTAAAAAATACTCATTAAGTGATTCAAGTTCTTCATCTATTTTCTATCCATGACTAAACCTCTATCTCATATGTTCCTAAGAGAAGCGTTATTTAAGGAGAAAGTTCCAGGTATTCATTATGTATGTTTCTAAATCTTGTTCTTCCTTTGTTTTGACAAATTGTGGAAAAAAATTTTGAAATGATAATAATATAAAAATTATCCTAGGATGATAAAAAATTATTATCTTACGTTTTCAAAGATTATTTTGTAGAAATAAATAATGATCATATATTAAATTGGATTTTCAAGTTTTCTAGAAAATGATATTGTAATGTTGAAAAAAAAAATTACCAATAATTATAGAAAATAATAACATCAATTATTCATTTACATATTATAAAATTTTTAAGAGATATTTTTATTACGTTTTATATTGATTTTCCTCTCTAAGAAATTTTCTAGAATTATCAATAAGGATAATTTAGAATTATCTTGATTAGTATGGATTATTTGAGAGAGAGAATGATATTTTTTACTGTATGTTTTTATTTATTTTTGAAACCAAATTATATAATTTATTTTTTCAATCCTTGAATAATCTTGACCATTTATATCTCAAAAAATATGACAATAAGACCCAAGAGGCTGTGTTCTTGGATGTAGAGGTTTCCACTTTAACTTTTGAACCATACATAGTTTTTTATCCTTGAATCTGACATCGACAACCCTATGGTAAGAAGTTCCTTTCAATGTTGATTCTATGTTTATGATTTCTATCATGATATAATGTTTATAATGTACTTAGGCTATGATGATTTTGATCACATGTGTGTGTGTGTTTTAATTTATTTACACTCATGATATGTTATGTGTTCCTTGAGATGATACCATAGTTTCATTATGTCATATTCTGGTATATTCTATGTATTTGTTGATTTTTACATGATACCAAAGTGACCCGTGGACCCATAATGGCTTGGTATAACTAAAGGGGGGGCATGTTTCGATGTTACAGGTGATATGATGACAAGATTGAGATAGACTATAGAGTGTGATGGACTATTGTGGCCTGATCTAGGGGTATTCCAATCATATGGGATCTATCCAAAGTGGTAGTAGTGGAGAATAATGGTCTATATGACCTAACATAGAAGCATAAGTCCTGTATAACTTCTGATAAACTTTGAGGATATCCCCTTTATTTGTAATGTAACCATGACCATTTTTATATCAATTTGTAAGGAGTCAAAGAAGGTATAACAAGGGCTTGTATCTACTTGGTTAGCACTCAAATGCTCGTGTAATTTTTTAATTGTGTGTGCATTTATTTATTTTCATGATACACACTCATATGCACGTAAAAATGTGTTAACGACACATTGGTAGTGTCTTACTGGGTTTCATACTCATACCATGCACAGTCATCTTGAGACGCATGTATATTTAATGTATAGGGATCTAAGAAATGGAAATAGACCCATTAAATATTATCTAAAAGTGGATCATGATGCTAGAGGTGAAACATTGAAAAAATACATGGATTAAAACATGTTTTTTATATTTTTACCAACTATAATTTATTTTTTGATTTGAATTTCCACCTTGGGAGCCTCTTTATTATCTGTATGATATGTGTACTCTTTTGATTATTTATTTTCTTCATGATTACTCATATGGTTTATAATATTTTTTATTATTATTATGATAGATCTATGGCATTATACTAAGGGTAAAATCTCCCCAATAATAGATTTAAACCCTATATTCTAATAGGCAACCTCTTATGTAGGGGGATGCATACATGAGGTCATGTGGAACTCCATCTCAGACGTGGTGGTTTGGGTTGGGATGTTATATAATTATTGAAAAATGTGGTCGTGGAACACATTACAAAATTTGTTTTTTATTATTGTTCCACACTACAAGGGAAGTGTGGTTCCTTACTGGGTGAATAATTATCCCACCATTCATTTTGTAATGGTGACATGATAACCCATTGTATAAATAACTTTTTTGATATGTGATTGAGAAACATGTTTATTCATTGAAGTTTAACATGAATAAATATATTCTTCAAGATTATGGTTGTGATGATTAGGAGTATTATTTATGATGATTCCTTTAATATGGTTTTTCTAATAGGTCTCTTCCTAAGTGGTGTGTAGTGACATGATTAAAAATGTAAGTACCTTGACCTTGTGATAACTTCATGTTAGAATATAATAATAATACTAATCATATTATTATGACACACAATAGTGTAACAATTATGGGCATGTGATTATATAAGATATAAATTATTGTATTTATGATATTATTCAACAATTGGAATATAATTACCTATGAAACCACAACATGATGGAAATGATTCAGGTGTGAACTGAAATTAATATTGGTGAGTGGATCGACAAGATGATCACACTAATATGCCCACTCAAAGAATATAATGGGGTATAGAATGGATGTGGATTGGATATGGATTGTTTATGATGTGGTTCAAATCTATTAAAAAATGGATATGGTTTGATTATGGTAGTTGGTGAGTTATAAAATATTAGATACTATAGATGTGAATACCAATTGGTGGGTGTTTTTTTACTGGGATACTTCTAATTTTTTATGGAATATGTTATACTATACATACTCTGTTATTTTTTTGTTATAATTTTTATTGATATTCGGGATGAGATTATCGAATAAGCTAGACATATTAAGGTTTAAGTGTATATTTTTCAATATAATAGATTAAAATGTACTGTCATATGAGGCTTAGAGGATGTGATAGCTATCTATCTATTATTTGATAAGAATACATTGGGTGTTTTTGGGTTGTTTATGACACTACTATATATTATAATATTAAAACATTGATTATAAAGTATGTATTATATTGAATTTGTAATTTTTCTTTTGGGATGGTTTACTAATAATATTGATATAGTTAACCCAGCATTTTCATATATGGTTTAAAATATTCTATACATGGGGTTTTAGGAATTTTTATCATAGTGATTGGGGCTAATAAAATTATCTTGGTGGTCATGATTTTTTATGCACCCATTAGGTGTATGACTTCATTGGGTTTTTATAAATTATTGGGATTCAACGGTTGTTATACTTCATTTGTAAATATCATTCATTTATTTTTGTTATATTATATATAATTAATGAATTATATATTTTTATGATATTAGTTGATCAATGATTACTTATTGTCCATTGTTTAATGGTTTTCATTTTATTTTTAATTATTATACTGTATTTTTCCTAACTCAATGCCACCCATTATTATGATTTATTCCTATAAATCTAGTTTGAAATTGGTGACCTATTAGAGGTGGGTTTTTGGGTTCACATTTTGGTTATCATTATCATTAAGTTATCATTCATCAAGACATATCATTGATGAGTTTTGAAAATTTATGATAATTATTTACATGTTAAAAAATATTAAGTAAGTTTGACTAGGATATTACAAGAAGATGTAATATTTATAAATAGAAAAATTTATTAATGGTTTAATAATAAAAATAGAATCCTTAAAAGTTTTATAAAAAATCTTCAATCCTTATGAAATATGTGTTAGTGGGTTGATATAATCATACCATAAATCCAAATAGAATCACTCATTTTCTTTATTTATAATTAACTTAATGGTCTTGACACACTATGTGAGTTTTATAGATATTGTCAAGAAGTTTTTATATTTAATCACCAACCCCTGGAATATCCTAAGAGGAATAAGACAATATGTTACATATAAGACATCTTCCCCAACCAATTATTAATACTATAAGGGTAAATTTCTTCAAAAATTGTGAGGTATTTTATTATTTATTTCATGAATTCAATTAAAAAAAATCTATGATTTAATATTATTCTAATTTGGGATAATTTCCAATTTATTTAGACAATAATTTTACAAAAATAAATCCTACCAAATTATTTAATATTTAAAAATACGAGTAAAACATAATACATTCGAGTGGATCATGTAATAATAGTTATTTTTATAAAAGAGTCATCCTTTTAGTTCACTATATTTTTTATTGAAAATTTAGAAAACCATTCTTATTATGAATTTATTAATTCCAATTTATTTATAATGGTTTAAATAAATTCCACTATCCTTTAGGGTGTCAGGGAGATACCAAGGATAAGGTTGTAATATTATTAATGAATTCTTTAATCTATAGAGAATACACTATTTCCTTCGACTACTCAATTGACACTAGAGGATCAATAGTAAAATCACTAGTTTTATCAACATAGGGAGTCATGCTTATTTTTTATATTGCAATAATATCTAAGATACCTACATCATATTTAGGTTTTTAATCTAAAACAAAACATTATAACAAGTTGTGGATTAATTCATAAATTCTTTCTCCTTTTATATTGTGAGACTAAATAAATTATATTTATGCACAACTTTATAATAATAATTTTAGTAATCCTAAATGTTTTAATATATGGAAGTTTTTTAAAATATTGATAATTTTTTGGATCTATATAAATATAAATAAGAGTTTTTAAAGATCCACATTTATACAAATCCTTGAAACTGAGGGTGTTAAAAATTTAAAGTGGTAAAATATAAATGTATTGGATGTCCAATTATGTTCCCTATAGGCAATAGGGAATATAATTTTAAAAAATTAATTATAAAACCCTTGAACACTAAACATATATATATTCTATGATATTTGATATAAAATTTGGAATCATGAATCCATTTAAGAAAAAAATATTGAATTATCACATAAGATCCAAGAATAATGCATCGAACTTTGATAATATAGATACATAGTTAAATAACTAATAAAAATGTTAAAATCATACAAGAGCCAAATTTTAATTCTATTAAAATAAATTCAAATTATTTTTTTTGAAATTCCATTAACATCCTTTGATTGTAAAACATTTCACTAAATAAAATTTGTGATTCGAGGATAAGTAATGAACATCATCCCCAGAGAAGGCATTCACTGGTTCACCTTAGTGAGGAATGTTAAATAGTAAAAATACAACATCTATTGAATAAATAATTCCTATTATATATAAAATTAGATTTCATATCTCAACAATTATAGCTAGACATGGATGATTAGGTTTTCATTATTCTATATCATTATCCAATAAGAGGATTTTCAATAATGAACAATGCATCTAAAAAAACAGAAATAATGAATCACGTGTATTTTATTTGAAATAATTCAAATATCATCCCAAAAATCTAATTATTTATAATTTCCAATTTAAATAAATTTTAGAGATTTGTGACTAAATTTTCTATATGTTTCATACTTTTTTTATTAGTAACATATTGAAAAAATTATTAGAAATAATTAACAAAACATATGTAGTGTTCTTATTTCACATAAAATTCATTAAAGAAAATATAAATCCTTATTTATATAAAAATTTAATAATAATAAAATTCTAAAAATTAGTGTCTTAAATTAAAACCTTGGATAAAAGGAGGAGTATTTAAAATTACATTCTTACATTGAAATAAAATTTATTTCGAATAAATTTGATAACACATGGCTATGTATACCGTTTAAAAAATAAACCCAATAATTATGAAAATATCATAATATGATAAATTTAGTTTTACATAGTTAAATGTATGATTTACTATCTCTGAACAAAAAAAATTCTTATTTTTTACTTTATATATTTCTCAATTTTATACATAAATCTATCTATGGTTAATTTTAAATTAGAAAATAGATTTATGTGAATGTTATTAATGTCTATAATTATTAATTTTATTTTTAAGATAGTACTTGGGATCTCTAATAGAAGTTTTACACACATATTTTTTGTAATAATAATTTTATTATTATAGTTTTTACTGGTGAAATGAAAAAAAGGTAGAACTATATCCACTTTTTTCAATGAAATCTTATTGTCCCAAGGGATAGTATTCTCTCATGTAATCATCATTATTTTAATTCCATGTCTATGGCACTAAAAATCAAGTTTTTTTCATCCCACTCCTCTTAAACATACTTTTTCTTTTACTTCCCCTTCTCTATTTTTGGAAGAATAATTCTTTTTATGGTTAATTTATTTTGGATTACATTAAATTAAAGTGAAACCCCAATTAATGGTAGGTATTGTTTATAGAGTTATTCTATATTGATAATATGATATGAACACACATTGTAAGATGATTTATCATCATTATCATAATTTATATTGAGGGTTTTAAAAACAATTCCCAATTTTAACCAAATTTATTGTTTATTTAGTTAACAAAAATTATTATTTACATTTTTTGTGAATATTAATGAACATATATATGAGACACTTAATTATTAATTTAATTATAGCACATAATTTAATTTCAATCATTATTCTTCACAATCCTCAAGTAATAATAATGTCGGATTTTTTTTTATTTTTGAAATAAAAAATTTAATTGGTATATTTATTCTTAGATAGATTTTATATATATATTAAACGGTTCCTTATATTGTACAACTAAGTAATTATTCAATATTATTAATCAATATAAATTCAATATCATTGATGAGTATATTTGGCTTGATTAAAATTATTTAAATAAAAAATATTTTCTTATAAATGCCATTATGGGTGACTGTTATGCATGAGATTTTTATATGTTTTGATGATTATTTTATATTCATTCCTCAGATAAGAAAATATAACAATTGGGGAAATTGAAATATTTTTTAATTATGTTGAACATGAAATGCCTTTAGTGTCATTGATTATCAAAACATGATTTGTTTTTTTGGGAATAAATAATTCTATAGAAATATACTCCCATACTATTAGATGTTTATTATATTTTGGATTTAAATGGGAAAATAATTTTATAGGTTTGATATTCCCATAAAACTAGTTAAAATGATTGTTTATGATTGACAAGTTAGTCCACGGTAGGTGTAGTTTGTCCTATAAAGGGTCTTAACCCATTTTATTATACTCAGTGATGCTTATTTTCTTCATATTATCATTATATGGTTTTTATATGTTATATTTATCCCTAGTTATGATTTTCCATATTATAAACTCAAAGGGTGAGTTTCTTAATATCTATCAAGCCATTTTAAATGTTTGTTAAATGGGGAAAAACCATGTGTGTTTGGGTAATACTAATTTTATTAAATTTTCAATTAATAAATGATTTGTTTTTTATATATGATTTATTAATAAATATATTAATAAGATATATAGTTTACTTTTATTTTGGATTTATTGGGTTACCTTTAAGAAAATACTATTGTGTATGTTGACATAATCATCAATTTTCATGTTTAAATTAGTGCATATGTAGTTTTATTTTTTTGTTGGGTTATATGTTGTAATGAGGCATTAAATTAACAATGATTCAAATTATTTATTCAACCTATTATTTTAGAGACATACCCTTTTCCAAGTGGTGATTGAGGACCACATCCATGAAGTGGTTATGAGGAATTTATGATTTTTTTCATATTTTTTTATTTTATATCCTTTTCATTTTATAAATTCATGCAATTGTTAAATTAGAATGTGAGGATTATTGTGTTGGATTATTAATCTAATAAATCACATAGATAAGTAAAACTATCTTAATTTAATTATATTTAATTTTTAGTTTTGTTTAACAAAAATATTAGTTAATCACTACACTATAATTTTAATACTCTATGTTTTATATCTCGAGACTATGTTGTTCCCAAAATAAGCTGAATCAATCCTTAAGTAAGCATCACTTGAGTTCTATATCTATATCATGGTAATCTATTTTATTAATTCATGGATTCAATTTTTATTTATTAATTCATATTTTTTCTTACCATTATTAAATTACTAATAGATTACTCTTCCTGGTACACTATTATGGTGAAAGAAACATAATTTTTGGAAGACTTACAACTCTGATGAAATTTTTATTTTGATGAATAAATAAAACATTTATATAAATAAATACTAATAAAACTTTTTTGTACTATGTTATCGGAATTCTATGTTAATACTATACACCATATATTTCTTTTTATATTCAATATTATAATTTTGTTTAGGAAATGTTAGGTTGAAAATAAAATATTGAAATTCAACATAAATATAGAGAGAAAAATCACTATATTAGAAAGCCAACATAGACCACGATAATGTGACAAGGCATTATAGATTATTCATAAGGTAGGAAATTATTGTGGAAATGACCTACTAAAAATAAATTATAGATATTGTTTTAGTGAAAATTTTATTAACATCAATTAATTTAGATAGCTATGAAAAAATAATGATCTACATCAACCCAATATGTACAACAATAGAGTTATAACACATTAATTTAAATAATATAATATAGTACTAAATAAATAATGATATATCTGGTTCCAAGATGGGTAATAATATTTTCCAGGGGTTTATTTTGTTTTCAATCAAAATAACATCAATAACTAAATTACTTATTTATCATGGATATAGTAAGCATACTCTATCAAATATGTTAATGGGAATTTTTTTTATTGAAACCATTAGTTTATCACAATTGAGATCATTTGGAAACCTTGAAATTTAGAAACCAAATATTAAATCCAATATAAGGGATATATTTATAATTAAATGATTAAGGAAACCATATTTCTTTATTTATGATAGTGACATAGAGATACTCATGTACTACTATTTTTATCAAATTTCTCTAATATTCAGATCACATTGGAAGTTGAAAACATCAACGATTTATAGATTTTTAATTATTAATTACCATTTTATAAAAAATATTTCTTTATTAATTATACCATGGTAAATATATTTATTTGATTTTAGGACTTTCTAATAAAAACTCAATATTATGTAATTGGTTATACATTCCTAACAGGATAATTTCTAATTGGTTTTGATATCATAATATGAAGTAGTAAGACTCAATTTTTCATCTATTGGATTATAAATTTCTAAAAGGACATTTCTACCATTTAAAATTTATTATACAATTTTGTGATCCACACTTCTCAAGGAACTGTAGGGTCATTCAAGATACGAGTAAAACATTCTGTCTAAAAAACTATAATTTTTTCCAACTTTTTTATTTTGGTTTTAGTTTTCTTAATTTTTATATTTTTTAGTCTATAAACTTCTTGACCAATACTATGAATATATCAAAAAAAATTGGTTTTAGAGAATTTGAATCCTTTATAAGTTTTTATCATACTAACCCTACCTTATTAATTATCCTTTAATAGGGAAATGCCATTGATTTATGACTTTTTAAGGATAAAATGAATGGTGGATGTCATAGAAAAAAATATTTGGATATAAATTCTTATATCTATTTGTAGGATCAAATATAAGGCATGTTGTGAAACCAAAGAATATATTATATGACTTTTATTATATAATATATAAACTCCCAAATATATATTTGGTCATAGTTACTAGAAATGATGATATTAATTTTTTTTTAAATTCCAAAGTTATGAATATCCTATGATGTTCAATTAGTAAAAATATTTTCCATTTTGTTTTAGAATGTATGAAAACATATGAAATTGAGATTATATTTCAATTTATATTTTATTGGATATAAAAAAATAAAGAAAGAATATTTAAATGTTAACATCCAAATATAAATATTTTGAGATATATGAAAATGATACTATAGTTTCCATGATTACAGAAGATTATTCCTTCTCTTATAAATGATATTCTTGTGAAAGTTGTAACTCAGTTCAATGTGAATTGGATCCTTACTGAGCATCCCCAAATATCCTTTTTGGTTTGTGAAATCTTTAATATCCAATCCAAGGATTTCAAAATCATCTATGATGATGTTATATCACTCACTTGTCATACATAACGGAGTTCTACAAGGCCTTAGAGAATAATAAGTTATTGCAACCAAATGTGAAGAGGTCCAAGTTTGTGGTTAAAAATTATAAATTTTAGAGGTGGATTCTATCTTTATGTAAGAAATTGAGATAGAATCTTTTAAGATAATTTCATATTCTAGATCATCTATAGAAATTGGGTTGATCTATTTGAGGAGAATTGAGGAATTATAGAAGATTTCATCTAAGCCATAAAAGACTCTAAATGATTCCTATCTACCCAGTAAACACAAGATGGAATTACTATTAAATACTTAAAAAATATTTGGAATTGAAGTGGGTTATTATTGGGGAATGATCCAATCCTAGGGTTATTATAGGATATTTTTTCTGCTTAGAATAACTTTATTTTCTTAGTAGATTTAGAAAAGATATTAATGTAACTTCTTGATAGTTATGTATTTTTCGTCCGGTAAATGCATTGATATGTGAACAATTTTTATATGTTTTTAAACATTATAAATACATCATGGAATTTTGTAAAATATTTTTCTGAAATTTTTTAAAATATGTAATTTTTTATGTTTGGAGTGGAAGTGACTAATGTTAGTGGTAATAAGATCATAACGTAAAGTAGATTATCTAAAAAAATGTGAAGGAGATGTTAGGGATGAGTTAGGATATGAACTACTAAATAGAAGTATAATTAAGTTGAAATACTTATAGGGAATACAAAACATGTGTTAAGAGTTTAGTAATGTATTGTGATTTGTTGATGAGTGGTGTGGATAAAGTAACATTTCCTTCCTATATGATGACCTAATTTTTTTATGTGGTTTTTCAAATTAGAAAATATTATTTTATATTAGATTTTAATACCTTATGATATGATATTTTCATTTTGACTTTATTAGTGTTGTTAGAGTGTTTTTCATCGGGGTTGTTGAAGATTTCAACGTAATCTAGAGGAATCAATAATAAATACAAAATTAGTTCATAATTTTCATGATTACATATTAAATTCTCACAAAACATTTCACCCCATAAAACTATAGGTTTAGTATCTTTAGTAATTAGTTATATAAAATTATTATTTTAAAATATGTTTTTATAAAATCCCACAAAAGTTTCCTCCCAATATTTATTTATTGACATATTTTTCATAATGTTCCTCTTAAATATATGGGTAATAGAAACATAAGAAAACGGTGGGTTTTTTTCTTAGTGAAGGGAAAGTCACAATACATTTCAATTAAGTAAACATAGGTAATCATAAGTTTTTTCATAAAGTAGTATGTGTAAAATGTTCCTGTGGGAGTGAGAACATAATCATAAAATTATACCCCAAAGAGTAAGAACATATCATGAATCATAAATATTTTTTATAGTCATAATCATATAAAATCATTATTTATATCAAGGTTAACAAGAAATATATTCTTATCATAATGGACTAGGATGACCATCTATATACTAGAACATAATGGATTGCGATAACCATATATATCCCATAACATGACATCTCATCATATAAAATGGTTTAATCTATGCATTAGTGGGATATATCAAACCATCCTTCCACATAATGAGAAACCATACATATGTTTTCCACATGATCATGATAAAATTAAAAAATCAACCATATAATAAATAACATTAAAGAAAGAAACTGGTTTCACGAAAATATTAGCAAGGATTAAAATATTCAAAGGGAAATAATGTGACTAATTTCATTAAAACATATCAACATTTAGATATAATAAGAAATAATATATCAATATAGATGAAAAATATTTTCATATCAATATTATATTATTAGGGAAAAAATAATAAATATCTATTAAATTTATGATAACTTATTTTTTAAAATATCATTTTTTATAAATAAAATTTTTTATTAAAAAAATAGGAAATTAGAAAAAAATTATTTCTATGAACTTTGAAAACTAGGAATGTAATATTTTTAATGAAATTTGAATAAAAATATGGGATAAATATACCATGTGGAAAATGTTAATGGATAGATTTATACTATTCATTTAATAATTTGGTTAACGTAGTAAATGAAAATAGAAAATTAACTAAATAAAACATAGAAGTAGATATAAAATATCTATAAAACAAAGTCAAACACATAAACTTAGTGGTAGTGCTACTCCTACACTAGGGTAACACATCCCCTTACTTGACCTGAACAACCAGTGGAACTCAAACTACAATTCTATCGAGGGGTATTTGTGACCCTCCCCGACTCAGGTGCGTATCTTTATCCACTTCAATTGATATTATATGAATAGTTCCAAAAAAACTTTTAAATATTACCAAACATTCCATGTACATGACACTCCAATGTGGGGTGATTATATTGTAGAAGCTTGTGGACCAACCTTCCACACTAAAAACACTACATCAATGAATGGTCCTGAGGAGGATGTTCACTCTTTTTACTACTCTACCCACTACTTCCTTAATAGAAACTACTATGGAGATGCTTCTTTAATCTTTAAAAAGAATTCTTTGATAACCTTGCTAAAAATATCATTCCACCAAAAAGGAACTCTCTCAGATTCCATTCTATAATGAGAGCCTCAACCATCACATCCACAATACTACTAAGGATAAATACATTAACATATAATCTAAACTCATAGCAAAGCCAATATTGAAAAGTATCACCCTAGAAACCTCATTAGTTTTTCATGGATGGATTAAAGTACAGTATGCTGGGGCAGCATCCAATGTAGTCCATCACTGTAAATATCTCTTGTGTCATGAGTATGAAATCATGACCTATATCATCCCTCAACGTGTCAAGATAGAAGTGAGTAAGCAACTTTTCCTTGAATTCATTCCAAGATTACCCATCTTATTTCCCATATTTTTCTATAATGTCCCAAAAATGCTTCGAAGATCCATGAAGCATGTATGCAGAAATATTCATCCACCATCTATGACTGTCTTGAGGTACTTGAAGATTGTTTGGACTTACTTGATCCAGAACTCTGCTTCCTGGGGGACTCCCTCCCAAGTGGATATAGGTATATGTTTTCATTGAAACTCTCTCATTAAAATAGACATTGAAGGTAAAGTGAAAACAACAACCCTTTACATAGATAACCTGACCCTCCTAAAGCTATTGAAAAGATGAATATCCAAGTCATTCATAAAAACTACTAGATGTTATGGCTCAACTTGATTAAGTGCAAGCTGATTGCCTCTCTCTTAACACTCAATGTGAAGATGATGAGGAATAAATTTTATGTAAAAGGCAAACACAATCTTTAGAATATAGTTTACTCCGAATATCAAAATCAATAGGTAATAAATATAGAGAAACATTAGATCATGGTCTCTCTAAACATGACATACCAAGTGAATTGGCATGATATAATAGTCCATTTATTCACCTTTTAATCAAATATAATGGGAATATCATTTCATAGTCAATAGAGGAAAATATATCACATGCAATAAATATATCTCTATCATGAATAATTCATGTTAATATATCTATATATTCCTATCAGGATTCATGCATAAGAATATTGTTTAATACTGGTCCATGCATATAAATCTAGCGAAAAAATAACATCAAACATCATATTAATCACCCAAGGTGAAATAGCATTAAACCATAACAACTGGGCATCAGGAAAAACAATCCCATCACTATGTAGTAAAATTTTTCCACATACATGGGTTAGATAATCCTATGAAAAAAGTCATTACTAATTAACAACACATCATATTCTTCTTTCTACCTTTCCCAAATAGTAGAAAAATGGAAAATGAACTGTATCAATTGATAAAAATTTGTAATATCCCCGAATTGGTGCTCCCTCAAATGATCGAGCCTATTGGATATGTAACATTAGGCACTCCTCCACGTATTCTAAAGGTTACCAACTAGTAGTGAGGGTGTAAGGAATATAGGGGGAGAATATAACCTATGGTAAAATGTTCCAATGATAGTTGAAAAATAATATAAGATTATAGGAAATAGAGGAAAGAATTTGAATAAAAAAATAATAAAACAAAGATAATAATGGAAAACTGAACAAATCAAAATAATAATTAAATAATTTAATTAAAAGATGAATGAAATGAAATGGCATGCTGAAAGTCATATAGATAAATGGCTATGTGGACTCAAATAATGACAACAAAGACCTTGGTCCCAAACCCCATGCCGGTCCCATCTCACAGATCCATCCATCCTAGCAAGCTAAAAAACAACAATATGGTCCACTTCCCTTGTCCAAACCTATATTCATGAAACCAGTAAGGGTACCAATTGAAAGCTCATCAAAAGCGTGAGAATAACTCAGTATATTGACAACATAGTGTATAATAAATACAGTCTTATATAATTACTGCATGAAATAAAGTGAATAAAATGGTATTAATTTATTAAATTAATACTTCACATGAAGAAAACATACAGACCCTCAATTTATGGTTTAACTCCCAAGGCCATCCGAACCTACTTTGTCCCCATTATGGGTCTCTATGACTAAGTTTGGATCCACCTAAATGAGTAAAAATCTCCCAACTAGTGGTAGATTCACACACTAAGGATGAATGACAAAAACATCAAAATCACAATTGGCCTCTTCCTACAGGATATCCTGAATTTCACCCTCGTGCATCCATTGACTGTGAATCAAGTCCTCAGACATCCTATATAATCATATACACTACCCTCAATAATCCAATACATATGTGCATAGCCCTCAGGTGGTACAAAATCATTAACCAATCCCTCATGTGTCAACATAAATCACGAGTCATATCTTGACAAACATAATATTCCAATAAGCTTCCCACCCTTAGGAATCAATCAGAACAATTTCTCATAATCTCAATATATAAGAAAGCAACGTGAATGGGTAAAATAAAATATTCAAGATATATCACCACAAGGAAGAATAATCAATTCATCAATTTTTTTTTCTATTTATGTCTCATAAATCTAGGTTATCAATTATCACTATATATATATATATCAAACCAATTTCATTTAACATCTAACCAACATGTCATTAACATATAGATTATCCCAATTTAGCTAAGTTGATTCTACCTTAAGCAATCACAATTTACATGTTATGAGAAATCAAAAGTCTAATAAAATAATCAATCAATATTTACAATTTATCATAGGGGTATGTTGTTAAGTCGGCTGAGTCCCAACAAGGTCCATGACTAGAAAACTAATCGGGTGGATCCAGGTCCCAATCTCCCTGCCTATAGACCCAAAGAGATCTAATGTATAGTCTAATAAAAATTATTACTATTAAATAGATATAATCCAATTATTTATATTTCATTCACAGTGTACAAATGTAATTGAAAATTCCACACATATTATGGATAATAAAATCAGATAAGGGGGATATGATTTTGAACACCCACATTGAAAATAGATAAGATGATGAAAAACCTCATATCTGAGATAGTGATCGATATATTACTTTCTTTAAAAAAGAATCATAAATTACATTAGTAATGGATTTATAAGAATAAGAAGAACTATAGAGATTAAATTAAAAATCCTAGTTTTTAAAACCAAGATCTAACACGAGTTCACTTATGGATTGAAGCTGATATAGAGACATCATTCACTGTAGGGATGCAGTCGAGGGAGGGGAAGGAAATTACAAAACACGATGCTAGAGGTATTTGAAAAGGGTTGTGCATGAATATTTCATGTGGTAAATTTATTTTAGGTCATGAAAGTCTCATTCCATTTATTTTTCCCAAATTATATTTTATATGTATTAAAAAATATTAATTAAATATTTCAGGTTGTGAAATATTTTTACAATGTGTGTTCCTTTTCTTGGGGAGTTTTCAATGGGTGTAAATATTCAAGGGGTAAATTATTATATGGGGTTTTAATATTATAGGTGGTGTAAATATTATGGGGGTGAATTAAATTCATGGGGTTTTTCCAAAACGGTTCACATCATGAATTATTTTCATGGTATTAATTAGTTATGAAACCATAACTCAGTTTCTATTCTTAATGTAATCCTGAAAACCTCAATCCAATCTAAACCTAGGCTTGTTAAAAAAGGTCTAAATGATATTTAACCAAATAAAAATAGATGTATCAAAAAAAATTAAACAGATACATACCTATAAAAAATTGAATCTTACAATAAGATTCATTTTTACTGGATTTGTCATTGATTTCTAAACCAATATTTTATAATTTAAGTATATATAACCAATTTTTAAGATGTTCCATATTGTATGATTTTTCTTTCTTATACAAAAGACAAAAGTTATTTATAAACATGAAATAAAATAATATAGTGTCTAAAATTGATACTGATATTATGTTTCACATAACTAATGGTACATAATAAAAATTATTTAGTACCAGAATGATTCCAATAGGTAATGTAAGATGATAATCTCCCACATAGAATTCTGGATGTCTCAAACCATTCACCACCTAGAGTTATAATTTACCCTTAATTATCTTTAATTTACATGGTTTCTGTATTTAAATAAAAATGTGTGAGACACATGAAAGGTAAAATATCCAAGTTTTATAAATTGTAAAATTGCATTCCATGAATAACATACATTAATCAGAAGCATAAATATGCTTCTTCTTCCTAACACTAAAATTATTCTTCATGTTTCCTTTCTTTTAACATTAAATTCATTATAACTTATACTCATTAATATCCATCTATAAATTTGGATTCATGAATTGTTGATACATTAGTGTCTTTGAATGAGATGTAGTATTTGAAACTATTTCCATACCTTTATTCTTGTTGTTCACTATAAGGACCAATGAGTTTGAATTATTCATATCCATGTCTTCTTAGAAAACCAATTCCAACAAATATTTGAGTGAATTATTCATTTTATTCATATTATAATTAATAATGAAATTCAAGAAGTTATATGGGAAAGTGAAAAAATGAGATCAGTTTCCAGTTTGTAGTTTAGTTTGAAACTAAGGGTCTCAAGTCTCTTAATGTACCATATCTTCTTGGGAACATGGGGTCCATCCTAATTCCTTAATGCTATCCTACATCTATAAATATAATTTTATAACTCCAATCCCTCTTTTTGAGAACTATCCTAGTATAAATATTAGAGATAAGATATCATTTATAAATTGTCTTCGTCCTCGTGAATTTTCTATAACTCATTGGATATTAATGGCAACATAAAGAACTAAAAATATAGTGCATAATCTATATGCTTCTTATATTTATCATTATCTTCCTTTATTACTCCAAAAGGAGGATCAAAAGGATGTGGGGACTCCATCACTAAAATCATTCTCTTTTGGATCATTAATATAGATAAGAATTTGTACAACTACAGAATGTTTTGTCCAATTAGGATATACTATTTATCAAATATTTATTTAAGTGAAAATGACATTATTACCAATATAAATTTTAAAATTAGTAATATTAAATGGATCCCACTATTTTATTAAAAATATGTAGACCTCAACCACTAGATTCAGAATACTCAATCACATGAGTATTCATGTGGAAATGATACTTAAATCTATCCTCATAGATTAGATATTGAATCAACACTACTATTATATTCTTAGGAAAGTCTTTTTTTGAAAATAACATTATCTCACAGCTGCATGATCTATTCATTGGATTCCCATCTCTTGGAAAGGATTACATTTAAATGATCAAAACATTTCCTCTAAAGTTTCAACAAGCTAACTATGGACACTCCTTTTATGTTAAACATATTTAAGTCAACCCAACACTCTCAAAAGAAATCCTCAATAGTATGAGGCACCCAAAACTATGGTTTAATAACACCATAAAAATTGACAGTATCCAAACTCATTCAGTGAAAAAAAAATTAATGACATAATATTTCCTTTGAAGAATTTGTTCATTTTATCTCGGTGAATGAAATTATTTTCTATTATACATACTTTTATATGTTATCAAACTCACAGCATAACCATGATTTAAATTTATAACAATCATTACACATTTTCATTTTATCTATGCATGCTGGTGTGTTGTTATACTATGTGATATGTAATAGACAATGACCTTCACTACAAGATTTTGTGATAAAAACATAAAATTTAAAATTATCTCTTTTAAAACAATAAACATGACATAATTATATTCATTAAAAACATAAGAAATTGAAAGTATATATTGGATCACTTACATATGTAAGGATATTTTAGGTTTATTTTTTAGATAATTAGAAAAAATACTTAACAACTTCGGATAAATAACAACTACTTTATTAAGATTAATATCAACCCCCAATATACCAATCTTTTCATATTCTATTTATATCTTCAAAATCTCCCATTAAATTCATCACATATGAAACATTTCTAGAAAAACCATTTAGCATCAATCTTTATGACCTGGGAAAAGGAAACTTAAGAAAGGGTGAGATCAGATGCTCAGTAAGGGTAAGCATGAGATATATCAATCGATGATCCGATGAAAGAAGAAGATAATCATAATCGTATTACATAATGACATAACTTTAATACACAATATTAAAATGTAATAAATATGAGTTATGGAATAAAAAATATTCATTTAAAAAGACATGAATCTTTAGAATTAGAAATCATCATAACTATATCATGAACCATAAATTAATATCACAAATTTGTGTGTGTGTGTGTGTGGAACTATCATAAGTATATAAACCATTTCATATAATACTGTTAACCAAAAATACCATGGGATTAGAAATCAACACTTTTTTCCCATCGGTGTTTGAGAAAATCAACTTGTTTCCCATAATTGATCAAGCACTTCAACTTATTCCCCATAATAGTTCAAGCACTATGACTTGTTTCCCATAACATTCTTATTAGACATAATACTTTAACCAATGAATTAGAGGAAAATATATTTACCACACATAACATAATGAACAATAATATATCTGTGTTAAAAAATAATATAAATCATTCATCATATCATTAACATGGAAATAAATGTGTTTCATAAACATTTCATTATATCATATCCTTTGAAAAACAAATGAGTTTCATAATCATTTCATCTTTTCAAAAATGAATAAACCATAAAGAGAAAGAATAAGGATGATATCCTCGGATAATAACCCTAGTAAAACATAAGTATAATTAAGGGTTGTTTTTATTAATTAATAGAGATATCATTAAAATATCGTTGAAACCTTCTTGAAGAAAATTCCCTTTAAAATTTAAAAACCACTTTTTAAATCAAAAACTACACATGAAATAATAAAACCATTTAATTTGAAAATTAAATTATAAAATAGTAATGTAATATTCTATGCATTGAGGTTTAATGACAATAAAAAATTTCATTCATTCCATATTTCTTAAAAAACATTCTTTTCATACTTTTATGATAAGTCATAAAGTACCTTCTTTGGAAAACAACAAAAAAAATCTATTCAAACCATGTTACAAAAACAAAATGATGTTTAAATATGAACATAAACAATAAATAGAGAATTATAAAATAATTATTCAATATTTTTTTCTAAAAAATGTATATGTAAGAGAAAGATATAATAATTATCCTAATTAAGGAAAAAATGTAAATAATCCTGAATATTGATAAGATTGTGAAATAAAACCCTCACCTCGAGTTCACCTTACTTCGAAATCAATATAATGTCCTTTATAATAAATCAAAATTTCTTATAATTATATAAAATATATTATTTCATATGTATGACATCTTTTATGATCCCTTTATAATATATCAACACCCCTTTTATCAATAATTCCTTATTGAAACCATTATTTTTGGGTGTTATGTTTTTCACTTATCATGAGTATTTTAATTCATTAGTTTTATGAATTGTACATTTATCTTGGATAAATCACCTAAAAATATTAATCATAATTTTAATATCATATATATTCAATATATATATTTAGAGTCGTCTATAAATGTTGTAGATAGAAAAATGAATTATAATGTGCATGGAGACGGTAGGTCGTACATACGCATGAACACTATTTCAATTTTCTGAATGATGGAGTGAAAGAAATGTAAATAATAATTCAACTTTTAATAATAATTATTTTATAATATATATCATATATATTCTTAAAATCAATCCTCATTACCATCCAAGTAAAATATAAACTAAAAAATCACATAACATTGAAGAGGTGGTAGTCCACACGTATTCACAAATGATGTTATAATTTCACAAATGATTGGATGGTATGAAGGTGGAAAAGATATTATAATTAAAGAAATATAATTATATAATAAATATAATATATAAAAATTTAACCCTTCATAATAACAATCCATTAAATATGGTGATAAAAATGAATTTTATCGCTATATAGAGACAATAAGTCATATATATACAAAAGCAATACTTTCACTTCGTATTTGATGTGAAAGACGGTGTATAATGGTGTTTTAATAATCATAATAAAATTTAAGAATATGTCTGATACTAAAGTTATTTTATTATGATAAATACTATATATTTATATAAGGTAAATAAGAGTGTAAAAGAATTTTATCGACATAAAGACCGTAGAGTTTGTATTTTGAGAATACCATCCCCAATTGAATGTGGATATGGAAGTGTATGACATTATTTGATATAGTATGGTATAGATATAAGTCACAATGTGATGTTAATAAGAGAAAGGAGATGTTTTATTTTATAATATATGGGAGGTGTACTCTTTGAATTTCTTAAAATATTATAAAATAATTAATTCAATATCATGTCAAATTGTTACAAATGACATATAAATTGAAAATGGATGAAATATTAGAGCATATATTACCCTGTTTTCTCTATCATAATGTATTTATGATTATTATGTGATTTAATAAAATATTATTCTCCTAAAATATCAATATTTTCAATTTAGAAAATATTCACATAATTTGACTCAAGACACATAAATAGAATTTTGTAATTATAATATAGTATTATAACACCACAATAATGTGTTATATTAACCTATAAAATTTTTTTAATGCATTAAATCACTAAAATTATATTACTTTTAGTATTGTTAAAATCATTTATTATATTTTTTTATCATTTAGAGAAATATTGTATCAGTGTTGCATAAAAAATTAGGGTCATTATATAATTAATAAGAATTAAAAATATATTTAAATAATTAATGTACTTTTATTAATCTCAAAATAAAAACTTATGTTAATTCATAACATGGTTTTTTACTTTTTCAGAATCCTATGATATATCAAAAACAAAGAGAGTAACATTTTGAAACATTCTTTGATTTAAACAATATATAAGTCATTTTTCATGGAGAAGTGTCCATTAAACAACTCAATTTTGAGCCTAATGTGATAAGGGTATAATTTTATCCATCATATAAAAATTATACATATTTTGAATATTTTTTACCCTCATCGTTTTATGTTAACCCTTCATTAACCCTTTTCAAACATTCTGTGACAACAAGGTTTTTCTAATATTTAATTGTAAAGATAATTTCTATAAATGGAAAAAAGTCCCATAATTGGAAAATGGATGATATTATAAAAAACAATCTAATATATTGTCTTAATATAATGATTTTTTGAATTTTATCATTTAATAAAATATTATTTATTATAAAATATCAATAATTTTTTATTCTTAGAACTATTAAATACTTTAACTCTAATAACATGAATAAAATAAGTAAAATTCAAAAAAACATTATTTTATTATATCAATACCAAGTAATTTTAATCAATAAAATTCATGGATCATATTAATTATCTAAATTAAATTTATTTTAATCATTTTAATATCATTTATATGATTCACCATTATTTGAAGAATTACCCTTTCAATTGTGTGTAAGTATTGATGGTAATTATTTCACCACAAGAAACTACAAATAAACTAATATGATGAATATATAAATTTTAAATTTAAAAATAATATTTATAACTAAACATAACATATTTTACCCACATGTTAGGTATATTATATTTATTAAAAATAAGAGTGTGACATGTTTTACTTTTTTTTTAAATAAAATATTATAATGGTTATAATCACATCCAAATGAAAGAAGACCACATAAAAAATTAATTTATGAGTATGGATGAAATAGAATCATATAATAAAATCAATACAAGTTTTATGGTTATTTTATAATCCTTATAATTTTATTTTTTTTACTTTAATTACTCGATTTACCTTTTACCATGATAATAAGAATTACTAAGGTTACTATTCATATTTATAGAAGATAAAAGGAAAATATTTATAAAATTTGGACCCCAAGATTCAAAATATAGAATTAACTTTTCAAAACTCAAAATAGAGAATTTTCATAATTTAATTTAAATTAAAACTTATAAAATGTGACAAAAAACTATTTTTTCAGAAAAATTTCGTTTTAAAATATAATTTTTTTATACAAAAATCAAAAATATAAATAATTTCAAAAAAAATAATTGGAATATTTTATTTTAAAAGTAACTAATTAAATTTTAAAACTAGTTCAAAATACAATTTTACATTGTATACACATTAAAATTATATAGATTTTTTGATAATATTTTTTAACTATTCAAGGAAAAATCAATATTTTCATAAAAATACAAAAAATTCATCCAAATATTAAATTTATATGATAATTTATAAAATTATATTTTATTTCATCAAAAAATATTTTTAAAATTTATAAAAATTAATTATATTATTCACTCATAAAATGTTATAGAAACCATTTTTGAAGAAAACAAAATTTTGAAGAATAAAACAACTTTACTAGAAAAGTTTAGTGCATATTTTCTATGTGTTAATAAATACATCTATGTTTATTAGAATATATATATATATATTTAATAATTTTTTTATTCTATTTATATTCATCAATTTAATGGCTAGGTTAGGACGGTCATATAATAATATTTCATAGTTTGATTACCCTCATCGTTTCATATTTTGTACGCTATCCAAAATAGATTTTATTTTTAAAATATTAGGATAATAAATTCTCCCCCATTTAATAATGTTCTTCAACACAATTTGAACTCAGTTTCAGTAATCAGGGGTTATAATCATCAAAATACATTTGTTGAAATAACACATCGTAAAAATGGTTTAATAAGACATCCACTTGAAAAGAGAGAAATTGATGTATGAAGGTCATCATAAATAAAACATAACTATGTTTCCATATTGTAAAACATTGGTGGTAAGTGAAAAATGGATATGTAATACAAACATAACTTTAATGGACTGATGGAAAGTGATATAGAACACAATTATGAGAAGGTTAACCATCATAAAACTGTTAATCTATGATGGGTTAAAGGGAATTGATTTATCAGTAAAAAAAGTTATTGGATAATGTTTTTATTTCAATATACATTACCTATAGATGAAAAATTACTTTATAATCTATACTAAAATCATAAGGAAATATACTTGTCAAAAATGATTTCATCTCTTAATCAGTTTCCACCACCAACTCATCTTTTTTCAATAAAGAACGAGTATTCAAGATGGTTTTTAATCCTGAAGCACTAGAATCAACTTATAAGGGATCACCTAATCAATAAAAGTTTAACAAGTTATTCCTCCTATATTTATACATTAACAAAAACCAAAATGGTTGGAGAAGCTATGATAATTCCCAAATTGAATAAATAATCATATGAAGAAAAAATACGCTAATTTCTAAAATTTAACAATAATACCAAAAAATCATTATATACCGTTAAATAAAAATCTATCCTTAAAATTCTTTAAAATATTATAGACTAATATTGAATCGAATAAATTATATGGTTTTGATTACGTAGTCTTCTAAGATTTATTTAAAATATATCTTCAAATAAGATAAATCACACTTAATGTATCATTCCAAAAATGTAATTTCCTTAATAACATAATATTCATGATTTCATAATAAATTCAATAAATAAAATAAATCATTATAAATATATATGAAAATAATTTATTCATCCTAAAGATAATTCAATCTTTATTCCTCAAATAAAATCCTATAAATATTCTATTTTCCATAATCATATAAAGTTACCAAAATAAAATTAATCACATAATCACCAAACCACATTCAATATCATGGTAATCTATACTATAAAAAATATGTTACCAAAATGGATGTAACAATTATCTATAATATAGTTTAAAAAATTAAAAAAAAATCATAACACTCAAGACATGGTTTTGGCTATTGTTAGGCGATGTATGCTTGTCACCCTTCTGTTGTGGGTTCAAGCCTCACAGTATTTTCGGATGTGACATGTTGACACCAGACATTTAGGTTGTCATTTTTCTAGAAAAATATTAATATAATCCATATATAATTACTATAAATTTTATAAACAAATTAAAAATAATAATAACATACACATCATTAAAGAAATGTTTTAACCTCAAAAAATAACTAAAACCTTTTATTTTTCATCCCAGAAAAATGTAATAACCCATAATTATCTCAAAATAAAAGGACATATAAACCCTAAAGGTTATCCATATCTTTAAAATTATGAAAAATATATGAAAAGGAAATTATTCCTCCAATAAAATTTTGATATGATAAAATTAAAGGTAACATATACGTCTAAATTTTTTTTTCTTCTAAAAATATCATTAGTCAACTTAAAATTTCATAACATAAAACATAAAAAATGGTGTCTAAGACTTTGAACTTATTATAAACCTCAAAATTATAAACACATGATGGTATCCATAACTCTTAAGACAAACTCACATGAAAACATCATAATTTACAATGTTAACTAACCCCTTCTCTCATACTAACTATAACAACTCGTGACCCACATTCCTAGATCTTATGCTAAAAACAAAAAAAATTCCATTTATGGATTTAATACTAATAAATGTGAAACAATTTATGTCATCCAAAATGTAAAGAATCAAAAGGAAATTTAGGGTCAATTACATACACAAGGGCCTTTTAGGTTTAGAGATTTAAAGAATTAGAAGAAACTATTAACAATTTGGGTTTTTAACCAACTAGTTTATAAAGATCAACATCATCTCCCACTATACCTATAATTTCATATTCTATGTTAAGTCTTTATAATATACCATAAAATTCCTCAAATATGAATACATTCTAAACAAAAATAATTTAGAATAATTCTTCATTGCCTTAGTTAAAGGAAACATTAGAAAGGGTTAGTTTAGATGATCCGTCAGGGTAATCACGTGAAATATCTATCAATGATTATATTAAAGAATAAGATAATAATATGGGTACAATATCATGAAAATAAAGCTTACATCACCCGACCTACATGGGTCGTGATGTTTCACTCAAACACTCGCATTGCTTTTCCAAAAACCCACCACACCTTTCAGATTTTCTTAATCACACAATTCTTATGTTCTCAAAGCCTAAGGAAATAGTGGTTTTTGAATTGAAACACTGAGAAAACACTTACCTGAGACTATTTAGATAGATACATGATCACATCATCATCTTTTTAAACACTAGGCCAATGGTCCTTCCAAAATTAGGATTTAACTTTAGAATGTGTAAAATTTCAAACCACAACATGTTCCACCCTCGGAATGGCCTACAAAAAATGCCCTTAAGTGTCCTAGAAATTATCCTCACATTATTTAAAAAATAGTTAAAATGGTTGATTCCTTATCAACCTCAAATCCCACATCGATCCAATTTTTCAGGAAAAGCCTTGGATGACACAAACCACGTCTATCTCCACCTGATGCCATGCTCAAAGATGGTCCTTCACTGATCACTCCATTAAACAAGAGATATAACTAGTCAAGCCACTCTGATGTACCATTCATGAATATGATCGGCATAGAGAGACATCATTTTATGATCTAAACTGTGATGTCTTCTTCCATGGAATCTCACATTCACCACGAACATGTCCACCAAATTACATACCTCTATAATGGAATTGTTACTTGATTTAAGTATCACCAATCTCGGAAACAAGTATAGGATAACCTCATATTGGCACAAAAAGAGTTTAAAGACCTAAACAAAGGTAGTACATACACCATGTTTATGTGTGAGATGTTGGTAAAAATCCATGATGTCCATATCAGTGCATTGACTGATCTCATAGTGGAATTTTCATGTTGTTCAAGTTAGAAGAAATGGTTGGAGTACAAGAGTGAGTCAAAGAAATTACTAGATGGGAATCCAAGGGTCACTCAAGACTAACCAATATTTGATAAGAACTAAGATTCAGAGTGAAACAATGATAAAACCAACCCAAACAAGACCAACAGATTTTAAATCCTTAACATGGACAAAAACCATTGCTATCTTTGTGTACCTAGAAGATGTCAAGATAAAGGGAAATGCACTTCGCTAAGCAGGAAACACTAATAGGATTTATACAACTTTTAGTCGAACATAATGATGTTATAGAAAGAAGAATAGTTGAACCACAAGTGGTCGAGTTCAAAGAAGAAACAAGACATCACCTATCGTGACACCATCATTAACCAACGACTGAGCCTTTACCACCCGAGGTATCACATGATCGTTCAAGATTAACCAATGAAGTGCATCCATGACCACAATGTTTCCCAAGGTTTTCATTCTTTTATGACCACTCCAACTTCATATTTCCGAGCAAGAACCGACATTATTTAATGTTTAGAAGCCTCATGACCTTTAACCAACCCAAACATTCTATAATGGTCTTCTTTTGTTGTGTCCCAATACCTAGGAGGAAAAGTATTTAAAATAACAAACATGACACTTCCCACCTTAAGAGTGTCCTAATTATCAAAAGATAGAGATAGACTGACCTCTCAAAAGTGTGTTAGGTCATAACTGTTGTAAAAAAACATTTAAACAATTAGCATGAAAACCAAAACCAATCTAACCAGCTTGTCAAAACACTCGAGTTTTGAGAAAGTCCACCCGATCATTTGGTTGAAATTGTTTATTTAACGCTTAGGTCACTCTACTTCAATGATGAAATGATAACGCACTCAAAAACACTAATTTTTCCATCACTAAGGAATAAGAGAGTGTCATGTTACATAAAAAATAGGTAATCTTGCCCGAGGCATGTCTAATTTTTGGGTAATGAACAATAATTGATGCTCATGCCCATATCAAAGGCCAAAAAAACATGACCACATGTCCGAACGGGGGAGTAATTTTAAGAATAGGTGTCTGACTATATACAACGACATGGAAATGACACCAACATAGAAATAAACACACAAAATTAGCATAGATTTTATGTTATATGTATGGTACCTACCATGGCCAAGACCCATATGAAGAACAATTGTTGAAATACACTGGGTCACACTAAAAAGAAGTCACTAGTATCAAAATAGATCATTTAAGTCATTGCTAAAAGAAATGAAGCCTATAGAAAATGCTCATGATACCTTCCCAAGGCTACTCAGAAAATCATTATCTACCCTTACCCGAGAGTCCTAAATATAGGACACCACTACATGTTCCATTTCCAATACCTTTACATTTAAAACCATTTCATAATGAAACATGCACATGTTCAACAATCTAGTTATATGAGCGACCATCTACCAGTCCATAAATTTCTCATACACTTTACATGTATATTTTTTCTCCCATTTAATTACAACCAATAAATTTTAGAAAAAGAACCCAATTACATATCAAACTATCTAGTATGTCACGACAAGAAGCTAACAGAGAGAAATATGATATAATCATTGGAGCATGACATTTTAATCTTTGAGACATGATAATAAACATAGAAGCATGATAAAAGGAAATGATCCAAAATAGGTAGCATGCAAATAGGATATCATGCTAAATATATCACCAAAACATGGTATCTAAACATGCAAGATAAATAAATAAAACAAATAACATATATTCAAGGAACACAAGTTGAATCAAAAGTAAAACTATAATTAAACAACATGGTATAGAACTATGAAAGGGGTGTGAGTTTCGGTGTGCCTAATTTGATGCATGTAATGTTTCATCCTTTCTTTAACAAGCTCATGGTAAAATATCATAAACTCTTAAAATAGAAAAACAACAGAAACTACACCAATAAATTGAGGTGAGATCATATCAAATGTAATATCAAAAATCATGAACATCAATTCCCAGTCTTGTACACTTGGTCATTTTCCATATGTGGGGTGATTAGTCCCAGGAAAAACTATTAACGGGGCACTGATACATTCCTATTCTTCTGTCCATAAACCCAAAATTGTAAGACAATGTAAAATAGGCTCTGATACAACTTTGTATGTACTGTCCAAGTACACCTCTAATATAGTAGCTAGACTTGTAGCTCACATGACTTAAAGCATATCTCCCCAAAGGCCAAAGGTTGTTCACTAGTAGTGAGGGCTCAGAGTTTATATCTAGAAAGACTAGGCCCTCAGAGACCTGCGTATTCAAAATTATTAATAATATATAATAGTTAAAGAAATAATTCCCAGAATATAATACAGCATAAATAATTATAAATAACTGAAAAAATAGGGGAAGACAGATTTGACATAACCGAGAAAAAGTTACCAGTGACAGTTTATACAATAGATGAACATATGTCATGATAATCATACATGATTGAATGTAGTAAACAATACAACATAATTAATAATATATTGAAATAATAAATAGAAGTCAATAAATCCCCACGGGAAATCTCCACGAGCATCCCAATATCTATCTTCATCCTTTGCTCCTAACTCCCAGGTACAAGAAAAACAACAACAATCTAAATCCTTAAAATATATGGTCTAATTGGGTACCAAGGGTACTCGAGTAGGGTTTGAGATACAAATATCAATATTTTGGTACCCAAGATGTCTAGCCCAATCTAGACAATGCATTATGAATTTAAAAGCATGCTGTATAAAATTAATGCAGAAAGATGATAAATTAAACAATAACATCTAGGTCAGGGTTCCTAAACATATGACCATCCCATACTACCTACTTTGGCCAATGATGGATATCTAAAATGTATAGATGATCAAGGAAGAATATATAAAAACGTGTCAATGTAAACATGGAATTCCAATAAGGCATACCCAAAAGCTTGTGCTTTGCTTTGGAGTCTATGTCACATGTAATCATCCAATTGAGAAAATAAGAAAATGAGAAGTGTCAAAAACTCATAAGCAACACATTTCAGTAATAATGTATGAATATCAAATTCATATAAAAAAATTAAATAAAACCCACAAAATCATGTGGGGGAGTCCAAGACCATCATTGGAGTTCTAAAAATAATCCCAGGTATTGCTACGGTATATCCGATATAACCCCATACCACCGAGTTCATCCCCAGTGATACATAATGAGTCCATGGTATCACTTGAGGCATGGGGACTCTGCATCCGTCCAAGGTATCTCACTAGAAGACCGATCATCACTAAATGCATGGCGTAACCATATTTCCAAAAGGCACGTACACAGATGCTCCCCTAAGAAACCGGCATCACTCACTCGTATAATAAACCCCCTGAGAATCCATATTCTAGAAAGCCAAAGAATATCCCTCGACACATTGTGGTATAAAAAATCGATGATGGGAGTCAATTCATGAGTCCCTAATATAGAACCACTGTTCTCACTTGAACCACATCAAGTGAACCAAGTCAGCAAATCACATTGCAAGGTAAACAACAACCCATATCTTACATGAATATCATATATATAAATCATGCTATAAAAAACCAGGAGCCACAATCTATTCAAGCTATCAAGTAAAACAAACCAATCCATCAACATGGCCTCAAGAATTGAGCACAAAATTAACTCAAGTCACCATGATAGAAAACTAGGAAATTAGCAATGAAAATAAAAAAAGGTTCAAGAAAGAGGCTTAGATACAAGGAATAATATCTATCAATGAAATGAAACTAGAGAAACATAAAATTAGCATGACATTAACCATAAGTAATTAATGACATCTAAATGTCTCAAGCTTTCATGCTTGACCTTGTATTTAATTAAACCAAGAAAAACCACTTTCGAACCAAAAAATATACATACAAAAACATATACTCAATGATAAAGAATAAGAATTGGGCATATACATTATCAAAGGGCTAAAACCATGGTTAAATTTCCATTTTAACTCAAGTTATAAATTAAGGACATTAATCTCGAGAACCACCCACTCACCTAAGGTGAAACAAAAAGTAATTATACAATTAGGCCATTTAGGTTGGGCATACCCAAAGGGGTAGCCAAGAGGCAAGGAGAACCCCCTCAATTAGGTTCATCCATAAGAGAAGGTGAAAACAGACATAACAAGGCAAACCAAGC
The DNA here is from genome assembly GCA_963277665.1 of Viscum album. Classification (NCBI taxonomy): domain Eukaryota; kingdom Viridiplantae; phylum Streptophyta; class Magnoliopsida; order Santalales; family Viscaceae; genus Viscum; species Viscum album. The sequence continues at coordinate 278,794,732 of OY728165.1, read as the reverse complement.
AATTTAATACAAGATAATAAATAATCACTGAAAGGTTTCAACGAGCGGCACAACAACGTTCCCTGAAATAAGCAAAAAAATAAAGTGGAAAATGGTAGACGTTGTACAGTAGTAATACCCATTTATAAGGCATGATATTCAGTTTACAGAACAAATGAAATTTCTAAACATTCCATTTAGGTTGGTCACACCGCAAAGGGGTGTCAAAGAAGAAAGGAGAACACCCTAAATGGGTTTCTCCATAAGTAAAGGCCCCCAAAGACATGATAGAACAAACCAAACAATTTAATACATGTTAACAACTCGTTATGGATAAACCATTTATTCAAGGATTGCCATTTGGTATGATTCGTCCTACTAAATGTCATTCTCACTCAATTTTACAAAATATTTAAAATAGATTCTAAGGTAAATGTTACAAAGGGTTCATGTTCGTTACCCATAAAGGATTCTACCAAATATCATAATTAATTATAACCATTCCATCCACCTCAACCATTTCATCAAACTCAATGATACATATCAACTACATTACAAGGGTTCAACCAACGACAGAAGTCATTAAACAATTATAACTCAAACTAAAAAAATTGGTGTGTCAATCAGGCAGGAAAAATAAAAATATATCTCTAGTTTTTTTTTCTTGAAGGCATCACACCTCCGTCAGAGGGATTTATTACAAAAAATGAGACTTTGTTTTCAAACAAAAAATATATCACATTTATGAATTTCACTAACTTTTTCAAGAAATGTATTAAATTGAAAACCAAAATACATTAATTAGAAACAAAGAATGGTGCAAAAAAAATTAATTAATGAATTTGTAAAATTAAATGGGCAAGGAAAGGGACCTTTTCACAAAAACATAATCATGTTAACATTTGGCACTTGATAGATTTATTAGTGACTACTCAGAACTGCTCCAAACAAAATAACATACCTTCATAAAAATATATATGTATATGTGAACCCAACGCTCATATTCCCCCATCCATGAATGAATACATACATGGAATATATATATATACATACCTTAGTATATTTATTTTCATGCATCAAATGTGTGCCAAAACCCACTATAACAATTTAAAGAACCATAAAAACTAAACGACAAGGTTCAACGCACCTTAAATAAATTATTAAGAACCCATAAGCACCATAATACTGTCAAATAAAGGGTAAGAAACTAATTAGTTGGTTTAAAAACATACCCCAAATGATGGGGGTGAGCGAAATCGAACCCATATGCCTCACCTTTGGTAGGGGATGTCAGAATACAAACAAGGGAGACTCTATAGATTCATTCCATACATTAAAACTAGAAGAAACCAAAATAATTTTGATTATCCCAACTCTGGGTTTTGGCCGAACTAAAATCGAGTCACGAGAAAGGATAAATTGGCCAAATCGATGAATGAGAAGTGGTGTTGGAACCATAACTTGATGAATTGAATCAAAAACTAAAAGTCATGGAGTGTGATCATAGAGTGAAGAGGGAGCCATGGAGAGGGAGGTAATTACATGCCGAAGGGGCTCAATCTTGGGGTTGTGGCGTGCGCCTAAGGTAGAGGGAGTGGGATATGGGTTCACGTTACATGGGGTTGACCAAAGGTGTCGCACCACAGGGAGGTTGCAACCATGGAGGGTGTGTGCTGCATTAAAGAGTGGGAACTGTTGTGTGACACTTTATGGAGAGGGGGAAAGGGTTGTGTGACCTAGAGGGTGAAAGGGAGAACCTTCCCTTTAGTTTTTCTTAAAAAATAAATTAAAATTTATAATAATAATAACAAATACAAAATATAAATAATAGTAATAAAAAAATAATTAAAGTATTATTATTATCAAAACCTTTATGATCACTTTCCCATTTAATTTTCATTAAATTTATTTTTCATTTTAAATTTAATTGAAGTTCATTAGAAAAACACACATCATAGTTTCAACTCTCAGAATGAAAATATTCTGATGCTCGGTATTAAAAATGGAATTCCCACTTAATGAAAACATTTAATTTCTCTCACTTTTTCCTCTGGTTCAAAGTAAGAGAAGTAACATTATGTTTATAACTAAATCCATACTAGATTAGATTTATGATAAAACCAAGGAATTTAGGATTTATGGAGGGTTTAAGGATGAGATTAGGGTAGGTATTTTCCAAAAAAAACTCTTTGTGAGTGTTAATAGGAGAGTAGTGGGGGCTTATTTTTAAAGGAGGGAGAGATGACATAGTTGGCATATTTTAAAAGAAAAATTAATTCCCAATTTTGTTCACATGAAAAAAGGCTAAAAATGAATCATCTACAATAACTGGATGATATATGGTCTAAATATGTGCATAAAATAGAAATTAGATTATTTTTAGGTTTTTTTAACTCTTAATTTTGTGTTTAACCTCTTGATAACTTATGTGAACTGTAAACCTGGTAATTAATTTTTTCTATTTTTACTATTTATTATGAACAAAAATTAATTTGAACTTATTATATAATAATAATTATTCTTATTCAAAATATTAACTCTATTTTCCTAAATTTAATTCACAGAAATTTAATAATTTAATTTAAAATAAAATGTTCAAATGTGATGAAGCAAAATTATCCAAAGTTAAAATTCTCATAAGTATCCAATGTTTCAATATAAAAAATTAAAATGATTTTTATTAAAATAGACGAAATTTTCATTATTATAATATAATTGTACAATTTTTTCTTTTGAAACAATTTTTAATAAAGTTCTATTTTTAAATATTCAATAGTGTAGACATTTTTCAATAAAAACCAATATTTTCACTATTCATCGAAAAATAAAAATTTTCATAAAATTATAAAAAAAAATTACTCTAAGATAATTTTGACATGATGATTTCAAGAAATATGTTTATTTTTAGAATAATGTTTTTAAAATAAAAAAAATTAAATTCCAATATTGTTTGTAACGACCGATCTGACATTATTTTAGAAAAATATAGTTTACATGCGACATTTTGTTTTTTGTCAAATGATTATTATATTTATTTAAAATCAATAGATAGAAATTGGATTTATTTTATAAATTTTTAAAACATATAATTTTCATAATTTAGTTTTTTATATTCATAACTTCCAATTTATCAACTAATTTATAACAATATACTATATTATTGTTCATTTAGACTTGGGGTTTCATATATAAGAAGCTACCTAAGAGATTATATTTAATGAAATATAATTCATGGGTTTTTCTGATTGGAGTTTCATTATACATACACTGTCAAATATAATGTTCTTATATTAAAATCATAGGGTGTTACATTCTACCCACCTTAGATAGATTGTGCCCCGATAATTCGATTTTAGCCATTGTAGGTCTATCATTTGAGGAAATTCAACATTGTAAGAAGGGTTTCGAAAACTTCCTCTTAGTAAGATAGAAAGGGAAATCATAATTTCATAAACAATAACACATAAATAGGTTTCCAAGAATAAAAACATTAGTGATAAGTGAAAATATGGGCATGAAGGAAAATCATAAATAATTATGGATAGTGATAGAGATCATTTATCATAATAAAGTGAATGATTGACCAAAAAACCATAAATATGATATGGAAATGTAGTTAATAGGAAATAATTATTAGTTTAAAATTATTTTCATAGTTTTTGTGAATAATTCTACTATACTAATGAAGAACACTACAAAATATATTAACTTCAAATATTTTTATTTGATACACATAGTTTCATACTTTAGTTGTGACTCAATAATCTTACTCTTCATTTATTACACTAAGAAAATAATATACAAGATGAATTTTTAAACTCTAATAACTAAAATTAAATCTAAATATATTATAAAATCTATTAAATTGTTACAAGTCTTTCTATATTTCCCTAAATGTTTTCCAAAACCAAAATGTTCTCCAACAATTGTCCAAAACAATTCATTAATATCTAAATCTCAACAATAACACCCAAAATTAATCTTAACCCATTCGATTTGTATCTATCTATAAAAAAATTTGAGTAAAAATAATGTGATTATAACTAGTACATCACAAATGATAGTGGTAGGAACTGCAACCTTTTCACCCATCGATTGTCAGTTCAAGTCTGATGACATTTTTTCATATTATGTGTTATCACACGGCATGAAGGATGTCTAGTTTCTAAAAACATATTAATATAATTCATATAATGTTACCAAAAATATGAGTAGTGTCCTTATAAATTACATTAGTACTGAAATTAATTTTTTAACACAATGGTTTTTTATATGACATTTTTTCCCCATGAAATAAAATAATGTTAATTGACTAATTTTTCCATAACATCAAAGATCAGATTGACCCTAAATGTTATTAATACCTTTAATCTTATTGTTATATAATTTAAAGTATTTATTACTTAAATAAATTTTTCTTCATAACATATAGTAATCTTATAGGTTTTATTTTAAAAATAGTCTCCCAAAATATCCTTAATATTTATAAACTCCCATCTCATAAAACCACAAAAGGGGTGTTTAAGTCCTTGATCTTATGATCAATCTTAAACTCATAAACTCAGAAAATTCTCTAGAACTCATATATTAATGATTAAGTACGTGTTTCTAAAATTATTACAATCCTTAAATGTTTCATGATTCTTATAACCAAAAAAACAATTGGTAATAATAATTCTAAAACACAATTCTTGAATCTAAACAGATAATAAAATTATTCATTGAACACCAGTTTTATTAATAGAACAAACATGAACTCGATAACTTAGCTTCTCCTAAAGTATATTCCCTAGACACTTGTGGAGTTCATTTTCATAGTTCCTAAGTAATATTTATTACCCATTCATTCATGTACCTAATTACCTTTCTATTTACACATGAAATAAACCTCCATTCCCTTTAAAAAAGTACTAGGGTGTTTTTTCCATAATTATCACATGTAGGAAAATAATTCTTTCCCTAATTACCATTATCAATTTTTGGTTTACCTTCCACTTATTATCTTTTTAATATTAGAATACATAATTATTTGTGAATTATTTCTCTATCTTGATAGCATATGATACAATGTTCTCATATGAGGAGAAAGTTTGGGGGACTAGTTCCCTTGAAATTATTAGATTAATTCCATCAAATAAATCATTAATATTTCTCTTTTAATTATATACAGAGTCCATAGTATGCATTTACACCCTTGTAAAGTTATCGTTTTATTTAGAAACATTTTCTTTTTTTGTTTTAAATAGTTTTAGGAATTATCTCTCTATATCCACTCATTTCCTGTAAGGGAAATATTTTTCAAAGAAGAGTACCTAAAAATCCTTCTAATCCATTCCCTATATTCTCTCCTCATCCATAGAGTTTTGAATCAATAAACACCATTGATCTTTATTTCTGGATAGATGATAAATTTTCATAAGAACCTGAATCCTTTATTTACTTTCCAAAATGAGAAATATCATCTTTATTGAACTTATCTATTACTCAACTAAAAATGGATATTTATTCCCACTAAATGATAGAGGTTTTTGATGCATGATAAAGACAAACTTTTTTACACCACATGGTAGATCATCAAGCTATTCTATACAGGTATGGTTATTACTCATAACCTGAGTGAGATTCCCCAATATGGCTGTAAATTGATTAGTTCCAACAACATGTCCAACTCTAGATTCATTATAATTTCTATGAGGTTAATCACTTCACAGAGTATGTGGGTTGACTAGTTTATATTTCTTTCACTGGGTTCCATTTATAAATAATACACAAGAATAGATCATAATATTATGAAACATAATGTATAATCCCCAAAATAGGGAAATAAATAATATACATTGAAACATTTATACCTATCTAATATCTTTTTCATAAACATGGTTTCATTGGGAATATTTTCAAATTCTAAAAGTATTTTCAAATTCTTCATAATGGTATGTAAATAAATTCTGAATTATCCAAATAATATCCCCTAAGAGTGTTAAAACAAGGTGCGTAGTAAGGTTTGTTATTGTGCATCATGTGATGATAAATTCAAAGACTAATGCAACCTTTTTATAGTTATTATCCCTAAGTGAAACTATTTCAAAACCATACCCACATGTAGAATCTAAACAAAGATGTATTACTAGGAAAACCACATAATCTATACCTTGCCAAAAAATTAGGATGTTATCATATTCTTAGACTTATCCTCAAATTCCATTATAAAGTTATGTTATATAATATATGTTTTCCTAAATGTAATTACCAATGCCTCTAGTAAAATACATATGATACCAATTATAAATTCACAGACCCGAGTAGTCCAAAGTTGGTGGTTAATTTTTTATTTTGGAATAATATACAAGGCAACTCATCCAAAAGTAAAAATAGCTTAGTAATCATGGTAAACTAGATACATACTAGAATATCATATTACAATCAAAAATATAAAATACAACATAGTATTTTCTTTTTGAACACCACTAATTCATTTTGAATAACTCTGCATATCAATCATAAAACCCTTCATAGCATCCAGAGGAAAGGAAACATAACAAAAAAGTGGCCTATAATGCTTAGTAAGGGTATGCATACATCAAAATAAATCATGAATAACTAATTCATAATCAATATGGAATGTATAATAACTGAAACCGAATCCTATCAATAAATTACATGAGAATAATAAGGTAGGAATAAATAATGACCAAATAATTCCAAATAAATATACTTCAAACTTGGCCATGGATATTATAACTAATTGAATAATCACAAAAATCATCAATAAATATTATCATAACGAGGGAATGAATAATTCAAGACATCATAAAAATAGCATCAATGAATTGTGCCAATACATCTTATATAAATGGGTAAGGCCTCGACCAAATATGCATACTAGTTAGTCTCAAGAGACCTACTGATGCGTCGAGGGGATATAACAAGGCCCATCCATCACATACTAAGAACAATGAATTATTCATATATAAGGGGTGAATCATTATCAATATAGACATTCATATTGAAAAACAATTATATGAAATGTTACTACTTTCCCTAATCAATAAACCTAATCATAACCTATTTAGAGTAATATAGAAAATGGAATAAAAATAGTACATCCTCAGTCAAACTGATCATAAACCATCCATAGAAATAAGAAAATTTTATCATTACAACATATTACCAATGGTGCGTAAGGTAAATAATGGTTGTAGTAATTGATGAATATAAATACCATAAAAATTCCACTAAGAACACTCTTTAGAAAAATATCCTTTTAATTTAAAAAATAACATTCAAAAAATTTTATTTATAAAATATGAAGGAAAATATTCTATTTAAAATTATCCTTGTAAAGTTGTAGATAACGTTTCAAATTATTGAGTGGTCATGATGTTGAGTGATTCTGTAGATTCCACACAAGTTAAAAAACTAATTTTCACACTATTTTAAAAATGTTAAAAGTATGTCATTTGAAAAATTTCAAGAATATTCATTTCAAAGAATTTTCTATAAAGTATAAAATGGGTAAAAATTTCTTTAAAAAATAATTATGATAATTATAAATACAATTTAGAAAACATTCATATGAAATAAAAATCACTTTCTATCGGACAAATAAATAATGTCAATTATTTTTAAATATAATTTTGGTATATTTGGTTATGGAATAGAGGAAAATGATATGGAAACATATATTCTATATAAATAACTATAATATAATAAAATACATTAGTTCCTTGAAATATATATCATAATATTTCATCATTTGATACTTAATCATGAAAAATCATGATGAACAATGGTATTATAATACAAACCTTTACCACTTTGTTAAATTATGAATCATAGCCCCATAAAATGAAATGAAACTTCAAATAAAAATAATTAAAATATATTGATGTAATAACATATGAAATGGGAATTATATACACCAAAAAATTAAATAAGTGGTGAATATGGTATATGGATCATAAAAGTAAAACTGAGATGAGAAACACTAACCTCAAGTTTTATTTTCTTTGTATATCTCCATAACTCATAAATAATAAATATAGATTCATTATAAATATATTTTTAAAAAATAATAATATATTTCATACCATATATTATTTATTTATATTATTTAGTGACATTTTTATTAATAATGGTTTTTAAAATTAATTTTTCGTGTGATAATTGCTCCATTTTGAAATGTATGTTTCAGTTTGGCAGTTTCAGTATTTGTTATTTGGTCATGGTTAAATAATATAAAAAAATATTATGCATGATATAAATACCATATATAATCATTATATAAGTATTTATATTGGTCCATAAAAGTTAGATATAGTAAAATGTGTTAGACTGATCTTTGAGACTATATGTCATATGCACATATAAATGTGTTTTTATTTTTACCTCATATAGAATGTAAATATTTTAAATAATGTTTCCCCTCATAGTACCATTATTATATCAAATATTTCATTTATATTCTTTAAATATATCCTTATTACCATCTATGTCAAAATAAAATTGAAAAAAATTCACATAGTTTTGTGGAGGTGGAAGTCCACCCGTACACATGAGTGACATTATTATTTTCCAAAGGATTGGAAGCAATGAAATTATATGGGATATTATAAATATATCAGAATATTAATTTCATAAATATTATATAAATATTTTAAATGCAACATTATATCCAGCTGTGGGAGATGCTGATGGAAAAAGGATTACATCGGTTTGCAAGATGGTAGTCCGCCGTACACATGACCGATGAGTTCATTTTACATTATATTGAAGATAAAATAGATATTGGTTATTAAATTAACATAATCAAAGATTAGAATAAACATTAAATTTTTATTTATTATTTTAGGACAGTTGGATTCCTTGTTTTAGTTATAATAATAAGTTAAATGAAAATGTATGTTTTGGAACTATACCTCTTCCTCAAATAACCTCTTTAGGTTTATACCAAAATCTTCCCTAGATTAGATTTATGATAAAACTAAGGAATCTTGGATATGGGGTGAGATTTAAGGATTATTTTTGGGAGGTATTTACCAAACCAAAAGGTTTTGAGATATTTAATAGGATAGGATATGGGTGACCTTTTATAAGTGGGGAAGATGACCAACATTCATTTTTTTTAAATAAAAAGTGATAATCAACTATTTCACATGAGACAAGGAAAAAATGGATCATTATAAAACCACGGTTCCTATAAGGTATAAATATTTCCATCCAATATATATTGGACAATTTTATATCCCATTTATCATTCATATTTTCATTTTATCTTCTCGGTAACTCGTTTTAACCTTAACCGTGGTAATTAATTTTTTATGATTTTTACTGTTCGTTAAGACCAAAAAACAAGTTGAAAATTTTATATAATATCAGTTATTATTATAAAAAATATTGAATCCATTTTTCTAAATTCCATTCAAATGATTTGAAATATTTAATTTAAAATTAAACCTATAGACACAATGAAAAAAAAGGTTTTCCAAAGAGAAAATTGTCTAAAGTATAGAAAGATTTAATATAAAAAATAAAAATAAATTTGTTTGTAGTGACATAAATTGAATTAAATATAATATATTAATATTCATTTTAATTTTAAATAAATTTTAAATAAAATTTCAACATTTAAATTCATTAAATTAAAAATTTGTTTTCTATAAAAATAAATAACATTCCCTATTTATTGAATTATTTTTAAAAAAAAATTATCAAAAAGTTAATATAAGATAATTTTTAATTTTTAATTTAAAAAAGGAAGTTATTTTTAAAAAATTAATTTGATAATCATGGAATAATTATTTTTAATCTACGTATTTAAAGTAAGATGTGCCTGTTTTTTATAAAAAGATTTGTTTTTAGAAAACATATAATTTTCCTTCAAATGATTATTATTTTATTTATAATTAATAAATAAAAATTTATTTTATTTTATTCAGGTGTAAAATATATAATTTTAATAATTTAGATATTACTATTCATACTCTCTAATTTAACTACTACTTTATAACGTTATACTATATTACAATTCATTTAGACTCAGCGTTGCTTGTATCATAATTTATTAAAGTGATTAAATTTAAAAAAAAATATTTCAAGAGATAGATAGGATTGGTGTTTCATGTCAAATATTCTACAAAAAAAATGTTATTCCTTTATAATATGGGGGTTTTACAAATAGTTCCGGATATTTAATTTATAAATTAACAAAATTTTGTAAATTCAAGATAGGTTTATCTGAATTTGTATCGAAAATAGTGTATAAAGTAGATTATTTATCACCATATTCATGTGTGATCGTATGGGGTACCTCAATTGGTATCAGAGTAGGGTTTATTTATTTTTAGGATTATTTTAGTGAATTTTGGGGATTAGGAATAAATAAATTTAGTAAAAACCCTAGGCATAAGTATAGGTAATGGATTACATCCTAGAATTTTGATAATGTTTTGAGTATGTTTTTTTATATAAGTTTAATCCTCTTCTAGATACTAAAAAGTGGATGAATCTATAAAATAGATTCACCTTGGTGTAATCATTTCAATAAATTCTGGTTGAGTATCAACTCGATCTTCACATGGTGCATGATGTGGGGGCCTAAGATTACACACCTGGATAGATACACCTAAGGGATATTCTTTAGTTAATCACACACTCTTTGTGAACGATTATAATAGATTTATTTCATGAATACTTTCGGGATTATATTAATAAGTATGAGAAATCCAAAATCAAAGAAACCTAGGTTGAACTAATACTGATCCTAGTTGAACTAAATGAATTATACAATAACATGATGCTGTTATAAATTAATCCATCACAAGATTACATTTTTTTAAGGTTGTTTATGATAATTCCATTTTGGTGTTGTTATTTTTCACTCGTGACTAACCCTTTTGGTTTTAGAAATTTTTGGACTTAGGTGGAACTATATTAATAATGGATTTGATAGAAAATTTAGTAATTTTACCAATGAGAAACCAAATGGAATAGGTTTTGGTGTTGCGAATCATGTAGTTATTCTCACCCAACAATCTAAAGTTATGATTAATGAAATGAGTCATTCAAAATAGTAGAACTCAATCAATTGAAGAGTAATGGATTTTTTGTAACACCACCTACAATAGTCACCCAGATTTGGAGTGTTATTTATTACATGGTAATCAAAATATAATAGATTACATTCCCAATATCAAGGATCAATAGTCCTCAAGTGGCCAAGTACATAAATATTACATTGTATCTTTGAAAATTTCAATATTAGTGTACCAATAATTATTCCGTAGAGCTATGGATAAGTTCAATCATACATATTATTCCACTTCATTACTCAGGGAAATAGGAAACAATAGTTTAGAGCAAGCTCAAATGCGCAACAAGGGATATTGTGCAATGGAAGATAACATGTACTTTGAAATAAAATGGGAATATAAAAACAAATTCTTCTAGATAACATAATTCATGAATGGGAAAAATAAATAAATGAGTAAATGGACATATAATGATGGAAATGATAGTAATGTATAATGTTGAACATCGTAAAAATACCACCGTGGCATTTTTCTAATAAATCATACACAAAGAGTAAGGATACTCTCATTACACTATGTTAGTTGTCTCTTGAGACCTAACAATTCGCTAAGGGGATATATAATTTAATTCCCCACCTATTAGATAAATTTTAAATAAATTTCATCACATACTAAATGATTACAAGTAATAATGTTGAATAACTAAATAACATACATTCTTAGAGTAACTTCTCAATAAGGCTTATAATATAAGATTATTATGTATAAAAAATATGATTATTAAACATGATAATATTTTCCCCCAATCAATGAATTAATAAGGTTAAATTGGTATGATCCTTTTTTAAAAAATAAATAACCAGTGATTTGGAATGTTCAAATATGTACCCAATGCAATTGATGAATACAAAATAATGATTATTGGGTACATCTAAAGACTAATATTTTCAATGTTTTTAGGTTTCCAAATAAATATTTTTTAAATTTAGGAGTCCAATGTAACGATAGATACATCCTTAATAATAGTTTTTAAATTAATGTAAATCATCCAAAGTATATCCCTAGAGAGTGTCAAACTATTTGTTCAATCAGGCCCACTACTCAAACACCCAAGTGAAGATTGTGTTAAAAAAGAACCATATTTTTTAGGGGTTGTAATCCCTAGGTGAATATATGGTAGTAACATATCCCCATGTTTTTATACATATAATGATGTCATTACTTGTAAAACTATACATAACATACATTTCCAACATTTTTCAATTGTTTTATGGGTATAGGATAGTTTTAGAATCATAATATCTTATGAAGGATTTATAATTATAGGTAATGATGATATCTCATTGATAATATAATAAGTAATTCATAATGATGAATTATAATAACATTTTTCATTGAAATGAAATAGAATTAAAGGTTTCCCAAAATAAAGGAAAAGAAGATATTAAAAATCCTTACCAAGAAAGATAAATTCATAAAAATGTATATCAGAATAATAGAGAGTTGGAAACTCCAAGGATAGAATAGATAAAGAGAAAATGAGAGGAACATCATCCTTTATATATTTATAGTGTAGTGTAATGGGATAATGGGTGGGTAATTATTTAAAATGAGGTAGGATGGTTTATTAATTTTCTGAACATATGCTTCTAAAATATAGGTTGAGGAAAATGAAAAGCCATTGGCTTAAACATGGGATTGTAATATGTTTCTTTGAAATTTAGGGAATTTTTTGGAAATATTTGAGTTTTATAATTGAAATCCATTATTTTAAAATAATTTTTCCATGAGAATATTATTTTTCCACAAAATATTGTTTTTAAAATGTAAATTTCCAATTTAGACGTTTTAAAGTTATTTAATGGTTTGAAAAAACATATTAATTCATTAAAATAAAGTAAAATAATAAAAAAAATCATATTTGGTGATTTATTTTCCTATATTTATCATTACTCCATTTCTATATCATAATTATATCAAAATATATATTGTAAATGAGTTCTAAATTTTTTTATATTGTGAAATTCTTTAGTATCGTATAAAATTATGAAAAATTAACCATTGGATAATTTCAACATACTCGTTTCAAATAAAATTTAATTTTATGAAAATAATTTTATTTATAGGATAATTTTAATTTTTAAATAAAACTCTTACTATATTTCAAAATCAAGTGGTTTTCGTAAAAATATTATAAAATATTTCTTCTAGTAAATATTTTTTTTAAGTATTATTATATTATTATACAATGTTTAATATACATTTATTTAATTATTAACTATATTATCATGAAATATATTTATTCATTTTACTAAAAACATTCATGAATAACTATTGCATTTCTATAATAATGGTTAGATCTCAAACATTCATACTCTAATGGTCAGATCCCCACGATACGATTCCAATGGTCAGATTCCAACAACCATATTATAATAGTCATATTAAACCTTATATATATCATTTATTCTATTATCTTAAGACCATTCCTATCACTCTTGTAACTACTATTTCTAATCTTATATTTTTTTTCTTTATAGTAGTAGTGTTCCTCGTATAATTTTTATTCATTTTTGAATATAATCCTCCATATTACAAGATTGTGGTGTTACTCCATATCTTTACATTTTTTACAGTACTAGTTTTAAAGGTTTTTATAAATTTAATTTCCTCTTTTTCTAATATATTAATATATGTTGTAGTTTATCACATTGTAATAACACATTCTTATTAATTAATTGAATTTTTCATTTATTATAAGATTCATAATGGATCGGGTGACAAAGATGATGAAAGAAAGATTCTTTAACACCCTACATGTTAAATTTTTTGGAAGAATCTCAGTAGGAAATGTCTCAAAGGAACAGAAAATTGTTCCAATTGTGTATTTATTTGTAGTCGAGAACATGATTATAATTCTTGGGAGATGATGCTAATAAATTAAATGGCAGTGAAGAATTTAAAATTACTTAAATGTAATGAGTTTGAGTATTACACAAATTGATGCCCTAGTCCATAAGATAAAAAGGATATTTGACCACAACTACCTCCTAGTCCATGAGAACATGGTAAATCATAAACAAGGAATATTTTTTATGTTTATAGATTTTTAAGTGGTGAAAGTTACTCTATCCATCCTCCCTAGATTTTTAAATTTCATTCTAGATTCTAGTCTAGCCACTATAGTGTACCTAGGAAGTTCTCTAAGAGCGTCAAATAACCACTCAAAAAACATGATATTATCATAGAGAAATTTCTACTTTTTTTATCTTAAATTTAGTAATATGTAATACACCTCATGAATGTCCTAGAATCGATTATTTAGTTTAATTTGATGTTATTTTAGAAATTATAAATACCCATAGAAGAATCCATATTAAGTACTAAAGTAGGGAAATAAAATTTGATATTTAAAACTAACATATAATCATATATCAGTATAAGGATGAAAATGTTCTCTTTTAAAAAACTATTTATATTATAAGAGTTATGATACCTTATCATGAGAGATGTTTTGTTCAAATGAATAGAGAAAAAATCAATATTAAAATTCTCATGTTTTGAAGATAAAATATAAGTTTCTTGTGTTTTTAATGTTGATATCTCCCTATAAGTTATATGTTAGGCCATGTCTATATTTTATATATCCATATGTATATTCTTTAGTGAGTGATAATTAAAATTGCGGGGATAGAATTTATTTAAGGGGGAGAATATAACACCCGAATATTTTGGATATATTGCCTTTCCTAAATTTATACTATGTTTGATAGAATCTTCCACATGAAAAACTAAACTAAAACTATCTTCAACATATTAGATATAGTGTATTATTTAAAGTATAAGAATCAAAAACCTCTCGTAAATGTAAATATATTAATCAACTAAAATTTAATATATTTAGAAGACACATAATGAATATGATTTAATATTATAATTTATTATCCATTCTCAAATAACAATATATTTTTAATATTTATAGATTTTATATTGAAAAATTAAATTGAACAATTTTAAAATATTATTATATACAAACAAATATGTTCAAATAATTTAAATTATAAATTTATTTTGAATAATATTAAGACCACTTAAAATGTTATTTTTTGAATAAAAATGTATTTTTTTCATATTCAATATTTTCATTTAAAAATTAAATTTATATATTTTTTAAATTATAATTTTATAAAATGAACATAATTTTATAATTCACCATTTTAAAATTAACATTAGAAGAATTTTTTAGATTTTTATGGAAATGTTGATTTTTAGGTGAATCATGAAATAATTTTTTTTACTAAAATCATAACATTTATGACTATATCAAGAATAAAGATTGAAATAAAAGATATAATAATTTTTTCATAAATAATGATTTTTGGAGATAAATTTTAAATTTATAAAACCCACATTTAATGATTTGTAATCTTATGTAACATTTTAGTCTATAATATATCGTTATTTGTTTATATTAAAAAAACTAGTTTTCATTATTTTTATTAGTTAAATATAAAACTAAAGATTTAATATTTTAGTTCAAGAAGTTCATATTATTTTATTTTATCAATTTCATTTTAGGCTTAAATGTATGATTTCTATGACTATAGTTATGGGCCATGATATTGGAAAAAGTGTTATTTTTTAAGAATTTTTTATTAATGTTCTATAATTATATCCTAAAAAATGAATTCACATATTTTATATAATAAATCTGATAATATTTTTTACACATATATACATATATTTTTCTTCTTATTTAATTTTTAATTAATTTTAAATACTATTATGAACACTTAATTGTGAAAACAACATTTTAGTACATAATAAATCATCTATATATTAAATATTTTTGTTTAAAAATTATTTTATATTATTTAGAAATTTAATTAAATTAAATAGATCTTAAAGTTAGGTAAAAAACATCAATTTTTTTAATAGGGGTTTTCTAATATTTCTAATAAAAGATCAATTTCTTGGGTAAAAACTAGTTACCACGTTAAAAACCAAAAATGGAAAAAAAAACATGGGTAAATGACTTGAATCATGTTAATTATGGTTTAAAATGATTATTAGAGGATTCATAGACCTTATATAACCCAAAAATCATTACTTACCACGTTTGTTACCATTTACACTTGAATAATGACATGCCATTATTGAAAAGGTAATAGGAATTTAGAAAATTCCATTTTCATCACTTATCAAAGGAAATCACTTCTACAACTTTTTTACACAAATTAAAATGATTTATATCAACTATAAATCATCGCTAGTATCTCCTAACCCATCTACCCATGTCCGGTAAGAATTTTTCTTTACAAAGCACCTTGCTAAAGGGCCTCCATGTGTTAACTAAGGGAGTACATCCAAAAAAAAGAAGGTAATGTTCTCAACCAAGAAATATTAATTATTTTCTTCTTATACCCATTCAAACCTACTCTATAAATGAAATTATAATAACAAAAGTATTAATAATATACTAATATATTCTTATAATATTTTTATATCAATTTTATACCATCCTACAAATATATTTGAAAAATAAAGATGACATCATGTTTATAGGTGGAATACCACCTCTATGAACGACTTTCTTGATTTATGATCACCAAATTAAACAGCAGGTTACGAGAGAATATTTAAAGGATTAATATGATATTTACAACAATAATAAGATCCTGAAACTTTAATCCATTCCCCTTTATCCTGTCGATCGATGGAAAATGAACATGTCATCCATGTGTATATGCAGATTATCGCCTCCACGAAAGTGACATATTTCATTTTTTACTATTTTATGTTATTATGTATATGAATACATTTAAAAAGTTTAAAAAAGAGAAATAATATTTTAAATCAGATTTAATACATATATTAGGTAAAAATATTCACTTTCTTATACATACTCACCCATAGGTTATAGTGTGTTTTTGTTTGGGTCACATTAACCACCTACTTAAAAAATGCTACTAATTTATATCATTGATGACTACATAAACATAAATAAAAGTGTTTCTGGAAGTCAAAAAATTCATTTTTTATGGTCCAAAATTATTATATTGAAATTTAACATATTGTTATTGTCTGTCCTTTTTTTGTTAAAATTATTGAAGCAAGGTCATCACCAACTTCATGAGCACAAATCATAATGAAGATACTTATGAAATGAAATAAAATCATTATAAATATTTATAAAACATCTATTCCAATATATTTAATGATATAAATATTTTTAAATTTTAATCCTTAAATAATTATTGACACCACCATTATTAAATTTTTACTATAAAAACAATCATTTCTAATTACATTAGATGATGAGAATAAAATACTACTAACTAATAAGTTTGTAATAAATGATTATAATTGAAGTTTTTAAAATTATACATGTATGAATAAGGTTCATAAATTGATGGTTAATATTGTTATTTTTTAAAATTGGAGGTTAGAGTGTGTTTAAATATGTAGGGATAATATAGTGACACAATAATTTGTACAAATAATATTACATAATTTGAAGCATAATTATCCATCAGATACAAAGGATCATAAAGTCTAATGGATTTGGAAGATTAGGTACATAAAATTAGAAAATCATAACTTTAATGAAATATCAATATATTAATCTTTCAAAATGAGATAATAACTTATTTTTATCCCTTATATCTTCATAGGATAAGATACAGAAAACATAGAAAAAGGGGATGAGCTAAAATCCTAGTAAGGGAATAAACAAGTGAATAAATCCAAACACATGAGTTAGAAGGCATACCATTAAAAAATAAAAGGCATGTCTCCTGAATAAACATATTGAAACATAACATATAGAAAATGGAATCATATGACCAGGGAAATATTGGAATATGGAAGCAACAAATAACATGACATAAACATGAGTTAATGTTAACTGCTAAGACTATACCACGTAGTGGATAAAGTATGATAATAGATTATGTTTAATCCATAATATCATACATGATGTCTAATAAGACTAAACATTACCCCATGCATTTGAGAACTATTTGGTCACACCCATCATAACATGTTCAAGCATATGTGTTCCATATAATGAATCTAATATAAGGAATACTCAAAAGGGTTACCCATGGAAATAAACAAGTTTTGTAATCAAATAATAAGGCATAACCAAAGGGTCTATCGGAATGTTATCCCTTAAAGAATGGATTAAATAATTTATAGGTAATAATTAAGTAAAAATAATAATATATCATGAATAATTATGTCCATCTTAAATGAATACATTAAACATAGTGTTTAAAAAATTTCATAAATGATCAACCTTAGTGCAATATAATGAAAAGGATTAAAGATTATTTAAATAAAACAATGGAATAATTGTTTGTATAAAACATAGAATGAAATAAAATATTATTTCATGATAAAAAGAGTTCTTTTATAAAATTTTTTCCTAAAATATTTTATGGAGTGTACATAAAAATGGGAAAGAAACAGAGAAATTCTCTTTACTTGAGTTTTCTTATTAAGAGGAATTGTAAAAAAGACCTTTAAACATATGTAATTACCCATAAAAGAAAGATAAACTGATCAACATAAATATTTGTGGTACATAAGATACAAAAACATTATTTATACTCTTATGTATGAGGTTACTATTATAATGACCAAATACCTATTCCCAGCAGTCAGATTACTATTCCAACGGTTATGTTACTATTCTAATAGTTATGTTACTATTCCAATGGTATACATTCATTAATTTATATAAATACTTCTTATTTCATTAATTATTCATTAAAATATATATTCTATTATGGTTATATATATAATTTTATATGTATAATGATCATTTTTTTATTAATATTATGTTTTATTTATATAACATTTTTGGTGAGTGTGGGTATTCTAGTGGATCGAGTAGACACAAATTTTCCCAACATTATTATCTTATTTTCTATTTATTATTCTTCTATAACATTTGGAATTATTGTTGATTTATTTTCTGAATAAAGTATCATTATTAATTTAAGGGAATAATGTTCTTATTAGGTTCTCTAGGTGATGTATGTGTTTTATGACATAAGAAGGGAAATTCTATTAATAAAATTTTGTGTCGTCACAAATAACGGTAGGGTTCTTTCATCTCCATTTTTATTTATTAAGAAATGATGCATATTCACAACTTTTTTTCTTTTTTTGGATTATATATTTGTGTGTAATCTTTCCAAATGATTATTAGTAAATCCAAAAGAGAATAAATACTAGAATATCGGTTTTATTTTCCTAATAATGTAAAAGAAGAAAAGGTGGCCAGAACTCACGAATCACTGGACCCTCTAAAGGAAACATGATCACATAACATTAAGAAGGTCATTAAAACACCTCATGTGAAACAAATAACCAATAGGGGATCTAAAATATCCCATTTTTCATGTCATTTTTCTCTCGTAATGGCATCATGTAAGTTCGCTGATTACGTAGTGGTGTACAGATAAACTCCCCAAGGTCATGCAACATTCCAACCAACAGAAGCCCAAAAAAATATAAAAAAATAAATTGAAAATATGAAATAAAATAGAAATGTTAGGATCCTATTATGGTCTTAAAACTCACATGAGAAACCCCATGCAGTTCACAAGACACCATGGAATACATGGTGATATGTTTCCCTGGTTGTGCAAAAGACTTCTGGCATGTCAACTGCATCACGTGAAGTGCCTCGGACATGTCCTGACAATATTGTTCCACCCATAAACCCCCAATAAAAAAATAAGTAATTTTACATGATAATTTTCTCTCATTTAATTAAATTTTCATGGGATATCTCAAATGATAATGGGTTTTAGGTTATTTAGGGGCAACATAGTGGAAGACCAATGTCATCTCTCAATGGTAGAAGAAATTTAAAACAATATATTAATGGTATTTTGAAAATAAAATAAAATAAAATAAAATCACTCCATAAAAGTATGGGGAGGGGGGTTATCATTTATAAACTATAATAAGTATACTTGAAGAATATTTTATTGTTTTTTAAATTGAGATTGTGAAAATGAAATGAGTAGATATATATCATTTTAAAAAAAAATTAGAAATTATAATCGATCTAAACCTAACTCTTGAATTAATTCTTAATAATTATAATTTAAATTAATATCCACTTTATTATAATCCATTAATTTTTTATCCCTTTATTCCTATGAGAATTAACTTTACCTCAAAGATGAAGTGAATAAAACCTTAGGCTAGCTTCCAAATATACAGTCGAAAAACCATGCTTTGATTGTAATTTCAAGAATAGATTATGGTTAATGGTAAATTAGGGTATATGTACATTCATTAAATAAGGATTAATTTAGTTTAGGAATTTAATTTTTACTCTAAAAATTTATACCGTGTGGTTTTTTACTGATTAGGATTCCAATCTCATAATTCAAAGTACTATCAATCTCATGTGTTTTGTGTTAATTGTTCAATTCCATGCATAGTTTCATTTAAAATAAATACTATATTAAGATATAATATTATCTTAATTAAATCAACTAATTTATTCAGAATAAATTAATGAATAAGTTAATATATATAATTATTACTAAAAACTACTCTTCCATGGGTGGTGTATTCATTATAGTAATGTTTTTCATTCGTAAAGGTCATGGAAATGGTATTACCCAATAAAATTTATAATATTTATTTCTAGAATAAATAGGAGGAATAAAGAAGAATAAAATATAATAAAAATTAAAAAATAATATTAAATAAATTAGTAAGAAAAAAATTATTTTATGAATAAAATCTGTACAAAGTGAATAAGAAGAAGTCTTCGATGAAGTGATCATAGCTTCAACAAGTATCCCTATTGAAATGATTACATTAATGGAGTGAGAAAAAATATAATCTTCCTTCAATATCATAATAAATTTCCAACCCCCTCCAAATGAGATAAACATATTTATAGAGTGAAGGATAGGCTTGGTTTAAAGAGGTTTCCAATGCGTATAGGGAAATTCAGCTAATGAATTTAAACCAAACTGCACCACCTATTTGACCACCCAAAAATGTGAAACCACTATCCTTTTAGAATTACTTTTTTTAAAAATTAGTTCCTTGATATTTTATCCAAATATGGGCACACTCAAAGTATAAATGAAAAAGTTATGTCCCTAATACTGAAGTGTTTTCCAATTTGGCGTCTCCATCCCATCTTTGACATCATGGAACATTTACTCCAATAAAAACATGATTTAGCTCAGATATCCTTAATGAAATTTCTATCACATTAATTTATAAACATATTTGGAAAATGTTAATATTATATGTTACACATAAAAATATTTACCTTTTTAATAGAATAGTGAATTTTAAAGGAAAAAACTATAATTTTCATCAAATTTTTACATGAATGATGTAATCAAAAATATTTTATTAATCAACATCATTAAAACATTGTGAAGAAATTAATTCATTTATTACTATTTTCCTCCTATCATTTATTTTCAATTATTTATTATTTATTATATTATTTTTTCCTCTTTCTTTATCTTCATAATTTTTTCTATATTTTTCCTCGTTTTCCCTTATTTATTATTTTCTTCTCTTATTCTTCTATAATTTTTTTATTTTTTATCTTTCTCCAATATCTATTTCCTTTCCATTTCTAATTGTTATTTTTTTAGGCAAGTAATTTATTCAACCAATTAGATATATCTCTTTTATTTTTTATTTATTCTTTTGTTCTCCTATTTATTTCTTCTTCCACCTTTCTCATGTTTTATTTTTTACCTTCTTTTATTTTTATTAGACCATCAACTCAAACATATTTTATTTTTGTAAAATTTTATTCATTTAATTTTTATTTTTATTTGATTTATAACAGGAACTAATCTCAAGGATCTCTTTGATCTTGACCTTAATATGGAACATAGCTTTAGATCTTGAATCATATAATCTCAATCTATATGATGTTTAAACATTGAACCAGTTAGAGAATTCCTCCATTCTAGGAACATTAAAATTGGAAGTAATTATAATTCAATCATAAAACCAAAGCTAATGGATAAAAATAATAATAATAAACTAATCATAATCATTCGATAATTGGATGCACCCAACATTAACTATCAACCAAATTGTATTGCATATCCAAAACTAGAATCAGTCTTTGAATTAAAATACGGATTGATACACCTGATTAAAAAATTTCTTGGCCACTCTGAGGAGGATCCAAAAAAAATATTTGAAATAATTTAAATTAGTTTTCTCAACACTAAAACGAAGAAATTTATATGAAGATCAAATAAAACCGAGATCATTATAATTCTCACATGATGAAACTGTAAAGGATTTGATGTATTATTTACAACCTTAATATGTATCATATTATAATGATTTTAAATGACTATATTTGTAGATCTTTTTTTACAATATTGAGGACCACCACCATTCAAAAAGAGATCTCAAGAATCAAACAAGCTTAATTAGAGTCAATGCATGAGAACTCAGAGTGATTCAATAAGTTGTGTGCAATCTGCCCACACCACCAAATTTGTGAGAAACATCGTATCTTGTACTAATACAAAGTTATAACATCTATGTTGAGGATAATGGTGGATGATGCTGATGGAGTGATAATGGTTGAAAAAAGACTAGTATCTTCATGCGTATTGATTGAAAAGATGGAACAAAATTCCCAAAAAATTGGAAATTGAGGTACAGTAAATGTAACCGGAGTATATCAGGTAAGTCCTCATTCTATTAAAAATAATTTTATTGATATTAATTTGGAAATATTTACCACTATGTAGACATTTATTTCATTAGCTCAAAAAACATACCAACCCTCTCTAATGAGGCCTTGTGAAATTTACCCTGAAATAGACCACCCAACTAATTATTTACCCCAACTACAAGAGACGTAAGATCCTGAAGAAGTATTCCTTGGGAGACTATATCATCAGCAACAACAAACACTTCCCTAGAATAAGTAATACAATATTGATCGAACATAAAACCATGGGTGGAAGGATCAATCAAACATGAGGTATGGCTCAAGACAAAAATAAAGTTCCCCTTTTCAATAAACTTTATATTAGCCTCCACCTTACCAAAATTATTTCCAACAAACCTAATGTATATTTTATGCTCAAGAATCATCAATTCAATATAATTGTAATTATCAACAAAAGTTGTATTCTAATAAAAGTGAAATTATGAAAGAAATTGTTCTTAATCAAAAAAATAAGAATGAGTTGAAGAGTCATGGATCAGAACTAAGAGAGTTGAAGAAACAAATAAGGCAGATTTCCAACACCCTCCATGAATTGGTATGTAATAACTACAAAAATATATCATCTTAAGCTACTCAAAATCCTAAGGGAAATGTTAATGCCATCACATTGAGATGTGGGAAGAGAACAACTAATACATCTACACCTATCATTCCACCAGGATTCACCTCAACCCTAGATAATCCCCATTCAAGAATAACTGATGAGAAGTCTAAGGAAAAAGGCCAATATAATAAAAAGATTGATGATTCTCATCTTAAACAACATTAATTACCAAATATAGCTGCAAAAAACAATAAAATGGATGAAGAGGTGATGAAAGAATATTTTTTGGAAACATTCAAGCATGTGGATATAAATATACCAATACTTGAAGCAATTAAGAAAATCCCAAGGTATGCCAAATTCTAAAAATAATTGTGTAAAAATTGAATAGGGCTCTCTGGAAATGAGAGGATCAATATTAGAAGGAATGGTTCACCACTAATTAGACCAAATGAAGTAATTCCATTATTGTATGTAGATCCTTGGACATTCACCATCCCATGAACCATAGGCGAGTTAAATTTTTTAGATGCATTCTTTGATTTATGAGTTTCCATAAATCTGATGTATCACTCTTTATTTTCTTATTTATAGGATTGTGAGATGAAGTTGTTGAGTGTAGTGGTGAAATTGGAAAATATAGCTACAACATATCTAGAAGGATTCATTGAGGATGTACTTGTTTGGGTAAGAGACACGATATTTCTAGGATATTTTTACATACATAACGTGTAGGATGATCAGGTAAATTCTTGTTCTCCAATTATCTTAAGTATACCCTTCCCCAAATCTAAAAAATGATCATAAATGTCCATAGTGGTACACTTTCTATGGATTTTGGAGATGAAGCCTTGATATTTAATGTTATAGACTCCATGATGTACCCATCATAAGACCATTCTTCATTTGTTGTCTCCCATTTTGAACCACCTATTAAATACACCATATGTTCTTATTGTCCTTTTCATAGAGCGATTATGAGATTTGGTTCATGTTTGAGGGATAAAATAACTTCCACACCTATTTATAATGCACAATACCATCTTGGATTTTATTTTAATATAGTTTCACATTCTTATTTTGATCATGTTTACTCTGATTAGGAATTGACTATTTATTATGATGATGGATTTGATGCAATATTATATGATTTTGATGATTTATATTCAAATACTGATGTTAATTGTGCATGTATCTTAGTTTCTTCAACATGTACATCCATAAAATTCACCCCTTCATTGGAACTCAAGACGTTGCCACCAAATATCAAAAAATCATTATTATTAAATGGTGAGATATTTCATGTAATCATTGCTAAAAATATCCCTTTTAAACATGAATAAAATATTTTGAATATTTTAAGAGCGAACATTAGGGTAATTATATGGACCTTCGCTAACTGTTCTTGTATTAGACCCTCCATTTTTATGCATATTATTCTTTTGGAGGATGGGGCTAAACTGGTATGGAAGCCATAAAGGAGGTTGGAATCCAACTGTTCTAGAAGTTGTTAAAAGGTAGTTGAAATATTTATTGAGGTAGGTGTAATTTTTCCCATTTCAGATTCCTAGTGGGTAAGTCCTATTCAGGTTGTGTATAAGAAAAGTGGTGATACTATTGTTAGAAATGACAGAGAGGAGTTAGTTAAAATGGGGTTAGAAAACAGTTTGAGAGTGTGTATTGATTATAAGAAACTAAATCAATCCACTTGCAAGGACTATTTCCCTAACCCATCTGTTGATCAAATTAATGATAGACTCACTAGGAAGACACATTATTGTTTCTTGGATGTATTTTATAGATATTTTTAGGTTTCTATAGCTCAATAGGATCAAGGTATGATACCATTCACTTGTCCATTTGGTACATTTTCCTAAAAAAGGATTCCATTTGGAGTTTTCAATGACCCAGGTACCTCCCAGAGATGCAAGGTGAGTATTTTTTTAAATTTCATTGAAATGTGCATGGAGGTATTTATGGATGATATTATAGTTAATGGATCTTTATTTGATGAATGTGTCATTATTTTGGGAAATATCACTATGACCAAACTGACCATTAAGAGTGATAGAAATAGCCTTTATCAGTTCCCAAAAAAGTACTGACTTACTGAGAGACTTTAAAATCCCAATATTTTTATCAGTGCTAAAAAAGCACTGATAAAGTGGTAATTTATTCGTTCTAAAAAAAGCACTGATAAATTGGATATTTATCAATGCTTTGAAATGCATTAATAAAGGACACATTAATCAGCACTTTTTATTATCATAACTAAAGGAACAATTTATCAACACTTATAAAAACATTGATAAAGGTCCATTCTTCACTATGCTATTACAACACACTACAACACCAAAAACACACTCGAAAAAACAACAGATGTAACCAAAAACAAGTCTCAATAATTTATTTAAATGAAATGAAATGTACAAAACAAATGTATTAAAAACTATATTATAGATATTTCAAACATCAGTTTCTATAATTACATAAAAACATATTTTTACATACATTTATAAAAATTCTAACTGTTAATGTTACAATGATTTCCATTGACATTTGTGTTGAAATTCCAACACTGTAAGAGTATTTTCGAACTAACCACCTAAAACCGAGAAAATAATCCATCAATATAAAAAAAATTATTATGATTAATACTAAAAAGGAAATAAATTAAACATAAATATGGAATAATACATTAATTATATGGAAAATAATTTTACTATGAAAATATCAATATTACCTATGTGATTGAGCAATAGAGGGAACTTGAAGGAAAGTGATAAATTTCAACACTACAAGTGTGAAAGGTTTTGGGGGACAAAAGGTATGTACATGTTTTTGTGTAGAAAGGGATGAAAGATGGACATAACACCCCAAATCAAACAAAAGAATCCATATGTATAAGAAAAAAATTATTATGCGAGAAATACTAAAAATAAAAAAAATAAACCTATATATGAAACAATACATTAGATTTATGGACTAGGATTTTACTATGAGAACATCATGATTTCATCTGTGATTGAGCAGAGGCAACATCATTTCACTCCCATAAAAGAAAATGGAGATAACATGAACGAAAGTGATAAATTAACCACTGTAGGG
Organism: Viscum album; assembly: GCA_963277665.1. NCBI lineage: Eukaryota > Viridiplantae > Streptophyta > Magnoliopsida > Santalales > Viscaceae > Viscum > Viscum album. Next base: position 278,768,304 of record OY728165.1, on the reverse strand, counting down.
GTGAAAATGTTTTAAGGGTGAAGAAGCATGAATGTTGGATAGAGAATACCAACTAAAACAAAATAATACTCCTATATTATAAAACAATTATTATGTTAGTAATATTAAAATGAAATAAATTAAACATAAAAATGAAAGAATACAATAATTATATGGAAAATGATTTTACTATGAAAATATCAAGATTACCTCTGTGATTGTGCAGAGACAATGTCATTTCTCTTCTTGAAAAGCCATGAATGATGGATAGAAATATTGTTAAATAAATAAATTGTATAATGAATAATGAAAATTAAATGAATGTTCTATTATATACATTTTTGATAAAATAGAGAAAGTATATCGTAACATTACCTTTGCATCTATCCAAATAGATTCCTTCATTATAGTTTGTTCTTATGAGGTATTGGTGACATCAACATATGCAGAAGAGATTATCAAAATGAGTATTCAAACATATAATTCAGTTTATGTTAATACAGTAGAGAACATAAAACATTACAGAGGAAAACATAATATATTAAAAAACAATTTTACTTTAATATTGAACTCTCTTTCTTTTTGTAAAGGTTCCAAGGATTTGGTTCCTCTTTCATGAATCAAAATCCCCTAATTGTGGTCCCCTCTAACATAAAAGATATTATCTATAATAGGACTGGAATGAACTATTTATTATGTCTTAATGAAAGGGTCTTCCTCAATTGAATTTTTATCTGCCTGAACATTTATTTTAGTTGCCAACATGAAAATCGATTGATTCCTGTTTGTTTGATAGGATATATAAAATACTTGCACTGCTTGTGATGTCATTATGAACAACTCATATTTTCCACCTTCTATACTAAAAATCACCTTCATAAATCCCATTTCATCGACCTTCACTCCATTGATATTTTCAACCCGTTTGCAAAGAAAAAGAATCATTTGAAATTACTTATAATCCAACTCGTATATATATTCGATAATTCCAAAATATGAAATATTTTTATAATTGGATATTTTAATCTTGGAACCAGATATGTACATCACTTCAGCGACAACCATAACACGACTATTTTTCATCACACTGATGTCATCATGTTCTTTTTTATAGAACACATAACCATCGATTACAAAACAAATATATGATATAGAATTTTCATTTGGTCTTCTAGATATCCATTGAAGTTGTTCGACAGTTGAATTCATATTTTCATATAACTCCCTATAAATTTGAACTCTAAACTATCCTATAAAATATTGTTTATGTGTATTTTATATCCATCCTTCAGACCATGATGGATTCACTTCTCTAAGAATTTTTTTTGTGGGATTCAATGTATGGATAAACATCTTCACTATTATGTAATATGTAAAGACTTTATTTATCCTACACTATTATGGTAATTGTAACAAAATATATTCAAGAAATACTTTCTCCAATAAGGTGAAAATTGTGGAAGGACTTTGGGAGATCGATGATTTCAACATATGATAAGTAATCATCATAGAATTCAATAGCTTATTCAATTATATATCGTTCTGCAATACAAAATTTGGACTGACTTTGATTCTTTAAATACCCTTTCCAAATCATTATATACCATTCAATGTGGTACATCCATCTATAATAGATAGAAATACATAGTTTATACTCTCAGACCAAGTCAACCTTCTGGTGGACCATTATATCGAAGAATGATGATGGGAAGAATATCTCTATTTTACATAATATGACTACAATCTACTTATTCATAGGGTAAAATTCATCAGTTTTATAAATTTACAACATATGACTTTGGAAAAGAAGAAGAATCTAGTTAAAGTATGTCGTACATTTTGAGGCAGAATGCAATGAAAAGAAACAGACATTAAATATTACACCAAAACATGATAGTATTGTGATTTTAGTCCTTGTAACTTCACATTAGTCATTGACATGACAATATTGATATTTGATGAATAACCTTGTGTAAATTTTACAGAAGTTAGAAAATGGAAAAAATTTAAATTTTTATATCTAGAGAGTGTAAGCTACTAGAGGAAGGACATTCCACCATTTACAATGCACTGGTGCCAACTCTTCCCTTATCCCCATTTCAATCAAGTCCAACCAATCCTTTATGTCATCTTTCATTTTTCATAGAACATTTTTTAACATGACAATAACACTATAAAATACATTTTATTAGAATATTCATGAAATTAAGAAAATGTCTGACATACAAACAATTCTAGTAAGTTAATTAAAAGAAAAATGATCTCTTCTTCCAACCTGGTTTTTTATGTTTTTTCAAAAATGGTTTACCAAAAACAGTGTTAATATTTTTCACTTTCTTATAAAGTTGATTACCTGTTGCTCGAGTTAGTGTTGTTCCTTATTTGATTTTCCAAAAAACAATTGTAATATTGTGTTAGTATTTATTTTTTCGATGTAAAAATTTCCAATATCCTTATAACTCATTCTTTGAGAAATGATTCAATCGAATTGAGTATGCATGTTTTTCATAAATGGGACACCCCAACATTACATTAATGTTATCACCTAATAAATATCCATAATAGGCTAATTCATTTATCATTCCATAAAGCATGTCCATAAATGTGAATTGTTCACTTATATAAGCACCATACACTATAAAACTTGTATCCCACATCAATTTTATATCATCAATCAATGGATCCCAATACGCATCAATATCATTTCTGGGTTGCTTTGGTCTAGATATAAGAAGAGACAACATAATTTATTTTCACTTCATGCATAACAATGGTGGAATGTTTTAATTTTCCAACATGATGGGACATGTACTATGAGTAATACATTATACACCAAAAGTATTTATTATATCTGTTGATAATGCAAGACGAAAGTTTCTCAGCTCATCTTCAAATTTTGGAAACTTGTAATGACATTTCTTACACTGAGGAGAATATGATGAATTATGTAGGTTCCCATATTTAATTATTGTATCTACATGGTATGTTAGTTGTATTGTGGTTTTCTTACATCCAAATAGTCTTATAAACTATGGAATGATAGGAATGTTTCGTATATATTTCAAAAGACTTGATTCATTTTTCTTGTATTAATCAAAGCCACACTTAGGTATTTTTATGAGTGATTCATGGTCCTTGAAAAAAAATATGAAATCAATTGGAAAATAATATAAATTTTTAGAGATCATTAACATTGAATATAACATTTGTTCAGAGTCTTGTGTTCGACTTGGTAGTTCATTTTCTTCTAGTAGAAAATATTTCAGAATACCATGTAGTTCTATAAGGCTGGGTCACTCCATCCAGTGCCATCTTTCAAATTATATATATTCAACACAACTCACAATGTTTTATATTTAGTATAACCAATATACAATTTATTCTTAGAACAACTATTTAACCCCTCAAACTACTTTGTACAATTACAAAGGTCGTCTTTAATTTCCATTGTCATTTCTTCCACGTGATCTCCATCACCTTTTATGAAAGGTATTTATATCAAATGATTCATAAACCATAGTTCCATCCCAATTAATTTCTACATTTATTTTTCCCCATGTTTAGTCCAAAAATTTATAGATTTGATCTATTCTGTGAAAAATGAAACATTCTTCCAAACGTTCTGGACTAATTTGTCTTGATTAACAATAATATAAACATAGACAAGGGATTTTAAAAGGGTATTCTACAATATCTTTTGCAAACATGATGAACTCTTTAACTATGTCATCACTTTAATTTGTAAAGTGATTATTGTGCATCAATTTTCGATTAATATCCATCCTATTGGGTTCAAAAAGGATTAATTTTATACAATATATAAATAAATTTACATAGGATATTTGTTATCAAAAGTAGAAATTATAAAAAATACAATAACTGGAATATGGATCATTTCTATTAGAATATCTAAGTTCATAGATATTATAAATCTAACAACAATGGTTTTTGGAATTTAAAAAAAATGAGGGAGACAAATGCAGTTAATAAATGATATTACAACTAAACATTATAAGTGTAAAATGGAAGATGGATAGTTTATTGACCCTAGCCTGGATTACCCAAAAAAAACCTTGTAAGAGCATGTTATGACCTCTAACACACCTTAAAGTCACTAAAGCATGTTTTAAACTTTGGGTGGAAAACCCCATAAATGGGTGGTGGTATTCCCCAAAACAGAAATACATAGTACTTGAGGTCGAAGAAAATTCTAGCATGACCCTTGGGGTCAATGGACATGCAAAAAAAATCATGATTACCTGATATAGGCATGCCTGTTAGACAAACAACTATAGAAAAAAATGATGTAATAGGTATATAGAAACACATACAAGTCATGCAAGTAAAAACTCACTTGTACAAAATAAGAAATATAAAATAGATAAAAAACTGATATTAAAACATAACTTGAACTATAAAGGCAACATAATGATACCTAAACTGAAGGCTTGATTTGATAAAACATCATGTTCTTAACTAGGGATGACCCCTTTGAATATGCTTTATCGGAAAATTAAGCACCATGGTTAATTATAAGAAGAACAAGATCCTATGATACATATAAACAATAAAAAACATACATCACTCCACTAACTTAGTTAGTGGAAAATAAAAAATGAAGTTTCATGTCAACTTTGGTGTCCATGAAAGGTGTCATCATATATATATAATCATTAGGTAACCACTAATGTGCCTCAAATCATTAGTCATTAAACAGGAATATTCATGTAAATTTGACACCCTATGCGGAGTTGGGGTGGTAAGGGTGGGGAGGGGTTTGGGGTGTGGTCGTGAGGTTATGTCCCCAGGCCAACGATTTACCTTTATTTTCTTTGTTGTGTTGTGTGCTGCCTTCACGGATGTACCCATTTTTCAAAAAAGAATATACATTAAAATTTCTACAAATTTATATACATATATGAAAAAATTATTTAGTGAGAAGATATAAAACATATTAGAAAAAAAACAATAAATAAATCCAATATTTACAATCAGATATAAACAGTATATCATACATCAGTAATCAATACAAAAAATTGACCAAAAATCATTCCACAAATAATATATCAAAAAAAACCATATTCAACTGTTCATAAAAAAATATAATAGAAGAAGAAATTAAAAATGAAGCCAAAAAATACACAAAGAAAATAGGAAGTCCTACCTTACTAAGTTGAAGAAAATATAAGACCCTCTTTGAAAACCCCAACTGTAATCGAACACTGGATGTCAAACACGATATTGGAGCAACTAGAGGCAGTTGAGTAGTGTGATTTCACCTTTGATTCATTGAGGAGGAGGGCCGAGAGTGGGTGGATTCCAAAGGAAGCTTCTATATCACGACGAGTTCACAAATGGTTAGGGTTTTAGAAATTAATCAAGAAACTTTTATTAGTGCATAAAAATAAGAATTTATAAGGACCTTTTTTATGAGTTCTTATTACTTATGTGTTGAGACAATGGATCTTTATTAGTGGTTATTTAGAAAAGCATTGATAAAGAACGTGTAATTATAATTATAAATTAAAAATTGTAAATATATATATACTTAATAAATTTATATAAATATAAATATAGTACATCTTTTCCATTTTAAATATATTTATTAAAATTTTATAATTATTGATTTATAATTATAGAAATTTTTAAAAATATTTATTTATATCATTATATATATTTATGTAATTATATATATATATAATTAATAAATATATATAAAAATAAATATTGTAAACATATTCATTATTTAAGTAAATTTATTATAATTTTAATAATTATTTAAATAAATATAATTATTTACTAATAATTACATAAATAATTTTAAAAAATATTTATTTATTTATAATTATAAATATATAAATGTATAAATATAGTAAATGTGCATTTATAAAAATATTTATTTATAAATATTTTATTCAAATATTTTTTTAAATTTTTTAATGATTATCTAATATTAAGTGCATTCCTATAGGTGAAAAACTAGTGAAATGGAAAAAAATGAAGAATAATTACACTTTAAATTTATTTTTAAAATGGATATGTTTTGTGGGGATGAGTTGTAATATAAAAATTCATTAATTATGTATTTTTGAAATCAATATAACACACATTTGATATATATTAAATTCAAAAATAAAATGACATTCTATTATATTCCAACTACTATGAAAATACTCATTATTCTTAATTCATATAAATTTATAATTATAAACAATTATTCAATAAATATACGACTATTTAATGTACCATTCATAAATATTTTTTAATATATACATAATATTTATATACATATATATATATATATATCTACATATTTAAAATATAAAATTTAAGAACATTAATTATCATAATTTTCTAACTAATAAAATGTTTAATTTTTAAAAATGTATAATCAATCGAATAATTTTTATAAAAAATTATTTAATTAATAAAGTTTTTTATATTTTTTCAATAAAAACATTTTATTTATTTATTTATTTATTTCATTTCATTTATTTGGACCTTTATAAATGCTGAAAATGTGCTGACGAAATTTATATTTATTAGCAATAATAATAAAGTGCTGATAAAGGTTACCCTTGATAAGTGCTAAAAATAGTGAAGATAAAGGATAACCCTTATCATCACTAAAAATAAAACTCCGATAAAGGATACCATTTGTCAGTGCTAAAAAGAAAGCGCTGATAATGGTACCCCTTATCAGTGCTAAAAAAAGAATTGATAAAAGGATAACTTTTTCAACGCTTTCTTTAGTACTGATAAATATATTATTTTTTATCATTTTTTTCCAGAACTGATAAATACCAGTGTTGTTAAAGGCTTGTTTTGTAGTAGTGAGTGTGGAATCGTTTTATTGAGAAGAATCTATATTTGAACATTGAAAAGTGTCATTTCATGGTAGAGCATAGAATTGACTTAGGTCATATAGGGTCAAAACATGGAATAGAGGTTTATAGATCTAAGGTAGATATTATTTCATCATATCCATGTACATCATGGGTGTGTGATGTTAGATCATTATTAGAGAATTCACACTTTTATCGGTGCTTCATCTGAGGTTTTAGTAAGATCTCTCGGCCCTTATGTTGATTGCTTCAAAATGATATTGACTTCATTTTTTATGATTCTTGTAGGGTTTCTTTTGATGAGATAAAGTAGTTTCTGACCACATGACCAATCAAACATCCCTCATTGTGGGAAATTCCATTTTATCTTATGTGTGACACATCCAACATCACGGATGGAGCTATCTTATCACATAGGGTGGAAGGATATTCCCATGTTATTAACAATGATTTGAAGAAATTTGATACTACCTAATTAAACTACAAAACCATGCAAAAAGGAGTTTCTTACAATCATATTTGATTTAGAAAAATTATGTTCATATTTATTAGGCTCTAAAGTAGCTGTTTTCTCTGACCTTGTAGCCCTGAGGCACATCTTGAAGAAGCTTGATGTAAATCCCTGACTTATCTGATGGATGCTCCTCCTTTAAGAATTCAGTATTAAGATAAATGAAATGAAGTGGTCAAAAATATTGGTGATAGACCACATGAATAGGATTACTCACCCACTAGAGGATGACCCCATGAACCAAGTACCACATCAGGACACTATCCCCAATGAACATCTCAATGCCATATTAGGTAAATATCTTTGGTATGCGGATTTTGTGAACTACCTTGTTGTATCTAAAATTCTAGAAAATTTAAATAAATATCAAGTCTAAAAATTAAAGAGTGGGTCTCAGTTTTATATGTGGGATAATCCCTATCTTTGGCATATGTGTAGTGACCATGTCATTAGGATACGTGTTCTTGATTTGTTCTACATTTATACCATCCACATTCATGTTGAGGAAATTTTATACCCCAATAGGAGACTAGGAAAGTCATATAATCTTTATTATATTTTCTTATATTATTCCATGATGCTCATGTTTTTTTAAGTCGTAATCACATTACCAACACACAGGAAACATTTTTTGGAGACATGACATTTCCCAACATCACATATTAATCTATGATATTTTTGATGTATTTGGAATTGATTTTTTTGTTCCTTTTTAAGTTCTTTTCTTTTTTTGTATATTTTGGTTTCTGTGGATTATGTTAGTAAATGGGAGGAGTCCAAGGCCACTGAGATTGATGATTCTCATTTCATAGTGGAATTTTTCAATGAATAAATTTTCTGTGGGTTTGGAGTACCAAAGGTTGTCCTTAGTGACCAAATGACACACTTTTTCATTATGAATTTTGTTTCACTCATTCAGAGATATGGGGTGACACCCAAAACATCAACACCATACCTCCCCAAAAAATGTACAGGATGAGGTTTCCAATAGTGATTTGAAACAAATATTTTGAGAAAAAATGAATAACAATACCAAGGATTGGAAAAATCACTTAGAAGATGCGCTTTGGGAATATAGAACAACATACAAGACACCAACCAGAAATACACTTTTTAAATTATTTTTGGGAAAGAATTTCATATCCCTAGGGAAGTCGAGCATTAGTCATATTGGGCTATAAATAAATGAAACATGGATTTATCCCTAGCTGGAATTCAAAGGAAGGTGAGAAATTCAAGATCATAAGGTAATTCGATAAGGAACCATAATGAAAGATCAAATGCGGATCATTATAGTATATTCCATAAAGTTATTTTAATGTTGGAGAGAAAGTCCTTCTCTAAAGTTCATGACTAAAGATCATTCTTGGTATATTACATTCTAGATTGTTAGGTCCTTTTGTTGTTTCTAATTTTTTTCCTTATAGTGCAGTAGAGATTACACAAGGGGACACATAAAGAAACTTTATAGTCAATGGGAAAAATTTTATGCAATACATTGAGGGACTTACTATCAATGTAGTTGATTTCATCTCACTATATGAACCCATCACTAATTGAGAATATCATACTGTTTGCAACCCATTAACTTTTACATTATTTATCTTATTTAAAAATTCCTCATTTCATGTGTACATATAATATCGAATGTTCACATTGAGGATAATGAAATAATTTAAGTGTGGGGGAGGGGACAACATTTTAGGGTAGTTATTTATGAGTTTCATTTTGTCTTTTGTGTGTGTGTTATATGTTAGGTTTTCTATTAAATTTTTTAAAAAAAATAAATAAATAAATAAAATCATTAAAATACATATCATGTTATCATTTTCATGAGGAACATATGTAAAAATCTTGTTTTCATAATTCATTGCCAGCATGATAAGAATGAGAATAATTACATTATTTAGGGTCGATTTTTTAAAAAATAGAATTCATCGATGATATGATTGGTTGTTTAATTATAAAACCTTTTTGATTATGAATCCATTCTTTGTTATATTTTATCATGAAAAATTGTGTCATTTATTTATCCACAAATGTTTTCACGCAACCATAAATTGTGATACTTTTAATACTCAATTCACGGTATATCCATGTGAGGTAAAATATTTATCTTATATAAATTGTTGGTCCATACATTCATCAATCTTCTAATAAATTTCATTACTCTACCAAATTTACCTATGCACGCATACCTGATATTTGATAGTTGTACTCCCACAAAAAAATAAATGAATCACAAGTGAGAAAATAAAATAAATAAATATTACTAAAGAGGGGAGTGATGAAATTTATAACACATGGGGATAACTAGGATTTGATATTATGTTTTTTTCATGAATTATTAAGTTAGTGAGTCTTGAATTTTTTTTGTAAAGGAATATAGAATAGGTTTGGTGAATTAAACAAGGTACAAAAAATTGTTTTACTTAACCAAGATATACTGATTAATGGGCGGAGATATGAACATGAAATTGTTGGCACAAAAACAGATGGGGAATTAATTGAATGGTGGACCCATAAATTGTTTCCCTATGATTAGTTTCATTAATCTAACTTGATTTTATTTTGATACAATTAATGAGACAATGAATTTAAACTTTATAAATATTTTCTCTTGATGGGATTCTTACTTTGCCTATATTTCAACTATGGATTGAGTAATATGAACATGCATATCTTGTCACAGTTTTTGGAATACATGATATGAGTGTTTTCCCAAAAGTGAAAAATGGAATGTGTGGGGGAGTGAATAACACATATTTTTTTAAATATTTCATTGATAATAAAATATTCAATAAAATTGTGTTTTATCACACATCATTATAAAACCATTTTTTGTCATGCGATGCATCACCAATGAAAAGACTGATTTTTTGAAAACATTCATGAAATCTAGATATACCCCAGGATCTTGTAAAACAAATAAGGAAGTAAAAAAGGAAAATGAGGGAAGAATCTGGTGGTTGTAAATATCATGTGCTACGCCCAAGAAGTTTACAAGATACCTCAAAGCCACTAGAAACCGGTCCACTAGCCACTCGCCTCTATCCCCTTGGAATGTCATCTTGATCTCAAAATGACCCCCCTAAGAAATAATCCTTTTCTAATTAAAGTTACCAAATAGGATTCCTCATATCACACCAAATCCTTTCCGCAATAATCCTGATATTGCGAATACCCTTGTACTTGTCAGCTCAAAAATATGATGGAACCTTTGAATATCTATATGATTATACTAGACCCCATGAAATGGATATATTAAAATAAATGGGGAATTGATGTTATGGTCTTATAGTTTCTAAAAATATTGTTATTCCCTTCAGAATGTCCTACAAAAGACCTCATGATAACACGTGACATCAAATCCCTCCACTGAATCTAGCCTGAATTTTCATGTTACAAACCATACAAATATGGGTGTAATTAGGGTGATGAGTCCTATAAATCCCCCACCCCAACCTGAAAAATTAAATCCATATATCCTCACACTAGAACACCCAATAATTAGAGTGGTTTTCTTGGAGTTGCTGATCTCATGATAGGAAAGATTTTCCTTTAGGTATAATTTAGGGAACCCCCCTAAAAAGATCATGGGACATGCATAGGCACTTCTCATTATCACTCATATATCACATGAAGGACATGGGGTGGGTTATTTAAAGGTCAACCCGTATACCTAATCATTCACATGAGCTTTAAACCAGGTTAGAAGAATTATTTTTACTTAACCTGAATATAATGATTAAAGGGTGTAGATATGAACCATAATATGTTAGAACACAAACGCATGGGGAATTAATTGAATGGTGGAGCCATATCTTGTTTCACTATGATTAGTTTCATTAATATAACTTGATTTTGTTTTGATACAATTTATGAGACCATGAATTTAAACTTTATGGATATTGACTCTTGACGGGATTTTTACATTGCCTATATTTCCACTGTGGATTGAGGAATATGAACATGCATATCTTTTCATAATTTTTAGAATATATGACATGAGGTTTTTCCCAAGAGTGACAAGGGTTATATGTGGGGGAGTTGATAAAACAAAATTTTGTTTAATATTTTATTAATAATAAAATATTCAATAAAAATTTGTTTTATCACACATCATTATAAAACCATTTTTTGGTCAGGTGGCACATCACCAATGAAAAGAGTGATTTTTTAGACAACATTCAAAAAAAACTGAGATACCCAAGTCTCTTGTAAAATAAATAAGTAAATAAAAAGGTAAATGATGGAAGACTCTTGTGGTTGCAAATATCATGTGATGCTCCAAGCTACTTCAGGACACCTCAAAGCCACTAGCAACTTGTCCACTAGCCACTAACCCCTTGGATTGTCAGCTTGATCTCAAAAAGGCCCCCTAAGAAAACATCTTTATCTTACAAAAGTTCCCAAACTTGTTTCCTCAGATCACACCAAATCCTTTCTTCAAGAATCCTGATATTGCAAATTCCCTTGAACATGTGGGCTCAAAAATATGATGGACCCTTGGAATATCTATATGATTATACAAGACCCCATTAAATGAATATAGTAAAATAAATGGGGCATTGAAGGGATGCTCTTATAGTTGCTGAAAATAATGTGATTCCCTTAGAATGACCGACATAAAGACCTCATGAGAACACGTGACACCAAATCCCTCCACTGAATCCAGCCTAGATTCCCATGATACACTCCATAATAAGAGGGGTGTAATCAGGGTGGATAGGACTATAGATACCCCACCCCAACCTGAAAAATGAAATCCTTGGATCCTCACACTATAAAACCCAAGAATCAGAGAAGGTTTTTTTGAGTGGCTGATCACATAATAGGAATTATTTCCCTTTAGGTAAAATTTGGGGAATCATGAAAGAAGATCATGGAAAATGCATAACCACTTCGCATTATCACTCATACATCATGTGAAGGACTTGAAGTGAGTTATGTAAAGGTCAACCCATATACCTGATCAGTTACATGAGACTTAATCAATAAAACACTAAAAATATATAAGGCATATGCAATTAATGGTTTAAACAAAGAATAAAATGATGGGAGGATTATGTGAAGAACATATATGCTGATCCTCATGAACATCACATAAACCACCCCAGTCATGTGATGGAACCAGAACATGTCACTCATATCATGTGATGCTCCACTGTTAAACTGTCTATATCATCTCAATTTCCCTAAACATGTTATAGAAATTCACTTGGAACCCCTCGAGAATACCACCCCATCTCACAAAACCCTCTAGGTTCGTCATCCTGACCTTAGGAAACCATATGAAAATGTCACCAAAATCTTATGGATGTACTAATGAATTTCATCTAAATCGTGTGATGGCATCGAGACATGTCAACTGGCTCTTGAAATTTTCTCTGGAAAATCCAAAAAGATTGGAAACATTCTCCAGACATGTTACCCAGATTTCAGGACGACACATGTAAAAGTTATTTAGGGCATGCAAAACCCTCCATACATGTCTCAGTGACTATCATGGCACCCCCCGAGCATATCATCTAACTCTCATGATGAAATCATATCAATTAATCTAAACGATGTGATTCCCTTTGAGAGTACCAATGGAGATCATGCGATGGTTTCTAGGATCAACTAGATTGGTCTTGAGATTCCCTCTGAACATGTAATGGTTAGTCATGCGACGACCTTTAGACATACCTCCCAAATTATGTGGCATACCTAGGAAAATCCAATTGTATCGTTCAATTCTCTTTAGACATGTTAGATAGACATACTCCAACATATCAAGTAGACAATCAAGTCAGGTTGATCAGATAATCAACGCATGTCTGGTATACAATCATACCAGGCCCCACATGCATCCTAGGGCCAGATAACATTGTCTAGCCTACTAGGGAAACCATAATGTATAAGAACCAACCAATTGAACGATGATGAATCAGATTCAATATATATAAAAGATACATAGGATTATTTCCTAATGTGCAAGATCCATGTTAAATCTCTATAGGGAAGTCCCATCACATTAGTCCCACATCCGTAAGAAATGAGACTGATTACTCATTATCAGATGTTTCACGCATCGAGCATAAATCACTAGGGATTAGAGAGGTTCTATAATCATATCATTAATTTCATATGTATCTATAAAGATATGAAAACCATAATTTCTAAGCCTCGACCAATGGAATATTATAATATGTCCCACATATAAGTAAAACCTTATTGTGTAAGGCCCTTTCAGTTTCATAATATGATATGTCCTGCATACTAGGGAATTCTTAGTGTGCAATCACAAACCAATTGAACTACAAGGACTCTGATTCCTACCATAACCATTAAATGTAGTAAGCCTTCAAAAAGGCCAAGCTCTAATGGGAATTCAATTTACTGTAAGTCCCTCCATGCCTCCAACATTTGTACCATAGAACCCCAATCTATCCCATGGGTTGTTTTTTCTTCCTCATCCACAAGAAGTTTGAAAAATCACTAAACTATAATGACTATAATTCCATTCATAATTAGGATACATAAGATGTAATAAGAAGGACCAATCCTTATATTAAAAATAATAAAGGATATCCCATCACGTAAACCTCACATCCATATGAAATGAGGTTGATTACATGCTATCCCTAGTTTCTCACAGAAATTGTAGCTCACATGGGCTTAGGGAGTTGCAATTATCACATCCTTGGAATCATAAGTTTTCAACAGCTTCAAAAATATTAGTGTGTAACTCCCTATTAGTGACATGATATAAATACCTACCCTAAAAAGGTATATAGCTTGGGGTAATACCCAAGGGTGTGATTGAACTACTATAACTCTAATTCCTTCCATAGATATGATAGGTAGAAAACCTCCTTGAGGTTCAATATCAGTACTTGGTGATTATGTTCCCACATATTTTTCCTTTCCACCAGATGTTAAACTGCACATGTTTTACCAACATCATGGTTTCTTGTTCTTATTATAAAACAAAACACATAGGACACCTCATAATGGCTCAATCTCATCCTCAAAATATTAAATGCCTACATAGATAACAACAAACCATAGAGTGACTTGTTATAAGGCTCTTCTATATAAGCATCTACCCCCAATTGGTAAATGGATGATGAAACATGGATATGTACTGATGGATTCACCAATAAGACCCCCATATATTTGAATATAAGGAGACTTAACCTATGATCATTTTGATTGGGTAACTAATCTCATATTGGGATTAAGAAGAAATTATTGAACATATCTTAAATGTATTATAGATTCCTGGAGTAAGCAACAATTACACCCAAAAGGGTGTGATGGGCTCAAACTCCCATCCTCTCAACCAATGTGAGCTTCTATGTGTCGTTGGGTCTAAAAATTCAATGGACCACCTATCTTTGAAATGCATGTCCATACCCTATTATGGATGTGAGATCCATTGGGAGTTTCAACTACGGATAAACAAATGGTAATCCTAACTTAAATGATTATACAAATATATTGAACCCCCACTTCAATCAATACATCGGGTTAGGCTGAGTATGTATTTATAAAGAAATAAGAATGAAAAACCAGATGATAAATCATTTATATGTGGCATCTACATTATAAGATAAAAAATGATAGATTTCAATGTTCTCATCCGACCATTTATGTTCTTGTTTCACGAGTGGTTCCTTATCCCCCAAGAACCCCCTTGAAATGAAAATGATGAACCTGGCATAAATCTATCAAATAAAAAAATGACAATGTTATTATCCATCAAGTCATTTTGTTTGAATTTATTATGAAAAAAAGGTGAACCTGGTCTCTCAAATAGAGAGATAATCATTTGACCATAACAGGGATCATACGGTTGATCGTCTATAGAAAAGGTTATCATGAAATAAGTCCATCCTCACTTTGACATGTCCATGCTAGCAGAATGGACATGTCAAGAATAAAAGGAAATTTTTTTACCCATGAATAATTTATTAAGAACATATAATTCATGCAATTTTTCATTGATCATTGAACTTGTTCCTTGTTTTATTTGTGACTACACACACTTATATCATAAACAACACCCATATCTATGATGTATTCATCCAATGAATATTCAAGAAAATTAGCTAAAATTGAAACCCCTTTGGGCCTCAGAATTACCTCAAACAAATGACATCGTTAGCATAGGGTGGAGAATGTGATGGCTTGGGAATACCATTGACATGGTACGATCACAACCATCATGGATTCACATGAGGTTCTTCAAGTTCTAAAACTAATGAGTCCACATTGTCCAAATAAATCTATAGTAAAACTAGTGACCCTAATTTCCACAACCAATCACATCATATTTTTATCCCAAAATCATGAAAATCACCACCTTCATTATCCAATGAAGGTGGATCAAGGAGCCAAATAATGATCCCTCCCTATTCATGGGTTGCTATGGAGGGTACCTGTCAACTGACATCACCAGTACCATCCCATCAGTACCCTTCAGCCTCTTACTAAGTGTACCACCCAAAACACTACTACCTATGCCACCCTTTCATAGGTAACAAGGAAGACACATTGATTGAAAAATATATATGTATAATCGATAGTTGGTTCATATCACCTCTTTCGTTGATGATGTCTATCAACATATTTTATAAGTAGCCATAGAGTAGGATCATATCCCTGCTCACTCAGAAGAGGTTTGTGGGAATATTCCTATAGTAGGAATGGGGGAGGTGCATATACCTACCACTATGTATGAATTCCATTGGAATATTCTTGTGAAACAAGGAGGAAAAAATTTGGATTATATACTCACTTTAATTGAATATATGATCTTGTATATAGTGGATAAAAAAATAAAAATATTATATATATATATACGCACACATTGTTGAAAGGCCATTACATCTTAGAAATAATTGAAGAAATCCACAAATATTTTCTATAACTGGTATAGATATAGATACATGAACATATTCTTATCCTTGTATCTAGGGCATCAATACAATCTAATATTTATGAACAAGTGGTTTATCTAGAGAAAGCTCACATTCTCATTCCCCTCTAGGAGGATTATTGTCATTTTCTGGAAAATAATGAGGCATTAGAGCAGGGTCATATTCTTTTTGCAACCAGGGATCACCAAGTGATAGTGGAAAATACCTTGGGATAGGGGCAGATGCCTTTTGGAAAAGTCTGACCACAAATTCCAAAGGCATGGGATTAGTATCATATCCCCATTCTAGCTAGGTGTCACCATGTAAGAGAAAAACATGCCTATGTACATGTTTATATTGATGTCTAAGAAGACAAGTGACATTCCCCAAAGTCCCAATATCATCTCATATCCCCATTTTGGCTAGTGATCACCAAGTGAGTGTGTCACATGCCAATATTCCCATCAGGGAATCTTCGTAGCATAATATAGATGATCATGGAAGAAAGTTTCATATCTATTATATTTATGATGAATGATTATAGCATCCTCCTGATGATATAAAAGAGTATTATCATATCAAATCTCCAATTTTAGAGGTGTTTTGACATATTCTGATAGGGAAAGCATATTCAGACTAGTATTATATTCCCATTCTAACTGGGGCTCACCAAGTGAGAGCAGACATGCCTCAACAAATGATCATATTTGTGTCAATAATGTCAAAATACATACTCCAAAGGCTAAGTATTAGGCTCATACACCCATTATCAATAGTGAGACCGTCCTCCCATAACACTAAATGGTTATAAAAAAGGTCCTACAATCATCATACAATAGGCTTGTAGCCCTACACAATTCCAGATGGAAAGTCTTCATATTCTGTTAATGAAAAAAATGAAGCTCATATCCCTAATCATCTCAATTCTAGGGTGCTTGGGGTAGTTTGAGACACATTATCAACACCCCAAGGGCCTGTCAACTCTTCAAGAAGAGTATAAGATAATCATTATTGTAGTATTCTTCCTCGTGGTACTATAGATGTGAACTGTATAGATTATACTCCTGACACTCTCTATGGTCAACCTCCCTGTGGTGATGTCTCCCACAGACAAGGAAATACATTCCATTCCACGAAACCTCCATAGAGATTGGTGTCCAGAACTATAATTGCTTCATATAAAATGTTTCTAGAAACATTAGGTTTAACCATATATATTTCCACATCAACGTCCAATAACACTTCACTCTGGTCAGTAAGAGACCCCATAAAGCACCTTCTGTGGTCTGATTAGATTGAGGAATGTAAGTATGATTGAGAGAAATATCACATTAATATATTTATAGATTTTTCCAAAAAAAAAACTCCCCACCATGTTCTAGCCTATTTTAACTTTTGACTATGAGATCCCAAATGAGTTAGGGAAGGAGTGAAAACCTTATCTACACCAAAATATATGGGAATGTCATTATATATTGAAGAATAGACACCTACCTTATCTAGGATATGATAATTACCTACATAACATCAATATACTCTTTTTATAGCTAGACATAGCTATTATCTTCATGGCATGAGATACAAAACCCAAAATGCATAGTACATATCTAGAACCTGATTTCCACCATTGCATCAAAATCTCTTCATAAATTGATATCTGAATCCATGTCATATATCTTTATTCATGAATGGTGAAAGTATGGAGAATTAAACTTCACCTCACACATGGAATAAAAACACACCTTATAAACAGAGTCCTATAACATGATATCCTTCGTTAAAAGTAGGGGACTGGTTAGTGCTTGCGATATCTATTCACTACAACGAAATTCTCATAATTCAATGATGCTAATATATCATGAATTGAATATGAGGATAGAAAAATTATATTTGAACTCCCCCACCCCTCAAAATTGCGGGAATAAATTTCTGATACAAAATCCAAGGTGGCAATGAACCCGATGACATCCTGCACAAACTAACTGCCATCATAGGCTTCCATTATACTAAGCTCCTACACAAGCACAACTACGACAAATCAAACATTCCTTGGTTGCAGCCTCCATATAATCCTTTTATGAGTGAATCTAGAATGTTCAGTTGGGGGAATATCTACCACCACCTTCACCACTTCTAAAATCAATTATTGAGATGATTCAGGACATGCGAATAGCAATTGCAAACAAGTACCAACCCACTAGGCTGGGTTAATTTATATCTCAATTGACATCACCAGGTTCATCATCCTCAGAGAGGATCTTGGGAAAATCAATGATGATTCCACATCAATCTATGCTCATTGGGATGAGAGATTTTATATCTCAATTCCCATTCTAGGAGTCATCAAATCCTCAACTGGAAGTGTTAGATCCCTGAAAAAAATATCAATCAATGAAAATTGTGGGCCCTAATAACCCCCAACTCATTGAGATGGGGGAATTTTAATCATCATCATCCCCATAGATATAATCATTCTTATCCAGGCTGGGATGTAAAAATTTATGTCGGTCATCCCATTGATTCCTCCCACAGCAAAAAAATCTATGTTATTTGGGGTTTATTTGACAATCATGACCAGAAGATCCCTAAAGGTCATTAATCATCGAATGAGATGAGAGGAGCATATGTTGAATCCAATCAGACCACATAAGGGTTACAATCCCAAATGGCCCAATATGGACTAGGGATTGAGAAAACACCATAATATAGGCAGTATAGAATCATCATATTATGTTGAAAGTAATGGGACAACAACCATTTCCAGTTACACCTCTGTGAATGCCCTCACCATCAACACAATAAACAATGAAAATCATGAAGTTGATGTATTGGGACACAAAATTGAAAATTTACCCTTATAGGAAGGTGATTTGGATGCACCAACTAAGGCTACAGACAACCCAAACTAGAGGAGGCTCCAAAAGCTTGCACTCCCCAACTGAAAATAGACGATCCTTTTTAAAAAGTTGAATCTAAGACTCATACCTAATTTTCTTCTAGGAAATGATCAAAATTAATGAGGAAGTGAAAAAATTTCATGAACTACATCAATTATGAAGACAACCTCTCCCTCAATTGGGTAATCATTCAGTCTTCGCATGAATTGAGAATCTGTGGGTGATGAAAATCTAGCCTCCTCATCAGGCCATGCCCGCTCCCTTTATACTAGAGGCAGCTCAAAAAATAGTACATATGGATTTTATCAATGTATTTGAGTCCCTAGACAGTTTAATGGAATCCATGTAAGGGTGAAGAACACCTATTAAGCCTGAAAAGAAGCTATATCCCATGGCTATGGATGGAATTTTGTCTCCACCCAATTTCCACAGTCCTGACTTCTCTACCATTGATGACATGGGAGACCCTGAATAGAATAACACTCACTTAATATCCCAATATGGTCTGATGATGGGCCCTCGAGATTATAATAAGGTAACAAAGTTGTGGTGTTTTGTGCAGACACTAATAGGGCTAGACTTTGTTTTGTACAATAGCCTTCGAGTAAGATTCATTGCAGGATGGGAAGAATTTCATCCTCAATTCATTTACCAGTTTACCTCCACACTAAGTAAAATTATAATATATAATGATAAAAACAATAAGAAATGTGAAAATGATATTGTTTCATTATTCATAGCCATATGGAAGGTTTTTACCTATTCACTCATCATCCCTCTCTTACAGAAAGTTACTGGAACTCTGTACTGAAAATCACTGGGATAAGCTATAGAATCCTATATACCATCACCCATCCTTTTTAGGAACTTGAATTGGAATTTCCAGTGTTACGCTCAATCTAGTACTAGTTCCAATAGACGCACTTAAGTAGGTACAGAACCATACAAAACCTTCTGTCGAGTGTAAACTCCCACAAAATCACCCTTGTATAGAAGTACACTGAAATTTGGGTCACCCTAAATTTATGTAATGGATGAATAAAAAATATTCCTATTGAAATGAACATGTCATTGGTTATTTCCTTAAATCCCAGGAAAATTATCTACTCAAGATACTATATACTAAGAATCCAAATGAGTTCAACCTCACTGACCATCCCAACAACTACCATTTCCATAGAATGTTGGGTCATAATATCAAGGATATATTTGTATTCAAATATTCCCTTAATGGTATGGTTGATTCTTGGCATTTGGTGTTAGATAAATCTTCAGAGCTGGTGACCTGCATAACCATTTCCTAGTCAGAGGAAAAGGGTGACTGGTAGAATGTTCCTAGTACGCATGGCCAAACTTTAAACAACTAGATGACTTGGAAAAGTGTTTACTAAGATTACTCCACCCTGAGAGCACAGATGAAGAGACCCACAATAGTTCCCTCCCCAAGAAGGTGATATATGATAAGTATATACAATGTGGGTGCGACCATCATTCATAAGAAGAGATAGAATAGGAAGAGTAGTATTCTACTTCAATGCAAGTTATACCTCTTCTAGATTTCTTCCATGTAACATTCAAAGCAAGTGAATTGCCCCACCAAATGGAACCCTCGTCATATGAAGAGATCATTTTTGGTTCTATCAAAATGATACACCTAGAAGACCCATTCAATGATAATAAATATAACTTTGAGTATGAGTTACCCATACCTAACTGGGGAACAAAAGGTTTCATGCTCCGAAACTAAGGATACAAGGGACAACACTGGAATAGTCAAACCCAATATTTTTGTCATTTCTTCAAATAGGAAATATATGCACCTATATCCTAGAAAATATCATTCCAAGAAACCCAAAAAAGACATGTAGGTGTCCTAGAACCCTCTATTGGTAATCTGAGACCAGTTGTCTTGCATGACCACTTATTAGGGGTATAATTATATGACTATACGAGGTAACAAGGAAGGCTAGAACGACCCATTCCACTGAAAGCATACACTCCCAGAAACTCTTCACAAGTACCAAGACACTACAAATCAAATTTCTCAATTCCTATTCCATATTTCATGAAGAAACTAAACCTTGGGATGAACTAACCACTGGAACAAAAGTATGAAATTATGAAATATCTAGCCGTTGTCCTAACCATGATCTCAATCATGGATGTGCCACATATTTCAATAGAACACAAGGAAAAAAAATTGAATCCCTAAAAGATCCCATAGGATTTAGAGATAATAATAGTTTCAAACAAGGTATATAGAGTGGAGACCAAGCTAGAAGAATGTAATGTCTCCATCTCATTTATAGAATATGATCATGAATTGGTCATTCTGGGACACATCAGTCCCCTATATGTTTTCATTATACTTGATAATGTTGACATCTAAATATATCTTATTGATAAAGGATTTAGGATCAATCTCAACTCAATTATAACCATTAGTTGTTTGGAATATAGAGAAGGATACTTTTTACCAAAAACATGACCATTCAAGGGTATGATAAGTGTGATAAAAGACCTATTGTTAAGATCAAACTCAAAGCTCAGTTTGGGGATCACACATATGATGCAGAGTCTATGGTTTTCTAGGAAGACACTACATACAATGTACCACTCCTAAGACCATAGCTCTATATCCATGTGGAACTACCTTCAATATTTTATCAATGACTGAAATACCCCATCGATTCAAAAGGTTGGAATACTATATAGTGAATGTGCCCCCTATTATTATTGGAAAGAATCATATGCTGAGATAGGTTTCTATAAAAGGGAAGGAAAAAAACAAATTGTGGATGAGGATATATAGGTTTCATCCCCCAATGGCTTGTGGACCACCCCTATGAATCATTATATTATTCTCAATAATGACTATGTTCTCCCAATAAATCTATTTTAGGTAGTATACTTGGTACTAGAGGTCCAATCAACGTTTATCCCTGGTGATAGTGTGAAAGAAAATCCTCTATGGAATCTCTAACAATTAATCAAATAGTTGGGAATGATAATGTATTTTCTCATGGCCTCTATGACCTCACCAATGACAGAGAATACCCGTAATTTCTATGTCTATCTAAAAATGCATCCATTGGCTTAGAGGTGGAAGAAGAAGAAGAGGACCCCGTGAATTCCCCTCCCACATTAGAGGATGGAATCTCGGCCACCATCGATTAGCTCAGGAAGGTAATTTTTCGAACAGAATAAGTCCCATGACCTACACTGATTGGCGTCACATTTCCCCATAAAGAGGAATATATGTACATTGAATTTCTAAATCAACACTGATATATGTTTACATGGAAATATACAGAAATTCCTAGAATATATCCATATGTGGATAAGAACTATCTCAGCTTACCCATTGGCCATCGATGTAACGTCCCGGACACGGGTGCCACGCAATGGGTGCCCCAAGCCCGGTTCGCCACATGACCTCAAGCACATTTCCCCAAACGCCAGAGGCTGCTGACTAGCAGTGAGGGCCCGGGTCTGATAGTGGGGAAACAATGCCCTCATTAGTCAAAGTGCAGCATAGCAGAATACTGAATAAACATACAATGACAGCGGAAGTAGTAAACATACACAACTGAAATAAACTACAGTAGTGGACATAACAAACAGTATAAAAATGATGATGCTACATGTTTCAAGTTCTAATAAAACAGAAAAAACATGTAATGCATCAATACAGTACAAAAAAATACAAAGCACAACAAAACAAGAAAAACAGCTAGCAGCGGCATCGCGAGCCTAGGCTCGGTCCCATGCCCTCCTACTCCTCAACAACAATCAATTTCCTGTATAGGGACTCTTTCCCCTATCTACACCTGCAGAAACGTAATCTGGTTGGGCCAAAAGCATGACCCAAACAGGGTGTGAGAAATATATCTCAGTAGAAACCCGCCAAAGGCACGTTCTCAACTGCGTGTAAGCATACAACAATAGTGTGAGTAGTAAAATGAAATAAAGTAAGAAGTACTCTAAAGTCACTAATTACTAGTTATATTGCCATATTATTATTCATTTAATCCATTAATTATTATAAATCACCAGAGTGCATTTCTACGTTAACAGTCCACATCCTTAGACAAGAAAAACCTTACCCTCAGTTAAGCAGAACCCATCCCGCAGGTAATTTCCCTCAGGAGTAACAGAATTTTTCCCTCAGGCATAGGTTGTGTCGCCCTCAGGCACAGAGTCTATGACCCTCAGGCACGGAAGAAGTTGCCCTCAGGCTGAAATAACTACAACCCTTTGGCTAAATAGTGCAGTGCCCACAGGCTAATCACAACAATGCCCTCAGTCTAAAGAGGTAACCGGGACATGCCCAACATATCAAAATATAGTAAATAAGCAGTTCCTCTCAAGGAAATTCAACAATTATTACATTGAAGGCATACCCTCGGGTATCCTGGCCAAACGGCTAAACAGTGAAACACACCCCCCAGGGTGGTTCCGGATCCAAGAAACGATCCCTACCAGAATTTTATCATCACAATTTAATCACCTATGAAATTATAGGCATTAAATATTTCAACGACCTCAGCCACAAGACACCCCATCATGGGTTCGTGGCACAAAATCACACAAAAACGCATGACAATTAGAAAATAAAAACAAGGCCACCTACTTTATATGCCAAAGAACGTTATACCCGAATGCCGTCTCCAGAAACACCCAAGAACGACGTAGATCTGACGAAGAACAAAACGCATTCAAATTTAAATAACTTATCCTTGGGAAATAATTGGTAAGAACGGTACCAGGAGAGGAGAGGGTGTACGAGTGCGATTCCAACGGGATCGTCCGAGGCTGAATCGGATTCAAGACGAACACCCGGCGGATCTTCAAAGGTCTATACATCCTCCTTTGCTCCAAAATGGCTCAAATGCCTCCTCTGCCAAATGAGGAGGCTACTACCTATTTTAAATCGAAAAAAACAAAGTACACGACGTGTACTTATGACTACACGACATGTACTTCTTTCATTTAACTGTTCAATTAGAGGCACCGCCACACTGTCATCCGTCAACTTGAGTACACGACATGTACTCCCAAGTACACGACATGTACTATCGTCTAGCTAGCGGCGACTCCACCGCCTTACTGTTTAAGCCTGCCGACTGACTACATGGCATGTAAGGTACCACTACACGGCGTGTAGTCGGTTCCTACACCTCTCGTCACCGACATGGATACACACCTCGTGTACCGATCCCACATGGCCAAAAGTACACGACGTGTGGAATAGTACACGGCGTGTAGTTCCAAAATTTAGGATTTTTCCCCATTTTCTATATTTTGTCAAAACACTTAAGGAAAAGGAAAAAGAAGAAGCTCGTACCTCAAAAATAAGAACCAGGTTCATACAAACTTCCCCCTTATAGCGATTCATCCCCAAATTGCCCTTCCCAGAGTGGTAAAGAATATTCTCAGAACAACTCTGGCCACTGAGCATGTACGTCAGCCTCCCGCTCCCAGGTCTCATCCTGCACTCGGCCATGCTACCATAGCACCCATACGAGAGGAACTAACCATCCTCGGAGAACCTCTGTGCTCCTGTCAACGATACGAATAAGATGCTCCTCAAAGGACACATCTGCCTCCAGCTTAACCTCTTCAGGATGAAAAACGTGAGATGGGTTTGAATGATAGTGGTGCAACTGAGACACATGGAAGATGTCGAGCATGGCTCGGTATCATTGCGGTAACTGCAACCGATAGGCAACCAGCTCGACTCTCTCCAGAATCTCAAATGGTCCCACATACCTCGGTGAAATCTTACCCTATCTCCTGATCCGCTTGTGTCCCAGCCTCGGTGAAACACACAAGAAAACTTGATCCCCGACCATGAACTCCAAAGGTCGTCAGCGGCGATTAGCATAAGAATCTTGATGAGACTGCGCGATAGGCATCCGCTTCTGAATCAACTGGACCTGCTCAGATGTCTCCTGCATGAACTGTAGCCCCAATAAAGTTGTGTCACCTGCCTCTAACCAGCACAAAGGTGATCAGCACAGCCTTCCATATAAATCCTCGTATGGTGCCATCTCAATAGTTTCCTGAAAACTATTGTTATAGGAAAACTCGAATAAGGGTATATGCTTCTCCCAAGAGCCCCCAAAATCTAGGACGCATGCGTGTAGCATGTCCTCTAGCACCTGTATCGTCTGCTCTGACTGGCCACCTATCTGAGGGAGGTATGTTGTGCTCAGAAGCACATGTGTACCCAGCACCCTCTGAAAACTCTGCAAGAAACGAGAGGTAAAGTGGGCATCCCTATCTGAAATGATAGAACGAGGGACCCCATGCAGACGTACGATCTCTCGGATATACTGTCTTCCGAGATCGTCAACACCGAAAGTCTCCATGATCGGAAAAAGTGAGCTACCTTCATGAGTCTGTCCACAACAACCCACACGGCGTCATTGCCTCTAGGTGACCTTGGTAACCGAGTCACGAAATCCATCACGACATCATCCCATTTCCACTCTAGAATGGGTAACTACTGTAACAGCCCAGCTAGTCTCTAATGCTCTGCCTTCACCTGTTGACAGGTGGAATATCTCTTAACAAAACCAGCTATCTCTCTCTTCATACCCGACCACCAGTATTGACGCCTCAAGTCATGGTACATCTTGGTAATCCCGGGATGAACTGCCCAAGCTGAAGCATGAAACTCCCGAATCATATCCTCGCGTATATCCCCTAGAACCCATACTCGTCCATGGAAACGTAAAACCTCATCATCACCTAACGTACAACCGGGAGAAGGGTCCTCACTTTCCACCGACTCCCGTAGAACTTACCCTTCTGAAACAGATTGATTCCTCATCCTCACTCTATCCAAGAGGGTAGATGTCACAGCCAAAGAAGAAAGACACGCCTGCCCCTAACTATTGTGCACCTCCAGATGCATCTCAAAGAAAAAATCCATGAGCTGCCACTCACCATTGGCCTCATGAACTGCCTGTATCTGAGTCTTCCTACTCAGTGCATTGGCTACTACATTACCTTTACCCGGTGTATAGGCAAGCTCAAAATCGAAGGAATGTAGGTACTCAACCCACCTTCTCTGCTTCAGATTTAGGTCACGCTAAGTAATGATATACTTGAGGCTTTTTTGGTCGGTAAAAAACACAAAATTCTCTCCAAACAGATAGTGTCTCCAACATCCCAATGCATGAAAAACTATAGCCAACTTGAGATCGTGTGTCGGGTAATTCTTCTCATGTGGCCTCAATTGCCGAGACCCATACGCAACAACTCGGTTGCCCTGCATCAAAACGGCTCCCAGCCCAATCCCTGATGCATCACAGTAAACTGCATAGATATTACCCTACTCTGTGAGTATCAGTATCGGTGCTGATGTCATCCTCCCATTCAGGTCCTGAAAATCTATCTCACAAGCTTCTGACCAAACGAACTTCAAACCCTTCTTAGTCAGACCCGTCAACGGCGCTGCTAAGCGGGAGAAGTCCTGTATGAAGAGTCTGTAGTAACCATCCATCCCTAAGAAACTTCGTATCTCAAACACGTTCTTAGGATGCTCCCAGGAAACTACTGCTCTCACCTTGTCTGGGTCTACTGCAACTCCTTCCTCTGAGATAATGTGACCCAGGAAGTGAATCTGGTCCATCCAAAAGTGGCACTTTGAGAGATTATCATATAGATGATGCTCTCTCAGTGTACTCAATACGATCTCAAGATGGGTGGCATGGTCATTTCAAGTGTGAGAGTACACCAATATGTCGTCCATGAATAATACCACAAATGAATCAAGATATGGATGGAACACACGATTCATCAGAGCCATAAAAACTGTTGGCGCGTTCATGAGTCTGAACGACATAACCATGTACTCTTACAAACCATATCTTCTCTGAAAAGATGTATGAGGTATATCTAATTGTATCACGTGCAGCTGATGATATCCGAAACTCAATTAAATCTTCAAGAACACTCGTGCTCCATGAAGATGATCAAAAAAATCATCAATCCTCAGCAAGGGATATCGGTTCTTAACCATTAATTGGTTCAGCTTCCGATAATCCACGCAAAGTCTGACAGTACCGTCTGCCTTTTTCGTAAAAAGGACGGGAGAACCCCAAGGAGAAGTACTGGGTCGGATAAAACCATTCGCATGTAGCTCCTCTAACTGCCTCTTGAGCTCATGAAACTTAGGCATGGCCATCCTATAAGGAGGAATGGACACCGGTGCTGCTCCTGGCACAATATCGATAGAGAAATCCACCTCACGCACCAGAGGTAGACCTGAAAAGTTGTCCAGGAAGACATCCCTAAAACGATCGACAACTGGAGGGAAATCTGTCCGACACATCCCCTGATCATCTAGATATAAGCTCACTATCTGGGCTGTGACTCCACCTCTACCATGATGCTCTGGTCTAGCTCGACTCGCCTGAACATCCCAATTTCCCTTGTATAGAAAATCCCCACCCTCTAGTGACGTGAAATGCACCCTGCAACGGTAGCAGTCTATGAAGGCTCGGAAGGGAACCAACCAGTCCATCCCGATAATGACGTCATAGCTCTTCATCTCCAAGACATAGAGGTCCCAAAGGAAGTGACACCCACAAAACTCTAGGAAGAACTCATTGCACTGACGCACACCATCCCTCATAGTCCCCAATAGAATTTCTAGCATCATGATATCGGAAGAAGAAGAAACACAGAGTGCAATGATCTCCTCAACGAGTATAGATATGAAACTATGTGTAGCACCCGTATTGAAATGTACTGAAGATAAGAAAGAAGCTACTAGAATAGTACCTCTGACTGTCGAAGGTCTGGGATCCTGGTCGTGCTGGGTCTGTTGCACTGCATATGCCTACCCAGTGCCGCGACCCTGTGACACAGCCTGGCTACCCTGAGCTGTCCCGCCCTGCTGCCTCTACGATCCTGCTGTCTGGCTACCACGGCCCCGACCACCATCTTGGCATGCACGCCCTGATGTATTCCAGTTCTCCAACTGGTATGAAGCCACTAGTCCTGCTCTCGCACTAGGAGTCTGCACAGAACCCCTCTCACTAGCCACTGGTGGAAATGCCCTACAAAAGCGCTGCAAAATACACATCTTGCCGCAAGATCGGCACTCCACTGGGTCTCGTGGACACTGCGTTCTCTTGTTCCCATCTCTACCACACTGGTAGCACCTGACCAAACCACCTGAAGAAGCTGCATGGATGGTACTACCACTCTGAGAGAAGTCCAGCTGTCTCTTCCTCTTGCCAGCAGAAATTATACCAGTAACTGGTGCTGAACCGCCCTGGCCCACACAACTAGGTTCCCGCAGGTTCCTCTCTGTAATTAACGCCTGGTTCACAATCGTGTGTATAGTAGGAAACCTGAAAACATTTACCAGCACTCGGATGTCATACCGAAGACCATCCTCAAAACGTCTAGCTCTCAACGTCTCTTCACCCACTAGCACAGGTACAAAAGTCTAAAGCTCAGTAAATCGAGCAGAATAGTCCATCACCAACATGGCACCCTGCTACGAATTCATGAACTCTTCAGCTCTATCTTCCCTCAGCGTCTCGGGAAAGAAGAAGTCATAGAATAATGCCTGAAAATCTTCCCACGCCATGTCTTTGTGATTCTCTGACTGGGTGGTAACATCCCACCACCTCTTGGCGGAATCACGCAGCATGTAATTCGCGAGCTTTACCCTCCGCCGTGGAGGCATCTCAAGATGCTCGAATATAGTCTGCATCGATCCTAGAAAAGACTCTGCAACCTTCAGTCCGCCATCCCCTGAAAATGTAGGCGGATGGTGATGCTAGAAGATACGAGTCGGCTCATCCATAGATGTAGCATCCTGCGGTGCTCCCTGAAAGGTCTGCATGAACTGCATAAAGACTTCACGGAACTGCGCCTCCGCTCCTATGTCCAGTATAGTAGCTGGTACCGCATCTGGCTCTTCTGGAGGATCAAATGGTAGCCTATGGCCCACCATCTCCGGAGTATAATCATCTCCGCTCTCCTAGGGAACAACTCGCGGTCATCTAGGACGAATGACACAACAAGGTCAAAAGCAAGCCTCAGATTCAAAATTATTACAACCGAAAAGCGAAGGAACCACAAATCAAACAAGAGGAAGAAGGCATTCAAAAAAGGAAAAACAAGACTACACGGCGTGTACAATGACTAAACGGCGTGTACTTGACTTCCCTTCCCCTGCCCGGGTCCTTCTACACGGCTAAGCCACACGGCTTCCATTGAAGAAACCTACACGGCGTGTATAACATCTACACAGCGTGTACGATGTTATTTTCCAACTACCCGTGTCGTTTGTGACACGTCCGACTAATCGTCTTGACACTACACAGTGTTTTACACCCGCACATAGCGTGTACACCACCCCGTTTCCCAGCCACACGGCTAACTCCACATGGTCTGTCCTCGGACCAGACTACACGGCGTGTCCCACAGGTACACAACGTGTTCATGGAGAGGTGACACCGGCCCATGTTGTTAGTTACACGACTGAGTCCACAGGTCACACTACACGACGTGTTCATCATTTACATGGCGTGTTCTTCACATCAGTTCATCGACTCGTGTTGTTAGTTTCATGGCCAGACTCCGGGTCACACTACACGGCGTGTACAAAAACTACACGGCGTGTTTTACCCAAGACCTTCCCTACCCCGTGTCATCACCCACACGGTTTGTGACATAGGAAGAGACTACACGGCGTGTACTCAAAAAGATCATTTTTATTCTCGAACAGAAGAGAATACACGGCGTGTATAAAATTAATACACGGCCTCTATACTGGGTTTCCGGACAGTATTCCTCAAAAACTTCCGCAGAACCCAGAAAATACTCACATTAACACCTAAGTGTCAAATTCCGACCTGTGGGGGCCCATACTCCCCGAAACTCAAAGTTTGGCATCTTATATGTGTTATAACCAATAAACAGTCAATGATCCACCAAATTCTGGTCAATGGGGGCCCATACTCCCCAAAAACCAAATTTTGACATCCATTCTATAAAAAATCTCAAACAAAAACTATACCATATCAAAAGGTAGGTATTTATCAAATAGCTATCACAACAGCATGCTTTTCTAGCACAACAACTATCACAACAACATGCGGATTTATAATTCTCCTACGTGGCATGGAAACTATGCATGGCATGTGATATCTGGCCTGTGCCTATATGATGCATGGGACGACATACCCTCATCTCATCGGGTTCCAACTAAATAGAACCCATAGATAAATTATAACAGCACAATCATAGGTGTGTCACCCAATGGTGAAATCAAATCAACTGTAAAATTTTCAAAATCAGAAAAAATTGCAAAATATGAGGTAGACTGGATTTTCCCTGTACACGGGTTAGATATGCCCAGACACAACTTATTACCAACTACCCTTCGTCCTATCCCTGACTACAGCTCCAAATATTAAGTCAAAGAAAAGAACTCCCTTTGATACCACTTTGTAATCTCCCGGACCCGGGTGCCACGCAACGGGTGCCCCGAGCCCGATTCACCTCGTGACCTCAAGCGCATTTTCCCAAATGTTAGAGGCTACCGACTAGCAGTGAGGGCCCATGTCTGATAGTGGGGAAACTATTCCCTCATATTTCAAAGTGCAGTGTAGCCGAATACTGAATAAACATACAATGACAGCAAAAGCAGTAAACATACACAAATGAAATAAACTATAGCAGTGGATATAACCAACAATATATAAATGATAATGCTACATGTTTCAAGTTCTAATAAAACAGCCAGAACATGTTATACATCAATACAGTACAACAAAATACAGAGCATAACAAAACATGCAAAACAGCTGGCAGTGGCATCGCAAGCCTAGGCTCGGTCCCATGCCTCCTACTCCTCAGCAACAGTCAAGTACCTGTATAGGGACTCTTGCCCATATCTACACCTGTAGAAACAAAATATGTTTGGGCCGAAAAGCAAGACCCAAACGGGGTGTGAGAAATATATCTCAGTAGGCACCCACCAAAGGCCCGTGCCCAACTACATGTAAGCATGCAACAATAGTGTGAAGTAGTAAAATGCAATAAAGTAAGAAGTACTCAAAAATCACTAATTACCAGTTATATTTCCATCTTATTATTCATTTAATTCATTAAGTATTACAAATCACCACAGTACATTTCTACGCTAACAGTCCACGTCCTCAGACTAGAAAAACCTTACCCTCAGGTAAGTAGAACCCAACATGCAGGTAATTACCCTCAACCATAACAGAATTTTTTCCTCAGGCGTAGGTAGTTTCGCCCTCAGGCACAGAGTCTATAGCCCTCAGGCACAGAAGAAGTTTCCCTCAGGCTGAAATAACTACAGCCCTCGGGCTGAACAGTGCAGTGCCCACAGGCTAATCACAACAACGCCCTCAGGCTAAACAGGTGATCGTGACATGCCCAACATATCAAAATTCAGTAAACAAGAAATTCCTCTCAAGGCAATTCTACAATTACTACATTGAAGGCATACCCTTGGGTATCCTGTCCAAATGGCTAAACAGTGAAACAGACCCCCCAGGGTGGTTCCGGATCCAAGCAATGATCCCAACCGGCATTTTATCATCACAATTTAATCACTTATGCAATTCTAGGCATTAAATATTGCAACGACCTCATCCACACGACACCCCATCATGGGTTCGTGGCACAAAAATGCACAAAAACGCACGACAGTTGGAAAATAAACACAAAGCCACCTACCTTATACGCCAATGAACGTTATACCCGAACGCTGACTCCAGAACCACCCAAGAACGGCGTAGATCGGATGAAGATCAAAACCCATTCAAACGTAAATAACTTCCCCTTGGGAAATAATTGGTAAGAATGGTACCAGTAGAGGAGAGGGCTTACTCGTGCGGTTCCAACAGGATTATCCGAGGCCGAATCGGATTTCGTACGAACATCTGGCATATCTTCAAAGGTCAGACCATCCTCCTTGGCTCCAAAATGGCTCAAAGACCTCCTATGCCAAATGAGGAGGCTACTGCCTATTTTAAGCTGAAAAAACAAAGTACACGACATGTACTTCTGAGTACACAGAGTGTACTTCTTTCATTTAACTGTTCATTTGGCTTCACCGCCACACTTTCATCTGTCGACATGAGTACACAGAATGTACTCCCAAGTACACGGCGTGTACTGTCGCCCAGCTAGTGGTGACTCCACCGCCTTATTGTTTAAGCCTGCCAACTGACTACACGGTGTATAAGGTACTACTACACGGCGTGTAGTCGGTTCCTACACCTCTCTTTGCCGACATGGCTACACACCCCATGTAACCATCCCACATGGCCAAAAGTACACGGCGTGTGGAAAAGTACACGGCATGTAGTTCCAAAATTTCATATTTTTCACCATTTTCCATATTTTCTATAAAAACTTAAGGAAAAGGAAAAAGAAGAAGCTCGTACCTAAAAAATAAGAACCAGGTTCTTATAATCGAGGTTTCAAGTACTCAACTATGAGGATGAATCCCTCTCATGCTAAACATGTATTGTCTAATGTTGACAAAATGATGAAATACAACTTTTTTGAGAAGTGAAATATCGAAGAGGACTTCCTGGTATTGTCCCCATAAAGAAAAATAATAGAAAAATTAGGATTTTAAAAAAATTTAGAGACCTCGATTGACCTTTCCCAAAGGATGAGTTCTTATTAACAAACATAGAATTCTTTACCAATGCAACTGCTGGATTATAATCCCTTTACTTTATGGATGAGTATTCCAGGTAATATTAGATAAAGTGGATTCCTAAAGATGAAGAATCCACTTCCTTAGAAGTTCCCCAAGGGATCTTCTATTATTCGGTCATGCCTTTTGGTTTAAATAATGATGAAAAAACTTATTTTTACACCATGAATAATATAGTTAATCCATTATTGGGAAGAATTGATGAACTTTTTTTGATGTCCAGGTGGTCAAATCTCAACAGTGGGCTGATCATCTCATGGATATTCAAAGAGTCTTTGAAAATATATGACATCATAGTCTGAAGATGTATCCACTGAAATGTGCTTTTGTATTAACATCAGGGATGTTCCTTGGGTTTTTGGTATGCCACCATTGCGTTGAGGTTGATATAGAGAATAATATGTCTATTTTAGCAATGTCAACACCCTAAAATATCAAAGAACTATGGGAACTCCAAGGGTACCTCAACAACATTTAGTGTTTCATAGAAAAATTAGCTTGGAAATATATCATTTTCACCATGATAATGAAGAAGGAAATTTCCTATCAATTGGATAGGGAATTACAAGAATCCTTTGAATTTCATAAGTAGTATCTGTGGTACCCACTAGTCTTGATGGTAGCATGAGAAAGGAATACACTAATCTAATATGTGTCCCCCAGGGAATGATCATCTAACACCATGCTCAGACAGAAGAATGATGAGGGGAGTGAGATCAATATTAACTACCTAAGTCAAACAATGCTTGGTACTAATACACGTTACATGGATGTTGAAAAGATCCGCCTCACACACATATTTGTAGTGTAGAAACTGAAGCATTACCTGAAGCACCATGAATTCCATCTATTATATCGTATTGATCCACTCAAGTACATCCTTTTCTTCCCAAGATAACTGGGCATCTGGATTGAGGAGAAGACACTCTGTAACAATATGAATTCTAATTAATGTCACAAAATATATTTAAAGGGAAAGCCTTGGATAATTTTCTCATAGAACATCTCACCTGAAAAATTACAGTAGTTAATACTAAACAACTAGATGGGGAGAGTTTCTACCCCAATTTCACTCCCCAGAAATGGGAGAGGTATTTTGATAGCGCCTACTTAATTCTTATCTAAAAAATATTGAAAAATACAAAGCTCAACCGGGATGTCTTAGGGATTGTATTTGTTTCTCCAAAAAATGAAATTTTTACCTACTCTTCTTCACTACTGGTGGGCCACACAAATAATGAGGTAGAATACCAATCCCTCATTGATGGTTTAGAACTATCTCTATAGATACAGTTATTCAACCTAAATATCAAAGGGTTTTTAGAATTAGTGATAATGTAGATCAACGGAGAATATTCCATCAAAAAGGAAGAATTTTCCCCACTTCATACCATGGTACTAATAGAAGAATTCCATTTTTATCCCATGTTGTGTCATCTTCCCCAATCATAGATTTCTTGTGACAATGCATTGTCTAATAAAACCATAGTCTTGGCCGACCCAGGTTTGGAGGAAGCAATAATATGTATCGTGCACTAAACAATGGTCTCATCGATTTTCGTCTGGGATATGGAAGAAATCAATTAGGTCAACACCACCCCAGAGCATGATGAACTGATATCCACCCATAGATGGGAGGATCCCAAAACAGGTTATCTCTAAAATGCAGTACTCCAAATAGATTGAGCCGGAATGGAACATATTTGGCATCATGCATCAAAGGATGACTAAAAATTGAAAAAAGTGGCTAGATGAGATGAAATGAATAAATGAGAATAGGTTTCATATATTTCACAACCATGATGTCCATCTGAATTGAATAACATGATCCTTCAATAAAAAGGGCCACCTCTATTTATTAGTCAATGGAGAATAGGTGTTGGGTCCAAGAACCCCAATGATACCAAGGAATAAGCCTCCAAAACTAGAACCAAAACGGGAAGGGCCTTATATCGTACATAAGGTCTATCATAATAGAGCCTACTCATTGTCCATAATGGATGTCGAATGTATCACACCCCCACCAATGCATGGTTTCTAAAGAAACACTTTTCATAGATATCATAAAGTGCATTTCATCATGGTTTCAAGACGTTAAACTATGAAAATTCACCATGAACACATGAATTTTAACTATACAAAGAGTTCCCTCACCACATGATGTTAAACTGCACAGATCCCCTAATGGTTTATCTTCATTCTCTATGGGTGACCCTCATCCTAGAAGTAATATGTTAAAACTGAACAATGTCTCATATCATAACCACGTGATGTTAAACGATATGTAAAAGGTCATTACCACATGAAATTATAATGAATGGAAGATATCCTCATAGTATGATATTAAATGCAGGGGAATCATCATTTCACAAATGATTCATTTCACATAATATAGATCTGTGAAAAAGAAATATGAAATTCCCATATCCATGTATGAGAGTTAGATCTACACAAAGAATCTCTATACCTATGAACTATGTGTTCCATGATTCCTACCTTTGCAGGATATGTTCTAATGGCCAAACCCCTAGAATTGGGATGACCTACTATATTACCATTATCACAAGCTAGGTGAACATAATCCTTACCACATAACATTAAAATTCATGGCATATATACTTACTACATGATGTAAAACAATTTGGATTTATGGAATTCCTTTTTATTCACGTTGGGTGACCCACATCCCTACCACATGGCATTAGACTACACAAATGATGTGCTTACCATACGATGCTAAACTACTTGGGATCTAGAACTACGTATTACTTGATTATCATTTCAATGAGATATATAGAGATGCCTCGATCCAATATTTTGGTACATACACCACATGATACAATATTTCACTATCCTATCCTTAATCACCTCTTAATGATGATAGGAACATTTCCATTATTTATTTATCATATCGAGAATAGATCACGTGAGCATTGAAATTTCAGTAAGGAGTTCCCCACATAAACAATGCACAAAATTTTATAACAGGTTCATCATGGTCTAGAATTCAACACATTAAAGGGATAACAAATATTCCTCACCACATACCATTAAACATTATGGTTGATGTATTTTCCATATGATACTAAACTACATGGGTTTCAAGAACTTTGTGTGACTTGATTCGTAACATAATAAGATCTATAGTGACCCCAGAATCTAAAACCCCAGGTCTAGTCACAATAAATAAACATAAAAATTCCCCCTCCTTGTGTATAGGTGGGACTTGCATAGGAAGCTCATATTTTAATAACTATGAATGGATTGATTCCTATCCACACATGATACATAGTGTTTCCATGATCTCCAGTATTGGGATTAGAGAAAAAATCAATGGAAACATTTCCCAACCAATGTGTATGGATTATACTTGCATAGATACTTTCCCATTTCAAGAGTTATATGTGTCTTGATTTGTGCTATCATAGGATACATAGTGATGCTCATATCTCCAATCTGGGGATCCACTATAACAAACAATGAAAAAAACGAACATCAAATCCATAAAGGCTAAGTCATACAGACCCATTTTTCCTTTTTTATGAGTAATATTTTTGTACTTCTTTCTTAGGTACATAATATAACTTGCACAATTTTTCACGTCAGTTCTTATGTTCTTACAAGATGATGTTAAACTATAATGAAACAAATGAATCTTAACTGAATGGTGTTAAACTGAAAAGATAATGTCTTTATCAAATGATTTTAAACTGAAAAGATGAAGAAAAAAATCCATACTAAATGATTTTAAACTATGCAAACCATCATCCATTTCTAATCCTTATCCATGGACGATGAGATCCTTACCCTAATCAACTAGGGTATGGGGTGATTTTTTCATCATTTCAAAACCTCATTTTATAAATGACACTTACTTTATTGAGAACCTCATGTTACTGAAAACCTTCCTTGACCCTTGAAAAAAGATACCCAGCTTCAAGTCACACTTTTTTGACCATGCATGTGTAAAGACCTGCACCCAGGACTTGGTTTCAGCCCTTTACAAATGTTGTGTAAATTTTTTTATAAAAGAAACTTGAATAAATGCAGAACATGAAATACAAAAAAGGATCTTTTACCAACTGAGCTTTCAGATAATTAGAATCCAATATTACATTCAAATATAATTTTACAAGTTCTGTTAAACATTAAGAAAGAAAACGTCAAAGAAATGATTCCACATTAAAATTTATCCTAGCACTTCCACTAAACCTGTAATAATAATTTCAAATGCATGGGTTGAGCATAAAAATTCCCAATAAGGGGTTTTAAAACATGGACATTAAGAAATAAATTTTCATCAAAACATTTATATAAAACAGATGCATTAATATCATGAAATTATTATTCCACATGTCATATCATCACAATTTTCTTGGGAGATTTTGAAATAGATTTTTGGATAACTCATGTTCAAAATTTATGAACATATATAAGATTTATTAATAGAATTTATTATGCACACACTTGTACATAAATGAATGAAGTTCTACCTATAAGATATATAATAACCATACTTAATCATTATATGTCATGCCATAGGTGCGAATAATGTTTACCCATGAAATTTTATTTATTTAGAGTTGTACATAAAATGATGTCATTTATCATTTTGGTTTGAAAAAAATATTAATTATTCTTTATAAATGAATTTCTATTCAAGTATAATTTAAATATAAAACATTAAACCATGTGCACTTGGAGAAACATAATAATAATGGTTCATAAAAATGATCATTATATGTGGATATTTTACTAATGGGATAATCACTTGGATACTCACATACTAGAATCATTATAAGGGAATTCATAATGTAGGACAATCATAAACATTCTCTCAAGGACTCATGCTAAGATCATACATAACCATTCTGTCAAGGCCTCGTACCAAGACCCAGTTTGTCTCATGAAACCTAAAGATTCATGGATAGGCTATAGTGGGCCAAACCAATCACATAAAAAGTCATAAAAATTCATTATATGTCCAAAAAAGTATTTATTTAAGTCAAAGTGTCCCATATCACATTGATTTATTTGAATTTTAATCATAGTTGAAATATATTCATTAAACAATATAAAGTTTCCAATACCACCCTAAAAAGTTTAGTTCTTAATCCATATGTTATCGTAAAAAGATTCATCCCATACTTAAATTAATTATCCTTAATTTTTAGTCATCAATTAAATGATTGAGGAAATAAATGCACAATCAATCAAAAATTCATATATTGTATAGTCTTCTCAAAATAATTTTATTCAATAAATAAATAGATCTCACAGATATAATGCTAACATGTTTCATAAATCCACATGAAATGGTTAGGTTTATCTCATACAGTTGAGAAAACAATTGATACAATAAATAAATAGGTTTCACACCTGGAAAGACAACTTCTTTATTAATTTCACATAAAATGATAAGGTTTATCTCATATGAATGTATAAACTTAGTGACTATAAATCTTTAACCACAAGCATAATGTGTATTAAATACCAGTTACAATTTTTAATTAATCGTGGAAGAATAAATATACCTATGTTGTCTACACATAAGTGCATATGTATATATATATATATATAACTATATATATATATATATATTTACATATGTATTTCTATATGTGATTTATAACCATTAAATCCTTCAAAAACTCTAAAATAAGAACCCTCCCATGTGAACACACCAAAATGTTGTTTAATACATGTAATGTGTTTACTTGCATGCAGGAATACACTTATATTCACATATAAAAATATAACCCATTTTTTGAATACTAGGTTAACACATATGTTTTTGTATACAAGATTCATGGAAAAGAATCTCTCAACATATACACATTTATATTCTGAAAATATCATGTTATATATGTGTATATACACATGTATATACAATTATATATACAATTCTGGTTAAAATATCACAACATGGTAGTAAAAATAAAAACATTAATTCCATAGAAATAGGTTTTTGAAAATGGAGATGCGTATCATTTATCCAATATTAGTTAGAGAAAGGAACATGGTTTCATACACACACACACACACACATATATATATATATATATGTTAACATATATATACATGATTACGATTTCAAAAGAAAACAATGAAATTCCTTTACATGATTCAGACCAGAAGAGGCTGAGTTTTTTTGGAATTTAGAGAGAAAGAGAGAGTTTGGTAGAGGAATATTTTGAGGGGTCTTAGTGTGTACAAAGTTAGGTTTTTAAAAAACAATGTTTAAAATTATTTATCTGAATAAAATAATGCTAATCAAACAAAAGTGTTAATTAGCGCAACTTCAATGCGTAATAGAGTAAATTGAAACCCTAAAATTATAAAAAAAATCAGGAGGAGGATTCGAGTCATGGACTATGATGTTTTGTTTTAAAATAACACTACTTTTAGAAATGAAACAAAGTGATGAGACAAAAAGGATCACAGTGAATAAGTAAAGATTGTATCAAGGTCAGATTAGGACTGGTGTGGAAACATAAGGAAGAAGAAGGAATAAAGAATGGATGGTTCAGATTCAATTAGGTCTGATCTAAGGGTTAGAAATAACACTAAATATTTTAGCAATAGAGGAAAAGTAGGTGAGGAAACGTATGTATAGGATGTGAACTCTGGTTTGATCAGATGGCTATAGATGATTTGTGTGTTTTTAAAGAAATGGATGGTCGAGATTAGATCGGTCTGAATTGGACGACCCTGGGTGGTTGTGCGATTTTAAAAAGGTTGAACGGCCCATATATAACATAGTAAGAACAGACATCTAAAAAACATGTTGGTGAAACCAAAATGATGGGGGTTCTAATGCTGAACCAGTGCAGATAGTCAGGATCTTGTACGAAGAGATTAGATATCCTAGATCACGTACTATGGAAAATCCTACGTCCCACATTGAGAAATAGTGATTTTTGAGGTTCCCTTATTATCGTTAGCATGCAGCGCCTTACCTCGATGGCACAAGAACACACACCAGAGTCCTTATACATGGGTCTCCACTTGTGGGTGCCTTATCCCACCCTCTCCCACGTTGGTGCATGACCCAACCCGCACTATGCACATGCCTGACTAGGTCATATACATGGGGTTATGTGCAACTTTCCTCCACTAGTCTCTCTAGGGTTCACTCCAATGCTACTCAAGCGCTCAACAAAAAACCTACCCGAGCCTTGAGGGATTGTCCTATAAGGCCTCCCTCGGCTGGTAGGTGCCTTAGCCATATTTTTAGTAAAATTTTATTACATTCAATAAATAATAAAGAAATATTTATTTTCTTATTTATATAAATATTAGTTTCCCATTATTCTTATCTCCATGGTTATTATAAAAAAAATTAATTGTTGATAAATTAAATTTCATCAAACCTTTTATTTAAAACCCCCCATCATTAAATCACCAATGTTTTATATAATATTAATACCGATGTTTTATAGTTTAAAACCAAAC
The DNA here is from genome assembly GCA_963277665.1 of Viscum album. Classification (NCBI taxonomy): domain Eukaryota; kingdom Viridiplantae; phylum Streptophyta; class Magnoliopsida; order Santalales; family Viscaceae; genus Viscum; species Viscum album. The sequence continues at coordinate 278,727,973 of OY728165.1, read as the reverse complement.
ATTAAATAATAAACCATGGATAGAACCCTTAATTTTATTTGACAAAGAAAAGTTATTTGAAAAAATTTATAGCATTTTACACCTAAAATTATTAATGGCCATGGAACATCAATGGTCACATTAAAACCCCAACGACTACATATAATGGTCATTTTAAATTGTATACATTTCCATTAATGGTTTTCCAAGGATCAAGATCAATTCTTGTTTTAAGAGCACGGAGCTCTATATTTCATTGACTCTCTATATTTTTTCTCTTCCTCTCCCTATCTTTTTTTGTCTTGATGGATTTAAGGGATGAAGATTACTTAATCAGTCTCATTGCAATTGTTGGGTGGTCTTCTATTTGTTTTATTTGGTCTTTCAATGAGTTTTCTTTAGTAGTTGTAATCCTTTACATCAACATAATATTGAAATTCTTGAATAAAATTATTCTCTTTATCATTAGTGTATTTTGAAATAAAACATGCCAATATGAATTAATTCAAGAATAATAATGATAATAAAAAATATTATTATTATTATTATATTTATAATTATGTTTAGAGTATTACAATATCCCCTTCTTAACTAAAATTTCCCCCATAATTCTATTGTACTCATACTCTCCCACTAGCACCATCTTTTTGACATCAACCTCTATGTCCCTACAAAAAATTTTATTTATTTTTAAATAATTAACAAAAATTTAATGAAAAAGAATGTATTTATATATTTAATAGGTCCACCATCATGGATAATCCATTGATGACCTCAGGTGGATTTCAAGGGTAGTTTTTAGTTCCTCAATTTTTTTGGCCTAGATACACCTCGAGCATTTAGGGTCAAACCTACACAAAAAACACTTGAGTTTCTATAGGGAGGCATGGGTGGTATGGAGCTCATAGACATCAAAATCCACATGTTCCCTATATATTTGTCGAACTGTTTCATTCTTGAGAGTTATGATATCAAAGAGTCTCCCATATATACTAATAATCAGAACATGGAATATATTAGCTTCACAAAGGTCACCCTCCACTGCAGATTCTCAGAATTTTTCTAGGGCTAGGTAATTCTCAGAAAGAGTGAAACATAGGAAGAGATCTTAATGGTAGTTTCCTATATGCCTATATTCTGAAAATTATGCATTTTACATACAGTGACTGACATAACTACCTACATGGTAGAAACAAGGGATATTTGGGTTGGTTGACACTTGGTAGAGGTGTTTGCAGGAAAAATGTAGGTTTTCAAAGTCCCAATATTCTTCTGAATATGTTTTGACAATTATGATCTTGAGCAGCTCAGTTGGAAGTGACGAGAGGTTAGTTGGTGAGCACTCACCATACATATGAAAATTTATTAAAGGTATTTTTCTTAAGAATATATATTAAGAGTTTTATTCTAATTTTCTAAATTACACTATTCCATTACACTATTACCAATGCTAAAGTCCCATAGTCATGACCTAGGTTCATCCCTTTACAAATTATTTTTATGTTTTTTTTATAAAATAATCTTGAATAAATAGACAACATGAAATAAAAAAGTGGATCATTTTCTGACCCATGTTTTAGAGAATTAGAATCCTAAATTACATTCAAATATAATTGTACATGTTCAATTAAACATTATGAAAGAAACATCAGAGTAATGTTTCCACATTATAATTTCCTCACAGCACTTCCACTAAACATGTAAGAATAATTTGAAATACATGGGGTGGGAAAAAAATTCCCGGTAAGGGGTTTTAAAAAGATGACCATTAAAAAATAATTTTTCTTTAAAACAGTTCTTTAAAACAGATGGATTAAAATCATGAAAATAAAATTCCAAATAACATGTCATTACCATTTTCTTGATAGATTATAAAATATCATTTAAGACAACTCAGGTTAAAATTTGTTAAACATATCAAGGAGTTGTAAATATTATGTATTATGAATGAACTTGTATATAAATTCTTCAAGTTCCACCTATATGTTAGATAATGACCATACTGATTCATTCAATATCATGCTAGAGGTGCTGATAAAATTTACACATGAAATATTATTTATTCAGAATTGAAAATAAAATGATGCCATTATTATAGTGGTTTGGAAACCTAATATTAATTCTTCTTTATAAATTACTTTCTATAAAATTATATATTTAAATGTAAAACCTTGAATCATGTGTACTTGGAAGAAACTAATTAATACTGGTTCATAATAGAATGATCATTATCTATGTATATTTTACTAATTGCATAATCACATAGAACTTTACTTACTAAAATCATTATTAGGGAAATTCATAATGCAGAATAATCATAAACATTATGTCAAGGTCTCGTTCTAGGACCATACATACCAACTCTGTCAAGGCAGTGTTTCAAGACATAGTTTGTCTCATGAAACCTACCGATGCATCGAGAGTCTATAATAGGCCTCACCTGTCACATAATGAGTCTTATGTGTTCCTCATATGTCTAATAAAATTATGTCGTTAAAATAAGGTGTCCCATACATATTTGGTTTATTGAATATTAGTCATATGTGAAATAAATTCATTAAAAAATACAATGTGCCCCATATGACCTTGAGGAGTGTAGTTCTTAATCCATATATTATCATAAAAAGATTCATCTCATACTTAACTTATTTGTATTTAACTTCATGTCTTCAATTAAATGATTAATGAAATAATTGCACAATCAATAAAAAATGCATATATTCATTTGTATTCTCAAAATAATCTTAAATAATAAATATGTAGATCTAGCACATAAAATGATAACATGTTTCATAAATCAACATGAAATGGTAAGGCTTATCACATAGAGTTGGTAAAACAAATGATACAATTAATAAATATGTTTCACACATATAATGATAACTTATTTCATAATTTCACATAAAATGACAAGGATTATCTCATATGAATCCATAAACACGGTGAATATAAATCTTTAACATCAACAATTATGTGCATTAAATACCAGTTACAATTTTCAAATAATTAATAAAGAATAAATATACCTAAGTTGTTTAAACATAAATTCATATGTATTTATATATATAACTACATATCTATACTTACATATGTATTTTGATATGTGATTTATAACCATTAAATCCTACAAAAATTCTAAAACAAGAACCCTCCCATGTGAACACACTAAAAATATGATAAATTCATGTAATGTGTTTACATTCTTATAGGAATAAACTTATATTCGCATATAAATATATAACCCATATAAAAAGAAAATTTTAAAACTAGGTTAACATATAACTTTTGGGATATAAGACTCATGGAAATGAAACTCTCAACATATACACATATAATATGAAAATATCAAGTTGTATATGTGTGTATACACATTTATATATACATACATATATACAATTCTTCGTAAAATACCAAAACATGGTAGTAAAAATAAAAACATTAATTCTTTAGAAATAGATACTTGCAAATGGAGAATGCATATCATTTATGCAAGATAAGTTACAGAAAGAAACATGGTTTTACACACACACACATATATATGTAACTATATATACATACATATATATATATATATATACATGATTATGATTTCAAAATAAAATAATAAAATTTCTTTAATTAATTCAGATCAAATTAGGATAACTATTTCTAGAACTGAGAGAGAAAGAGAGAGTTTGGCAGAGGAATTTTTTAGGGGTCATAGTGTGTAAGTGATATTAAAAAAAAATGTTTTTGATTATCGATATGAATAAACTAATGCTTATAAAAAATTGTTATTTAGAAAAAAATTCAATGTTCAATAGGGTTACTTGACAACCTAAAATTATAAAAATAAAACGAAAGGAGGATCTGTGTCACAGACTGCAATGTTTTGCTTTAATGTAACACCACTGTTCAAAATTAAACAATGGTCCAAGACTAAAAGGATCACTACATGGAAGTAATGATTATATCATGAAAGATAGGGGATGGATAGTGGATGAAAAAAACAAGGTTGGATGGGGATTGTTGTGAATCTATGAGAAAGAAGAAAGAATAAAAACAAACAACTAAGATTAAATCCAGACCAATCTAAGGGTTAGTAATAACTATAAATATTTTAGCAATGAAGGTCAAGTGCCTAAAGAAGTGGATGTACAGGATGAGACCCTAAGTTTGATTGGATTACTGTGGAGGATTAGTGAATTTTAAAAGTAATGGACCTTCGAGATTATATTATGTTGAATTGGACGGCCCTAGGTAGTTGCATGATTTTAAATAGTTTGAGCGACCCAGATCGAACACAGTCAGATCAGATGGCCCAGAAAAAATGCAGCGATGAAACCATTATAATGGGGGTTCAAACACTGAACTGATGTAAATGGTTAGAATCTCATACGACAAGATAATATGGCCTAGTTCGTATACCGTAGAAAATTCCACATCCCACATTGAAAAAGAGTGAGTTCTAGGGATACCTTATAAGACTTGGTGTGTGGCGCCTTACCTCGATGATACAAGCACACACACCAGAGTTCTTACACATGGGACTCCACTAGTGGGTGCATTAACCCACCCTTTATAGTGCCAGTGCGTGACTTAGCTCCCAGTATGCACGTGCTAGACCAGGCCCTATTCATGGGCCTGGGCGTGGCTTGCTTCCAATATGCACACTAGGGTTCACTCCAATGCTGCTCAATCACTCATCCAAGTACCTACCCAAGCCTTAAGGGCTTGTCCTATAAGGCCACCCTTGGATGGAGGGTTCCTTAGCCGTGTTTTTAGAAAAATTTATTGCATACATCACATAATATAGGAACATTTATTTTCTTATTTATATAAATATTAATTTACAATTTTTTCTATCTCCATGGTTATTATAAAAAAACCTTAAATGTTTCTAAATTGAAATTAATCGTAAATTTTTTAAAACCACCATAATTAATACACCAATGTTTTAAGGAATATGAATACCCATGTTTTATAGTTTAAAACCAAACATTAAATAATAACACATGGTTAACATAATTAATTTTATTTAACCAAAAATATTATTTTAAAACATTTAATTTATTTAAAACCTAAAATACCCAATGACCACTAAACATAAATGGTCACTTGAAAAACACAAAGTATAATTATAACCGTCATTTTAAAATGTACAAATACTTGTTCATGAAATTACAACGATCAATTTCAATTCTTATTTTAAGAGGATGGATCTCTACATTTCTTTGACTCTCTGCATTGTTTTATTCTTCTCGCTCTCTCTTTTTTTGGTGGATTCAATGGATTAATGTTACTTAATCAGTATAATTGTGAAATTGGGTGGTCATCTATTTGTTCTAATAGTACTTGTGAGGAGTTTTCTTGAGTAGTTTTAATCCCTTGAATTAATGTAATATTGCAATGTCTGAAGAAAATGATTTTATTTTTCTTTAGTGTATTTTGAAATAAAACATGTCAATACTCATTAATGCAAGAATTATAATTATAATAACTAAAATTATTATGTTTAAATTTATAATTAAGTTTGGGTCATTATATAATGTATTCCTATGACTCCTGTGCATGTTCCTATGGTCGTCAACCAAATGTATCACATTACAAAAAGTTATTTCTTACCCTTATGATTCAGATGTCATAGTAGTGGAACTTAGCACCTGAGGGTGTTATAGTTTATCTCTTGTATGATATTCTAAGATCATTATTCATGATATGAAAACCTTGATCTATAATTTATACCATTTTCATCTCCCACTCCAAAGGACCTTGGAGTTCTCTACACCCTAGGTATCCTAATTGGACTATTGTGTAATATCCCCACATATTATATATTTATTAATCACAAACATAAACTCCATACACATTGGTCAAACTAGTATGAACTTAAACTCTATCCTATAATTGTAAAAATTTAAATACCTTAAACGACTAGAAAAAAAGAAAAAAACCCGTCTGGTTAAAAACCAAAAAATGGTGGCTAGAGAAAAAGTCAATTCTTTTCTCGCTAAACCCCTCATCTCAAGAGTTTAGGAAACATTTCAGGCATAAATATTTAAAAAATAAAGGTTATAGGCCCTATATTTTCGTCATATTTAAATCCAAGATATGCCTATTGGGATCCCTGGTCCAAGAAAAAGGCCGATTAATTCTTTTTTACATCCCTTTATTACTAGAATATGTTCTCTAGGTGGTGAAAAAACATTTAAGGTTCTCAAACCCCTCTTGGATATGCCACTTTCCATGATTCACAATTCACAATTTAAGCCCCTCAGATCATCGTAAAACATACTTGGCCCCTAGAAAAAAATACCTAGGTTCAAGGGACCCTTTGTTTGAATATGAATGTATATGAATGGATACTATATATGTGCCTATGGTTGTCAACCAAATGTGTCACTCAGAAAAAGGGGTTTCTGATCCTTGGGAGAACTTACATCACCATGGATGAACATAGCACCTCAATGTGTTCTGGTACATTCCCTATATGATTGTATATTATCATCCTCCCAATCCAAACACTTTGGACCACGATTTATAGTCTTCATAACCATAATATCCTAGGGAATTTGACATCCATGTCATTGTGTCACCATTTTTTGTATGCATTCTCAAAAAAGGAATGTGAAAGACTTCCTAGATTGATTACCATCTATACCCAACTTCATTTTATAGATGTTTGAGCCTTATAAAATCATTCACAAACTTTTGAAAAAGGTTGGGAGTATTCTGTTTGACCATGATTCCACTACATAAGGGCTTTAAACTACCAATATAAAACATATCATCTTTGTAGGAATTTAACACTATTCATTGTGATACATGGTAACACCGTGGAAAAACCAATCACATTAGGGTGTTATAGTTATTTCTTGACACATTTTCTCCAACCTATACTCTCTAACTCAAATGGTTGGGTTGTTAATTATTTCATGCACATTTCAACTATCCTGGTGGATCTGATATACCTAGTATTTCTCCATCAACTAAAATCGCACCCATAATTCTTCTTTGACCCATATAAATGAGTGGAAGTACCTATGTTTGAAAATTCCATTGATGTATAATGGATTTTACCAACCAAAAAGTGGCATAACCACCTTTCTATAAAGGATCTATAATGCTTTTGAGCCTTGTAATTACCATGGACGAACTCATCATCCAATCATGTTTTGAGTCATTCCTGGAATTTATGCACCATATCCCATAATCATCAATCAAGACCTGGAAACATGACATAAAATAGCATGGAAACTAATGTGATGAGATAAAGGACCTTAAACTACAGTGATTGAAGGTTTGACCTAAAAGAAAATAAACTAAAATTATTGAATGTCTGGGCTAAAATACCCTAAAATACAATGATAGAAGTCCTAAAATAGAATTATCTAACCTAAATCAATAGAAGATCAGATCTAATAGATCAAAACCTAAATCAAAATAATAATTTAGTACGGAAGAATGGAATAAAAAAATCTTGTGAGGCCCACTATTTGGCCTTCGTACAAATCAATATACATCTACCAAGCCTATCATATTCGATAAAATATAAGACCATTCTCTCTCTAGGAAACATATTATACCCAAATCTTGCTGCTATAAATCCTGTAATCTCAAGATTGATGGAAAAAATTATTAATGAAGAATCTCATGATGGTGTGAATTTGTGAGAATTTACCAAGAATATTATATTATAATTTAAAAATTAAAATATAGGCATTCACGATTACTTGATATTATGAAAAGGATGGGTGTCGTTGATGATACATAAAACATCAGATCTATGATATTTCATGCACATAGTAAATTAAGGTAAAACTAGACAATAACATATAAAGGTTCACCATATCCATTCACTAATACCATACAAGGGAATGCCTCTCGACATATCAGAGTCTCTCCCAGGAATATTTCAGTTAAGGAAAAGAGAAAAAATTATAAGTCCATCACAATAGGTTCTCAGTGGATTCCTTGAGATCTGTAAGACATTGATCCATGTAGGTAAAAAATTGTCAAAAATGGTCAACATATTCAGTATCCACCACTACAATATATTTTAAATCCTCTACCCGGACAGTGGAATCATGATTGGCCTTCTCTTCCACGTCAAGGAGTGCCTGTTGCTTCAGCATTGTATTCATTGATATCTGAAGTGAATGTATAAATTGGGATAACTATGTATGAAGATGACTAATCTCAAACTAAATATGACTGATCACATAATGGAGATGTTCAATTTTAACCTTCTTGAAACTGAACACATATCTTTGAGTTTCTGCTTCCACAACATTAAAAGAATCCTCACATAAGGACTTGTCCTAGTTTGGCATCAATATATAGGAATCCTCTACAGCTACCACCCTCAATTAAAGGGCCTTATTGTATTCCCTCGTAAAGATCTCCTCCTTCACCCGAGCATGAAGGGCAGTTAAAAACCCTCATAAATAATGGTTCCAAACCTAAATCAAAGGTGACACAAAAAATCCTTCTGCTCTTCAAGAGTACTTTCTAAGACTATGATCTAGATCTACCTTCATATCTATCATTTCATTGATTATTAAAATTCCATAGACCCAAAACCATAATATAATACCATAATGGGAATTAGAATATGTTTTGGGACCATTTAATCAAAAGAATGAGTCGTGCTCAAATTTTTTGAAAAATTATGAATGGATACAGACTCTACATATCTGGTCAACATCCAAGAGGCTGATGCCCACCTCCCCACGAATGAGGTAGAAAATGTTCATGTTACGACTCCTACAACTAAACAAGTTAGTCATTAGACCCTTGTTGTAATAATAAAATACCATTGAGATCTTGACACCCCTGTACATACCAATTTTTATCTACTATAAAGGAAACTCAGAGGTGATATATTTCACCCAAAAGTGCTAGCCCCAATCCATCCTGCAATATCCCCGGATTGAATTTCCCATTTGGGAACCCACCAAAACTTTTTATTGGAGTTATAATTTCACATTATCGAGTTCTAAATATGAAACTCAGAATTAGGTTCTTAATAGTTTTCATTAAATTCTATGGGCATGCACATCAGTATATTCATGTCTTCATGCGCTCCCTCAGTTTTGAAATATCTTGTTTGAGAGATGTTCACCCAGAAAGTGTTATGGGTTTTACGAACCCAAGAGGCAGGTATGAATGATGTCTGTGGTGAAGGAATGAGAGTTTCATTGGTATGACCAAACCCATAAAGGGGAAGAAAATATGAGAGGGGATATCCCCCCAGTTTCTCTCCCATAAACTATACCAGACTCAGCTAAAATATACCAAAATCATGTTGTAATGTCGCATTCACACTTTATATGATAGCATCCCAATGAGTCATCTCTGTCTTAGCCTCTTTCTTTGATGTGTTTTAGGAACTATTAGGAGAGATGAAATCTAAATGAACATGATTCAATGGAATATATCAGGAAGGTAAAAATAAAATATCATTAAAGGATTGTCATATAATTATATAAGCCTCATGAGAATCACATGAACCAATAAGGAATTCATGAATCACATAATGGAATCACTAATCACCTGGACCATGAAGATCTCACGGACTGCACAAACTCTCAGAACAACATGAAACCACATGAACCCCGGAGAAGACATGAGGTCTCATGAATTTGACATGGTTATGAAAGAAAAAAATTAGAAAATAGGATCAAAAAATCGAGCCAGTAGGTCCCAAAAAAACTATATAATATAGTCATTAATCCCTATGATTAAAGTTCAAGAAATTACTTAAATTTAGTACATGGTTTATTCGAACAAGCACATACGAAAAACATGTGTTGTGAACAAGTTCTTAAAGGACGGTCTCATGAATGAATGTCATGATTAGTTCTTACAGAGAGGTCTTATGAAATGGTTCAGGGATGAAGGTTGGGCACCAAATCTATGAAGTCTGTGAAGTTAGTGAATAAACCACTATCTACTCCCCTATTTATAGGGTATTCTATGGAATACCAAATGTTGATCGGTAGAATAAGTTATTCCCAACTCCACAGATTGGATACAATGCCAAATCCTCAAGAGATCATTTACCCTCCTTAGAAGTGAGCCCTTGTCCCCACAAACATTGCTCCTGAGGGGGGACATTTTTTGACCCCCACTAAATGAGCATCGGTAGATACACAAGGGATGAAATACCTAAATATGGTATTTATTTTCCCCATAAAGAAATGAAAAAATGATTCCAAAACTCATGAAATTCTTGACTCCTAAATGAAATGTGATTGTAGAAAATTCAGGTCTCTTAAACACTTCATGCACAAGGCATAACCCAGTGGGAGATCTCAAAGATCCACTTTGACAAGTCCTTCTCTCATGAAGGCATCCATCAGATTCTATGATTATCTGGAGGCATCCAAATAAACTCCCCCATGTCATGTGGCTTTCTATCTAACAAATGTCTAGAAAATCGTTGAAAAAGTATTACAAAATAAGGAAATAAAAGGTAAATGGTGGGAGCCTCATGTAGTCATAAAACTCATATGAAACACCCATATAGTTTTCAAGACATCGTGGAATACTTTGGAACATATCTTCCTAGTCAATGAAAATCCCACTGGATTATCAATTATATCACATAAAGGGACACATACATTTCAAGGTGGTCTTGTTCTGCCCTTTGTACCCAAAGAAAATCATAAGGGTATGTTCATGATAATGATATCACATAAGCATAAGAACCATTTTTGTCAAATGATGAATTAACAATGGAAAAAGTTATTATCTTCAGAAACATTCAAGAAAACCCAGGAGACCCAAGGCCCTTGTAAAATAAACAACAAATTAAAAATTAAAATGAAGGGATCCTCCTACAATCATAAATCTCACGTGATGCACCCAAGGGGTTCTCAAGACACCAAAAATCCCCTAAGTACATGTATTAATTGAAGCATAAGAACCCTTGTCATGTCAACTTGATCTCATGAAAGCCCCATAAAAATCCATATTTGTATCACAAAAGTTTTCATACAGGTCACCTGAGATCACATGAAATCTTGTAAGCAGACATATTGATCTTGCGAATTCCCTTGAATGTGTTGGCATGAAAATATGAAATCCCCTTGGCATACCCATATGATTAGAAAATACCTCATTAATTGGATATAATCCAATAAATGAGGCATTGATGAGATGGTCTTGTGGTTGTTGAAAATCATTTGAAGGCCCCATAATGACCTAAGGCAATACCTTTTGAGAATTCATATAATCAAATCCCTCCAACAACTCCATCAAAAATTTGCACGATACGTGACATGAAATGATGTGTATAATTGGGGTGTTGAAGCCAATAAACTGCCACATTAGTATGAAAAAATAAATCACTAGATCCTTGCACAGATTCCCCCAGGAATTAGAGTGGATTTCTCAAAGTGGATTATATCATGATAAAAAAGGTTTTCCATCGGGTGAAATCTAGGGAACCACCTAAGAAGATCACATGACATGCGTCGACACTTTACATGATCACTCATAGATTACCATAAGGAATCTGGGTGGGTTATGAGAAGGAAATCCCACATAAATGATCTGTCATGTGAGACTTAAACAAGCTAAAACTAAAAAAAAATATATGGAATATTCATTAACAGGCTAGAACAAAGACTAAAAATGATAGAGAATTAAGATAATAACATATACACATATCCTCACATGCATTTCATAAACCACCGAGGTCATATGATAAAATTAGTACATTTTACTAAGATCATGTGATTCCCCATTGGTATACTATTATGATCATGAGATGATCCTTGAACATTTCATAGAAAGTCACATGGAACCCCCAAGAAATTCCACCCTTTTCTTGAAGAACCCTCTTGGATTTCCATCCATACCTCGTAATGACCTTTAAGAACTTCTCCAAAATCATAAGGTAACCAGATTTCATATCAAATAAATCTCTTGATGTCATTAAGACATGTATACCAGCTCTCATAGAAACCTCTAGTCCAGACAGCTATATCTTTGAACATCCTTCAGACATATGAGCTGGCTTTCATGATGATAATAGAAAAAGTCATCTAGGGCATAGATAATGCTCCAGACATGACATATTAACTCTTATGACACCATATAAGCTTGTTATCTATCTTTAAGGATGAAATTAGGGAATGTTAGCTGGATCATTCGACACCATCCATTCTTTCCAACTGATATCATGTAACTGATTCTAGGATCATCCTTATAGGTCTTGATATTCCCTCTAGACAAGTCAACATTTTCATGTGATGAACTTCTAACATACCACCTAGATTATGTAGAATTCCTCATAAAATCCAACTCTATGATGCAATTATCTTCAGAAATTTCTAGAAGACGTCCTCTGGCATGTCAATAAAGGAATGTCAGGAGGACAATCATCACCTGTCAGGAAGACAAGAAGTCCAGCCCAATAAGGCATCCCAGGGCATGGTAAATTTTTTCAACCGACTAGGGAAGCCTCAGTGTGTAAACTCTGACTAATTGAATGATGATAAGTCTAATTCTTTCTATAAATAGGATATATAGGATTCCTTCATAACGCCCATGCTCCATGTTAAACCACCATTTGGTTGTCCCAACATAGAAGTTCTGTATCGATAGGAAATAAGATTGATTTATATCTATCCCTTATTTCTCAGATTGACCATATATCACATGGGCTTAGGGAGATGAAATGATCATATCATTCACATCATATGCATATATCATTCCAGTTTAACCTCATTGTGTAAGCACCGATCATAAGTATAATATAATATTTCATTAATATAAGATGAACCTTATTGGGTAAGACCCATTCGACAGCATAATATAGTATGGCCCAAATAATAGAGTAGACTTTGCATGTAATCCCTGACCAACTGAACTACGAGGACTGTGATTCCTTCCAAAACAATGATTTGTAAGATGCATTCCTAAAGTCCCAGTCACAAATGAGAATCCACTCCAATGTAAGTCATTCCATGTCTCTGACATTTCAACCATCAAAAAGCAATTTTTCCCGTGATCTGATCATATTTCCTCATCAAACAGAGGATTATGAAGTCACTGAACTATGATGAATATGATCCCTTCTATAACCAAGATATATAGGGAACCTTACAAAGTCCCAAGCCCTATATTAAGCATCATATAGGATGTCCTAGACATAAGCCCTATATACAAATAAAATGAGGCTGATTACATTCCATATCTTCTTTCTCACACTGATAATAACTCACATGGGATTAGGGAGTTGTAATGACCACATCCTTTGAATCTTGAGTCTCCAACATCTAGGGAAGCCATAGGGTGTAAGCACCGACTGGTGGCATTATATAACTACCCACCATACAAGGGTATCTACCTTGTGAGAAGTCCCAAGGGTGTGATTCATCTGTCATAACTCTTATTCCTACCATAAAGAAGATAACTAGGACTCCTCTTCAAGGTTAGATCTTAATACCTAGTTCCTATGTGAGTATATACATGTCCATTCCATATAAAGTTTGTAACACCTCGATATTTTGTAAAATATTATTTTTTGAAATAATCTAATCTTTTGATATTTTTCATTTTACATAATACTAAAAATAGATTATATATATATATATATTAAATATATAATTCAAAAATTCCTTTAACATGGAACTGACTAGGCTTGTGCTACATGCAACACCGACTAGGCATACGTTATACGCAACACCGAGTTTATACAAAGCATAATTTTGTTGTTATAATTATTTAAATGATATAACTATAACCTAGCTGGTAAACACAGTAATATGAATAGTAATTAAAACTATTTAAATATATGGTATAATTTTATTATATAAGTAAAATATATTTATAATGAAAGATATAATTTTTGCTAAAGTCCGTATATGTTTTAAAATACTATTTTCTCAAATGAACTACTTTAAATATCCTTCTATGAAAAATTATACAATAAATTTTAGAAACATTTTGAAATTTAATTTGATAAAATAATATTTATTTTTAAATTTAGAAAGTATAAATTATCTTAGGGTGATTTTTTGGGATTTTTCTGAGAAACTTCATTTTAGGATGAATAGTGAGAAATATTGGATTTTAATTCAAAATTGGCTTTTCATCTAATTTATATATAAGGTTATTTTATATTTTAAATTTTTTAAAAGTTTAATTATATTTAATTTTTATCAAGTAATACAATTTAGTTCATTGAATCAATTTCACTATTGAAATTTGGTATAAAAACATAGCAAACTTTTGAGTGTTTTTAGTTAAAACCCTTCAATGTCGCCCCCTTAGTAGGATTAATTTTAAATTAATCTCTAACACTTATATTATTATAATTTGGAAAAACTGATTAAATATTTAGAATCCGAATAATTAATAATTTATAACAATTTCTATTTAGTTTATTTCTAAAAAAATTAGTGAATGTGATTAATGTTAATTACAATGTTTAAGAGAGATGTTAGGTTAATAAACTACTAAACCATTAAAATTAAGGCCCAAAAAGACGTATAAACTTGTAAAAACAAATTTTCAGGCCATTATTAGGACATTAACCTTATTTTATTGTGTTTTTTGATTTTTTATGACTTTTTTATGTTATAACATGGATACACCAAACTAGTTCTCAAAAAAATCCAAATGTGTGGTTTCCCATCCCAATGAAAGGAAACCGCCTTTACCTCTTCTTTACACCTCTTAACCCACTTAGAATATTCCAATATCTAACCAATAAACATTAAAACATACCTACCATACTTATTTTATCATTCCATTGTAAAAAATCAATATAAGGTCGTTTTTCGGCACAAATCAAAAGGCATTACCCGATTAAGAGGTAACACATTCTCTAAACTTTATTTCTTTTATTTCCTTTCTCCACCCCATCTACTCTATTTATTCGACGATTTTATAAAAAACATAGTATAATAAATATAATAGGTTTGTTTTATTCTAAGGGTTCAACCTACACATACACACATCTCTATCTAAAGGTTAATGAACATACTGTTTACATGTAAGATGAACTGCCGCCTCAGAAAATGATGATTGTTCATTCATTCCTAATCACATATAATATAAGAAATTATGATGGAAACTATGTTTATATATGTTATATATTATATTTTTTATTTATTTATTCTTTTTTATAGTTTTACAAAAAATATATTTATACTTTCTACTTGGTGTGAATAAGATAATTTAATTTAAGGAAGTGTGGACTACCTTCCACTCAAAACCACGTGATTCATTCACACACTACATGGAATTTGTTAAGGATGATTTTGGTGAATGTATATGATATATATATTTGAAATAACAATTCAATTGGAATTATAATATACATATACACACATATATGTCATTTTCTTACTTTCATTTAACATGATAATAAAATGAAAACAACGTTCATGCGTACACATGTCATATGTATCCATGAACAGTATAAATAAATCATTATATAAGTAATAAAAATAAGAATAACAATTCAAATCATGTATGATTAACAAGGAATTTATCACTAGAACCATGGAGTAATTGATAAACGGATAATATAAAGCCATTAAGAGAATAATATATGGTATTATATATATATATATATATATATATTTATATGAATATGGTTATGTGATGGATTTATAATCCACATATAATTATCATATAGGATATTTTAATGATTATGATGAAAATCAAGGCACAAGGAAAGTGAATTTCATCTCAATTTCTATATTCCTGATAAACATGCCATGTTCACCACTACTCTCTCTTTTCTAATGTATATGATTCCCATGAATCTATTATATTATTCTTATTTTAAAATTTATGGGTATTTACATATCTATTTTATGATCTTTCTTTTAAATTATTTATGTCTCAAAAGTCACCAAATCGATAAAGTAATTTCGTCTCAATTTTCCTTCTTGGAGACACATTCCATGTTATGCACCTATATTTCTATATAAGGTGTATATACTATATTTGATATTTTATATAATTAACTAAATTCCATTCATGATAATTTATGATTCATCTAATTTCATTTTCTTATATGGGGAGTATTTTTCAAAGTTACCAAGTGGTTAGAGTTTATTGAAACAATCTCTTTACTTTTCAAGATTATTTATGTTTACATTTACTTTAAATAAATCTTATGAACCATATTTTAAAAAAATTCATGAAAGTTATTTTACTATGGGTTTTCCTGATATATTCATATATTATTACCATATTTCCTCTCTTTGGTACGTAATATAGTTAAGAATGTGTTTTTAAAAAATACTAACTTTACCCTCTCTTTAGTTGAAAATATGTGTTTCTTCAAAACCATGTTCTATAAAAACAGTTTCCAAGAATATTATACTATTATACTATAATATTTAAAATACATTTTTACCCATTTTTCTTTTACCAATTTTTTCAAATGATTCTTATTTTCATTTTTTGAATAAGATATTTTTTCTAACATTTTTACCGTGAAAAAGGAATGTTCCTTTTACCTCATACGACATGTATGGATTTACCTACCGTCATTTATATGAAGTTTACTTTGCATGTATAAAAGTTTTATTTTTATGAAAATTAATTTTAACAGAAATTTTTTTTAAATAAATTATTTTCAAAAGGTTTTAAAGACACTTTTATAAGTATTTAAGGAAATTCGGTTTCAAAATTTTTCAAGGAAAATGGTTTTGAAAATGTTTTCAGGTTTTCATTACAAGTTTTCAAGAAGTTTTCAATATGTTTCCAAATATTTCTTTAGAGGTTTTCATGAAAATTTTTTGCAAAATGTTTATTTTTTAAAAATAATTTTCCAAAGAATAATTTATATTTTCCTTAAGAATTTTTTTCAAAATAATTTTCAAAATAATTTTCCATATAGGATGAAATTCGTTGATGTTACTCATGAATTTCCAAGAAATTATCTAAAGGTTTCAATCATATTATTTATATGAATAATTTATTCATTTATTTGTATATGTTTATGAAGCCTGTTTTCTTCCACGAGTTATATTCTTTTCAAATCCACTTCTTTAGATGGGTTTGCTTTCATAAAGTGATTACATAACCTCAATATTTTAAAAGTTTATGATTTAATGAAATGTTAATGATACCCATTTCATTTCTGGGGTTTTTATATGATGTTAATAAAACCTATGTATTTTTGTGTGTGTCATGATATGATGGTAGTTTTATATTATGGCGCATGTATGAATGATGTTATTATGAGATGGGTGGGACATATATCCCCCTCCCATGCATTTGAAAACAATGGATGAATTATGAGTATAAATGTTATTCATGAACATGATTACATGAAAACAGTGTTATGCATGGAACTAGTTACATTTCCATAAGTTTATGAGTGACCCTGATTACATGTTCACAATGTTGTGAGTAAACTATATTATGTGTTAAAAATTTTATGCATGGACTTAGTTTAATGTTCATAAGTTTATTCATGAACCTGATTTCATATTAACAGTGATATGATTGAACCTTATTATTTGTTCGCAATGTTTTTCATAGACCTACTTGCACGTCCATAAGTTTATGCAAGAACCTGATTACATGTTCACAATGTTATGCATTAACCTAATTACATGCTCGCAATGTTATGAATGGTCTTGGTTTCATATCTATAAGGATATTCTTGAACTTGATTACATGTTCATAGTGTTAAGCATGGACCTAGATTCATGTCCATAAGTTGATGTGGGGGCCTAATTTGATGTCCTAAACTTAGAGAGTGAACTTGTTTATACTTATACATGTTTACAATGTTATAAAAAAATGTGCATGCCAAAAAATCAATGTACTATTCTTATGTTATGATTTCATGACTTATGCTATTAATTATCTTATGATCCATGTCTTATGAACTCCCAATCTTTATTATGATCTCAAATATGCAGCGTATGATCTTAAAATGTTATGATCAAGTTAGATACCCTTTTGTTCATGTTATTCTTACACATTTCCTTTATTTACCCTTACTAAGCATTTTAGATCTCCCATTTCTTATGTTTCACTTCCCTAGGTTGTGAATAATGGTTTTAGGTAGAATTACTAAATGTTGAGATCTTTATGGGATATATTGAAGATCTTTCACCAGGATTAATTTTTTTTCCCACATTTCCAAAGACACTAAACTATTATAGTCCTCAAGAATGTATTTTTTTAATGTACTGAATATCCATCTAAAATGATGTAATACTTATACATGTTAATCATGGGTCACTATAAAGTTAAATTGCACTGGTTTAGTGAACTACATGGTTTTTTATTCATATTATAAAATAAGATATGTAAGACACCTCATAATTTCTCGATCCCATCCTCAAAATATTCTCCACGTCCCTGGATAATAAAAACCTCTAGAATACCTACTTATAAGTCACTGACATATAAAATACTACACACCATTGGTAAATGGATTGATAAACTTGGATATATATATGGATTCACTAATAATACCCCCTCTCTTTTTATATAAAGAGACTTGACCTATGAACATTTTTATCATAATTGGCCCTGTATCAGGATAAGGAAGAGATTATTAATCATATTTTAAATCTATAAGAGAGTCCTAGAGTAGGAAATAATTCTCCCCAAAATTTTCTGATGATCCTAACCTTCTATCCTCTCATCCAATGTTATCTCTTAAGCGTTGTTGGGTATAAAACCCCAAAACACCACATGCCTTTGGAAAGTAGGTCCATACCCAGTTTTGGATGTGGGAGCCATTGGGAGTTTCCCCTAGGGATAAAAATGTTAATCTTGAATTTAGTGATTTTACAAATACATTGAACCCCCACTACAATCGACCCACCAGGTCAAGACAACCACAAAATTCTAATGAAGTAAGAATGGGGAACCATATGAGAAGTCATTTAACAGTGACATATCCTTCAGAGCATAAAAATTATAGACTGCCCAGTTTTATCAAACCATTGAGGTTTCCATCACATTAGTGGTTCTTTATCCCTCAAGATCAAATATGAAACAATTGTCCAAGAAATTTATTGTAAAATATTTTTTCATGCAATTTAATGGATTTAAAAATCTATCTCATATTATAACTTTCATGGTTTTTCAATTTTAAGGATAATAGTGATTTGAGGATATTTGTTAACTCAAAAACCCTTTTATTGACTTATAGAGTTTCCTGTTGAAATTATTACTTATATAACTTATTTCTTCCTAATTTTGAATTTATATTGTACTTTCTCTTTCTTTATGAGGAAAATGAAGATTTTTATTTAAATATTCACCCACAGTGAATTTATTCCCTATAAAGATTATATCATTATTATGAATAATTCCCATCATATTTAACAAAGGTTTCCTCAAATTATACAAAATTTCCCTTCCTACCAATGTTATCCATTACATTAAGAAACCAAATTATGGATTATCTCATTAAACCATTATTTTCTTATTATCATATTATAAAAAGGGGGTATTGGTTACTCTTTTAATGATATGATTTTCCAAAAAAGGTATTTCACAGTATTAAAATATATGTCTATCCTTTATTAAAAAAAAATTTTATCTTACACTCCACATTTCACTTGGATAAAATTTGTGTTTATTTTTAAAAGTATATTATTGAATATTATTTTTAAAAGTAATTGTTTTCAAAAAAAATCCCTACACCTTTTATAAAATGAATTTTCAAAGTGAAAATCACTTCTAATTTTACTCCAAAGAAAAAACCATTTTTTAAAAAACTATTTCATAGATTCTATAATATTTTCCTATTTATCTATAAAGGATTTATTATAATTGAAATAATTTTTCATGAATCTCATATAAATTTTATTATTAAACACTATTTTAGGTTTATTTTTTTGGGTATCAACAAATTAAAATATTGCGGAAATGTTTTGGGATATAATTGGGAAATGTTGTGAAACACATTTTTTATTACATGGGTTATTTAAGATATTATGAATGAATAATTTAATTTAGAACACATATGTATGTATGAGTGGTGGATAGGGTTATATATCGACATAAAAGTTTTTTTATTGTTGTATATCTAATTTCATATTGAAACACGTACATGCATGGATTTTTTCACAACCTAAAGCATGAAAACGTTTTTATTTTTTCACAAATTAAAGAATATAAATACTTAGATTTATTCCCAACCTAATGTTTGGGCATAATTTTATCTTTTACGTCATAATTTATTGATATATACTTATTTATTTACAGAATAAAAGGGTGTACATACTTGGATTGGTGCACAACATAAAGTATGTACATACTCAAAATTTTTCACACCATAAAAGTGTAGATATAATTGATTTTTTTTAAAACATAATGGGTAGAAATACGTAGATTTATTCGCAACCTAAAGGTAGGAAATACATATATTTTTTCACAACATAAAGGGTGTACATACTTGTATTTATTCTCAATATGATGATTCCTTGTGTTTATGTTTTGTTCCATAGTTCCTTGTTTTTCTATTATTCCATGAAATTCCATATTTCTATGTTATATTTTTATACTTATGTTCGATGTATATTGTTTATTATCTCAGAATATTATTCAATGGTAGATGTTTTTCATTTGAATTACATGTTATTCAATCATGACTAATATAAAAATCATAATATTAATTTTTTTTTCTAAAAATAATATTCACCACTAATCATGTTTTCTCATATGACTATGATCTAACCCTTTATGTTATGTTGAAAAGTGTTTTACATTAATAAGAAATTAGGGTCACCCATTTATTATATATATATTCCCAAAGTTATGAAGATGATTATATCTAATTAATAGTGTTGTGTTGCTTAATTATAAAGAAATATTAAGATGTATCATAAACCATGTTTCTAATGTAGTAGTTCATCACGAAAATAAATCTCTAATTCTTGGAATTTTATGATAATTCATGAGATTTAATGTTTAAATTATGGAAATGATGTAAAATAAAAATTGAATCACCTCACTTCGAATCAAATCCAAAGTGAAAGGAATTTGTTTTTATCATTATATCATGGAGTGAGTGTTAGGGGAACCTCATAAAGAATCATTATGGTCATAGTGTATGACGCATAAGCATGAGAGTTATACCATAAATAAATTTAGAATTTGGTTTATTAAATTTCAATCAATTTTTATAATTTCCTCATTGATGTTTATGTCTTTCTACTAAGGTATTGTTGTTGAAAATCCATCTATTTCTTATCCCTTTAATGATTCCTTCATAACATGGTTTATAAAAAAAGAATTCGGTGATATACATGATACTGGGGTTGATAGGTTCATCATGAGAATAAATCCATTAAAATATCTTGAGGAGTAAAGTTATAAATATGGTCACTTATTTATCTTATAAGCTGAAGTTTCAACTAGTTTTGAGTCAATCTTATTGTTTATTGTCCCATTTATTTATATGTAATAGTTCATAGTCATTAATTGAGATATCTTGTGTGGTTTCTATTGAGGATTTCTATTGCATCCCCAGATGCCTACCATCCTTAGCTACCAACATAGATTAGGTTCATAGTTCTTAGTGTAGCCAAGTAGAACCTACCTTCTTGGCCTCATAGTTGCTATTGTTTTAGTTGAGCATTAGAAAAATGTAGGGTGATAGAGAAGGGAGGGGAAAATCTATGTTATTTTATATTCTCAAGTTTCTAGGGATAATAGTGGACATGATGGTATGAATTATCCAATGTAGTGAGACCAGGGAGAAGGGTTCATAAGGTTTTGTACAATATATTTTCTTTCACTATAACAGGCTAGGATTGCTTGCGGCTCTATTTAGCTATATTCAACTATTTTTAGTCTTTTTTTAATTGAGGATATTTACACATCCATTATATCCCTGCCTTAGTTAAATATATAGGACTTAATGTGGATAAGTTTCCATTTACATTACTGTTTTCTACACAATTCATAGGTCGATATAGATTATTTGGGTTGTGTTATGTATGTGAGATAATGATATATTGACATTAAGAAAAGTGATATTTTTTCGTTTTGTTGATGTACCTTTATGATATCGTCCTTGTCATGTCTTGATATTCTATAAAATAATTCCTAGATTTATATTCGTTAAGAGTATTTTTTTTATTTAAAAGTTGAGAATACTGGGATTAGTAGTTAATGAGATAATCAAATGGATCATAGATTCAGGAAGAATATTTCTTTAAGATATCATATTCAATGTTGAGCTTAATAGTGGTTCTAGAAAAGGTGCTTCTCTTGGTTGTGAAATATTTTCATTGTTTTTTCCTTAAGAGGTTATAACACTACCCTTCAATGTGACATTGATTTTTGGATAATGTTTCAACCTGATATCACTCCAATTTTTATTTATCATTATAAGATAGAGAATTTAGATCTATGAGAGTTGAATATTCATATTAATTATATATTTTATAAGGGTATCACATTATCAAGTGTATCACCTTTGGGATGTTTATCATTTTTTTGAAGAACTATTATTTTTTATTTTTTTGATGTACTTCAATTACCTTTAGTTGAAAATGTTGATGGGGAAGAAAAACTAATTCCTCCCAAGGATTGATGAAATTTTCAATCATTTAAAGTGAGAATAATAGTTCTCATAGATTTAATTATAGTTTGGTTATTTTAAGATGAATGTGATGGATAAAGATGTCCTAAAAATTTATAATAGGTGACATCGTGGAAACATCAATTTTCATGGTGTTTTTATAAAGAGTAATGAACTACCTAACTATTTTTGTGGGCATGATGAACTTGATTTATTGTGATTTATAGGATTATATAATGTTTGTGTTTATTGATGATATCATTGTGTATTAAACATCATAAACGATAAAATGGAGAATTTGGGGGAAGTCTTAAATGTCCTTAGATGATGGTATCTACATGGGAAGCTATCCACGTGAATGATTTGGAATTGAAAAGTAAATTTACATAGGTTTTTTGTATCACAATATATAGTGTGAACTGATCCTTTATATATAAATTTAGTTTATTCATTCGTATCTAAAATAACATAGTGGAGGTTTACACCACCCTTGGTCTTTTTGGATATTATATTAGGATTTTATTTTATTCATCCTAGATTTCATCACATTTAAAATACATATTAAGAATGGCCCCAAAAAAATTTTATAGATCAGTTCCATGTATCATCTAAACAACTAAAAGAGAAGCTAATTAGTTCTCTTGTACATTATATTCAAAAAGAGGGATTTATGTTCAAGGTCATTTACGATGCTTCTCATCTTATACCTGGTTGTTTTAATGAAATAAATAGCGGTGAAGTTATATGGGTCTCATTATTTACATCATTTTGAATATAATTACACAACACATTATCTCAATATTGTGGAGGTAGTCCATCCTCAGAAGAAATACTAAAATTAACTCATTGGTGGGTTCTTTCTGCTCATAAAAAATCTTAAGATCTTGCTATAACTATTCTCTCACCCAGATTTTATTTTACAATAATAGAGGTGGATGGATTTTTTATATGATTATGAATTATATATATCCTACACTCTGGGGAAATTAAATTTGATAGCTAATACATTGATCAGGAAGTCACATGGGTATGTTTCTCATGAGTATAGAGGTGAGTAGTGAATGATGGGAGTGACTGTAGATTTTCATTGTGATATAGATAAGATTGGGGATGTAGTTTTCCTATACTAAATGTAAATTAATTATTCCATGTCACCACTTGTGGAGGACTATCATTTAATTAATCTTAATGTGGAAGTATTGAAATATTATCTTGGATGTGGAGATTCTTCCGATTATTGGTCCAAGGATGATAAAAATCATGTTTTGTTCCATGGGTAATTATTTTTTTGATTAGTGATATTATAGGTGTCGTTTCATGAGTTTTATAGATAATATATAGAAATTAGTCCTTTTAATTTCAAGATGTGTCATGTTTTAAGTGATTATTTTTAGTGGATGTGGATAAAGAGGTTAGTGGTGGTGTTTGGGTCTTAATGTTTAGTTTTTCTTTAGAAAAAACCATATATAGATTCTTATATTCCACAATGGAAATGTGAGGAAATATTTATGGACATTCATATTATATTTCCTCAAGATGTGGTAGGATGTTACACAGATCGTGTAACTATTTATTAATTGAAGATGTATATCCATTTCTTAATGATCAAGGAGTTAAGTGTAGTGAATGTTTTGACACAACTTTTTTATCCTTAGATAGACCATCAGATTGATATATTACCAAGATAATGGATGACATGTTTCATGTATGTGTTTATAATTTTAGAGGTGTGGGAGTGATTTTTTTCTTCCATTTTGTTTAATAATAATAATATTCATCATTCATCCATTGGGATGTATTATGTTTAAATATTTTTTGGGTGGCCTTTCAGATATACATTGTGTTGGGAATATTTTGGAGAGTCAGTGATCGTTGGGATAGATATGGTATATTTTTTGATGTAGATAGTTTAGGTGATTCATGAGTGGCGTAGGGAAAATCAAGGAAATAAAAAATCACATTCCAGTTAGAGGAGGATAAATTAGAAGTTCTAGTTTAATGATCATGTTTTTCAAATGGATTCTCCATATTAATGGCTGTATATGTTTATTTCAGTTAATAAGATTTCTAATCATTTAATTATAAATTTCATGGTTTTAGAGAAAGTGATGTGAAATCTTTATTATATTTTCCATCTTGGATGGAAAATATTAATGAAATATTCCATGTGTCTCAACATCAAAAATATCTCAATAATGGATTTGATGACATTTATTGGCATGAATTAGATATTAAATATCCTGAAATCATTATGGAGAGGTTTATTTAGATTCAAAGTCGTTAAGATAAGGTTCTAAAAGGATGAATTTTCCTTATGTTATAGGTCATTTAAGGCATGATGATTTATAATAATGTTTTTGGGAGAATGTAACATCAAAAAAATTATTTTAAAATAATAATAATCTCAATAACTTTCTAAATAGTCAACATAGATCTTTATGTGGAATGCAATATAATATAAAAATATTATTACTCAAATGTGACTGTTTTAAAAAGACTTTAATTGTTGGGCATGAATATGAGTAACTAAATTATGAAATATATTTCTAATGGTCGAAAATAATAAAAATTTATTAATGAATTTATAGGAAATAGTCACTCAATTTATGGTCAATTCATTTAATGTTACAAAAATGAATTTCCATAAAATTTGATTTTATTTCATTTTGTGTGTGGAAATTATAATTAATTTCAAAATCTATTAGAAATTATATTTTATAAAATGAAAATATTTTTTTAAAATTGAAATATCAAAATTAAATCTGGGTAAAGTATTGTGATTTTTAAAAAATGATTTATTTTTCAGGGAATACGAAAGATACCAATTTTTAAAATAGACTACTAATTTAAATTATAATATCTATATATTTTTTAATGTAAAATAATATCCACCTGATTTATAATAATATAATTAATTTCATTTTAATTATCAATATTCATAATTATGATATAAGTTTATTTTTATGATTAAAAATGAAATTTTTCGAAAATATATTTTTATTTCATTTAAAAATTTATAATAAAATTTACTACAAGCAATTATAGTGATTGAATTATAAATAACTGGATACCATAATTGGAATCAAGAGACATAAATTTTATAAATAGGTTTATAGTGACCCTACTTATATTACATTACTTTTACTTCATTTTAATGATAAACAATAAAAAAACATGATACATTGAGGATCCAAAGGTCTAGTGTCTTGTTAAAACTAGGACCATAAACATAATTTAAAACATAAAACACAAAAATTTATTTAATTCTAGATTCTCTAGCTTCTTATGGTCCCTTGGGTACTACATAGTACATGTAGCCACCTGAGGATATACATCAAAAAAGGGGTGAGTTAATGCCCAGTAAGAGGATAAATAAGAACATGAATCAATATAAAATGGAGTGATAATAATCATTATCATCAAAACATAGTCATGGGATCATAATAATTAGAGGAATAATTAAAATAATTATTTGAAAGCGACAATTCATAAAAAAGTAAACATCATGTCTTAGTGGTAAACTGCCACACATAGTTATGAACAAAGCTAGCATCATGTTCACATGTATTTTACTTTAATCATGAAGTTACACAAATTAATCAATTAATTGGAGTTCTATATAATTTTGGGTGCACCCATCACACCAGAACATTTACATTGCGCTATATAATTTTGGGAGCAGTTGTCGCTTCAAAACATTTACATTGTCACACATACCACTTAGAACATATATCAATCATAAACATATAATAACCCATGTAAAGGAATTAGTTTTATTTCATAAGCATAAATTCATAAAAATTGGGTTCCTAAATGAAGGAGTGAATAATATACTTGATATAAGAATCATCAATTTTGGGTGAATGAAACAATCTTGAGATGAAAAGGTGTTTTTTTGAAAGATGGGTTCTTTTGGAAAATATATTTTTTGTCATAAACTCTAGAATAAAACATTTATGTCCAATAAAAGGTAAAATAATGATGATTAAATTATTTTTAATTAATTAACATACAAGAAAATGGAGTGAAAGAGGTAAAACCCAATGAAAGAGGGTTGGGTACAAGAATTCACCTTACTGTGTATCCGAATGATTTATTCACTTTAATAAACTATATAATGACATTATATTTATTAATTAACTATTCCAAAAACCTTGTATACATGTATTTTATTCATTAGGGTTTTATTAAGTTCTTTTTTTAGCATTTAGATGAGTTATAGAGTTTAAACTTATAGTTTAGGAGTGTTCTTTTTCTTTGTTTCCATGAATGGTTCACTCGAATACATGAATGTAAGTTCGTGTAGAACATGGATAAACATAAAGAATTTATATTAAATTTTATTAAACATTTTAAATGATTTTAAATGATAACATAATGAATTTAGTTATATACCATGAAGATGAAGCTTTAGATAAAATTTAATGTTGATCGTTTTAGATTAATTTTAGTTGTTTATGGATCACAACAAATATGTTTTCGTTAATCAATTAGAATTATTTATAATAGTTGTATAGAGAATATAAAAGCAGGTTAAAATAAATACTAAAATCTATTTTCAACCATTTAATGTTTTTACTTATATCCTTGATGGTGGTTAAGGGAAATGAAGTTTCATCGCCCATGATGATGGTAAATCGACACATCACAGGAAATGATTTCATTTTTAAAAATAAAAGTGATATAGGAAGGGTTTTAATGAATAATATTAAATTAACATGACATCATACACATATATCAATAATAATTCAGTTATCTAGACATTTGGATAAGATAAGTTAAGTATAAGAGAATAAAAAAAAAGAAATTTGAAAGGAACTTGAATGAAATGAGAGAGGAATTACCTTTTGAATTCTCCAATTGAGATCCTCCTCAAGGAAACTATGTTTGGCCTTTGATGAGACTAAGTACCCCTGAACTATGAGGAGGGTCTATGGAAATTCTTTTAGTGGAATTTGTATAAGGGTTGAATCTTTAGAGGTGTGAGGAAATGTGTTTTTGAGGTTGTGAGGGTTGGTATTTATAGTGGAGCGGATATGGGTTTTCCCAATATATATTTCATAAGTTAATTAATTTCCTTAAAGACTAGAAACAGTGATTATTACATGAATAAATATAGTAAATAAGGCATGTTAGCTCAAATAAATTCCCATTTACATCATCCATCACTCAATCATGATGCATATATTCATTTATTTATCAGATTTTGTAAATTATCGAATTTCACAAATCACCAAAAATTAAAGTATTTCAAAAAAAATCTCAAATTTTCACCATAAAAATTTACCAAAATGTAGAATTAAAAAATAAACTCCATTTTATGAAAATATTTTTCTAAATTTTAGTAATTTAATTTTTAATTAAAATCATAATTTACTAGAAAAATACAAATTTTAAAATTAATAATTCTTTTTAAACACTTTGAAAAATTAATTAAGGTCTTGTAAAATTATCATATAGTCTGAAGAAAAAAAAATATATTTCTATAAATACAAATTATGAAAATAAATTTTATTTTTAATAATTAAATTAATCATTAAATATTCAAGACTTACAAAAACACCAACACTACAATATAATTTTATCATATTGTCGGTTATAGGATGGATAAATTTTATTTATACCCTCATTGGTAAAGTTCTTATTCCCTAGGTTGATTTAATATTCATAAGGGTCACATTACTATTCAAAAGGGTAATAATACTATTAAAAAAGGTTTGTTACTATTCACCAAAAATTATGTTTATCCTATCAAACTCTAAATATCTTACTAATTTCAAACGTGTATGTTGTCTTTTTTTTAATTCAAAACACAGAAGTGAAAAAAAATATTATTAACAAATTAGCTATAAATATTATATAGTACTTAGTAGTAATTTTAATCATGTTATGTAATTGTGTTTCCTAATGTGAATTTATGTGATTATACTATATGACATAATTATAAGAATGGAATTCCATTGATAAAACTTTGGGTCGTTACATTCTTCCCCCTTTTGAAAATTCTCCCTCGAAATTTCTTTTTACATAAACATGTGAGGGTAATTCTTCTTCATCACATCCTCTAGTTTACAAGTTTATTCTTCATACATATAGTTCCTCGATAACTCCTTGAAAAATTGTGTTGTCTTGTTGCATTGAACCTTATATCTCTGGTCTCAAATATTTAAGGCTTTATCCTCATAATAGAGATCATCTTCAAACTGTACCACCTCTGAGTTTAGTCCATGCGAGGGATCTTGTAAGTACTTCAACAAGAGTGATATGTGTAAGACGCCAAGAAATTGATCCATATTTGGTGGAAGTGAAGACTGATAGGCCACAACACTTATGTAGTCAAGAATCTCAAAAGGTCCAATGTACTTTGGTCTTAGCTTCCGTTCATTCCAAACGTCATGAATCTCTTTTATGGTGATATTTGAAGAAATAATTTATCTACAACATCGAACACCAAATCTCTTCGAATGTTTTCAACATATCTCTTTTCTTTACTATGAGTAGGTTTGATATTTTATTGGATAACTTGATCCCTATGATCCATCTCCTGTACAAGATTAGGTCCAAGTAGATATGTTTCTCCAAATTTATCCCAATTGGTTGGAGTGCTACATAGATTTTCAAACAGTGCTTCTTATGGAGCCATTTGAATACTCAAGTGGAAGATATTATTCTGTGAGAACTCAACCAATGGGAGATGCTGGTTCTATCCACTCTTTAATTCTAGTGAGTAAGATATTATTATATTATCGAGCATCTGAATAGTAAATTCTGATTGGACATCAGTTTTTGGGTGATATGCCTTGCTGAAATTCAACTCAGTACTCAAATCACGTTGAAGACTCCCACAAACTATATATGTGAACTTGAGATCATGACTAGATATAATCAAGAGTAAAACACCATGCAGTCTCACCACTTCCTCCACATATATCTTTGAAAGTTGTTCAAGATAGAGGTATTCCCAAAAAGCAATAATTTGGGCACTCTGGGTGAGTTGGTCCACCACAACCCATTTCTCATTATTTCATTTGGATATATTCGAGAGACCTTTGATAATGTACATAGTGACATTATCCCACTTCCACATGGGTATAGGAAATGGTTTCATCATCCCTTTGTATTATGTCTCTCTACATTAACTTGTTGACATATAAATCACCTTGAGATATACTCAGCAATCCCCTTCATCGTATTGTCCATCCAAAAATGTTCTCAGAGTTCACGGTACATATAGGTGCTAATATGATGGATAGAGAAAGGTGGGATATGTGAATTACCAAATAGCTCATTATTTATCCTATATAATGAAGGCACAAAAAGACGCATTCCATACCAAATAAAAGCATCATCATCAATATGGTACTAATGAAGCTTCCCTTCCTTTACAGAATTCACATTCTTTGGTAACTCCAAATAATCCATTTGTGCCTCCTTAACCTTGTCTTGGATATTTGGTTGGGAAATCATTTGGGAAGGTTGAATTTATTCCTTTCAATTATGATTTCAAAATTCATCCTCCGCATATCCATGAAGATAAGTTCTTTCTAAATATGCAACATGGATATAGTAACACGTTCTTTTCTTCTTAGAGCATCAACTACCTTGTTTGTCTTTCAAGGACGATTGTTAATAGGGAAATTATAGTCTTAGATTAGTTATAAACATATCATTTGACGCATGTTGAGAATATTTTGTTTGAATATATACTATAGACTTGTGTGATTATTATATATGTCACACTTCTCACCATATAGGTTAATCTGGATGATTTTCAAGGAAAAATCATTTTTTCTAGCTCCAGATCATGTGTTGAGTAGTTTTTCCCTTCGGTGTTCAACTATTTTGAAGTTTAGGCTATCAAATTATCATTCTTCATTAGTAAAAAAACCAATAATTTCATTGAATAATCACTTTATATCACAAAATATTTTCTAATTTTCAGTAATGTGAGTATAGGTGCAGTGATCAGCCTTATATTTCTCTCCTTGAAGCATTCCACACATTCTTCCATCCATAAATGCTCCACCCCATTCCTTGTTAACTTAATTAGAGGGCTTGAAAATCATGATAAATTTTTCACTAAACATTGGTAGTACCCAACTAATCCCCAAAACTACATATTTATATGAGACTAGTGGGTCTTGACCATTCCTTAGTTGCCATGTTTTTTTACGTGGCCACAAAAATTCCCTCACTTGTGATCAGATGTCCCAATAACATGATGTGCTTCATCCAAAAATTACAGTTGATTAACTTGGAGTATAAATTCTCCATTATTAATGTTTCCAACAAAATCCTTAAATGTTCTACATGTTCTCCTTACTCTTGGAGTAGATGATAACATCATACGTAAACACTACCAAATATTTTTCAAGGAAGTGTCTAAAGTATCTATTCATAAAATCCATGAATATTATAGGGGAATTAGTATGTTTGGTGTGCATCACCAAAAACTCAGAGTGCCTATTCCTTATATGGAAGACAATCTTCTGAATATCTTCCTTCTTCACCTTTAGCTAATGATATCCAGATCAAAGATCCTCCTCTAAGATGTACTGAGATCCTCATAGTAGATTGAACAAGTTTTCAATCCTTAGGAGAGGATACTTGTTCTTTATAGTGATATTGCTGAGTTCACAATAATCGATAAAAAGATGCAATTATCCATCCTTCTTCTTCTCAAAGTGTACTGGAGCACCCCAAGGTGATGCACTTGGTTGTATGAACCAGTTATCCGAACGATCTTGTAAATGCTTCTTTAATTCCTTCAGTTTGAAAAGATCCATCCTTTAGGGAAACATTGATATAGAGGTAGCTCCGAGTATGAGTTCTATTGATAACTCTACATCACAATCCATCGGAAGTTCAGGTAAATCTTCAGAAAAAACATCACAGTATTACGTCAAGATAATAATTTTCCCTAGGGGATAAATTACATCAACTCAACCATTTGAGTATGGAATTACACTTCACATGGAATCAACACCCACAACATTGATGGTTTTTTAGAGTAAATTCATTATCTTCCTTGAATTTTTATTGGATCATAAGATGGTTCAGAATATGAAAATATATTTTCATTTTTTCAACAGTTTATATGCGCTCTATCTAATAAGAGGCAATCCATCCCCAATTATTGCTGTAATTGGTGATATATATATATAAACCTACTTCAAGGTTTTTAGGGAATAAATTCAATAGTTATAGAAAACATCCATGATATAAAGTAATGCGTAGAAATAGAATCAAATAAGCCTTTTTCCCATTATTTAGTGAATAGTTTGTATACATTATACAACTTCATTTTTGTTCTAAACTTCTGAAGTAGTGATGGAATAAGCCTTCCCTTGATCCTTAAGATTTTGTGGATGATGATTCAAAATACCCTCAAGTAATAGTGGTTGAGTGTACTAACTTTCATAGTGCCATTTGTCCCTACAATTGTAGGATTGGACCATGGGTGGTTCTCTCTTTTCCTCTACTATATTCTCCTTCCTTATCATGTCTTTTAAAAACTTTTGATCTTAGTGGCATTGTTTTCCTTACATTAATCATTTCTCAGTCTCTTTGAGGAAATTCCTATGTTGATTCGTCCCATATTTTTGACATGTAGGTGGTTGATTTTTCTTACCACCTTTCTCATTAGATCCTCTGGCAAAAAACTCCATCTTTATTTTCTTATCACCATAGCCATGAGACCATTCTCCAAACTCTATATCAAATTTTAGATCACATCAAACAACTTCTTCATAAATACCAAAGTCTCAAATTGAAATAGCTATTTAATGATGTGGTATTAATCAACTAAATAATCAGTCAACTTTTCTATCATTGATGAAAACATATCCAAAATCATACCTTGCAAGACTTGTGAAATTTTCTTCATAGGTAGTGACATATTCTCTATCCTTTTTCTTTAGCTCTAATAATTATCTCTCCATAATCATATGAAGAGTTCAAGGAAAATACTTTTTAAGAAACATTATCTTAATTTATTTCCCCTCCAACTGTTTAATTTCATCCCTTATCTTGGGGTTCTTAATCAAATCCCACCATTGGTAAACATCTTTATTGAAATGATAAACATAAAGAGTCTCCTTCCTCATATTAGAATAGTTAATCATAGAAAAGATCTTATACATTTATTTGTCCCACTATTCCACAATAAGTGGACTAGAAGATAAACTAAATTTTGGTGGTCATTGCCACATAAATCATGCAACTTCCAGTTTCTCCCTCTTAGGTGAAGGAGGGTGTTTCACATTATTAAGGTTATTGTTCATATACTGAGACAAATGGGTAAGCATCTCCATGATGTTTTGAAATCCGAATCCCAAAATCATTGGGGATATCATTTGGGTAATCACTTCATTATCTATCTCATGGGTTATTGGCCAAGATTCTCTTGGTTCCCACCATTTTCTAAAAATGAAAAGCTTACATAAGTATACAGGTTAGGAATAAATAATTTATTACTTTATGAAATTAACACTAAAATAATATCTTATTAGATACCATTGTTTAGAAAATATTCTTTTTTCCATACATATACATAGTATCTTAATAGGTTGTTCACTAAGGTTCTCTAATAATAATCCCGAAATTAACTAAGTCATACCCCTGATACCAACAATAACAACCCTATTTTTCTTACATTACACTTACATCATTTTAATGATAGATAAAATATAAAATTACACAATAAGGATCCAATGGTTTAGTGTCTTGGGAAATTTAGGAACATACATAACATTTGCAACATAAAATATAAACATTTATTTAATTCATTCTTCTCTAGATTATTATTGTCCCTTATGTACTCTTTAGTACATGTATTCACCAGAGGATATAAATCAAAATGGGTTGAGTTAAAGCCTAATAAGAGGATATATAAGAACATGAAACCATATAACATGGGGTGAGAATATTCATTATCAAAATAACAAAGACATGGGATAATAATCATGATAGGAATCATTAAGAGAATACTTAGAATGGGTAAATTCATAAAAAATGAAACATCATGTCTTAGTGGTAAACTACCACACATAGTTGTGAACAAATATAGAATCATGTTCACAAATATTTCACATTAATAATTAGTTTCTTTACATTACCCAATGAATTTTAGTGCTATATAATTCTTATAACACCCATCAAATCATAACATTTAAATTGTGCTATATAAATTCGGTCGCACCCGTCAAATCACAAAATTTACATTATCATGCATGAGAAATAGAACATATATCAATCTTGAACATATAATAACCCATGTAAAGGTGTGGGTTCTATTTCATAACTAAACAATCATAAAACCTGGGTTCCCAGCTCAAATAGTGAATAACATACTTGATGTAATAATCAACAATCTTGGGAGAAGGAAACAATCTTGAGAAGTAAATGATATGTTTTTTGAACGAAGAGTTCTTTTTGGGAACAATATGCATGTAATAAACTCTAATGGAAAACCTTTTTATCCATGAAACGTTAATATAGTGATTAATAACTAATTTTTAAGGAATAACCGGCAGAAAATGGAGTGAAAGAGGGAAAACCCAAAGAAAGAGGGTTGGGTTCAAGAATTAGACTTACCTTGTTTCTGAATGATTTATTTACTTTAATGTATTGTATAATTAAATTATATTAATTAATAAACAACTAAATAACATTTTATACATGTTTATGATTAACTATTATTTTATTATGTTATTTTATGGGCTTTTTGATGAGTTAAAGTGTGTAAACTCATTGTTCGGGGGTGATGTTTTTTTAGTTTTCTTTAACGTTTCACTTGTACACATGAATGGATGTTCATGTAGAACATGGATAAACATAAATAATTTGAATTAAATGTTATTAATTATCTGAAAATATTTTTAATTATCAAATAATGATTTTTTATATTCCATGAAGATGAATCACTAGATAAAATTTAATGATGATCATTTTAGATTAATTTTTTCTATTTTTGGATCCAAACTAACATGTTTTGTTTTTTCATTTAGTATTATGTATAAAAGTTGGATAAATAACATAAAAGGTGTTAAAAAATACATATTAAAATATTTTTGAAACCATTTAATGGTTTTATTGACAACCATGAAGGCGTTTAAGGAAAATGAATGTGCATCACCCACGATGATGTACATTTACACATCACAAGGAATGATTTAATTTTTGAAAATAAAAGAGCGATAGAAGGGATATTTTAATAAATAATATTCCTTAAAACGATATAATATCATTATGTTGATCATAATGGAGTTATCATGACATTTTGATAAGATAATTTGTGGATAAGAGAAAAAAGGAATGAAATTTGAAAGGAAATTGGAAGAAAAAAGTGAGAGGAATTACCTCTTGAATTCTCCTCTTGAGATCCTTCTCAAGGCACCAATTCATGGTATTTTTATGAGACAAATAGATATTTTAAGGTTGGGAGGGTATAAGTAAGATCTTTGTGAAGAATTTTTATGAGGCATGAAGTATGAGAGGTGTGAAAAAATGAGGTTGTGAGGCGTTGTATTTATAGTGGAGGGGAGAATGGTTTTCTCAATATTTAGTTCATTAGTTTATTAATTTCACTAAAGGCAAGAAATAATGATGATTATAAGAATAAATATAGTAAATAAGGCATGTTATTTCAATTCTATGGCTATTTACATCATCCAAGACTTAATCATGATGCGTAAATTCATTTATTTAGCATATTGTTCAAATTATCAAATTTCACCATTCACCAAAAATGAAAGTATTTTAGAAAAATCTAAAAAGAATCACCCTAAATAGTTTTCAAAATGCTAAATTTAAAAATGAACACCATTTTATGAAAATATTTTTATAAATATGAGTAATTTATTTTTTAATTAAAATTAAAATTTACTTGAAAAATACAAATTTTAAAATTAAAACTGATTTTATAACACTTTTAGAAATTAATTAAGGTCTTTTAAAATTATCATATAATCTTAAGACATAGAAATACATTTTTATGAATAAATTTTAGGAAAATAAATTTTATTTTAAATTATTGAATTAATCATTAAATATTCTTGACTTACAAATATACCAACACTATATTATTACTATATCATAATGTCACTTATAAGATGGATAAATTTTATTTATACTATCATTGGTAAGGTTCCTATTCACTTGGAAAATTTAGTTTTCATAAGGCACATATTACTAATCAAAAGTGTAACATTACTATTCATAAGGTTATGTTACTATTCACTGAAAATTAAGTTTGTCCTATCAGACTCTAAATATCTTACTAATTGCAACCGTGTATGTCATATTTTCAAAATTCAAAAAATAGAAGTCAAGAAAATCATTTTTAACAGCTTGGATATAAAGGTCACATATTACTTGGTATTTCATTTAATAATGTTTTGGAATTGTGTTTCCTAATGCGATTCTATGTGATTCTACAAAATGAAATAATTTTAATAAGGTAATTCCATTTATAAAACTTTGGGTCATTACAAAGTCCATTATATTTTTTGTTATTATGTATAGTATATGTGTTAAGTATTTGTCACCTTGATAAAGGAAAAATGGGTAAAACAGGGTTAAAAATACGAGATAAGGTCTCAAAATCATCCTTACGCATTCCATCATTTCATTTTATGGGAGAAATTATACTATATTCATCCCAAATTCTAATATATGAAATTTATTTCTGTTTAACATTGATAATTACATTTATATTATTTTATGTAAAGAAAACTGCAAAAAGTCACTCTCATGCTTTTAATTTCTTTTTATGTTAACATATGGATAAGAATACATTTTTAATGAATATAAAATTCTATTTTGAACATGATTAGTTTTTTTATTAATTTTTATTTACTTTAATTTTTTAGTAATGGTATAATTGATGTAAAAGTTTATATGTCACTAATACAATGTTTCTCTGAGAAGTAGAGCAATCAAAGTAAATGATTAGTAAAATCAAATGTATTATCTTTTTGATGAATTTCTCTTTCAAAAAAAAATTAATAGTTAATAATAATTTATAATTAATGGTTATAGTTAGTATATATCAATTTATTTATTTTCTTGACCTTTATAAAGTCAAATTGAAGGAATAATGTCAGAAATTCCATTAACGATATGTTATGAAAAAAATATTTTATTAAATTATTTAAAAATAATAAAAAATAATAAAATAATATAATTATGATTATGAATGGTATAAATTTTTATCCATTTTCTATTTATGATCTAATTGTTACCTTATATGTAAAATTATAACCCTTTATGATTGAAAAAAATTGTTATGCCGTTTATGGTGAAAAATGGTAAATGAAGGGGCTAAACTGAAATATAAGAGTTAAAATGACATAAAACATTCATTAATCATCATTTTTTCTAAGATTTTTGATTTTAACCATTTCATATTTTAATATGGTCATTTTTCATCCATTTTTTCAAGATGTTAAGGTAATGATATTTTATTAAATTTAAAGAATTACAAGTGCACAACTCACCTCAATTATAAAATTATGCATCATCCTCTCACTTCATCACACCTCTAAAAAAACATAGCTCAACCAAACCATTCCAAAATTTCTACCCAACATTCTCATCTCTTTTATAGAGTTTTTATTTCCATAATTAACAATTGTAGGGTTCTAAATAAGAGATGCAAATGAGGTTTCTCTAAGAAAAGGAAATCCTCTTAAACATGAACTTTTTTTAACTTCTTCTTTCACCACCAAAAATTGATTCCTAAAAATTAGAACATAATAAATGCATTATATCCCATAATAATATATATAATTATTTTCATGGAATAATATTTATCCATCTCCTTCTCCATCTAGTGAGAAACAAAACCATCAATATGAGTACTACATACTACCTCCTCATGAATCAATGTAAGTTATTTTCCATTATTGCCTCACATGGATATTCACAGAGAGGTAACTAAAGAATATATATGATTAATGTAATATAATATTTTTTATTTAAATTTAATATATCCTCTTATATTATACCCATTCACCCATTAAAAAATGACAATGTTGCACTTGTGTACGTACGAATTACAGTTTCTATAAATCGATGTGATTCATTTACTATTTCCATAATTCAGCAATGATTCTAAAAATATATCTAATTTATAAGTATAATATTTATAAAATTAGTTTAATTTAGGAAATTATGAAACTATAACCTTCTCACAATAACTAAAACTTACATGATAATAAATACATGAGAAAACATATATGAGAAAACAAAGCTAATAACACCCAAACCAATGATAATAATGAATTATTGTTGATAAATGGGTGATAAAATTTTACAAGTGGATCATATATGATTTTATAAATATTAATATTGTTAGGTAATCACTTAATAATAATTTTAAAACCATTTCACATGAGTTAAAATAAGGTTCAACAATTTGAAGATGGAGGTAAGGTGGTTCTTAACACAATATCCACTCTAATAGGTAATATTTGGTATTATGAATCTATTTAATTTTAGGTGGTGTATATACTAACACTTTTGTATAATTAATATGAATATATATTTTTTAATTCTAATTTCATTTTCAATTCACGTTTATAATTTTAATGGTTTTTAATTTTAATGTTACCAAAGTGGTAAGAACTTATTGTCCAATACTATTTTTCTAGGATTAGTTCTATTTTTCATTGACAGAATATTATAATTTATCCATTATAAAATTCATAAATTTTATTATTCTTTTTTTATTTAATGCATTTACTTATTTTCTTAAATTTTTTCAACATGTTGGAAATTAAATCAAGAAAATAAATGTCTAAAATAAAATATGATATTATTTCACTTAATGATCAAGAATATTTTTCTTCTTGGTTCATATTTTTCAAAATTATTTAACAAGGTTCATTTTTATTTAATCAAATAACGTATTAGGTGGATTTTACATTATCCTGGACTTTTTAAATGGTTTGAAATTAATCTTTCTAATGTTTTTCAAAAAAGGGTTATTTTCCTCTTTCATTACAAAATGTATAATGCGGTGTCTCTTTTTTTAAATATGAAATTAATAGTCTTTCCCACTACCATTAAAATTTTATGATATTTAGCTTCTTATATAAGTATTCAATGGTTTTAAAAATAAAACTATTCAATGAAAACTTCTTTTAAATTTTCACTTCCATTTTATTTTATTCTATGTAAGACATGAATTTTTTACAAAACATGTACTTATAATGAATTAATTATCATATTTTATCTTTCATTAAGTTTGTGTTCATTATCTTCTTATTGAAACATTAACTTTCTTATTGTCATATTTTATCTTACATTATATTTTATTAAGTGATACATATTATTTTTATCATATATATTATTATTTACTAAACTGTATAACTTTTCTATATATGGTGTTTTACTATAAATGTTATTTCACTTATTGGTGAAATCCTGATATTCCAAATGCTTTACTCCGTAAGAGTTATTTTTTTCTAAGCCATATTTTTTTTGAATTAAAATTATTATTTTATATACGAGGAATGAACAATAAATTAAGTGAATTGTGGTGTATGGAGTTATATAACTAATCGATGCAACAATACATTTCAAGAGACAAAATAGTTAACAAGCCTTATTAAATGGATTTCTAGTTTATTTCTACCAATATTATAAACTATCTTGTTACATGGAATTGGTCATTAAGACATCATGATGTTTCAGATCATTAAATAAAACAATATTAATTTACTTCATTGAGAATACAATTATTATTATCCATTATATTATTATATTTATGTTATCCATGGATGTGTTTCATGCTTAGGTTATTGATGAAATGGAATTTGTTTTTAGTTATCTACCTTTCTATATTTATTATTGTTTATTTACTCATTATATATTATATTATACATAACCATTATAGGGAATTTTATATCACCATTTTCTGTTTCCCTTTCCCCATGATATGAATAAGGAATCATTGAATGATATCATAGAAGAAAAATATTCACTTTAATTTTGTTTTCATATTTTATTTCCAATATAAATTGGGGAGCACATTTTTGTCTATTTCTTTGAGACTACTATACTGATTGATCCATACTGATGTCATCCTGTGTATATTATCCAAATTTAATAATGTATACAATGAATCTAGGTTTCTTGATTAGGGGTTATTATAGTTTGTATCATAGAAGGTTCAATAGAAACATTTAGAAATAGATTTAGGAAAACGTAGTTTATGTAACATAACCCTACTAAAAACATTCAAGATAAGTATAAGTATATAATTCATTTTAAAAGTTTTGTAAAGGTAGAGGTTATATTGTTTTCTTTGAAAAAAATCCATATTTGGATAACATATATGGATGTGGTTTTGGAACAAATGCATCTTGGGGTAATAACTCTGATAAGAGTTTGTGGAATATATATCGACCAACATTCTGGTGAATGGTGAGTGTGACGTTACTGCACACCTAGATTGAAATTCCTAGGTAATATTCTTATGATAAATATTATTTTATTTATGAATCATTACAATGTTTTTTAATAGATGACGAAAATGAATGAACAAAGTTAAACATATGTTTCTTATATTGAAATGAAGGTGCCATTATTTGGAAATTCTAGAAATTATTTTCATGATTATGGGGTCTCCCCCTATGATTATTATTTTTTATTCTATTATTTTTGGTTTTATTCAATGATTATAACTATAAATTACCATGTTAACATTGAATGTGATGGA
This sequence comes from Viscum album, assembly GCA_963277665.1. Lineage (NCBI taxonomy): Eukaryota > Viridiplantae > Streptophyta > Magnoliopsida > Santalales > Viscaceae > Viscum > Viscum album. The sequence continues at coordinate 278,687,753 of OY728165.1, read as the reverse complement.
TAATGGATGGTTTTTTGTCATGAGAAACCAAATAAAATGGAAAATGGATGGATAAACCACATTATTAAGCCTAATTAGGTATATCATATCACAATTAACAATATTATCCTCAATAAATTTCCAAACATTTTATATAATAAGATGTTGGAGTTTCATGGATGTTTAAGTGATATGAATTGTGGGAAGAAAATGATTCAACATTGCACATGTTATTAATGTCAGAAGACACACATTGGGAAATGTATTAAAGGAACACGGAGAAGTGTTATATATATGGAAAGAGGGAATAAAGTAACAAACCACCCGTTAAAAAGTTCAGAGGATGAAAGCATTCGATAACGATCAAAAATGTTATGTTAGTAAAATATTATAAAAGTTATAAACTATGTTGAAAAAGATGTAGAATATAAGAGTAACTTATAGTTGTTATAAATTATTTTGTTAGTTACCCTGAAAAGTAAATATAATAATATTAATATTGAAGAATTTATATATATGATTCATATTTATATTTCAATAAAGTAAGTATTATGGAATAAAACAAAAAAATATAGTTAAAAGTTTGTTAATAAAGATCAATGATTGATTTACCTATTTATTGGGTTTCAAAAATTATGATTTATTAGTATTTATTAATTGTATTTTGAATTACATGGATTATTCTATTGATTTTAGTGAAATTTATTTGTATGTATGGTTCAAAAAATGTGAACTATGGAAATATATGATAAATATATTGACAACTTTAAGGGTAAATAAGACAATTAATTTTGATATAATTATGGGTTATTACAATTTAAAAACATAAGTTTTATCATATAGATAACCAAGGGATTGAAAAGTGATATGGTGACTAATTGATTAAAGTTATTTCATAACAAGTTCACTATATTTTTGGAGAACATTATATGATTACGGTAAAGTGAAAATTAATTTTTAATTTGGGATTTAATTTTAGGGATAATGATTGAGTTGACATGTATAGAAATATATGATTTTGTTTTGGTTTTTTGGTGATTTGGGTTATTTTGGAAAATGCATAGTATATTTCTGAGAATATATTATCAATGTATTAACATGTTTTCTATGTTCTATTATGAGATTCCTTATGTTTTTTAAGGATATTTGTTTGATAAAATGTTTTAATATTTTTTTTAATTTGGTAATACTTATTTAATATGAGTATTCCAGTTAAATATTTAATGAATCAATTATGTAGATCTCTGCAGATATTGTCATGGTTTTAGAGAATTATGTGTTATATTTATCTATATTGATCTAAATATGATATCCATTTTATTTTTGATAAATATTAAGAGAAACAATAAATGAATTTTAAATATTTTATGAATCTTATGATCTATTAAAAGTTAATTATAGTAATTTAGTCCTAATAATTTTATCTTAAATATTCATTTCATAGAATAAGAGATAAAGTGAAAATTCACTAAAGATAAACCAACGGTTTAAATTATTCTTATGAAATAGAAAGAAATCATGAAAATAAATTTTCATGTATTCCATATGTTGATAGTACAAAATCCCCCACCATTATCCAAAGTATCTGGAAATAAATATTATTTAATATTACATACATTTATAATGAATTTATAGTCTTTTCATTGTTACATGAATTATAGTTTTTTGGTCATTTACATAATCATGAAAACGTTCTATATCAATCTATATTACTCCATGGAAAATAGTTTTTTCTTATATGGTTATATTTTAACTTATGGCCAAGGTTATCCTTATATGAGAACCTGATTATGTGTCATTTTAGGGAACCCTTATCTTTCCCATGTCACCATTTTAAAACCTGTTTTATTATCCCTATGTATGATGTGGGTTTTCAATAGAGGAAATTTCAAATATTGAACAATTCTTGAATGAGAAAAAAATTCAAGGGAATACTATATTTTTGTGTGGGGGTATAACACACACAAATTTAATTTAAATGAATAAAAATATCAATTTCCTTCGTAACATTCAACATTGAGATTTAAGAAGATTGATATGTATTATACAAATATTATTATTTAAATGTGAATGTTACAATTTAATCATTTTTTAGATGGTTCGAATAAGATTACCTGAATTATTAAATATACAAATAATGTCCCTAATTCATAGAAATATATTTATAAATTCTTAGGAAACATGAACTCAATTTTTTGTGATGTACATTTTTTCTTAAAATATGAATTTTCATCAAAATTATTTTTTTTATTTTGTGCATGGAAATTATAATTAATTTTGGCCATTTTAAGAAATTTTATTTTATAAAAATTAATATTTTTTAAAATTAATTTTTCAATATTAAATTAGAGTGAAATTTTGTAAATTTTTTGAAATTATTTATTTTTCAAAGAATAGTTAAAAATACCATTTAGTCAAATAATATAAATTATTTTTATTAAATAAATTAATCTAAAAGTCCCAGTACATTAGGGCTTCGATCTGAAAGTGAAATATGAACCATTTTCATTAAATAATGTATTGTAAATGTCCAATTATTCAACTTCTAAATCTTTAATCATAAAAATGGATACGATATTTTGAATCACGAGGTTCAAATTTGTCAAATAGGTCCCTCTTATTTTTTTATTGTGAATAGAAACTGTGACAAATATGTGTCACCTCAGTAAAGGTAAATTTGGTAAAACAGGGATAAAACTATGAGATAAGGTCTCAAAATAAAATCAATACTTATCCTTATTTCATTTTATGTAATAAACTCTACCACATTCATCCCAAATTCTAATATATGGAATTTTAGTTTCAAATTCCCTTGCCAATGATATTTATATTATTATAGTTAAAGAAAATTACAAAAATAACTAATTTTTTAATTTCATTTATATGTTCACATATATATAAAAATATCTTATTTCCATGACACCCACACTACAATGGTTCTCCTCCTAGCTTGATAATTAATTAATAGAGATAATGAGCCCCTAAGTCCTACCTTTATTGGTTCTAGGATGGAAATAAGCACCAAGGGTATAAAAATCTAAAATAAATGGAAGGAATTTCCCTCCACAAGATATGATCGAGAGATAGGATAAATCAAACACATGAAACTCCATAAAAAATATAAAATGTAAAACAAAACCATCCCATAACTTATGTATAAAAAAAATAGAAAAAAGAGTGTCCAAATTAATACCCAAAAGAAAAGCTAATGTAGCGAGACCGCACCAGTCCAAAGGTCTTAGATAGTACAGTTTAGAAGGTTCCACATACTCTTCTTATAAAATTTAAAAGTAGTTTTTATATACATAGGGTAAGAATAAAATCTTAATATATAGGATCATCCCCAAGTTCTCCTATGAACACATGAAAAGATCACATCAATGAACACATGAGTGAATAAAAAACAATATCACCTTAATAGGTCAACTAACCAATTATATACTCACCAAGGCCAATTAACGAAATAATAAAACCTCGATTAGTAACATAATTAGAATAATATAAAAAAGGTCACCCTCAACCACATTCTGAATAGTTTTTATCTCCCACATAATGATGCACGTCTTGGAACTCCCATCTCTTTTGTATTGTAACCCTCCCTGAACACACCTACGTCATCACACCACATCACACCCAATGACACCTTGGACATAACATCATGTTACATCCCACCTAAATACACTAGATTCATCATATAACAACACATATCACTCTAATATACATGGTCCATCACATCACATCAGATCTCACCAAATGACACCTCGACCATTGCATTGTAGTCACAACCATAACCAAAATAGCTGGGTATCATGGAAATGAACGACATAAACCTCATTCCCACCTCATACCATGAATGTACCCCACTATATGGAAACTCATAAAACATAACCATGGTTAAATATTGAATTCTATCCATTACAACCCGACATGTCCACATAACCTAGAAGAGAAAGTAGAGAAGAGCGGGTAGCTATCCATCTATTCTCACTAATAGAGTTTTAGAAAAAACAACCAAAAAAATTTGGTTGTTAGAACATGTTTCTCAACATATGTGGGGTTCATATAGAAATCACAAGAAACATACATGATATAAAAATATATATATATACATCCACACAAACATGAAAAACCTATGGGTTCAAAACAAGAATACAATTTCTACTAACAACATCACCACCACGCCTCACATCCTCCGTTACTCTCACCACCTCTACTAAATGCATAAAAACACACAACAGTTTGTATTACACCATTTCTATTCGAGTTGATCCAATATCTATATTCCCCATCATTAACTGATCCATTATTCTGTCCCATTCATTTAATATCTTTTAACATCCATTTAAACCACACTTCCCATTTTTTATTTAATAATTCATTAACCATTTCATCCCATTATCCAATCAATTACATGCCATCTCACAAATCATTATCAACCAATTATTACATAAATAATCGAAAACTACCACAAAACCACATTTCACAACGAAAAAATTCTTAGGCAAACATATCCCACAAAGACACCATTTTGCAACCACAACCAAATTTCACATCCCAAACATTTTCAATATAAAAATTCCATGTATCACATCTCATCAAATTCAGCCTCACATCACAACCACATGTCACAACACTTTTAACACCACAAACTCTCTATACATCACAATAATGCATCACCACAATTTTCACATCACAACCCCATGTCACATTAATCAGAAACTCTTTTAGATTTAACATGGGGTTTTTAATCAATTTCACTTTTTTATTCAAATTTTTTTTACACAATCCATAATTTCAATGGGGAAAAATTAATTATCAAGATATAAGTGGTTACCCAATTCCTTTTTAGGTGATAAAAATAATAAAAAAAGTTTTCCATAGTCATAAAAACTATAGTGCAATCAAATCCCCCAACATCTATAAATTTCAACAAGGCATGAAGCCCATAAAATCACAATATCAAAAACATATAAGTGGTAAAACATGAATTTTCATTCCCCCTATTAAATTTTAATTAATCCATTTCATTATATTTTTTAGGATAAAGTATAATATCTTCCCAAAAGATAACATGAGTATATCCCTTCACACATGATACAACTAGATGAGAAATTAAGGATCCGCTAACTCAATAAAGATTTACAAACCATTGAAAAAGTTCAAAACTAGTAGGATACCACCAATAAGCACCTCTAAGAAAGGGAAAACTTTTATTACTACAAGAAAAATATCCAAAAACATCCAATTAATAAGAAAAATATAAAAAGAATAGGTTCCCATTGACCACAACCTCTTTTGGATGGACAATATCTAGAAACATGGAGTATAAAAGGATTGGGAATCATCCAAAACCACCAGAGATCAATTTACCAAGGTTGAGGTCAAAAGAAAATCATTTGGGAATGAAAGAAATCCAATTTAAGAACATTTTTTGCCTAATAAATGAGATAAAAGTTAATATAATTAGATGGTTTAAGGGTGTTTTAGGTTTTATAGGTGGTCTACAAAACATAAGGCCACAATGGATCCTCATGTACCACACCATAGAATTTATGAAAACTAAAGGGTCTACAATTTAAACTGAAGGACCATATCATAGCCAAGCTAGAAAAATTATCCTATGAGAATTAAAGCTATCTAAACACATTATATATTATAAAAATATAAGTAACCACAATACCATGTTAAGCAATACACTGCAAAATATTCTCCCCAAAAAGAGACTCCACCGTAGCCTCATCTTCATGATGCAGCTGCGTATAAAAAGAAAGAACAACTAAAAATTAAACCACATGACACTACTCAATATTATACCTCTCTAAATTGTAATTTCTTAACTACTAAGAAGGAGTGTACACCATAATATATCTGAACATAGAAACTAACTCAAAATTTGAGAAACCACCATAATTCCCTCTAGGATTTGACACCATAACCAACACCTCAACACTGAAACCACCTGGGTAATAATCCCATCGCTACCACTAGAACCTCTCTCCATGATATAAATATTAATATTTTATTATTAGTACTGAAACTCCTCCTTTAATCCCCTATTCCATTGATGACTCTCTATGCTACAGTGAAAATCCTTATAAAATAACCCATGCATCTGCACTGTAGAACCCTCCTCTATTAGATTTTCTAGATGCAACCTTATTTTTATCTCTATCTACCTCATAATCTCCCCTGGACACCTCCATCACCAGAATTCCGACAAAGTAATAGGGCAAATAGTCTACGCTATTAGTTTAAATACTTTCCAACTATTCTCTTCCCCAAGATTCAAAACAGTGCCTAGAATGTAAAAGAGGAAAATCTAGTCCAAAAAACAATCTCATGAGATACCCCTCAAGGACCACATTACAAACGAACACCACCACCCACCAAGCACACCAAATCTAGTGAAAAACGTTCACCTGACATTGCACAAAACCACATATTTTACATCATCTTCAAAATACCACCTCTCCACATAACCATATGAACCACAATCTTAACTTACACATAGTCCAACCCACGGATCGCCAAAAACACCACATATACTATCCCCAAGCAGAAAAATTAAGAAATTATGTTTTCCATATGAATATATTATCTAATTTGGGTAGGAATAACTCATCCATAATGTTTTAATATGTTTCATTGTATAAAACATCTTGATTAGGAATCAGGTTTTCTCCACTACGTATGTTGTAATCTTTAACACACATTACATCATGGAAAAACACAACATATAAACTAACAAGGTATAACTATTACACCACAAAGGAAATAAGAGAATGGAAAAACTCACAATAACATAAGGTAATGGGATCTCAAATGTGTCTCCCACTCAAAAGTACTTTCTTCCAGGACACTATGCTTCCGTAGCATGTAGACAAAGGGAATGTTTTATCCACACAAATCCTTCTCCCAATGATCTTGAATATTTACTAGATTCTACATGATCATCATTTAATACATGATATCTAACTCTATCTGGATAATAAAATGGGTGTTATCATGAAGATACTGATGGTTCTGATATTTGTAGAAGATTTCATGAATCATTCCCAGCCATGGTCAGAGTAAAAACTGATAATCCACCGATCAAATGTACTCCAACACCTAAAAATTCCTAGAAAAATTGGGATAAATCTTAATCTCCCCAGGAAACCTACACTTCCCATATCGATCATAGAATATCTGTAAAAACTTATCTCCAACCGAAAATGCCAGGGTCCTCATCCTATGATCGACAAAAGAACTATTCATTTACTATGTTACTTTTATCCTATCATGAACAACCTTAACCTTCTATATCAAGATATTCACCACATCAGAACCTATAAATTAGGACTCCACATTATATACCAACATAATAGGGAATAACATGGTCTCTTATTCAAATCCTCAAATGGATGATGTCAACAGATAAAAGATATCTATTATTATAATAACAGTCAACCATATGCAACTGATTTTCCAAAGATATAAGAAATTAGATGAAAGAAAACCACAATATATCCTATAGAATTTGGATGGTCTACTTTATGTTCTAATTCATATAAGGATGGTGTATAGTGTTGAGGCCCAACTAAGGTCTAAAATCATGCTACAATCTTCTCCAAAACTATAATATAAAATAAGAATCCCAATATAAGACAATAGGCCTTAGAACTCTTGGTAGTTTTACAACCAAATCCATATAATACCTTGTCAAAACATTCATGGAGATATAATCCTTAATCTCTTGGAAGTGACTCAATTTCATAATCCAATCCATGTTTACCTAGATAGCATCACTACCTCCCAATGCTTGAGGTAACCATGTGATAAATTACATTGTGATATTTTCCCATTTACACTTTTTAATATCTTAGGGATGCATCAAATTTTAAGTAATATAATGGATTAACATTACCTATAGAAAAACAAATCATTGAGCCATAAACTCTTTTACTACCCATTTCATCCCGATCCACCAATACTATGTCTCTACGACATAATACATCATATAAACTCCTTAGTGTGCCCCCAATATTGAGCTATGAATCTCATGAAAAAATCTCTATTGCATTACCACCATAAAACACAATCTCCCCTAAAAACACATCTAGTTCTAACCATCCTATAACCATCCCTTCAATGCATCACCATGGACAACATCATCTTTAATAGGCTCTTTCTTTCAGTCTCCCCACTAATTCTTCTATACCCACCACATAAAAAATTTCTACACTGTCATCTAAAATAACCAACCTCAACCATTAAACACAATTTAATATATTTTAAGGGATGCAAATTCCTCCATAAACCCCCAAGAATATTCACAGTCTTGAAAAACATCATTCTATAACTCCATAATCAAATCATCCACCATATATTTCCAATTTTGTGAGGTATATGAGATCTCACAGTTATAATCATGACAAAAAAATTTAAAAATCCACTAGAGTATACCCAAATACGGAATAGAAATGTTTTTTCCTTAAGATCTTATGATTTGTGAGGACCATAAGGAATTATAAAATGAGGTAATGTCACCAAACGATCAGTGCAAAAAAACATATCCTAGTACCAGATCATGGGTGGAATAGTTGTGCTTATGGGGGTGAAACTTTATAGAATCATAAAATATCACATACTTATACTTAATTAGTATGAATCCTAAGAGAAAATGGGAAGAATCACATAACACCTCAAATATGACCCACTCTTCTGGATATGGGATCCTTAGAGAACTAATAAATAAACCTTTTAGGTAGTCAAATGACACATAACACTAATTTTTATGTATAAAAAATCTTTCTTTCGAAGACAATGATATCTATGGGGTTGAAATCTATGAGAAATTAGACATGAACCTCTAGTAATATCAATTGATACTTGTTGGATCGAGTTATACCAAATATACACAAGAGGGGGTGAATTGTGTCTTTTACAATTTCTTTTTAGGACTTCAAATTTATCAAAAATATTTTGAATTTTTTTTAAATCAATGAAAATACACTACTGATTGACTAAAAAGATTTGGAATTGAAAAAAAAAGACATATTCAACTTCTATGTGTACTAATATAAAACTAGTTTTGGGTGAAATAAGAAAATCAGTTGAAAACAAGTTATATAGAGGTATGATTGGTGGTTTATTATATCTTACCGCAAGTAGGATAGATATAATGTATTCAGTATGTCTTTGATCTATATTCTAATCTAATCCAAAAGATTCCCACTTAAGTGTTATCAGAATAATTTTTAGATATTTAAAGGTAACTATTTTTCAATCTCTTCTATATCCAAAAAAATTTGCTTTTAATTTAATTTCATATTTAGATGCAGAATTTGGAAGTAATAGATTAGATAGGAAAATCACCACAAAGACTTATCACTTTTTAGGAAAATCATTAGTGTCATGGTCTAGTAAGAAACAACACTCAGTTTTCCTGTCAACAATCGATGCATAATATATATCTGCAGGAAGTTGATGTGCACAAGTTTTGTGGATGAAAAACACTCATATGGACATTGGACTATATTTTAATAATACACCTATTTTATGTGATAATACAAGTGCTATAAATATTTCAAAAAAATCTATTAATCTTTGTAGGATAAAGCATATTGATATCAAATATCACTTTCTAAGAGACCATGTTCTAAAAAAGGATATATTCATAGAGGTTGTAAGCACTGAAATTCAATTAACTGATATTTTTACAAAACCACTACCCATTTCAAGGTTTGATTTTATTAAGGGGGAGCTAGGTTTATTTATTTTTAACTGTTTTTTTAATATTTTATTTACTACTTGCTTAATTTAAAGGCATTGTTATTTTTTCATTAAACTTTTATAGTGTAAATTTTTGCATTTAAATTTGTAATAATTACTATGTACATAATGAAACAGGAATCAAGGATGTTAGAAACTGTTTCCCATACCAAAACCGTTCATTTTGTCAAGACCCATCAAAACCAAAAAAACCTTTTACTGATCTTCTCTACCCACACCCGATCCTTAGATTCCCTAATAATTATATTCTTCAGAGATCTATATCCGAAATGGAAAAGGCCAAGAGGATCGATGAGCCATAGGCCAGTACTACTATGCATCGGCACACGATAGGAAAGAAAATTCTGTAAGAAAAGGTAATTGATTTAGAATGGCTATATCATACAGATCGGATTCTATGGAAACCCCTAGATTTTCTAAACCTAGAACCAATGTTTAATAGAGAACATATAGAGTTTTTATATAAGATAGAACTTCTTCATTTCATTAAATCTGTTCAGTTTAGCCTGGGAAAGGAGGAAGATACTATAATAGCAAAGATCAAGGATAGAGACTTTTTTATTTCCTCTGTGTAAATTGCTCGAATTATTAACTACTCTCAAGAGGGGGTATTTCACCTTGATTTGAAGAATATGGGTTATAGTGAAAATAAGTTAGAGGATATTATGTATTTGTTTCTTAGATTAACGAATGTGATGAATATTCTAGTGAAATATCTAGAGTCGGATCAAAAGATTTTAGTTATGATTGTGAAAATAGGGGTTGCACCTTTTATGTCATAAATGAAGATTATTTAATACCCTGACATGTATATAATGTTTCTCTTGATGACTGATATCATGTTAAACATTCCAAGATATATTGTGAGATATCTCAGTTATTGTTGCCAACTTTAAGAAAGAATGAACTTCTATCCCTTCAAAAGATTCATTTCAACGATTTTGTTTATCAAAGATATGATAAGGCGGGTGGATGCCCGAGTGTGATGCCACCACAAAAACATGTTCAATGCAAGAAAATTTATAAAGATTGGTTATTTTGGGAGCACAGTCAAAGGAATTCTTATGTATGTAAAAACAGAGGAAGATGAAGATAGTGCTCAAGCACAACTAGCAAAGTCGAAAGAAGTAAAAGATGAATCGATAGTAAGAAGAGTCTCAAGGAGAATCAGATTTGAAACTATTGATACACCTAAAAATGAGGAATGTCAATAATGACTTCAAAGGAAAAGGTATAGAGTGTCTCAATTTTGAGAGGAGCATACTCAAACAAATGCAAATGAAACTGAACCACTTCTGAGCTACAGATTTATTAGAGAATTTCCAATATAAGACATTTCATAGTAAATAGTTTCTCAGATTTAGGTAAATCCTCAAGTAAATCATGACATTATGCCTTTGGAAGAAATAAAGGTTGAACCAAAATTAAAGACTGAGGCTGCACCCAGAATTAATCATCAAAAGAAAATTGATCAAGAGGAATGAGTTTTAGAAGAACTTGTCTTGGAAGAGAACAATAAAAAAGATTCTCAGGAGGAGCAAGAACAAGTTCAGATGGATCAAGAAGAGAACCATTATAAGATTAATACTGAATTATTAAATGATGATTTTTCAATGGACGATTCAAGGAATGAATCTAAGGAAAAATCTGTGGAAAAACTAGTACAGGGAGGGGATAAAAAAAATCAGATGTTAATCACTTCACCTTAGTACTGTTACATCAGAATGACGCTGAAATAGAGAATAAAGAATAGGGTACCTCTGATTCTGTGAATGAATAATATGAATACATATATATAATGTTGAGAAATGTTGAATATGATAATGCTTCTCTAAAGAGAGAAATGGAAAATGTAAATCTGAGATTTCAAAGATTGAAAGAAAGTACCATTTCAAAAGGAGAAGTTGAAAATTTCAAGAAGGAAATGATGGATGAAGTTGGAAATATAAAATCTGAAATGTTGATGAAGATAGATTTACTAGAGTTTAAATATTTCATGGAGAATAATTCACAGCTGTCAGAAATAGTGAATCTAGTACATCAAGTACTTCACCTGATCTGATCAGAATATTTCAGGCCATTACAGCAGTTATGAGCAATATGAATGATAGATTTTAGGACCTTCAATGCAATAGTTCTACATTTATAGTGTTAGTGGAAAATCCGAAGTTTCTAGTAGAACAGTTGACTATAAGTGAACCAGGTATTAGCACTTTACTGAATCAGTTCAGAGATAAGTTAAATCTATTTATGGACAAGGAAGATAAGCTTCATGAGTTCATTAGAGACAATCTGATCGAAGATCTTCATCTGAATCAAGAAAATAGAGATCTCATATCCCAGTTGGGAGATGGATTGATGAGTATATAAAGAACCCAGTTAGTATAGATCAAGTATACAGTTCAGAGGAGATGAAACCTACCCTTATCCAAACCTTGATTCCTATTATTGTAGTTACTATATTTTTACAATATTTTCAATGAAGTTTTTTTATTTATTATTTGTGTGTAATCTATTTATTTTACTCTCTATGTTAGAAATGCCAATAATCTATATTGAAATATTGATAAACCATTAATAATAGCATTTACTTAGTTCAATGCTACAATGAAATGTGTTATATCTTATTTAATCATTCTTTTTTATATCACCAAAGGGGGGAAATTTAGATAAACACAGCATTTCATTTTAAAGTTCTGTAAAATTAATTTTATTTTCTTTCACACAAAGAAAAAATTAAAATTTTATTTTAAGATATTAAATCTTTTTATTCTGGGAGAGAAATTATTGAAAATTTTAAGATGTTATTTTGGGGAGAAATTATAAACTCATTTTTTACTTTAAAATTTTAAATCTTTTATGGGGGGAGATTTTTTTATCTTTGAAAAATTCTAAACTATATGTAATTAATATTGTGTGTTAATTTCATTGGTTATTTTAGGGGGTTTTTATAATAAAAAGGGGGATATTGTAGAGAAAGTCTTGTTATCAAAAGTACATAATCTTATATGGGGAAGATTGTGGAGAAGAATAATCTATCTCTTTTTGATGATTTTGTTGCTAAAAAATATCCTTATTTTTAATTCTAATAATTTTATTTTTAATATATTTCAAGAAATTAATATTATTTATTTCTCTATTTTGAGATAATATTAAATCATTTGATTCATGTGGAATATTTGGAAAAGAATTAGAAAATCATTTTTAGCATGTTCTAGAAATGCTGTTCATGCTCTACGTTGAAGAGCGTTGTGTTAGGATAGAATCTATTGTTTACATTACAGGTTATAAGAAAATTATAGTAAAGGAACCATACGTTATCAGTAAATTATGGAAGAAGGAACATTACTTTTGTAATGAACCTTGCTTTTGGGAGGAACCTTACTTTTGGAAGGAACGTTACTTTTGGAAGAAGAACCCTACGTTTAGAAGAAATCGTATGTTTGAAAAATTGGAAAATTATGGAAGAAGATGATTATGTGAGTATGGAATGTTAATTTTGTTTCTTAAATGTATGATTCATCAACCTTAATTTTGTGAACAACTATACTTTTGGGAGTTAGAGAGAAAAGTATGGTTCATCAAACTTACTTTTGTGAATGATCAACCTTACGTTCGAAAGATGAGAAAAGTATGGATTATTAACCTTAAATTTGAGATCAACATTATGTTGTGAACCTTACATTCAATGATTTTATGTTATGCAATTCAACCCTGCATTTGGCATCAGATATTTAAATTACAAATTCAATAAAGCAACCGTATTTAAGCGGATTGTTAGGCTGATTTCAAGCCAGATTAAAAGCCCGAATCTAAAGTTTTTTTTTGAAAAATTCAAATCCATTTATTTATTATTTATAGTATTGATTTAAGAGGGTATTTTCATGCTAAATTTTCAAGGGAGTTATTACTGCTCTATCTTTAAAAATTTTGAATACTCTGAGTTAGAAGGAAAATTTTTTGGATCTAATTTAACAAAGGAAAACACTTTTATTTATTCTATATATACCTATATTATTTTTTATTAAAGATATAGAGGTGAATTATAAAATATATATATCATGCTCTTATGTTTTTCACAACTACAATTTTATAGTTACAATTGAGACTTACAGATCTGATGTTATGAAGAATGAAAAATTTCTTTTTTCTGATGAAGAAGAAACACGATTGAAGATTCATCGATTCTACATCGAATATCTTTTGTGGATCTACTGTTGTTGCTATTGCTGAATTTATTTCACGATCTACTAAAACTGGATCAGCTCAGAACTACTTCTACGTAAGGAACATCTTTTTTGAAGACAACTATCATTCTACTGTCAATTGCGTGTTATTACAATTGTGAAGAAGAATTTGAAATTATTTCATAGAACAAATAATCTTTTAATTTGAGTAACCAAATTTTCATACTATGCTATGTATTTGGTTATGTGCACAAACCAGAGGGCTCTATTTAGCCTCAAACTTGTAAAGCTGTCAACTGTCTGTTCTTAGTTGTGAAAAGGTCTGTTGATTAGAGAACCAGAGAGTGAAAATCACCAAGCTCGTGGAGTAGAGTGTTGGTGGAGTGGCCTAAGGGCCCTATATTCCCCGAATCACTATATATCTTGTGTTCTTTTCTATTTCTTTTCTGCTTCTTAATCATTCTAATAAAGTTAAAAGGACTGATCGTGATCTCACAAAGAAATTTTAAAAGACACAATTAAACCCCCAATTATGTATATTTGGTATCACCTAATCCAACAAGACTAAGGAAACTACAAATATCTACCACATTTTTTGGTGTTTCCCAAAAAAACTTCATTGATCATTTATATGTCTTTGAGAACACCCTACTAAGATACAATATTCCCAAGGAAATAAAAATAACATATAGATATGTTACACTTGGAAAAATTTCCATAGTGCAGGTGTCATAGAATAACCATCAAGAAATGGCTAAGGTGATTGTTATACAACTCCTCTTACATCAAGTAGATCAATATTTCTTTAATGAACACAATTATGAACAGGTCCCGAAAGTCCCATAAAATTAAGTTCATGAGAACCATGAATATAATTGGTGTACTCTTGACATCAAAATTAATTACCAAGAAATGGAAATTCCTATACCTATATCTGAGGGAAGTCTTCATGAAATCCTCCACTTTCCTATTAATTGTTGATATCCTGACCACATATTTTTATTTGAAAACCATGTAACCCCTCTCAACTGATCAAAAAGATCATTAATACCCAATCAATATTAGTGACTCTTTATCTTTACCTGATTTATCATATAATAATCTATACACAATGTCATACCACCATCCTCCTTCTTAGATAAAAACACTTGCGCACCACACGAGGACACACTGGGCTCTATGGAACCATTATGCATCAGACCATTAATATAAATTCTTATCTCTTTCAACTGAAAAGGTTCCATATCATAAGGATGCATAAAAATATGAGAAGAAATGTGATGTAGATCTATCCTGTAGTTGATATCATTTCAATGGGGTAACATAAAAACCTTCTTAAAAAACATCTAGAAACTTTATTATGACACGAGGAACCTGCAATGTCCAAACATCTATTGATTCCACTACCAACTCAAACACTAAATAAATAAGGGGAAATAAAAAGTTTCTACCCAACTAACATCCCCACTCACAAACAAAAAATGAACATTAACCATCTAAGTTTGAGTAAAAAAACACTCCTATAGAAGTTCTCGATAATAGAATGCATGGGACACAACCTATAGATTCAATGAAAGATATTTAATGATGGTATCTGATGTAAGAAGAGATCCTCATGGGATTGATGTGGCCCCATCAACAGTATACACCCCATGTATACATAAAAAACAGTTCTGGAATATGACTGGAATATTTAATAGTAGGGGCATGAGATGTCTCCTTATATCGAGTATTAGATCACCTACTCGGGTGGGTGAAATGAAGGAGGGTGAATCAATGAAATTAACCAAGGCACAAAAAGGTTAGATACAAAGATATTTATTCATTTAATGGTCGTTGGCCCATTTGATGCTACCTTGTCATCTATATGAAACATCTCACACCCTACTCATTAGACTCTCAATAAAAAACCACCTCTATGTACATACTTTGGTTGAGGGCCTTGAAGTAGTGGTACATCTCCAGGACGAAATATTCTTGCTCTATCTACTTTTGTAGGACCATTAACCCAATTCCCCTACTACTAAAATGGACTCACAAGTAGCATCTATTGAGGATGGAATTAAACCAGACCACCTCTTCTATATAGATCTCTAAGAACCATGGAGAAATAATTTTCATAGTGACCATGAACCTCAAAGGAAAAACACATTATCCCAAGCCCCCAAGATAATAATAGAAACCACTGGACCTATAAGGATGGAATGTGAGTTGTTGGGATCACTCTTTTTTTGGTCAAAACCTCAATTGAAATGGTACCTAAGAATATCCACTAAAATCTCCTGTCCTCAAAGAACCTTACTAGATTCCCTTTAATGAGAAATCTCATCATCAGTAAATATGATTGATCACATGTTCCTTCTTCTGATCCTCAAAATGCATTGGATATTTAAAAGGAATAACTACATACTAGATAGAATATTGGTGTTCCACATTAATATGACATGCTTAGTAATCCTCATTCGGAATAATATTCAAGGAAAAATGTAAAAGGTCTTTAAACCTAATTCCCATCCCCAGCAAAAACATGCTCCCTTACTCTAGAGGGAGTATATCCTACACCTTACAGTCTTTATGGTTGATGATAGAATATGTTCTCAACACTCCTTTTAAATATCAAACCATGAAAAATCTATCACATTCGACTCACTAAGATACATTGTTCACATTTGATGCTCAACTCCTCACATATGACTAACCACCAGTAGATCCTAGTAATCACTTATGGATGTGATCAAATAAAATGTGATATCAAGCTCCTCTGACGAATATCATTCTCTAGATTAGAAACGATGGCATTTTAATTTCCTAAACTCTACTATTGGAAGGTACCCAAGGCCCTCATCCATGCCACATAATTATATATCAGGTCGATCTATTGATGGTCAACTAGATCAGCTAGATGAGCCTGCAACTACGGAACCACATGTGGACGATGAACAAGATCTGAAGATTAAAAGGGAAACAGGGCTATTCTATGCCCGATAGTATGGAATTTAATAAAATATATTTAAATAATTTTAACCTTTCCAAAACATCCCAATTCAAATAATAAAACAAGTCAATCACGACAGATACACATATCTTAAGTCTCTTCCCTATAAGAATTGTTCCCTCACTTAGTCATTAAATAGGCTCAAATTCATTGTATAGAATCACAGGGGGACCTAAAATACCTTTTTGTATCCAATATTCCCAAGCTTATGTCATGTACCAAGGCAAACATAGACCATTTCTCCACAAACCCATGTATTTATCCATGTACCTAACTTAAAAATCTATCCTATTACGCTACCGAAACATCTAATACCACTCTATGATTTACACTCTATTTAAATGTATGCTTCATGGAATGATAATGAAGGAAGAGAGATAATAACCTGTATTTACTCCCTCAAATATGACTCAGTTTAGAAATAAGCATCGATGGTATAAAAATATCACATAAATGGGAGGAATTACCCTCTATGTTATATGATCAGTAGATATGATAAATCAACCACAAGAAAAACCTGGACATAATATAAAAGGTAAACCAAAACCATCCCAAAATTCATGTTTAAAGAAAACAGATATACATGTCTCAAAATAAATAGCTAAAATAAAAACTAAGATAGTGACATAATAAAAATCTAAATGTCTAGGCCAGTAATGTCCAGCATGGTCCACATAGTGATCCTATAAACTTAAAAAAACTACATACACATTTGGTGAGCATATAAGTATACATAGTAGGATCATTCCCATAGTCTCCCATGAACATGTTAAAAGAGAATACTAATGTTTCTAGGAGTAAAAAATAAAACCAAAAACACCTAAACATGTCAACTAAAAAATCTAATTGTCACTAGGGCCCACTCACAAAAAAACTAACAATAGAAACATAATTAGAGGCATATTGTTAAAAGGGTTACCGAAAATTCTTTCCCAATATTTTTCATCTCTAACACCCCAATGACGTACATATTCAAAATACCATATCTTCTATATAGTTAACCTACCCAAACACAAATTGGCCACTCCACCATATCACACTATATATCTTCTAAAGACACCGGGGACATCAAATCACATCAAATCTTACTTGAAGTCACATGTGCCATTTCATCACATCACATCTCACCCAAAGAGACCTGGTCCATCGTATTAAATTACATATCACCCGAAGTCACCTAGGACATAATATCACAACCACAAACATAACCAAAATTGTAGTGTTTCAAGAACATAAAGGACATCATCCTCATTCCCTACTCCCACCATGCATGACCCCTACTAGAATCCATCCCAACAAACATATCCAGAATGAAATTTTGACATCTATCCATCATATACCATGAATTTCAACATCATATATACGGTGGAGTAGAGAATATTGAGTTTCCAACCATCCATCCACACTATCAGGATATTGAAAAATACACCGCCAAAAATATTTAGTTGTTGGAACATGTTTCTCAACATTCATGTAGTGTATATTGAAATCACAAGGAAAACACAATGTATATATATAAAACCACACACACATTCCCAACCTGTGGGTTCAAAATAACAATATTATACCATCTCACAATATCACCACCAAGACTCACAACATGTACCACATTCACAAATACTACAAAAATTCACAAAAACAAACAATAATCCAAAAGTCACATTCCCCACTTTCATTTCAACTTATCCTAATATCCAAATTTCCCATTACCAACTAATCTATTATTCCAGCCCATTCATATCATATTTATCAAAATAAATTTTATCAACACATCCAATATTTATTCATATATTCATTACCAATTTTAACCCATTATCCAAACTAGACCACACAATTTAACATTTAATTAATTACCAATTATTCCATCACTATTGGGAAGATACAAAAAAAACCATTCAAAAAAACCAAAACCCATCATTATCATGTTAAAAAACCAGATAGACACCATTTCACAACCATTGATTCATTCCACGTCACAACCACTACATTCTGTATATCATCACATCTTCCCCCACATCACAACCTTAAATCAAAAAAAATTCACATCAAAAACACCTAGAATATCATAACCACACATCGAAACACCTTTCAAATCACAACCCACATATAAATTTTATATAATTTGTTTAGATTTAGTAAGAATGTTTTAGATAAAATCACTTCGTTATTCAAGTGAATTCTCAAAAAATCCGCAATTTTCCAAGGAAAACAGTTAATTATCCATATATAAGTGGCCTGACAATTCCATTTTAGGTGATAAAAAACAACATCAAAATACGGGTTCTATAGTCATAAAAATCATAGTATAAACTAACCCTCTAACAACAACAGTTTTCAGAATGTCATATTACCTATAAAATCAAAATATCAAAAATATCAAAGTGGTAAAGCATGAAATTTAATTTCCTTTCCCATTAAATTTCAATTAAAAAATTTCATTAACTTTATTAGGTTTGTGCAAACTATCTACCCCAAAAATAAAACAATATAATAACCACTCTGGCATGATACAACTAGATGCAAAACAAAGGATCCACTACCTCAATGAAGATTTTCAAACTGCATTACATTGTTAAAAATAGAAGGATACCACCACTAAGTACCAATATAAGGGATAACACCTTGGACAACCTAAAAAAAATAAACCACAACCTCCTCATTCCAAAACATCATAAAAAAATATGTTCACCTTAATACAAACCTCTTAGAGATGAATAAAAGGGGGAATTGGGGGAAGAAAAGATGGGGACTCTCCTGAAACCACCAAATATAAATCACACTAGGAAATGCTTGAAATCAAATTATTTGGGGTCAAAATACATACAAAGGACACACTTGGGTCACCCAAAAAATGAGAGAAATATTAATAGAATTATGGGGTTTAATGGGATTATGGGTTTTATATGAGGTTTTCAAAATATAAGACAACTATGTACCTCACACTACACACCATAAAATTTATGGAAAGGGAATGAAATATGGTGAAATGGGAAAGAGAATAAAGTATCCATGTTGTCCAATGAAGCCACTGATAATTAAAATTATTTCCATGTTTCGAATCCGATAAAAGAGGGAAGGGACCATGATTCCATGTCAAGGACCATACTGAATAATCTTTTCACAAAGAAAAGAATATGATACAACCCCAAATTTATTAAATATCTATTCTTAATAAGTCAAATCCACTAAAAACTCCACCTATGGAAAATACACAATTGTCGACCACTCTACACTGTAGCTACTCAATTGTAGAGAAGGAGGCTATGCAATATCCAGTCTCTACTATGTATCTCCCTTGAAATTGGAAGAACCACGAAAAATCCCCTTGGTAATCCTTGCCATATTTAACACCCTAACACTATATCCACTTGAGTAAGTAACTCATCGCCACACTCGGACCTCTCTCCATTCTTCCACTATACTGATTTTTGTAGTGGCACCTAAACATATCCTTTGGGCCCCTATCATAAAGTTGGCCTCTCCACACCACATTAGTCATAATTTTGGTGTATCCCCTACCTCCACGCTATAGAATCCTCCTCAACTATATTTTTCAGTTGTAACTTCCCTTATTCCTCTAACTACCTATGAACCACATCTAGATACCACTATCACCATAATTCTCACAAAGCAATGGGTTAGAAAGTATCGCTAATTACGGTTATGAAAAAAATTTAAAACTTCATTTTGAAAATGTTTTTTAATTTTTTTTTAAATATTTAGTAATGGTATGATTACCTTAAAATCTTATATGAAACTAACACAAGCCCTATGAATGTAGAAGAAAAATCAAACAATATGATTTTTAAAACATCAAAGTTAATTTATTTGGATAAATTATAGTGCAATAAAAATCTAATGGTTAATAATAATGTATAATTTATGGGTAAAGAGTTTATATTTGAATTCAATTTTTATCTGGATGACATTGAAGTCAAATTAAATGAATTGTATAAAAATGATGTTAATGCCATATTGTAAAAAATAATAATTTAATAATCTATTTAAAAATCATAAAACTCATTCAAGAGGAAAATTTGGAAGAAAAATGGGTTATAATTTCTTCTTTTTTCAATTTTTTAAGCCAATTTTATCCTTATAAGTAAAATTATAAACCGTTAAGATTGAAAAAGTTATTACCACTATTTAGGTTAAAAATGTTTAAAAAGGGTTTAAACAAAACAATTAGTGTAAAAATGAACTAATAACATTCTCAGACCACATTGGTTGGTTGGATTTGGACCTTACCTTAATGAACATAAAATATGAGTCACTAAATCCCTATTTCCATTAATGGGACATAATAATATTTTAGACCATATAAATGTCAGAAGTGTGACACTCACCTCAATTATAAATGGGCATCTCATCCCCTAATTTCATCAGACATATTAATACATTTAGATTGATCAATGTAAAACCCAATGATTTTATAATATAGTTCTCTATAAATAAATTTTATTTCGTGGATTCATTGATTTATTTGAAACAATGAGTTTAAATGAACTGTGATATATTATTGAAATATTATTTTTTAATGTGATAGTTATCACCTAGATATTTTCATAAAGGTTATCAATATGAATAACTAAACTATGAGCCAATTATGGTTTATAGATATATCAAATTAATTCATTAGTTATTAATTGATTCAAAATAAAAATAAAAATAAATTGAAAGTAAAAGATATGTTTTTCTAAAAAATGTTTTTATTTGTGTAATTTAATTTATCTTAATGAATTAAATTAATCACTATTGATGAATGATTTTAATGAAATTTTTATATTAAATATTTAATAAATTCTTTTAACATTCATCTAATATTTTTTATAGGCATGGGATTATAATTAAACTAGTTTTATTTTTAAGAGTATATTTCATTAAAAAACAGTTTCTGTCACATTATGTGCACTTATTTCAAAACGGATTTAAAGCACTTATAGAAATTTAATATTTAAAAATATATCCAATATTGATAATTTGTAGATTAATTTTTTTAAAATAGGTTTTTTTGGTTACAATGAATATTAACCTTGGTAAAACTTTGTCACCTCAATAAAGGTGAAATTGGTAAAAAGGGGTTAAAACTTTGGTATATGGCTTTAAAGTTTATATAAATCTTGAATTAATCTTATTTTATGAGTTTTGTTCAACCATTTACTTCCTTGTCCAAAACATATAGCCACTTTTAGAAAAAAATCAATAATTATGTCTTTTATATTTATATAAGAAATGAATAAATACAAAATGTCATTCTATTGACTTTAATATCTCTAGAATTTTCTACATAAGGGTAAAAAGAGAATAACCGTGATTATAATTTCTTATGTGAAATATGAAATAATTAATTTATTCATATTAATTTACTTTTAATTTTTAATTATTCAAATTTTCCATAAATTTTTATGCAATTCAAGTACAAAATTTATTAAATTAATGGAAAAATGAAATAAATGATTTTAAAAATATTTAGACTAATAAATTTTGGGTGAATTATTATGTTACATGAATATTTAAGGTAAATATAACATATTTTAAATGTTTTAATTTTTTATATTCATATTCTTTTTCATTCATGTTGTATTTAACGTAAAATTAAATAAATAGTGTTGAAATGATATTAATGATATTTTATGTTAATTATTATTTTATGAAAGTATTTAAAAATCATAAAAATATTAAAAGGGAAAACATAAATGATAAATGGGGTAAAATTTTATATTTGGAAAATTTATGAGCAAATTGATTCTATATAAGTAAATTAATAACCATTAAATAATAAAAAATTCATTACCTTGTTTAAGATTAAAATCGGTTAACCAATGGGTTAAATAAAAAGATAAGTGTTAAAGTGACACCACAACATATATAAAATTAATTGGATGATTATATTGGGACATTATCGTATTTTATTTTATTTTATTTCCGTTTTGAAACATTTTTATTGAGTTTACTTAATTATATTTTTATCTTTTTAGTAATTTAAAGCATGTCACTACCCGTCCTTATTAAAGGAAACCAC
This sequence comes from Viscum album, assembly GCA_963277665.1. NCBI lineage: Eukaryota > Viridiplantae > Streptophyta > Magnoliopsida > Santalales > Viscaceae > Viscum > Viscum album. The sequence goes on along the minus strand of OY728165.1, from coordinate 278,664,796 downwards.
TTCTCTCTTTTCTTTATTGAATTTTGAGCGATCTATCTCGACCAAATAATAGAAAATTAACTTCCCAACTTTTATATACATAAATTATATGTCATGGTCTTCTTAAAATACCATTATAAGAGTCTTTGAGAGATAATAAAAAGTAGATATCATGAAGTATAGGTAATCATCTTACCCAACCACATTAAATTTATTTCATCTTCAGAAATAAGAACATATTTTAAAAATTTTAGTTTCCACCCAAAGTATCTCCAAATGAGGTATCACAACACAAGTCAACCTCCCCCCACATATAAGTTCAACTAGATTATGCAATTTCACTTCAAGAGCAGGTTGGATAGAAAAAAATTGGCTTGTAATGTGGCTAACCTAACAGGCTGTTCATGGCTTCTATGGGAAGAATGATTAAATGTACAAGGTGATCCATTAAAAAAGGATTCTTATGAAAAGGGGGCTTTAAAATCAAATAAATGCCTGAATCATTTAAAACACATTTACCTCTAACCCTCATGTTTTGACAGAAATAAATCAAATTCTGGTTAAATCAAGCATGATATTGTTCTCTCAAGAATTGAGGTAAAAGAAAATAGTATGAAAAATAGGTTTAGAATCCTCACAAGAATTTGATTTCAAATATAAGGACAGTGATATGTGGCATGAGATTCAAAATTTTGAGTATTTTTCATGAAATTCTTAAAGAATTGAACTTGAAACAAAGTCATTTTCACCATTCATTTAAGCTCAGTTTCATGGAATAAATTGTTTCACTCAGGGAAATGAGTTTTAAAAATTGAAATGAGATTAATTTTAGCTCAATAGTTTTAGAAAAACAAAAAAAATGAAAAATAAACACACATATTGACTGAAAAAGTTTTTGTTAATAAAAAACAGACAACAAATGAAAATCCTAACTACAAAGGTTTCCTCCCCCACACTTAAATGATGTAATGTCCTCAATGCATTAAATTTGATTAAACATGTAATATGATTTCAAATTGAATCACAGTAATAATGAAAGAGTTAAGGAGAGGTACAAACTAATGGATTTATGGATAAACGGGTTGGAGGAGTGTTATCTCCTCCACTGGATATGATGGCATGGTCCCAATAAATTTCTTTAGCTGATGAGCATTAACAGTGAATGGATTCTTCTCATGATCCTTCATAATATGCACAGAACCAAAAGGATATACATGAGTAACTATAAATGGACCTTCCCATCTGGAACAAAGTTTACCTGGTATCAACTTGAGTATTTAGTTGAATAACAACACTGTGTCTCCAGGATGGAAGTTTTTCAGTTGGATCAGTTTGTCATGAGCCACTCTTGTTCTCTCTTTGTAAATCATGGAGTTTTCAAAAGGTTCCCTTTGAATCTCTTGTAGCTCCTTCAACTGTAATATTCTTTCCTTCCCAACATTTTCAAGATCCAAATTTATCTTTCTCACATCCCAGTATGCCTTATGTTCCAATTCCACAGGTAGGTGGCATCTTTTCCCATAAATAAAACAATATGGAATAATTCTAATTGGGGTTTTGTAGGCTGTCATGTAAGCCCATAATGTGTCTTTCAAAATTTGGCTCCAATCCTTCCTATTTGTATTAACAGTCTTTTCCAAAATTCCTTTGATTTCCCTATAGGACACTTCAGCTTGTCCATTCGTATATGGATGATAGGGAGTTGATGTTTTATGATGCACCCCATATTTATTCAGAAAAGCCTCCATTATCCTTATGAAAAAGTGATTCCCTTGATCACTAATGATTGCTCTAGGCTCTCCAAACCTACAAAATATGTTAGTCCTGATAAAATCACAAACCACATTAGCATTGTAAGTCCTGATGGATTTTTCTTCCACCCATTTGGAAACATAATCAACCGGAAGCAATATATAAAAATTTCCACATGAAACTTTGAAAGGGCCCATAAAATATATTCCCCAAACTTCAAATATTTCACAAAAATTAAGTGGTTCTTTGGGCATTTCTTTTCTCTTTGAAATATTCTTAGAAAACTGACATTTTTCACACCTTTTACAAAATTCATGAGCATCTTTAAAAAGCTTGGGCCAATAAAGTCCAGATTCTAAAACCTTCCTTGTTGTCCTTTGAGGTCCCACTACTAGAAAAGGGGGCATTGGAGCCCCCCAGACTTGGGCGACCTCCATTGGCGGTCGCTATAGCTCACCATTAGCGACCGCCAATAGCGGTCGCTAACCTGCCTAAAAAAATTCGGGGGGTTTCTGCGCCCCCCCCCCCCCCCCCCCCGCGCCCTCGATCTCCCTCGCCCTAACCCCCTCCCTCCCTCGCCTCCCTCCCTCTCGCCGCCCTCCCCTCCCCCGCCGCCCGGCCTCCCCCGCCGCCCGGCCTCCCCCGCCGCCCGGCCTCCCCCGCCGCCTGCCATCCGGCCTCCGGCCGCCACCCTCCTCCCTCGGGCCTCCAGCCACCGCCCTCCGGCCTCTCGCCCCCCCCCCACCCCGGACGGCACCCGCACCCCGAACAGCCCCCGGCGCGCACTCCGGACCGCCCCCCACACACCGGACGCCTCCCCGCACCCCGGACAGCACCCCCCCCCCCCCCCCTCGCGCACTTCGGACCGCCCCCCGCACCCCGGACGCCTCCCCGCACCCCGGACAGCCCCCCCCCCCCCCCTCCGCGCACTCCGGACCGCCCCCCGCACCCCGGACGCCTCCCCGCACCCCGGACAGCCCCCCCTGCACTCGGACACCCCCCTCCGAACCCGGACAGCCCCCCCGCACCCCGGACAGCCCCCCCCCCCCCCCCCCCCGCACTCGGACACCCCCCTCCGAACCCGGACAGCCCCCCCGCACCCCGGACAGGCCCCCCGCACCCCGGACACCCCACCCCGCACCCCCGACAGCCCCCCTGCACCCCAGACAACCCCCCTCCCCCGCACCCCGGACACCCCCGCACCCCGAACACCCCTGCCCGCACCCCTGACAGGCCCCCGACACCCCGGACACCCCTCCCCGCACCTCGGACAGCCCCCCCCCCCCCCCCCGACCCCGGACACCCCCCCCCCTCGATGCCCGTCCCCCGTCCCCTCACCGCCTCCTCTCCTCCAGCTCCCCGCCGTCGCCACCGCCCGTCCCCTCCCTTGCCGCACCGCCTTTGGCTCCGGATCCCCTTCGCTGCCTCCTCTCCCTCACAGCACCGCCTTCGGCTCCCCTCCCTTTCAGGTTTGTAGCTCAATCAGGCAACATGAGCTTTCAGTTACATTATTATTTTATCAATGGTTCATAAACAAATGGTTAATATTTATTTTGAATATAGTTGATTTGAAAAATGTAAATGTAATAAGTATTGTGTAAATGTTTGTTATACAGATATTATTATGGATAAGAGTTGGATTGATCTTCCAAATCGAACGTCTAGAGAATATTTCAATGGCATTATGCAGTTTATTGACTTCACGAGAGGATTTGAAAGTGACTATATTAGTTGTCCATGTATAAAATGTGCTAATAGATATCAATTCACACGAGATACTGTGAGGGAGCACCTTTTCTTTAATGGATTTCTGAAAAATTATAAGAGTTGGACTCGTCGTGGAGAAGAATATGTTCGTTGTCAAAATACAGATGCAGCTCAGATGGATGTTGATGCAAGGATGACTGATCCAATGCATGAAATGATTACTGAAATGGTACGTGGGTTTGATCCTGAAGGCATTGACATCCAGAATCTTGAGACCGGTGAGATAAATCTTCGCTCTGGTGCAGATCGTGATTCGAGGAGGTTTTATGAAGTACTTGATGATGCGAAAACAGAATTATATCCTGGATGTACTTCTTACAATAAACTGTCGTTTATCGTGGAGTTGTTGCATTTGAAGACTTTGAATAATTGGTCAGACACATCATTCGACATGCTTTTGGTTTTATTGAAAAAAGTTCTTCCTGTCGATGCTAAGATTCATGAGTCGTATTACTATGCTCGTAAGTTGACAGAGAACTTAGGTTTTACATATGAGACTATAGATGCATGTGCAAACAACTGTATGTTGTTTAGAAATGAAACTGCTCATTTGGATATTTGTACGGTTTGTGGCGCTTCCAGGTGGAAAGAGAACAGGGGAAATAAGACTCATCAAAGTCAGATTGCGATACAGGGGAAACCGATTGCCGTAAAGCAAATGCGTTACTTTCCCCTTAAACCGAGGTTGAAAAGATTTTTTATGTCATCTAAAGTTTCTAATTTAATGAGATGGCATGCAGAAAGAGTTCATGAAAGTGACATGTTAACCCACCCGGCAGACTCTCATTCATGGAAGGATTTTGATAAGAGACATCCCGACTTTGCTAAAGATGTTCGTAATGTCCGATTGGGATTGGCAGCAGATGGTTTCAATCCATTCAAGTCTATGGTTGGTGCAACTCATAGCACATGGCCCGTGGTGTTGGTTCCATATAATCTTCCTCCGTGGCTTTGTATGAAGCAACAATTTATATTACTTTCCACTCTTATTGATGGACCTAAAAGTCCGGGGGATAAGATTGATGTTTACCTTCAGCCATTGATTGATGAGTTGAATGAATTTTGGGGCGATGGTGTGATGACTTATGACTGCGAAACGAATGAAATGTTCAAACTGCATGTAGCTTTATTGTGGACAATCAATGACTTCCCAGCTTATGCAAATTTATCAGGCTGGAGTACGAAAGGGGAATTTGCTTGCCCTTGTTGCAATAAAAGTAAAAAATATATATGGCTTAAACATTCCAAAAAATGGGCATACATGGGTCACAGGCGTTTTCTCCCTCCCCAGCACAGGTTCAGAAAGGACAGAGTGGCATTTGATGGTTCTAGAGAGTTCAGCCCAACACCAAAGATCATGACAGGAGTCGAAATGTTATCGCAGATTGAGGAAGAAAACATCCGCACGGTATATGAAATTCAGGATTTGGTGGCTCCTTCAGTACGTAATATTCGTGCTACGGGTAGGCAGCGCAGTCACAATTGGAAAAAAGAAAAGTATTTTTTATAGTCTTCCGTATTGGAAAACTAACATGTTGAGGAATAATTTGGATGTCATGCACATTGAAAAAAATGTTTGTGATAACATATTGTGGACCATTTTAGGTGTCAGTGGAAAGTCAAAGGACCATGTTAATGCACGCCGTGATTTGGAAGAAATAGGTTTAAGGAAACAGTTGCATTTACAGTTAGCTGAGGGAAACAAGGCATATATGCCTGCTGCACAGTATTCGATGACTACAGAGGAGAAAGATACATTTCATTCCATTTTGAAGATGGTCAAGGTGCCTGATGGTTACTCTTCTAATATTTCAAAGTGTGTGAATCTAACGAGCAAGACATTGCAGGGGTTGAAAAGTCATGACAATCACATATTACTTCAGCAGTTGATTCCAATCGCAATTTGTGATTGTTTATCCCCCAATGTTGTTCAGCCCTTGATTGAGATGAGTAATTTTTTTAGACAGCTTTGTTTAAGAAATCAACGAATGAGTGATTTAAAAAGTTTGCAAGACCGAATTGTACTTACGCTTTGTCACTTTGAGAAACTTACCCCCCCCCCCTCATTTTTCGATGTTATCGTCCACTTGACAGTGCACCTAACTGATGAAGTAATGGCTGCTGGTCCAGTGCAATTCAGGTGGATGTATCCTATTGAACGGTATTTGAGTACATTGAAAAGATTTGTACGCAACAGAGCTCGTCCAGAGGCATCAATAGCCAATGGTTATTTGATGGATGAGTGTACTACCTTTTGTGCAGAATATCATACGGATGTTGAAACAAAATTAGATAAGCCCTCTCGGATTCATGATGGCCCAGTTGGAGAAGGAACCACATTTGATATGGACAACATCGAGTGGATACAAGCACATCGATATATCTTGTTCAATACTCCATCAGTTGCACCATTAATGCAGTAAGTATCTTATGAATGTGCTTGTATAACTTTTACATGTTTTCTTTGCATAAGTTGATCTTATAAACATCGCGTAATCATTTGCAGGAAACACATTAATGAGATAAAAGAAGAGATGCATCGTGCGACTGAGTTGCAAATTCAACAATCTCATTATGCGGCATTTCATGATTGGTTCAAGGATTATGTATGTATAAATTGATTTTCATTATGAGTGAAGTATTAAACTAATTCTTTCTGCATATATCAGTATTGATTTTTATAAATTATGTAGGTTCGTAAGCTGAGGGAGTTAGGGGACCCCACGCTACCTGAAGTATTTATCCAACTGGCTGAGGGTCCATCTATAACGGCTCGTCGTTATAAAGCTATTGATGCTAATGGTTTTCGATTTCGCATTAAAGATGTTGACGACAAACGAGCAACACAAAACAGTGGCATCGGTTGGCCCTTTTTCGATTCTGGTTATTACTATGGTCAATTGATAGACATCATTGAAGTTTTATACACACACGGTTTGAAGTACATATTGTTAAAGTGTAATTGGGTTGATCCAGTGCGTGGATGTAAAGTCGATCAATATCAGTTTCCATTGGTGAATTTTAACTATATGTTATACAGAAATAATGAACGAGTTGAGAATGAACCTTTCATTTTGACATCACAAGCGGAACAAGTATTCTTCGTTACTTTGCCTTCGGATCCAAGTTGGCAAGTTGTTGTCAAAATGTCTCGGCGAGGAGTGTTTTTATTTGAAGAAGATGAACCCGAGACTGTTCCGTTTGTTTACCAACAACTTGATCAACATACCGTAGTTCAACGTGAAGAAGATATTTATTGGGTCAGAGCGGCTGTTGAAGGAGAAACGGTCGATTTGCATGCTTAATGAAAGGTATAATTGTTTCCCCGCTATTCAGTAGAATGTCCTAGGATATCATAAATTATCTAATCATTTTATAAATCCTTATAAGTTTTAATCCTCACTTTTGTAAGTTAATTCAGTCATAAATATTTAGGTTGATTAACTTTCTGATTTTTTAAAATTCATTCACAACTAATTATTCAATCCATTTTTTGTTTGATTAACAGTTGTACAAGTTTGATTTATTAAGAACAATCCAATTTATCTTTTAAAAACTTTGGACTCATTACTGATATTTTGTATGACTGCAGACATGTCAGGGGAAGAGGCAGAAAATCCACATCATCCATCTGAGGCATCTACGTCTCAGGGTCGAGGTATGTTTGAATGTCATTGTCTATATTTTTTATGTAATTGATATATATATATATATATATATATATAACATTTGTCAATTTATATATAAAATTGTTTTCAACAGGATCAGACTCGGCTGCTTCTTCCTCTCGCAGGAGAGGCCCTGGTCGTGGCATATTATCATGGAATTCCGACACGACGATAGATGTTTCATTTGATGAGGTATTTCATCCCGTGGGACCGAATGCCCCGGCATTTATTCGTCAGCTGGGTCATATCATACGTGACCCACATCGATTTCCATTGACCACGCGTGATTGGGCTTCTATCCCTCAGGACACATTAGATCGTCTATGGAGGGAGGTTCAGGTAAGAAAATAATTTTAATTTATTTTCTATTTATAAATAATACTAATATGTTTGATTATTTTCATTATAGAAAAATTTGAAAGTATGCCCTGAAGAGTTTCGGCCGGTGTGTATGAGCAAATGCCATAAGCTGTGGAAAGATTATAAAGGAAAAGTGAAGAGGGACCACTGGATACCAAATGTGGGTGCCCTTGACATTTTGGAAAAAGTCCCGAGAGGTGTCCTCCCAGCTCAGTGGCGTGACTTGGTTGCATATTGGTCTACTGAGGGTGTTGCGGTTTGTATATTAATTATTTTGCTGTATATATATTTTCAAGAATATGTGATTTGTTTGAAATTTGAATGAATTGAATGTAGGAGGTGTCAACACGCCATTCGGAGAATCGAGCGTTGCAGGGACCAGCTCACAGGCTCGGGACTCGTCACGTGTCTCAGATCCGACATGAGGTATATATTATTCATTTTTTAATTTATTAATTAATATGGTTTTGTGTTTATATTCTTTTAATATACAGTTGCGAGGGCAAGGTGCAGCTACTGATAAAATGTCGGTGTGGATAAGGACTCGTGATCGCAATGATCCAGAGGTTGCAGCATTGATAGTAAGTGTCTGTACTTACCAATAATTACATAAATCTATATATTAAAATATATATATTTATATATATTTAAATATTTCACAGGATCAATTTGAAGCTGAGTTAGAACATCTGCCAGAGGACCAGCGACAGCTTCCCATGCGACCGGATGAGATCTTTCATCGCATTATTGGTCGGGTCGGGCATGGCTATAGTTTGACCTATGGAGCAGGGATTCCTCGTTCTGTAGTGTCACGCGCTGCGGTTGTCAGTCCTGCTGTTGCTCATATGGCACAGCAGATGTCAGATTTTGAGGCACGGCTGCACGCTTCTGAGGAGACAAATGCGCAATTGACAGCTGAGGTTAGAGCACTGCGGGAATATGTGCGTCGAGCTGATGGTACAGGGGATCATACGACGCAGGTATATACTGTATTTATTTATTTAATTTAAATTATTTTTGTTATTAAAATATTTATAATGTTTATTTGTTGTAGGCACCTGGCCCTCCAGAAGGAGGTAGCAGTGATGGCAACGCGTGACGCACCATATATTCACGAGATATGTTTTTTGTTTTTACTGGTAGGGTTGACATTGATGTACTGTATTTATTCATTTAAGTAATGCATTATTACCATCCATGGTGGTCTTTTAAATATTTTATACACATATTGAGTTTTTGATCAGATAATCTTGAATGATTCTACATTTGAAAAAGTCGAACTAATTCCAACAGATCAATAAATCTGATATTATAGATTATGTATTATTAATATATTTTTTATAAATTTCTGTATGGTATTGATAAAAGAAATATGTATTAATTAGATGTTATCACTTTTATTTTTCACTTTTGTAATCAATGGGATGACCTTTGCACCCCCGGAGAACCCCCCGCACCCACGTACTGCCCCCCGCCACCCCCATACAGGCCCCCGCCACCCCCGTACAGCCCCCCGCACCCCCGTACAGCCCCCCCCCCCCTCCGCACCCCCGTACAGCCCCCCGCACCCCCGTACAGCCCCGCCGCACCCCCGTATAGCCCCCCGCACCCCCGTACAGCCCCCCCGCCACCCCCGTACAGCCCCCCGCCACCACCGTACGGCCCCCCACACCCCCGTACAGCCCCCACGCACCCCCGTACAGCCCCCCCCCCCCCCCCCCCCGCACCCCCGTACAGCCCCCCGCACCCCCGTACTGCCCCCCGCACCCCCGTACAGCCCCCCGCCACCCCCGTACAGGCCCCCGCCACCCCCGTACAGGCCCCCGCCACCCCCGTACAGCCCCCCGCCACCCCCGTACTGCCCCCCTCCACCCCCGTACAGCCCCCCGACACCCCCGTAGAGCCCCCCGACACCCCCGTACAAGCCCCCGCACCCCCGTACAGCCCCCCGCCACCCCCGTACAGCCCCCCGCCACCCCCGTACAGCCCCCCGCCACCCCCGTACAGCCCCCCGCACCCCCGTACAGCCCCCCGCACCCCGGTACAGCCCCCCCCCCCCCCCCCCGCACCCCCGTACAGCCCCCCGCACCCCCGTACAGCCCCCCGCACCCCCGTACACCCCCCCGCCACCCCCGTACAGCCCCCCGCCACCCCCGTACAGCCCCCCGCCACCCCCGTACAGCCCCCCGCCACCCCCGTAAAGCCCCCCGACACCCCCGTACAGCCCCCCGCACCCCCGTACAGCTACCCGCCACCCCCGTACAGCCCCCCGCAACCCCCGCACAACCCCCTGATTGTGCCGTTTTCAGCAGCGCGGCGCGCGCTGAAATGGCGCGTCGGGGGGTCAAAACCACCCGAACGACCTCCGAATGCCACGAAACCGTACGACAACATCCGGGGCGTGAATTGTGAAATGGTCGGCCAGACGGCACCTCATTCGGAGGTGCCGTGTGACCGCGGCGGCCGGATACGCGTTTCCGGCGCCATAAAACACCAAAATGGCGTGCGACGGTCTCATTCGGAGCAAACGTGCTCCGAACGACCTGAAACCACACGGGAACAATAGAAATATTATTCCTGAGATGCAGGAGGAGGCCGCACGTCCATCGGACGTGCGGTTCGCGCGGCACGTCCGATTGTGGCGTTTTCAGCAGCGCGGCGCGCGCTGAAATGGCGCGTTGGGGGGTCAAAACCACCCGAACGACCTCCGAATGCCACGAAACCGTACGACAACATCCGGGGCGTGAATTGTGAAATGGTCGGCCAGACGGCACCTCATTCGGATGAGCCGTGTGACCGCGGCGGCCGGAAACGCGTTTCCGGTGCCATTAAACACCAAAACGGCGTGCGGCGGTCCAATTCAGAGAAAACGTGCTCCGAACGACCTGAAACCACACGGGAACGATAGAAATATTATTCCTGAGATGCAGGAGGAGGCCGCACGTCCATCGGACGTGCGGTGCGCGCGGCACGTCCGATTGTGCCGTTTTCAGCAGCGCGGCGCGCGCTGAAATGACGCGTTGGGGGGTCAAAACCACCTGAACGACCTCCGAATGCCACGAAACCGTACGACAACATCCAGGGCGTGAATTGTGAAATGGTCGGCCAGACGGCACCTCATTCGGAGGTGCCGTGTGACCGCGGCGGCCGGAAACGCGTTTCCGGCGCCATAAAAAACCAAAACGGCGTGCGGCGGTCCAATTCGGAGCAAACGTGCTCCGAACGACTTGAAACTGCACGGGAACGATAGAAATATTATTCCTGAGATGCAGGAGGATGCCGCACGTCCATCGGACGTGCGGTGCGCGCGGCACGTCCGATTGTGCCGTTTTCAGCAGCGCGGCGCGCGCTGAAATGACGCGTTGGGGGGTCAAAACCACCCGAATGACCTCTGAATGCCACGAAACCGTACGACAACATCCGGGGCGTGAATTGTGAAATGGTCGGCCAGACAGCACCTCATTCGGAGGTGCCGTGTGACCGCGGCAGCCGAAAACGCGTTTCCGGCGCCATAAAACACCAAAACGGCGTGCGGCGGTCCAATTCTGAGCAAACGTGCTCCGAACGACCTGAAACCGCACGGGAACGATAGAAATATTATTCCTGAGATGCAGGAGGAGGCCGCACGTCCATCGGACGTGCGGTGCGCGCGACACGTCCGATTGTGCCGTTTCAGCAGCGCGGCGCGCGCTGAAATGGCGCGTTGGGGGGTCAAAAACCACCCGAACGACCTCCGAATGCCACGAAACCGTACGACAACATCCGGGGCGTGAATTTTGAAATGGTCGGCCAGACGGCACCTCATTCGGAGGTGCCGTGTGACCGCGGCGGCCGGAAACGCGTTTCCGGCGCCATAAAACACCAAAACGGCGTGCGGCGGTCCAATTCAGAGCAAACGTGCTCCGAACGACCTGAAACCGCACGGAAACGATAGAAATATTATTCCTGAGATGCAGGAGGAGGCCGCACGTCCATCGGACGTGCGGTGCGCGCGGCACGTCCGATTATGCCGTTTTCAGCAGCGCGGCGCGCGCTGAAATGACGCGTTGGGGGGGTCAAAAACCTCACGAACGACCTTTGAATGCCACGAAACCGTACGACAACATCCGGGGCGTGAATTGTGAAATGGTCGGCCAGACGGCACCTCATTCGGAGGTGCCGTGTGACCGCGGCGGCCGGAAACGCGTTTCCGGCGCCATAAAACACCAAAACGGCGTGCGGCGGTCCAATTCGGAGCAAAACGTGCTCCGAACGACCTGAAACCGCACGGGAACGATAGAAATATTATTCCTGAGATGCAGGAGGAGGCCGCACGTCCATCGGACGTGCGGTGCGCGCGGCACGTCCGATTGTGACGTTTTCAGCAGCGCGGCGCGCGCTGAAATGGCGCGTTGGGGGGTCAAAACCACCCGAACGACCTCCGAATGCCACGAAACCATACGACAACATCCGGGGGCGTGAATTGTGAAATGGTCGGCCAGACGGCACCTCATTCGGAGGTGCCGTGTGACCGCGGCGGCCGGAAACGCGTTTCCGGCGCCATAAAACACCAAAACGGCGTGCGGCGGTCCAATTCGGAGCAAACGTGCTCCGAACGACCTGAAACCGCACGGGAACGATAGAAATATTATTCCTGAGATTCATGAGGAGGCCGCACGTCCATCGGACGTGCGGTGCGCGCGGCACGTCCGATTGTGCCGTTTTCAGCAGCGCGGCGCGCGCTGAAATGGCGCGTTGGGGGGTCAAAACCACCCGAAAGACCTCCGAATGCCACGAAACCGTACGACAACATCCGGGGCGTGAATTGTGAAATGTTCGGCTAGACGGCACCTCATTCAAAGGTTCCGTGTGACTGCGGCGGCCGGAAACGCGTTTCCGGCGCCATAAAACACCAAAACGGCGTGCGGCGGTCCAATTCAGAGCAAACGTGCTCCGAACGACCTGAAACCGCATGGAAACGATAGAAATATTATTCCTGAGATGCAGGAGGAGGCCGCACGTCCATCGGAAGTGCGGTGCGCGCGGCACGTCCGATTGTGCCGTTTTCAGCAGCGCGGCGCGCGCTGAAATGACGCGTTGGGGGGTCAAAACCTCACGAACGACCTCTGAATGCCACGAAACCGTACGACAACATCCGGGGCGTGAATTGTGAAATGGTCGGCCAGACGGCACCTCATTCGGAGGTGCCATGTGACCGCGGCGGCCGGAAACGCGTTTCCGGCGCCATAAAACACCAAAACGGCGTGCGGCGGTCCAATTCGGAGAAAACGTGCTCCGAACGACCTGAAACCGCATGGGAACGATAGAAATATTATTCCTGAGATGCAGGAGGAGGCCGTACGTCCATCGGACGTGCGGTGGCGCGCGGCACGTCCGATTGTGCCGTTTCAGCAGCGCGGCGCGCGCTGAAATGGCGCGTTGGGGGGTCAAAACCACCCGAACGACCTCCAAATGCCACGAAACCGTACGACAACATCCGGGGCGTGAATTGTGAAATTTTTGGCCAGACGGCACCTCATTCGGAGGTGCCGTGTGACCGCGGCGGCCGGAAACGCGTTTCCGGCGCCATAAAACACCAAAACGGCGTGCGGCGGTCCAATTCGGAGCAAACGTGCTCCGAACGACCTGAAACCGCACGGGGAACGATAGAAATATTATTCCTGAGATGCAGAAGGAGGCCGCACGTCCATCGGACGTGCGGTGCGCGCGGCACGTCCGATTGTGCCCGTTTTCAGCAGCGCGGCGCGCGCTGAAAGGGCGCGTTGGGGGGGTCAAAACCACCCGAACGACCTCCGAATGCCACGAAACCGTACGACAACATCCGGGGCGTGAATTGTGAAATGGTCGGCCAGACGGCACCTATTCGGAGGTTCCGTGTGACCGCGGCGGCCGGAAACGCGTTTCCGGCGCCATAAAACACCAAAAAGGCGTGCGGCGGTCCAATTCGGAGAAAACGTGCTCCGAACGACCTGAAACCGCACGGGAACGATAGAAATATTATTCCTGAGATGCAGGAGGAGGCCGCACGTCCATCGGACGTGCGGTGCGCACGACACGTCCGATTGTGCCGTTTTCAGCAGCGCGGCCCGCGGTGAAATGACGCGTAGGGGGGGTCAAAACCACCCGAACGACCTCCGAATGCCACGAAACCGTACGACAACATCTGGGGCGTGAGTTTTGAAATGGTCGGCCAGACGGCACCTCATTCGGAGGAGGGCCGCACGTCCATCGGACGTGGGGTGCGCGCGGCACGTCCGATTGTGCCGTTTTCAGCAGCGCGGCGCGCGCTGAAATGGCGCGTTGGGGGGTCAAAACCACCCGAACGACCTCCGAATGCCACGAAACCGTACGAAAACATCCGGGGCTTGAATTTTGAAATGGTCGGCCAGAAGACACCTCATTCGAAGGTGCCGTGTGACAGTGGCGGCCGGAAACGCGTTTCCGGCGCCATAAAACACCAAAACGGCGTGCGGCGGTCCCATTCAGAGCCAACATGCTCCGAACGACCTGAAACCGCACGGGAACGATAGAAATATTATTCCTGAGATGCATGAGGAGGCCGCACGTCCATCGGACGTGCGATGCGCGCGGCACGTCCGATTGTGCCGTTTTCAGCAGCGCGGCGCGCGCTGAAATGGCGCGTTGGGGGGTCAAAACAACCCGAACGACCTCAGAATGCCACGAAACCGTACGAAAACATCCGGGGCGTGAATTGTGAAATGGTCGGCCAGACGGCACCTCATTCGAAGGTGCCGTGTGACCGCGGCGGCCGGAAACGCGTTTCTGGCGCCATAAAACACCAAAACGGCGTGCGGCGGTCCCATTCGGAGCAAACGTGCTCCGAACGACCTGAAACCGCACGGGAACGATAGAAATATTATTCCTGAGATGCAGGAGGAGTCCGCATGTCCATCGGACGTGCGGTGCGCGCGGCACGTCCGATTGTGGCGTTTTCAGCAGCGCGGCGCGCGCTGAAATGGCGCGTTGGGGGGTCAAAACCACCCGAACGACCTTTGAATGCCACGAAACCGTACGACAACATCCGGGGCGTGAATTGTGAAATGGTCGGCCAGACGGCACCTCATTCGGAGGTTCCGTGTGACCGCGGCGGCCGGAAACGCGTTTCCGACGCCATAAAACACCAAAACGGCGTGCGGCGGTCCAATTCGGAGCAAACGTGCTCCGAACGACCTGAAACCGCACGGGAACGATAGAAATATTATTCCTGAGATGCAAGAGGAGGCCGCACGTCAATCGGACGTGCGGTGCGCGCGGCACGTCCGATTGTGCCGTTTTCAGCAGCGCGGCGCGCGCTGAAATGACGCGTTGGGGGGTCAAAACCACCCGAACGACCTCCGAATGCCACGAAACCGTACGACAACATCCGGGGCATGAATTGTGAAATGTTCGGCCAGACGGAACCTCATTCGAAGGTGTCGTGGGACCGAGGCGGCCGGAAACGCGTTTCCGGCGCCATAAAACACCAAAACGGCGTGCGGCGGTCCAATTCGGAGCAAACGTGCTCCGAACGACCTGAAACCGCACGGGAACGATAGAAATATTATTCCTGAGATGCAGGAGGAGGCCGCACGTCCATCGGACGTGTGGTGCGCGCGGCACGTCCGATTGTGCCGTTTTCAGCAGCGCGGCGCGCGCTGAAATGGCGCGTTGGGGGGTCAAAACCACCCGAACGACCTCCGAATGCCACGAAACCGTACGAAAACATCCGGGGCGTGAATTTTGAAATGTTCGGCCAGAAGGCACCTCATTCTAAGGTGCCGTGTGACCGCGGCGGCCGGAAACGCGTTTCCGGCGCCAAAAAACACCAAAACGGCGTGCGGCGGTCCCATTCGGAGCAAACATGCTCCGAACGACCTGAAACCGCACGGGAACGATAGAAATATTATTCCTGAGATGCATGAGGAGGCCGCACGTCCATCGGACGTGCGATGCGCGCGGCACGTCCGATTGTGCCGTTTTCAGCAGCGCGGCGCGCGCTGAAAAGGCGCGTTGGGGGGTCAAAACCACCCGAACGACCTCAGAATGCCACGAAACCGTACGAAAACATCCGGGGCGTGAATTGTGAAATGGTCGGCCAGACGGCACCTCATTCGGAGGTGCCGTGTGACCGCGGCGGCCGGAAACGCGTTTCCGGCGCCATAAAACACCAAAACGGCGTGCGGCGGTCCCATTCGGAGCAAACGTGCTCCGAACGACCTGAAACCGCACGGGAACGATAGAAATATTATTCCTGAGATGCAAGAGGAGTCCGCATGTCCATCGGACGTGCGGTGCGCGCGACACGTCCGATTGTGGCGTTTTCAGCAGCGCGGCGCGCGCTGAAATGGCGCGTTGGGGGGGTCAAAACCACCCGAACGACCTTTGAATGCCACGAAACCGTACGACAACATCCGGGGCGTGAATTGTGAAATGGTCGGCCAGACGGCACCTCATTCGGAGGTGCCGTGTGACCGCGGCGGCCGGAAACGCGTTTCCGACGCCATAAAACACCAAAACGGCGTGCGGCGGTCCAATTCGGAGCAAACGTGCTCCGAACGACCTGAAACCGCACGGGAACGATAGAAATATTATTCCTGAGATGCAAGAGGAGGCCGCACGTCAATCGGACGTGCGGTGCGCGCGGCACGTCCGATTGTGCCGTTTTCAGCAGCGCGGCGCGCGCTGAAATGACGCGTTGGGGGGTCAAAACCACCCGAACGACCTCCGAATGCCACGAAACCGTACGACAACATCCGGGGCATGAATTGTGAAATGTTCGGCCAGACGGAACCTCATTCGAAGGTGTCGTGTGACCGAGGCGGCCGGAAACGCGTTTCCGGCGCCATAAAACACCAAAACGGCGTGCGGCGGTCCAATTCGGAGCAAACGTGCTCCGAACGACCTGAAACCGCACGGGAACGATAGAAATATTATTCCTGAGATGCAGGAGGAGGCCGCACGTCCATCGGACGTGCGGTGCGCGCGGCACGTCCGATTGTGCCGTTTTCAGCAGCGCGGCGCGCGCTGAAATGGCGCGTTGGGGGGTCAAAACCACCCGAACGACCTCCGAATGCCACGAAACCGTACGACAACATCCGGGGCATGAATTTTGAAATGGTCGGCCAGACTGCATCTCATTCGAAGGTGCCGTGTGACCGCGGCGGCCGGAAACGCGTTTCCGGCGCCATAAAACACCAAAACGGCGTGCGGCGGTCCCATTCGGAGCAAACGTGCTCCGAACGACCTGAAACCGCACGAGAACGATAGAAATATTATTTCTGAGATGCAGGAGGAGGCCGCACGTCCATCGGACGTGTGGTGCGCGTGGAACGTCCGATTGTGCCGTTTTCAGCAGCGCGGCGCGCGCTGAAATGGCGCGTTGGGGGGTCAAAACCACCCGAACGATCTCCGAATGCCACGAAACCGTACGAAAACATCCGGGGCATGAATTGTGAAATGGTCGGTCAGACGGCACCTCATACGGAGGTGCCGTGTGACCGCGGCGGCCGGAAACGCGTTTCTGGCGCCATAAAACACCAAAACGGCGTGCGGCGGTCCCATTCGGAGCAAACGTGCTCCGAACGACCTGAAACCGCACGGGAACAATAGAAATATTATTCCTGAGATGCAGGAGGAGTCCGCACGTCCATCGGACGTGCGGTGCGCGCGGCACGTCCGATTGTGGCGTTTTCAGCAGCGCGGCGCGCGCTGAAATGGCGCGTTGGGGGGTCAAAACCACCCGAACGACCTCCGAATGCCACGAAACCGTACGACAACATCCGGGGAGTGAATTTTGAAATGGTCGGCCAGACGGAACCTCATTCGGAGGTGCCGTGTGACCGCGGCGGCCGGAAACGCGTTTCCGACGCCATAAAACACCAAAACGGCGTGCGGCGGTCCAATTCGGAGTAAACCTGCTCCGAACGACCTGAAACCGTACGGGAACGTTAGAAATATTATTCCTGAGATGCAGGAGGAGGCCGCACATCCATCGGACGTGCGGTGCGCGCGGCACGTCCGATTGTGCCGTTTTCAGCAGCGCGGCGCGCGCTGAAATGACGCTTTGGGGGGTCAAAACCACCCGAACGACCTCCGAATGCCACGAAACCGTACGACAACATCCGGGGCGTGAATTGTGAAATGGTCGGCCAGACGGAACCTCATTCGAAGGTTCCGTGTGACCGCGGCGGCCGGAACGCGTTTCCGGCGCCATAAAACACCAAAACGGCGTGCGGCGGTCCAATTCGGAGCAAACGTGCTCCGAACGACTTGAAACCGCACGGGAACGATAGAAATATTATTCCTGAGATGCAGGAGGAGGCCGCAAGTCCATCGGACGTGCGGTGCGCGCGGCACGTCCGATTGTGCCGTTTTCAGCAGCGCTGCGCGCGCTGAAATGGCGCGTTGGGGGGTCAAAACCACCCGAACGACCTCCGAATGCCACGAAACTGTACGAAAACATCCGGGGCGTGAATTGTAAAATGCTCGGCCAGACGGCACCTCATTCGAAGGTGCCGTGTGATCGCGGCGGCCGGAAACGCGTTTCCGGCGCCATAAAACACCAAAACGGCGTGCGGCGGTTCCATTCGGAGCAAACGAGCTCCGAACGACCTGAAACCGCACGGTAACGATAGAAATATTATTCCTGAGATGCAGGAGGATGCCGCACGTCCATCGGACGTGCGGTGCGCGCGGAACGTCCGATTGTGCCGTTTTCAGCAGCGCGACGCGCGCTGAAATGGCGCGTTGGGGGGTCAAAACCACCCGAACGACCTCCGAATGCCACGAAACCGTACGACAACATCCGGGGCGTGAATTGTGAAATGGTCGGCCAGACGGCACCTCATTCGGAGGTGCCGTGTGACCGCGGCGGCCGGAAACGCGTTTCCGGCGCCATAAAACACCAAAACGGCGTGCGGCGGTCCCATTCGGAGCAAACGTGCTCCGAACGACCTGAAACCGCACGGGAACGATAGAAATATTATTCCTGAGATGCAGGAGGAGTCCGCACGTCCATCGGACGTGCGGTGCGCGCGGCACGTCCGATTGTGGCGTTTTCAGCAGCGCGGCGCGCGCTGAAATGGCGCGTTGGGGGGTCAAAACCACCCGAACGACCTCCCATTGCCACGAAACCGTACGACAACATCCGGGGAGTGAATTGTGAAATGGTCGGCCAGACGGCACCTCATTCGGAGGTGCCGTGTGACCACGGCGGCCGGAAACGCGTTTCCGACGCCATAAAACACCAAAACGGCGTGCGGCGGTCCCATTCGGAGCAAACGTGCTCCGAACGACCTGAAACCGCACGGGAACGATAGAAATATTACTCCTGAGATGCAAGAGGAGGCCGCACGTCCATCGGACGTGCGGTGCGCGCGACACGTCCAATTGTGCCGTTTTCAGCAGCGCGGCGCGCGCTGAAATGACGCGTTGGGGGGTCAAAACCACCCGAACGACCTACGAATGCCACGAAACCGTACGACAACATCCGGGGCGTGAATTGTAAAATGTTCGGCCAGACGGCACCTCATTCGAAGGTGCCGTGTGACCGCGGCGGCCGGAAACGCGTTTCCGGCGCCATAAAACACCAAAACGGCGTGCGGCGGTCCCATTCGTAGCAAACGTGCTCCGAACGACCTGAAACCGCACGAGAGGGCGGCCGGAAACGCGTTTCCGGCGCCATAAAACACCAAAACGGCGTGCGGCGGTCCAATTCGGAGCAAACGTGCTCCGAACGAACTGAAACCGCACGAGAACGATAGAAATATTATTCCTGAGATGCAGGAGGAGGCCGCACGTCCATCGGACGTGCGGTGCGCGCGACACGTCCGATTGGGCCGTTTTCAGCAGCGCGGCGCGCGCTGAAATGGCACGTTGGGGGGTCAAAACCACCCGAACGACCTCCGAATGCCACGAAACCGTACGACAACATCCGGGGCGTGAATTGTGAAATGGTCGGCCAGACGGCACCTCATTTGAAGGTGCCGTGTGACCGCGGCGGCCGGAAACGCGTTTCCGGCGCCATAAAACACCAAAACGGCGTGCGGCGGTCCCATTCGGAGAAAACGTGCTCCGAACGACCTGAAATGAGATTATTTCTTGAATCGAAGATTCTAAATTATTATAGCACAATGATTTGATATTATATATGTATTAAATATATATTAAAACATTTAAAATATATTATATATATATATATATATATATATTTAAAATATTGTATTTAATAGTATATATATGAATATTTTTACATATATATATATATATATATGTATTTATATTGAATTCAATAAAAAAAATTTAAATTTTTTTTTTTCGAATAGCGACTGCCAGAGGCGGTCGCTATAGGGTGCCATGCCGGCCCACTATAGCGACCGCCAATGGCGGTCGCTAATGGCCTTATTTATAGTAGTGTCCAAAGTGGCCTTCTCAAGATAATTTGTGGAAAAACTCAAAGACAGAATTAATTTCACTTTCAGGAAAACATCTTCTTATTACTTGGTTATTGAAAATCTTCCAAAGAAGTGGATCATCCTAGATATAATATCTTGATTCAGATATCATCTTTTGAATTTGGTGGGAATTTAAATGAGATGGTATTTGAGATGTTACCATATAATTGACCATATTTTCATACCATGGAACTTCATTGTTGATGATGTAGAGTTTTTGTCCGGGAATCTCATCATTAAGTGGGTTCTGGTTTGGAATTTCTCCTTCAGTGGTGTGGGGTAGTCGACTTAAATGACCAACCACATGATTTTCACTTCCCTTTTTATATTTAATTTCTAAATTGAACTCTTATAAGAGTAGCATCCATCTTACTAGCCTTGGCTTTCCAACTACCTTCTTCATTAAATACCTGAGAGCTGCATGATCATAAAAAAAACAACTTTAGTTCCAAGAAGATATGATCGAAATTTATCTAGTGCAAAGAAAACTGCAAAGAACCCCTTCTCGGTGGTTGGGTAATTGATTTGTGTGGCATCCACAGTCCTTGATGCATATTATATTACTTGAGGATTTTTGTCAATTCTTTGTGATAGAGAAGCTCCCACTGCTTGGTTGGATGCATCACAAAGCAACTCAAATGGGTAATCCCAGTTGGGTGGTTGCATTATTGGAGGTGTGATCAACCTTTCCTTTAGTTCATCAAATGACTTTCTGCATGTATAATCAATATTAAAGTCATCTTATTTTTGTATTAATCTTGAGAGAGGGAGATAAATATTAATAAAATATTTGATGAACCTTCTGTAAAATCCAACATGTCCTAAAAAGGATGTTACATGTTTTAAACATGTTGGAAATAGAAAGGAATTTATTACTTCAACTTTCGATTGATCAACCTCTATCCCTTCTTGTGAAATTATGTGTCTCAAATCTATTCCCTTTTCAACCATGAAATGACATTTTTCAAAATTTAAGACATGATTCTTTTGAATGCATGTTTTCAAAACTTTTTCCAAATTTCTTAAGCAACGATCAAATGAATTACCAAAAATTGTGAAATAATCAGGAAATACCTCCAAGAAGTCCTCAATATGATCTGAGAAAATACTCACCATACACCATTGAAATGTACCTGGGGAGTTTCATAGCCCAAAAGGCATCCTTTTGTAGGTGACTGTACCAAATGGACAGGTGAAGGTTGTCTTCTCCTGGTCTTCTGGTGCGATCGGTACCTGAAAGTATCCCGAGAATCCATCTAAAAAATAGTAATTGGTTTTTCCAGCTAACCTTTCTGGCACTTGATCGATGAATGGAATGGGAAAGTGGTCTTTTTGGGTAACTTGATTTAACTTCCTGTAATCTATACACACTCTCCATCTATTTTGTACTCTCGTGGGGATCAATTCATTTCTTTCATTTTTCACAGTTGTTGGGAAGATTTTCTTTGGAACTACATGAATGGGGCTAACCCACTCAGAATCCGAGATTGGGTAAAAGATGTCAGCTGGTAGAAATTTCTCTATCACGTTCTTGACAACCTCCATGATTGTGGGATTGAGTCTTCTCTGATGTTGTCTAACTGGTCGGGAATCACTTTCTAAAAATATTCTATGAGAACAGACCTTGGGATTGATTCCAGTTATATCACCTAAACTCCATCTTATAGCTTGGAAATTTCTTTTGAGTAGGTCAATTAGATTTTCCACTTGTAAATGGAATAGGTTATTAGAAATTATTACTGGAAATTTTTATCCTTCCATTAGGTAAGCATACTTCAAATCACTTGGAAATGGCTTCAGTTCAAGACATGGGGGTTGTTCAAGGGATGACATTGAATAATAGTTTCCTGTTCCTAAGGCTGGAATCTCCGGTATCATCTCATTTTCATTTAACAAAGCATAAAATATAATCAGATTTTACCTCATACTCTAACATGAGATTGGGATTTTTAGGTTCTTGGGAATTGGAATTTTCAAATAAAGAATGTTCTCCTAATGATAAGAAGTCAAGAAGCATACATGAATCTTTAATTGGTTCTATACCTTTTTCATGGGAGATCCCATAAACTGAGTGTTTACTGGAAAGATACTTCATTGCATCAAGAATGTTGAAGTGTACTGTACTATCTCGAAGTTCCATTGTGAGTGTTCCTTCATGGACATTGATGATAGTCCTTGATGTTTTATGGAAGGGTCGCCCTAGGATGATGGGAGAGGGGCCTGAAGTTCTGACTTCTTCCATTGTAAGGACATAAAAGTCTGCTGGAAAGATCAATCCACTTACTCCAACGAGTACATCTTCTATAACTCCAGCTGGGAAAATGGTGGATCTTTTTGCTAATTGGACCACCACTCAAGTTGGTTTTAGTTCTCCAATCTGCAACGATGAAAATACTGAGTGAGGCATAACATTTATTCAAGATCCTAGATCACATAATTCATTAGTAAAATTTAAAGAACCAATAGTGCAAGGAATAGATAATCTCCCTGGATCTTGACATTTTTGTGGTATCATTGGTGTGATCAGTGCTGAGACACTTCTTCCTAAGTTGATTCTCTCATTTCCATCCAACCACCTTCTTTTTGTGCACAACTCCTTCAAAAAAATTTCATATGTAGGGATTTTTTTGATTGCATATAGTAGTGGGATATTGATCTCCACTTTTTGAAAAGTTTCCTAGATTTATTTTTGAAATATCCCTTCTTCAACCTTCTTTGACTCAACTAATTCAGATGGGAATGGGTCTTGGATATCCTTTCACTCCCTTTGTTGTTTTTGCAACGGTGTTTCTGGCCTTTCCTTTCTAAACCTGATTCTTTCTCCTTTGTTGTTCTGGTCTACTTATTTGGGATGGATGTTTCGTTCTTCATTCGGTTCCTTAGAATCATCATACTCACTTTTTTCAGGTGACATTAGCTCTTTTCCACTTCGTGTTGTAATGACACTCACGCTTTCATTGGGATTTGGAACTGTTTGTGCTGAGAGTTTTCCTTGATTTTTGGTTAGAATATCCATAAGGTTGTCAAATTTATTATCTAAATATTTCACTGTCTTCATCAGATATTCAATCTAAATTTCTTGGTGGTTCTTATGAGAACTTGTTGAAGTTTTTTCATATGGTTTTTTCAGGTATGACTATTCATAGGGTTGTTCGAATGGTGGAGGATTCTGGTATTGCTTCTACTGAAATGGAGGTTGATTTTGGTATTGATTTTGAAATGGAGGCCTATCCTTGTTGTATCGGAATCCATATCCTTGTTGGGGTTGACATGGTTGATTTGAATGTATTTTCCTTTCTTTACAGGCAGCTGCACAATTTTTAGTCCCCTGCACATCTGGACATTGATATGTGTAATGATAACTAGAAGAGCATAAACCACATACCTAATTCGGGCCTTGTTGTTCCTTCACATTGTTCACAGCAAGTTTTATCATCACACTAGTCATTTCCTTAAGTGTTTCTTCAAATAAGGGTGAGGATGAATTAGAAGTTCTTACCTCATGGATGCCTCTAGGGTTCGTACCTCTAGTTCCGAATTGCTGTGAGTTTTGTGCAATCTTCTCAATCATGCCTATGACATCTGTTGGTGATTTGTCGATCAAGGATCCTCCAGATGAGGCGTCTAGTAAATTGTGATCATTTTCGATAAATCCTTGGTATAAGAAAACAATAAATTGGTTCTCTTCCATTTCATGGTGTAGGAAGCTTGCACATAGTCTCTTGAAACGTTCCCAGTATTCGTAGAGAGTCTCTCCAGTCGATTGATGTATGATGTAAATTTCTTTTTTTATTGATGTACTTCTGGATGTAGGGAATAATATCTGCAAGAAACTTATTTTGAGATCTTCCCAATCATTTATCTCTCCTGGTTGGAGAATGTACATCCATTCTTTTGCTGCTCCCTCAAGCGAGAAAGGGAATTCCCTCCACTTTACGTGCTCTTCTGCAACTCCTCGGGGTTTGAAGTTGGAGCAGACATAGGTGGACTCTTGGATGTGTCGATTTGGGTCTTCACCTGCAAGACCATGAAATTTTGGTAGCACTTGAATAATATTAATGCGTAGTTCAAAATGATTTTCTATGTCAGGGATAGTGAGTTGGTTATTTTGATTAGCAAATTGAGGTGTGAAAAGATCACACAGAGATTGATTGGGATTATCATCCATTATTATAGGTTCAGAGTGATCATTGGAAGTATCACATGAATCCGTGAGGTGTATTTCTTAAAACTCTATTGTAAATTTTTTTTCTCAGTTGGGTTATTGTACGATCAATTTCAGGATCAAATTCAATTAAAGGGTTATTTGAACTACAGGTCATTCAAGGAAGGTTTTTTTATGTTTTTATGTTTTTATGCACTTCCTCCCCGGAAATGGTGCCAAGTTTGATTCACACCTGTCATGGGGTGTGGAAGAAGATATATTTACTAATTTAAAATATAATATAGTGGTTAACCTAGGTTGTCTCCTGATGACGAGTGCACACAAAATAGTTTGTCACTTTTTATTTAGAGAAAAAGTTGGGTGTTTTTGAAATTGTTTGGTTTTAAAAAAAAGAGAGAAAAAAAAAACAAAAGGAAGAAATTAAGGAAGTGATTTAAGACAAATATTGAATGAAAGTGATTTAAAAACTATTTTATGAGATGGGTGATCAAGTCGGGGTTAGTTTTATAATTGTAATGCTATCCTTGTTCCATTTAATTCAATCCTCTTCTGCTAAGGTGATTTAAGTGAGATTCTATAATTACTTCCACTCACTTATTTGGTTAAATGGTTTAAAAAAATCTATTTTGGTATAAACATATTTCATTGTGTGATAGAGTTGTAGTGAACACCCCCAATTATATAAGGCAATTCTCAATTGGGTATTGTTTATCCTAAATAATCATGAATATTCACCACCCCTCCCACACGTACTAGCGATCTCTAGGTACTTCACCACTAACCCCTGATATTTATTCTATCGAATATAGACCAGAACATAATAGAGGGAGAAAATTGGTCAATTATCAAAGGAATAATAAAAAAAGAGTAGAAAATCGAATACAATCGCATATGATAATAAATTCTACTTTTAGAATTTGAAAACAACTTCATAGAAGAGAGACAGATTTTATTCAATCAACTGTAAGAACTAAAAGCATTACAAATATAAAACCTTCCCTCCCCCAATCACCTAATATGTTTACCCCACCATGGTAAGGGTAATTTATATGAAAGGGGAAGAAGAAAGAATTATGGAACTTGAAGAACAGAAGAGAGAAATGAAGAACTCAAAAATAAATCTTCCAAAATTTGTCTTCCAAAATTTAGCTGCAGTTATGCCCTCTCCTGACAGAATGATGCCGAGGTCCCTTCTTATAGAATGTGGGGAATGGGGTTTTCCATCTTCCCTCAAAATAACAGAGAAATTGGAGTCGTGGTAAGGATGTTTTGGCCGCCCAAATGGAAGAGACTTTTCCAGGACGCCAAACACTATTCCACCAACCCTTCTTTGACTATTCAATTGGCGGCCTTAATGAATGGATTTATTTCTGATATTTTGTGGTAATCGAACCCTTCGAGAAATATTTCTACCCATCTGGAAACACTACATTTGGAGTTTGGTTGGACGAGATATATATCATTGAATATGTCATAGTCTAATCTACCGGCCAGAATAAATGTTCACATTTACCGAATTCTTTTGGATTGTTGGAGTTAGAATTGGCTTGTTTTCCTGTATACTTATATATATCCCACGAATCATGACATCCTAAAAAAAGAATCAGGGGAATCTGATTAACAATGTTGGAGTTAGGCTCTAAATACAGAAAAAGCATAAAACTGTTAAATGTACAGAATTAACCAATTTTCACACATAAGCTAAAAACTCACCAAAAATCATGAAATGATGAAAATAAGCTCAAATTGATTCATGGAAAGGGATTTAATCATTTAAAAACATATAATTACTTATGACAATATTATCTCTGTAACTTTCCAAGCTCTAATGTGGAACTGGTTACTCCTATTCCAACAATTGGTCATTAACATGTATCAATGGGAATGTTCATGTGTATTAGAGGTGCCCCATATTTTTTATTTACTTATTAGAGATGGTTAATTTTAAGATACAAGAGTTTTTCAACATCTAGGAGGCATTAAATGTTGATATTTTTGGGATTATAATCATGAATAGGATACACTACACATCCATGTTAAAGGAATAAGAACCCAAATAGATATGTTCCACTTGACAATAATGTTGTTACCTTTTAAGGTCATGTGAAAAGGATTAATCCATGAAGTTTATTGTTATGTGTTAAGGAATACTATCAGAATGATTACTAATAATTGTTGGTGTGGGAATCATGCAGGAGAGATCTTTTTTTATTATCCTCATAAGGAATATGTCCTAGTGAGGTTAGGTTTTTCAACAAAGAATATAGAATTATGAGGTTTGGGTTGATTCAGTTAGAAAGAATATGGTCCCTTCAGAAAAATAAGGGGTTTTTTTAGTAATATGGGCCAATAGTGGAGATTTAGTAATACCTAGAATGAAATGAGCCACCTAGTGGTGATGGTTACAAAGGGAATATAGTTCAATAATGATATTACCCATTGAAAATAGTAATTCTGAAATTATTTTCCAAGATCATGGAAGATATAACATGATGAGGAATGATGTAAGTGGATTTATAAGAGATATTCCCCAATGAATTTGGATAGTGAAGGATTAATTATCATTATTTTGTACCTCTGAGGGAATTCTCTATATCCTTCTTAAAAGGAATCAATGCACATGTATTCTAATATTCATAGTTTAAAATCGTGTAACAGGATCATATGATATAGTTTAACATTATCGAGTAAGGATGTTTCTGATGTAGTTTAATTTCATGTTGCAGGGATGTCTGTATCATGAAAGGTGAATTAACAGTGGATTTAGAAGGGATTAAACATCGACATTGTCCTTTATTCATATTATTAACACCTTATTTAGATAATATCATTAATTGGGTTTTGATGGATTAGGGATTATACATTAGGAGGAGGCCCATTAGGGTATGACTCATTGAGTGGAGAATAAATCCATTATTGGGACATATGTCATGACCTACACATAGAAAAATATTATTCCCAACCTGCCATATTACTATCTATTGATAGGTAGGGATAGGAGAAGGATCCCAATCCTAGTCAGGGTAATAGATGTGTCAATTCAGAACTTATTTTATCTTGGTTGCATTCTTTACATAATGAAGACAAGCATCAACTGAGTAAATTGGACAATAAAGCTTGGGATAAGGTCGAAAAAATTAGTTTTCACGGTCTAAGGATGGTATCACTGATGTATCTATTATGGGGAACCATATTATGATTGGAATACATAATTGAAAATTCTTCTAGGGCACTATTAGGTAGAGAGGGAATGAGAGAGATTCCTTTTATCAAGGGAATACATGATCAAATGAGGGACACTCTGGCATATTAAGAAATTTGATATTACAAGTCTGATGGATTTTCATTATGCATTGATAAATAGAGGACCATTTAGGATGAATGGGTGAAGTGAAATTCTACCATCGGGGAAAATTTATTTAGGGTACCCTATCGTGGGAGAAAAAGTTGATGGTTTTCTCTCATGGTTTTACGAACTACGTCAGGTTA
This sequence comes from Viscum album, assembly GCA_963277665.1. Classification (NCBI taxonomy): domain Eukaryota; kingdom Viridiplantae; phylum Streptophyta; class Magnoliopsida; order Santalales; family Viscaceae; genus Viscum; species Viscum album. The sequence continues at coordinate 278,637,164 of OY728165.1, read as the reverse complement.
TCATCTAACCTGACACCCAACCTGACCCGAGATACGGATCAAGAGGTGTTCATAATCTTCTATGGATGACATATAGCTCTGAGCATCAAATATAACATAGTTGGACCAATTTTAACCAATAAAAAATGAATATCAATTATCCAAAATAGAGCATGGAGAATATACCAATAAAGGTTGAGGATCAATAAATACATAATCAGAATATAGATACAGTGAAAACCAAACAGACTAAAAAAACTAAAAAATAGAATTAATACCAAAATAGAATGACATTATCTCACCATGATCTCTAGGTCACCACCATCCATCAAGACCAGCCTGCTCTACAGGCAAATTAAAACAAAAAATCTGAACCTAAAAAACAACTTCTGTCTACCAATGCTAAGAATAATAAGTATTGTGTAATTATAAACCGATCAGTAGGTAAGCACCATATAATCCTTACATTTCCATTCCTTGAAATAGTACACAAACACTAGTTTGAAATACATTTTGAAAGTAGGGGTTTATCATTGAAAACCAAACACGTCTTTTCCATTTTAAAACAACAGACACCACTTTCCTCTTTTCAAAACACATTTCCATTTTAAAAACCAATTTAAAACCTAATAAAAAAAAGAAACTACCAAACTATCTGATAAATAAGAGATACACTTAAAATAATGAAACATAAATAGTGGGAATGACTAGGAGGGATAAATCCCAAGTATAGTAGAAAAAAATATAACCTAAAGATAGGAATCATAGGAATTTTCCAAACATCTCAAGAAGAACTATATGAGAAAATTTAGATTGAACTCACCTTATGGATTATGGTGTCGCTCCATAGTCAATAACCAACACAGTGCTATAAACTATCCAATATAGTGGAACTTCCCACCTGGCCTCTCCGAAAATCTATGGCGTAACAACCCATCTGATCGGGGTCAATAAAAAACTACCACTCATCCATATAGATGATTCCAAGGAATATCATGATATTAATACATGATGAATGAGAAGGACCGCATATGCAGGAAATAAAAAAATAACCAATATATTTCCTTGTGCTTTCTTACCCAAAACACCAACACCACAAATGTGATGACCCTATCCTCAGAGGGTCCACCAAAGAGGTTCCCATCACACATCAATCCAAAAACATGTTCCAACTAAGCCTACACATCATGTCACACTGAAAATCATTTTATAAAGTTCCACAAGGTACTAACTAAGCCTTCAAAATTACAAATCCAATTCAATATTCAAACCATTTAAAAAAACAAGGAAAAAATAGGAAACATGTTATAAAGGTTAAAAAGGTTATTCCTTACCATTTTGTAACCAAGCCATGCTTTATGATTTGAAATGATTTAATATTTAGGAAACACATTTGAAACCACCTTTTAGTCACTCTAAAACCATAAAACCATTTGAGTAAGGATAGGGGTTTTAGAAGAACCATTTGGAAAGAATATGGATAATGAAGTGATTGAATAAGGGGAAATATACATTGAAATAAGGGGTTTTAAAGAAGATTCATTTTAAAGATACGTTATCATTTGTGTGCCTATCCAAATGTGCACCCACTGCACATATGAATATGCCAACATCCAATGGAACACCCATTGAATGACAGAGAGTACCAAACATTTTTATCAACAAACCACAAGAAACCACACAACAAATATCAAGAACCCACCCTCAAGAACTAAACCAAAAAAATGAAACAAACCATTAAAGTTAATAAACCCACACAATGAAATTCAAATCACAAAACAATAGGTTTCAAAGACATAAAAAATCCATAATAACCCAAAAAACAAAATTTTATTTTTAAAATATTTTTTTACATTTCATCAAACACTTAGAATACATATAAATATTGGATTAGTTATATAAATAATTAAACCCATTTCTGTTAGATTTAAAATCATATATATTCTAAAAAAATGTTATAAAAACAGATCACATATAAAGAAATAACATTTAAAACCCATATTGGAAATCATTAGATTCAATGAAATATTTTGGGAAAGAAAATAATTGAAACCCCAACCTCAATGATGTGAGAATGTGATAAAAATACAAGGAAAGGAAGGATAGCAAATGATAAAACCATAGAACATAAAAAAAAGAAAACAACCAAGATTATCCAACCATTATACAAGGATTTGAAAAAGAGGGAACCAAGACAAGTAGAATAAGAGAGAAAATACAAGATGAGGATAAGAGAAAGAAAACCACCCAAAAACGTGGGGAACTCACCTCAAAATCATATAGAAGCATCAATAGAAGGAGGGTACCTAAAAGGTGAGTGGTTTAGGATCTCCATTATGTGCTACAAATGAGTCAATGGGAGGAGGGATCGAAATGCGGTAAAAAGAGGGGAGGATAGAATTGAAATTTTCACTATTTAAAACACATGAGAAACGTGCAAGGTTTGGAAACATGGTATGAAAAAGCATGCACCAAACAAGAGAACCCTATTAATGAAGAGGTACACTGTGAACACTTTGTCCACGTAGTTTAATAAATTATGTACCAACCATGAAACTTGGATCTGTCTAATTGATGATCCTTCCCACATGTTTGCTGCATGGTTTAGCCTAATCATGTGCAAGCCATGTACCTTTTACCTAACACAAAAAATGGGCCATAATATTTCTCCATGCCCTTGAACAGTTTGGCCTAAACCATGCTCAAACCATTCTATGAAAACCATGAAAGAATTATTTTTTTAAAACATCCTCAACTTCCATAGGCAACAATGTTAGCGCCAAAACATTGCACAAAAACCATCAATAGTCTCATATGACACTTGGAAACTCAAAAAACCAAATAAATTTATACTAGGAACACAACCTGAACATCAACCAATAAAACAAGTTGTGAGAAAAAAATAAAATAAAGGAATAATTTTAGTTGGTGTGTGTGAAAATTATCCCTACCACAAAAACAATTCCCCTAAAAAATCTCCTAGATGAATGTGAACCAACCATCAAGGCTGAAACTAAATGATATAGAATGAAACTAGGAACCTCGATCTGACCTTTCACCATATAAGTCACACCTGACCATCTCTTGAGGAAACCACAAGGAGTAAAATCCTGGGGGTGAATAAAGTTTCCTCCCAACTATAGGAAATAAACTAGCATATGCCAATACTAGGACCAAGAACTCATAACATCGGTTGAATGAAAACTGCCAACAATAACCTGGATCCCCAACACCAGGTGGTCCTAGTAAGAGGGACCCAAAACAAAGCCTTGAGTTAGAACAAAATTCATAATTTCTAAAAGACATGGGAATCTTTAAAACAAATACAACATTAAACCAAAACATATCCAAAATAAGGATAACAACACAAGAGAGGTAACCACATAAACATTCACACCCATAAGACACATCAATCCGAAAAACATGAAAATAAAACCATAAAAATTTTCACATAAAAGGGGAAAAATTACAACAATGATGAACCTTTGAAATCAGAAGAATACTATAGTGAATCATATTAAAAACCAATAAAACTATAATAGTGGAACATAATCTACCAACACCACAAATTAGATAGAGGAGTTGAAACAAGGTTCCCTATATCCCCAACAATTCTTAACTGCATAAAGAGATTCACTATGGGGCCTATAGATGAAGACACGATGTATTAAATTATTTTTTCCTATAGATTGAAGCTATAATCCTCGGACCGAGACTTCCTTTTCTGGAAAATCCATTTGAAAAACTTCTCCAGGTGACCTGAATGACCATATCAATGACAATCCATCAAATGATTACAATAATATGATTTTGAATACCCAAACTGGCCACACTAAAAGCACACAAATTAAAGTTCTTATTAGTGAGAAACTCTAAAATATATAATATAATTCATTTGAATATTTCCCTCTATAATGCACTCCTTTCCAAATGGGGAACCTTCTTGAGGATCAAGAGACACTGGATTTCCAACTGCCACCGACAATGCTCTAGGAACCAACTCTACTAGAAATTATTCATCTAAAGTTTTCCTGAACAATACTTTACTAGATGAAAGAACTAAATATTTGATCTCTTAATAAAGACACCAGATTAATAAAGGTGGTTAGAGCTTATACTTAGAAACTATCTCTTGAGAAAAGGAAACCTACTCCTTGAAGTGATCAACACAACCCTTTACTGTCCACCGGCCTTTCTGAACAAAAAAAAATCTCTACCACATTACTCACCTTCACCTCCTCAGCTATAAACCATTTGATGAATGTTATATTAGAAACCTACCATGAGATTATAACTTGAAATGATTCTAGGAAGTTCACCTTTGACTATTCCAAATCAGGACCATCAAACAAACAAGGGACAACACACACTCTCATGGATTTAGTAGTTCCCATCAAATCCAAGACACCATAAAATTCCTCAATCTACAACACAACCTCTATCATACCTCAATAACCATGGAAATTGGGAAAAAACCAAGATAAACATGACTCTACCACTCCATTGAGAGTCTGGGTGGGGCCAATAACTAAACGAAACTATATAGATACTTCTTGTACTTTTATTGGTTTCAAACTCTATAAGAAATAAAACTTAAAACCAAATCAAAAATCCAATCAAAACTCAACCAAAATGAACATCCCAAACCAATAACCAATCACATAGATCAAATATCACAAAAAAACTAGAATCCTCTTTCAAAATTACAATTTTTGATCCAATTTCAAAACCAGCATCTTCTAAGACCACTTTCCAAATATCAATATCCTCTTTCAAAAAAAAAAAATTTTCCAAAAACCATTTTCCTTTAAAAAAAAATAATTTCTCAAAACCATTTTATTTCCATATCCACTCACACCAACTAAAATAAAACTCACTTCAAACACCAATAACAGTGAACTAGTTTCCATGAAAAACCTTCAACATGGTTAGTAGGCCTTCCTTAGAAAAGAACCAATCACTAGGATGACCCTTAACCATGCAATTGAGATCCAAAAGGGTCACAATTCTAGGTAAGTCCACCACACACCAATGGTTCAATTCATTTATCAATCCCCATACACATATCAAAAAACCCAAAAAAAGACTCAAAACCCAAACTACCCCAGGAAACTCGAGGATCAAGACGAGTAAGAGTTAAATACGCTCTTATCACACCTACCTACTATGTTCTTATATTCCTAATAACCAACTAAATGTTACAAAAAATAATTAGGGGATCATATTATACAACTTTATCACAAACCAGGACATGCGTCCATCCAACCTGACACCCAACCCCTTCTGAGACAAGCCCCGAGAGGTGTTCCTGGTCCTCCTGGGATGTAGACAAGAAACTAGAATCAAAGAAATCATAGTGGTAATGATTTATCCCTATAAAAAACAATGATCAAATAACCCAAACGACACATGCATCATAAACCAATAAATAATGATATTCAATAAATCGATAATTAGAATCATGATACAGTGAAAACAAAACAAACTAAAAAAATAAAAAATTGAAATAAAATAAAATTGGAAGGACATGATCTCTACGTGACCTTTAGATAGAGTCCATCCCTCAAGACCAACCCACACCACAAGAAAACTATAACCAAAATCCTCAAACTAAAAAATAACTTGGATATACCAATACCTAGTGGTAAATGAAGAGTTTGAGCATAAACAACTCAGTAGGTATGTACCAAAGAATCAATACATTTCATTTACCCAAATAATTCCATAAAGACAATTTTGAAATACATTTATAAAATAATGTATTATCTTTTTAAATGATGAAACACAACCGACCCATTTTAAGAAAAAACATAACACTTTTCTTTTTTGAAAATAGATTTCCATGTTAAAACCCTATTTTAAAACCCAAAATGAAAATAATCAACAAAACGAGGTGATCAACAAGGGATTAAATAAAAGTATCGAAATAGAACAAGTATGATAAACTACCAGGGATACATAATAAAGTGTAATAGACTAAAACAGAACATACATATAGAAATCATTGTAATTTCTTAAACATATATAAAATATATTCCCATATGTACTCGATTTGGAATAAACTACTAGAATATAGTGAATATCTTTAGTTAATAACCATAATTCCACATTATACTAGCCAATATAGTGGAACATTCCACCTGGCCTATCATCAAATCATGGGATTACAAACTTGTCAAATCGAGGTTGACAAGAAACCAGAACTCTACACTCTATATGAGGCATAAGAATACCATGATATTAGTACACGGTGAATGAGGACATCCTCAACTCAGTGATGTAAACTAACACACTATATAATCACCCATTATTACCTATCCCAAACACTGAAACCACTTATGCGATGAACCACTCCTTGGAGGGTCAACTAGTGTGGTTCCTATCATACGTTAAGCCACGCATAGGTTCTAACCAGGCCTGCACATTATGCCACTCTAAATCCTTTTTTTCTAAAATTCCATAAGGTACCAAAAATGACTACAAATTTTCAAAAACAATTCCATTTTAAATTCATTTCCAAAAATAATTATAAAATAGGTAACATGATTTAAAGTTTCCCAATTAGCCTTCCATACCATTTAGGAAGCAAACCATGCTTTAAGATTCCAAATTGGAATAGATTTATCAAACCAATTTGAAACAACATTTTAGTCCCTCTTAAGTTGTGAAACCATTTTAGAAATCAGTAGGGGTTTTAGATGAAAAATTTGGAAGGATGAGTGATAAGGAATATAAGGAAAAAAGGGAAATATAATTTGAAATTTATGGTTTTAAACAAGATTTATTTTAATGAATCATTACCACTCGTGTTCTTATCCATATATGCACCCTGTGCACATATGGATATTCACACATCTAATGGTAAACCCATTTAAATCTAGAGAGTACATAAGGTTATTATTTAGAAACCAAAAGTAACCACACATCCAATTCCAAGAACCCACCCATAGGCACTAAACCACTAAAGTGACCCAAACTATAGAAGTTACAAAAACCCACACATATAATTCAAATAACAACATAAATATTTCCAAGATATAAAAAAATCCAAACATAGCCCACAACTCCATATTTCACTTTTAAAAGGTCAATTTAAATTTCATCAAACAATTGGTATACATATCAATATAAGCATAAATATAGAAACCATTGAAAACCAATTTTCTTCAAATTTACATGATTGAATTTAAAAATAAGTTTTACACTAATAGATCACAAGCAAGGAATAAAATTCATAAACCATTTTAAAATGTTTGGGAGTTAAGTTCATGATCTAGAAAGAAAAATAATGGAAACACATACCTCAATGACGTATACATGTGATGAAACACCAAGTAAATAAACAAGGATTCCCATATATCAAAACAGACACACTAGAACCAAATAAGTCAAACCATATTATCCAACCATTATTATAGGGTTCAAAAAAGTGATAACAAAGTCATGAAAAACAAGAGAGACAAGAGAGATAGAGGATAAGAGAAGGAAAACATCTAAAAGACCAAGGGAAACACACCACAACAGCTTTGAGAAGCAACCATGGAAGGAGGGTTCCAAGGGGAGAGGGTTTTGGGAACCTTACCATGTTTAAAAAAATATCCAAGGGGAGTAGGTATCAAATTGGTGTAAAAAGGAGGGAGCGTAGAATGGTAATTTGAACTTTTTAAAACACTTGGCCATCTTTCACTAGTTGGATGCATTGTTTAAAAAATTGTGCCCCAACCACGTACACCCTATTGGATAAGAGGAAAAACCCACATATATGGGCCACCAAATTTTCATAACCATGAAACAACTCTATGAAATGGATATATAAAATTACAAATACTTTTTTCATGTTTTAATCATGATTTCCCCTATCCATTCACAAGTTATGTGCCTTTTCCATGACACAAAAAATGAGTAGAGTTGTTTCTCCTTGACCTCATCGGTTTGATAAAACCATGATCAAACTATTAAAGAACATATGTGAATGAATAAAAACAACTATAAATACCCTCATCATTTAAATGTTTCCTGGTTATCCCCCAAACTACTCACACAAACCATGAAAAATCCTATAGGCCACCTAAAAACTCCAAAACTCAAAAATATTCTCATTGGAAACTGAACCCAAACATCACCCAAAATAATATGAGTCCTGAAAATAATTTAATAAAGGAAAAAACATGGTTTTGGGGTGACACATGGGGGTTTGGTGGTGGTTTCACCCTAGTGTGGGTGAGAAAGTTTTTTTGGGATAGTGGATGGTCAAGAGAATGCCTCAGCTTAGTGAATGGGCCTAGGGATTTATTCTCCCTCGTGAAGGCTTAAGAAGGTGGATAAACCCACCAGAAAGGCCTTTAGTTATGGATATCCCAAGTGGAAAGTACTTTAGTAATGGTGAGCACAAGTATAATTCCTTAGGATATAGGTATCCCAAGTGAAGTGCTTTTGGTGATGGGCCAACCAAGAGAAATTACTTAGGTGATGGGTCACCCAAGAGAATGTTCTTGGGAAGTGGGTCGCCCAACTGATATGCCTTGGTGTGTACATTCCCTAGTGATCAAGGGTTATTATAGATACCCTTGGGTGAGAAAAACACTTATATGGTTTATGAGATGGGTATGTGTCTAATGTTCATGAAGATTAGGGGTAAATGAGTCTTTAAAATGATGGTTTTCCAATTCAGATGTCGCAATTACCACTTACATAAATTCCAATAGTATTTAGGTTCTATAGGCTACTGATAATGTTATTTTGAGACCTAGGTGAACTGAGTTTGAGTGTATCTCTCTCTGTTTAAGATATGGGGAATCTCATGCCCTATTTATGAGATGAGGGGATCAATCTTCAAGAAACCATGGGGAATTGATCATGGGGAAGCTAAGAAAATTATTTTGGGAACTTATGAACTATGTGCAGGTGGCTTGGAAAAATTATCCTAAGCCCACTAAGGGGACCCTGAGTGAAGTGTCTTGGGAGTATTGATGTGTATTGGGTTACATGGTGAGTCTTAGCCTTGGGACTCATGGGTTTTTATAATTATTCCTTTATTTTACATTGTGATAACCAAATAAATCCCCCTTACAATGATATCTGATTGGAATGGAGAAGATTATATTGTGAGGAAAATGTTTCTATTACACAATAATGAGGTAAAAAATAAAAAATTTCTCCATAACTATACTTTGGTTGAGTCATGAAGGTCATGTACACCCATGAATCTGGTGACTTGCATGGGTGTGGTTGGGTGAACCACATTGCGAGAGAAAGAAAAAGGGGTCAACACCTCTATAGATAGAATTGGTCCCCCTCTTTCTTGGGAGCACCTAAAGATACAACACTATGAATCTACTCTCATTCCTCCTGCTCCCTTATGGTAATAAATTAGGCCCATCCACTTTTGTGTGGTCACATAGATTTGGGGCCATTGCTGATGGGTCTTGGTGATATTCCTTGATGAGGAACCAAGGTGATGCACCTTCATGAGGATCTGAGGAAAGGAACCATGGAAAGGTATCTTGGGAGAGAACACCTGGGTGAGGGGCCATTGTGTGGGGTCTTTTACTGGGGCCTTGGTGAGGAACCTTATAGGGAAGCCCCAATAGAGGAAACATAGGAAAAGGAATTGACATTTTAAAATTCTATCTCACTCATGTTCATATCTAGATGACCATATTTCTTATGGAACATTTCATATTACCTATATTTATTGTACTGCTACACTATCGAATCCCTTTTCATGTTTATGATGACCTACTATAAAAATATTTTCACAGGTATGAAAGATAATACTGGAATAAAATAAGTGGTTTTAGAAGTTGAGATAGGTTGTTTTGTTCGTCTGAATCCCTTTCTATCGGCACTAGTATTGATTATGATGAATCATCACCCAGAATTACTAGAATTCAGATTCATGCCTTTATACAACCATAATTTACTGACATATGTTCCCATCAATCATCTAGACACCTACCTTCTAGTATTATGGATCATATAATTCTGAACCATGGGTTCTACATACATTTCAATGAAGGGACACATCATTATGGAAGGGGTGAACCATTTTTATATCATACTTCATCACACCATGACTACTATAGAAGAAAAAAACTTATAGGACCTAAAATATATTTTTTTCTCCTCCAACATTCATCATTCTATCAATGATCAAGCATGGGATCAAAAAAATGAGTGGGAATTGTATCTAGTTGGAGGATTTAAGTTGTAATGGATGTGGACTTGTTTGATTTAGGAAATGTGAATAGAATTAGAGACCCACAATAATGATACAACCATATAAATTTTTTTTGGATTTCCAAAACATTATTTTATAAAAATAATTATATAATTCATGATCTATTGATTCGATGGAGTCTTTATAACAACACCTTTAACATTACCCAATGGAAAATTGTAAATCACCCTATATGATATTTATAAGCTATACGAGGGTCCAATTCATTTCTCCATGTATGATGATGTTGTTTATCCCTAAAATGTGTGGGAATATCATTTAAGGGAGCCACATTTAGAAAAATAATTACTGAAAGTGTACAAGGATTCCAATAGGAAAGAGTCCAAAACCCACATCAATATCAAATTTTAGACATGGATGAAAATATTTCTAATCACTAAAGAACATGAGCTCAAATACCAACACCCAATGAGTTATCCTTCCCAAAGAATATTAGGGTTTTTAGAATGAACTAGTTAGAATGTGAGAAGAGATAATACATTAAGTGAATTTATGAAATCAGAATAAAAATCAAAATAGAAAAACTTTTGGATGAGTTCCTAGTTATGTGGTTACATAGGAACCTTATACTAGTACATGACTCTGAAAATTGCGCAAATCCATGAACATTCATAATGGTATCCAGACTTGTGAAAATGTATCTTGTGGGATTATTTATTCTAATACTTTTGATTATTCAATAGTTTCTAGTAGATATTTATAATGGTAATTCCCTATTTTATACTTTTTGGCCATTCCATATACTATGGTGTTTGATGATGTCTCCCTTTAAAGACTATAACCTACTCAGTGAAGTGAAATTCCCTTGATGTAGAGTATAAAAATTTATTAAATTTGTTTATAACATTATTTCATTGTTATTGGGTGGTGTGGATGCTCCCAGTATTCTACATATTCTATCATAATTAAAATTCTATCTATACAGGGAATATATCATTTGAAATATTGTGGATAATGGGAAGGAAATGTATGAGCATCGATCATTCATTCTAGATATAAGAGAAAATAGACGGGTGTCTTATTTCAACAATGAGATCATGTGTAATTTTTTCACACATTATCAAATTTCACATCAATTCTAATTATTTTGGAAAAAATAGTTTGACCTCTAGTGGATGTGTGATAAAATAAGAATCACCTGGTTTAATGACTTATCTGGGAAAGGATGGCCTATGAAACTATGCATTCTATGATTATGTCACCCCGAGATGTTTTTAGGATATTTTCTAAATACACCCACTCAAGGATATCATCGTAACCTCATAGTATATTATCCAAGATCATCCCTAGGGTTATCATCAAGTACCCTTTTGGTAGTCGGAGGTGAGAAACTAATAATCCTCATTAGAGGCTCAAAATAACTACCGTTCTTATGTCGTTGAGTTATCTCAAGCCTCAATCCTCTTCACCATTAAGGGTCAAGAATGTCCGTCTAGATATTCCACTAATAGTTACTTGTTTGAAATGATAGTAGGAAGTCCCAACTGGGATAAAAAAGACCTGATAAATATCATATGTAAAAGGAGTCCAAGTCCTACTCAATATGATATGAGAATCTAACCATTAAACCCTCAGTAGATGTATGCCATGTGGCCCTGATGTTTTTGAAAATTGGGCACACCATAGTTTATTTCCATGACTACTGGGACTAATCTATAGCTATGGTTTCATTTCCCAATTTTTGAACCTAAATTATTCACTTGATTTTCATCTCGAGAATATCCATATAGATGTATGGAATCATATACCAGAGATGAATACGTTGGAAAAATCCACTAACTCAAGGGTTCCCATCACCCTATGGGTATAAGATATAAATGAATAGGTAACACGTGATGGGGTACTCAACTAGTCTCTTTATTAAGAATGGGGTCTATTCATCATTCCTAAACTTGTAAGCTTAATCATTAAAGCATTAAAACATTCAATCCCAAAATCTATTCAAATGTGTAATTTTATATTTCTACTAAAGTAAATAATAACATATGAAACAATAAATGTGTCCCCAAAGTATAGTTTCAAGGACCTGTAGAGAGATAAACTATAAAGAGGAACCCTTAGTAAATAGGATGGGTAGACATCTATAGAGTTGTGGATGATATGGGGAGAAAAGAATTAAAATAATTATCCTATCACCCTCACCAAATTTTAGTTTAGGTGGTGAGAAGGCCTAAAACATCCCAATCATAAATCAAGAATTTTCATAAAGAAAAAAAATTATCTAAACACATACTTTATGAATATAATTGTTAGTATTGAATTATATCCATATTGTCTATATTTTATATGTATTCGCATTTGAATGACTACACCATATCTCACATACTGTAGGATCTCTCTTATGAGAGGATCAAGGAGAGACCCATATATTCCATATTGGGAAACCTAGATGAGTCTTAAAATTTTGATATTAAGACAGTTGAGTCTACATTAGAGGGGACACTGGTAGTGGTTATTCTACCAACATGAACTATTAGAGGGTATAGTTCATTTATAGAAACCAAATGTGGCCAAGATTTTATATAACACATACTAACCTCCAATATTTTAACAAATTTTTTTACACTCCATGGGGATAATATTACTATTGAGGGGTTCTTAAATCACATAGATATGAATTCTACCTCAAATTTTCTCTAAGAAATTAATAATTTATTTGAAGATAATGAGTCTGTTTTATATATCCTTGAATTTACAATTTTGATACACAATGCACTTATTCAAATATTTAACCCGCATGAAATTCCATAAGAGAACTTCTCAGCATTACTATATTAATGGGATGCCTTAATGGTTTCTTATATTAGGAAAAACCATCACCCACTTGATATCTAGTATGGGAAAACACTTACCAACGTTCTGTAGAGAATGATGATGGCTCCCTAATTTGATCCCTCCATAATGGTATTCCAATATTTCAAGCTGATATGGTTATCAATGTGGGGAATAATCCAAATCCACCAACTATTCTAATCGTGTGGATAGATTCCAATGTTTCTTTAATATATTAGAATGATGTTGCGTTGATGATAGGTGCTCCAATCATAACTAGTAATGAAACTCGTGTACATTCAATGTTCAAGGTCACACACCCATGGACTATTGTAGCTAACAAAGGATATCCATCTCTAATAATTGAAGTGTATTTATTTTTTTCGTGGCTCATTCTCTAAATCCATTCTAATAATTCAAGGTCATGAATCCATATAATGTGACCCTTTGTGTGTACCCAAATTCTAGGATGCTCAGAAGAGGCTTAGTGGGGTTATGGTGGTGTCTGGATACTAAAATCTAGAAGCATGGAGAACTTAAAGTGTAATTATGGGTTTATTGTGTTTGAGGGGTTTATGAAATAAGTGGGTTTTGGCTTGTATTATATGACACATGTAATTTATATTTTAAACTATATAATTAAAATGTAAATGAACTTTGAGTAACAATGTTTGAGGAAACTTATTTTCTAGTGAAACATAAATTTTGACCCATTTATGATGTAAATGGAGGATTTCTGCCATTAAGTTTCCCTAGGTAATGTGATTTATAACCTGTGGTGACCCCACATGTCTAAAAAACAATGTCCATTTATCCTAAAAACTATATGGAAAATTAAATCTCTTTAAGAATTTTGGAATCCCATTGATATGGGTAGATTATCAGCTTCCTGTTGCCGATTTGTGACATTATGATGTACATTTAACTATTTTCTATGATGGTTCTTTGGTCTGGATCTTGCCACTTATTATTTCCATGTGATGGTAGTTTCTCTACATTTTAACATATTTTTCTTTGTAGTTTGTTTGTGTGAATGTGGTGTTGTGACCTTCGAGGAATATAGTGCTTGCTGGAGGGTTGATCAAGATCTACGATGTTGATCCGTTTGGGTGATATGAATGTTGAGTTCTTTGAGGTACGAATTTCATTACTTTTACTATTTATTTTCATTTAATCATAATGTGAGAATGGTTTATCAATTTATACAGTAATGGAATTAATCTAATAATGATTGAACCATATTAATAATGAAATTGTATAGAAACCACATGTCGATGTTTTTTCTTTATGTCATGATATTGGTTAACCTTAGGTTTTTATAGATAGATTTTTATCTATTCTATGATTTTTAAAATGTTTATTATACTATAGATTGTCATTTTTATCTTGATGGAAAATTTTAAATAATTTAATTCCTAAATTAATTTTTTAATTGGATTAAGAATTTGAAGAAGATGCATGTTTTGATAGCTTTTTATGGATTGTGCCTTTGGTTTCTAGTATTTGGAACCTATGAATAATGAATTAGTTAATTTAATATATAATAAAAATAGTTGTTTTCTAAAGATAAATCCCTGGCGTGAAGAGTAACCATTTTCATATAAAATATGAACACCTTGTGTTGAGATCCATGACATCTCATTGTCATGTGAATTATAAATGCCTTGTTTTGAGTTTTGAATTTCCCTATTGAATATGTTTTTTATACATTTGTGATTTTCAATCGAAGTGAAATTTTCTATGGAACATGATATGAGATTGGGACGGCTGATGTGATATGGGGAGGGGAGGCCGAAATTATGTGGTAGTATTTAAGACATGTGATGGAGAGATGCATCAAGATATACATGTGGGGGTCGGGGATGACACTAGAGATGATGGAACAAGATGAATCTGTAATTACCTCTTGATGTGATAAAGTTAGATACTTTTTTGAAATGAATATTTTTAATGGAAAATGGCCATTTTTCTTATTTTATCTTAATTTATATCACCACTAATTGAGGAAGCTTAATGTGTTTGGTTATATGTTTTCTCTTTGTGGTAGCCTAGGATGGTTCTCTTAGAGTACCCTGAATTGTGGAATGAAGTCAACAATGTTTAATAAATGTTTATCCCATGGGTTTGGTATTGTTGGAATGCAAATAAGATGTTACTCTTGAGAAATTTTGGACTTAGATTGGATTATTCCAAGTGGGAATGGACTTTACTCTAATTATTAATGTAATATAATGTGGAATATTTCAAATGATTTATTAACGGATAATTAATTAACTAAACAAAGTAAATGGTATAAAGTAATGGATGAATTAATATAAATAAATAAATATATATATATATATAATGAAAACACATTTCCGATTATAGGAAATATAGTCTTTGTTGTGTCTATTAGGATTACAAGTAATGTCAGAGAAATATGAGTCTATGAAGAGGTTATTCTTGTAGTGTGGTAATAATACATATTATAGCCTATGTATTTTATGACTTCATATGCTACCCCAATATTGTTTCTTAGGGTGACAGTCACCCAGGTGACTCTGGGAGGGTGTTTTCCCCAAAATCCGAGTGGGTAGATGGATGGATAACTACCCCCCCGGGACCCACTCTCTTCTCTTGGTAATTATATGTGTTGGTATACTTGATGGTTAGTTTTACCATATATGTTTGTAGACTTCTATGATGGATTTTGGTTATTTCACACATATTTATCCCCAAGTGTAGACTCTAAAGTATTTTTATAGGTTTGATGTGTATATGCTATGATGGATTGTACAACCTTACTCAGTGTATGGGTTACGATGGTTGGAGGTATAATACCTAATGTATGATACACATCATACGAGATGTGAGGGATTCCAAAACTACCATGTTACTATATGGAGATGTGATATGGGATTATGGGGTGATGTAGTGCATGAGGTGCATGTTGTGATACTTAAACAAGGTGTTTGTGTGCTAGATTATTTTGGATAGAGTTAGCTGAGGATGCATGATGTTGGTTTGGAGTGGGATACTAATACGGAAGCCCATGTGGGGTAACCTTGATATTTAATTAATATATTATATTCTCTCTTCTATGTGAAAATTAGTGAGAGTTATCCATTATGATACTAGGAACATAGTATACCAATTTTGGGGATGAGTTTGTTGAACTATTTTTCTATATTATTTAACATGATTTCCTTATCTTTTTCATGATAAGATATTAGGAGGATCCTACTGAGTATAAAGGTATTCTCACCCTGTGTATATATAAAATATTTCTAAGTCAGTAGGACAATGTTAGAGATCGGGTTGGATATTACTATCTCATGGTTTTGTTGGAGTTTTTTTTTGGGTTTCCATTGCTATTGAGTTTACCTTTTTGGAACTTGTAGTTTAATTTTCATTTATTTAAGTACTTTATGAAATTCAATATATATTCTGGGGATTTATTTAATATTCATATATAGGGGTTGATTGGTGTATTTTTCTTATCTCACTCTTAATTATGTTCTCTTATAGGAAAATGACTCACATTCTTAAGATTATTTTTCGTGGGGAACAAGTATCATACCTGGGGCCTACATGGGTAGGAAATATGTTGTAACCATCTCCCTTATCTTATAAATAGACAAGGAGGGGGACCCTTTATGGGGAGGTGTTTTTGAAAGAGTGATATCAATGGTTAAATTTGAGGGATATGACGAATTTTAGAGTTATTCATAGGTTATATTTGATGGGTTAGAAGGGATAAATGTCAGATAAAATTAGTGAGTGATTTAACCATGAGGTAATAAATGAGACAAATATATTTAATTCCCAATTTGATCTAGAGCCCTAACCTTAATGTTTACTAAGTATGCTACATGAAGTGATACTGTCAGTGGGGTAAAGGCATAGGAAATGAGCATGCATCATTGTTCTTTTATTATGTGCTTAAAATGGGTAGAACTTGGGATAGGTTAAAACCATAAACAAAATAATAAAAAAATTAATTAATTAATTTTAACTATACCATATTTTAGGTCTAAATGTGTAAACATTCTTTCTTTTTGTAGGAAATTCCATAGGTCGATGTCCTCATTAGGTTTTCATCAAAGATGTTTTGTAGTATATTTTAGCAGATCATCATAGACTATAGGTTGATGATGATGACACCAAGAGGAGGAAACTAAAAGTGTTTCGGTGCTATAGTCTGCAGAAGTACTTGAGATCTATTTTAGATTCAGTTACAAAATAATGGTTAGAGGAGGTTGATATAGCTTTCTATTTTTTTTGCTTAGAAGAAGCACTAGATTTAATTGGATGTTATGAAACTATGTGGGGTTGTGAGATAGTGGTGGTTCTTGTTCCTCAGGGATCATGTGGAGTTAGTGGTCTCATGTGATAAGTTTCAAGAAAGTATCTGAGCGATCTTTATTTATTCAACCACTAAGGCATCAAGTTTCCAAGACCTTCTTAGCCTTCTATATAAGAGTTCCAATGTATGGAAGTTTGAGATCCATTTTAGGACCCTCTTTGTTATTCCTTAGACTATATTCCAAATGAAGAGGTTAGATAGATGAATTTCATGGATGATTTTCATATAGATATCCAGACCTAGGTCAACCTATTTATTTTGAAGGCATATGTTGAGGAGCTGGTGAGAGAATATTTTATTGATAGAATTCAAGGCCAAAAATAATAATCACAAGAGGGGATTCATCAAGATTACCCTTGAAGAAGAGATATTGTAAAGGGTTCCTAATTGGTAGGACCAAAGTGCTTTTGGTCAGCGGAGGGCAGGTCCCTGCCCTCATCATCTAACTTCTCCAAGGGTGCCAAACCTTAGACTTATTCAACGGGATCAAGTACTTTTTTCTTCTGTTGGATGATGCCATCTATTGTGATAGTTCCTGAACATTCTAAGAGTTTATAATGTGTTAGGAGTTCCACTTCTAGTTCCTCTATTGAGGTAGTTTTAGGTGAGGCAACATCAACAGAGTGATTCAGTTTGGGATTTTTAGAGAAGAGATGTGGAAGGCGTAGGACAACACTAGGATTATCCTCATCATCATAGAGTAGAGTGTGTCCACAGAGGAGGTTGATATTAGGGTCATAGAGTTCGTGGAGGAGGTCAGTTAGCTTCATGCTTTATTGTTTCCACTTCCATGTGAGTTAGATGTTGTTCAAGATTCACATTAGTTGTTCTTTACATGGGTGCATGATTTGATTGATTCATGACCTATAAAATACTTCATATCACCTAACATTTTCCATGATTTGGGAATTGATGTGGAGAGACTTCTAGTGCTCGTGTTGTTAACTATTCCCTTTGGAGTTCATGATGACTTATATGATGTATGTAGAGACTATGAGCTTGTGTTGGAGAGGTACTACTCCTTGGGATAATTCTTATGTTTACATGAATAAAGCTATATGACATCATCATTATAATGTATTGGTTTTATTTATTATATGATATTATGGATTTATTTAGGAGATATTTTGTGTTTTATGATGATAATGGAGATCCAACTATGTTTGTTGGATGAAGAGACCCTCAGATGGGTTAGAGGTGTGTTCCATCCAAGTCTTCTGTGATGGTCGGGCTTATGCTGATCTTGTCATAGGTTATATAGTTAGTGTTTCCTAGGGACATGGAATATTACCCTAATGTGTTTCCTAAAGATGTTGTAGTGTTGCCATGTTGATAGGAGATTGTGTATGGGATCGAGATACAACCATGGGTGTATCCTATATCAATGTTTCCATTTAGGATTACATATTATTGATTTGTGAGAGATGCGAGTACAACATAATGGTATATTTTAGTGAGACTTTATTCGGATGAGTGTGTCACTATGGGGTGAAATAGTTTTGTTCATAAATAAGGTTGATGTATTTTTTCATAATTTTATTAATTATTATTTTAGGAATCAGTTGATAGTGAATAACCACAATCATCCTCTATGGGTTGATGATTGATTCAATCATCTAAAAGGATAAAGCTAGTTTTAAAACAATGATCAATGGTCAGTATATAATCAGATGCTGGGGAAGGATAAAATTATTATAAATACTTATTTTCATTATGATCATGGGAATAATTATTTTTTTATGATATTCGGGTTGAAAGATTATCTAGCTATGTTCATGGTGATCTCTATCGATGAAATCCTTATGTAACTCATGTCAAATGAAGAGCATGTAGAGAATATGTGTGCTATTTTGAGAGTTATTCCTCATTTTATGGTATTCAGAAAATTTTGAAAGTGTGAGTTATGGGATCTTTATGTTCATTTCCTATGCATGGAATGTCCCATAAAGGAGTTTTTATGGGTCCTTTGAAGATATAAGCAGTTGTTTCTTTAGAATCCCTCCAGATAGTGGTAGAGTTTTGGAGATCCAATAGTCTTGAAGGATATTACAGAAGGTTCATAGTTTACTTATCTTAGGTTGAGAGTCCTCTAACAAACTTGACAAAAAAATATCATGTATTATTCTGGATAGAAATGTTTTAGAAAAATTTTGTGTTCCTAATGGATATGTTGTCCAACAATCTAGTCTGTTTTTTTCCTATAGATAGAGTCCAGTTTGAGGTTTTCTGTAATGATTCCCATATTTATTGGGGTTTTGATATAAATTAGTATATTTTATTTGTTTTTTATGCGTCTTAGAAGTTATTCCCCCATGAGTGTAATGATTCAAACTATGATCTTTAGTTGCCTTTTTTTGTTTTTTCTTTGAATAGGTGGTGACACTATCTCATCAGATAGAATTTTTTTTAGTTTTTATCATTCATAATAGCCCTTGGTATGTATTATACCAATGTGACTTAAACTTTCATCAGTGATGGGGGGATGTAATTATTGTAGGTTTATGACTTTGAGATTTTATATATGTTGAGAAATGGATAATTTTTAGCTATTTTGTTGAGAAGGAAGTCATATAGTGATTCCATACACGAATCTAGAGATTCCTCATGAGTAATGAAAGATATCTCTTTGATGCATCTTAATATTGAAGAGATTATAGGTAGAAGATGTTTTTATAGATGAAATTTAAATCATATTTTTTTCATTAGGTAGAGGATTTCTGGTTGAGGTATTATAAGGTGGAGTTCTAGAGTGGTCGAGTTATTTTTAGCAATGCTCCTGATGGGTGGAATGAGGATGAATAGAACCAGGTGTTGTTCTAGGGGTGTATTTTCCTCCCTTCTATGATGTGTGAGATTGTTATATGAGATTTATATATCTCATCATTAGTGTTACATCCTGGCATGATGAATATGTATTTATCTTTGATAGGATGGATTTGGTGTCATGGGATGAAGCATGATGTTGCAGAGTTTGTTTCTTGATACTTTAATTGTTAAAAGGTGATGGTTGAGAACCATGTTCTGAGTAGTTTTCTATAGCTGTTAGATGTTCCACAGTGGGAGTGGGAGGACATCTTGATGGACTTAATTATAGGTTTACCTTAAGATCCAAGATATTATTTGCTATATGGGTGATAATGGATCATTTTAAAAAATCTTCTCACTTCATAATGATTAGGGAGGTGATTCTAGTGGAGGTTTTTTCAAGATAGTATATGGAGGAGGTAGTGAGACTCAACATATTCTTGAGGATGATAATATTTGATAGAGATCCTTTTATTACATCTTGGATATTGAGAGGACTCAAAAATTATTCTATCTCTTAGTTATGCCTTAGCATTACTTTTCATCTGTAGACATAAGGTCAAATAGAGCGGACAACCAAGAACCATGAAAATATGTTGTGATCTTGTGTCCTAGATTTTAGAGGTTCATGGAGGTGGAACCTTCCTTTGTTTGAGTTTTATTAAAGAAATATCATTCACTCCATCATTGTTATGGTTTCATTTCAATATTTCTATAACCAAACATTCCATTTTCTATTGTGTTGGACTATAGTCAGAGTGGCAGTGATTATCAGGTTGGAGCTGGTGAAGTATATGACATATATGGTTTATGTTATTCATGGGAGGATGAAATCATCACAATATCTCAATAATCCTTATCCTGATCATTGAAGGAAACCTCTAGAGTTCAAATTCAAAATCACATGTTCTTGAAGGTGAATCGACATCAGGGGCAGTAAAAGTTTGGTTTTAGGAGTAATCTTTCTCCCAGTTTTATTGGGAATTTTGAGGTGTTGGCTCATTTAGAAGACATAGAATATAAAATAGAAGTTCCCCATTATATGATATAGATACAAAATGTTTTTCACCTGTCACAGCTTCATCATTACATTTATAAAAACTCTCATGTCATCAATTTAGGTGGGGGGATTGATGATCTATTGTGATGAAACCTTCGAGGAGTGTCTTGTGGAGAATTAGGATTTCCATGAGAATGTGTTTAATAGGAAATCTATACCCTTGGTTCACGTATTGTGAAAAAATGGTGGCATGCTGAAGAGTAACTATGAATATGGGTCATAGATATATATTTCTTAATAATCACCTTCTCATGGAGAGTACCTATGATCATGGGTTATATATATGCACTTAGTACCTTATTCTGATTAATTTTTAGATCCTATATTGTTTTAACACTCTTTGTAGTTGTCGAAACTTTTTTGATAATGAGGCGGTTTCTTCTTGTTTATGGTTGTGTCTTTACTCTTTTTTGAGAGGTATATCCCATAGGGGTGTGTTTAATAGTTGGATGTTGTTGTTTTTTAGTTTTATTCTTGTTCCCCTAATGGGGTGGTTTAGATACTATAATGGTCAGGTCCTCGACAGGTATCTCATGGGGTGGTTGATTGGATGAAACCTTTTTTATTTTCTCTAGGCAAGGTTTTGGATTATAATGGATGAGAATTTTCTGTGAGATATCTGACGTAAGGTCCAAGATCCTTGTATTTTAACCGTTTTCATGTTTCTGAAGCCTGTGATGCTCGAAAGAGGATTAATTGGGGGGGGGGGGGTTGGCTCTTAATATCAAGAAGTATGGAGAAAATATAACATATGTATTAGTTTATGGTGTGAGAGGGGTTTATAGCATAGGTGGTTTCCAACATGAGTTATTCAGCATGTGGAATTTACATTGTAAAATGGATATATAAGATGTAAATAAATTGTGAGTCAAAATTGGTTAAGGTGATTAGTTTTTCAGTAAAATTTAATGTTAAACACATTTACGACATAAATGGATATTTTCTAACATAAATTTCCCTGGGATAGCGTGGATTATAACTTGTAGTTCCTTCACTTATCTAAAACCCCACTACCCTTTCTCTCAATCTATTAGTATCCAAAAAACCCTCACTTCAATCATTTTGGAATCCCATGAATAGGGATCAATTCTCAATATCCCATATTCAATCCATGATTGTCTAAGTTATGTTCCACCCATTTGTGTCATGGTTAATCGATATGGATCCTCTAGATTCTTCTTCCCATGAAATTTCAGTTTTTCTTCCTCATTTTATAGAGTTTTCATGGTTTTTTGTTGGTGCGGTTGTAGTGTGACATCCTTGTGGGGATAAAAATATTGCGAGTGGTGGGATTAGGATCTACAAAATTGGTTTATTTTCTATCAAAGAATGATGATGCATTTAAAGTAGGGGCACATTTATTTTTTATTTATTTACATGCAATCATAAGGCTAGCATGGTTTTTCCCTTTGGATGGAATTGGGATTAACATAATAACGTTTGAACTGAAATAATTATGAAATTTGATAGTGATCACATGATGATGTTATTTCTTTATGCCATATTAATGGGTTCCCTCTTGTTTCCATAGATAGTGTGCTATCTATTCTCTAATATTCACCATATTTTTATTCTATTTATTTGGATATTGTTCTTGATGGAAAATGGTGAAGAATGTAAAGTCGTAATTAACAGATTGATTAGATTAAGAAATTAATGAAGTTCCATGTTTGTAATCTAGTTTTTTTTCAATTTGAAGATAATTATGTTAATGAAATGAACATATTTAATTAAATATAATGATCCATGTGTTAATAGAATTTATTGATAACATAAATCATGTTAATTATTATTAATGATAATAATAAATAGGTATGTTTATTGAGAATGGTTCTTCCTTTCGTTCTTTTTTATGATAAGATGCATGTTGTGATTTCTTGTTTTAGAAAATGCATCAGGATGGTCATAGTTGGAACCTTTGAATAATGAACCAGTCAATTCAAGAAGGAATAAAAACTCGTTCTTTGCTAAATAAAAATATTTGGGGTCTATAGTCCCTATTTTCTTATAATATATGAATGCCTTTTGTTGGGATCCATGGGATATCATTTTCATATGATGGTAAATGCCATTTATTGAGGCCCTAACTTTCCTATTGACTATTTTTTTTCTTGATGATTTTATTATGTGATCATGATGTTGGATTCACTGTGTGATGTGATGTGAGCCTAGTATGGCTGATCTTGTGATGAATGATGTGATATGCGGTGGGGAGGCCTAAATGATGTGGTAGTAGTTGTCACTTACGATGGAAATATGCATCCGGATATGAATTTTGGCATTAGGGATGAAATCATAGATTTAGGATTGGGTTGAATCTTGGCTTACTCATTGATGTGTTAAAACTGGATTATTTTTTGAAATGAATATATTTAATGGTTGATGGCCATGTTTCTTATTTTGTCTCAATTTTTTTCCACACTACTTCAAGCATTTGGATATACAAGCATTCATATTTCCCCTTGATGGTAGATTTGGAAAGTTTTCCAAGAGTACATGGGATTATGGAATAAATTTAATAATGCTTTAAACCAAGGTCTTGGTTTTCCTTGAATTCAAATGAGATTTTAACCTTGACAAACCGTGGAATCAGTTTGGATTATGCCTATAGGTAAGGAATTTACTCTAATGATTAACATAATGTAATTGGTAATAATGTTAATGGTTAATTAATGGATAATGAATTAATTAATGGAAGGAAATGATAAAAAACAAAATAATAAATTAATGTATCTCTTTACAATTATTGTGTTATTATAGGATATCTAGTCATAATAGTGATAATCAGGTGTCAGAGTGACATTATTTTCAGTTGAGTCTAATACTAGGTTATTACCATATTTTGGTTTTGATCTATATTATATCGTGTATATTAAATGAATTCATACACTACCTCACCCATGTCTGTTAGGGTGACTGACACCCAATGGACACTGAGAGGGTATTTTACCCAAAATCCGGATGGTAGGATAGTTGTGTGACCACCCCCTCTATCCCCACTTTATTCTCTTGTTAGTTCTGTGTGTTGGTATGAACGATGGTTATTTATCCCATATAATTATATAGATGTTTGTGATGGAATGTGGTTATTTCACACACATGTATCCCCATATATAGTATATAAAGGGTCATTATAGGTATGATGTGTATATGTTGTGATGGCTTGAGGTACCTTACTCGCTATATGGGATGTGATGACTTGAGGTATAATACCCAATGTATGATACATATAACTAATGTTGTGATGGATTCCACAAACAAACTAGTTACTATATAAAAATGTGATATGGGATGATGTGATAATGTGATGGATAAGGTGAATGTTGTGATATAGAGCCCAAGTGTCTAAAAGCTAAATTATTTTGGAGGAAGATGACTCAAGATGTAAGATGTTGGGGAAGAGAAAACAACTAGTAGGGAATCCGAAGTAGGGTGCCGTTTATGTTTTATTACAATATTATATGATCTCTTTTACTAGATACATTGTGAGAGTTATCCATGGAAAGACTTGGAACATAGTATACCCATTTAGGTAATGAGTAAGGTTCACTATTTCTCACATCGTGTTAGCATGATTTCATTATATTTTTCATGAGAGGATCAATGGAGGATCCTACTCATTGGACTATTATTCACACACCACATATATATAAACTATTTTCTGGTCAACATGAGTCGGTTGGATATTTGTTTGGATATTATTATCTCATGGTTTTCTAGAAGATTTTTGGGCTTTATGGTCACTTCCATGTTTACCCTTATGGTAGTTATAGTTTATCTTTTAGTTGTTTCATTACTATATGAAATTACATGTATACACATGGGATATATTTTATATGTATATGTAGGTGTTTATTGGTGTAGAAGTCTTACAT
The DNA here is from genome assembly GCA_963277665.1 of Viscum album. NCBI lineage: Eukaryota > Viridiplantae > Streptophyta > Magnoliopsida > Santalales > Viscaceae > Viscum > Viscum album. Next base: position 278,612,088 of record OY728165.1, on the reverse strand, counting down.
CTATCCTCTATCTATTTCATTAGTGGGAAATACCTCCCATTTTTATTTATATTATACATTCAATTCTATCCATTCACTCGGGTCCTTCCGGAGGTGGGACTCGGGTAGTCACCATTCCCCTTCTATAGTTTTAATCCAACAAGGGGTACTATTTGTGGGAAGGGGGTCATTACAAATAACATATAACCAAATTGGTCATTCTCAATGGTATTGGATCAATTAAAGAACCTCATGAATGAGTCCTTTGCTTATTATGTTTAAACACATTAGAAGATGATGATCAAGCCTTCATTAGGACATATAAGTTTAACGAATATGAGATTGGGTGATTTTTTTAGTGAGAAGATCCTTAAATACATTTCTACTTCTAAAATATTATTAATTTAAGATTAAGAGTCTCTCAATTTGTGGTATATCACCCGAAAATATGAATTGATGGACATGTGTTGGTTTCTCATGAGAAACCCCATAACATAAATTCTAACAATGTTTCCAAGAATCTACCTCCTATTAATTAAATTGGGAATGGATAGATTTTTTTTCATATAATCAAAAATTTCATAAAAGAGATAATACTATGGAAAAACTAGGAGAAATAGATGTAATAACATCTTACCAAAGTGATGTTGGAAGCTCAATTAGACAACATACAATCCATAACATCCAAAGAATATTTAAAAAATGTAGGTGTGGCCATGGAGTGAAAAAAATTTGTTACAAAAAAGGAATCTAAAAATGGATTCCCTTATAATTAACTAGAAGTTTTATGGAATTTATGATATAATATAACGGGATAATAGATAAGACCTTCATCATAAAGGAATCCATTATAGATGAATTATAAATATAACAAATTGGTTAAGAGGCTTAGATATTGAGGCTAGCCAATCATCAAGTTGATAAAGATGAAACATAAAAATAAATTTAAAAAATCTAAGTCTATGTTGAGGGTGTCTATTAATTGGTTAAATATTTAAAGAGAGACTTCAATTTGTGTGTGTTCATCACTTATTTTGGTAGGTAATGAAATCATTCTTTTGTCATTTCCATTTTCTTCTCAGTTTTCCCCTATAATTATTATATCATAACAACATGAAACATCTAAACATTTAAATTGAAATGAATTAAATAAATAATGGTATTGAGTCACTCAATTCATAATGTTTCTCCTTTTATGTATGGATCTCAGATGGGTATATGCCTAAATATCATCACCAAAACATTATAATCAGTCCATTTGGATGAATGATTTTATTCGATTTAGGAAAATCATGAAGGAGTATTTGGTATGAGGCTTGAAATGTACAAAAGGGTTAAAGTAAATTAGAGTTATGTCATTCCAAATTTTGTGTGGATCATTATTACTAGTAATCTAGGTGTGAGGGAAGAAATGAATGCTCAAAGTACTTCCCAAGAAAAGGTTCCTAATGACTATAATTTGGCATCTAATGTGGTCATATTTTAGACCCTAAAAACAATAAGTATTTCATTTTATTTTATTTTATTTTTTCTAATAATCACATGGTGTATTTTAGTGGTTAGTAACTCACATTTTACTTAGGAATCCCTTTATGAGTTTTTGGATTAATCCTTGTTGTTATGCAAACTACCTCATCCCTTTTTAGGACAATACTATATGAACTTTAACTTCAAATACAACGTTATAACTTGTGAGAGAATAATCTTCCTAAATAAATATACATTGAACTCACTAGGTTAAAAACCCATAAAGGAAATCTCAGGAAAAACATAAGTCTCCACTTTATGGTCATGAAACATGCGTAAAAAACACATGCTGCCTAACCATAAGGTGGAGACTTATGTTATTCCTCGAATTTCATTTTTGGGTTTTTAACCTAGTGAGTTCAATGTATATTTGTTTTAGGAAGATTATGGTCTCACCAGTTATACCACTGTATTTGAAGTTAAAGGTCAGGTAGATTTGACATAAAAGAGGCGTGAGGTAGTCTGCATAACAACATGGGTTAAGAAAACCAAACATGAATGTAGATCAAAATGTTATAAATACAGAAAGACTCAATGAATTGCACACATTGATTATGTCCATTGTGTATAGATAATAATGTCATTTATTTTAGTTTCACGTGATGAGGGCTCTTCAAAAATTCAAGGGAGGGATATTGAATATCTATAAAGGTGAGTATAATGCATAAGGGCATAACATGATGGGTAATGAGTCCACATTAATTGACTAATTAAGGAATTTTAATATCACAAATCAATAAATCTGAATAAGGGATGATGATATAAAGCAAGTATGTTGGGAATGACCACTGAACACATTCGAATGAACTTTTTTACTACAATGGTGTATGGGAATAAAAATATTAGAGGATCCTTCCTATAGTAAATATATTCCCCTGATTGAGAGGAAATATTCGAATTTATAGAGCTATATTGGGGGTGTGAATGCATAGTCAATCTGAGTTGTCCCTTGAGGTCGAATACAGTAGTTACCAATAATTGAGAAAGGTTTTTGGGATTAAAAAACATACAAAATGATCTATAATTGTGGAATAAAGGGATATTCAATAATTATGGATCCGAAAATGTTATGAAACCTTGAACCGAAAACACAATTGGGGTGAAGATATATGATATGCAGCTACTCTATAATTTTCATGAATTGTCATGTTTTGTGAGCATTGCATGATATTTTCTTAGGCCATATAGTGGACCTAAAAAAAATTTCCTTTTCAATTTGTGATATGATTTTTTCCTAATACCTAAAAGTCATAGGGTTACCAGGAATGAATTATTATTTTTCATCATTATCTTTTGAGGTTTTCAACCTAAATGTCTTTATGAATTTTTCAATAAAGTTTAGGATATGGATTATTGGAAAAATAATAAGTGGGTTTATTTTCATAAAACATTGATAAATGTGATTTGAGTTTAAGGTCATAAAAAATTGAAAAATAATTTAGTCATTTAATACAATAAGAACAAGGAAAACCCCAACATGAATGCATGACCAATGCTACTACAACATATCTAAAAAAGGTGAACACATTTTAAGGTCATGATTCTAAGACCGAAGGGGTCGATAGAGTCCATCAAGTGGAATGTAAAAAGCTTACCCAACATATTTAGAGATCCCAATAACACTATTGATCATATTGAATGGGTTCACAATGTTTATAGACATGATGTGTGGACATAATGGGTAAGAATGAAAAACCAAATGGGGCTCAAATACAATGAATATCCCAACATCTTTCGAATAGGGAGTGGTGACATCATAAATCCAATTCAAAGGATCGGGAATTATAATTAATGAAATGTAATAGTCATACATGGAATTAATATGAACCATATTATAATAATGGGTTACATTGTGAAATTTTGGGTCCATATGAATATTAGAGGATCCTCCACATAGATTATAGATTCATCAAGTTAATAAGGAATATTAAGATAATATTTACAGAGCCATATTAGAGGAATGCATTCACGGTAAATATAAATTTTCCTTTGGAGTAAAATATGATCATTTTTTGATGGAAATGAAAGGTTTATAGAAATATATGATACTCAAGCAAAGAAATGTGATTTAGTAAAAATAGGAAATTCAAAAAGAGTGGTAGTGGAATTTTCAACGTTAAATTTCCCTAACTATGATGATTTCCCCAAATGCAATAGATATGGATGATGAATAAAGGATGGGACCTGAATATGTGATCTCTAAATCTCTACATATCCTATGATATTATTAATCATGACATAAAATTTTTAAATATTCTAGGAGAAGTTCTAGCATCAAAATAAAATATTTAGAAAAGATTATTTTATCATGATATTTTCATGGAGAACAACCTCATTCCATGCACCCATTCATGTATCTAGATATCATATAGGTAAATTGATCTATATTAATAGATAAATATAGGGAGTTTAGATATTTGTAGGGTGGAAAAAATGGCATATAGTTTAACTTCATATGATAAGAGCTTTAGCATCATTCAATATAAGGTTATTTGATAAGGACCTTCATATGGGGGCTTTGCATAGATTGGGATCTTGTGGAAAAATGATATGGCATAGTATTAGTTTTGAATTCATAGAGGGTACCCCAATGAGAATGAAAAATTAAAAAACACATAGATATAACATATGTTTTATTAGAATTTATCACTTTTCATAATATAGGAAATTCAGGATTCAGTATATATCCTCTGGGGATAGGCATCAAAACACACATAGTTATTATATTAAAGGGGAAATTATTTACTATATGTTAGGTGAACCATGAAATAAGGGTGGACTAATATATATATATCTATAGAAACTTGATGGGATGGGGGAAGATCCCCTGTGTAGATTGAGAACTCAGTTAGGGGAGGAAGAATCTATGAACTTGGCCACATAAAAGTGAAATTTTAAAGTTGTTTAAGGAAATATGAAATGAAAAAACATATGATAATTTAATTTAATTTGGGATATACTATATGTCGTTCAATTTATAGTAATGTGACCAAGATGTAATAGTGTTGTACACTTTTAACAGATCTAGTTTGTGTATGGAATGTGTTAACATTGTCCAAGTGTTATGATTCTATAATGAATTAATGAAGAGAAATTTATATTTGAGGGGGATCTATAGCAAGGCCTAGGACAAGATATCAAATACACACAACCTATACTAAAAAATTGGAATCAATCCATATTCAGTTCTTAATTCTTTCCCTATGCATATAAAAAACATTTATTGGAGGGGGTGCATTTTTTAGAATAGGTTCCCAATGAAAAATTCAATAAATAATCATCCTATATCGTGCTATACCATACATAGGAAAGGATGAATTTATAGTTATTGATTTTGGAGATAAATCTATAGCAGTATCGCTATGTAAATCTGTCCTGTTCGAAGGCTAGAGTATTTTTATAAAGCCATACATAATTTTTCTGAGAATTCACCTGCCAATATCATATTAATGTGTGTGGCAATAAAGTTTATCCTCACCATAGGGTAGTTACATGAACTGAGATTATAGTTTTATTATTTAAAATCATGGATGATCTTGTGATAGGAGACCCATAGGTCACTATGTATCCTAAAGTAATAGGATTAAAACCACATATAGTTCTTAAGAATAAATTCATCGTATACATCAAGATCATATGTGGGGAAAATATGAACTATATTTCATCATCAATATTGATGAATATAAAATTGAGGTCGAGCCTATGATAATAGATCCATGTGGTATTATATATCTTGAGGACAATAATCAAGACACACATAGTTCTTGAAGGATTTATAATGAATATCATACTCTTTCATAAGTTCGATGGAATTGATATCCTTAGGAAAATATCAATTGTTTATCCGGACATTGTATTCTGATGTGGATCATATTTACGGGGATTTTCAACGCATCGTAAATATTTCTTGCTATTAAAGGTCTTTTAGGGTGGACCAAATCACTCACCATTTTTAATTATAGTGGTTTTAGTCATGTTAAATGGAGTTATCAAGTAAGAACTCTAATCTCACATGATTCTTGCTTGGTGTGATAAAAAAATATGTAATCATAGGCTTATTCATATTGTACTAGAGTACATTGATAAGTCCATTTCAGACAAATAATATGATATTTACCATTTAAAATGTGAATACTTTCATTAATTTTAATATTATGTGACAAATATGTTATTATTTGATGTTTAAGGTGTTCCATCTAGGACTATAGAGGCATTCTTTTAAAGAAATGAATTACGGATCCTCAACATGATGTTTTATTTTATACAGTAAGTAACATATGCTCAATAGTTTAAATTAGTTCCATTAATACATATGTTATGAAGTTTATCTTCATGTTTAATGGATGATTACTTTGTAGTTTAACTATGTACGATGAGGATATAGTTGAACTAACATGAAATTATGCGATGAAATTATTTTAAAACATTTGATTCATGGATTTTATGATGTGTTATCCATCCATTGTGACAAATAAAAAATATTTTTTATAGTAAACTAGGAGTATTACATAAGTTACATCACACATTGGCTCACAATTTAGAGTCCTTTTACGTGGTTTCAAGGGATATATGGAAAAAATAAAACTATCACTTTAGAGAAAAAGAGATGTAACTTTATTACTAAATGATAATGAAACTCAGCTCGGACAGATTCCAAAGTTATGCAATGTGGAAAATATATTTTCATTGAGTGGTTCCAACTAATTCAGCCACTTATAATATAGGTTATATCCATACAACTGATTGTAGATGGTTATTCAAAGTGATGAAAACTGGACTTCGACAGGTATGAATGCATATGTACTGTATAAAAATGAATATGGGGTCTCTATTGGAGTGTTGCGGGTTATAGTGTGATTATCCCAAAAAACATGTAAGATTACACCAAGACATGTTTTCTTTTCTTATACCACCATATTATCGATCATGTTAGATAGGGTATTATTAAAAGCCCCAATTTTTCCATTTCCAACCATAAGGTAGTAGGATTAGTGGCTGGAATGAGTCTTATATTTCTTTTACAACCTTTTAAACTCTAAATAGAAGAATTTGATTTCATTTTCCATTAATATTTTTTGAGGGGAACCAAATTTGGTAATGATATTTTAATCCATGAAGTTATGGATAGCCTTTATACCTACTTCCTTGAGGAATATAGCCTCAACTCACTTGGAGAAGAAGTTTGTGTTAGTATGAATATACATGAACTACCTAGATGTTGTTGAAGCATATAGACCCAAGAAATTTATTCATAGTATTTAAAACAGCCAAAAATATTTAGTGATATGAAACAAATATATAGATTTATTAATGAAACTGGAATGTATATAGAAACCTTGACATTTCATGGTTTATTCCATGCAATATTGTGCAATCGATGAAAAAAATGGGTCCTAGACTTCTGATGGAATGGGGTAGATTTATGCTATATTGATGAGAACTAAATGTTCCTATAAAGTCACCTTTCATAGTAGTGAGGGTATCCCCTCATTTTATGTATCTAATTTAAACTTCCTCAAATCATCATTTTTAGAGGAATTTATGATTACTCTGGAAATCATAAAAGAAAATGTTTACAACCCTTTATAAAATGTATTCTTTACTGGAGCAATTTTTTGGAATAATTATTCTTTGAATATAGTCTAGCATTGGGGACATCTATCTAATATTGGACCCATTTAGAAAGGCTATTGAAATGTCTTGTTAATGAGTAGTGTTAATCTAGTTTATTTCTTCCATGTCTCTTTGAATTAATGAATAAAACATCATATGTTATGAAATGATGATAAATATATTTTCTCAGCCTAGATATTTTAGTTTTATGTCTAGATTAACTAATTAATTTGTATGGTAACTTTTTGAATGTGGTACTTGAAATAGTATTCACTTAGAGGTAAAAGTTTCCATAATACCTCACATGAAATCAAGTAGTTAAATTAGTTCCCCTTTATTAATGAAATATTCACGATTAATTTACTTGATTACAAACACTGAATCTCTACTAACATTTTGTTGGAAAAATTGATTCTTTAGATATAATTACTAGCCTACAATGATAATATAATATTCTTATAAAATTTTTTGAATCCTTATGATGACATGATGGAATAGGGAAAAACTACATTTTCTGAAAAAATAAGGTTAATTCCATGTTTATCTCTATTGTGTTTAATGTTTTCCATCATTCTTCCGATTGGAATCATTCAAGTATGGTTGAAATACATCTCACATATCTAAGGTGTGTCATAGTCGGAGAATATTTATTCAATAGGAAATTTTTAATCAATTATCATACTTTCCAATGTGGGATATTCCATTATAATATTTTTGAACACTTTCTATTTGACTAACTGTTATGGAAAAAAAATGAATATCAAACTACAAGAAAATGACCACCCATAATGTCAGCCATCCATTCAATATCGAATGACTATGGATATATTTAACATAGTAAATATGACAGTCCAAGTGGGCTCTATTATGCCATGGTTAGTTTCACAATTTATATTCTTTAAAGATTAATACATGGAAATATTTATTGGTGTTACTGTATTGAGTCTCAGTATATACCATGGTTTTGATGAGATAATAGTGTCAATTTTCTTTTCCAACATCATTTTTTTGCATCAGATAAACACCAAGTGATTTCTCTAGTGATTCTACATACAGAATGGGTGGATTTATTTATATTCTAAAATAAATATAATAAGTATTGATATATATTTATTAATTTCATTTAACTCTTCATGAAAATACTCATCTCACTAATAGGTGACTCCATTTTTCACCCCCTTGATAAGGGATAAGAACTTGCCTCCATAATTCTCTATGAACCATTTATTGTCAGTAAAGTGTCCTTAAAGCCATCCAAAATCTTTTACATTTTTAGATGTAACATATTAAGGATATCATTTTTTTCTTAGACATTATGCTTCAATGAAGTAATATGATACCTATAAACACTACAGATGTTACACTAAAAGCACATTTTAAGGGGCTGATCTTTAAAATATAGTATCACTATATTTTGAAAACTATATCTTGATTGTTATGGAGATTAGAACACTATTAATATTTTATCACCATGTTATCCATGTAGTATTCCATGAAATTCACTAGAATATTCATTAAGATATGGTCAGTAAAATGATAATATATAACAAAATAATTTTTTAAGCCGAAGTGAATTACTTGAAAAAAATTAAACCCATGGGGTTTTGTAAAAGAGGTGGAATCATCATCATTAGGGGCCATTTGTACCAGGTTATAGCTGTAATATCCATCAATTATTTAGTGGCCATGGAATCCTACTATTACATCGATCAAAATTTATATAAATAAAACTGGGTAATCATATTTTAGAAAATGATGCTTGAGATCCCTAAAATCACTGAAAAAATTAATATAACCAGTCATCATTTTGATTGGGATGATGAAGGAAATACAATTGGAGTATTGAACCTCACAAATGAAGTTGGAATTGATGAGCCTATCAAATTAAGCTTCTACCCAGTAAGCCTGATTTCAATACCTTCCATTGGTGACCAGCTTATAGACAAGGTGAACCTTAGGTAGGCCAAAAATATTTGTTTCTAAATCAAGATCAGTCCATACATTTATTTTATAATTCCATGTGAATACATCCTAATGGTTTTTCAAGAAATATTTATTTGTCTCTTGTTATTTAGGATACATGGAATTGCTAATAGAGGTGAGATGTAGGTCTTACTCTATAACTATATTCACTTATCCGAGTTGATCATTGGATTTTTAGACACCTTCCTTAAATTGTGGGGTGGGAGGGGATATTTGAGTTATTACACATCTTATCCATTTTCTTATGCCAGACAAATTTTTGTTAGCATTATAGATGAAGGGACATTTCAGAGAAATGATATTTATTTAGATGAAATTTTAACTTCCATGAATGATTATGAGGAATATCAATTCTTTTCAAGTGCTAAGTCATTGAAATTGTCATTTTAGGAATGTTGGGTTTACTTTCCTTATTCTATAATATCATCATGGGAGGAATAGGTGCTAATATCCATAGTACCTAGATATGACATAGGTGTATTTTTAATCACTTTTATATATGTGGAATCATTTAATAATATAGGTGGAAACCCAATGATCACTATGAATCATTGAGACAAAGTGACCATGTTATCATCTAGAGAATCATCATCAAAATTAGGATCAATCCATTTTCCCACACAACTAGATTCAATTTATGTGATTGATATCATGAGGATAAAGGAAAATATACCAAACCCTCATGCCTTTCCCCATAAGATTCTTATCCAATTGGTCAAAGACTATTAGTCATGTTTATTGGGGCCATAAAACTATCATTTTATCATTATCATAGAGGCTCTAAGGAACATTATTTATCTATGTGGATGACATGAAATTATTTCTTATTGTAAGAGATGTCTATTTTGGGGGAACTATAGTCCAGAATTCATATGACCGAAATGTGATAAAACGATTCATCCTAATAAACGGGGATTTCATGACCAGTTGAATCCCAAAATATTGATACATTTCCTTGATTTGATTGATTGGAATTATAAAATTTGCACCAAGTTCATGAAATTGATTGATAAGGTCCATTTGAGGACCATAAGGGGAATTAGTTCAGATGAAATCACCTTTTTATGGAAATTTTTCCTCCCTCTAATAAAATAAAAGAAGCATGTATTATAATTCATCATAATTGAAAAGGGTTCCTTCACCAAATAATAATTCACCATGTTCATCAAGACAGTACATGCGACATTGGCGATATGATGAAGGTAGAACCACATGGAAAAGTAACCATAGTCTTCCTAAGAGATATTTTAATTCCATGTATTGGTGGAAAACCATAAACATAGAATTTGAGACAAGTTAAAAAAATTAGGACTTCAGTTTGATCTATCCTATATGATTTTTCTCTTGTCACTCTATTTTGTTTTTACAGTAGGTGAAGAAACATCATCTTTTCCATAACCCAAATGCCAAAAGTTATAAACTAGACTTATATTGATTCTAGAACCATTATCAATGATTAATAAATGAATTATAGTGTTACATATCTTTCCAAATATATAAAAATTCCAGATTTTTACTAGTATGGAGGTCACCTTGTCTTGCTCTATGAAGGAGACACCTGCATGACATTTTACATGGTCGATATCCACCTGGTATACATTAGTAGAGGCAACCTTATATTCAATATTTTGAAGTATTAAGAGTTCATCAACTAGTTAATATCGATTTTACCTTTATAGTTAGATGTAATAAAGAATTAAATTCTTGGATAGAATGAATACTATCTATTCCAAGATATCATACTTCGGAGCCAATGGCCTTCACTTTCACACATGAGGTGGTTCATTAATCTGATGTTTGGAATTTGATACTATTAGTTCAAGTGATTACATTATCTAATAAGAACATGGATAAATATTTTTCAATATGTCTTATTATGAGTTAACCTTCCCACATATTTGATATTAACTTGATAGATATTGATTTTTAATTATTCCCAATGTATTATTTTTCTTGAAGGATCTCTACATAATTCCAGAATAGATTGCTTCTCCCCCAAATCTAACTAGAGTGCCAATCCAATAGTCTCTAGAGTATATATGGTTTTTATAGGGATATATCATACGTGTTGAGATCCATGTCAATGTCATATTCCTTTACCACATCATCCTTGTATACCTCTACCTCCTATAAGATTATGGGAGGGTAACTCAGGGTCATATGAATATTATTTCTCAGAGAAGAGATTTTCCAAATGAATCTTGTCGATAGTTTCATATTGGTATTTTTAATTTAAAGAGTGTTCTATTTCATGGGTTGGTTTCCATATGACCCTATTTCTAGGAATTTCTTATTCTCATAATGATGCAGACATGAGTTCTTAATGAGTGTGGACTAATATATGAATCTACATAGTTTCCCCTTCTTAAGCCTTATATATATATATATATATATTAATTTAACTAGTTCTTAAAATATTGGCCCCTGGAGGTTTTTTGTGTTGATGAAATCAACCTAGTCATCATAATGGGAAAAAGGGACACAATTGGTTGATTCAACTATTCCCTAAGGATGAAATGAGTTCATTTGACTACCTTTATGGTTTTCCAATCACCAAACTTGTGTTTTACCATTCTTGGGACTTACTACTATTCTCATAAACCTTTTAGTGGGATGGATAAATGAAAATAAACTAGTTCTCATGGACTTCCCAAATTGACCTCCAAATAACCGTTTTTCTTTTAGATGATATTTTTGAAGATAAATAAATTTTGGATGGTGTGTCCCAAAAATTTTATTGGAATGGAAACTATTTTAGGGTTATTTCTGAGATAAAACTTATTAGGATATCCCAATTTTGGTAGTTTTAGTAGATTTTTATTCATAGAATCAATAAAATACCCAAGAACCTATTCATTATTGAAATAATATATTTTTTATTTATCTCTTACTATAAAGGTTATATCTATAATTTTACCCCATAATAATGATTTTTTGTTGTTGTTTTAGTTGATGATAATGGGGATTCATAATTTGATATTGTGTGGGATTGGATGTTAGAGCTGTTATACGATATGGATTAAGAATTATAGTTTCTATACCCATTTTTGTAGTCCTCTTCACTTAGGCTTCCAGCATTGGATAATACTATTCCTTGGTTTTTTGAATAGTGGATTCTACAATTTTCATCGCCATAGATTATTCAAGGATACTAGCGGGGTATTTTATTAGGAATAAGGACGTATATAACTCATAACTCATATTTTCGATGTAGAGTTCTATTAGATTATCTTACAATAGGTGCATGTTTAAGGAGAAGTCTAGAACATTATATCTATAAATGAACTCCATGAAACTCTCCTTCTCATCTATATTATAATTTTATAGGTTAAATACCATTTTCATTCATATAATTGAGATAAATTGGTAGTAAAACTTCTAACAAAGGCCTACCTAGTTAGTGATTGAATGATTTGATAAGATATTATACTAGAAAAACATCAGACCTTCGAGAGACTAATAAAAATGCCTATGATTTATAGACTATTATGTCTTTATTATTCCCATAATGGGTATACATAAATATTGAAAATATGTGATGTGTTTATTAGGGTCCATAGTGCTATTAAAGATCAGAAATGTTGGATTAGTGAAATTGAGTGGAGGAGTTGTATCCATGTTTTCAAGATATGGTTTCCTCTCCTATTAAACTGGTTATCGACATCCATATCTAATTTGTATTTGATATAATATGATTTTATAGAGTCAATACTCCCTAGGAAAATGGTTAGCTAGAATATACTTAAAAATAGTTGACAAACCAAGTTTGATATGGTCATATAGCCTATGTATGCTATTGATAATATGTATAGGATAGATTGGGGATTCTCACATGAAATGGTTTTGGATGCTACCCCAATAGAGAAAAATTCTAATATCATTAAACTATTAGGTCAAGATAGCAAGGTTTCTAAGTTACTTTATTGGTTGGATAACTATATTCTAATCTTGTTTATATAGTGAATTCTTTATGTTGAGGGATATATTACAAGGGAGAAATTAAAGTCTCTTCTTGTAACATACTTTATGGGAATATTTCCATTGAGTAATCGAGCATTAGGTCATCTTAATTCATTTATCTCCACTTCAAATTGACCAATTTTTTTTCTACATTAGGAGGATGAATTTCTTTAAGTAAAATGGGAGATTTGAAAACACATTTTCCCTTTTTACTGAGTGTTGTTGAGGTTTTTGTAACTGGGTAATCAAGGGAGCCCCAAAATTTCAAATCATCCATTATTTTTGAGTATACACACCTTTTCCAATGTTTTATTGTGGATATTTTATCAGAAATATTACTCTATATTCTACTAATTTCTGATTGAATCGTGTTCTGTAGAAACAAAGATGCAGATTTTTATGACATTCTCTAAGGAGTAATGTGCTACAAGGATCATATCTTCAAAATAAGGATAAGGAAATTAGTTAACATATACATCAAGGGGGAAATTAAAAAACTCATTAAACATTACTTTCTTATTATACCATTTAATATTTTGATCCCTATGAGGTTTTTTATTCTCCATCTATTAATCTTGTGTAATTGATTTATGTAGGTTCATATTAAGAGAGTCTCTAAAATCCTTACCTAGCATGCACCAAATTAGTGGTGTATTTTTCAGTGAAAGAAACTATATAATAATTTCATAAATAATTTATCTCTATCATCGGAAGATTAATTTTCTAACGAGTTGAGGATGATGTTATATAAATTTCAACGTCCATAAGGGATGAAATTTATTCCATCCAACCACTATTAAATCTTATATTTGTTGGGGATTTTATGATCTCTATGGTAGTGGTGATGTTAAAAATGACCACATCCTTACAGGATAGAGTTATTCTTATATTGAAACTATTGTTTCCATAAATATTTTTCTTATGAATTTAAATGATTTTTTTCCATGCATCGGTTAGAAGTAGTGAATATTTTTTCTGTGAGATACATGTTATTGAGTGTATCTTTTTAGGAAAGGATTTGGATTTCCTCATATGATAATATAAATAAACATTTTGGGAGTATTGATATAATTAGGTTCTCAATTTCTCTAATTCAGAGATAATGATATCCAATAGGTTTGGATTACTATAATGTGTAGATTTCATACCATTATCCTAGTCTAAGGATATGATGTTGTATAATTACTTTCCCAGTGAAATCGTTTGAACAGGGAGTGAAGTGAAATGTAGTGGTATATGATCACTCTATCCACTAATATATACATTATATAGAGGTTTGGATATCAAATTATATGGATTCCATAGAACATTAAGAAAAAAATGTTTTTGATCTATACACATATTTTAAAACTTTAAATGCTACATAACTTAAAGGGATAGCATATTGATCTCACTGAAATTCACACCTATACTCCTAGAATTGTTTTGTTATTCTATACAATACCTATGATTCATCTTAAAATGATGTTCAGTAATATATAAATTAAAACCAAGATATTATAGACATTCCTCTATAATAGAATTTAGAATATCATACTATGAAGTGCTTATAGGATAGGGTATGGCAGTTGTATTTTCTTCAACTTTCTATTTCTTCAAAATCATGTTGTTCTGTAATATTTGGTTGAGATTTCTCTACATGATGCAACCAAAGAATCCATTTCTCTAATTCCTTATCAAGAAGAGTAATATTAGTTTTAATATTCTCAACTATATTAAATGATGAACAATATGAATGGGGTAAAAAAATTTAGTATCTCAAGATATCATCCTATTAAGAAAATATATCACTCATTGGAGATTGGTAGATTGAGCTGCCTGGCCTCAAACTATTGGAAAAATCATGATATAAGGGATTTCATAGAGGTGATTCGGATGGGGGGGACCTTTATGTCAAAATGGTATACATTTTAGGGTCATACATTTGCAGGAAATACATTCATGGGGAGGAATAATATTATAGATCAATATATTGATATAGGGAGTAATCCAATAGTATATTCTGTAGGGATTAACATTAGGGTTGATTGAGTTTTATGTGAAAATGGGAGGTCCTTCTTGTAATTTAATCTTTCTACCATGGGGTGGATTTTCACGGCTCTCACCATGATAATATATGTCTTGATTTGTATTTTTATTTCTATGGGGTGGACCTTCATGGAAGGAACTATGGGAAGGACAAATAGATATATGAGTAATAATATCATGAGAGTGGAACTCCACAACTACATATGCTTCCTCATTGTATTAATGAGTCAAAAAATTCATTGACAACTATTGAAAAAACAAATTTGGCCTCAAGAACATGACAATTAAGAATATTAAGGATGTTATCCTACTATAGTACTTTGGGAGGCCTATGATGATAGTTTCTCATGAATGATCTCTATTGTGTGCATGGGTCATGTGTTATTCCGAATGAACTTCACATGTGGGAGCCCTTATAAGTGATTCCTATGTTTTCATAAATAAATGATGATGATATTTTATAAGATTTTAAGGAATATGTGAATACCTTGAAGTTGGTATAGTAATGTTCTGATGATCTCTAGTCAGAAATAGTATATAATACTGATCCTAAAAATTATTAATCATAAGAACTCACTGAGTGGAATCAGTAATGGGAGCTAGAATGTTTTCTTACTCTTATGTATCTATTTAATTATGTTTTTAGATGATTTAGGGGTAGGGGCATGAATGTGTATGTTTCCCTTATAGACTATTAGAATATAATTATGGTGTTATTCTGTTGAATCATCTAGAAAATACCGATAGTATCATAGGCCAATGACAATGATATGAGCCTATCCATTGGTGAGTATGAAAATTAGATAAGGTATAGGTTTTTCATCATATATCATGATAGATTATAAGGTATAATCCAAATATATTTATTATAAATCATCATCCCATTTTGTTTCTTATAATAAAAATATTTTTTATCACATTCAATGTTAACAAGATTCCTCATGGTTCTATGAATTGACTAAAACAAAAAATTAGAGTGTCAGAAATTATAATCATATTTCTGAAAAATCATTTATAGGATTTCTAAATGATGACACCATCTACTCAAACTATGACTCCTTATGATTAACCTAGAACATCCATGATCACCATCTTTTCAATTCCTTTATAATAGATTTTGAATAAAACGTAAATTAACCTTATAATATCCACCAAAAGTGTCAAACAAGGTGCACAATAAGGTAACACACATAATAGACCAGAATGATGATTGTTATATACTCAAACAAATATTTTCAAGGAAATTACCCATATATTCGTCTGTTCTAAAACTGTTTCAAACTATAGTATCAAAATAGGTATTTATTGCTAGGAAAACAAAATGATCTTTTACCTACAAAAAATTTATAACTTTATCCTACACAAATACTTATCCCTTTTATGTTCACTAAAATTGTATAATACTAACATCCAAACACTGACTAAACCCTTATTTGATACCAATTATAGAAACCTAAGATTTAGATACATAAATATTACATCATTTTAGATGAATATTCATTACATTAAATTACAATTCATGATATAACTATAAATATTTAGTTTATTTTGAGACTAGATACACAGTCCTTTTATTTCCATAAATCCCATAAAATTTTCCAACATATAACACTTCTTAGGTATACCCTACTCAAAGCTATTATTATTAACATGGGTAAGAAAGAACAAAATAGAGGATAATATTGGATTCTCAGTAAGTGTAAACCTAGGATACATCAATCAATGAGCATACATAAGAGTATGATAAGAATAAGTGTGCGGCATTAGTATCATAAATTAAAATGTTCATACCCAATATATCATTGAACATAAAAATGAATCATGGAATACAACATTATCAATATAATAGACAATATTATTAAGAGTATGGAATCATAAACAGTCATTCATGATCCATGAGATCATAAAATAGAAATATGAAGGTGAAAACAAAATATTATAATAGTGTGAACATGTAAAAATAGAAACAGGTTTACTCATTAAGATACAGACATGACATTAGGACCTTTCATAAACATATGTACATGAAAGGCGTGTTAGTTCACAATGTTATAGACATGAAAACCAAGTCCACACATAATCTAATAAACATGAAAACTAGTTCTATTAATAAATTTATGCACATAAATCAGGTTCACACATAAAATATTTATCTCATGAGTTGTCCATCATTACCCAATGCATTGGAGGTCTATATAATTACTTCCCCACCCTTCACATAATGATAATAAATTCATTTGTGTTCCACAAGATCATTAATCATTCAACATATATGATAAACAATTGACATAAAATGAGATTCATAATAATCACCTTAGCATAATCATAAACAATCCAAAAAAATAATGTGTATAGTATCAATTGATCGTATCCCTCATAAATCATAAGTAACACTAATGGATGTTATTTTAGATAAAAAATACCTTAAAGGTTTAGTCAGAATATTTGTTGATGGAAATAGTGTTTTCACATTAAAATTACTTATTTAAAATATACAAATTACATAAACATTATGTAAAACATTTTCATTGAACGATCCTTGAGAAATTATTGAGGAAGCTTCAAATCATTGAGTGGTCATGAATGTAGTAAATTTTTTTCAATCCTTGTACATTAAAATTAATATTCCTTTCACATACTTGGAAAAATGTCAAAGTGATTCATTTTGAAAATAAAAACATATTCTTTGATTTTTTTATAAAAACTAAAAAATGGATAAAAAAATGTATTTTGGACTAAAGAGAGAAATTAAGTAAGATTTCCCTAAAAATATTTTTTAGACTCTTCATGTAATGAAAAAAGGTTTAATTAGTGGAAATTTCCACATAATAATTATGTCATATAGTATAACCACATGAAATCACAACATGATAAACTACTAAGTACTATGTGACCTTTAAATGTAATATTTTCACTTCTGTGATTTAAATATTGAATATCTGACATACACAGATGTGATCAGAAGATGTTATGAGTCTGAAAAGAATTTTTTTTGTTGAATAGTAACTGACCCTTATGAATAGTAATGTTAACCTTATGAATATTAATAAAAACCTTATGAATATTATATCCTCTAAGTTAATAAGTTACCTTACAAATGAAAGTATAAATAAAATTTATCCATCTTATAAGTGATAATATGATATAATTCTATCATAGTTTTCGTATTTTTTTTATATTAAATTAAAATTTTATTATTAATTTAATAATTTGAATGAAAATTTATAATCATAATATCTATTTATAAATAATTATTTTAATTTATTATGATTATATGATATTTCTAGTAGACCTTAATTAAATTTTCTAAGTGTTAGAAAAGCATTTTTAATTTTAAAATTTGTATTTTTCAAGTAAAATATGATTTTAATTAAAAATTAAATTTCACATATTTAGAAAACTAATTTCATATAATTTAATTACCATTTTTATTTATACACTTTGAAAAATGGTTGGTGTGAATTTTTCATATTTTTCTAAAATACATGAATTTTTGGGTTGTAAAATACTGTAATTTGTTGTATATAAACATTATAAGTCAAATGTACTATTTATTGAGTCATGGATGATGTACACACCTTTGATACAAACTAACATTCACATGTTACTAATTTTTTTCCCAGGAATAAATTTTATTCATTGTCTTGAGAAAAATTATAAAATAATGAATAAAATATTGAGAAAACTCTCCTCTCCTTCACTAAAAAAACCACCCTCAAACCCTCTTCTCTTAACTCCTCTCAAGACTTGTGACTAGTCAATATTCAACACAAATCCCTCCCTAAGACCCACTCCCACGTTCATAAGTCCTTTTTATATTCAAAACATCAAATAATCTCCCATAAAGTGTTTGTCAAGGAAGATATATTCAAGAGGTAAATTCCTTTTTCATTTTTTCCTTTCATGTTTCATTATTTTCTTTTTCATTCCCCACATTCTTTGATCCAAATGTTATAATAACTAAAGTACCTTACATGCACTATATTTGTTTTATTATAATGTAATAATTCATCATCACCCCTCCTTTCCCATGATTTTATAATAGAAATGAAAATACCATATGAGATGTGTTAATTTCTCACATTCAAGGACGACTAGTTTTCAATTTATTTTGTCATCTTAAATTCTAATCATTAAATCATTTTATGGTAGAAAAAGACTATAATATATGTGGTATGTATAATTTAATGTTCTTTAATAGTTTTTACACTTAATATTAATTTATAATGTAATATGTGTTTGATGTGATCAAAAAACTATCAAATAACCAAAACTATTATCATTAAAGTTTTATATAATGATTCATCTTTACACTAAATAACAAAATTAATTTTATAACCAAGAAATCTAATTAATGATCACTAAAAACTAATAACTCCAATTTCGGACAACCATTCTCATCATTCATGTTTAGCCTTACTTGTATATAAGTAAACCAATCATGAAAACCAATGAAGCGAACAATGAAATTGGACCTCTTAACCTATAAAAAAGTCCATGGATGAATTTAATAAGGTTTTACTAAATAAATTACATAAAAAAGAGGTTCTGGAAATATTAATTAACGAATTTAATTTGGTTATACAAGATATTAAGTTCATTTTAAGGACATCATCTAATTTAAGGTAAGGGATTCTACCCAAACCTCCACTATTCCTTCAGGTAGCTCTATCTTTTTTTACCCAAATAAAGTTATCTTTTCTTTTTATGTACATATATAAATTTTGTGTAAATTCTCCAAACTAAGTTATAAAAGTACATTCATCATTCCTTTTCTATGTATTTAGATTTTTAAGTTGTTCCCTTCTCAATACTTCTGAATAAGAAAACCCGTTTAAGGGAACTTCTAGATTCTTTACCCATATTCAAGTACAATATATAATATATTTATAGTGACAAATATTTTTATAAATTTAGTTTTTTATTATGAAAACATATATTTTCACTTCTAGTTTATAAAAAATATTATTTCCTTTTCGATTTTAAATTCACTTTAGTATTTCCCTTAAAAACACAATAAAATGTTTTAATGCTAAAATTTATTAAATACTATTTTTACATGTTATCAATTCTATTTGACATGAAATACCAAGAAATATTCCTATTTTACATTATCAATTTTCATGTATTTTCTAATTCCTTTCTTTCATGGACACTTGTATGATATGCCCATTAATTATGATTTATGACATGATTATGATAACCATTTCTTTCCATGGGTACCTTTCTATTTTTGTATGATTGATTATGTATGATATTTTATATGGAAAGAATATTCATTAATATGGTATGATGGGTTCACCCATACAGTGCCCCAATTAATTGGGTAAAGTTAAGTCTCATGATAATTTATGTGTAACAGCCTTGGTGGTTAGCCTCAAGTCGTGCAACCATGTACAACAGTCTTAGTGGTTTACCTTGACTTGTACTCCTCTAAATTCAATGAGACTTGAATCATGATAAAGTTAGGTTTTATGTTTATTACACATTACTATGAATCCATGTTTATATTTTATTATTCCATTTGTTCCATACCATTTTATATAATCATTTCATTCCTTCTAACTCATGTGATAATTCTTTTTTCATATGTTTATTCCCTTATTGAGATATATAGGTCATCCCTTTGTTCATGTTACCTAAAGTATATCATATGAATATGTATGAGAACAATAGAAGTTAGGGACTCTATATTAACAGTAGATTAAAAAATGTTATACTTAGTTCCATGTTTTATGTTTTATGAATGTAGTCTTTCAAGACACTAGAAATTATGTTCCATGGATTTTAATATGATGCTTTACTATACTTAAAATCATGTAAGGATGTGTGTAAAAGGCTTAGGTTTCTATAGTTGGAATCAAATAATATTCTAGTTATTTTTGGATATTAGGAATATAGCACTTTAGTAAGAACCTTATGGATGAGACTAAGTATAAGAAAAAATCCCTAAATTTTGGGAACTATAGAGTAAGTGGTTTATCAAGAAAATATACCCCTATCTAGATACGTACTCATGGATATAGATCTAGCACAAATGTATCTAGTGGTAAAACCCAAAAAGACACTTTTATCTAGTCTCAAATGAGAATTTTTGCACAACATCATGCCTAGATACACTCTAAGTGTGACACTCCCATGGGATATATATTGGTAAATTCATAATCTAAGTATGAACCATTATTATGGGAACAAAAAAAGATCCATTAGAATATATTTTATGTTTTATATCAAGGATAGCCTATTTTGAAACCAAGGGAATCACATGTTAGGATATACTATTCTTTTAAGAGCTTATCCTTTAATGTTTAAATTTTTCATTCTATTTTTAATATCTATGTATCCAAGCCCTAAAATTATAAATTATTTTTCTTAGTTAATAGTGGGAATTAGAATAACACATGCCCACAATCAATGTGATATGGAATATAAATATTCCATTATTGATATGAATAATATTATGGTAACAAGTGCTCAAAACATCATTATAGAACATGCTCATCAAGCTCAATTTATGAATAATAACATGAATCTGGTAGAATGACCTAATCTATTAAGTAAATAGAAAGATGTTATCAAATCCTTAATGTTGAAAATTTATCCCATGTTTATTGGATCTTTTGATCCCCTTCTCACAGAACAGTGGATTAACTCCATTGAAAATTTATTCTTTGTCATTCGGTGGTTAGTAAAAAAATTCATACTAGAGGTCTATAGTTTTGATGGGGAAGAAAATCAGTGGTGGAAATTGGTCAATAATAAGGAATAACTTGTGGAAACTAATTACTTGGATTGTGAGGAATTCGTGAAAATGATTTTTAATAAATATTTCCGACAAACCCTCCATCTCAAAATGTAAAGAGACTTCCTTGGACTAAAGAAGAAAAAATATGGGTCCATCAGGGTGTATGAAGAAAAAATTACAAGGCTTTTAAGATACCAAACTGGTTTTTTCACGAACACCAGAAACAAGGTGAATCAATTTTTTATTAGAATAATACTGAGGCTACTAAATGTGTTGATGATTTTTGACTTCAACAGTTATGAGGATATTGTTCATTGTGCCCTCAAGGATGAAATGGATATTGGATAATCTCAATGGTATCATAGAACCATTGAAAAAGAAATCAGAAAATGGAGTCTAATATCAGTGGATTAGAAAATAAATCCCATGATGGAAAGAAGATTGAACATCCCATGTTTCAAAATTGTGGGAAGAAGTATTATGGGAACTATATAAAGGGAACTAGGAATTACTTCAAATGTGGAATAATTGGAAAACATTTTAAGAACTATTGGAGGGACATGAATAAACCCACTAATGTGGAATAAGATAGGAAGGTTCAAATCAATTCTTAGTATATAGTGAAGTGTTACAACTACAAGGAGCATGGTAATTATACGAAAAATTTCCCTAAGACAATGGTTTTTAGAGGAAATCAATAATATCCTCCATTGAAACAAGGAAGGGATTATGCTATCACTACTGCTGTGGTATAGCTTGAAAAAAATGTGGTGACATGTATGCTAGTTATTCCTTCAAGAATAGAAAATGTGCTATTTGATTTGGGTTCTACACATTCTTCCATATCATGCAAGTTTACTAGAACATTTCAAAAACCACCTCAAAATTTGGAGGTTGATTTATCTAAGAAAAAATGGGAAAATTTTTGCATCCAAAGTTTATAACACTTACCTGATTAATATTTATTAATTGAACCTCCTAGAAAGTCTCATCATAATTACTTTAGTGGAGTTTTATGTTATCTTGGGCACAGACTGGCTATCATTATACAAATCCAACATCAACTGTCGAGGAAGGGTGATCACTCTTCACATCCATAAGAATCTTCCAATTCATTACTAGTGTAAGTAGGAATATGAATATCCTTTGGAATCATTGTCTCAAGTGTGGATATTACTACCTTATGATAAGGTTTGTCTAGATATAATTATTGAGACCATGGTGATGATACTTCTCAAAGATATTCCCATCATGATGGATTACACTGATGTATTCATGGAAGATTTTTTTGGGTTTCCTCTTGAATGATAGGCTGAGTTATGAATTGAACATATTCATGGATCTCTACCTATATCAAACACACCTTAGAGAATATCCACCGTAGATCTGGAAGAGCTAAAGAAGTAGATTCAAGAGAATCTGGAGAA
Source organism: Viscum album (assembly GCA_963277665.1). Lineage (NCBI taxonomy): Eukaryota > Viridiplantae > Streptophyta > Magnoliopsida > Santalales > Viscaceae > Viscum > Viscum album. The sequence goes on along the minus strand of OY728165.1, from coordinate 278,588,826 downwards.
ATCTATTATATTCTTGAGTTCTTCACCATGGAGTGAGCCTATCATCTTAGTAAAGAAGAATTATTGATTAATGCACCTCTATATTGGTTATTGTGATTTTGGTAAATTCATGATAATGAATAAGTATCCCCTACCCTAGATAGATTAATTGTTCAATCATCTTCACGTGGATAGTTATTTCCCTAAGGTGGACATTCGGTCTGGATATCACCAATTAAAGGTGAGGAAGGAAGATACTCTGAAGGCTACCTTTTTTATGAGTAATAGACAAAATCTGCTCATAGTTATTCCCTTAGGACTCAATAATTATCTGAAAATATTCATGGATATAACGAATAGATTCTTTAGAGAATACTTTTGAAAATTTGTTGTAGTGTTTATGGATTATATTTTGATATACTCCTTAAGCAAGGAAGATCATGAGGATAATTCGAATACTATGCTGATGACTTTGCGAAGGGAGAAAATTTATGCAGAGTAAAATACATGTGATTTCTGGTTCGAGGAAGTATTGTTATTAGGGTATTCTATCACAATCAAATGGATATATATAGACCCTTCCAAGACAAAGGCAATTGAAGAGTTCCCCAAACCAACATCTGTAACAGAGATCCTAAGACTTTGGGGTCTAGTCGGGTATTGTAGACAATGTGTGAAGAACATTTCATGATTTTCAAACCCAATAAAAATTATGACATGGTAGTGGTGAGGTTTTTTTGGACTCAAGAATGTGAGGAAAGATTTACAGAGCTCAAAAAAAGGATTATCACTACGCCAGTACTCACACTCCTAATAAGTGGTGAACTCTTAGTGGTGTATAATGATTCTTAAAATAAGGGCTTAGGTTTTGTGATGATTCAAAATGATAAATTGAGAGCCTATGCATTAGGAAAACTGAAAATCTATTAGAATAACGATCCCATGCATGATCTGGATTTGGAGGCTGTGAACATTACATTGAAAATCTGGCAGCATTATCCCTATGGGAAGAAGTGTTATATATAATGATCACAATAGTCTCCAATATATATTCAAATATAATGATATTAATATTTTCAATAAAATATGGCTAGTGATCATCAAGGAATATGACTTTTCTATGTACTACCATCCCAGTAAGGCAAATAAGGTGGTAGATGACCTATGTAGAAAGGATCCCAGATCTTTATCAATGAGGAGAATTAAAAAGGATTAAATATTCTTACATTTGTAGAGGATGGACATGGGAATAATTATGGGAGGAACATCATAAATCCTTTGTAAAATTATTACACAACCATCCCTCATGGAGAAAATAAATTAATCTCATAGAAAAGATGTGGAAATTCTGAAAAGGGTGGAAGCTATCGGAAATGAAAAATCCTCTGAGTTCAAGATTTATGAGGAATGTGTTATATGATTTGGGTCACAGTTATGTGTACCATTAGATCCACAAATAAAGAAGGATATTTTGAATGACACACAAAGAAAAACCTTCTCTATTCACCTAGGTTGCACCAAGATGTATCAAGATCTCAACGAGAACTTTTGGTGAGACAACATAAAGAAAGAGTTTGGTGACTATACATAATAGTTCCTCATATGTCAAAAAGTTAAGGATGAAAGATATAATTCTAAGGGGATGATGCATCCACTACCCATACCAATATGAAAGTGGGATAACATCATGATGGACATTGTAACTAGGCTTATAAAGACATCGAGAGGAAACAATGCTATATGGGTCACTCTGTATTGTCATACAATGATAACACACTTTATCACATTTAAAAAGATCTATTCATTAGATTAACTTGCACACACACACACACAAACATACACAAATATATATATATATATATCAATGAGGTTGTAAGTCTTCATGAACTACCACTGTCTATTGTATCTGATAGAGATATGAGACTCAACTCGAAGTTTTGGAAAAGTATCCAAGAATCTCTAAGAACTGAGTTGGACTCCATCACGGTCTATCATCCATAAAATGATGTCCAATATGAACAAAATATTCAAACATTGGAATATATATTGATATAATGTTCTATAGACTTCAAAGTAGGATGGGAACAACATCTTCCATTGGTGGAATTCTCTTACAATAATTTTTTTCGCTCCAGTATCTGAATGGAACCATATGAATTCCTTTATGGGATAAGGTGTACAATACTACTGTATTGGGATGAAGTCGGTGAGAATAATCTTATTGGACCTAAAATTGTCGAATAAATGGAGGATAAGGTAAAAATAATTAAGAATCACATCAAGGCAGCCCAAATTCGATAGAAGAGTTATGCGGCCAATCATCGATGGTACCATGAGTACAAAGTTAGAGACATTGTATTACCCCAGATATCTACATGGAATAAGGTCATGAGGTTTTTGTAAGAAACGAAAGCTTAGTCTTAGGTACATCCTTTTCTTTGAGATCCTTTATCGTATCTGAGATGTGGCCTATCGACTAGCACTTCTACCTACCATGTCTAATGTTCATGATGTCTTCCACGTATCTCAATTAACGTGTACATACTAGATTATTCACTTGTAATTACTTCAGAGGTGGAACAGGTGGTGAATGATCGTTCATACAAGGAGAATCCAGTGAAGATCTCATATTGTAGAGATAAAGTTATATGCAACAAGACTACTCACCTAGTCAAAGTACTATGGTGAAACCATAAGTACGAAGAGACAATATGGGAACTAGAGGAGGAAATTAAGGAAAAGTATCCACACCTGTATTTGGATTAGAATGTAAAATGAAACTTTGAGGGAGAAATATCATAAATGGAGAATAATGTAATGACCAAAACTTTAATCAATGGAAGTTCCCTTCTAATAATTATGTCATATTGTATAATCACATGAAATCAAAATAGAAAGAACTAATAAGTACCATGCAACCATTAAACATAATATTGTCACTTATGTTATTTGAATTATGAAAATCTTATATAGATGGTTGTGATCAGTAAGATGTTTGGAGTCTGATAAGAAAAAAATTAATTTTATTGGTGAATATTAACTTACCGTTATGAATAGAAATGTTACACTTATGAATAGTAAACCATCAAAGTGAATAAGTAACCTTACCAATGAAAGTATAAATTAAATGTATTCGTCTTATATGTGATAAAATTATATAATGATATCATAGTGTTGGTTTTTTGTATATTTAATTAAAATTTAATGATTAATTTAAATATTTAAAAGAAAATTAATTTTCATAAAATGTATTTATAAATAATTATTTTTATGACTTATGATTATAAGATAATTTTAAGAGACCTTAATTAATTTTTCAAAGTGTTTTTTAAATGTAGTTTTAATTTTAGAGTATTTATTTCTCAAGTCATTTTTGATTTTAATTAAAAATTATGTTTAACATATTCATGAAATTAATTTCATAAAATGGACTTAATTTTTGAATTCTACAAATAGATAAATTGTTGGCGTGAATTTTTGAGATTTTTCTGAAGTATGTGAATTTTTGGTGCAATGTAAAATACAGTGCTAAGTTGTATGTACGAATTATATGTTAAATAGAGTATTAATTGGGTCATTGATGATGTAAGAACCTTGGGTTCTAACTAAAATTCACATATTTCTATTTTTTCAGAAGAATCAATATTATTTCATTTCTTGATAAAAAAAAACAATGAATAAAATATTGAAAAAACCCTACTCTCCTCAACTATAAAAACCACCCTCACCCCCTCTTCTATTCACTGTTATCAAGAATTTCTCATAGTCCAAATTATACTCAAATACCCCCCTAACACTTTATCCCAATTTCAAGAGCCATTTGTCTCTTCAAAAATAACAAATCCTCACCCTTAAATAGGTTCTCTAGGAAGATTTATTCGAGAGGTAAATTCCTCTATTCATTATTTTATTTCTTTTCAAGTTCCATTCATTTTTTATTTCCTCATCTACATTCATACAAATATTATGAAAACTCCAGAAACATACATGTTGTAGAAATTTTTTATTATAATGTGATAATTCATTATCATCCCTCTTTTCCCCTCCTTTTATACTAGAAATGAAAATACAATTTCAGATGTGTTAATTTCTCACATTCAAGGATGAAAGGTCTTCAATTTGTAATATCGTCTTCAATTATAGTCATGATCCAAATTTTATGATTGAAAAAGAATATAATATACATATTATTTATAATTTATGTTTATTTAATATTTTGTACACACGATATTAATTTAATAAGAAAAATGTTTTTGATGGGATAAAAAAGCCTCCAATTGACAAAAATATTTATCATTAAATTTTTATATAATGATTAATCTTCAACCCAAATAACGAAATTAATTTTATAACCAAGTAATATAATGGATTTTCACTGATAAAAAATAACTCAAATTTTGTACAACCATTCAAATCTCTCAGGTTTATCCTTACATGTATATAAGTAAACTAATCATGAAAACAAATGAAACAAACAATGAAATTGAATCTCTCAACACATCAAAAAGTTCTTGAATCAACTGAATAATTTTGTAATAAGTAAATTAATAAAATAATAGGATAAATACATATTAATAAATTAATATAATTGTTTTATCCAGTACATTAAGATCAGGTGGAGAATGCCATCAGACATAAGGTACTGAAATATACCTAAACCTCCATTTTTCCTTCGAGTTCCTTTATCATTCTTTTTACTGAAATACAGTTATCTATTTTTTATGTACATATTATAAATTTTGTGAACATTATCCAAAATAATGTATCAAAGTCCATTAATCATTCTATTTTATGGGATTCAATTTTTTTTATGTGGTTCCCTCCTCAGTACTACATAATAAAGATTCCAGTTTATGGGAACTTCCCGAATTTTTACCCATTTTCAAGTACACTATATAATATGTTTTAAGCCACCATTGTTTTTATAAAATCGGTATTTTATTATTAAAACCATTTTTTCAATTATATTTTATATAAAATATTATTCTTTTTTAAAATTTAATTGATATTTTGGATTTTCCTTAAAACAACACTAAAATGTTTTGATACTAAAAGATATTAAATACTATTTTTACATGTAATCACTTATTTTTAACATAACATACCAAGATATATGAATATATTTATTTATTAATGTGAATTTTTGTTATTATTACTTTCTTTCAAGGACACATGTATGATACACGCACTAATTATTATTTATGATATGATTGTGATACCCTTTTCTTTCCATGGGTGCCCTGATGTTTATATGTGATTGGTTATGTATGATTTTGTATGTGGAAAGAATATTAATGATAATTTTATGATGGGTGTGCCCAGAGATCACTCTAATTAATTAGTTAGATTTGAGCACCATGATACGTTATGTGCAACAATCTTGGCGGTTAGCCTTGACTCATACTACCATGTGCAACAGTATTGGTGGTAACCTTGACTTGGGCTCCACTATGTGAAATTAGCCTTGACTCATACTAAATTCATGTTTTATATTTCTTCCACATTACTATGAAACCATGTTTATATGATCGCATGTTTATATTTTATGATTTCATATGTTCCATAACATTTTTATGATTATGTCATGCCTTCTAACACATGTGCTATAGCGCTATTCTTATGTTTATTCCCTTACTAGCCTTTTTAGATCCTCACTTTGTATATGTTATCCCCATGTTATACTATGGATATGTATGAGCACAATGGATGTTTGAGGATATTTATTAATACTAAATAAGAAATTTTATATTTAGCTCCATGTTATAACTTGTATGAACCTAGTCTTCCAAGACACTATAATTTAAAGTCTTTAGCTTATAATATGATTCTTTTCTATGATTAAAATCACGTAATGATATATGAAAATGGCTTGGGTCACTTTAAATGAATAAATAAATAGTGTCAAATTAATGGTAAAAAATGCAATATACAGAATTTACCAGATTAAAAATTAATTTAATGTAATCCTTGAAATATAGGTCATAACATTCTATATTTGGAAACCAAATCAAAAACAATCTCTATGAATAATGAGATTGTAACAAAAATCTCTTAATAATTTGGTAATCTTCAAAGGGTAGAACCTTAGATTTATTTTTAAATACAACTAATTTTAATCAAGTCATAATTATATACATTCATAAGAATAATATACACCACACAAGGGAAATAAGTGTTGAATATGACATAAGTCTCATAGAAATAAAATGAGTGGAGAAACCCTTACCGAAAGTCTGAATATCTTTGAAAGAAATATAAATTCTTAAATAATAAATTTAAATTAATTATTAATATGTAACATAATAATTTAAATACTTATAATCACATATAAGATACCCTTATAACATTTCAAAAACAATTTATCAATAATTTCTTTTTAAAATTAGCATTTCCTAGTGTTAACTATTTCATTTTTCATAAGAATTTTGATTCGGTAGTTTCAGTCCTGATAATATGATCATGTGTAAATACTATAAAAAATATTAATATTTATATAAATATAATATATATTTATTATATTCATCCATATATGGTAGTTATATAATAAATAATTACACCGTTCATTGAGATGGTAGGCTGTACGTATGCATGAACGTTGCTTTTACTTTTTGATAGATGATAAAAAGATATGTAAATAATAATTCACAAATAAAAATTCATTATTATATGATATATGTCAAAAATATAATCATCAAATATATTCTTACTACCATAAATTTAAATGTTTTATAAAAAATGAATCGCAATGATTCATGGAGGTGGAAGTCCACATGTATGCACGAGAAACATTATTATTTTGTAATAGACTAAAAATTAAGAAGGTAGGTATGTTTTTATAATTAAAGAAAAATAATTATGTCATATATATAATATATAGGGCATAAAACAATAATAACAGTTAAATAAATAAAGTGGTGGTGAAAAATAAATGACACTTTTACATTGAGATGAAAATCAATATGTACGCACAAGGGATGTTTTCCCTTTTTGTAGGATAACAAGAATGTGGATAATGTTTTTTTAATCCTTATAATAACAATATAGTATATTTAATATTATAAATTATTTATTTAATATTTTATATTAATGGATTTATAAGAATTATAAAAAAATTAAATTTAAAATGCTCGATTGAGAGTTACACCTCTTCATTGAGAAACCCTTTTGGCCTACACCATAATCATTGAAGGTATTGTCTTTTGGAATGAAAATAAGATTAAAGATATGTTAAAGGAATATGTGAAGATTTTATTTCTATGATTTTATTTTAATTTTTTTTAAGGTACATGGAATAGAGGATGATATGTTCCCTTTTATAAGTAATGGGAGGGGCACTCATAGACTATTTTAAATGGTTAAGTAATTATAAATTGATTTTCAAAATAATGTAACTATAAATTTACATATTTAAAAGATATTATGAGTATAATTATAAATAACCTCATCCAATAAAATTTGAAGAAGTTTATGTGATGTTTTAACCCTTATCTTTTAGTTTTAATATACTATTAAACCTTTTAAAAAGTACCACAAATTCAATGATTCATACTATTTAAGGGAAAATAATGACACTGTAAAATTAATATTGACCCAAAAATGGAACAAGGTTTATTTTTTAAACAAAATTTAAAAAGTTTTATTAATATAGTATTTTTTAAAAATTTTATATATTTTAAAAAAAATTAATTATTATAAAATTTAAGTAACATAATTTTTGGAAATCCATGAAATATTGTAATATAATTTGTTTCTAACTAATTTAAAATAGTTAAAACATAACCCAGTGTATAGGATAATTAATATATTATCCTAATATATTCATAAAATTAATCTTTTATTGGTTTAGATATCCTTATAAACCATATCTTTTGGTTTAATGCCTTGGTCAACCAATTTAAATATAATTGTGGTAATGAAATATTCTAAAATAATGGTTTCAAATATTTATTATTAGTGGAAAATTGATTAATAAAACAATATGGGATGAAATTTTAGATCATTTACCAGACTAATTATAATATTGATTTTTTTTGTGATTCTAAAAAAAATTAAAAAAATATATTTAACATAAATTACTATTATGTCATTTTAAGAACTATTACCATAATTTGACTTTGAAAACAACATGAAAATAAGAAAATTTTAATATAAACCTTTAATAAATAACATATTTGGTTTTATTTATCTTAAAAATTATTGGAACACCAAAATTCATTGAAATTATATTATTTTGAATATTTTTAAAATCATTTATTAAATTTTTCAATGAATGTAATAAATATGACATGGGTGTTATGTAAACATTAACGGTAATTATTAAATACATAAAAATTATAAATTTATTAAAATTTTAAAAAAATTATTTATCCCTCAAATTAATATTTATAACAGAACTTATCCTCTTATTAGCATAATGGGAAAATTTATGAGATATTAAAGTCATGAGAGTGGCATTTTGTATTTATTATTGTGTTAAAAAAATATAAAGGACATACTTAAATAAAAATATAAATATGTGGCCATATATTCAAGACATGGATGAATATGGATTAAATACACTCAATCAATAGGAAAAAGACAAGTTTTAGAGAAATTGTAAATCCTTATCCCGTTGTTTGACCACTATTTTACCCTTACCTTTGTATGAAATATTTACCAAGATTATTATTCATAATGATACAAAAATTTCCTATTTAAAAAATTTTATATAACAATTTTCAAATATGTAATAATGTTTTCAATATTTTATTCATATCACTAAAACAATTTAATTTAAAATTAAAACCTTAAAACAAGACAAAAAGTAGTTTTCTAGTGAATCTTTTTTTTACCAAAATCCAAAATATAATTAGTTACAATGACCTTAATTTAATTATTGACAATATAAATGAACTAATATTACTTTTATATGTATTTTAAAACTAAATGGATCCTTTTAGACACATTAATAAAAAAGGCAGTTACAATAAAAAAATAATATTTTCATTATTCATTGAAAAATAAATCTTTTTGGAAAAATGTAAATAATTTACTCTAAAATAATATTAACATGATAATTTCAAGAAATTAATTTTAATTTTTAAAATATAATTTCTATATGTGGCATATATTCATTATAATTTTCAGGCCAAAAATATAATACAAATATTTTTTAAAATAATGCAATTTTAATGAATCAAATTACTTCACTAAAAATGGAGTGATCATTTCATTGATATAAATCTATGCCACTATATTTAGTAGTAATAATTTATAAATATTTAATAATGTGGTTACTCATATTCATACCCACGAATTCAACGTTCATGTCTTATTTTGATAACAATATTTCTATAAAATATCTCTATTCTACTAAAGTATGGTGTTACACTGTATGAAAGATATGAATATAAATATAATTTTAACTAAAATTTTGGGATATTGAAAATATATAACTCTGAGTAAGGATGGTTTTATCGGTAATATGACCCAGTAAGGATATTTCCCAAGTAATATCGCCCTGCTGAAGGGAACATCCAAGCTGAGCAAGGACCTAGCCCAATGGAGAAGAGAGAAAGAAGTTTTGTAAGGGATATGGATCCATGAATTTGGATAATAGTATAAAAATGATGTTGGGTTTGATCCTCAGTGAGGTGTCATATGTATTCTATTTGAATAGAATAACATATCACATAGTTTTATGTGTATAACTTAGGCTCATGGGATATGACCATGCCATGAAGTTTAACATCATGTTGTAAGGATGTTTCCCAGATGGTTTAACATCATGATGTGGGGATGCATATTTCATGAACGGTATGATAATTTAGGATTGAAGGTATCTTATGAAATGAGGAAAACCTAGATTTATCTTGTTAACGCCTTTCTAGGTTGATATCATCAATAAATACATGATTGATTGGGGATTGCACCTATGGAGGAGTCCCATCAGGGCATGTCCTATTGGGTGGAGAAGAAATCCACCATTGAGAAGAATTTTGAGACATACACCTTGAAAAGATCAACTATCATCCTCATATCTTCTTACCTATTGATATCCTGGTATAGAAGAAGGATCCCATTCTAAATTTGGGGACTAGAAGGGTACTTTTATGTCTTACTATATCTTTAGTTTTCTCCCTTACTGAATAGACTGTGTATTTACCAAACACCTATGAGTATAAACCTCATTATAAGGTCAGTTGAATTAGGTTGTGTGGTTTGGGTGTGGTCTCAATGATGTCCCTATTACGGGAACCCTAATTATCTTGATAATTCTTGATTGATAATTCGATGATGGACTTATAAGCTAGGGATGAAAATTAAGAGACACATTTAATCAAGGGAATTCATTATATAAGAAGGGACACATTGGTGTTCCCAGAAAAATGATCATGTATGTCCAGTGGATCTAGAAGAGGCCTTAATAATAGGGGGTTAAAGTAGGAGACTTGGTAAAATGGATCATCTACCATTGAGGACATTGTCTTTATTTTACCCTAGTGTGGGAGAAGAATTTAATGGGTTTCCGTCTTGGGGTATTATATGCTTCTTCACCCTAGTGAGGGAGTTAAAGGAGGTTCACCCCTACAAAGGGTAAAAACAATGTCCTACGTTATTGGAGAGGCTTATAGATTTATTTTTCTGTAGTGGAGGCCTGTGAAGGTGGATTAAACTTTTATAAAGGCCTTGGATTGTTTATTTCTCTAGTGGAATAGCCTTCATTGATAGCTCACCCATGTGGAATGGCCTTGGGAGATGGATTACCAAAGGTAAATTTCTTGGTTGATGTCCCGAAATGTGTAATGCATTTGGAGATAGGTCCCCCATGTTAAATTCTTTGGGAAACGGGTCACCCAAGTTAAATTACTTGAATGATGTGTCACCCAAGAGATTGTCCTAAGGAAAATGGTTGACTATTTGAAAGGACTAGGGTGATTGGTTGCCCATGTAATATTACTTAGGGTAGCTTCTCCCAAGTAATCAATGATTCTTATGGATATCCTTGTAAAAAAATGCTCTCATATATGATTTCTATGATAGATCCCTCTCTCTACTACATAAACACAAGGGGAAATTTGATAACATCTCATTGCTAGATTATAGATACTTTATATTACCAGTTTCGATCAAATTTTGATTCTGATAATTTCAATAGTTTTTAGAGAATTTTTACATCCCTGTGGTTGTGCATGGTTAGATCAAAGTAAGAGAAAACCATGTAGTGCGACCTAGTATACTATGCACCATGTTTTTAAGCACTAGAGGGTGGAACATGGTTAGTGAAAACTATGAATCCTCACCTCTAAACAATGAGACATTGGATAGTGGGGTTTTGTACAGTTTCTGTATGGTTTTTCTAAATTTTTTTACAAACTGTGAACCACTTATAGAATCCATGTAAGGGTGCATGGTTAGGTGCACAGTTAGTACTAACTATGTGGTCTGACCTAGAAACCTTGTGAATGAATTTTTTTCATGAAAATTTTAATTAAAATTAAGAGACCATTTTTTTAACATTTGAAATCTACCATTCGACCCTAACTCAGTCTCTATCATTTGGATTATCTCAAGAGAGAATTTTGTCTTAACTTACTCCTTTCATTCCAAATCAATGTGTCTGTGGATGTGTTTGATCTCCCTTTTTAAGTAGATTTTTTCATTTGGAATTCTCCTCTCTTGTCTACTCTTTCTCATTGAGTGTGATGGATACTCCTGATGTTGGTAGATCTAAACCTTGTTTTGATAGATTTTGATTCTATAAATTCCTCTTTTATCATCATTTTCATTGATTCTATATTGGCGATTCCATTTTGGGTGATTGGTCATTTGATTGTGTCACTAAAGGTATGTGGTTTCATAAATCATTACCAATATTTGAATGATTAAATTTATTTATTGAATTAAAATTTATTTTAAATTAAATGGGATGATTTTATTTTACATTATGAAAAGGCATGGATTTTCTAAATAAAACTTTATTCTATAGAATTTGAAATATTTTGGTGGATTTTGTGAAAAGATCACATGAAATGAGAAATTATTTTAGGAGTTTATTTGTTTTTTTATTATTGAAAAATGGATTTAAATAAAAGATGGTTGTCATAGGAATGATATTATTAAAAAAATATTATTAGGTTTTGAAATTTAAATGGAATGTTATCTTTAAATTGGGAATTTGAACTATTAATAGTGACTTGAATCGAATTGAATTGATTTAACATGATCAGTTTATTCATTTATTGATTGAAAAAACATGTGATCCTGAGTATTTAGTGGGTTATTAGGACATTAATAATAGGTCTATTACTCCCTAGAAATGAATTTACTATGACAAGTCTAAATAAATCATTTTGGGCATGATTTACCCAAATAGGGTGTTGATTGATTCTACCCTGATGGTTGAAGCATTATTGACATGAGCATAGAAACCCGATCCATGTGGATTATATAAGTTGTGAGATTATCCCAATGCTAGAAACAAAGTATCTTTAGGTAATATGACCATAGTATTTTTTTTTATTTTATTATCACATCCTAGTATTTTATTGAACTATTTTATTCATTTCTTTATTTTCTCAGTGAATTTTATTTATTTATTCCTATTTTGATGTTTCTACAATATAATTTTTTTGAAATAATTTTTTGATTAATGAATTTAAAAATGAACATCTATTTCTTACCTTTATTTAAATTGAAAAATAAATTGTTTATTTCAATATGATTTTTTATGGAAAATTTTGTAAATTATACTATATTACATTGCTCACACCTTACCTTTAATAGTATGTGTTTGTGGACTATGCTATTCTATTTACATGTAATGGTAAATCTCCACTTATTTGTGGAAGATGTGATTGATTAATAGGAGCATTGGTGAAGGTGATGACTCATGGGGCTATGTTCAACTTGTGATATGAGGATTCTGAGACCTAGTATTGTTGTATGTTTTTTTAATTATCATTTGTGTAATGCAATGTTTAGGGTTTCTATTTATCTTTTTTGGTAATTTTCTCTTTGAGGTTTGTTTCTCAAACAAAATGGTTTTTTTCTCATACAATGTCTTATCATGATTGATTATTATTGTGTATGGACTATTCCATTTAACTTCATGTTAATGACATGTGCTAGTCACTATCCTGTGAAGACTAGGAACACACCTTAGGCTACGTCCAGACTGACTGAGGTTTCGATATATAATGGTATATTGGATTGTTCATATAGAAAATTGTATTGGAGGGAGGATATTCATTTTTCCCTGATTTCACTATGCAATCTGGGATATCTTTGTAGATAAGAGGTGTGATTTTTGGTGCTTAAGTTGTATTTGGGACCAAGTACCTAACTATCACTCGTCGTAGAAATCATTGAGTCTCCATAGGTGTTTAGGGAAATAATATTTAAGTAATTAATGGAACTGATTCTAGTATTTTCACCAAATTATATTTGAGTATATTTTAAAAATTAGGTACAACTGCAAAAGAGGCATAACCACAAGGAAGAAAATATGTTTAAACTACTGGCTGAAGGACTTGACCCTACGACAATGCCCCAAACCCCTCTACACTCGTACTACACAAAATGATAATGGGGGGATTGTATATTGAAATCCCTAGTGTTTTAATTCTATTAATGAAATTTATATTCCCATATATCTTGATTAATGTGACGATCTATGTATCCCTTATGATGTTTTTTTGTTTATTGTTGATGATATTTAGTAACATGGATCTATAAATTCCATTGAGTAGGCCACAAAAGGAATATACTAATGAACCATGGAATGAAAACCCTCTAGTTGATTTGAATACCATTGATACTTAAAAACATAAAACAATAATTTAATGATGCTTTTTAGCAATTCTTGTTGAAAACATCACTAATTTAGCATCTCTTTATTTATCCACATTTTAAAAAGTTTCCAAATTTAAATGTAGCAATGTTTTTAGGAAATATCTCAAATTTAACCACATTTTCTGAAAACACCAGTAATTTAGCCAGGTTTCCTAAAAAATGGTGCTAATTTAACCATGTTTCTTAAAAAACATCGCTAATTGATCAAGGTTTCTAGAAAACGTCACAAGTTTTTCCACGTTTCCTGAAAAATGTTACTAAATTAATGATGATTCTATAAAAACCCTGATTAATTAGCATGGTTTTCAGGAATCATAAAAAATATAGACATTTTTTAGGAAATGTTGGTAAATTAGGGACATTTTTCTTGAATCATTTCTAAATGTATATATAATTATATATCCCATTAACCACATCAATATAAATAAATTTTTAGATTTAAATATATTAATATATATAAACATAGACACATATATATAAACATATATGTAAACACAAATTCACATACACACACACACATATATATATAAGCACACAAACTCACAAAACACACACATATATATAAAGAAAATAATTATTTTAAATTTAGTCTCATTTTTAAAAAAACATGGCTATTTTTCTGTGATTTTTCTAGTGTTTTAAAACATGACTAATTATTTATATGTAAACAAACACATATACATTTATAGACACACAGATATTTATAAACACACACACACATATATATAAACACACACACACACATAGTATATATGTAATATAAACATATATATATATATATTAATATAATCATATGATACACATAAAATATAAAAATTTGACATATATATAAAATATAAACATATGATATATATATTAAATATAAACCTATTATATATATATATATAATGTAAACACAAAGATATATATAATATAAAAATATTTATAATATAAATATATATATATATAATATAAATATATATAGATATATAGATATAAAAACACACACAAACAGATATATATATATAATAGAAAATATAAAAATATATATGAAATATAAATATATATAATAAATACACACATATATATATATAATTTAAACATAAATATAACTTTATATGTATATTTATATATATAAATATAAACACATATACATATAAATATATAAACACGCACACAAAGATATATATATATATATACATATATTTATATGTAAAAACACAAATTTATTTTAAATTTGGTTACATATTTAAGAAATATATATAATTATAATTCTATTAATATATATATATAACTATAATTATATAAATGCATACATAAACATAGATATTTAAGCGCACACACACACACATATATTTATAAATAAACACAAAAATATATATGACTTATAAATATATATATATATATATATTAATATATGTACATTAATATATAAAATAATATATATAATATATTATTTTTATTAATACAAAAATATATCAATATATATAAAAATATCATCATATAATTTTGTAAATAAATGTTGTATTAATGGGTTGCTCCAATCATTTGCTGGGATTCTCCAAGTGATGGGTTCCAATCTTATTGGATACAAATTTTGGGAGTCTGGTCTCATAGTGCATGGAGAGGTAGGCATGGATTGGCTGGGGGGCATGAAACCTCATCATAGGGGAGGCAAATAAGAATGTGAGGGATGCTTGAACGGGGGAGGATGGGTGTGCAAAGCCTCAAATAAAGCCAGTAGGATGGGGAAATCCAAGGCATGAGGGAGATGAATTAATATATGTATATATATATATAATTGAGTTTTTTATTAAAATAATTATGATTTTCAGAAGAAAAAAAGGAGCCACATTTTTCAGAAAATGTGGCTACATTATAACTAATTCATTAATGTTTCTAAAAAATATATGTAAAGAAGGTGTCACAAAATAATGATGTTTATAAAAATTTTAAAATAGAAAAATTTATTTTGAAATATTTATGTGTGTGTGTGTATTACAAAAAATTTAGTATTTAAATTATGAATTTCATTAAAAAATACTCCACATTTACAAAAAATGTTTGTACTTTTTTACTCTTTTACTGGTGTTTCTAAAGAACATCAGTAAATAATGTGTCAACTATTAACGAAGTTTATAAACATTTCTAAATATAATAATTTATTTATATATGCTTATAATCATTTTTAATTAGAGAAACCACGTTATAAATGATTCTAAATAGCGAATCTACGTTTACAGATATTTTTTACAAGATGTTAGTAAATAATTTAGAGACATTTTAAAACATCACATATATAATAAGAAACATTGCTAATTTATATATTTCTTATTGTATAGTGCAAGGCTTCATCTATGATTCGGGATAGGTAGCTGCTCACATTCTCATTAAGGATTTAGTAGTGGTGCCTCAAAGTGATATAACTAGAAATCATGCTCAAGTCATTATTCTAAAGAAACCACCATCTTTGCAAGGCTCAACTTCTACATAGGAAGTTGGGTACTGGTTGAAAATGATTGATAAACATTTTGAGTATTTACAAATACCCAATTCAATAAAATTTAAATCTCATACATTCAATATTGAGGTTCCTAGAAGGATATGGTGGGATTAAATGGTTATAATGAATAAACATGGCTGATTGAAGAGGAATAAAATTATTGAAATTTTTACCGAGTAGTTATAACTATAATTTTTTTTTGTGATGTATGAGAAATCTATCAACCACCAAAAAGGAAAATGGACTATGAATTAGTATGAGAACTAATTTTCTATACTTCTTCAATTTTCTCATGAGGAAGTGATGAATGAGAAGATGAAGGCCTAAATATTTGGGACAAATATTTGATTTCAAATTTGATATCATGTTTTTATGTTAGAAAAATATTATACAGACATCCTAGATAAATATTTGATGGATGATCTTGACCTTGATGGTATGTCATGGTTGTTTGGTGTTCCTTTTACTCCCATATTCATTTTTATTGGATCCTTTAAATGGATGAAGAATAAGTATTTGTCTTAGGGTGTATCATGATAGCAAGAATCATATAGATATTATTTTTTATCTAGAAGAGGCCCTTTGGCTTGATTTAAGTGTGTAATGGTCAATCATTTCAAGTGAGTTTGTACAAAGGCACAAATGATCTATGATTTATGAAGTTGATCATGACACCTGATAAAGTGTTATCTTGAATTTTCTTCACCGTGTATTGGAATGGTCTCATCAAAAACTAAAGGAACTATTTTAAAATTAGATACTTCAAGAAATATGGTTTCCCAGCCATAAAAACATAAAACTATGGTAGTAAAAATCATGTTTCCATTTCATAAATAGTACGAGTCCATCGGTGCACTCTTCTCTGCCAATTCAATTCACATTGTGAATTGTTTTTGATAACAGTGCTAATTTTGGGTAGAATCACCACAATATTTCTCACTCATGCAGAATCATGGAGCCAAATGAGTGAACCATCTACCACATTTTTTAAATCTAAAAATTTTGTAACCCTTGATCACATTGTGAATCCATCATTTCAATTTTATCATCTCTTCTCCTCTAATGACACATCACTCACATGACCCACCTCTGTTCTAGCGGTGTTGCTTCCTCTCACAAGAACCAACTCTTCTCTGATCCTCTTTAACAATATCACACAACACAACCACCTAAAGCTACTCTCTCTCGACCTCACATCACACATGGAAAATAACTTATGGGGGTTCAATCTTCACCCACGGTTCTCCATCATTGCATCCTATTATGGAAAAGGGTTTCCTTATCTTTTTAAGAGGATAGGTTTGGTATATGAAAATTTAAATCATTTTTTCATAATGAAAACATAAAAATGGGTGAGTCACCATATATCTTATTTTCATTCTCACAATGTTCTAAAACACTCATGTGGTGAATGCTCTCTTTAGAATAATTATCCATGTTTCAACTTCATTAGTTAATCATATACTATTTTTAATTAAAATCCTTTTTTTCTTATCAATTCAGTGAAATATTTTTTCTTGTTCGAGATTAAGGGAAATATTATTAGTTCCCTCAAGGAATAAATATATTTCAGGTAGTTTTCTCACCTATACTCATTCAATGTGGGGTGGAACTGAATAAATTATGTTTGTAATGCTATAATTTTTTTGTCTATCCTTGGAATTACTTTTTAATTTTATTTTTTTAATTTATTTAATTTGAATTGATGCATGGATTTGATATTTAATACCAAGGTTATTAATGTGAATTGTTGGTCTCTATCAAAAATAATGTGAATTATTGAACTGAATATTAATTGGAAAGTTTTATTTGAATAATTGTGGGTCTGATGTTGTGAATTATGATCATAATTGATGATATTTGGATGATATATTTTTTCAAATGTTTCCATATATGAAATTTAATGGATATAAATATAGTGATGTGTTCTCATGTTGGAATGTTTTTGGGGGTTCATAAATAACAATCAATCGCTAGTCAGATGACTCTTTAAAAGACTAAACTAGTTTGCGAGTATCACACCTATAATTTTTTTAATCTAAAGTATATTTTACTATTTAAGTTGACTCTTTTGAGTCTTAAATTTGAGTCTATGATTTGGGTTTACTTTCCTAAAATGAGTATAAGTAAACTTCTGTGTTTTACTACCTTTTCTGGAATAATGATACTTCATACAGTGGATGTTTGTTTGGATGAAGGTGAAGTGGGTCCAACAATAGTGATAGGTACCATCACTACATCTTCATATTTAGTTACTACTTTATGTGATACTCGTGCATATTATTCATTCTTATCAACTCATTTTTTAATTTTATAAACATTCTAATGGATATTATGTATTATGTAATAGATATTGATAAACCTGTTAGAACAAAGAGAGGGAAAGATCTATGATTCCATTATTGTGCCTCATATTTATTAGAGATTTATCCCCCATTTATTTTATATTTCTTAACAATAAACCTTTATATGTCATTCTTAGGATTGATTGGACAATTTCCCATTAATCCTAGATTGTATTCTATATTCAATAGTTCTCATTTACTACTCTCGTTGGATTATTCCATGTTTTACATGGATAATGGGACCCAATATCGAGTAGAGTTGTACCAATGATTTTGATGATAGGAAAATTTATATCCTTTTTTTCTTTTTATTTTGAAAACTAATCATTGAGTGTGATCTTACACTATTGTTCATTGAGTTTTCTGATGTGTTTCCATTTAAATATTCTAGTTTTCCATTGATATGTGAGGTAGTGTTCCATTTTAACTTATCAGAATGTACCCAACCCATCTCAATTAATTATTAACATCTTTCACTAGCCAAATTTAAGGATTTAATGTCTCAATTGGATGATAATTTTGGTAAAGGATTTATATTCCTGAACATGACACCTTAAGTGGGGCATGTTCTTTCTACAACGAAATATGAGGGAATAATTTTCCATTGTGTTAGAATCATGGAAATGAAAAATTATCCATTGCCTCATATTGATGATTTTTTGATCAGTGTAAAGTGGTGAATTGGTTCTCAAAGATTAATGATCAGTCATGTTATCACCATCTTAGAATAAATGAATTTTACATCCCCAAAATCTGTTTCTGATGTAGGTATGGCCATTACAAGTACATTTCTATGGATTTTGGTCTAACTAAAGATTTCATTTTGTTTTTGGAACTTAGTAACATGATTTAATAGAAATAATTTTTTTTCATCATGGTATTTTTTGACTTCATCTTGGATTATATAAAAACCAAGGAGGATCATGTATGTCAACTGAGTGCAGTTCTAGAAATTTTGGGAGATCACCAAATTTATGCCAAACTATTGAAATGTAATTTATAAATTCAAGATGATATGATCTTGGGACACATGGACTCAAAAAATGGTATTTTAGTTTATCTTGATAAATTGATGTCTGTTATGACATGTGAACAACCGTGTACTTTTGTATAGATTTCAGGCTTCATTAAATTCATAGGGTATCACCACAATATTGTTAATTATTTTTCAATGTTTTATTCTCAAATGACTAAAATAAATAAAAAAGGATTAAATTAATTATGGGACTCAAAATTTCCATTTTTTGATGATTTGATGAATCTTTTGACTTTTATTCTACTTTTGACTCTTCTAGAGGCTGCTTTGGGTTATTTGGTCTTTTGTGATAGATTAGGTTCAGGTTTGGGATGTGTTATTTTTAGGGTGATCCTGTAGTGGAGGATATTTTCAAAAATATTTCCCCACATTATAATAACTATCCTGATCATAATATTGAACTCAAAAAAATGATGCATTATCTTATGAGAAATGAAATTACCTTTTTAGAGAATGTCTTTCCATGTATTATGGTCATGAAAATATGAGTTTTATCTCCCCCCAAAAATATTCAAAATATCCAAAAGTGGTGATGTTTTAATTATCTAAAACACTTTCATTTCATTATTTCCTACACCCCTAGAATATGGAATGTATTTTATGATTCATTTTGAAGGAAAATTTGGACCATTGATATTATTGAATACATAGAATAGTGGAACATGATAGCTCTGTTTACTCATATGCATTCATGAGTTTGGGAGGATGAGTCTAATAATGTTCTGGAATGCATTCAATTAATATCTTATTTTATGGATATGGTTCTTTAAAATGTATCATCTCATGAATCTTATGTATTTATATACTGTCATTATTGTTGGGAATCCATCACCATGTGTTTATTATATTTCGAGGGAATCTTACGCTTCTGGAACTGGTATATTATAATAATACCCTTGGGAAAGGCTATGGTGGTGGAATTTTATAGTTACTAATGGGACCAATACCTTGGCACCATGAAGATTTTTTACGATATATGGAAATGCTTTTGGAAACTAGTTATATGATGCAGTATTATTGACTTAGTTTTTTTCTATTATATTAGTTGGTAGAAGAAGTCCAAACCCGTGATACATTCATGATTACTTTATGCCCATCATGTGCCAATTTGGAATTTTTATAAGATGTTAATGGATTTACTACTTCGGTTTACCAATAACCCTCAATGGAATCTAGTGATATGGTTAGTGAAAAATTTACATACCAAGTCGGTACAAATTATCCCCATCGGTGATATGAAAAAAGTTGAGGACTTAGTATGTTTGTATATGTAGAAGATATTTAGACTATAGAGTGTTACATCAGTTATATTTTTTGATAGATATCCTAATTTAAGTTCTCAATCTGGATAGGTATTCTATAGGTAGTGATATCTAATGTTATTTTTAGAATAACATAATATTGGCATATGGATGGCCATACATAATGAGATATTGAGATATAGGAAGACATGCTTCATGATTTCATTCTTGACATTAGTGGAGTTTGAGATAGCCACTTGGGAATGATTCAGTTTTCCTTTAACAATAAATACTAGTTATCTATTTGGATAAAACCCTTTGAGGAATATTGTGACATTCTATGTTAATCTATATTGGTTTGGATGGATATTGGTTAAACTTCAATGATTACACATAGTTTGTACTAAGTGATTATGAAAAAGATTTAGTTTAATCATCAGAGAATAGTGATCGATCAGAGATAGTAAATATATTATGTTGATCATCCTCAATGTTTTTTAATGTTTCCAGTCTATGAACTTTTGTTTTTTTAGTGTTTCGCCTCAATTGGGTCTCATGAATCATTTAAAATAGGGAAACAATGCACCATGATACATGTGACTGTTTGATATTCAAGGAGTACAAGCTTATCCTAAAGAATCAAAATTGGGTTAAGAAGTTCCCTTGCAAAACATTCACAACCTAACGGCGTCACTACAAAATTCCGAAAATGAGTTCATGAGAGATAAAAAGTGTATCTCGTCACTTGGACATAAAATTTAAATCACTAAGTATATAGAAGAACATATCCCAACATAATGTTATGTGAATTAAAAGACATAAGAAAAGAAGTCTTTTAAAAAGAGGAGGGTGAAAGGTTTCCTTACCGACATGGGTATCATTCGAAACATACACCCCGTGAAAGAAGGACAATACAACATTGATGTAAATAATCATAAATGAATGTATATTACACAATGAGTAAAATAATTGTCAGTACATACACCAATCAAAGGAAATTGTGGAAAATGTAACATAAATCTCACGGGAATAAAAGTGAGATGAAAAATCCCTTACGAAAACTCGGCAGCCTAACGACGCCACTTAAAACATCCAAAAATGGATTGATGAGATCAAATAGGGTCTCTCATCATATTACAATAAAATAGAAAGAGGAAAATAAATTAACATCCCCCATCATAACGAAGAGGAGCTTAAAAGAAGTGACATAATGGAGAGTACTTAAAAAGAAAGAGAGAGGTTAGATCTCTTACCAAAATTCGGCAGCCTAACGACGCCACTCAAAACATCCAAAATGGATTGATGAGAGAGAATAGGGTATCTCATCATATGAACATAAAAATTACAGTAAGATTAATATAAAAGAAAATCCCAATCACAAGAAATATGAGCTTAAAAGGAATGACATAAAAGAGTGTACTTAAAAAGAAAGAGAGGAGTATGATCCCTTACCTCGGGCCCGACTTGACTCGATCGTTCTTTAACGTCTTGAATAATAAACATGGGTTAATTTATACATTCTTAAGTACATTTTTCAAGTTCATTATTCCTTTTATATCACTTATTTCCATGTTATAAACATTATGTAATCATTTCAGTTAATAATGTTTGTTTTGTCGATATTTGCTTCTTAAGTCGAAAGTGGACTTCTTAGAATTACATGTTGTTCGTGTGGTCAAAGGTTCATTATATCCAGAATGATATTCATGATTTGGATATCATATATATCATATATTTCCAGAATATACATGTATTTATAATATTACATTATCATTTAGAGGTAAGAAATGAAATGCACCGTTCATGGAGATGGTAAGTCGTACGTACGCATGAACGCTACTTTCATTTCTATGTCATATTAATGGAATTAAAACTAAATGAGAGGTATGTATATTTTAATTCCATAATTATATTCATCATTTATATGTAACATAAATCATATATAATAACTTTAAATAGATCCTTTATACATCTCACATATGACATTAACGAATCAAATCACTTTGAGGGGGTGGTAGTCCGCACTTCCTAAAATGAAATTATCGTGTTTACCCACAATGGAAACCATAAAGGCATGCCACAAAAGAAAAATACAGAAGCTTAAGTAAAACATAAACATATTATATATCATATATAAATATAGTGACATCTTAATGGCCACCTTTTAAGGTGTTATATGAGTGTTGAACAATCATCGTTTCGTGAGGCAGAAATTTGCCATCCACAGAAACAATATGTTTTTTAACCATTTGATGTAGGTGTGTGTAAGTGTAACTAGAATTATTCTTATAAAAAATCCTAGTATATTGAAGATACTGGAGTTGTTACAAAATTAATGAATAAAAAGAGTTTAGGGGGTTGGAGAAGAAAAATAAAACAAAAGACCCCAAGTGAAGACATTACCTTAAAATCGGGTAACTCTTTTTGGTTTGAGCTCAACGGCTTCCTTGGGAAGACTTCTACCCAAAGTGAGGCTTCTAAGAGTTATATAGGGATTTGGAGAGGCAAAATTGGCAAGGGTTGGCCGAGAAAAAGGCTTTGGATGTCTGGGTAAGGAGGTAGAGGTGGGGGCCTTTTATAAGAGGAGAGGAGGGGCACTCTTGGAAAGTAAAGAAATGTTACTTTATTTGAAAATATGTTTCGGATTTAAAAGATCCAACATTGATGTATTTCTAGGATAAGGTTGTAAGGGTTTGAAATATACTCATCCAATAGGTTTTGGACATGTTTAGGTCTTATATTTTACATTATCTCTTCATTTAATTTAAATCGTTAAATAATGAGGTCATCGCTGCATCATCATGATGTCATACATAATTTAATTTATAAAAATTATAAAAAATACTATGATGTAGGAAATATTTGTATCTTTCCAATGAATATTTATAGACAAAAATATGACTTGTATAACCCCATTTAAAAATTGTTTTAGTAAAATAACTCATGTTTGTGTCATTTTAATTATAACATTAAATAAAAAGTTATTTATGTCATTTTCCAACCAAAGTGGCTCCATGGGGTCCCCAAGTTGACCCATGGATTTTCTTGGTCTGCCATGACTCATACAATGAGGGTAGTACATGTGTCATGTTCATTTCACATTATTAAAACATTATTTTCATCTTAAATTACACTAATTACCTCTAATCGTGATTAAGAACATAAAAGTTACTATTCAAAAAAATTATTTTAATCTCATTGAACCACATTTTAATTCCTAATGAAAACCATGTTTGTCGGATTTTTTAAATTCAAAACACAGAGGTGGAAAAGTTTCATTTAAACGAAAAATCAGTTTCTTTAACTACCACTTAGTGGTTTCACTATTCATCAAAAATTGATGTTTTTCCGAAAAATACCAAAAATTCACCCTAAGCTATATTTGATATTCCGAACTCAAAAATTATTTCTATTTTACAAAATTCAAAACATATAATTTTCATTAATTAATTTAATAATTAATTCCCGCTGTCAAAACAAATAGCGTGTTTTTATGAAACAATATCTATTAAAAGATTGACACTAGTTTAAGTCCAATTTCAAAGTGAAATTAATTCCAATTACCACTATTGGATTAAATGGTAAAAATATATTCTAATTTTACTTTAAAAACAAGTCAAAAGATAATATAATCATATAAATATATTATATTAAAAAAGGTTTTGAATTAAAATACAACAGTTTTCACTATTCATTAAAAAATGAACTTTATCGGAAAGATACCAAAAATTTACACAAAGTAAATTTTGATGTCTCTATTCTAAAGAAGAATTATATTTTGTCATATATAAAACATAAAATTTTCAAAAGTGGATTTAAAAGAGGTTCTCCATCAAAAGGCAGTTAATCGACCTTCTAAAGAACATTAGAATGTTTACACTTAAAAATTGAATTCAGACACATTTTTAATCCTCTAAAATTTATTGTAAAAAGTAAAAATATTTGACAAACATATATAATCATTTTGTAGTTAGTTATTTTCATTTCCTCTTTTACAACCGCTAGGCGTTAACTACCATTTAAAATAATATTAATTTATTATTAGAGTGCAACGTAAGATTCCCAAGAAACTCGTTGTTGCGTATTGGGTACGCCATCGGGCATAGAATTAACTTTAAAACATTTTTTTCACAAATAGGGATAAATATAAAAATTTTATATTCTTTATTTACCTGGGGTGTTACATCCTTCCCCCCTTTTGGGAATTGCGTCCTTGCAATTTTTAAAATTGGGCTTGGAAACATCATTGAAAATCCCACATCGAAAGAAGAGTCAGTAAAACTATCACTTTAAATTAAAGAAAGTGAATTACAAAGGTCACCCGAGTTAACCCATACTAGGATTCCATGTAGTAAAACATTGACATGGAAGAAAAAACAAAGGGTCATGTTCTGAGGGAGAGTGATAGTAAACATGTCTAGGAGAAAGTTAACCATATGAAAATCACAAATTTGTGGTGGGTTAAACGGTATTCGATTCCCCAGTATGAAAAGTTAATAGACAACATTTTTTGTTTTTTTTATTGAGGAATTTATTCATAAGGAAACATAATTACTTATCATGTTGACTTTCAACTTTTATTAGATTTCTTACACAAACTCATATTTTCACCAAAAGATGAGTATTTAGGAAGACTTGTTCACTATAATCAACTAATAGAGAATCACCTAATCCAAAAAAGAGAACTATATACTTCCCATGTCTTTAGATTTTAACCAAAACCAAAACCAAAATGGTTTGTACAAGATCAGATAATCCAGAAAAGGGTAACCCTTTATAAAAAGAAAATCTATTCTTAATCTCCAAAATTTTTCCAAAAAAACCCAAAGTTCAACGAGGACCATTTGATAAAAAATTTGTCAATAAAATTCTTCAATGTAAACCAAATTAAGATTGAAGCCCAAGTATTTGAAATATTTAGTCACATAGTCTTCTAAGGTACAAATTAACTTTTATCTCCAAGTAACATCAGTTGCTCTTAAATTCTCATATTAATAAGTAATTAACCTAATCACATATCCTCGATGATAGGTTAATAATTTCCATAGATAACCCAAAATAAACTTACTCTTGATTCCTAAAATCATCTAACTAAAAATAATTAGTCAAACTAACCAGGGATGTCACGTAGTCCAGTGATAGGTGATAAATACCAGTCACAATATGGTTGTGGGTTCGATTCCCATAGCTTTTTCCGACGCGACGGGTTATCACACGGTCTGCGTGTTGTTCTTTTTCCAAAACTATATAATTATTAAAAAATTCCCCAAAACAAGATAAAATCTTCAAAAATAATCATAACATAATTTAACCTCAAGTTTATCTCATGCCTTTCATTTTCCATCATAACATATAATAACCCACAATTACCTCAAAAGTAAAGATCATATAAACTCTAATGGTTACCTTTATAATTATTACCTGAACTTCCACATCGATTGGTCATCACGTACATGTTGCATTGCAGATCATACCAAGGTTCATGTGGTTGATCATGACTCCTTGATAGTTGGTTTAGAACCACCATGAGTTTCCTCATTGAATCCCCCATTTTATCTAGTATCTTAATCAGAGAACCACCACAGTTTCATTCAAACCTGTTGTCTCTTTGGTCCCTGCTAGATCCATCCATTCACTAAAAACAGAAATGTCAGTGTGAGTATATCAACAAAACCATCATGTACTAATGAGGAAGGTAAACACTAAGATATAATTACTCATTCACTTTATCTAAAACTAGGACTCTTTTTGAAATCCTAACCATTATGGTAATGTCATGTATGCTTAGAGAATACCCAAACCTCTAAAGTTATCTAAACTAACATTTGATACCAACTATAAGGCCCCAGCCTTAAACCATACTTAATCTTTAGTTATTACAAGTTTACACATTGAGGATCTTTTCAGGTTTAGAGTTTTAGAGAATTAGATCATAAAACTTGCATTACATTCCACATTTAAACAAAGTGGTTACATAAAAGATACTATCGTTTTTACCATCAATGGAAAAATATTTAAAATTAAACATGGATTCTTTCTTGACACTTCCTTGACACTATCATCATATCATGTACCCTTCCCTTGACTTGTGAAAACCATTTCAAAAACATGGGATGATCATAAAAAACTCAGTAAGGGATATAAAAATATGTGAAGGAAACATGAGTACATGTATACATAAGAATGAAATCATACTTTACCCATAAAACATAAGTACTTTAACATACCTCATAAAATCATGAAAAATCATAGAAATCATAAGACATAAAGGTAACATGAGGAATTCATAACATTCTTACGTAGGGAGTAACCCTCTTGGTTACGTTTGAAATACCCATCCTAGTATATTCCCTAAATCTCTTCGGAGAAACCTTAATGTTTAACCCCTTCGCATTACCCATTGCATTGGAGAGCTATATCAGGATTACCCGCCCTTAGTTTATCATGAAACCACCCATCTTCATAATAATGGCCAAGAACCATTACATAATCGTATCACATAAAACATGCATAAAGGAAACATAACATTTCCGATTTTCAATCAAAAGATATCAATACAAAACATTGATATAAAAACATTATGAAAACCATTTTCAATACCAAAATAAAATAAAAGTAAAATATGGTATTTATTTTTCATTAAAAAAAGGTATGACTTGTAGAGGAAGCTGAAACTCAAATAATGGTCATGGCAGTGGAGAAGTCATTTTCGCCGCATACGTACGAAAAAAACATTCCCTTTTCTCGTTTAGTAAAATGATTTGTATAAAAAAGATTCCTTTCGGATAAACGTAAAAGTCAAAGGGGTTTATACACCGTATAAAATAAGGCTATTTATAAAACAAAATATGCCTCAATGAAAGGAGATTGAGACGAAGTCCCATACAAAGACGGTATCCTTGGATTAAGGATAAATCAATTACATAATTATGTGTGACAAACTAATACATCAAATATAAGTGGATATTAAGTGTAAAACAATCAGAAGTTACTCACACATATTCATAGAATGACATATTCAAGGAGTACAAGCTTATCCCAAAGAATCAAAATTGGGTTAAGATGTTCCCTTGCAAAAATTTGACAGCCTAACGACGTCACTACAAAATTCAGAAAATGAGTTGATGAGAGATAAAAAGGGTATCTCATAACTTGGACATAAAATTTAAATCACTAAGGATATCGAATAACATATCGCATCATAATTTTATTTGAATTAAAAGACATAACAAAATACGTCTTTTAAAAAGAGGAGGTTGAATGGTTCCCTTACCGACATGGGTATCTTTCGAAACATACACCCCGTGAAATAAGGACAATACAACATTGATGTAAATACTCATAAATGAATTTATATTACACAACGAGTAAAATAATTGTCAGTACGTACACCCCTCAAAGGAAATTGTGGCAAATGTAGCATAAATCTCATGGGAATAAAAGTGAGATGAAAAATCCCTTACGAAAACTCGGCAGCCTAACAACGCCACTTAAAACATCCAAAAATGGTTTGACGAGATCAAATAGGGTCTCTCATCATATTAAAATAAAATAGAAATAGTAATATAAAATAACATCCCCCATCATAATAAATAGGAGCTTAAAAGAAGTGACATAAAGGAGAGTACTTAAAAAGAAAGAGAGATGTTAGATCTCTTACAAAAATTCGGCAGCCTAATGGCGCCACTCAAAACATCCAAAATGGATTGATGAGAGAGATTAGAGTATCTAATCATATGAACATAAAAATTAAAGTAAGAGTAATATAAAATAACATACGAATCACATGAATGATGAGATTAAAAGGAATGACATAAAAGAGTGTACTTAAAAAGAAAGAGAGGAGTAGGATCCCTTACCTTGGGTCCGACTTGACTCGATCGTTCTTTAACGTCCTGAATAATAAACATGATTTAATTTCTACATGCTTAAGAACCTTTTTCAAGTTCATTATTCCATTTATATGACTTATTTCCATGTTATAAACATTATGTAATCATTTAATTTAATAATGTTTGTTTTATCGATATTTGGTTCTTATGTCGAAAGTGGACTTCTTACAATTACATGTTGTTCGTGTGGTCAAAGGATCATATATCCATAATGATATTCAGGATTTGGATATCATATATATCATATATATCCAGAATATACAAGTATTTATAATATTACATAATCATTTGGAGGTAAGAAATGAAATGCACCGTTCATGGAGACGGTAAGCCGTACGTACGCATGAACGCTACTTTCATTTCTATGTCATATTAATGGAATTAAAACTAAATGAGAGGTATGTATATTTTAATTCCATAATTATATTCATAATTTATATGTAACACAAATCATATATAATAACTTTAAATAGATCCTTTATACATCCCACATATGGCATTAACGAATCACATCACTTTGAGGGGGCGGTAGTCCGCACTTTCTAAAATGAAATTACCGTGTTTACCCACAATGGAAACCATAAAGGTATGCAAAAAAAGAAAAATAAAGAAGCTTAAGTAAAACATAAACATATTATATATCATATATAAATATAGTGACATCTTAATTTCCACCTTTTAAGGTGTTATATGAGTGTTGAACAATCATCATTTCGTGAGGCAGAAATTCTCCATCCATAGAAACAGTATGTTCTTTAACCATTTGATGTAGGTGTGTGTAATTGTATCTCGAATTATTCTTATAAAAACATCCTATAATATTTAAGATACTGGATTTGTTACAAAATAAATGAATAAAAATAGTTTAGGGGGTTAGAGAAGAAAAATAAAACAAAAGAACACAAATGAAGACATTACCTTAAAATCGGGTAACTCTTTTTGGTTTGAGCTCAAAAGCTTTGTTGGGAAGACTTCTTCCCAAAGTGAGGATTCTAAGAGTTATATAGGGATGTTTAGAGACAAAATGTGCATGGGTTGTCCGAGAAAAAGGCTTTGGATGTGTGGGTAAGGAGGTAGAGGTGGGGGCTCTAATAAGAGGAGAGGAGGGGCACTCTTGGAATGTAATGAAATGTTACTTTATTTGAAAATTATATCCGGATTTAAAAGGTCCCGAATTTATGTATTTCTATGATAAGGTAGTAAGGGTTAGAAATATACTCATCCAATAGGTTTTGGACATGTGTAGGTCTTAGATTTTACATTATCGTTCCATTTTATTTAAATCGTTAAATAATGAGGTCATCGCAACATCATCATGATGTCATAAATAATTTAATGTATATAATGTCTACAAATTATAAAAAAAACTAACATGATGTAGGAAATCTTTTTAGATTTCCAATTACTATTTATAGTCAAACATATGACTTGTATACCCCCATTTAAAATTTTTTTTAGTAAAACAACTCATGTTTGTGTCATTTTAATTTTAACATTAAATAAAAAGTTACTTATATCATTTTACAACCTAAGTGGATCCATGGGGTCCCCAATATGACCCATGGATTTTCTTGGTGGACCATGACTCATCCAATGAGGTTAGGACATGTGTCTATGTCATTTCACATTATTAAAACATTATTTTTACCTTAAATTACACTAATTACCTTTAATCGCGATTAAGAACAAAAAAGTTACTATTCACCAAAAAATTATTTTAATCCCATTGAACCAAATTTTAATTCCTAATGAAAGCCATGTATGTTGGATTTTTGAAATTCAAAACACAGAGGTGGCAATTTTTATTTAGATGAAAATCAGTTTCTTTAACTACCACTTAGTGGTTTCACTATTCATCAAAAATTGATGTTTTTCAGAAAAATACCAAAAATTCACCCTAAGATGTATTTGATATTATGAACTAAAAAATGATGTCTATTTTAAAAAATTAAAAACATATAAGTTTCATTAATTAATTTAATAATTAATTCCCACTGTCAAAACAAATAGCTTGTTTTTATGAAACAATATCTATTAAAATATTGAAACTAGTTTAAGTCCAATTTCAAAGTGAAATTAATTCCAATGACCACTATTGGATTAAATGGTAAAAATATATTCTAATTTTACATAAAAAAATTCAAAATTTAATCTAATCAAGTAAATAAATTATATTAAAAAGAGGGTTTGAATTAAAATACAACATTTTTCACTATTCATTAAAAATGAACTTTATCGAAAAGATACCAAAAATTTACACAAAGTAAATTTTTATGTCTCTATTCTAAAGAAGAATATTATTTTTTCAAATATAACTCATAAAATTGTAAAAAAGTCGATTTAAAAGAGGTTCTCCATCAAAAGGCGGTTAATCGACCTTTTAAAGAACATTAGAATATTTACGCTTAAAAATTGAATTCATTCACATTTTTAATCCTCTAACAGTTATTGTAAAAAGTAAAAATTTTTGACAAACATATATAATCTTTTTGTAGTTATTTATGTTCATTTCCACCATTACAATGGCTAGGCCTTAACTACCATTTAAAATAATATTATTTTATTATTAGAGTGCAACGTAAGATTCCCATGAAACTCATTGTTTCATATTGGGTACGCCATCGAGCATAGAATTCCCTCTAAAACATTATTTTTTTTCACAAATAGGGATAAATATAAAAATTTCATATTCATTATTTACATGTGGTTTTACATATTTTGTATTCCTTGGGATTCAATTTTGATGAATGAGTCGTTATGTGATACTCATAGTTATCTGTTTTTCATTCATGCTGGCGGTACAAAGATGTACAAAGATCTTTGTGAGTATTATTGGTGGGGTGGAATGAAAATAAAGATTTTCAATTTTACTATGATGTTTTTGAATTTTCCACAAGTTAATGCGGAGTGAAAGTTACTAAAAGGGATGCTTTTGTCTTTATTTGTGCCAGAGTGGAAATTGAAAAATATATCCCTAGACTTCGTTGTGGGATTAATAAAGACATCTTGAGGTAATAATTCCATTTTGGTTATTGTTTATCTACTGACTAAATCTTCTCATTTCCTTCCTATTATATATAGTTTTTCTCTAGATCAAATTTCATAGTTTTATGTTAAATAGATAGTCAGGTTTCATGGTGTCCCCCTCTTAATTGTATCTGATCATGATCCCAAGATTAGTTTTAACTTTTGGAAAGGCCTTCATAATTTGTTGGGTGTTGAATTAAATTTTAGTTTTTCTTTTAATCATCAATCAGATGGGAAGTCAAAAAGAACAATTCAAACTTTGTAGGATATGTTAAGTTCTTTCTTGATGGATTACCAGGGAAGTTAGGACCAACATCTTTCTTTGGTTGATTTTTTTTATAATAACTGTTTTCATTACATTATACATATGGCTCCATTTTGGAATTATATGGGAAACAGTGTCGAACTCCATC
This sequence comes from Viscum album, assembly GCA_963277665.1. NCBI lineage: Eukaryota > Viridiplantae > Streptophyta > Magnoliopsida > Santalales > Viscaceae > Viscum > Viscum album. The sequence continues at coordinate 278,556,578 of OY728165.1, read as the reverse complement.
TTTTTTAGATTATGTAAGTGAAAGGAAATTGATCGGTCAAGAATTTTTAGAAGACATGGTAAAAAAATATTAGTTGATTTAAAAGCACATGAGAATAGCTCAGAGTAGGAAGAAAAGTTATGCGGATAAATGGAAGAAGAAACTCTCTTTTGAGGTAGGTGATCATGTCTTTCTCAATTTTTCTCCATGGAAAAGTGTGATGCATTTTAGTAAGAAGGTAAAGTTGAGTCTCAGGTTCAGTGGACCTTATGAAATCTTATAGAAAGTTGGATCAGTTGCGTACAACATGGATTTACCTCCAATTTTATCTCTGGTACATAATTGTTTTAATATTTCAATGTTGAGAAAGTATATTTCAGATCCATCTCATGTTTTGAACCCAAAGATAGTTCAGTTGGAAGAGAATCTCTCTTATGAGGAATAAACAATCCTGATTCTTGATCGATGTGTGCAACTGTTGCAGAATAAGGTAATTAATAAGGTAATGGTTTTGTGGAAAAACCATTTGGTTTAAGAGGCAACATGGGAATCTAAAATTGCTATGAGGGATAAATACCCCCACTTAATTGATATGTGAATAGAATTGTGGGGATGCAATTCCCAAAAGGGGGAAGGATATAATAACCCAACTAAATAAAGATTATAAAATTATCATATTTATTAATATTTTTGAATAAAATATTAATTATACTTTAATGGTGACACAATGTTCAATGGCGTATGTGTTATGTAACAACGGTTTCTTTGATATCTTATGTTTCACTCTAACAATATAATATTATTATTTTAAATGATAGTTAATGCCTTGTCGTTTTATGGGATAGAATGAATAGAACTAACTAAAATATTATTATATATGTTTGTTAAATATTTTTGCATTTGTACAATAAATTTTAAAGTATTAAAATAAGAAATAATGTGATTTTAATCATAAATACTCTATTATAGGCTAAAAGGTCGATTTACCTCCTTTTGATGGAGAATAGTTTTTAAATCTATTTTTTATCAATTTTATAAATTCTAATTGAAAAAATAAAATTCTTCTATAAGATTAGGAAATTAAAATTTACTTTGGATGGAATTTTGGTTTTTTTTCCGATAATGTTCATTTTTTAATAAATAGTGAAAATACAGTATTTTAATTCCAAACTGCCTTTTAATATAATTTATTTGTAAGCATTTATTATCTTTTTAATAGGATCTAAAGTTTAATTATATTATTTATTGACCATTTAATCCAATGATGGTCATTTTAAGTAATTTCAATTTGAAATTGGATATAAGAAAGTGAATTTTTTTTATACTTATTATTTCTTAAAAACATGCTTTTTGTTTTGACAGTGGGAATTAATTTAAAATTATTTTCTACCACTTCTGTCTTTTTGAATTTGGAAAAAATGGATTCCATATTTATAATCAAGAGGTCCAAATTTATTAAATAGGTATCTTTTCTTTTTAGACATTATTAATATTTACTTCAGTAATTATTTTATTTACCATGGTTAAATGGTAAATATGGTAAATATGGGTAAAAATAATATTATAATAATAACAAAATACCCTAACATGTGTCCTAATAATATTTTTTGATACATGTTTGACCTTGGTCACCCTTGGGTCAATTTTTGGTCCCCATGGAGCCACTTGAGAGTGATAATGACACTTTTTATTAATTAATTTAAAGTAAAGACAAAAATAACATAAACATTTATCTTTTAATAAATCAAATTTTACATAGCGTTATATAAGTTATATCTTCAAACATAAATATTCATTGGAAAGCTAAAAATATTTCCTGCATCATTATATTTTGTTTATAATTTTTAGACATCAAATAAATAAAATTATTTAAGACAATGAATTTCATCAAATAAACATGTGTACGACTCACCTTCTCGACGAACGATGCATTTCATTTCTTATCTCCAAATGTTATGTACTATTATAAATACATATATATACTGGATATATATGAAAAATATGATATCTTAATCATGAATATAATTGTGTATATAATAGAATTATGACCAGATAGACATTTTATAATTGTAACACGTTCATTTTTAAACTCATGTTCCGAACTTCGGAAAAAATGTTTGATATGAAGTCAAAAAATTAACTAATTGTTGTAGTAAGGTAATAATTGATATTAAAGGAATAAAAAACTTGAAAAAGGTTCATCAGCAAGTAGAAATTAACTTTTTATTATTATTCAAGAGATTAAATAATGACAGAGTCATGTCGGGCATGAGGTAAGGGAAATTTTTAACCCAATTTCCATTCCTTTGGTTAATCTTCTACTTTTAAATTATTTTGTGCTATGATTATGTAATAAATAAATTTTCGATGTCCTATTTTGTAATTATACATTATGTTTTTGTACTTATATTAAATAAATATAATTTAACTATTTAATTTACAAAATTATATTTGTAAGGGACTTCGTCGCAATCTCCTTTTATTGAGGAATATTTTGTTTTATACATGGCTTTCTTTTATACAGTGTATAAACAACTTTGACATTTACTTTCATTCAAATGGAATATTTTTCTACGAGGAATATTACTAAATGAAAAAATGTAATGATTCTTTTTAACATATGTGGTGAAAATGAGCATTCTGTCGCCGTGAGTATTATTTGATCTTTGAATTCCTTAACAAGTCATAATGTTGTTAAATGGAAAATAAATACCATATACTTTTTTACTTAATTTGGTATTGAAAATGTTTTTGATAATGCATTTGTTATGTTAATATATTTAAATGATATATTGTGACTGAAATATTGAAATTTTATCTTTCCTTTTGATTTATGTGTTATGAATATGTTATGATTCTAGGGAATTGTTTACATATACGGGTGGTTCCTAGATAAACCTTGGGCAGGTGAGACCGAGATAGCTCTCCAATGAATTGGGTAATGTGATGGAGGTAAACATGAATGATTATCCTATGAGATTTAGGGAGTATACTATGATGATTATTCCAAACGTAACTCCCTATATAGTTGTGAATGCTACAATATTACTATGTTATGTATGCCACAAGTTACATTTATGATTTTTTATTTCTCTTTATATTTCACAAATCTTATGATTTCTTGAATTATGTTAAAGAGCGTATGTTATGTATTTATTTTTGATCTGATGTTTTCATTATTGGTTTAATAACCTTTACTAAGCTTTTTATGCTCATCCAAAGTTTTTGAAATGTTTTTCACATGACATAAAGATGAATAGGGTTAAGGATGATATCAAAGGAAAGTCATGTTATCTAAAACATGAAACTAGAAAAGAATCTTTTTATGAGTTTTTATTGTATTAAAAAAATGGAAACTGAGTAGAAGTGTCTACTTTGTAATTTTTGAGATGTAATGTAATAGTTATGGCCTAATTAAATAAAAATCTTAACCTAAAAAGATCCTCAATGTGAATTTTTCATTTAATTCAAGATTATGTAATGTTTTAAGGATGGGTCCTTATAATTAGATGAATTTCCTAAATATCTAGGGAAATGTTTTTATATATAACATTCCCATAAACATAAGCCAAGCCTTGTTTCATGTGTCCGTTCATAGGTAAAATCTATCTGATTTCAAATACAGTTCAAATTTCAACTCCTTTTTGGTTTCAGACTAGTCATGTATGGTAAAAATGAAGGTGAACCGTCAAACAAGCCAAAATTATGATACCCCCAAATGAAATATATAGAGAATTATATAAGTCAATAATAATATTTAGTTTACAACCATTATCCAGTAACTAATCCCCAGATAATTGTATAGAATGTATGATGCATTCATATATCCGTAAGGATATCGAAATGATTGAATATTACCACAATCACAACAATTCCACTCTAATAAAATAAAAAGCACATTTCCACTACTTCCAGTCATATGATCATGGGGCATAATGACCTAAAATATACACTCATCATGATAAAATGAATGGAATCAAATTGATACATCCCCTTGAAGTACTCTATCAATCCCTGATTGGAAATGATGACCATATCACATCCCTCTGCTATGACCCTCTTCCACCTACATTCATCATTCCACAAAATACTTTATTGTACGATAGAATGTATCTTGTATTAAACCTATAATTTAAATATAAAATATTATACTAATATTGTATTATAACTGTCAGTCTTCTAATTAATATATAATCTAATATTTTTAAAAACCAATTATGTGTAATTTTCAATTTCCCATGAAAACACCATTTACACATTCTATGATGTTGGTCATCATATGTCAATGACGTTTTATACTTTAGAATCTGCTTCATTTAATCGTAAAATTTAGAATTATCTTTGAGATTATCCAAAATCCTTTATTATTGATGATCATATGCTAAAAAATAGAAATATTCTGAACACATATGAAAAAAACTACGAAAATTATTTAAAAAAAGGATATTGATAACATTTTTTATGATTTATTTTTTCATTGAATCATCATTGAAATTCTTGTGAACATTTCTGGAAATGTGTCGAAAACAGTATCAATTATGGGAATGAATAGTCTCCATGATAGTCCCTTTGATGGTACTCCAACCTTCATTGCTTGATAATGATTTTAAATAAGACTATCACCATGTGTATATGTCTGAAACCCTCTATGGAAATTCAAGAACCAACTCAAAGATGAGAAGTTCTCCTTCTAAAAACAAAAAAAATAACAAAGGTACATGGGATAAATAATCATATTATGTGGTGGAAATCAATAATTTTCCAGTATGATTTCTATACAATATTGTGCCATCAATTTGGATAAACAACATGAAATTTATTTAAGTACCCACACATGGTAAAAATTTCCAAAACAGTATATCATGGACTATATTTTACCAATCAACTTGGTTATGTTGGCTAACATACTCAATAGTGTGTAATTGATAGACAACATGATTTTTGTCCCCAAAAAACTACATAATACATGGTAAACTTGATAAGTGTTATCCGAATCACTATAAAATTTCACAATAGACTTCTATCATGTAGTCCATGATTTCCAGTAAGATATTGGATACCATAAAAGTTGTTTGATTCTATCCACCACTAAAATGATAGAAATATCTTAACATTATCTTATCATTTAAAAAATAATAGTTGAAATAAATTTAGTATCTGATGACGAGTTATCCTAGGAAAGGCTTGGGTTTCAACATGTGTGGGGAGTAAATAAAGTAATAATATAATAACTATCATTGTTATGAATTATATCTCTTAAATATAGTTGAAAGTATGAATCAAAATTGTCAGACCAAATCATATAATGATACCCCTTTGACCCTTCAATGATATAACTATACTGTCTTTCAATGTGTTAATAATTTATCATGGTTTTTATTAATTTTATTATTTAAAACTCTCCTCTATAACCAAAAAAGACCTTTATTCAACATTATAATTTTTCCACCAATTATTCCTAGAAATTCCACAACAGGAGTAATAATTTACCAATCAAACTGTGTTAAATTTTTCATGGATTCAGTCTTCCATGATGGAAATGGTGTAGCATGGTTCAATGGTATGTTAAACCTCACAATGGTTTGTTAAGAATGATCTTTGACATCTTATTCATATTCGACTTCCTCACCATGAACATGTTCTGAATTTTCATAATCCTCAAATTTATTCACTATCAAATTTAAATTATGTTGACAAAAATTAATGAAAACATTACTTCTTCTATGAGAAATAAAAACTTGAGGATATGAAACCATGGATCAAATATTTGATGGAAAAACTACCATTTAAAATGGATGTTATTGAGATGGTCTATATTGAGGAAGTGACTTTGTATTATGAAGTTGTGATAGACCAACTTCCAATGTCGATGGAACATAGATTATGGAAATGATGTCATAAAACTCCTTCAATTTATTTTGAAATTGATTCCTAACCAATGAAAATATGTATACGCAGTAATCATCATCAATTACTAGAAATGATAAATGACACAACGTATATTTAAATTATAGATGCCTATATATAATGCACTTTATCACGTGATTAGCCATCAGATTTAACCTTTAATGGATTTTTCTTTTAAAAAATTCCAAAGTTGTACACTCTTTAAATACCACAAATATTAATGGTTGTATACTAAAACTACATCATTGTTTAGATTCAATTATTTAAATATTCTATGAAACATTTGGTTAAAAACTATTTTAATCTAAAATAAAGCATTGTTATTCATTTAATCTAATAAATATAACAGAATATGAATTTCAAATATTTTAACAATTTGAAGGAATCTCACTAATAATATTTAAGGGATATTTAATCTCACAATCTTATCTCATGCAATTCCTTTTAATGTATCCATGCTTCTAGTTAATTATGATGGAAACCTATTCCCTCCACTAAATCAATATATTCAATCCATACAGATGTGTAACTCTTTTCCAAACCCATGATTTTGTGTTACTTACCCAAAAATTCAAGTCAAACATATTCATACATATCCACATGCATCATATTTTTGAGGTACATGAATGTGTTATGTAAAAAAATAGTGTTATATTTGATATTAAACATCAAATATGTATCCCAGATGCATCTGAGATCCAACCATATTCACTTTCTTTGCCAAGGAAATGATTTGGGAAATTTGGTTGTCTAACCTAAAGTCCCTCTACCTGGAGAGACTTTACATAATAATTAATTAAATTCATGAAAAATCTAATACTTTATACACACAAAATATATTCAAAAACTAAATTTGATTTCATATCTTTAATTATAAATTGAGGATATGGTAGATGAAAAACTAAATTCATTATTATACCAAGAAAGTAATACAATGATCTATTCTAGAATCAATTTATCAAATAATGTCTGTCTTGCAGTCATTCCTAATATAAAAAATTATATTAAGGCATAAACAATTAATATTTAATTACTATTAATTATTAATTATAATTAATTTAATTCGGTATATATTTAATTGATAATTTTAATCAATAATTATTGTTACATAGTATTTTGGATTGATTATGATCAAAAGACAGTTATTAGTAAAAATAATTTATAAGGAATTTTAATAAATTATGACCAAAAAATAGTATTTGAAACTAATTAGTAAATATATTTAGTAATTTTAATTAATTAGTAATTATATTTAGTAATTATTATTTCATAATTACTTAGTTACTTAATAATTAAATAATCATATTATTAAATGTTAATTATTATTCATATTAATTAATAAGGATATTTTTTATTTATTAATTAAATATCAATTAAATATTAATTAAATATTAATTAATTATTAAATATTTAGGTTAATTATTTTCCATATTGATAATTATTTTAATAGCTAATCATATTAAATAATTATTAATTTTTTATTCACTCACTAATGAATCATAATAAGTTATTTTCTATTTATAATTAATTATTAATTATAAGTTATTATTAGTTCATAAATAAATAAATAGTAATTGTAATTAATTAATTATTATTATTTAGTAATTACAATTAATTAATATTTTGTTAGAAATTAAAATTAATTAAAATATAAATAATTTTCGAATTTTAATTTATTAATAATTATTATAATTAATTATTAATTATAATTTGTATTTATAAATAATTAGTAATTAATTATTAAATGGTTATTTAATAATTAATCATTAATTATTTCATAATTCCCATTACATCTGTTATTTATAACTTAACATAATATGTTTTCATTGTTAATTATTATTCAAAGTAATTGCTAAGGAAATTTGTTAATTAATAAATAATAATGAATAAATTATTAATTTTTCATGAAAATTATTTTTCATATTACTAATCATTGGAATTGTTAATCATATTAATCAGTCATTGATTGACTAATGGATCATATTATGTAAATTATAACTTATAATTGTTTGGTAACTATAAATTAATATTAATTTGTTATTAATTAATTAGTAATTATTATTAAAATTATTATGTAATTCTTAATTTCTTTATAAATTATTCATGTTAATAATTACTTAGTAATTATATTTAGTAATTATAAATAATTAGGAATTGTATATAGTAATTACAAGTAATTATAAATTCAATATTAATTAGGAACTAATTAAATAATAATTATTTATATTTAGTTATTTACTTATTCACTTTTAATCAATTATTTAATAACTAGATAGTCATTTTTTAGTTGATAATTATTATTCAAATTAATTTATATTTATATTTTCTAATTAATTAATAATTACTAATTAATTAACAATTATTCATGTTAATTATTATTCATATTGATAATCAAATGAATTGATAATAATATTATTTAGCTATTCATTGACTAAATCACCATATTAATTTACTTGATAAAAATATTTAATTGGTAATTATAAATTATTATAGTTTTATTATTCATTAATTCTTAATTATTATTAATTTATTATAACTTAAAAAGTAATTACAATTATATAATAATTATTTGTTATGTAATTATATTCAATTAATATTTAGTTAATTAATAAAAATAATTAGTTATTTATTACTTAATAATTATAATACATAAATTATCAATCAATTAGTAAATATAATCAATTAGTATTTATAACAAATTATACTATAGAAATACATAAAATATTAAAAATGAAAATTAATATTAAAATAAACTAACTACTGGACTATTAAATAAATAAATTAAAATCTAAATAAATTAAAATCTAAATTGAAATACCTCAAAATTTTAAATCTCAAAAATCTTGTAAAAACCATTTACGATGCTAAAATAGATAGAACAAGAGTGATGACACGAATGGGAGTGGGGGCATGGGAGTGGATTGAATGGAGGGGGGGGGGGGGTTCCCTTTAATAGGGCATCCAACAGTTGGGTACCACTTGAAGTGGCTCCATTAGGGTAATCCATTTGGGGAAGCATTCCACAATATGTGGTTCTCTTCTCTTGAAATCATAGATAAGAACACCACTTTACGCGGAATTCATCAAATTTTCTAAAACCTCCACATGAGGTTGAATTTTTATCTTCCCTCTGGCCAGCGCCTCTTCATTTAGTGATGGCCCTACACATTTACCTATATAATAAAACCCTAATCACTTTTTATAAAAAAATATCACTAGGGATGAGAGTTGGGGGAGTAGGAGTGATTCTTTAGTGTGGATTGAACGGAGGGGGGATTCACATTAACAGGGAAACCACTAGTTAGGCGCCACATGAAGTGGACCCCTTTGTGCAATCCATTATAGGAAGCGTGCCACATGAAGTGGTAATATTTCCATAAAATATTAGATAAGAACACCCCTTTATGTGGCATTCTTCAAGTTTTCTAAATCCTCTACATGAAGTGGCATTTTTGGCTTCCCTTTTTGTAGTGCCACTTCAACTGATGATGGCCCTGCCCATTTACAAATATAATAAATCCTTAATCACTTTTAATAAAAAAACCACTAATTGGAAATAAAATTATGTTCCGCGGTTGAGTGTTCTTCACTTATTTAGTATCTAGAATAACAACATTTTATCCTTTTGTAAAATCCATTTTAAAATATAAAAAATTATTTAATTTTATTTTTCCCATTAATTATTTAAAAATGAAAATGACCTAAATATATATTTAATAACTAAATTCCCAAATATTATTTATTAAATTCTAAAATTAGCTGAGTAAAATTTTAAAATTATATGCATAAAATATTTTCATCAATTACCCCGCAAATTAAACCATATTTGTCCTTAAGAATATATATATACATAAATACAAAGGAGTCCCACACAACCATTTTTTAAAATTTAAAGTAACAAAATTCATAATCAATAAATGGGGAAAATAAATTTTCCTTTATCAGGTAGAAATATTATTCAAATCCCCACCTTTAAAAAAAAATCAATTAGTCTTGTATTTCACAATCTCCTTTTTAAATTGATGATTTTTCTCTTAATATCCATTATGAAATGTAAATTTATTTTTATTAATCATTCTAGTTTTGATATACCTAACGTTGAATTTTTTCACTCAACACTCAAAAAAAATAATAATGGAGTGGTGATCATAACTTGAATATATCCTCCTTAATGATAATCTTGTTTTGAATCTAAAATTACCTCCCTCTAAATAAAAAATATACCATAAAATCAAGAGGGACTAGGTTAAAATGGAATTAAGGATTATGGTAGTAGGTAATGATGTTAAAACAATATTATACTAAAATGGAGGTTTAAACTCTTAAGAATATTCCATGATAATTTAAAAGTTAAGTCCAATTATAATATCCCCTTGCAAGTGACATCTCCCAATTTCCCAAAACTCAATATAATCTCATGAAGTAGTGAAATAATAATTAATGTACACCAAATTATTTTTTCTTATACTTTTTCATTTTCTCAAATGTTGCGATTAGGAAAAATCTCCCATCCCATAGAAAATCCCTAATGATCTCCTCACAAAACTAATTGAAATAGTTTTAACAAAATCATTGGTCATGTAATGATGAATTTTGAGCATCACTAGTCGCAACTCATTTTTTCAAAAAAAAATCAATTATTAATCAATGTTTTTTCAGTTTTTCCCAAGTGTAAAAATAATAAAAAATAAATAAATAATAACCATAAACATTTTCATTACCCAACCTATGAAACACATCATTACATCATCTCCTCAAAATGAAGCAGACCCCCTTATAAAATGAAAAAACTCTTCCCCATACTAAACCATTGAATATCTTGAAATATACATAGATTATTGGTAATAAATGATAATGTTAACATGAAATGTAATTATTCCTTATCAAATCTATTCATCTATTCAATGGGATATATATTATTAAATGAAAATAGTGGGTTTTAAGGTTAAGTGATTGGTCAATAAAATACTTCAATCATATTAAATATGAAACTTTACTATCATATTTTTGACAATATGCTAATAAATGTTATAGAAGTAACATGAATATATGGTATGAGGAGGGGAGTTTGTAACAATTACCATGGTTTTTTAATGGTTCCACTTTAAGAATTTATTTTCCTAAAAAAATTATACTCAATCATTTGGTGGGAGGGATCATCCTCATTTCCTTATCTTCTACAGGTTCATCAAAGCAAGGGAAAGATACTAATTCAACATCCTTTGGGAAACCCCTGATAGTGGATGGTAAAAAATTGACATATTTTAACACCATTTAAATAATTCACTCCTAACCACATCACCATGAATGATACTAATTATCATGTTACATAAAATTAAGAGGTGGTCCTCAAATGAATAAAAATTATGAGAATTATATTATCAAAAGAGTTGTCTTTCAATAGGGAATTAAACCTTGGAAGTTTTAGGATCTCTCTTCCTAAATATCTTCTATATCAATTTTTAGAAGTTGGAAGTGTATACCAATGTGTCATGGAATTTTTCATATTATATTTTATTTATGTGATATGAAGAATAAGCCATGTGGCCATAGTTATTTTGTACTCATGCCTGGTCGGGTTTGATTTGAAGATTAAAATCCTCAATTTAATTCCTACTATTACGAACACCCAAGTTCAGGTATGGATAACAATCATTGGACTCAATTTGGATCTTATCAACTTCAATGATTTTATTTCCCATCATTTCCATAATTAATATCCCTATTAAAATAGGAAATCTACTAATGATGTATGGTATGGGTATTTTTATAGTGTTTTGGTCAAAGTATATCTAAACTACACTCTTATTTATATGGTTGCGATACATACAGATGATGCTTATTTAAACATGACAATCATTTATTAAAAGTTTTATAGTTTCTACTAAAAGTTCCTATCAATTTTTTATTTTAGAGAAAATTACAGAACAAGAATGGTCTACTTAGTATGCTCTAAAAAAGATAATGATGATCTTAATTTTCGAAATGGGAGGAAAAATTAGTATGGGTTTAAGAATTCCAATGTTGAATTAGAAGTTATAGATGTACATAGTGATTTATTGAGTGTAGGGGGTGAATTAGAGATTCCAAAAATATATGATTATCAAGTATAATGTAGTGTATTGAGAGGGATTGGTTTTGATTCTCTAGGGGAAGTCTATTTAACCAATTATTTTTAAATATGGGGTGACTAGAATGGTCCATATTTTGATTGTCACTAGGAAAAATCAATTAGAAATAGGGAAAATGAATGTATGATTAGTTTTTATAGGACACAAGAGGAAATATTATTTTATTGTTTCTTATTTTAGTGAATAGTTTGAGTTAAGGGAACCACTAATGTTCATTTTGGTACAAGGAAAAGTCTTTAGTATTTTTTGAAACAAATAATGAAAAAAGGATTCTAGTGTATGGGGTTGTAAATTTTAATTGCGAGGGGATGACTTCAGTTGTTCATAGCTCAATTTTAGAAGTTCGTGGGACAATAAGAAATGAGGAATGTACATATGTGGAGTATCATTATATAGTATCATATCTATAGGTATTGTGATGTGGAAAAAATTTCCTCCATTCAATACTTGATCACCAATGCCCATCCTATTGATGTTGAAACTAGTAAAAGTAATATTTTTTGATCTCAATAGCATGAACATGGGTAAAAAGCTACTGAATTTCAAAATTCTATTCAGGGGGATTGGAATTCCATTGGTATTAATGGAATATGGGTGGAAATATCAGGTATTGATGATAATAAAAATAAAATAGAAGCTTAAAAATACTACTTTTAAAAGATATTCTACTTCCAAAGAGAATAGTAAGGATTCTAAAAGTTTCTATCCTATTCCATTGAAGAATTCAATACCAAGCATTGATTATTAAAAAATGAGGACCACAATGAAAACTAGATCATATACTAGATCATATGATATTATTTTCTATAAAATCAAATAAACGTCATTTGAAAACAAATATCACTTGTATGAGGACTATGATTCTTGGAACAAGCTGAATAATGATATTTGATGTCTGAGACTATTATTTAAATTGTTATTTTTCACTATCAGTAAACTTGTATTGCTTTCTTTGATTTTTTTATATAGGGAATGAATTATTGACTTCTCCATACAATTTTATTCCTTTCTTAAATTTATATTTTTAATAATGGGGCTTTAAACCCTTCCTTTTTTATAATGTATGTTCAGGAAGGTTAATAGGTCCCATGACTCTCAAATGAAATAGGGAATAAGAATGAATAGGAAGATTTTGGAATTGAACCCTCTCGGAGAGGGGAACATATGATAACAATATAATAAATCATTTAATTTAATAATAATAACAAACTAATAAACCCTGAATATCATAAATCAAAATCATGTTAAATGATAAGGTATGTTTTATGTAAATTAATTAACTACTCCCCCAATTCATGATTCATCAAATTGACACCCCTATTGTTTTCCTAATAATTCACCCCCCCCCCCCGTTTTACTCATTCAATATATTTTATATTGAAATCTAAAATAAGTAATCAAGGGATTCCGAATAAATATTTTTACTGGTTATTAGAAAGAATAAAAACACAATGTGCATGCCTTTATGTTTTAGTTAAAATTGAACAATGTCTGTTAAAAATGTAGGAGTGGTAAACATAATGACTTTAAAACAACAATGACCTTTCCCCATAAAACTACTCCTTCTCATATTTTTTATTTTTACCTTCCGTTCAATATAACTTTTACTTTCTTCCAATCATGGACCTACATTGGAGAAAAACTAGTAAATGAAAAATGTCTTTGAAATTTAATGCAAAATAAGATAATGGAATTTGAAACTCTAAACTATAATTCCTAAAAGAATTTTCATAAACTGAATAATAAATTAATATAAATAAATAAAATAAAATAGGTATCCACCCAAAAGGTTCTTTGGTTACCTCTTTAGATCAAATAATAGAAGTATGGTATAAATCTAACCATCATGGATTTACCCAATTCCATCTTCAGTTCACATTTGGGTTTCTTACATTCCACCTTATCATTGAAGTAAACATAAATTATTATTGAGGATAGAGCCATGTAGTGGATTGTTTTATATATTAGAGAAGGATCTCATTATTAGTCCACACATGATATATTTTCTCCTTTTCTTCTTATTTTGGAAGAACTTCATAAAATTCTGCATTGTACTCTTCAATTTTAGTGTCTACCACTTCTTCTTTTTTCTAAAATTCTCTCAAGTCTCTAATATGTGCTTAAATAGCCTCCACCTCCTCATCATTTTGTTTTCATAACGATATTACTAGTACTTGAGGTACTTCTGCATTGAGAATTTCATTAGACTGCAATGAAATATTGTAAAGAAATAGACTCAGCTTTATCCTTGTAGGACTCATCAGTTTCAAACACAGACTCCAAATAACTCTTAGAAGTGTCCACATATATAGGATCAAGCCAGGATTCCTCCCTGTATTCCTCATTTTAATTCTCATATTCATTCACCATCTTTTCCAAATCGAGACATGCATATTAAAATGCTAACTTCAAGACTTTGATTCATGTATCCTCTTTTATTGAGTACTCTGTTGGGATACTTCTTTAATTATTATGTAACCTTTGATATTATTTTATTTGTTGTGAATGGTAATTGATGTGAAGTACAAATTTTTCCTTGTTAGTTAATATGCATTGAATTCATTCAATTATAGCCAATATAAGACCTAATAATAAAATTGAATAAAAATAAATACCTAAATAAAAACATGAAAATTCATAAAATAATGAGTGAAAGATAAATTTCCTAACAATTTAATCAAATTTATTAACCTATTATTACAATTATGATTCCAAAAAATTAAATAGTCCTTCATGGGTCGTTACTTCCTATAGTCTCGATCAATTTGGAATTTAAAAATATAATACAAAAAATCACTAAAAATACTATGTAGGATAGTTTTTGAAAGAAATGATGTTAAACCCATGAGGAATATTAATTTATAATACCAGAATTTAATACTTTTTCAGGATTTTACTAAAACTAAACTAAACTAAAATAAAATATATGTGAATTAATTTAAAAACTCAACAAAAAATTGAAATTTATAATAAATCAATATTGATATTGGTGGATTATTTTTCCTAAATTATAAATAAATCAAATTTATATATGAAATAGTTCATGTCATTATCCATGAGACTTCTTGGGGAAATTTAGATATACTTATTAGAAAAAGTAAAACTACATATGCCTTCTGATCCGTCTATTAAATAAATCTGTAACAAAATTATATGTGATAAGTTCAAACTCAATGAAGAAGATTTATTCAAGTCATCTAACACCCCCACTCCCCTTAACAACCATGGGTATCATCCCCTAACCACACTCACTATTTATAGGTGATTAGGGAATAAGATATAGAATAATATAAATGTGATAATAAATAAATATGAAAGCCTCAAAAATAAACAAGAATAATGAAATTCACGAATCCTCCTTAAAACAATCCCACCTCCCACGTAAGACACTGTCCCCTTATAGTTGACTGCTCATCTACCATAAATTAAATATAATTATATAAAATATTATTTAAAATTAAAATTAAAATAACAATGTTTAATAAAAATATAAAGATCACATGTATTGATTTTGAAACCACACATGCATTCCAAGATTACACTTCTATATTAAAATAAAATAAAAACATTATTTTGCATCTCACTGGGTAGTTAATTGAATCTTACACCAAGAATCTACATGTTGCAGATAAAACACCCTCAATAAGGAAGTTAAAAATCCCAACATATTCATCCTTATTTTTTTATAGGTAAAGCATATTCAAGATATAATAAATATCTATCACACAGAGACACACACACACACACATATATATCCAATATCTTCTTCTATTAATATCTTCAATATATCTTCACTAATTTGGGTTGGTATCTAACTCCTTACTTACATATATGTGAAGCACACATGATAATGACTCCATTTATTGTTTGTATGTCTCCTCAAAATACTAAGGGTTTGGATTTTGGGTAAGTGTTATAACTCCCATCATTTGGGAAAGATATGAGAGTAGGAAATACATAGTATGAGTCATTGGGCTATGTTGATATGAAGAGTAGCCAATGGGATAAATCCTTTCATATTGTGATATACATGATATATTGGTTTAAGATGTGTGACCTAGATGTTTAGGGTGTTAGTTTTAGTGATATTTCTACACATTATATGTTGTATTATGATTGATTTAGATGTGGGATCCTACCTATAGGAAAGGTGCTGGTTTATCTCTCATGATAGGATGGATTTTTTATTCACTCCATCGACCATTTCGTATGATTCTAAAATATATGCGTCCTGACAATATTAACAATCCTAAAAAGACTTGATTTATCGTATAGGTTAGGTTGGATATGTTTTTACTTTTTTAGACCACGTCAAAATTTATTAAGGGATATGAGATATATTGTAGGGCCCCAATTGTGGGTTGGGATGATTTTAGTTCTATGAGAGGATGACTATGTTATTCCCTCCTATGATAACTTTAAAATATATTTATAATGGGTTTTTAGTATAATAAGGACCTCTCTCTTAACATTGATTGCATTTGGTATTATGGATGTTCGTTGTATCCAAACTAGCACATGATGACATGTCATGGGTGTATGTTTTCTTGTTGATATTTTCTACAATGTATCCAATAACCTATATAATGAAATACATATACTAAGGATGTTTTGGTTGTGTCTTATTTGGTTTTACTTCTCACACCCTTCATGGGAACCCTGGTTTGCATGCCCGATGATGGATATATGAAAAAAGATGCCCCTATGTTAAATCATTAATAAGTGAAGTGAGTTATGGATATAAGAAATATCCAAACATACTATGAGACTATTTTTTAAATATGACCTGTAATTATTTTTCTGCTTTTACATATATCATGTATTTATCCATCACCAGTAATGATCACTTTTGAATGATGTTTGAAATAGGTTCATTTTGATATCCTATGTGTTTTCATATATATTTTTTGCTTACCAATATGGTTCCACACCATCATTACTTTCATTTAGTTTCCTCAACTAAAAAACTTGTAAATTTATACCTATTATAAAGTAAATAAAATTAAAATTTTTTGGTTAAGTATATTTCTACTAGTTAACAGCCTACAATGAATGGGGATTCATTTGTAAGTCCATGTACTGATTGATACCAGACCCAATGAATTGTGCTAGGGGTCACTAGTGTGTTTTTATTATTTCATGTTCTGGTTTATATTCTATAAAAGGACTTAGTTAGATTAATAACTTGAAAATGATAAAATAAGAAATATGCTGAAATATGGGACTTATTATTTTCTTTTCGTTTGTTATTCCAAAACTAGTAATTATATAAAAATATATGTTAAAATGAGATTAATTACTAAATTTAAAATTTTATTGATCCTATTAATGAAATCCAAGAGTTATTGGGGTAATTTTTGGTTTGGTCTATTATTTCGGTGGAGCTAAACTACTAGTGTGGGATATTGGTGGTTTATTAATTTGATGGTATAAAAAGGTATTTGTGGTTAGTTTAATAATTTTTTCTAGGATGTGGAGATAATGAAATGAAGATATATAAGAATGATGAAATAATATTATTGAATTTTATAATGTATAAATAGAAGGTATTTATAATGGGAAACCAAGTCATATATATGGAAAATTATATGGACAAAAAATTGGTTAAAATATAAAAAATTCTCAGAAAATTGTAGTATAGTTATATAAAATAATGTGAATAAATAATTTACTTTTTTTGAGAAATAGTTCATTTGGAAATATTAGTGAATATGAAATTATATAATTTTAGTATATAATATTTTTTTGTAGTTATTGTGGTTTCCCATGTTTGTTCTGGAGTTTTAAACATTTGATGTTTTGAGGTAGTGATGATGCAACAATGGGGTCTGATGATGGATGATTTGTGGTAGGGAGTGGATCCTAGGATAAGATTCTGAAAATTTATATGTCATTCGATATTTTTTTAAATATAGTACATGACACCACCAATGTTAGGTAACATGATTGATTATCATATAGGATTTTTGAGTCTCAGTGTACCCCTATTATCCATGATATTGGTTATATTAATGACTCCCTACACCCCCTTTTAATCTTCCTCTTTCATAAATTGGGTGTATCTGTGTTGATTGAATGTTTCAATGAGGTGGAGATATGGTGATGATGTATCTATAAGGTAGTGATTTGGTTATATTGTAGAAAATCGTATTTTGATAAGGGTATATCCTATGTGGTTGTGGTTATGTGGTTTCTTATATGATATGGTATGTGATATATAGTTATGTAAATATATATTGGATGAGAGTTCCATAACAAAAACTTATCAAAAATTAGGGTGACAAAAAAAGTTTATAAGTGGGTGATGCATACCTTTCATGGAATATTCTAATGTTTATTATGTTATTATACTTGTGGGATCATTTAGTGAGTGATCCTTCATAAGGTTGGTATGGTTATTGAACTTGGTATAAGTATTTATTTTTTCCCTACATGTTCTTCATGGATTTATTAGGCTTCTTCCATATTTATTTGAGTGGGGGGGGGGGGTGAACATACTGATTATTATTATATTATCTATATCCTATTTATAGATTTTCAGAATGGAGTTAGTAATTGGGAAAAAAATTACTATATAATTATATATTGATAATTTAGAGTTATATTTTATAATATATGATCATTTATATTATCAATATTGTATTTTATTAAGTGTAACATCATATTCATATTGTTGTGACTATGGGTTGATGTTTATATTGTCTATGAATTTGATTGGTGGTTCTTCTTTATCATTCCTAAGATCTATGAGGTTAATTCATCACTTGTTTTTTAATTATAAAAAACATAATAGTTCCCAAACCCTAGGCTTTTATAGGTGGTCTTTAGGGGTCACTATTTATTTTAATAATATCCCATGTGTTTTTTAGTAGATGTGAATCATGATAGATATAGAGGGAAAATGTTTCATATATTTACTAAAATAGTGAATGAGATGAGTATTGTTAGTGAAACATTTGAGAATATATTATTGGTGGAAATGATTCTGAGTTATTTATATCATATGTAGAATACAAACAAGGTTTTAATCTATAAGGTAAATTTTTTGATGAATAATCAATATTTTAAACTATTTCTTCTTGTTGTAGTATGATCCTGGAGAAAAGAACATGATAGAAGAAGTAAATAGTAATAATGTATTTGATTTTGAATTGTCTATTTTTTGTCAATAAACCTAATTAATGATTATGTATAGATGATTGGTGAATATTATGATGAAAAGTTTTAATTTATAAAGAGGATTTTAAGAAAATGAAATAGTTTTTATAATTATCTAAGAAGAAAAAAATGATGATATAAGGTAGGTGAGAAAGGGTAAATCCACAATTATTAATTTTAAATCTCTAGATGTTTCTTATTTTAGTATAATATTAATAAACACAAAAATTCCAAAATACCCAAAACCAAATAATAGAAAATAATAATATAAACTACAATAGAAATGATAAGAGTTTAATTAAATCCTTATAAAGTAATAATAAGACCATTATTCATGTGAGGAATCCTAAAAACATAATGAATCAATAAACCTATATTAAATGAAAATCAATAATTAGGATATTTATTTTGATTTTATTGGGATTCCTAAAACCATATTTTGAAGAGATAAATTTTGTATTTTAATATCATATTAATGATGTTAAACACGTTTTTGGTTTATATGAAATTTTTAAGAATAATCAGAATAGAATTATTGATTAAAATAAAACCTTTACTTAAGTATTTAAGAAATTAAAATTAATGTCTCTAGAAGTAAATATTCATAATCCAATGAATCTGAAAAACTAAACAAAGAGTTTGACATTATTAATGATCTCATTTATATGTTTACCAATGGAATAGTTAATTTGGATAAATTAACGAATTTAAAAAGAACCACTATAAAAAATGGAATTAGATATAACATTCAATTTTCTAAAATGAATTGAAATTATTTTTTTAGGAGAACATTAAATAATATATCTTTTTAAACATGTTTCAATTATTGTGTGGGAGGAATTTATATCAATGAATAACCACTATGGAATAATTAATTTTTTATTATATCAAAGAACTCATTTCTATATCATTATCTCGTAAAATAGCTTAAAATACTAATGTTAAATCAATTGTAATACCTCAAGTATTGTATACTAATACAATCTGAACTAGAGTTGTAGGGGTACCAATTTTTTTATTATATGTTCATTTATTGATAAATCATTGGATTTATAAATATTGAAGTCCCATTAAGGGAAAATGGGATTTCAAGACACAATAATTTATCCCCATGGAAAATTTTATGTTTCAATAAAAATTATTATATCCATGTTAAATTTATATAAAATCACAAAACAACAAAGGTTTTTATGTATTTGGATTCATTAATTCATCTAATGTTATAATGGTTCATTAGTTTCATGGTTTTCAAAGTAATAATATTAGAATTTAGTTTTTATGTGATAATGGTTAATATAATAAAATTCATGAATGTTATATTTATTGTTTTTAATTATGATTCACCTTTGTTTACATCTATTATAAATGATAATTTTAATATTGTTAATCCGGATGATCTCACTATAAAATGGTTATCATTTTAACACTTTAAATTAATATTTTTATTTGTGGCACATACACTTTGGTCACTATAATTCTGGATTATTTTATTAATAAGGATAAGAAAAATAATGAGATACAGATACCTAATATATAAGTGTACATAAATATTTTTGATTATCCTTGCATGAAAGGAATACAAAATAGAGAATAATTTAAGTTAATTAGTGATTTTATTACTATAAGACACTTATTGATTACACGTTTGGATTTTTTGGAAGCTACTTAGGTTTTTAATTTAAGATGAAATAGTTATAATTTCGTAATTGCAGTTGATTGTAGTATAATTTCTAGGGTGTGTTTCATATGTTCTAAATGTGGGTCCATATATAAATATTTAACATTCAATAATTTATTGTAAAATTATATGTTTTTCATGATTGTTTTAACATGGATTGATCATGATGAAGAGATTCAAAACCATGAAAATGAGAGTTTTTATTCAAAAATTATATGAAAGCAATTAATTTTTTATAACAACTCCATAGAATAATGTAGTTGTGGAGAAAACAAATATCATTAAAAATATAAAAAAAATATGAACAACTAAGACCATCCCAATAATTTTTGGAAAACATTTCAACACCTATTTCTAGGTGATGAATATAACAACAACCAATCCTAGTTTAATGAAGTCATCACATGAGTTCTATAAAGGGAGAAAATCTAAGTTGTTTTATATTAAATTGTTTGGTTTAAAATTGTTTATCCTAAAAACTAAATTTTATCTCAATTAATTTGATATGAAGTTAGAATAATGAGAGTTGTTGAGATAAAATACCATCAAAAAAATGATTATAGATTATATAATAAAATGGTCTTGGTTGTTTAATTATCTATGTGTGTAATGTTTTATGAGATAAAATATTTGTTAAGTTAGTAATATTGGAATTGATTAATGGGGACTTGGGAGGACTAATTAGGACAAATTTAAATCTATAATAATTTTGATTAAAAGAGTTAATGGATTAGTTGAGGGGGGAACTTGAGGCTTGTTAACCTTGAGTATTAAATACTCATATAGACTACCCAATTCATAAAGTTATCAGATATTCAAAATATCGTATGTAAATGAAAAATGTTGTAATAAATCTATTTGATAATTATTCTATCATTTCATAGAATATATATAATGATGTTTTTTAATAATTAATTGATCATAGTTTTATTTTTACAATTAAAAGAATTAAATATGTTAACTAGGAATAATGTTTATGATCTAGTGATTCATTTCAATGATTAATAATTAATTAGTACAAATAAGACCTATAGAATAAGAAATATGAATCTAGATATATTTCTAAAAATAATGAAACATTGGTAGGTCAAGGATATAGTTAAGAAGAATAACATTACTACGGAGAAACTATTTATCCAATAGCCAGACTAGAATCTAAACGAATTCTAATAGATTTTTTAACTCATATAGGATTTAAACTAAATCATAAAAATGTAAATAGTGAAACCTTGAATGAATTAAATTATGAGAATGTTTTTGTGAATAAACCTCCCATAATTGAGCAGAAAAAGAATAATTGTTATGTTCTTAAGATTGATAATACTTTTTTATAGTTTAAAACAATCCCCTAGGGAATGGTATTAGAGTTTTTCCATAATTAAAAAAGTCACAATAATAAATTTAAGGTTGAATAAAATTTATTTATTATGTTTTTTAATAGATATTTTCCCTATGTAGATATAATTTTATGATATAATATTTGGATCATTATTTAAATTACATTGTAATGGATTATCTAAATTGATGGGTAGTAGATTTTCCAAAATCCTAAAAGGTGGAAAAATTATGTATGGGTTTTTAGATATTTTCATGGGGTGATATAATAAATATAAAAAACTCAATGAATTCAAAAGGAAAGGAAGTAGTTAAATTATTTTATATAAAATTTAATAATTGTTTGAGAAATCCTTTGAGTATAGAACACAATTTAGGTTTAGATGTGGAAGTAATGCCATTTAACCCAAAGAATTATGAATAAGTTATATGAATCCATAACATGTAAATTGCATGTAGTGCTAAGATAATATCTAGTGTTTACATGTGTAAAATATTTCATGCTGACACGAAGGAATAAAAATCAATTATAATATAGGAAATTATCATATATATAAAATGATACACCTTGGACATACACTCTCATATCCAAAGCTCATAAACACATACCTTTCGTATTTTATTGGATTTAAGATATAAAATCCTATATATCTCTCTCCTTAATTACAAACTCAATAATTATTATTTTAACTCTTACATTCAAATTATATTTTTAGGTTTATAGATTTAGATAAATAAAATACAACATCAACTGATAAATCCCTTTTTCATTATATCTAATAGGAAATTTTTTCCATTATATATGAACCTACTTAATCCATGATATTTTTCAAATAAATACCACAAATTATTTCACATGTTTTATCTTTATAAACATGTCCTTTGTACTGATTTTATCCATAACAAATAAAAATAGAAACATAACAAGGGCAGCATAAATTCTTATTAAATGAAACACATAACTAATGAAATCATAGAATAAATATGGCATAAATATTATGGTAAGAATATGTAAAAACATGAAAAAATAATAAAATGGAAACATAGATCTTGTTGTTTCCTTGAAAATTAACATAAAAATGGATATCAATAACACTGATATCAAAATAATTGTATACATAATTCCAGACATCAAAAACATGTTGTTGAGGCCATGCTCCAAGATAGTGTAATTGTTGTCCAGACCATAGTCTGGACATATTACTGTCAAGGCCATGTACCAAAAAACTACCCTATCATGGGAAGTGCCATAAACTAAAACCCAACCTATTTTATCTCATGATTTATATCATTGCATCAAGGGGCTATATAATTTAAGGTCTCACCCATCTCTTTATTAAGCCCAATTCATTCACTATATGAGTCTGTAATACATTTCATAGCATTTCGTCGAGAAACATTGGATGAATAAAAAAGATGGCTAATAATATAATGATGAATAAGAAATATAAATACATGGTGAACCTATTTGGGTAGTCCATTATCTTCTATAATGTCATTAACTTTCCTTATTTCAATAAAAGAGATAAATTGATCCTAACACCTCCATATAAATAGGGTGTATTATCAAATAATAAATTAAAAACATTCCAATTATCATTCATATTAAAATGAAAAAATATATGAGAAAAATACATTTACCCACGTAAACTGAATAAAATTACTTCTAAGTGTACATAATTTAATATATGTAATATAGAATTTAAAATTCACACTATATAGATAAATGATTATATAGATAATTCAATACATGAATAACATGATCATAATGAGTTCGAAGAAATAAAATGGATGGTTTAAAAAGAACCAATATCAAGAATTAAGAATTTTTTTGGAATGCTTTATGTGATATTAATGCATATCCATACCTAAAATTAGTTAATAACACATAATAAAATCAAGGGTTGTAAGTAAAAAATATGTGTTAAATAAATTAAAGATCACAATTGTAACTCAATGAATAGAATTTGAGTTACCAAAAACTCTTACTAATGGGGAGACAATTGAATCAGTTGACATGTGAATAATGGAACATGATTTAGATATAAAATCCAACGTAATATATAGAGTATGATAAAAATATCTCCATGGTTAGTGAATACACCATTCAAAAAAACACGGTTCACAAAATTTATCATTTCTCAAAGAATTAGATTTAAGAATAAAAAAAACATACAACATGAGTAACACTATAATCGAAACACCTTAAAATATAAGGCTTGTAATTGAAATTAAAATACCATTATTAAAATATAATTTATGATATTATATATCAGATAGTTATTATATACACCCTAAAAATGAAATTAGTTGCATAATACAAAATATGTATCACCAAGAGGAATTTTAGATGAAAAACAATACCTCATATCCTGAATTTCATTAATGTACTTTGAAATACTATATAATAAACATATATATACATATATAATAAAAAATTAACTCATAAACTTAATTTTGTCCATTTTCATTAATAGTTTTCATAAATAGTCATTCTCTACCATAATTTTTACAATTTTCCAAATTGGGTGTCCATAATTTGGTTTTTTTGTTCTAATTTCATAATAGTGGTGTATGTATTCATGATTTTTAAAAATATCATCAATAATATGTTGTTTGAAATAATTATAGTGATTATTTATGAACATTTATGATGTTTCACATTCCTTTCAGGAGTGTTTTTTTCTTTATCCTCGAAGATGAAATTTTTAATAAGCATGTTTTGGTGATTTTTTATGAATGGATGGTGTTTTATTAATTGTTTAATTACATATTGAATTAAATTGATTTTATTAAAATCATTATATAGTATATTTTATCATATTATTTTAGTAAATAATTTGTCATGTCCATCCATGAGATAAATATGTAGTATCATTCATGTAGGTGTTTAAACCAACACAACAATGAACCAACCATGATTAATAGACGATTATGATATGGTTTAGTTGTAATATAATTATACCATAATAATAATGGTATTTTTAGTGTTTATTTGTGTTTTTATATCATAATTTAAAATAAATATAATTTTTTTAACTTATATCAAATCATTATAATGAAATAAGAGGTCATTTCAGCTTTGTTCGCCCTTTTTAAATGATTTAATAAACATTAATTGTTTGTTTATAATATTATTTATAGATACCTAAAATTTATATATTAGAATCATGATGAAATAATAATAATAATATTTATCCTTTAATCCCATACATATATCAACAATGGTATGGTGATGCATGAAAACGAAACATGTTATGTCATGGTGGCGGTTTTCCGTACAATGCACAAAAAACAGTCTTATTTTTATTAACGCATGGTTTATATGAATAAATAATGAAAATAACATAAATATACTCAAAATATAGTATAAAAATGATAATAATATCATTATATTATTGTTTAAATAAAAATTAGAAAGAATATATTTATGAATAAATCTATGTAGTTGATAATACTATGGCCAGGGACATGAATTATATTTGGAAATCTCCTTGGAAATAAAGGGATTATGCTAACTAATGGGGAACATAATATCTTTAACATGGGAGGGGGTTATAGGAGGATATAAGTGAACTATTTTCATGGAGATATTCTAATTATAGTTGTGTCTTGAATTGGTGATGATGTTACCATTTTATAAGTAAATAAATGAGTAGTTTTTTGGAGTAAACCTTACATTTTCAATAATTTATGGTTTCTATTGAACTATAAAATGAAAATAATAATAATAATATTTTAAAGTTATTTTCTTCTAAAAACATTATTGACGAATTTTTTTATAGAAAATTGAGTGATTTAGGGATTTATGATTTAAATTTTTACCTTTATTGAAATTTTCTTTAATGAGGTTAATTAATATTTAATCTTAGTAATTCATTTAGATGAAAAATAATAACATTGAACAATTTATTGAAGAATATTTTAAAATGAATAATAATAACATTGAACAATTTATTGAAAAATATTTTTAAAATAAAAATAATAACATTGAATAATTCATTTTAATGATGAAATACTTGATTAAAGGAAGTGAAAAAACTGTTTTTATATTTAATTAATAGTTTAATTAGTTCAAAAAAATTCCCTAAGATTCATAAGTTTGAAGAATATTTTAAAATGAATAATTATCTGACTAAAATTAATATTTTATTTCATAAATGGATTTATAAATTTCTATGTCATTGGTATATAACTCTATTATTATACAATGTACATGTTTCAGGAATATTGTATATTTTGATTAAAACATGTCCTTTTAGGAAAAAAGCTCAAAAATTTATAATAACTAAATTTGGTTATTATGAATTCAAAAAATGTGATTAAACGTTTTTAGTTTCATATTACACAAATTATAAACTCAATTTTTTGAATTGAATCATAATATATATTTGAAAAACTATTTTAATATGAAAATGATATTTTCAAATATCAATTATTATTATTATTATTATTATTTCACAAAATTTTAAAAAAATTATTGTCCAAAAATTATTAATATCAAAAATAATTTATCATTTATCACATGTTCATTGAAATATAAATATGTAGCACATTAAATTATTTTTTTAGAAAAAATTTTTTGTAAACAAAAAATTATATTATTAGTACTTTTATCGAATCAAATTGAATTTAATTCATATTAATATTAATATTAATTTTCTCTATTTATATAATTCATAAATTGGATAATCCTATTAATTATCAATAATTCGATGACTATGATTTTAATGGTAATACTTATATATTTATATTTCATCTAAATATAACATGGTTTCAATTAATTCAGTGTTGCGTGAGAAGTGAGATTTTAAAAAAAGAATTATTTAAATCTAATCATATATTATAATTTTTGGGTGTTAAATTATCCAAAATTAAAAAAATTATATTCTGAAAATTGGACCCATAACATTAGAGTAATTTCTATAGAGAACTCATAAATAACCGTACACTTCTAGATAATCAAGAATTTATTTAGGATGGTGAATGATATTTCATCTATGTAAGAACCGCATTCCTTATTGAGGTAAAGATACTTTAATTTCCATTAAATCTGAATATAAATGTTTCTATATGGACAAATATAAATTCCCATTGTGTAATTAGATGTTTTGTGGGGTGTCCGGGGCATGTTCGGAGCCCAAAACCCAAGTTTTGGGGTAAAATTGGCCAGGTGCATGGATAGTTAAAATTATGTGGGGTGAAATGGATAGTTAGATAAACCCTTGTGAGGCTTGAAAATGGGGGCTAAATTTCGTATTGTTAGATTAAACCATGAGATTTTGGGCCCATGACCATGTCACCATCTCTGAAAATTTGATAGTGGTGTTTTTTAACGGTTTGTGAATGGTTAGACAAAGCGCATGGAAAACCCCATGATATTCCCTTCCCAAAAGCTAAGCGTGCATGGTTGTCATATAACTTGGACCAAACATGTGTTAAAAACATGTGATGCTATAATTATTAGGAAATTTATATTTTTACACTTATAAATTCTATTTATAAACCCATTCTCTCATTAGCAAAGATATTTTACCTCTTTGAAGCCCTCCTTGGTGAATATTCATGGAATTAAGAGATATTCTTCTTCTGATACCAGAATCAAGTGTATTATATCTCATTTTATCTACAACAGTATGTTCTCAATTAATTTTTAACCATTCCTCATTTGATTTGGTATCAGCTGTGCTATTTGGGTGAAATGTAATTTTCACTATTATTTGTTTGTTCATATTTTATTCAATATTATGTAGATCTATGTCAAATCCAGAGCTGATATTGGATGAGATACCCATAAAGGAACTGTGATAGGTGGTATCATGCATTTTTTTAAAAGTCAAAATTGTTTATATGTTCCTTTCTTCCATGCACCCAATTCTTGAGCGGTGCTTTGAAATGAAATTTTATCATTGAATTGAGTTGATAAGTATAGAATATTCAATTAATGAGGCTCATTGTAATTTTTTAAATGGTTATGAACCATAATTGGAACAACCCCTTTGGGTGAGTAGTTTATTATAATGTACTATTTTGATGGGATGTTAAGTTTTTCCCCTTTGAGATGTTCCCTTTATCCCTTTTCAGGCGATGTTTATATTGAATTTTCAATTATAATTAAAATGAGTTATAAATGGAATAGTGATATGAATTGTATTTGAACATTGATATCAATTGTAATTAGCATTGATTAAGAAGATAGGATGGATTCCATAACCCTAAACACTTGACTTGTATTGGTCTTTTAATAAATAAATTCTTATTATACATAAATTCTCATGTGAGTAAATTAAGGGCTAATGTGAGTAAATTAAAGACCGAGCCTTCTAATATTGGACAATGCTTTAACTCACATTATGAGGTGAGTTTGATTTGAAATGAAATCAAATGACCTTGATTTTATCAAAATACATTGATTAAATAATTTTATACCTTATGTGACACATGGATTCACATAAAAATCCCATGGTCAGATTCAATTAGATTTTACCATCCTTATTTCCTGAGTGACACTCGGACTCCTCATATAGTCATCCAATGATAGATTCATAGGGGTTGACTATTATATTCCAAGTGACACTTGGATTCCCTATAGATTTCCAAGGATAGAATCAGAAGGAATTATATCAGTATTCTATGAGTGATACTTGGGATCCCATTGTGGGCCACCAATGACTGACTCGAATAGAAGATATTTTAATCCACACCTAGAGTGATACATGGGTTGCTGAGGATCTCCATGGATGGGTCTATAGGGTGATAGTTTATGTTTTCCCTAAAGCGATACCTAAATTCAAAATAAAGAATGCCATGGATGGGCTTAGGTTCTAAATTAATTAATTATTGAATGGAGTTATATAAGGCATCTACCAAGGCATTGAAAAATCTTGGATTTGGTATTGACTATACATTTATGGATGTCATCTTTATGCATGATTTGTTTAAATATCATTGCTATATTTGAGGCTATGTTCTAGGTCAAGATACTAAATAATTAAATGAAGATAAATATTTAAATGAAAATTATTTTAAATGAAAATTTCTAGAGTATTTATTCAGAGACATATTTCTAAAATGATATTTATTAATGGAATAAATTATAAATAATAAGCTGGACTTTATAGGATGATCACCTTCAGTTCTTCATTTAAATGTTACATTTCTTCCTACACAATGTTGTTATTATATATTCACCGGCTGGATGGAACTAGACCTTGGGTGGTTTCCTATAAAGATTATTTCTCACACTCTGTTCGAGACAACTTAGGTACCTGAACAGATAATATGATTATAGTTATAGATAAGAGAATGTTACATGATATAGGTTCTTAATAACTACTTGGGAGTAGGGGATCATGGCACTGAGCTAAGGCTCATGATGATAGATAGGATACATTTGGAATTTTTTTACTTTAGTTAAATTTATTATACACCTATATTGGAAACATGTTTCCAATATTTTGTAGAGACATATGAAATGTATCATCATCATCATTTTAATGAGATTGTTTTTGATTCTGTTATCCATTTCTGATCTGTATCTATAGTTTGATTGGTATTAGTGCTTATTCTATTTTAACTATTGTTATTATTCGATAGTGCTACACTTTGGTAATGAGATCATTCTCTCCCTACTGACACACCTAATCACTCACCTATATAAGGATGCCTATGAAATTTGGAGAGGTGCACTTGAGGCCATCTGAATAATTAGGATCAGAAAACCGTTGAGTGGAATTTGGGTCTAAGGTGTTAATTAGTTGAATCAAATCATTTATTTTTTTGTTTTCTTTATTATTATTTTGTGATAATAGAAAGGGATAGGAATGAAATGAAATATGGTAATAAGATATTCCTCAGAATAGCTACCCCACATACCTAAAAATGCCAAATTGCCTCAAATGAAATTTCTATTTTCTGGATTTTGACTATTACAGTTGATTAGATTTCAACATTATGTTACTTAATTGAATTGTGATATTTTTATTAATATTATTATGGGTTTTATTTTTTTGAAACCCAATGAGATGAGTGTATTCCATCAGATGAATAAAGTTAATCACTTTATAAGAATCACATGTCATGCATTATTCCATGCGATTTAGGATGAATTACTTGATGTATACTGTTGTGATATATTTCATGATAAACATATATTTTTATATGATATGTATTTTGGAAAGTATTATAGTGTAAATAGAGTGGACACCATACTTTGGTTCCTAAGGATTATGGGCCCTTATGTATCATAATTTGGTGAACAAGTTGTTCAACCTTTTTAAATGAACTGTAATGTGAATGTGAAATGTTTATGAATTAAAATAGAAATAAATATGTGAATTCAAGTGACAATGATTTAGAAACAAAAACTGTTATAGTAGAGAACATGACCATGTCTTGACCTTATTAGTGGGAATTAGATTGTATCTATTTCTTATATATAATCTAAATATTTTCCAGACCTTAATCTTGGAGTAGAGAGATGGGTGTCTTCTTATATAATAAGGATTGTACCTTATGTACTTAAATATCAATGATTTTGACCTGTGATATTTGATTATAATATTCAATTGAGAAAGTATTTGGCTTTATATAGGTATGCCACCATGAAGTCCTACAATCGTACACTAGGAGGGTAGTGATGACGACACTACAGAGGTAGTGGGTGATAGTATACAATTGGATCCTCTAGTTGTTCTTGTCGATGTGATGGATGTTGTACCAAATACAGGTGGTGAGGCAGAGTTCCACGAGGGATTCTTACACTTTTTTATTACAATCAGGGAGAATTGTGACCTGTCCCGACTATGGAAGAGTTTAAGTGTGAGTTATAGAAGATTCATGCACCCACATTTTTAGGTTATGGAAGACCACATGTTTTGGAGTCATGGTTAGAGGCCATGATATCAATATTTTAGAATCTATATATGGCTCAAAAGAGGAGGGAAAAGGTCACTAAATATATGATGAATGATTTCTCCAATAGATGGTGGGATATTATTACTTAGATGAAACATCATCAAGAGATGTCCTTGTGGGGTTTTCATAGGACCTCAAATGACTAATTCTATCCCAAGATGTCGAGTGCTGATAGAGCCTAGAACATTATGCACCTGGTGTAGGGCACATTATCAGTGATGGATTATTCTGCCTGGTTTACTGATCTTCACCACTTCACAACTGTTATGATGGGTGAAAAGGAATCTAAATCTATGAGATTTGAGGATTTTCATAGGTATGACATCTGATCACAGGTGAATGTCTTTTTGTTGAATACCATTTCTAGAATAGTGAATCTGAAACTATTCGTAGAGTATAACTTGAGAGAGGATGTAGGTGCAATATTGGGTGGTTCAACACCTAGATATGGTACTACATTGACCATCTATAGGAAGTTTCATCTTCAGATATTATTTGGTGATACTAGTAGTCATAGAACATACTTAGGTATTAGGTGAGGTTCTACCAGTGCAGTAGGTCAAGTCATATGGGGCAATAATTTTTTAGGGTCCCAGTTTAGTGTCTATATGTTGAAAGATGGTTCATTTATAGTGATCTATAGAAAATTATCTCCGACAACCTGTGAGGTTTGGATTGCACCAAATCCACATTCAAGAGCAGGCTTATTAGGAACTCATAAGGTAGGAAGCTAGATTATAGTTGGAAAACAGGATAAGGTGGAGGATGTGGCTTTAGTAGTGAGACCCAAATTTTATAGCAACATCATATAAGATCTTATCAGGGTATCCAAGAAGTATCATAGGTCTGTAGTTTAGGACAAGTATATGTGGTACACCAAACCACTAAGGATAATGATCCATGACTTTCTACATCCATAGTTACTATTCTATTAGTCTCTAGTTTAGCTACGTCACTTTTTGATATGAAGGATTCTCATATCATTATATTTATGCTCATTGTGGAGAGCCTTGGGATCAGTGTTTATACATATAATGGATTCTTGATGATTTACACTCTATCTGGAATTAGTGTGGAGGATGTATATTAGTGTATGGAGTACCCCCACTAATATTGCTGGGTTTCACTGCATTTGGGACATCTTTTTCATCGAGATGACAGATTTTGAAATATTTCTTAGGATGGATTGGTTGGTCTTTGTTTATGATTTCAATAATTTCTATCACCGCAATTTGACCTTCACATCACCATATGGGGGATATTTCATTAACAACGGTGAATGGGATGTCCAGGTGAGCTAAGATGGACCTGAGCATCGTGGGATGAGAGGGATGACAGGCTGAATAACGAGTTTATATATGGACGATCTAGTAACTGGTCAAGAATATTTACCTTCATTAGTTGATAAATTCAGGGATGTTTTCTCCAATTAATTTTTAGGATTACCTATAGTGGGAGAGGAAGATTTCTCTATCGAGCTAGTTCCATGAGTTGCATTAGAATCCATTAATTTTTATAGGAAGGCTAATACTAATATGAAAGAGCTCAATAGATAGCTAGATGATTTAGACATAAAGGGTTTAATCCAGCTTAGTACTTATCTATGAGGTCCTCCAATGTTTTTTATGAAAATCGTGTATGAAATCCAAATTATATATGTGGATTACATGAAATTGAACCATATAATGATTAAGAATCATTACCCCTATCATGGATAGATGACCTCATCGACCTTATTTGAAGTGCTTAGGTTTTCTCTATGATTAAATTGGGATTGGTTTATCATCATGTGATTGTTATACAATCAGACATACCTCACACAATATTTTTTAGCAGGTATAGTCTATATGAGTATTTAGCCATGCTGTTCAGTCTCATGAACGCGCTAGTAGTCTACATGGCACTAATTAACCGAGCATTCTATCTATATCTGGATTCATTTGATATGGTTTTTATGGAAGATATATTGATTTATTCTCATAATCGACATGAACATGCCAAACATCTTGAAATAATATTGGATACATAGAGATAGAATTAGTTATATGCTAGTCTATAAAAGATACACTTCTATATGGATTAGATTCACCTAATGGGT
This sequence comes from Viscum album, assembly GCA_963277665.1. Lineage (NCBI taxonomy): Eukaryota > Viridiplantae > Streptophyta > Magnoliopsida > Santalales > Viscaceae > Viscum > Viscum album. The sequence goes on along the minus strand of OY728165.1, from coordinate 278,523,376 downwards.
CACATTATCTCATAGAAAAAGTTTCAGTAGACTTGAGAAGGTGAGGTGTGTAGTTTCCTAGGATCCGAACTTGAATGTATTTTAGGTAAGGAGTTTCTTAGTGCTCGATAGTTACTAAAAGAATTTCATAAATGAATTCTCATTCTAATAATCACCACTTACAGTCTTGACTAGTTAGTGTGTGATTTCTTAATGATATAATTTCTTCAAGATAGACTTTTTGGAACAGAATGGGAGATTAAATTAATTCTCTATAATTGATTTTTATACATATGATCATGAGTTACAATGTATGTTGTTATGAATTAGGTATCGATCTAGAAGTATTTATTATGCTGGGAGATAGAGTCGTGGTGTATAGGTATCGACCGTTGATGTCACATGGGAATAATTACCCAACACATGATTTGGAGTTAGCTGTAGTTGTCCTTGCATTGTTTAATTGGATACATTACTTATGAGGATAGAATTTTTTGGTGTACAAAGACTAAAAAACACTCACGTACATATTTATATAGAGTGATATGAAAGAGTGGTAGTGGAGGTGGTTGGTATACCCATATTAAATAAATTTTAGGATTTCCTACATGCCATGAAAATGATCATTAGTGGCCGATTCACTAAGAAGGAGGACTCAAATATAGGATGTCTAAAAGGACAATAGTGAGTGTAAAATCATAGTTTATCTCTATGAGATGTACTTAGAGGTGCATTAATTTTAGGGGAAGTATTTTCTATCATCTTTAGCTATTACGTCTACCCTTATGGATAGAGTTAGGATAAAGAATCTATCGGACTCAGAATTCCTAGTCATATGGGAGAGTGTGGCAGGTGAGGACCATCCTCTTAGTTAGACCAAATGTGAGGATGTGATTCTATATGTACATGGTAATAAATTTGAATCAATATACATGCACGATGAGCTTATGAGAAAATTTCATGATTCATCTTTGGCAGTGCACCCTGGAATCACCAAGATGTATCAGGATTTAAATCACCAGTAATGGGGGATGGGTATGAAAAAAGTTGTAGTTGGTTATTTCATGATATGTTCCACATATCACCTGGTGAAGGTAGAACACCAGTGAGAAACTGTACTTTTACATTATTTTTCCATTCTTGTGTGTAAATGTGATTATTTTATGATTGATTTTGTGATAGTTTAACAGATTTTTCCTCAAGTTAACGATGTCTTGGGGTTTGTTTTTGACAGATTCGTGAATATTTCACATTTACGTTTAATCAAGGAAACATTTAGTGTTGATGATATTGGGAGGTCTTACATCTTATAGATAGTAAAACATCATGGGGTCCCACATTCTATCATTTATATTGGGATTCCCAGATTACATCAATGTTCAATAAAGGGCTATAAATGGAATTGAATACACAAATTTTTCTGAGCACAATATATCACAACAGATAGATGGCCAGTGAGAGTGCACAATTTAGGTTCTTGAGGAAATAATGTGAGCATGTGTCTTGGATTTTAGGGGATTTTAGTAGAGGCACATACCCTTGATTTAATTTTCCTACAATAATATATTTTAGGCTACTAATCAGTTGGTTCCTTATGAGGATTTATACAATAGGAAATTTTGATCATCCTTATGTTGGTTGGAGGTAAGAGATGCCGATATTTTTGGACCTCATATTTTTCAGTAGACCATAGAGCAGGTTGAGATGATTCAGAAGAAGATGGAAACTGTGCAGTCTCAATAGAAATTTTATGCTAATCACCATAGACATCCCTAAGAGTTTGAGGTTGAAAATTGGTTTTTCTTATGTGTTTCACTAAGGATGGGACAAATGAGGATCAATAGATAGTGTAATATTTCACCATGTTATGTTGGGCCATTCATCATTCTTGGGAGAGTCAAACTGGTAGCCTATCGATTACAATTTCCTCAAAGGTACTGATCTATGAATGTACTCTTCCATTTTTCTCAGTTATGATGTTATTATTTTGACCTTTCTCATTAATTTTAGTTTGAGTGGGTTCATTTTTAGGTACATTCATCCATTAAGGATATTTCTATATATATTTTGGATCATAGAATTAAGGTTCACTAAGGATATTAAATTTCTTTAGTATGGGTGTTATGGACAAATGCACAAGTAAAGGATGAGACCTAGGAGTGGGAGTACAATGTATGATCACAGTTACTAGAGTTATTGAAATAAATTCTTGGTCACCCTTGGTAAGAGAATTTCAGGATGAATTGTTTTAATGTGGAACATTGAAAGAACATGGTTCTTTATTAAGGCTTGGATCCATTAATTTTAATCAAATTTTAGTTTCAATATTTAAATATGGCCTAATATGAATTCCCATTTAGTTTGTGGAGGTTTTGGGGGTATCCAGGTTTGGTTCAATGCTCGGAACCCTTGTTTTGGGGTGAAGTAAGCCATGTGCACATGTCGATCAAACAGTGCAGGAAAAACTGCACGGTTAGATAAAATTGAGAGAGGATGAACAATGGAGAGTTAAGACAACATGGTTAGATCAAACCATCCTATTTGGGGCACAGGACCGTGAAAACATATATATAATTTTAATATTGGTTTTTTGCATGTTTTGTGCATAGTTAGTCAAACTGCATGGAAAAACTGTGCGTTGTTCCCATCCCAATAGTTAAATATGCACGTTTGGAACATGGTTTGGCTAAACCATGTGGCCAAACCATGTGACCCTTTATATTTTTTGGAAATAATTTTTTACCCACAATTCATTATATTACTAAACCTATTCTTTCATTTAACCAATGTATAGTAGATCAACCTATTTGAAGCCCACCTTGGTCACTATTCTTGGAATTGGGATATCTTCTCCATCTGATGCTAGAATTGATCATTGTCTATCTAATTTGATTCATATCAGTAAGATATCAATTCCTTTTTAGTCATCCCTTTTTTTAATTTGGTATCAATTTTTCTATTTAGGTGCATTATTATTTTACCTATTATTAGGTTCTTCATCTATTATTTTGTTTTCTTCTGATCTGAGTCAAATCAAGAGCTTATACGGGATGATATATCTTGTAAGGACCTACGATAGTTTCTCTATTGTATTTTATTAAAATTAGAAGTGTTATATATTCCATTTTTTCAGACACCCAATTCCTTTTCAGTGACTTGAAATGAAATTTCATCCAAAAATTGAATTGATATGTATAACCCATTCAATTAATGAGGCTCGTTTATAATTGTAAAATGGTTAATAAAAATAAATTAAACCACCCCTTTGGGTGAGTTGTGAATTCAAATGGACCATTTTGATATACTATGAAGTTGAAACCCTTTGAGGAGTGACCTCTACCCATTTTCATAGGATTTTCATATTAAATTTTTATTTGAAATATAAAGTAGTTATACATGGAATGGTGATGTAAATTATATTTGATCTATGATATCAATTTTAATTGGAATTTATTAAGAATAAAGAATAGATTCCATCCCCTAGATACATGACTTTTATTGGTTATTTAAGCATGAAATGCTTGTTATAATGAAATTTCCATGTGAAACGTGGATTCACAAAATAATTACATGGATAGAATCAATTGGATTTTATAATATTTATGTCCAAGTGACACTTAGAATCATTATATAGATTTCCAAGAAAATAATCATATGGGTTTGCAGTTATATGTTGAGTGACACATGGTTTTAATATGGATTACCAAGGATAGAATAAAAGGGAATTTGATCATTATTCCTTGGGTGATTCTTGGGATACCCTAGTGACCTGACAAGTACAGACTCGAATAAAAGAGATATTATACCAAAACTAGAGAGATACATGGTTTCTTGAGGTTCGACATGGATGATACTGTAGGGTGTTGGTATATTTCATACCTAGAGAGATACCTAGATTCTAAATTAGGAATTCCCCTGATGGGAAGAGGCTCTAAATTGATTGATGAAAAAAACAATTATATGTTGCATCTACCAAGACAAAGCACAAGATAATATTTTTCCTTGAATATCACTTTACAGATGGATTTTTTAGGAATCCATTGGTCACCAATCTATGGGGGATGTCGGGCTATGCCTTGAGTCTTGAGACTTGTTAATAAATTTATGTTGAATCATTAAATGAACTTTATTATAAATGAAATAGTACTGAATATTTATTCATAGATTTATTTATTAAATGAAATTGATTAATGGAATTTTTTATAAATTAGAAAACGTAATTTATATAATTTTTACCTCAGTACATCATTTATATGTTATATTACTACATGTACATTGTTTTCATTATATATTCACATACTGGATGACACTAAAACATTGGTGGTTGACTACTAGTATTATTTCTCACCCCATATTTGGGAAAACATGGGTACCAAATAGATTATATGATTGTAGGTATGGACAAGGGAAATAACCATACTATAGGCTCATAATATTTACATAGGAGTAGGGAAGCATGGTACCGAGATGCAACCCATGATTCTAACAAGAATAATTTTGAAATTTTTATATTTTTCTTATATGTGATGTATGCCTTCCTTGTATACATGTTTTCACTATTTGTGAGGGGAAAATGAAAAGTATCATCATCATCATAGAAATGATCTTACTGTTGGTATTTTCATCAATTCCTACTATGCATCTATTATCTGAATTTGATTACTTATAATGATATATTATATATTATTTTTATTTGGATGAGATTCACTCTGGTTATGAGGGTATAGTCTCCCAATGACACACTTATATTATGTAGCTATTCAGTAGCCTATTATATTTGGGGTGATATGCTTGACGAAATATGAACAACTAGGCTCAAATCACTGTTGGGTGGAATCTGTGTTTCAGATAATTTAATCTATATGGAAATTTATTATAATAACTTTATAAAGAGAGGAAAGTCATTTCAAATATATCATAAAATTTACTAAGATCCATATCCCATAGGCATAACTTCTTTTAAATGATGGAAATTATTTATATTATAATCATAACACTATGCATTTTTATTTAAAATTAAAATATTTAGTAATTGGTGAAATATTATATGATATAGTAAAATATAAATTCATGAGTTAAAAATTACTATATGATTCCTTTGGTAGTTATTCCATATGGTTTATCTTGTTATCATTATTGTTGGTTACTATTTCCATCATTGTCCCTTATGTTGGGACATTGATTTTCTTAATTCCCAACTCTCTTGAAATTGATGTAATTAATTATTATAGCTTCTCTCTTTCCCTTATACATCAACATCTGGTGAAATTTTTCATATGATCATTCATGAGAATCTATATTTCACTTCCTTTATGTGTTTGGGACTTCTTCCATGTTTACATTGTTAATCAAATTTCATGAAGTATATTTTTGGCATAATCAGATGTTTTCCAACATGTCATATGCATGATTCAACTTTTAGGTATGTTTTTATTTTAATTTTTTGGTAACAATTTTGTTCCATAGATTTTCTGAGTATTTTATTCCAAATAATGGAAATTTTTGGGAGATAGTGGGAGACACACTAATAGAAAAAACTTATTAGATACCATGTTCCAACTTTACCAAAATGTGTGGCCTGGATAATGGAATAATAATTCCATCATAGTTAGGTGCATGGTTTGTGAAAATGTGAAACCCAAATAGTGCGGCCTCCATATATTGATACATATTCACCCTTATAGAAGGATCATTATCTGTCAAACCATGTAACAAATTTTTGTGATCTGTCAAATTTTTAAATATTTTGATTTTTTACATTACAACACCCTTAATTTAGCCACATAACCCCTTATTTCCTCTTTTATTCTACCATAACATCCCTAGTAATTCCTCACAACATCTCGACTCAATTATTTGATCAAATATTTGGATTATTTTGACATAGATCCTTTAAGGAAGCCTCAATTAATTGTATATCATCTTCTCTCTTCAGTCTATTCTCCATTTTTCTTTACTTTTTCATCACTCTTGTTGATCTATTAACATAACAATTGCCTAATATGATTTTATTAAACTGGTTATTTCTTTTTTTGGTGCGATATTACTTCTATTTGATCTTCTATCATCTTTTATTATGGTTTGAAACTGGGTTATGGTGATTTCAAAGGGAAAGGTAGGTGGATTTTCATCATGATATATTTTTAGGATTTTAAGGTTCTTTCCTCAGTTTATAAATTTTTTTTAAAAATATTTTGTATAGTTTAATGGGAGATTTCAAAATGAATTGGTGTGAGTAAGCTATTGATATGTTTTTATCTCCTATGACATTTTTTGATAATGGTATTCTCAGAATGGGACAATTTGATTTATTATTAAAGGGTATTTTTATGGTTTAAAAATTGGATAATGCACTTAGGAGCCATGGGTGCCTAGTGGACGAGTAAGTCTAGTAAACTGATCAAGAAGTTATTGGATCATCCCAGTATCCCAAGCAGTATCAAATTGCAACACTAACTAAACCCAATGTGGGAGATATAGAATACTAAAATTGGACATTCGTTTCATCCCCTCCAGTAGGTTATGTATAGGAAGGTAAATTTAAATGGTTTGGTAACTAAGTGTATGAGGATCCTAGGAGCCCAACTGACCTAGATATTTAGGGGTTTCCCAAGGTGACTATGCAATGATAATTTTTATTATAATAAATATTGTATCATTTAAATTCCTTTCAAAATTAAATAATTGTATAAAAATAAATAGTTTCCTTTGAAAAAATTGGAATTCTTATTTTTCTTATAATGCATATGCATGGAACACATGGTACGATCCAACTGGGAATGTGTTATTAACCCATATATATACCCAATAGATATATATATATATAGACCATGTTTTTTCAGACATAGGTAAATAACATACCTCTTTTTTCAACATTGTATACTTCTATTAGTCTCTCTCCTTTCTGTGTGAGGTAATAGAAGTGGAGTGATGGAAGATGGCTCCCATGCAATAAGGAGGATCATGCTTCTTCTTTTTTGTCACATGATTTTTTATCTTTTATTTTTTATTATGAGTATACTCTTGAGAATTGAATGTGTTCCTTGGTATAAATTTTATAATTAATGATGGTTGTGATGAATTATGTAATTGTTGTAATGTTTCTTCATTTTGAATTTTCATATATTATTTTACATGCATGTTTACTATGATTATTATGGGATAAATCATTCCTACTGTAGTTTCTCAGTTCCTAGGAAATAGTTTCCAGCCTATGTGGATCGAGAATGCTCTTAAGTCCATGTCATGGGATAGTTTGGGCATCAGGTTTGTTGGAATTATTGGATGGTACCTGAAAAAATGAAATCAGATCCCAAGTTGTCCCCTTTTATTGGGGTATTGTGATTTTTAGATGTTCATATAGACATGATATAGGAATGTTGGGGCTTGAGTCTCTGGTCATGAGTGAGGTATCTAGACAACACACCTTGTGACAGGCCTGAGGATACTAGGGGATGTTGAGATCCTATTTTGACATTTCCTGAGGGTTTCATGCATTGGCTGATGATTAGGTATGTGAACCAAGGTTGGGTGGAGTGTATAGAGTTATTTTTTGAGTTTTATTTGGGGATTTTATGAATTTTTAGTTTGTATTATTATAATTCATATTTTACTCTCCATGTACTAACGTGTTTATGGTTTCTCCATTTTTTATTTGTTTTTTGTAGTATAATTCATCCTTAGAGACCTCATACCCAATCATGTGAAGATGTTTGAGATAATCTAAATAACTAGTTAATTATAGATTTCCGAAGAATGTGGGTTGGGATGTCTAGACTAGGGATAAAGGAGTGGTATCGGTTCCTATATAGGTTAGTGAATTTTAATTAAGAATGATAATGGATTATTATTAGGAGTTAATTAAACATAATCCCCGGTCCCTATGGGTAAGAACTGATCCCCATGAAGTGGATTATTAGTAGGATAAAATTTAGAGGATCTTTGATTTTTTGTGACACTTTAGGCCATCAAAGTGAAGTGTTCTAGTTTAATATTGGAAAGACCCAGTCATAGGTGGTGGGAGATAGTGGTTGAGGTTGGGAAACATTAATTTTGAAGTAATTAAAGTCTATCTTTGACAATATATTCTATCTTAAGATAATGTCAAAGTTATGGATCCTCTTTTAGGGAGAAACATAAATGATAGATTATAGCGGATTCTGTGTAGAGATGGTCCATTTCACCTTGGATATGATAAATAACGAAGAGATGAAATCCCATTAATTTAAAATGGGAATAAAACAATACATCACAAATTAGGTCTTCTTGTTTAAGATGAAGACCTATGTTGAAGTGGTTGAATGAGTTCTGATGGTGTAGATCAACCTAGTAGGCATGTTGGGATTTAGTATGACGCCTCTAGTGCCGAGACATTGTGGGATTTAATTATGTGGAAAGATGTGGAAGGATTTGGAGAAAAGGAATAAGGTTGGTAAAATATTTGGATATATACCATTACAACCTTTCTTAGTTATTGGTGGTGGTGTATATATTATGTATCACCAGTGTGGGAGATCTAGGAATGCGTGCTCTACATGTCCAATTTCATTGAGACCATGTTACCCATGTGGATGAAAAGTCAATATGGATCTATTTTTTATGGTTTAACATTCATATCAAAGTGGACTAGGTTCCACAACTCTTAGGGTAATGATAACATAATTAGATGTAACAAGGTTTATGGTATCTACTTCTGAAATATGTGGATGCATGGATAAATTTTCTAATGGTAAGAGCCAGCTGAAGGTATAGCCACATGATATTAATCGACTAAAGGCTCAAGAATTGAAAAAACATCAACATGTTATTTATTAGGTATTGGTGAAATTATATGTAGTTCTATGAAATATTTTTATGTACTTGTATTATTACATTATCCATTTGATTTCTTATTTTGATATAGTTACATCTCAATCTTTTATATCATCTCACCCTGTTAAACTATTGACACTCTCGACTGATCTCATCTATATTCCATGGATTTAGTTGCACTTATTTTTTAGTGGAATGATAAGGTTTTAAAATTCCTATCCCATGTGGCATCCTAACATTAGGTTCAGATGGAGTGGGATCTCCTAATCATTGAAATGTATCATTTTGAAAAGATTCTATAGATGGATTGGATTATTTAATTCAAGGACCATATTGACTGATACAATTAGTGGGTGAATTTAAAGGACCCTGATGGGAGTACACATGTCTTGCATGGAGAATGGGATCCATTGTTATGATGATATGGACATCCCCTTCTAGAACTAGGATGGATTCATGAAGTTTTCCTACAATAATTCTTAGGATTACCTCTTGAATGAGAAAATGTGTTCACCGTCAACATGAAAATTAAAATAAAACCAATACCTCTTCCTTAGAATAACATTGGTCCCATAAATTTTAAGGAATTAAATATATAACTGGATGAGTCTGAATATAAAGGGTTCGTTTACCTGATATTATTTCCTTGGGACATTATAATATTCATTTCTAAGAAGGATAATGGATCCCTTTGGATATGTATTAATTATATAATGATAAATACAACCATGATCAAGAATAAATACAACTTAGAACTTATTGATGATCTCTTTGACTAGCTCAAATGGGATAAATGGTTTTTGAATATTGATATCCATTCATGGTATAACATGGTTAGACTAAGAGGTGAAGATGTTCCCAGGAATGATTTTTTGGTGATGGTATGACCATTTTGAGAATCTACCAATTTCATCTATTTTAAAGAATTATTCTACGGTTTTTAGGGCTCTTATAAACTAGGATTTATATAGGAACCTCAAATCCATTTTCATGGTGTTTTTGGATGACATTTTGGTCTTTTCAATAATAGAAAAAGATCAGGTGAAATAGTTAGGAACTTTTATGGGAATAATTTGAGTCCATTGAATCTTTTCCAAATTTTAAAAATATAAAATCTAGATCTACAAAGTCATGTTTTATGGTTATGTGATATCATAACATGTGATTTTATTTGATCCCTAAAAGGATAGTGTTGTGATGTATTTGAAAATTTTGAGGATTTTTTTCAAAATTAGGAGATTCATGGGCCTAGAAAGTTATTATAGATGGTTCATCAGAGACTTATTATGACATAAAATTCCTATTAAATCTATCACATAGAAAGGGCTGATGTTCTCCTACATCTAGATGATTCATGAATCATTTAAGGAGCTTATTTTCTGATTAACCACATCCCCTATATTGATATTTTATATTGAGAGATAGGGATACATGGTTTATTCTGATACTTCAGGTATGGGTATGGGTTACATTATTATATAGGGTGACAATGTTGTAGTGTATGGACCATAATAAATATAACCATACAAGGTAAATTAATCAATCCATAACCTTGTTATTACATTATTGATTCATTCCCTTAAATAATGGAAGCACTCAATATTTTTTAATAAATTTAATCAATGCCTAGAAAAAATATTGAGTTCTATCTCTTCTAAAGAGGACATAAATGTGAACTAGTATAGGTGGATCAAATATCTCACATGGTTTAAATTTGAAATCAACTATAATCTAGGTAAAAATAATGTTGACACTGATTCCCTAAGTAGGAAGTTGTCAAGTCTATCTATAAAGGAGTCCAATGGTGAGTGGAAGCCAATGTGAAAGTTTTCTTGGATACATTTTGTGGCCAATAAAGAGAGGGGTGATATTTTTGTCTAGGGTACAATTGAAACATTATCTTATAGATAATATTTGGCATGGGATGCCAAGCAATGATTTGTTAAAGTGTTATATTCAATCTCTAAAGAGTGGGGATATTTCTAGTGAATGAGCCTCATCTCTTGTGGGAGTTCTATGTTTCAAAAGACACTTTATCGTACCATTATCTATGAGGAAGGTAGTGATTCATGACTATGATCAGTATCATTAGGCCATTCATCCTGGTTAAATACTGATGTTATACGTTATATTCCAATAGTTTTAGTGTACATGTATGTGGTGCAGCATTGCTGATTTTTGTATCTCGATGTTACAACTGTTAGTAAGTTAAAACTGAGCACCGGAGACCCTTATGATTACTTTATCCTCTAACAATTCAAAACTAGATGTGGAAAGAGTTTTCCATAGAATTTATCATTAGGATACCACATACACACCATGGAAGGAATGATATTTTTGTGGAAATTGATCATCTGACAAAATTAACCCTTTTCACTCTGGTCATGGACAAAAACCAAGTGGTAGAGTTGGGAATACTATAAGTTTAAGAGAATTTGATGATTCATGGTGTTCCATATCCTATTATTTTTTATAGGAATCCCTATTTGAACTATTGTATCTGAGAAGGCCTCTAAAAGGTAATGTAGTTTTATATTAACCATAGAAAAATATATTATCCTAAAAAATATGGCTAAATAGTTTCGGAGAACCTAATCCTTGAGGACATGATTTGTGACATCATATTATATTTCAAGGGTTTTAGGGATAACCATACAGGGATGGTAAATTCATTATAATAATAGTTACCAATCCATAATCAAGATAGGTCATTTTGATGCCATATATAGTTCTTCTTGTGAGTCCGCTTTATGCTCGATGGAAGTGTGTGAAACATTCTTAGTGGGACTAATCATTGTTCAAGAAATGAGTAATAAAATTTATATGATCAATTAGTTTTTGTTGAAAAATCAAATTTCTTACATTTTTTTTCCAATCGTCGACAACAATATTTAGAATTCTCAGTGGGTGAACTAGTGTTTCAAAAGGTGAAACCTCATTTGGGTCATCACCATCTTTATAAGTAGAGGAAACTAACATAAAGGAATTTAAATAATTTATTAATTTCTACAATTATCGGTAAGGTTTCATATCAATTTGTGTTTTATTTTCATTAAATTTTGATTCTGAAGTTTTTCAACATCTCTTAGTTGAAAATTCATAATTTTAATCCATTTCATGTTATAATATAGGAGGATCTTGAGCTAAAACATTGATATTATAGTTACTAAGTAGCCGGTCTAGGATGTCGATTCGCAAGGGAAGGTTCTTTAGGAGAAATATATTTTTCATGTTTGGGCCCTATGGTAGCATAATAATGATGATCATGATACATGGGAATGTATTTTTTGGGAAGAAGATTTATATCCCCACTTATTCATTGATTAGATTATGAATAAAATTTATGAGGATGGAAAGTGACATGGGTGTTTGAATTTTCAGACCCAAAATTCCATTTTCGGTTATAATTTAGATTTTTATTACTTTTTTCCATATATTTTCTAATTATTTTCATCTAAACAATAGAAATTTTTTGGAGATAGAGGGAAGTGCATGGATGTTGCACGGTCAGTAGAAACCATGCACGAGCCCCAATATATAATGTATCTATGATAGTGGGATTTTAATTTCCACATTGTGAGGCACATTTTATTTGAAATGGTATACCCAAAATTTTGTGGCCTCTATAAATTTAGAGAGATTAACCCACATGGTTGGTGCATATCTTGGAAATTCATGGAACTAAACCATGCATCCTACCCAGTATTTAAATATTATGGTTTTTCAATTTTATCCCTCCACAATTTAAGGAAGCATCAAGAATGTTTATAATATCTTCTCCCATTGGTCTCTACTCCCTTTTTTCTTGAGTTTCATAATGGATGTTTTTTCATAAGTATAATATAATAATAATTTATTAGATTATTTTTTGATATTTTTGGTGTGTTCTTGGTTCCACAGGTTCTCCCCAAATATTTGAATGTTATTTTCAATAAGACTATGGTGATTTCAAAGGGAATGTTAGGTGATTATATTCTTTTATATTATTTTATAATTTAATTTTTATTGATTAAATTTCAAAATGTGTTAATAAATTTGTATGTTTAAATGTTCTATTTCAAATGATATTAGTTTTAGTAAAGTCTTTAATTGTTTGTCCTCTATAAACGTAGAAGGAAACGTCATGATTGGAATGGGACAGTTTTCTTTATAATGAAATGGGATTTGTATTGTTTGTGATAAATCTGTTGGGAACCCTAGATATCTATGAAGGACGACTAGTTCAACTATTTTAGGTGAGATGGTAGGGCCTCATCTCAGTATCCTAGTAGGATCGCATTGAAAAACCAACTAAACAAAACAAGGATGACATGTACTATTACCATTGGACCTCAAGTTTTTTCCCTCCAAAAGCTCATGTACATGTAGGGATATTTGTTTTCTTTGATAACTGAGAGTATAAGGATCTGTGTTCCCCAACTAACCATGATAGATATGGGTTTCTTAGGTTTGTTAGGTAGTGTTTTTTCTTACTTATAATCATTCTAGAATCAGTTAATTTTTTTTCAAAGTTATGTAATTTCCTAAAAATAATATGTTTCCTTTTAAAAAATTTGAATTTTTTATTTTTCTTTTAATTTATATAAAATGTAAAACTGGTGGTATTCCAGTAGGAAAGTGAGCACACACGCAATGTATACCCAATGGGAAAATGTACGCCTTGTCTTGTTTGACTCAGGTAAAGGCGAGGCCTCTTTTCTGAATAATGGATACTATTATTAGTTGATCTCTTTTATAGGATATGTGATAGTGGTGTAATGGAGAAGTATGTCCCCCAAGCCACGAGGAGTCCTGTGTTTCATTTATTTGTCCCCTCCATTTTCCACTTTTGGTTTTGGATACAAGTATAACATTGAGTCATGACAATGTTCCCTATAATATATTCATTAATAGGTGATTGTTGTGATTTATTATGTAAATGATATAATGTTTATTGATGTGGATTGTTGAAATCATATTTTACAAGGATTTTTACTACAACTATCATTGGATTGATTTTTCACAAAGGATTTATTTTATGACCATTCACTAGTAGCTAGACCATGGGGATTTGTAATCCCCTTTAGGACATGTCACGGGCCAGGTCTGGTGTCATGTAGGTTCGCTTCCCTGGCCAATTTTTGACCCCACTCTTATTCCTTTTCAATTGGGTTTTTTCAATGAGGAAATAAATGCATTGTTAATTTCACCCACAGTGACTTTTATTTACATCCATTATGAAAGAAAAATGATAGACATGAGTGGAGAAACAATTTACAAAGGAGGGACTTATCATATTCAATAACATAAAAGTGATTGAACCTTAAAAAATTCTACACTTAGGATCATTTTATTCTATAATTCCTTTTCTTTAAACTATATAAATATTAGTTTAACTTATATAATTCTTGTTTCATACAAGGTTACGTTAGGTTGGGATATATCATAATTATTATCATAATCCTAATAATAGAGATCCCAAATTAATAAAACCTTTTAAAAATACATTGAACCTTAAAATCCTTGAAATCTATGCTCTCAAGATCGAACTAATCCTTCCTAATACATAATTAATCACATATAGAATTATATAACAAAGTATTTTTACACACTCAATATCAAACCTTTCCAAAATATAATTTTAATATCAATGTCTTTAAACCACTACAATATTACATATTCATCTAAAAATTAACTCTATATTTACCCTCAAATGGTAGAAACACTAGCTCACAAGGTTCCACACATGTCATTATATATAAATATCCAAAAAATAGATAAACATTACTAATTAATTATCATCAATTCCAATGATGTTGATAATATATAAATTATATTTTCAAAATCATTGAACACTTTATTTTCATGATATCATGCATAGAATAAACCTAAAACATATTCACCTTTAAAACATGTTATCTTCAGTAGTTATCTAAAAAAATTACATTTCCATAAAATTATTTTTCAAAGTTATTAAAACCATTTTGTATTTGATTTCAAACCATTAATGAAAATATACTAAAGAGTGATCCTTATGTGTTTCACATATTCCTCAATAACATTTAAAATATACTAATTTTTTAACAATAAATATTACTTAACTAATAAAAATAACCAAAAGTATCAATAATTAATTTCTATTATGATATCTACCTCACTAACATAGGTAATACTAGGAAACTCACCCTTTCCCATTAGGCATATAATGAAATTACTAATGATTTATGTATCATCCCTTATATGGTTATAAGTTATAGTGGTTTCTTAGTGCCAAACTTTCTCATCTTCATTCCCATGATTATATTTAATTCAAATACAAAAAACCAAATCGGTTATAAATAAAATAAAATTAAATAACCATCTAAATATTAAAGATCAGTCATAATATTAATTATCTAGTGATACCTTTATTTTTTCCATTGACACATCCAATTCAGTATAATTTGAATTATATTTGGTTTCATTGTAATTATTAATATAATATCTTAAAGTAATTAAGAAATAAATCCTTTATAATTGTTCATAAAGAGAAAGTAATTAAGAAACTCACACCCCAATTAGTGTATCTCCAGGTGTATAGTTTTAGATACAATCATTGGGTATTTTAGTAATGACTGATTTAATGCTCATCCATCAATTTTTTGGGTGATTATCATTAGGTAAATCTGTTCCACAATCGCATCCACTTTCAAGTATCCATACAGGGATGTATTTCTAGTAAAAGATAAATAATATATACTTTACCAAATCATTAGTATGTTATCCAATAAATAGGATTATTACTACGGTTTTAATAGATGTCTCATTACTCTAACCCCAAAATAAAATTTGCATTATTGACATTACATTAAATCATATACTTATCCAAGAATGGTTATCTATTATGATCATACTTAATATATCAACCCTTAAATTATCCTCAATAGAAATCTTAGTCTATAAATTTTTCTAAAACCTCCCTTTGATACCAATTTTGATTCCTGAGATCCACACTACCAGATCTAATTCTCCTAAACACATACCTTACATATTTCATTTGATAGTAACAATAGCAGATTGTATATAACTATACATAATTACAAAACCAATAATTATTACTTAATCTATTACATATAACGGATGTTTTTAAGTTTAGGGATTTATATAACTAGGACACTACAGAAACTAATGAATTCTATGTTCTTTGAATAAAATTGACCATTTTACCATTATATATTAAATTACATAATACATAACATGTCATCAAAATAATCCATAAAATCCTTCACTAGTTTTATAATTACAAACACGTCATCTGTACTAGTTTTATACATAAAATGTGGAAATGGAAACATATTAATTGGTGATCTCAAATGTACGACAAGGGAAATATTCAATTAAATCAACCATGGAATACACATCACATAAATATTATAGCTAGAATAGTTAAAAAAAATTGAAACCATAATCAGTTTGAAATATGGAGCATGTTGTATACATGAAAATAATTGAAAACATGGATATCAATAATATTGATCTCATACTAATGGAATGCATACTACTGAACATTAAAAACCTACTATAAAAACCTGCTTCCAAGACACATTACTTTTTATCGAGACCATAGTCATGATATCCTATTTTCAAGGCCTTTTTCGAAGACAATATATGGTTATGGGAAGTAAAAAAAAAACCCAACATGTCTTATTGGATGATACTTATTGATTCATTTAGGGGATATATAATTCCGAGCCCCACTCACAACTTGATTAAGTCAATTATATCCACTATAATAGTAAATATTAAATTTTATACCTTTAACTAAGGAAACTCTAACTAATGAAAATCATGTTCATCCATATGATAAAGAATAAATAAGATCAATACATGATCAAACTATGTTGGAATTCAACAATCGTGAATAGTTTAAATACATTGCCCAATGTTAAAAAATGGATAACCTAATGATAACCCATGTAGAGAGAGAAAGTGGATGGTCAAATTATACACTGAAAACTTTAAAATAATTATACATATTGGAATTATAAAACATGGAATGAAAATAAATTTCTCTATTTCAACAGAATAAAAAAATGTACCGGTGAACATCATCCCATATGAGTTATGTAAAATGTGATGTTTAGACTATAAAGAAAAATGGGCATAATATTATGTCAATAAATGAATAAGATGATGATAAGTCATCCCGAGAATTAAAGTATATGGTTTCAAAAGAAAATTTCCTATGAATTGATAAATGTTGGTAAAAAAATTTATGTGGTTGGAATGTTGTAAAGTTATTAACCAACTTACTCTAAAAAGTATTCAGACTAGTTCACCACACTATCTTAGGTTTACGTAATCGCATTCCAAAGGAATCTGACATGAATTGGGGATTTAGGTTGGTATTATGAGGAGACTGTACCCCCTTACCCGAGTGAAAAATAACAAAATAAATAATGAAGAATAATAAAAATCAGAGTACATACAATGAATAAATCATCAAAAAATGATATAATAATATGAAATAAATAAAAGACACAGAAACCCATTCTATATATAAATCATTGATCTCCCACATGGCTAGCCATAGATAAAAAATAATGAACTAAAAAATAAATACATCATTTTCGGCTGACAAATCCAATCCATGGAACATACCTACTATATAGAACCCTGTCGCACCAATCCAACCTGGTCATAAGACTCCACCCAAGTGGTTTTTCTTAATCATGTAACCATGGGACTCTATCCTATCCATCATGTATGTTATCTCACATGAATGATGATATGATGTTTGAAAGAACACTGAGGTACACATAGAGGGGGTGAGAATAAAATATAACCAGGCTACCACCAATAGTGATCCTATAATATTCTATATATATGAATGATCTTGTAATATTCCCAGTATATCCTAGATAAAATTGACATAAAAATAAAATAAAATCACTATTATTACTATTACCCATGACCATGGACATTCATTTCTTCTTTGGTTAGTACCATGGTGCCTATGAGCACATATTGACAACAATGCATCCTAAGGAGCATGTAGGATCCACATGCAAGGAAGCCCCAACCAATAAATTTGACACTTTGGACCCATCAAATCTTATTCCCATCATACAGGTTCTAAATATAAAAAGTATCCCCTATCATGTCTTCATAACTCCCATGGATATCTCTTTCTTGGTACCAAGTTACATCAGTCCCATATACTCAAACATTGTTTAAGTACTGATAGTACCCATGGTTTTTGTCTGAAATCTCACCCATTTATCAAAAACATATGTTTCTAGAGCATTAGTCAATCACCAAAACCATAAAGTATACAATCAGTTTCCAATTTCCCAATTTGGAACCTTATCAATGCATTATACTACCTATTCCTAAACCATTATTCCGAAATCATAACCACATATGTGTAAAATATGTATTTTATTCTTAACCATATACATTAAATTCCGTGTACTCCAATATAATCCATATATGTGGAACACCATGGCCCCCAACCTCATCCATATCTATGGAGAACCATGTCCTCCAACCTAATCCATATTTATGGAATTCCATCTCTGCCAATTTCATCCACATATATGGAATACCATGTTCACCAATCTCATACATATATGTGTAAATCCATGACCACCAGTCTTATCCATTTCATTGGAAGTTGATGTCCACCAATATCACATCTATATGTAGAACTCCATTGCCACCAATCTTATCCATATCTGTGGAACACCATGTACACCAATCTCATCCATATTTTTGTAATTATGTGTAACCAAAACTCATCTATATATATGGAATTATATTTTCACTAATATCATATATATATATATATATATTTCTGTGTGTGTGTGAAATCTCATGTTCGTTGATCACATCTATATCTTCCACTTGTTCTCGGATCATCAGGACTGGTATTCTAATTGATGATTTGGATCATCATGTCAAGAATAATTAAACACATAAAAAACCAATGGTGTCTGGATCTCCAATTAGAAATCAAAATCATTCTAAAATTTATCAAATAAAAAGGATCAAACATAATCTAGATAATCTAAACATAAAAATGTATGTTAAAATTTCTAGGCCAATCCTCATCTACATGGCCCCATCATGAGAACACATTGGTTTGGGTTCTAGGTGACACCCACAAACTTCTCCAACAAACCATGCATTCACATAGAGTTATTATATCAATGATAACCCACTTGGTTTCTATGAGGTTACATGTAAGCATATTCATCCCTATTATTATCATTAGAAACAATATGGTAGTGTATGTATCTATCTTAGAATCCTTAGTCAAAACTAACCTCTCATGACAAAATTATTTTCTCAGGGGGACACACATCCTAAAATCTAGTATCTAAAATATCACAAAATCATAATACATAACATGAGTCAAAAATCATAGGGGAGATGATCTAAATATCATTCCCTTTATAAGACACTCTAGGTTCTCTAGAACTGCAAACATATTTGTCAACTCGAGTTACAACACAGTTTTACAAATGAGGGAAAGACCTATTCTAACACCAATAATAGAATATTATGGGCCCATGCCACATCCTATAATCATTCCTATTACCCTCTTCTTGGTATAATACAATTTCCCACTCCCATTTGATATCTAGATTCATTTTTTGGAGTAAAACCCATTTGAAACAACTTATTCACCCTTAACCTTATCATAAAAGTCCTCAAAACACCCCAAGGGTTCCACCATATTTGGAAAAATCTCCCCAAACCATATAATGGGTGATAAGGGGAAATTTTACAACATTTACCACAAGTCAATGATATGTAATCCAAAACTTTCACCCTAGTCATGTACTTCTACACAGCCAGGGAACACTCGAGGGCTGGCTATGTGCTACCACATGACTAGGGTATTCCTGGGTTTTGTGCATACACTACTACCCTATGAGATAATACATGGTGTCACTCCATGTATGACTACACAACCATGAACTCATTACATGGGGTTTCTTCCCATTTACTAGGCTATATATTCATATATCACTACTTAACATGTTTTCTTAAAGAAACATGTCATGTGCCAGGATTTCTGAACTAGAAACCCCTTCAAACCCACTAAAAGATTAATTTTTCTTGATTAATAACATATTGACCACTAGAAGGGTCCTCAAAAACCATAAAATGGATCGAAAACATAATAATGTCTAATTTATGGGGATCTAGGATTAAAAGTCAAAAACTGGATAACCTCATGGAAAAAATGTCAATGCTTCAAGTCCAAAACTACTCCTGAATGCCACCACACCTTGATCTCATATTTTTCACTAAAATGGATGACATTTGGTAGTGAATTTTCCTCATTATCCTAATTTTGTTCTATCCACCACACACACAAGAGATGAGACCTTACCTCCTATCATTACTAGGAAGGAAATGGGGGAGGGGATGTGTTTCATTTATTTAATTAATTAAATCCCCATTTAAGACTCTAATAGTGAGTCCTAGAACCAAAAGTGGGTTTGTACCTCATCTAAGAAACAAATTACCTTAAAGATTAAATAGTAGAGTTGAAAATCCAAAATTATGATCCATTTGAATGTTATCATTATTCGAACAAGAAAAAATAATTTAATATTTAGTAAATTAAATATTATGTATTCTGCAAAAAATGAAAATGGATCAGATTCCCACAAAACTCTTATATTAGGATATAACATAATTCTATATCCAAATAAATTGTATAATAACTTATGAATGTTTTTATATTGGTGGAAATAGACCACTTTACCCCACATGGGACCCCAAAACATAAAATTAAAATCTATGCTCAATTTTGAAACTTGGAAACACAAGGGGTTTTAAAATATTCTGACTATTGAATTTATCATACAAAACAAGATTTAGTGGTCTTCGAAACACAAATCTAGTCCCTGAATAATCATAAATATATTCAAAACCATGTTTTTACTCATCTAGAATAACATACAAGTTTCTATTCTCTACTCTAAAGAGAAGTTCTATACTACTTCAAAAGTTAACCAACCACTTTACATTATTTATAAACTACAAATATTGATTCTTCTTTCACCCATACATCTTGAGACATCACAAATTAATTAAAAATTTATCAACAGACTCACGGTTCATTACCATTATAGAACTCACCCAATAATGGATGATTCTATTGCCTGATATTTCTCATTAACAGAATCAGCTATCAAAACACATCCTTAACAATCCACTGACCCACTCAATATGGTTACCTTAATATACTCAACCCTACATACACAAGGAGAATACCACAATGATTGATCTAATACTCCCCACCAAAGGGAATACCTTATACTAATCCTTGAGTGTATTTCTAATAGATTGACTCACAATCCCACACACTAATTCTTCCAGCCACACATACCTACTACTAACCCATAAAACAAGATTTCCTTGACATTATGTGTCTAGGTCCACCCTTGGATAGATCAACCCATGATAGAAAATCTACACTCCTGTACCTTCTACCATTGACAGAAATTTCTCATTTCATCACAAATCCAGGTCAACCATGCCTATATCATTTCCTTAAAAGAAATTATTCTTAACTCACACAAGACCATCCACCAGTTTATGATTGAAACTACTCCACATTCAACTAACGTGTTCCATTACTATATTACCCACCACCAAGGTTATACAATAACAAAACATCATATCACACCACTTGAATCATGTATCTCTGAGAAACATGTCCCCATAACCATGATATCCATGATCCATGACACATTAACTTCGATACATCAAGAGATCCCTCATAACTCCTCTTAAAAAATGGCCACCTCACTTATTAATTGATCCATCAAAAGACCACCCACCCCATAGTATAATACAATAACATTATATTACCAATCTTATTCTAAATTATGTCAACCTCATCCACATGCTTATCTATCATCGGATGTAATTTTATCCATTTGATTCCTCCCATTATCAGACTATACTACTAATAGAACATTCACTAGTCAACCAGACTAGGTACATAGAAATATTATTATTGAACATAATATTGAAACACATGCACCCCATTTGATTAATAATAAACCAATGGAATCATCCAGCCTTTTCCCAAAACTATGGGAACCCCATTGAATTGGTCTCATTCCTCAGAGCACATATCATTTCTTTATCTATATGAAACCATAAACACGGGCTAACCCCTTTGATGTTTCAAACATGATCATACCACCCATTGACTCAAAATAGTATGAGTTGATCAAATGATATCTGGGTCTCCCATCATTCCCTACGAGTGATGTCACACAAAGACCACATATCATGGGGCGTTATACAATATATCATATCAACCCATAATATAAACATGATAAAACATTAACTCTTGGGGTCCTACATATGACAACATCACACATAGAACATTTACCACAAATAAGGTACCCTCCTCTCTAATAATATTAACATGTGACTTCTACCGAGAGGATCGATCCACATATATAAAATTGAACATTAACCCCCCACAAGGGGGTCCAAAGGTTAGATGCATATGCCAGGCTAACCTATCTGGTTCACCACACCAGCTATACGTGAGGATTGCATCATCATTTTCATCACCAAGTCCATCACCATTGATCCAAATAATCTACTGGTAAATTGAAATCTACATACAAGTTTTCCTTGTTGAGTATAATGAAACTAATTACTTATACCATAAAATTCGATATGATTATTTATTGAAACTTTAGACAGCTAAGGATTTGTGATTAGAAAAATCACACACTAGCATTCTTATGTCATATGAATTCTACATGAATATCATGATGCATGGTTGACCCCTTGTCTCCACATGTTTATATTAAAAATAAAATCACTAGACAATTTCTAATGATCCATGATCTATAAATATTTCATAGCTCATAAAATCCTAACCAGATGTTAGTCACTCAAATAAAAAATCATATGAAATCGTAACATTGTTAAATAAGAATATTAATCGTAAGACATGGTAACAGTTACTTCCCACTAGAACATGTGTTCTCAATGAACCATACAAATATACATCACAAACATTGACACATTCGTAAGTCTCTGATGTACCTAATATGAAATAGTAAAATAACATGATTGTAGTTTCCATGAAAATACTTTTTAATGACCCAAATCCAATCACTCTAAATAGAAACCAGAATGGTTTACCATAAGACGTCAGGAATGACGCCTTCTGCGATAGAGGCTATCTACTAGTAAGGATTGTATAAAATTATACTATAAGGATATTATACCCACATATCAAAGTGTTTAATAATAATAAAAATATCTAGGAATTATAAACATCAGAGTGCGTTGAAATAAAAATAAGTTGAGCATTATATAAAAAATGAAATATATTTAAGATCCAAATTAATATTCAATAAAGAAAATATTGATCACCCATTGGGTCAATAACATGTACCGAATACATAGATGAAAAATAAGTACATTATGATTTACTATTGTCATCAAGTCATGCCACATACCTAGCCTCCAAAACACTAGCAGGATACTCAAGACCAATTATATGATTCCTCAGGACCAGTTCTACTCAATCACTAAACCATGGGCCTCTACCCTATCCATCAAGAATTTTTTCACACCTACAAGAATACATGAGGAAAGAACACGAACCGAGGTGAACTTGCAAGGGGTGAGAAACAAATATCAGTAGGTCACCTGAAATAGTGAGATTATAACCAGCTTTCCAATGTGCATGTTCATTCAATGGGCCCATCCAAGCCAAGAAACCAATAAAAAATAAAACTGTTGTCAATCATATGGTCCATGACCATGATCAACCAAACCTACTTCAGCAAGTGCATGTGTGTGTCAGAGAATATCTTGATATCCATGAATCATAAGTAACATGTGAGCTCCACCTTTGTGAAAATCCCAATGTATTCTCTAATCCTTGGGGAACCAACCCACACTATTCCTATCTTCCATGTTATCAATTTAAGGGTTCCACAATCATGTACTCATGACTCTATTAATTATATATTTCTAGGTAACTAGAATAATAAGACCCAGGAACCCATAACATGTTGAAATACAACTTGTACTCAAAGAATTGTTTTAAAATCAGACCCATTTATCAAAATAAAAGTTCCCAGAGCATCAGTCCAACACTAAAACTATAAAGAAAAAAATATGTTTCTGGAGCCTCATTTTGATACATAATCCATGTAGTATACTACATGTGGTTGAATTTTTTGTCTAACATCAAAACCACATATTTGGATTCCATACCCACCATTCTAAACTATATTCATGAAATAAAATGTCTAATAACCTCATGAACATATATGAAATTAAATATGCACTAGCCTCATCCATATATGTGGAATACCATATCAACTAGCCTTATACATATATATTGAAGACCATGTCACAAATATCATCCATATCCATAGAAAACTATGTCCACCAATCTTATCCAAATGTGTGGAATTCCATGCACACCAATTTCATACATATCATTGGATCTCCATATCCACCAATATCATCTTTATCAATGGAAAACCATGTCCACCATTCTCATAAATATCTTAGGAAAACCATTCCCCCCAATATAATCCATATCATTGGAACACAATTTTTACAAAACTCTTCCATATTTGTGTAATTCCATGTCCATTGATATCTTCCATTTCTATGTAATTCCATGTCCACTAATCACACCCTTATATACAACTAGTTCTTAGAGAGTCACATGAAAACATTCATACGATAATTTAGAGAATAATTTCCAATATCATAAACCAAATGAAAAAAAATTGGAATCCCAAGCCTCAGACTAACATCTAAACCATTCCATAATTTCTTAAATAATGATGTCCAAAGATAAACAAGAGAAAATAAACGTTACCAGTAGTTTCCACACTCGCACCACCCATCCTCATCGACTTAGTCCCATCTAGAGTACACATTGTTTTAGATTATAGGTGACAAACTCAACCATCTATACCCAAATAGAAACCCCAACAGGGTCATTATATCAATGATCACATACTTTGGTCCTCTAAGTCATCACATAAGCTGAGGAAGCCCCTTGAGATCTTCATATCTAGCATCAAAGTTGAGGTATCCCACTTTGAATTCTTGGTCACAACTAATCTCTCAATCCAATGCCCATATCTCTGGGGGCACATTTCCCACAACCTAGTCTCAAGCATATTGCAACCTCATAGGCCCTAAAAGGGGTAACTATCACAAGGTATATGGTATCAAGCCTAGCTCTTTACCATGCCAACCTAGTTTGGTCCAAACACCCAACTTATCCATCACCTCAAGTCATTTCCCAGTCCCCCTAACTAGGGAAGGTCCCATTACTACCGTAATCAAGGACTCTAGTGATCCAATTATATGTCCTCTGATCAATTATATAACACTCTACTAGTTATCAACCCATGTATCACTCTCAGTTGATAGCTTGATTCAATTATAGGAAGAAAACCATTCCATCAAAACATAATTTCCATGAACCACCTCTTATATGTACTAAAATACCCTAAGGGAGGAACCATTATGTTGTTCCAAAAAAATAAATAGAATAGACTCTTATTATGTCCAATTATTTCCCCAAGGTGAGACAAAACCATGACCCTCCAATGGGTGAAAAGGGAATAGTACGTAGTTTATAACCCAGGTACACGATATGTACTCCAAAAAGTCCTCCATGGCCATGTAGTTCTATATATAATATGTAAAATATGGGCCTAGATGTGTACTACAACATGGTTAGGGTAGAAATGGGGTTTTATCATGTACTACTACATGTAAAGGGAATATATGGTTCCAAGTGGGGTGCTATTACACGACTATGAAACCCTTAAATTAGTGTTTTTCCATATATCCATCCCCATGAACTTCAAAAACTACATGGAATTTACTCAAATAATATGTAGTGTAGCTCCAAAAAATTCAACTTCCCAAAATCATAAGAATATATGTCTTGTGTTATTGAATCCACATGCCTTGCGATTGGAATTTTGATATGGGAAACCCATGAAAACCTACCCAAACCCATTATTTCGTTGATTATGAATATAATGACCACCCTTGGGCCATTAACAACCATAAACGGTATCTAAATCATAATAAAAACTAATCTATGATGTTTAGGGACTACAACTCTAAAAAAACCTATATAATGGAAAAAATACCCAAGAATCGGGTCTAAAACCACTCTTGAAAGCCATAACACATTGATGTGGTCTGGTTTCCCTCCTTGAATGATGTTTGTAGATGGATATACCTCCCCTTACACATGGTATGGATGTTTCACACGAGGTAGGATCCCTCACCTCCTCTTATCATTCATAAGAGGGAAATCAAGGGGAAGGTGTGTAATTAATTAATTAATTCTTCATTTAAAATGATCGTATGAAGTCCCAAAATCCAAATATTATTTAAAACTAACCTAAGAAATAAATATCCATTCTAAACTCAACTATGGAGTCAGAATCTTATTTTGATGCTTCGTTCAGATGGTGTCACTATTCAAACATCTCAAATAAATTTTCAATAGATAAATTCGAATTTAATATTTACCCAAAACTAAAAATACATAGATCACAACCATATTCATATAATAGGATAAAAAAATACTCTAGGACCTATATAGTGGTCATAAAGTTATTCGATTTCTTCTATTAGGGGAAAATAGAAATTTTAACCCTCATGGGCCTCTAAAACAAAAAAAATCAATTTTCTCACAATTTCATATCCCAGAAACAACCATGGTTTTACAAATTTATATCCAAAACTTTAATGATACAAAATCACATAATAAAATAAAGGGAAGTATATAATTAAAATATATGAATTATGTTAAATATAATAGTCGTAACTTAATGAACAAAAGAAGAGTATCTAAAAACTCTTAATACTATGGAAACAACTGAATAAATATCTAAAAGATTACGAGAAAATGTTTTTTCAAGTAAATATCATTAAATAAAATTAGTATGATATTGATATATTAATGGGTAGTGAATAAAATATATAAAGGAAACATGGTGCACGCAATGCATTATGTCATAAAGAATAATAATTAAGACAAAAAAATCCTTGAGGCTAATGTTGAACTATAATAAAAACCCATTGAATATAAATTATTATAATTAAACATGAAATATGATTATTAAAATATAATTCAGGATATTATATCTATAATATTCATTATATTCAAACAAAAAACTAAAGTAAGCCTATATCACCAGATATGTCTCAAATAGAGTAGTTCGAGACAAAAACCCTTACCTCCTCTCCCGACATTCATGAAAACACTTTAGTCTTTCATATGAAAAATGTATCGTTATTAATTAATTATTTCATAAAAAAAACCATATCCACATTCATTTATACTGTTCAAAAATAATCATTCACTGCATGAATTCTTTTGAAGTTCAACAGTAGGTGTTCATAGTTTTGATCGTTGGTACCAGTTTCATTTTAGTCGTGTATGCGTTCATTCTTGTTGAAAGTTTATTAATTTATATGTAATTAATGTTACTTATAGGGATTATTTATAATAATTAATTATGTTTCCAACACCTTTATTTGGTGTTTTATTATTTAAACTTGAAAATGAAATCGATAATTACCATGTTTTTTGTGATTTCTGACGAACATGGGGTGTTTTCTTAATTGATGAATTAGATATTTATATAACATCTCTTGAACCATTAAAAATCATTATACTTAATTTATATCATATTATAGAATTAAATCAGTTCTAATAGTCATAAATTACATATATGTATAGAATATTTCATGTCATTGGTAAAATCGACCTAAGCATGAACCTAATCAGATTAATCGATGATTATTAAATAGCTTAGTTGTAACATCATAATACTAAAATTGTAATTAATATTTTTAGTGATTATAAATGTGATATATAAGAATTGGAAATAATTATAAAAATAAAATAATTTAAATATATTCATTACCTATAATAAAGATCTCATTTTCCAATTAGTTCACTCATTTTAAACAATTGAGTTAATGATAATACTTTATTAATCATATAATTAATAGGTTCCTAAATTTGAAATAAAAAATCATTAATGATGTCATAAAAAAATATTTATCCTTTAATCACATCCTTATATAAAACCTTGTAATGAAATTAAGGAAAATAAAACACATAACATCATGGAGATGGTAGTTCGTACAATGCACGAACAACACATTTTTTCCCTTAATGAATGGGGTATAAAAATAAATTATGATAATAACTTTAATATAGTAAAAATATAGTATATAAATGTGGGAGGGGGTTATTAGATAATAAAAATGGATTATTTTTAAGATAAATTATAATGATAAGTATGTCTTTAATTGGTGAAGATTCTACGGTTTTATAATTGATAGAAGGGGATGTTTTGGGAGTAACCCTTTCATTTTAAATAATGCAAGGTAAATAATAAAGTTTCAAAAGGAAATAAATTGAAAAAAGTGGAATTAAAAATGATTGTGGTTAAAAAAATCTCATATAACCATTTTTTGAGTAAATATTGTGTGTTTTATGGATTTGTGTTTTTAATTTTTTACATTAAACCTCATTTTAATTTTATATTGTTAATTATTTTCTAACAGAAAAAATTGTTTTAATGAAAAATAATAATATTGACCTTTTTATATAATTTGGTACTTATATTTTCAAATTTTTGAAATAATATTATCATAAAAAACAAAAAATGAATTAAATGTTAATTACAAAATTGGTACACTTAATCATGTAAATTTTTTTTGTTGAAAAATAACATTTTAATGATTTAAATATATACACATGGAAACATTATCTTCCATGCCGACTAAATAGAAATAAATTTATTTACTATAACAAAATAAAGGTTATGAGGAATATAATGAAATACAAAATTGATTCAGCCTTGAAAAATACTTTATTATAATAAAATACCAAAATTACCAAAAAAATACTTTTTATATTATATTAAAAATTTAATGAGTTAAAAAAATGTTTTCCCTTGGTTTTTGAATTGTGAAGAATTTTTTTAAATTAATACTTTTATGCTAAAACATCATATTTTATTTCATAAACGGATTTATAAATTCATAATTGATTATTTTATTTGGATAAAGTCATACAAATTACACATTTTGTGAAAATCATACATTTCCATAAAAAACTGAATTTTTTAGGAAATGTTAAAAAAACACATATAAAGTCAACATTGATATGACTAATTCATAAATAATGTTAATATTTAGTAATATCAAATAAAAAATTTAATGACTTCATTTTTTAAAAAATTTATAAAATATAATTAAAAATAAAATTAATAGGAAAATTAAATTTTCTAATACAATATCTTATTATTATTATTTCATATCATTTAACAAGAAAATTATTGTTAACTAACTATTAATATCATATATAAATTATCATTAATTATATGTTTCTTGAAATAGAAATGTATTTAACAAAAAAATTTATTTTCTAGAAGAATAATTTTCCTATCAAGAAATTATATTATTAGTAATATAAGGTAAAAAATAAAATTTTATTCATATTAAAAGTGGCCTTTATTTTATATTATCATATAATTCAAAAATAGGAAACTCCAAGTCATTATCACAAATGAAATGTCCATGATTTTTAATGATTATACTGAAATATTTATATTATTTCTTTATATATCATCGTTTTATTTATGTTATGTGTTTCATTGTAACACACCAAGTTTTTATGAATTTTTTTTGAATTAATTAATCATTTTGATGTTTTCCATTTCATGCAACACAGAATTCAAATTGTGTTATATGAAAACCAGAAGTTATTATTTCATTTTATGAAAAAACAAGTTGAAATTTATCAACATGAAGAACTTATATTAGCATGTGGTACACACAACACTATTTTTTTGATGTGTAACTCACAATTTTGAGTTCCTTTGATAACTTGTCTTATAAGAAAGGTTTAGTTATACCGAATTACAATATACTATTTGTATTATTTGTAAAATATAATTATATTTATCACCCTTCCTTAGCTATTCATAAGATTAAATATAATTTTAAAATAATTTTTACGTGTGTATATAAAATGAATCCATTGGTTATCAATTGCCTAGAAATTAACGTAAGAACTATTTGAAAATAAATAAATTTCACTTCTAAGAAAATTATTTTTCTATCTACAAATTTTTTTTATAGTAATAAGTTAATAAAAATATATTTTAATAATTTATTAATATAATTTATGTATTATAAATTCAAAAAAATGATTTTACATTTATCCAAGGAGATTTATAATTATAAAATGAGAACAAATAATGTTTTAGTCATTAAAATCTTTATTATTCTAAAAGGTAGTTTTGACACATTTTAATGATATAATTGTTTTAAAAATAATATTACAAAATTTTATAATTTTTATTTTACAATTTAAAATTCATTTTTTGAAAATTTATATAAAAAATTATTTTGGGTGTTTTTTTGGTATTTTTCTAAGAAGATTCATTTTTTGATGAATAGAGAAAAACACAGACTTTTAATTGATTACTTCATTTTCCAATAATTTGTTTATATAAATTATATTTTAAATTAGTTTTAAATTATATTTATATCAATTATAAATATATTAATACAATTTGGGTCATTGAAATCAATTTCACATTGAAATTGGATATAGTAATATTTCAATCTTTTGAACATTTTCACTTTTAAAACCTGTTGTTTCATATGGACTAAGGGATTATTTTAAAATAATTTCTACCAGTTATATGATTCTAATTTTAAAAAATGGTTTAACTATTTTTAATTATAATAATTTATAATATACATTAAAGAAAATATATTTTTTGAAAAAACATTATTGGTGAAATTAATTAAAATTAGTTACAATATTTTAGGTAAAATCGAGTTTACTTAGTGGTTTCACATTACGTTAGAGAAAAATAACCTATAAAAATGTAAAAACTCCATTGAATGGAAATATTTATACCATATAATATGTTTTATCTATAATGGACCATTATTGTAAAAAACATATGTAAGTGAGATGTCTCAATAGTGTTTATCATTTTGTATTTACCAGAATGGAACTCCTCCTCCACTATAAATGGTCACTCACCCCTCTCACTTGTTTACACCTCTAAAGACCTTTGTAACTTCACAAACCATCCCAAATAATAATCAAAAATACCTGAATTCTCATATAATCCTCCCTTTTTGATGAAATATTCTCCAGTAATCCATTTGGTGTAAATCGAAAGGAGTTACCCAGAGAAGAGGTAATATTATTCAACATAGCACTTGTGGTTTATTTATTTTTCCACCACATCAATTATTATTATTAAATTATTATATAATTAATATATTATCCTAAATATAAAGATTTTTATGTTAAGTTATATACCTACACCTATACACACTTCCATAAAATGGTATATGTAATCATCGATCATGTATACAACGGACCACCGCATCATGAAACGATGTCACTCATTATTCCATTACCATCTCTCATAGTCGAGAATAAATATGTAGATACTGTTTTTATATGAGATATATTATATTTTATGATGTATTTATGATTCTGGAATTTTTATATAACACATAACATTATGATTTCCATTTTTTCGGAATATGATAATGTCATTTGTGAATGTGTAGAGTACCGCCTCCTCAAAGTAATGTAATTAATTACTAATTTACATAGAATGTTATAAGTATGGGTTTATTAAAAATGTTTTTTATTTATGAAATAATAATTCAAATATAATTTTAATATATATTTACATATTGTACTACTCATTCAATTAAAATATGAAATGAAAATGGAAATGATGTTTATACATACGCATGACCTACCATCTCTACAAATAGTGTATTTAATTATATATATATATAGACTATTAAAACATATATATAATGTATACATGTGAAATTCTCTTCATGTTTTAAAATTTTACAATAGTTAAATCATTATCAAGGTAATTATATTGAGAATTACTAGTCAAACATATATGAAAAACAAAGTTATTATTACCTGAAAAAAACATTAACATTTAATTTTTATTAAATGGGTAATATAATGTCATAATAAAATAATATATGGTATTACATATAAAAAATTAGTTTATGTGGTATATTTATAATAACTTATATTTACTATAAGGGTGGTTTGAACATGTATAAATAAAGTCAACACTTAAGGTAAGAGCTTTTTCATCTCATTTTTATTTCTGTGAGATATATGCTATATTCTCCACCTAATCATGATGAATAATGTACATAATTACCTATGAAATGATATATCATTAATTTAATATATTTCATGATTTTAAAAGTTTCAATTGTTGTTATTCATTCACTTATCTCACGATTCAAAAGTCATTCAAGAAGGGGATTTCTAGTCTCACATTTATGAGTTTCTTTTGCACCTATATTCCTTTAAATGGTGTATATATTGACCTTAGATATGTTATATCTGGAATATACTTGTATTCATGACATTTTAAACAAAATTTAATGTTATTAATTCATGGGTAATATGATTCGAGGTTACCAAAGTGGTATCATTTTATTACAACAATATCATCATTTATCGGGGATATTTAATTTTTTTAAAGGAGGTGGTGTAAATTCCACCTATTATTAAAAGAAAAACGAAGTACATAGGAGGAGGAATAAATCATAACAAAATTACCCCAAAAAATAAATGATACATAATGAAAAACTTCATGCGCCATGAGAACAAGTGCACATGTTATGACAAGAGGAGCACCCACCCCTACCATGAGGGTGATGGCCCCTCCTCCCAGTGTAAACTTGCATCCATGGCCCTCCTCCATTATATGGATACCCGGTGAAAACCTATTTTTCAATACAAATAGCTTCAATAATGAAATCACCATTATGTATCTCAGTATAAATACTTAAAGATGCAATCAGTGCAAAAGGATTGTGTGTACTTACCTATTCATCACTCTCTTTGACATGTTGTCCAGGTACAAAAAGTTTGGAAGCATAAATTTTCCCGATGCTATCCCCATTTCATATAGGATTTGGGGTAAATAGATTAAATAACTTCCATTGGGATGGATGTTTCTTGCCTCTTATTAGGATCTTTATAATTGAAATCACCTGAGATCTGGGTGAGAGAGGCCTGCCTTGATCGTGGTTTTTAGCCTTTCTCTTTAATTTGTTAGAATCATCACAAGGGGGATAGGTAGTTTCATAAACATGTATATGAGATCCACCATAATCCTAGGTTTTTACATTCTATTTAGAAGGTTTTAAAATATAATACGACTTCTTTTGGGGAGTATTGGTGTTCGGTGCACCCGAAACTTATTGTGGTTTAGATACAGTTATGTTTTTGTCAAGAAAATTCATAGAGAAAGTATGATTTGTTCCAAAATAAGAAAAAACAACAGTTATGATATAAAATTTAGACATAAATTTAAATCCAAATCCTTACATTACAAGAGTCAAATTGCATTATGACATACCTTATCATTACTATAAATCATAACTTTATTCCAAATCACCTTTATTTGTATAGTGCGGTGAGTTCAAAGAGGGAACTTTTGTCAAAATCAGCTCCATGTAGTGACCACCAGTAAAATAACATTCCATAGGATCATTTTCCCAAGTAGGTCATGAAGAAACCATCTCAACTACATTAGAAGAAGTTTTAATTTGGACATTGCCTAAGTGAAAATGTTTCACTTTCTTTTCCCTGAGATAGATGCTTTTAACAAAATTTTCCCTTTTCTTTATTTTTTTGGATTGATGTTCTTTCCTAAATCTATCATCGTTCACTTCTTAAAAAAAGTAATTATTCTCTATTTCGCTATCATTTGAATCTATCTCATAATTTTTGTTTCATAAGTGTGTTTATTTAGAGCATCCTGGAAAGAAGGATGTATTTTTGTAGGGTCATCCTCATCTGTTAAATCGGCCCAAATAATATTAGACATGGAATTATATTGTAGAGAAATTGGGATGTTCTATTCCTTCAGTATATGATGTATAGGATCCCTCCTATGGATTTTACTATAGCCCTTGTTTTTCACATCATTTGTATCATTCTTCAAGGAATGTACACCAGTCCCTTGGGAAGGATTATTTCCTTACTTCCCCCCACAATAATTCTCATCTTGAACCTTTATCTTTCATCTAGCATGGTTGATATTTGAATGAAAATTGGACCTTAAGTGTCCAATAATTCAACACAAATCAAAATACAAATTTATTTTTTCACATACAATTCTCTTATTGATTTCATCATGAAGGGTGGAAGGAATCATCATATCAATCCAAGCTGAACCTAAATCAATTTCTTCTAGGATTTTGGAAAAGTGACCAAAAAAAGTTTTTCCATAGCCAAATCCATCCTAATTGGGATTCATATCATTTTAAAATAGTAATTTATAATTTTTTGTAGGATTTGTTCAAATAAAAAGGTTTTCAAAATTTTTTAGGTTTTAAAAATACATTTTTTAAAGCATAATGTATATTTCCCTTAATAAAGTTCTTAAATGATCCATTCTAAATTATTTTACATCTATGATGTAATACATTGATATTGTTTATTCTCAATATTGGATATGATCTAAGGATACCATTCATATTCTTTCTTTGAATGGTTAATGTTATGATGTTATGATTTTTACGAAGCTCGTTTTATTTTCCAGAGTAAAAAATGATTCAAAGAAGTTGTTATAAATCCCATTTATTTTCCATGGGATATTCCCATGACAAAGATATATACATGAAACCCATTTATTTTCCATGTGTTAAACTTATTATGAAATAATTATTGTTTTTCTGATATTTTATAATGACAGGTAATCTCTTTGTACACTATTCTTGTTGTGGTTCATAGACATTGCTTATATTAAGGGGTATCCTAGATAACGCTTGGTAATAACATTATTGCTTATATGACGGGGTAGACCAAATATCACTAAGTAATCCTATTTTAAATTATACAATGGGGTTTCCGATATATTGTTCTATAATCATATTATAGTTTATACAATGGGGTGGCCCAGATAGGGTTGTATAATCCCATTATTCCTTATATCATGTGGTAGCCCAGATACTATTTGGTAAGCCACATAAATCTTACACAATGGGTTGGAACATATAGTTTTATGTAATACCATTATTTTTTATATTATGGGGTGGCCGACATAGCATTGGATATGCCTGTAACAACATATATGATGGGGTTGCTCAGATAGTACCATGTGAGGCCGTTATGACTCTCAAATGCATTGGGTAAATATTTATATCTCATAATATAATGATGGGAAAAAGTATATGGGATTGATCCCCTATGGGAAGAAATTTAAAAATCCACTATAAATAATGATCTATGGTAGGGGATGTTGGGGTGTGCCGCATAGTAGTAGTAGTCCCCATGAAGTGCGCAAATATGTTTTGGCAAGGATCCCTGAAATAAGGAACGATTTTGCATGTTTATGTGTCTAGCATAAATTCCAAGTCTTGCTCCTATTTTATTAGTTAATTCATCATGTTCTTGATTAACTTTTGATTCATGTCTTATGAGCTCCTCATCATTATTCCATGACTTTTGAATATGATCTTTCATATGAAGGGTATGATATTATAATGTTATGATCATTTTTTCATTCACTTATGCTTATGTTATGCATACATATCTCCCATATTTACCCTTAGTGAGCATACATGATAAATACTTTCTTATATTTCCTTTACCTAGGTAATAAAGAAATGTATTAAGTAGGATCACTAAAGGGGAAGATATTTGAGGTAGATGTTGAAGATCCTTCACCAAGATAAACGATTTTAGCTTCCAAATACACTAACCTATTATGATACCTGTGAATTTACTTTTATAATGTGATGAATATTCATATAAAATGATTTAAAATTATTCTATGATAATCCTAACTCCCTATAGCTGTTATCAAATGAAGGTTTAGTTGACCTTTGGAATCTATAATGAGAAAAATTTTGTGAGATACCTAGTCATATTTATAAGAATATGTCTAGGGATGTATCTAAGTATAAGTCTAAGGATGTGTCAAAGTTAGGAAAATTTCATTGCATTTAGTAAGGTATTGAGAGTGGATACTAAGAAATTAAATGTTTTTCTACATATTATAGGTCGATGTGGCTCTCTCACATATATATAATGAGGTAATAACATCAAAAACACTATATTGAGCGACACACAATCAGGAACTGGTACACGACAATGAACCTACGAAACACCTGGTTCGAAAATCTTTGGGGATATGATTTGGGATTTGAAAAATTCTTTATGAACCATTATGAATGATTTTGATAATTTATTTAATATCCTAGGATAATCCTAAGGAACCATAGATTAAAATGTAGGTGTCATGATTTATACATCTTATAAGTAATTTATCATGATTATGTGGTTTCCCACTGTGATTATATTTTCTCACACTATGTTTTTGGTTTTAGTTAATGGATGGAACCGAAAGGGACCATGATAATGAGGAATGTAATGGAAAATATATTTATTTTTGTCCTGAGAAACTAAGTGTTGTGGGATTTGAAATAAAAAACATCATTTATATGATCACACAATTTTCTCTAGATATGAATCTTATGGAAGATCCAAACAATCAATGAAGTGAACAACACTCTATTTACCTCTTAATAAAGAAACACTAACCTTATTTCAACAGTTATATTGACTAGTTAGTTGGTGAGACATATATCAGTACCACAGAATTGTTTTCACATTTTCCATTTTTAGATCATTAAATGGTCGATTTTTGTGTAAATTATTTGGAAGTTGAAAAAGATAAATAATGGAATCTTATCAAGAAGATTACAAAACAAGATGAAATTGACTCCATGGATTGGGAGGAGTTCAAAAACTTATTTTTCAATAAGTACATTCATTATATTATAAAATATGAAAAGCAATATGTAGATCTTAAGAAGAAATATGATGAATCTATTGGTACATATAAACACAATTTTACAGGGCTTTTAAGGTACCCTTCATGTATTTTCATCCAAACTGAAATAAAAAAATTATTGATTATTTTTTGGCCTGAAATCAAGTATTCAAAAGGTTATAGCTAGAAGATTATTTAGTATCTAGGAAGAATTTTTTTTATATTCTATAAATGTGTAAATGGAGGTTGGATTTGAGTATAAAACTCATGGTTTTTGAAAGAAAATGATTATGTGGTTCAAAGGATATTCTTAGAACCTTAGAGAAATGAAAATGAGGGTTCCATTATGCAAAAAGTGTTGGAAGAAACATGTGGGGAAATGTATTAATGGGAATGGTAAATGTTTTAACTATGGAAGGGAAGTTAATTGAGTGGATAAATGATGTATTAGTGGGATTAAATTAGATAATGATGCGAATAATGAGAAAATACCACAAAATTCACCTCATGAAATTTTGTGTTATAATTGCATGGAGTTTGGGAATTATTCTAATATGTTCCCCAATATAAGAACTTATGTGGAAGACACCCCTAAAAAATCTCTTAAGAAGAAGGAAAATGTGAAATATTATTTTTTCATAATGGATGAAGTGAACCATGATAATTAGGGAATACTTATTATCTTCTCCTTAGTTGGAAATTTTATGTTGGATTTTGAATGAATGTGCCCTATGAAAATATTATTGTAGTGAAATTTCATGTTATTGTATACTTTTATTTAGTTATAATGAAATCAAATATTCTATCAGAACATAGAAAAACCAATTCTTAAAATTTAAATATTTTTTATAAGATAAGAGCTTATTTAATGAATAAAGAAGAATATATTTTTTCAGTTTAGTTTTATGGTAATTCATGTTATTACCATGTTTTAAGGGAATACATGATTAAGGTACTGCCATATTTGGTATGTGATAATCAGGAGATACTTTATCCTATATGAGGATCAATTTTCATCTTAGTAACCATGTTTATAATATTTTTTACATTCATCTTTTAGATGGGTAACATGGATAACCATTCATGGAATTGTTTGAGTTGAACATTGGATGAGGTTTTAGAGATTAATTTATTATCTCATGAGATGAGGATTTATGAATACTGGATATCATGTGATAACTATATTTTTTTTGATTCTAACTATTAGAATACGTAATGACCTATCATTATATTTATACATATCATGTTCTACTAATGTCTTAAGAATGAAAATTTTACCTTCATTTCTCAGAATAAGAGATGAAGTGGAAATTGATCAAGGCATGATAAAGGGTGTGATTGTGCTAAAATAATGTAATTATATGTTTTCATGAAAATTATTCAATATTAGTAAAAGGGACTTGAAATAAAATTATGTCTCATTGTCATCATTTTTTATGATATTGATTTCTTTTTCCAAGGCTCTTTGGGTTATGGATTTATGATTATTAACTTTCTGCCAATAATGTTCTATATCACTCTCGATTACAACATGATTGATATATTTATCTTTTATTTCCATTTTTTCACCTTCCTCCTATGTTCACCTATGTGGAAACCCTGTTATGAGTTACATTGGGTAACTGTTATGTTTCCAACTATCCCATTTAAAAGTATTTTTAATATTGATTTTTAATATGTTGTTTTCCATGAAAGTAAATTTTAATTACTAAAAATTTGATAATGAAGACTAATTTTAAAGGAGAAAATAATTTTAAAGGGTATAATGAAACAACCTGAGTTTTTTTATTTTCTTTCTAAATAATATAATATTTTCGATATTTTTCATTTCATGCAACACTGAATATAAATTATGTTATATGAAAGAACCATGTTATTTATGATTTTTATGAAACACCATTTCATGATTTATCTAAAATAAATAATTATATTTTCTTATAGTACATGAAATATTATTTTTGTCTTGTGTTACACACAATTTTGAGTTCCTTTAATAAATTTTATTACACACATGAATGAGTTTTACAAAACTACATTATACTATTAGTATTATGATTAAAATATTATTATATTTATCACCTAGAAATGGTTAAAAATAATACTAACTAAATTTTAAAAAAATGTTTTACACATGTATGTAAAAATCATCCATTTTTTATCAATTATATAGAAATGAAATTAAGAACTATTTGAAAAAAAGAAAGTCCTTTTCAAGGAAAACTTGTTTTCTATGTATAAACACACTTTACATCCATAAGTTTAAAAAATAAATTTTGATGTATTTTTTATTAAAATTTATATATAATAAATTCAAAAAAATGTTTTGACATTTGTCCAATGTGTTTTATAGGTATAAAAGAAGAACAAATCGAGTTTTAGGAATAAAATGATATATAATTATATAAGGCATCTTTAAATACTTATAATGGAAGAATTGTTTAAAAAATTATTTTTGAAACATTAATAATTTTAGTTTGAAAAAAAAATTAAATAGGAATATCAATATTTACTTTGGGTGATTTTTGGTGTTTTTCTGAAAAGTTTTATTTTTTTGATGAATAGCGAAAAACATATATTTTTAATTGAAAACATCAATTTCATATAATTTATTTATATAGTTAAATTATATTTTAAATTAGTTTTTAAAAATATTTTGAAAATTTATATATATATATTAATATAATTTATCAAATTTCAATAAATTTCACATTGAAATTTGATATAAATTATTTCATGCTTTTGAACATTTTCACATAAAAACCCATTATTTTGTCTCATCTGTGAGATTATTTTAAATTAATTTATGACACTTCTACAATTGGAATTTGTAAAAATGGATTAAATTTACATAATAATAATAATTTTTAATTTATTGTAAGGTATATAATGTTTCTATCAAAAATTATTAGTCAAATTAATTAAAATTAGTTACATCGATTAAGTTAAAAATAATTTTACATAGTTGTTAAACATTATCTTAACCAGAGAAATAACCTTGAAACATGTAAAAAATCTATTTTATGGAAATATTTATAGCATATAATCCCTTTTATCTAATATTAAACATAATTAGAGACACATGATGTAATGGGGGCCCCTTAATAGTGTTTACCTTTTTGTATTTACAATAATTTCACTCCTCCATTATAAAAAGGTAACTCTCCCCTTTCACATATTGAAACCAATTAGTACCATTATCTCATCCAAAAACTTCTCGAATAATCTCAAAAATTAACTTAATTCATTATAGATTCCCCCAATTTTAGATGAAATCCATCCAAGGAAGCCCTTTCCTGTAAACCAAAAGATGTTACCCAACGAAGAGGTAACATTATTCAATGATCACTATTAATATTTTTATTTATCCATCGATTAAATTATCCATATTCCATGATTATATAATAAAATCACTATCCCAAATATACGGATATGTTATTATTTTAAGGTTTATACCAACACATACACACGCATCAATAAAATGGGATGCACAATCATCGTCTGTTTGTACGGCGAACTACCGCCTCGTGAACCATTGTCATTTGTTCTTTCTATACAACCTCTCAAGGTCAGGAATAATGAGGTAATTACAATTTTTATATGATATTAATGACATTAATGATGTATTTATGCATTATTAGTTATTATATAATGCATACCTTCATCATTTCAATTTTATGGGAATAAGATAATGTCATTTGGGGATGTGTGGACTATCGCCTCCTCAAAGCGATACGATTCATTCACACGTTACATGGAATGAAATAAGGAGGATTTTATTAAAAATATGTTATATTACTTACATAATAATTATTATGGTTGATAATATATATATATCATTTTCTTTTCATTATTTTTAAATATGAAAATAAAATGGAAGGAACTTTAATAAGTATGTACAACCTTCCATCTCCACGAATAGTGTATTTCATTTCATATTTTTTATAGATTATTATAATAAATATATACTAAATAAATAGTATATTTCTATCATGTTTTAAATTTTATATGTATGAAAATCATGATCTATGTAAGTAGATTTAGACTAACAATTTAGAGTATATATATAAAAAAGTAGTTATTACCCGAAACGTAAAAATAACATGAAATTGATAATAAATGGGAAATATAATGTCATAATATAATCAAATATGGTATTATATATAATAATATTGTTCTTTTATAGACTTATAATAAAATTATATTTATTATAAAGGAGGTTTAAACTTGTACGATAAAAGTCAAGTCTTAAGGTAAGGATTTTTTCATCTTACCTTTATTTCCATGAGATATATATTGTATTCTCCACTTATTATTGTTGTTTGGTTTACATACTATCCTATGACATGTAATATAGTGAATTTTATTTATTTAGTAATTTTAAACCATTCATTTCATATTATTTATCTATGGATCTCATTATTCAAAAGTTACTCAAGTAGTAAGAGGATTTCTTGTGTCACTTTTATTTTAGTGAGACGTATTCCACATTCAGTACTTGTTTGTTTTGTGTGGTTTATATAATTCCCATGAATTTTTTATATTATTATTATAATAAAATTTATGGGTATTTACATATCCATTTTATGACCAATATTTTATGGGGTTACAGTTCAAATGTGACCAAATCTAGAAGGAAATTTTGTCACAATTTTTCTTCTTGGGGACACATGTCATGTTATAAACCTATTTTATTTTATGACGTGTATATAATAAACATTGACATGTTAGGTTATTAATTTAATTATTTTAATAATATTTTAAGCTTCATTTAAATTTTTTTATTTTATGGGTATTATGATTCAAAGTTACCAATGTGTTAATAGTTTATTGCTATAATATAACTGTTTGTACGAATTTTTTATAATTATGATTCCATTGATGAAATATTATGATTTATATCCAAAAAAATCTACTTTATTTTGTTTTCCAATTGATATTAATGGTATATTAATGTAATGGGGAAAATTCTTTTAATTATTGGTACTTAAGAGAATTAATAGTTTTGTTTTACAAAAATATGACATTACATCTCACATCGGTCAAAAATCTGTGTTATTTTTAACATAAATATTACAATTTATTAATTGGACCAAAATATAAAGGGTTTTTGAAATGGTAAAAAATGGTGAGTCACCAGTAGGGAAAATTTTAAAATCACTTGGTAAATACCCTATACTATGGTAGATAATTAAAAAATCCACTAGGCTCCCTTTACATGCTAGATAATCATCAGTGAAGTTTCACTCCCTCTAGGCGTGTAACACTTAAATGAAACATTAAATTAAAATGCTGAATCTACTGATGAGGCAGGATATGTTCTAGGGGTATTTAGATTTATTATTCAAGAAGCTAACCAAAATATTGGACACTAATTCAATGGTAGAAATGTTAATGTTTTGATCTTCGTATAAGGAGAAACCGCTAAGTAAGGCTCTAGTTTCTACCTAAATTGAGTTTCCCAAAAACTGATATATATTTAATACCAAGAAAATATACCCCTACCATCACAAACTACCACACCTTCTCTCATTATAACTTTAGCACTAGATCTATCCACATTAAGTTTTAGTCTGCATCGAGGTGGATT
Source organism: Viscum album (assembly GCA_963277665.1). NCBI lineage: Eukaryota > Viridiplantae > Streptophyta > Magnoliopsida > Santalales > Viscaceae > Viscum > Viscum album. Next base: position 278,481,097 of record OY728165.1, on the reverse strand, counting down.
ATTGTTGACCAACCTCCCCTAAGAATTGATGTACCTACTAATAGGTTCCCAATATATGAGGTGTATGTTAGACACCAAAGGCTTATATCTAGAAAGATGAACCCGATGCTCCACCATCAAAGAACTAACATGGACCTTACGGAATAGACGGGACATGCGGGTTCTTTCACACACATTAATCCACATCTACCATATTACCCAAAAAACAGAGGCACAATCCATTCCACATCACTTGATCTCCTAAGGATGGTTCTCCATCCCTAAGAACCATTATGAGAGGAAATAAAACTTGCTATCATGATTCACTATAACACCCATATGTTGTCCAAATAGATCCCAGGAATATCTCACCCAATCGCATTCAAAAAACAAGTTCCATGAAGACTGAGAGCTTGATCTATTATAGAACAAGCAACTGGAGGAAATTTGAATATCCTTTATATGGATGTTTTCATCCATTACTATAGACTTATTAGAAATTATCTAGACAAGTAAATTCCTTTTTTCAGCATCTCATTACACCGTAGATGGAATTCCCACGCATTATTCTCCTAGATTAAATAAATCGATGATAATAAGGTATGAGATTAGAAGGATCCTGATGGTGATTCAGAGAAATTGAATTTGAGGGGATCATCATTTAAGGTGTTGTTTTCATATAGTGTTTTATCATCATTGGGAGTGTAGGAATAAAAACTGGAATGGGGATGAGTCTTCTTAAAAGAAATCTCCATAAATAGCCATCCCGGAATACATAGTTTGCGTCTAACCCATTTAATTGTGTTCTTTCAAAACCATGTATTCAAAAAATGTTTTCAAAAATGTATTTAAAAGGTATTTTAATATCATTTTTATGGGAATTTATTTTAATACTGATTAATATTATAAAAATTATTTAAAATTGTTTTCAAATCATCATTTATAATTTTTCTAGGTTATTTTCAAAGAAAACAATTTTTAAAAAATATTTATTTTTTAAACATTATTTTTCAAAGAAGAAATGATATTTTCCTCAAGTAATATATGAAATGATAAATTAAAAATTATTTTCCATATAATATGAAATCATTTGATATAGTTTATGATTTAATAGGGATATTATCTATGGATAACATTCATATTCATTCTTTGAATAGTTTATGTTTTGATGGAACAATGGTTATGAAAAACATTTCATTTTTATGAGTAAATCATGTTTCAGAGAGGTTGTTATAAATCCTATTTGATTTCCACATTCTAATCAAATTTCAAAGATATTTACATGAAACCCATTTCTTATACATGGGTTAATCATGTTACTGAGGAATACATGTTTTATTGATGATTTTCAAGATCAATTTACATTATTCATGTTCGGGTTAATGTAAATTGATTATATGATGGGGTAGCCTAGATACTGTTGAGTAATCCCATTATATATTATATAATTGGGTGTCCAAGGTAAAACTAGGCAATACAATTATATCTTATACATTTCATGGACTATATGGAATTGAGTTATAATGTTATAGATTATATGATAGGGTGGCCCAAATAGAACTGGGTAATCCCATTATAATATATATGATGGTGTGTCCCAAATAGCTCTAGGTAAGCCCATTATAGATTATACGATAACATGGATCAGATATCACCAGGTAAGCCCATTACAGCTTATATATTGGTGTGGCTTATATCGAACTAGGTATAACCATGAGACACTGTACAATTGGGCTAACCAGATAATACCATTAGATCCAATTATATCTCTCTAGTGAATTGGGTAAAGATATATATCTCATAAGATACTAATGTGGAAAAGTTAATGAGATTGATCAACTATGGGATGAAGGTATGAATTGATCCACTCTAAGGAAGGGGCTTTGACTAGGGATGTTTATGTGTCATGCCTCATAGGTGTAGTCCCCATGAAATGCCCTGATATATTTTGGAAATTATTCCTATATTAGGGAACGATTTTACATGTTTACATGTGTGTCAAAAATTTCATGTCTTACTCCTATTTTATGAATTCATGTATTATTCTCTTGATTACCTTATGATTAATTTATAAGAACATAAAATATCCATTCAATGACTCTTTGTTATGACCATTGCAATAAAGGGTATGATCTTATAATTTTATGATCATGTTCTCATACCCTTATGATCATGTTATGCGAAAATGCATCCCTTTTTACCCTTACTAAGCATATGATCTTACCACTTTCTTATGTGTCCTTTTCACAAGTTATATAGAATGGTTTTAAGAAGGATAACTAAAGGGTAAAATCTGTAAGAAATAAGTTGAATATATTTCACCAAGATGGAAGATTATGTTTCTTAGTTTGCAACGACAATAATCTGTTATGGTCCTCAGTCATGTACTTTTTCAATGTGATGAATATTCATCTAAAATAAAGTAACATCCAAGTATGTTAATCCAGGGATACAATATGCATGCATAACATGCTATGAAAAATGAATTATTTTAATGTAGTCATATATTATAATTTGAGGTTGTTACATCACAGTATTATTAAACTCAAGATTATTCAAGCTTTACATAACAACATTTTAGATTTTAAATTAATTTGACTCCAAATTTATGGTATGTAATATATATATATATATAGAAATTATTTCTTATGTCATATTCATAGTCATATTTTGTTTTTACTATATTTAATGAATCAATGATCAGTTTCATAATCTACAGTGAATATTGAGTGTGTTACTAAAATAAGATATTGTGGATATTATTTTTAGATTTTAGAAAAATTTAGTTTCGTTTAAATCACATATTAATATATAAAAATAATATATGTTAATTGATTTATAATTTCTATCTTAATTTATCCCTTAAAAAATTAAAAGACAGTGCTTATAAAATAGATGCATCACATTTTCATAGATAATGATTATAAGATACATATTTTATAATTCATTCTATAATAGTATGTGTTTGAAAATATCATTATAAATATTTTTGAATAAAATAATTTTGAGAGTACTAATTTGAGTCTTCAAATAATATAAGCATGATGAATATTTATTTAAAACTAAAAGGATATGATTTTGTAATTTTATGGGAGATGTTGTTTTTTGAAATTTCATTGTGACAACCACCAAATATGTTCATGTTTATTATGTGTCATTTGAAACATATAAAATACTACAGATGTTAGACTTCAATACAATAAAATAATATGAAATTTATGTTTTAATTTTGGGAAATTATTTAACTAATAATGTTGAATGTATCAGTTTTCAATTTTGAGGGTGATTTAATATTGGGTAGAAACCTATAATAAATTAACTCCATTTTTCAATACTAAATGCTCACATAAAAAGAATTTCATTACATTCACTGTCCAGTATCCTCTCAAAATAGGTTGCATGGATCTCTACAGAAAATAATAGGGTTATAAAATAAATTCAATTACAAATTAAAATTTTGTTTTTTATTTTATACTTATAAACCATTTTAATTATTTCTTTATAGACCATTCTTTGATCTAGCACACTACTAGACCAATAATTATCACTGTGATTGATGATCTTATTAATTCTTTATGTCAACTACATTTGAAGAATGATTAGAGAAGATATTTTAATTCATAGTTATTCTTTAATTATTTATATTTTTTATGGAACCATTATTGAATAATGGGATAGTGGTATATGACCATAAAGGGATCAAGGGTGGGAATATCTCTAAAAACTGATTTAAAAATGGAAACAATCAGAGATTATATTTATTATAAGAAGAAAATATCCATATGGTATATATAGTTAACCCAATATAAATCTACATCAAGATTCTAAATTCAAATGGAATATTTTGAGAAGTTCGGTAAAAAAAAATTATTATTTAATTGAAATAATTATTTTTAATGGTTAAGAGAATCAAAATTCTATTTGTTAGTGATCTTCGATTATCATAATATGGATGATATTTTCTGATTCATTTTTAAATAACATGACCTTGATTGAGGGGATTAAATATTTTATTCCAATTTGAAGATAAATGATAATGTATCTAATGGTATTTTAACTTCAAGTTTCAATGGAGTATATATTAAACTACATTATATTAATATTCTAGATATATTAATGACATAATATATAGGTAATTTTGTTTTTATTTCAAACGTATTTTCTTGGGAAGATGGATTATTTAGGATATTTAGTAAGTAGTGACTGGTTATATTGGTTTAAAAAGTAAATATGTTATAATATAATACTCAAAACAGATTCATTAAAACATTCATTCAGTTTTCTATTCTACCAATATTGGTGACATTATGAAATTATAAAAAGATAACATGTGTATTTGTTTAATTTTAAATCACCAAATAAGCCTCTAAATTATTTGGATGATCCTCATGGTAATTAATGTAATTTATTCTTATAAATTAATATAATTTAAATAATTTATATATGTAAAATAATTTAAATACTAAAACATAAAATTTATGTTCATGTGAACAAGAAAGAATAATAAGATCTAGACGGAAGAGAACATTATAAGAGAAAGTAAACTTAGAATGATACACATATCATGGGAATTATGTATTCATAATTATAACGATGATTACATGGTATATTTTAGGAACTCAATCCCATAGACCACCTTACACCATTAAGAAAAGATAGTAAGCTTGAACATCTTTTTGTTAAATATCAAAGGGTTGTGATCATAAAAAAGAAAACACCTCTAGAGGATTCCTAAAGAAAAATTAAATAGAAGGTATATGAACTTCTTAAGTAATACCTTGATATAATTCTAGAAGAAGTCAATTATATATATAAAAGACATTTGACAATTCTTAGAAAAATTAATTATATTTCATAATGAATATAATTTTTATACTTCATATATATAAGATATTGTACAACACTTTGAATGTAATAATAAATAACATGTAATTGTCATCAATTTTTTTTGCATTTTATGAATATTTTAAATAGTGTTACTATAAATTTCATCTGTCCACAACATCATAAAAGATGATCAAGTGAAAATTTTACACATTTAAACTAAAAATACATTAGGATTATTTATTACAAACCACTTAAAAATTATATAGTCCATTTTAAACTAATGAGGGATCATCATTGATACAGTATGAGTAACATAAGAAAGATACAAAGAAATTACCTAACATATTTCAATCTTATCCTATAAAATAGTATGACATTTTAAAATAATTTTAATCTAGTGAAATTTCTATAAAAGATATAGATATACAAGAAAATCATAAGGCCATTAATGTGATGTAATAGAAAGATTAAAAATATTCTTAATCTTGGAAAATTTCTAGAGGAATTTAAAGGGGACAAAGTGTAAAATAAATTCTATTGGAGAAGAAACATCGAGTGTTGATCATTGATGATGAAAAAGATAAATGTGTTCCGAAAAACATATTCTTGAGAATCTTTCTACATTTTATCTTTCAAAATTTTTAGTAGTTATTCCTATTTTGAATGAAATTGGTATAATTCCACCCTTGACTACTAATTAAGTACGATTTATTATATATATTAGAGAATTTTCTCTATAATTGGATGAAATCATAGAGATAATTTCATAATATGTTCATGTCATTGTATTTATTCTCTTTAGAAACTAGTTATAGAACATAAGAAATATGTTGAAGTGAATGAAATGTTAATTGAGAAAGAGATGTCTAATTAATAGATGCAGTAATTTGTTTTATAGAATCATAAAACATATGTTAAGGATGAGATGACTTTTGAGATTAAGTCAAAAAGACAATGATTATTCTAATATTTTTAATTAATTGTTCTATTATTTTTTATAAATTTAGTTATTATGTTGTTTAAATATAAAAATATTTTTCCTCTACTCAAATACTAATTTCATATATTTGTTTATTATAAATCTAATGGGTATGGTATTTCTATAATTAGAGAGATATATCCTATGCATGGAGCATTTCATTAATTTTTTTATTTTTTTATTGTGTTCATATTTTATTAATTTTATCAAATAATATATTTCTATTTTTTAAAATACATTCTATCTTGATGTATTTTTTTTCTTATCCAAAAGGGATATATTGTAAGATACATTATCTAATAAACCATTTTTTCATATGTATACCAATATTTATTTAATAATAATTCATGAATAACATTTTATGAATGGATTTTGGTTAATTCTTGTGTTTTATACATTACATATCAAGAAAAAAGAATTACCATTAGATGTTTCATCTATAATCATGGAAGTGTGATTAATGTTCACTTTAAATAACATAATATTATGGTTAAATTATTCTTGGATTGAATTTATCTTTATGAATTATTCATCATATTAACCATTATTAAATTCTTAATAGTTTTCCCTTCTTGGTTTAATTGTGTTAATAAATAAAAGATATCATTATAAAACCTAAATGTTTGATACTTGATGTGATTCAATAAAAAATGAATAGTCTATATAAATAGACAATAAAAATACATCACTGTTTTATGGATTATCTAAAAAAATCATTAGTATGTTTCCCAATGAATTTCATTGTGTTTTGTTGATTATGTTTCTATGACATTTAGGATTTAGTAAACATTTTTGTTCTCTATTTTTTACATGCCATAGTTTATAAATTGTATTTTTTTTCTTTAAATGAATGTGTATCATTCTATTTTTTTCAACAAAAACACACGTCTACAGGATGATTGATTGCGGGGGGTTTATTCTTGTGCAATCCATCACATTAGGATCACTATTTACAAATATTTCCTAATGGGTTTGTTCATGGAACTACAAACACCCAACGATTCTGTATCTAAAATGGAACTACATTCCAAAAGGAAATTTCTTATTGGGGGTTCATCTAGTGATTATTAAGAACTAACATTGGTCGAGAGGATTGAATGTTGGGATCATCACACCTTTTGGTGGGGAATTATTTCCTGCACTAGGACACTCTTATAGATTTATGATAAGTTCATGAATCCTTCATTAATTCCCAAGAATGATATGGATCACCCTTGAATTAAAACATTATTATCATGTAAGGAACATTAAATCACATGTACATATATGTGGTTCTTAAAAATGGAGATATCTGTATGTATCCAAGGTTCTCCCTCAATGGTATCCACTAATATAATGATTAAATATTCATTGTTCTTTATTTCGATGATATTGGTTTTCTAAACAGACAACGGGTTTCTCTGGAGTGTATTTCCATCTAGGGTGATAAAAAATTTTGATGTTGGGATCAAACCCATGTGATGGGATTCCATTGTATCCTCATGAAAGGAATTAGAATCCACAAAGATTTGTGCCGCTTAATGGGGAAATCATACCTGTTAAGATCATGTAATATGGGCATAATTTTACATTTTAACATCATGTGGAATGGACATTTAAGTGTATGGTTCCTAGTTAATACTTGAAGTGAGAATTATTCCAGAAAATCCTATGGAACTAAGAAGGAATATGAATTTCAATATTGAATGAGACCCTATTGGAAATTTTTCCTAGTGAGAATAAGGTTTATTTTGGGTGTTGGGACCAGACCTAAGGGATACATCTTATAGATCCCATTTGGATGGGAATCAAATCCATTGTAGTTTAGATAGTCTCATACAGGAGTGTTTCCCTTTTATAGGATTATGTTGGGGGCTTACTCAGGAAGATGATTCCTGTATTAATTAATTTGAGTCCATGTGAAATAGATTGTATCATTTAGATTTGGGGGTTTTGTTCATGGCTTACTCATGAGGAGGATTCCGGTAGGTTTTATTTGGGACCTAATCCTGAGAAGGATGCCCTTAATAAGATTTTCATGCTTATACCAAGTAGGAGTCCAATGGGATTGATGTGATTAGAGATTACTCTTAAGGAGGATTGACATAGAATAAAATGACTTCGGCTTACACTTGAAAAATAATCCCACAGATGAGATTTGGTGTCATACTCCTAAAGATGATTCATAAAGGATATAATGATTATGGGTTAATCATAAAAATGAACCCATGTTTTTGGGATCATGTGGATTCCATGAACATCTTTTACCTCTAAGTACATGTGAGTCATCCATGGTGTGAGAAATAGAATGAAATTTTTTTTTACTGGTAACCACATGATCTATTTTTTTATGATGTTGGATACATATAATTGAGGACCCACACCTATAGAGGTGCTATAAAGTTACGGGAGATGAAGATTAAAAAGATAATCCCTTGGAAAAACACACATCCAATGGTTTGGAAGCCTCAATCAAGGTTACCCCCTACGTCTACATGATTCAGGATGAGTCATTTTTGAATTTGATAGACAAAGAAGTGGAAGATCTAGAAAACAACACTTCTCCTCCTCCATTTGTAGAAGAGGTCAACGGAAGTGGAGGGGGAGGAGGGAACTCTGATATCCATACTCTATCTGAACCCATAGCCAATGGGGTGAGGAGGAGCATAAGTTCATCCTCCTAAAAGAAAAGAAATGTGATTTCCCTAGGAGGGATTCCATAAAATTTGTCCCATAGTGAGGGAGGAGGATCTCATTTCATGTTTAATAGAAAAAAAACTATAATACTTAACCTATCCCAAAATAAATAGAGTATTCAGGTTTTATAGATGATATAGGTAGGGGATGGTCCAAGACCTTGTATCCGAGACTAGGATCTCCCTAACTCCATCCATGGGGTAGTTGTTCTCATGGAAAAAGTGATTCAAATACACATTCAAACTGAGGAACCTAACCCCTTATTGAAGAAATAAAATTACAAATGAGAGACATTATGATGTACCACTCTCCATGGTTGAAAAAATTCCAATGGTTTTTTGGTAGGTTTCCCCTTGGTCCCTCACAGACAAGGGAGGGAAAAAAAGACAGGCCCTGCCATGGATGGATTTAAAGAGGGCTTATAGAGTGTATCATGCCGGTCCTAAGATCAAGTTTTCATCTCAGGTCCTTGGTGTAGTTATATGGATCAAGTCCTTGGTTCAAGTCCTTGAGCTAGGTCCTTCCTTCATTTCATTGGATTTGGTTCTTGACTCATGTCCATGGCTCAGGTCCTTGGATTTGGAACATGGATCAGTGGCATGAATTAGTTCCTTGGTGCATGTCATTAGATCGAGTACTTGTCCAACGTCCTTAGACTAGGACCATACATTCTAGACCCTGATGGAACATTGATCCAATTCATCCCCTTTAATATTCTCTTCTATTAGGTTTTAGAGAGCTACATAAGAGATTTTGTAAGATTTGAGTGGTGGGGCTGCACGACCAGTGCTCGAGGACTTCTTAAAAATTTCAGTTGTGAAAACAAAGATCCCAAGGGTCTTATTTTTTGGAAAATAGGGGAATCTTGTAAAAGGAGGTTATCTATGAATCTCAATGGTTCCGGTTCATGGGGTAGGTCTTTGGCATAGGTTCATAGATCAGGTGTACGGTGCAAGTCCTTAGAGTTGGCCCATGGAATAGGTTTTCAGAATAGGTCCTTGGAATAGGTACATGGATCATTTTCTTGGCGAATGTATATGGTTCTTGTTCCTAGCACAGTTCCATATCATGGGTGAGGAAAATCACTTTAATATTTTTAATCTTCCGAGTGTCATATCCCTTGATCCAGAAGTCCATTTGGGCATCATGAACCACAAAATAGATGCTATTAAAGAGATCTAGGATTCTTTATGTGGTGAATACTCAAAATTTGAACAAATTCAATGAAAAATTTAATTTTAATTCATTAAAACAATTTGATATTGAACATAGAAATTCAATTACTACTCCAAGAGATGGTTTCATTACACTTATTTCTTTATTTGGAGTAGTCTTGTGGCACATGAAAAGCCAACCTATATCATATTTTAGAATGGAGACAAATCTCTAGTAAAACATGACATTTTTTGTCTAAGTGAGAGTCACATCATGAATTCGGCAGCAAACAGCATGAAATGAATTCTGTAGTGTCAACAAAATAGACCCCTTATATTTATTTGGAAATAAAAAAGAATCTATTTATATGGTAACTATAGGGTACCTTGATGTATTACATCATAATGTTTTGGGTTTTTTGAACCATGAATAGTGTGTATGGATGCCCTAAACTTTTCCTATGATAGGGTTCTTATAAATCATAGTTTGACAGTTGTTAGGATCATATAAAAAACCTAGAAACCCTCCATTTTTTTATATCACAGACCATATTTTTTCATAAGCTAAATATGAAGGAGAATTAATGGGTGTGACTGAGGTTTTTATTAGGCCTCACTTTTCTTGTTTTCAGCCTAACAAGTTTTTCAACTTTTATCTTTTCATTGCTCAATATTTTCCTAAAACATTTGGATTATAGGTATAGTGAGTTGTGACTCAACTTTAGTATGAAGATCCATTTATGGGATTTCAACCTGGTTAGTACTATGTCTATTTTTGAAGGGAGTTTAATTTCATGCATGATAGATTAATGATAAAAGTTTTTTATGTCAAAGATCATTTCTTGTATGAATAAAAATGATGATCCAAATCAGTCTCATTGGACAAGAATGTTCCGAAATTATTCAAATATCTGATGGGAAATGTTTATCCATGATAATGTTGTACCCAAATATAAAAAAGTTTTTAGAGAATATACAAGATGTCTCTTGAGGATGAAGTTACCACTAGTTGACAAACCCCTATTTGGTTATTTTATGGAAAACCAACATGGGCATGTTACTACATATTCAAATAATGGATTCTCTTGGCTGACAGTCCCAAAAATTTATGAGTAACTTATGAAATTCCAACTAGGGTGTATTATAGAATAGTTAGAAAAATAAGTTCTTAGGAATTTTGACATTCTATAATTGATGACAGAATTTTATGAAGGTTTAAATTTCTCAAGACCATGATTGGTGGTTTTATCAGTGGAAGTTCCTGAGAATAAAAGAATTATCTATATTGGCATTCTCTGTGAAAGGGAAATATCTCCTAAAAAAAATTTTCTTGAGTAAAGGATGGTAAATTTTCTTAGATGACTGATGTCATAAGGGATGGCCACTTTCTTAGAAGGCTTAAAGATTCATGTAGTTTAATTTCATGTGACTAGGATAATAAATGTGTAGTTTAACGTCTTATGGTGAGTATGTTTTCATAAAGTTTAATGTCTTATGAATATGACTTTATTCTATGTAGTTTAATGTTATAAAAATGGTTTTTTTCTATGTAGTTTAAATTCATAACACAAGGACATTGGGGTTACAATTTAAGGTCAATATCTTTGACCTAATGGTTAACATTTTCCCTCTTTCATGGTAATTTATCGAGAAATATGCTACCCTATTCAGCTCTAAGAGGATAAAGTTTCAATATATTACATAGGGATCCATGGATCTAAATAGTGGTATGAGTAAAAAGGCTCATATATATAGAGGATTTATCTCCCAATTATTAATTCAATGTTAATTGACAAAATTATTTTGTATGATGTTTTATGAAAAGCTAACTAGGGTGTATTATAACATCGTAAATATGGGAATACCTTTGCATATAATCACTAAAAGATTTTAGAAAATTATGAAACGACTACTGGGGTGTGTTATAGCATATTCCGAAAAATAATTCCCTAATAATTCTGACATTCAATTGCTAATAGTTAAAGGAGGTTTGAGGAGATAAATATTTCAATAGGTACATAGTTGGGTATATGGGAGGAAATTACCTAAATAAAAAACAGGTATTTCAAGTATGAATTTCTAAAAAATGCATGTAAATGGGGTTTCTACTTAGGTCTTACCTTGGAGAAGGGGTTATGGTGCCTATATTTTTTTCATATTATTTGGACCATAACATCATTGAAACAACAAGTGGCATGTGGCCTATTAAACCAAGGTCATTCCGAAATACATCATAGATGATAGAGGAAATTAAAAACCATTATCTCAGGGGTTCTCAAATTAAGATAAAGGATATAGGACAAATATGAATGATATAACTGTTAACTGAACTTTAATCATGGGTTCTGACATAATGTCATTAATGTTGAAAGAGACAAAAATGGATTCTCTTAAAGAAAAGTTAATTTTGATTGACAAACCTGTTATGAGGGTTGTTTTATGCAAGACCATCTATGGTGTATACCACATAGTCAATTATAGAATATGTTGGATAAAAAACGCATTTCATGGGATACATTATGAAAATCCATATGGGGCATGTTACTACAGAGTCATGAAAAGAAGTCCTGTGATATTAGATATTCTATCACTAGGATCTAGTGAGTGATTTTGAATATTCAAAAGTGTTCAAGATTACGAGTATGAGGTGCATAAATAATACATCCAAGAATTAAGAATACATTTTAATTGATATAGTCCATTAATTTCAGTGTCCCTGACATAGATCTGAATCATATGTAGAAGGGGGATATACCAATATATCTGGTGGTTTCTTTATTGATGGGACCCAAATTGGAGTTCTTTAAGATATCATGGTTTGTACACAAGATAGGAGTATTAATAATTACCCTATAGATGTGACTAGGACTTGGGTCCCATGAATCACTACGTAACTCATTGGAATGGGGATCAAGGAATACATTTTTCTTAAGGTTCAATGTAGTTTATTGTCATACATTTAAGAGATTAGACATATAGTTCAACATCATGCAATGAATATAAAAGTATCTCGACGATAAGAGAGAGGTAATGCTGATGTTGGTCTAGGGGATTGTACCTGAGCATCAATATATATATTGTACAATGAAGAATCAAGCCACACATTGTTCTAAATTAATGTTTCCTACTCAAATTTAAATCATTTGTGTTATAAATTTGGTGTTTTGATTTTATATGGGTTCATACATTGGTTGAGAACTCATATTGGGTATTATAATGTATATATGAATCGTACATGTGAGATCTATGGTATTACTTGTATCATGATGATGATGGGACCATGATTGAAGATATGAACATCACAATATATCTCATTGAATGGAGAATCAAGACATGCTTAGTTCTTGAATAAATCATGTAGTTTTTTTTCATGTGATTATGAAATATGGTCTGCCTTTTAAGGTCCGGTATCCTGGACCATAGAAACCCCAATATGAACTGATATTCCTTGCTTATGTGTGGAATCCTTTTATCAAAACTCCTAATCCCACATGAGCTATGATCGGTGTGAGAAACAAGGACCATCAAATGTTCTTCCCGTGTCAAAAAGAAAACACATGTGAAGGATAATGACATTTATATTCTATGGTGGTTGGTCCAAGAGATATTATATAGGAATAAATATGTATCTCATTAGGATTATAATAAAATCTATACATTGTTCTTGATTTATTGTTCAGTTTAACATCATGTAGATAGTATGTGAGATTCTCGACATGAAAAGGGGAATTGTGGCTAAATTGGGTGATAAGGCCTAAGCGTCACACTGTATATTTTTAGAACAAGAGTAAAGCCCGAAATAATTATTTGGTGGTTAATAGTGTAGTTTTTATCCATACAGAGTGAGTGATTGTATTTTTTATTACAGTTGAACCTAAGGTTGGAGATCCAAGCATCACTACATATCTCAATAGATTGAAAATAAATCCAAATGTAGTTCTTAAAATATCAAGACATTTAGTGGAATGCCATGAGGACATTGAATGAGTAGTCTTTCATATCATTGTATAGATGTAGGTAAGATAACGTTGATGAAATATTTCATCTAGACTAGGATGAAGTCCCATTGTAACTAATTATCTTGAAGTAGAATGAATTATGCCACACATAGTTCTTGAAATATTTTCCCCCACATAAATTAGCCTTTGACGCAAGGAAAACAATTTTTTTTGAAAGATTCAACTACAAACAATTTTTATACATCATTACACATATTTTTGTAATGATGATCAAGCCATATATCCTGAAAAGGTTCCCTCTAAAGATCTGATTCTTACATAGGTAAAAGGAAGGAGTTTTATTTTCCTCAATAGCACTTATACCTAGGTAAGAATGTATTTCTGTCACTATGTATCTCATTGTAATGAAAATCAATCAACACAATGTTCTGGATAGTATCATGTAGTTTACTATCATGCGATAAGGATGCGATAGGGTTGGAACCTATTCCCATAATGGGGAACCAAGGGCCACCATAGGGTGGTGAAGATATAAGTGGGGCTTATGCATGAGAACTGCCCATCGTTTCTTCCTAGGGTTAGTCCAAAAGGAATTATCATTCCAGTAGAGGGGTTAGACGGATATTATTAGGACATGAACTTGATATGGCGGCCCGTAATCAAGGGACCATGATGAGTGTCTCAACTCGTAGTTCTTTAGGGGTTTCTTTAACATCCAATAAGAGGGAATTTATCCATGAAGTTTAATGTCATGTGGAAAGGAAAAATTGTGCCTTGCAATTTTATGTCATATGACTAGGACCATATGGCATGAATTTTTTCCTCATATGACATGGATGATAAGGTGGTGTTGTTTAACTTCGTGTGGTGTGGACTTAATGTCACGCCTTTAAGGTCATGTGACAAGGACCGACTACCCAATTTAACATCTTACAATGGGGATGTTTTCCACAATATTTCATGAAGTATTTATTCAAAAACATTCCATTTTTCATCATATTAATGACCTACCCATACAATGAGATGAAGAAATAAGCTCTATTAGATTGCATCTTTTTTATAGAGTAAGGCCCCTCTATCTTCAGTCCAATTTATAGGGGATTTTTTTCCTAGTATCATTGGAGTAATGAGGACTAATACAAGTTCTCCATGGAGTACTGAATGGAGGAAGACCTTCTGGTTAAAATACTACGCTATCTGAGTTTGATAGAATTCTAGCTGATTATTGTTGTAAAATCTTTTCACATTGATCTTCTCTAGTTAATCCAATTATTTCTAGGATTTCTCATCCTTAGATAGTTTGTCACAGATAGAAATGAAGAACAACCGAAACTGGACCTCAACTGGAAAGACTAATTTTGTTCAATAAACCAATTAGTATAAGGTCACCAATTTAGTAGTGCGGGTTGTATTCCGATAGTCCCATAGATAATAGAAGATCATGTTAGGAAAAAAAATTATATTTATCCACCTTATTTTGCAGTATGTTAAAAAGGTATTTTTAAAGGACTCTATCTTCCCATTTTCCAATGCATGATAGCGTAATGAATGGTTGGATTTGATATTGTACTCCTGATATATATTTTCTACCTAATTATAACATAAATTGGTTCTATTTTTAATTATTATGGTATGATGGAAATGAAATTTGGTAATGATGTTTTCTTGTACAAAGAAAATGATTCTATTTTCCATGATTTTATTTAGGGTATTGCCTCAGTCCATTTAGAGAAGAAATTGGTTGCAGTTAAGATGTATTTGAATTGCTTTTCTATAGCTGGGGGGTACAAGCCCACTATATCCATCCCCCATATGGTGAATGACCAGAAATATTTGGATATATGTTGCAGCTCTGGGGGTTGATGGATCAATTTTCAATGCACTTGTATAGAATGATATTTCTTGCTGAATTATATAAAATACTTTGTCATCAAAGGCCATAAGTATCTAGGTAGTTCGATTTGATAGAAAAAGAATATGCCCTGACTGGTGGGCACCCCCGTCTCCTATATGTACTTCATATATGATAGTAGTAGTCTCTTTTCTATCAATACATTTTGATAAGGGATCTATTAAAGCATTGTTTATATAGGAACTTATTCTAATTTGGTCCATCATAAAGAGTGAAATTGACTACTCACCACTAGATTATCTCCTTCCCAATTCTGTCTGGTAGATGTACTTCAACATGGAAGTATTTTATAATGCGAATCATCCATCTAGTGGTAGGACCATATGACTCAAGTATGTGGCAGAGTTTTCTAATCTCCTACATTCTAACATGAACAAAAGATGAGACCATTCAGTAATGGAAAATAATGATGATGGTTTCATTCTCATTTAGATCTTCTAGAGAAATAGATTCATTCTATAATGCATCATCTTGGACATTCTGTGATCATGGAATATGATTCAATGTTTTATCTGAGAGGAATTATACCATCAACCCCAATAAATAATCAAGTTAAGGGATAAAATCTTCTTTTATAATTTCATAATCCCCATTGGTCAATTTTGCTACAAATTCTGAGTGCCCTTTCACATTAAGGTGGTTATTAGGTATTTGGAGTTTTAGTTCCTGGCCTATAATGAGGGATTAATATTCTGCCTCAATAATTGGAACAACCTTCTAATAATAGGAAGGATTAAGGTAGGACTTCCTTCACTGGGAGATAAGAACAATCCCTAACCCACCATTTTTGAGAATAGAATCTATTTTTCCCCATTTGGCTCTTAGATGCATCGTCAAAATGAATATTGCACATTTGGGTGTCTTCTTGAATAGAAAATATCCCTTTATCAGGCGGTTTAATATTTAAAGATTTTTATTCTTCAAATCGGTGATCTGCAAGAAAATATATGAAGTCCTGGCCTTTCATTGGTTTCTAAGGCATTAATTTTATATCAAATTTCTATAGAATAACTACCCACTATTCCAGAAATCCTTTCACCATAGGACTGCAGAGGACATATTTGAGCAGGTTATTTTAAGAGGAAAATTGGACCTCGCGGTTCTACAAGTACTGCCTCAATTTCTACACTATTAACATTAATGTCAGAAATCACTTCATAATTTATGAATAATGTGTCTCAACATCGTCTAGGGTCTAACTGAGAAAATATAAGATGTTTTCATTACCAGCGGCACTATTTTGTGCAAGGAATGTACCTAGATATTTCTATAGGGATGTGACATATAGGATGATTGTATTTCCTTCAAAATTTGGAATTAATAATGTTGTACTCAATATGTTTATCTTTAGGGTGTCAAATTCATCCTATAAGTCATTAGTTCATTGATATGTCGATACCCTCTTCATCTGTTGGGTGAAGGGTTACAATTGCGTGTAAGGTTGGCTATAATGCGCCAGATATAGGGGAAGTTTCCTTGAAGTCCTCTCAACTCTTTAAGGCTTCATGGATGTGACATTCTAAGAAAGAATGTTTTTCATCAGGTTTATCTTGGATTTTGTAAAGGAATACAATGAATCCGAGAAAAATCACATATGTTACCCCAAAGATTATTTTAAGGTGTTCATATTTGGGCTATACTTTCATAGTTGTAGAATATGGTATCTAGGTCTGCTATGTAGATAAAACGTTTTAGAAATTTGAGCACTAGATAATCGACATAACATCCAACAAAATTCCCATGGAAGGGTTTAAATTTACAATGCATGAACTATTGGTATGTGGAACCAATGTTCTTTTTTACAAATTGTATTACCCAATAGAAAAATACTCTATAGGGGGGTTTGAAGGCTCTAGGTTCATCTTATTATGGGGACATCCAAAATTGGTTGTACCATGAATAGACTTTCATGAATTAGAGGGATTAGAACCATATTTTTTATCAATTGGATGTTCTGTAATTGGAACTATGAAGTCATATTTCACCCAGTGTTAGTTGAGATATATGAAGTCAATGAAATCTTTGATCCTCCAATTTTTACTTTTCACAGGGATAATGTTTTCCAACCATTTTGGAAATTTTACTCCTCGAATAATGTCATCCTTGATGAGGTTATCTACTTCATCCTCAATTTTGGAGGTGTGTGTTGGGTGTGTCCTTCTGTTTTCTTGCGTGTATCCCAAATAGTCTTCCATTTATCCCATGTAATGGGTACCCACCTCGGGTTCAAGGCTTGAAATATCAATGTAATTATATGAGAACTGTTTTTTGAGTAAGGTAGTATGCATATCCTATTAATTTGGAGTAATGTATTCACTAATTAGTGTGGGTCATGGATCTTCTTATATACTCAGATTTATCTCCTTGAGCTCATCGACTATGGTGGATACACCTTCCTAAAAATTTGGAAGGGAATCTCTATGGTTTTCCTATTCTTATTATTACTCATGATTTATTGTTTTCTCCTCATCCTGAGATGTAGCTGATGAATTTTGTTTCTAGGAGGGAGGAGGTTAGTTTATATCTTTACATCTGAAATTCAAGGAAAACATTTTAAACTCGCTTGATGGTATAAATATTTATTTGAGCTCCGAAGAGGATATGAGGGGTTGACGAGGATCTTCTTAATTTTATCCGGTTGTAATGATAAATTATTCTAGTCTCATTAATAAAACATGGATTTTTAGGAACCCATGGGATTGAATGAAAACATTTTCATCTAGGCATTGAACATTAATTAGATAGTTGACAACTTCTCCCGTGATATTAGGATGAGTTTTCATAATCGACATCCCATAATTGATTGTATGTGCCCAAAAATTTTGACATGCCAATTTTATTTGGTTGATGTGGACCATGTACTATGAACTGATCTATTTGAAATGATTGGTTAGAATCTTCTCCAGACTATTTGGAGCACTGATCAGTTAAATATTATCAGCCATGGACTATTTCCCTTCTTTATGGTAGAATCTTGGATCAAGGTATTCGTACTTTTAGGATTTCATTGGAGATTTATCACCATTATATGTTGCAATTTTACTCTTAATTAAATATTTGATGCATTTGTGGTTTGAATAGGGAATTTTCAAGTGTTGATTTCACCCAGGTCTTTCGAGTAGGACACTGAAGGATTCAAATTTCCTGACAATGACATGTTCTATGTTAGACACAAGTTCCCCAATTTAGTCCTATGCTTGATTTCATCAAGAGTATTTTACTTATTCATTTCGTAATCCAGTAACATTAGGGTAAATGGGGGAAATGAGATTCATTGATGCCTAGTTGATAGAGAATACAGATTCGATGAGGTTGAACCATGTGCCATTGTCAATGACACCATGTCATACATCAATTTCATTTATCATGCCAGATATATATTGGGTTGTAATGTGTCCTAGTATGATGAATTCTTCATCCTATTCTATAAAATAGATGATCGTGTGGCATTCTATAGGATCATTCTCTACAAGATATACCTCAGTAGATGAATCCTCGACCTCAAACTCTTGAGGGCTTGATAAGGCCTTGATTAGTGCTTCCTGAAGATCTTTTTCTAGACTCAGGGCATCCAGGAATGAAAAAGTAGCAGGTACTAAAGAAACCCCTTCAAAGAAATCGTATTTATGGTTCAAATGTTTGTGCTTCCTTGCATGGGAGTGTTCTTTTAAAAGTTATTTCAGAACTGATGTCCCAGATGTTGACGGATTATTTCTTGAAATAACAGTCAAAAGGGATTATGCTCTTGGTGCATTATGCCGGTTAGGTAATCCTACACACTCTGGTTGATTGGGTGGTGATATATCCTTTAATTGATCTTCTAGGATGATCATGTTAAGGAAGACCTTTTCCTGTGTGGGAGAAATTATTTGTTTTTCTGATATCATTGGAGTTCTCTTCTATAAGTTTCTACTACATAGATAGTTCATGTAGGGTCTTGGTTAAAGTATTGAATTGTAGAACAACCATTTAATCCCCTGCATCCTTGCATTAGATGACCTAGTTCCCTAGTTTCCTATTTGATTATAGAAATTAGGGTTCAAAATCAAACTCATCATCTAAATAGGGTTTCATTAAGTGACTAAAATTATTGTAATCAAGGATAAACTCTACATCTAGGGGAGATTATATCTGGTGGGTGGACCCTAGTACCTCTAAGTTAGGTGATGCTCGTTGTACCATTTGGTGCAAAGGTGCATGTGTTTTTGGGACTGTTGGTATGAATTCCCATAAGGTCAAGGATGAATTTATCCTTGACATGAAATCATTTTCATATATTTTCTTCTTACCATTTCATCCAAGTCACTTTTGGGGGGAATTTATTACAAAGGACTGAGTTATTGAAGATGTTAGATGTGTTGTATAGGGAGAATCTAGAGGCATAGTTTGTTGATACAATTCATCTTGGAGGATAACAAGTGTTAAGTTGATCATTTTTCTAACCATACAATCACTAAACTTCCATGTAACTTTGTTGTTAACTTCCCTATATTCATTATCTTTTACCTGTTTGGTGATAGAGACACATGTTACATGAGCATGTTAATTTTTTATCATCACTATCCCATAGTCCATCATTTTTTTCTAGAGGTTTGTGAAAAGAAAAACATCCTAGATGTAGTTCCCTGGTACTTTAGGGTAGGGGAATAATTTTAGAGAATGTTTTCACCTTATTTTCTGGGATTCATGGGATTCAAAAACATTATCACATTGATTTCGAATGCCGATATGATGTAGCTATGGAATTAGTCAATTTCGAAAGAATAGATTTTTTTCATCCCTTTAAACTATTTTCAACTATGCTCCTTTATGTTATCTAGATGAGGCAGGCATTGTGGATGATGCTCAAAAAGTAGAGATTCGTGATATGGTGTGGACCTTAGATTAGGAGTGGGTATAGGAGACTAATTATGTTTAACTATAGAAAACTATTCTTTTCTTATTCTCCTTACCTAAGAAAATGGAATTACGTGGGAATTTTCTATAGTCTATGCAATAAAGTCATTTATCTTCTGAAAAGCCCAAAAAAGGACGATAAAACCTCTAATATATTTCATAGGATTCAATTTCATAGAAAACTTAAACAAAACGATCCTCTATACATATGGGTAGAAATTATTCATGGGGGAATGGTACGTGTAAGGATTACAACAGTTCATTCGGTCCAACACAAATATTTCATGTCATCCTTAATTCATGTTCTAATATGACATGAAAAAATATAACTACTCGTTTCCCATAAAAAATATTATTATGACTGATATCTCACTTGGGAACCCATTGGGGTCCCTTTGGTCACATCATGAATGGATACTAATCAAGGGTTCCTTAATCTCAATCATACCCCTTGTGTCTGCACCGATCACTTGGAGGGAATAGTTTGACTTGAAGAATTCAAGGTCTCATCAAGGTGACACTTCCCTCCTAAGAATGATTCACGTTGAATGTATCTCAAGAACACTCCCTAATTATGTCACCATATATCACATCTTACTCCCAACCATTCAAAAAATCACTATGGGTTACATCACCCTTGTTAGTCACAAATCAGTGTGGGAAAAGCATATGTTTCACATTCATCTATACTAGAAAAGGGATAAATGGTATATCAATGTTACATGAAAGCCTACTAGAGACCCTCTGTCCAAAATCATCACATCTAGATTGTAAAAATGTCACTAGGTCACCTATAACAAGCTTCATTTTTATTACTTAAACCAATTACACCCTTTAATTGGTCTATATATCTCAAGAAAGGAATTTATGAACACAACCTCAACCATCGATAGTTGTGATAATAAAACTAGTGCATAAGGGTCCATCATAGACAATTAGTACCTTCTTTAGTATATCTATTCATTTCATTTTAAATAAAAAAATTAGATGAATTAAAAGTGTGACTCTTCATTAGTGGAGAGATCACACATCACATTAGATGAATAAAGGAATAAATTAAAATTTTATCAATCATGTTTAAAGAACCACATACCTCAAAAATAGAGTTATTCCATTTAATAATCAAATAGAAAATTCTACCTCATCTCATCCAAGTTTAACTAGACACCACCATTTATTACAGGTCTCTAACTCATTTAAAGACATCCAATTTTATTAATAATAATCAATTTATAATTAAATTATTAATTTACATTGGGTTATAATTAGTCACATTTGAAAAAAAATACTAACTAAGAACTCTAGTTGTGAAAAAACTAAAACCAACCACCCAAAGATGGCCTATAAGAAACAAAGAATGGACCCCACAATCAATACCTGGAGCACCTAAGTTTCACCACCTCCTATTATTCAGGGGTTCCTATCATGGTATCACAATGAGAGATGAAATTAATCAAGTATTTAATGAGGTCTCTTAATCCATTGAAAATTGGAAATTTTGGGTTCCCAAAAGTTTGAGGGGGAATATTCAGATCTACCAATTCTGGGGTAAGGGTTCTTTTATGGTTGTATTGGTGCACATCATTCCTCTATGGATTTCAATTAATCTTCTAGTGACTTAATAGTACTCATAATAATTCAGGAATGGATGGATGGGTCGAAGCTCAAATGAGTGTGTTAACTAGATCCTCAATAGGTGTGGAATCCTGTAAGGCCATTAGTGGTGGAACTACGACTAACTTTGTATGGTAGCCTATTGGGGAAGATCTGTAAAGATGTTCCTTGCCCTATTTTTATTGCACACCGAATAAGGGGAACCCTAAATTTTATTTTATGGGATCTATGTGTATTGAAGGATGGTATACAACGTTGAGATAATATTCTATATATTCTTCATATGCCATGAAAAAACCTATTGGTTGATGTGTTATAGATAAAAGTGGGAGTTGATGATCTTCTTGGAGAACATATCTATCTGTAAGGCCGCCTTAGAATAATTTTGCACTGATTCTTCTCAATTATTTCATTTCTTCCTCTTGTTGAACAACTATTTCATCATGTTAATGTGGATGTAATGTAAAGACCCGTAAAATTCAAAGGAAAATTTTTCTTAATTTTCGTGGGAATTTTAAGAGAATGTGGTTTCTGACGGCACTTGATTCTGAGGCCGGGTGTGCCCTGAATTTCTATCGGAAGTTTAGCTTGGGTACGTTCAGTGAACGAATGAGCGGGTTTTTCTAACATTTGAACCTGTGCTCGGAATCAAATTCCGAGGGCACCAATGGATTCGAAGTACCGGTAATTGCTTGGGAACACCTTTTCCGGAGTTGCGTTTTCACAGGAGGAGTTGATAACAATTTTTGGAAGATCAAATAAAAATTTATTTAAAATTTTTATTTCTACGTGGTTTAAGCTTTGAGTGGAAGTTGGGGTAACCACCCAACATCCCAGGGGAGGTTATGAGAGTGGTGGGTCCCACACGAACCCAACCCCTTCATATTCCCTAAATCCTTCAACTCACCATTAATTTTGATAACATAAGTTAATTAATTAGGTGAGATTAATTTGAATGTTTAAAATTCAAATTCTTATGTTATGTTAATAAAATAAGTAAGGGACTTATTTTATTTTTGTTAGGGTCTTGTTACATTGAGAGTTTTTGGGAGAAAAGCTAAGGAGCTTAAAGAAATTTTTTCTCTTCGACGAAGAACGCAAGGAACGTGAAGAATGCAGGATTCCTCAGAGATCGACGATGTGACGACGTCCCCACGACGTGACTCTCTTCTTCAGCGACGTCTTCTTCCGTGATGGTTATTTCCGCAATGAAACCTCGCTTAATGATTCGACGAGGTAGGGGTTTATTTATTTCGTTTGTTCCTGATTACTTCATCGTTGGTTTATCATCTATTTTGAACCGCATGTTATCGCAATAACGGGAGGAGGTCAGACCGCACAAACACGGTCGACCCTCATCCCCCTTTTTGGTTGATTTTTGTTGCGGCTCGTGTAAGGCGGCGTGGTGCCGAAGCACCGCGCGAGAATTATTAAGGAAAGGGGGAGAAGCGTAGTGTCGTCGCGCCGCGTAGTTGAAGGCAAACCAAAGACGCGTCACCGTTATGCCACGTCGGACGGTCCAAGGCCGCGGCATAGTCCGCGGCGGAGAAGGGGGACCATCCCTTGCCAATCCCGAGTCGGCAGCAGCCGTCCGGACAGTGGAAGAACTGGGGGTTCGAAACCCCCAACTGGCCGGATGTGAGCGGCCCCCATTATGGGGTCATGGTTACAACAAGCGGGGGGGGGGGGGGGGGGGGGGCAGCCCCCCCACCCCCACCCCCCACATCCCGAAAGGCTCGGCCGTTCGGCCGAGCCACCTGGCCAGCACGCCAGGCTGCCAGCGCACCGGGCCGCGCCCAAGCGGGCCGGACCCGGACCTGGGACGGGTCGACCCGGTTTGGGCCGAACCAGAGGGTATTGGGCCAGGCCCGAAACCCCTATAACCGAACCTCCATCGGTCTTCTACCCTTATCATGGGTTGAAGATCTCCGATCGACACACCTTCACCTGCGATGAAATCCTTGGATCGATACGGTCGTTTCGGTATATTACCTTCAAGGTTTCGGAGTAGTTTGGGTTCGGCCGGGTTGGTTCGTACACGAAACCAACTGGGCCCTAGGAGCGGAAATGCTTATAACCTGAGCTCCAGACGTCTGACGGATGTGTCGTTGACTTTGTTGGTTTCCTCATAGTGTGACGGACCTTTTGGCTTACTCCGATCAAGGTTTGGACACAGTTGGAGTACGGTCGGGTTGGTTTTGACTTAAAAACCAACCGGCCCCCTAGAACGAAAAGGCCAATAACTCTCAGACCGGGCGTCTGATTGACGCGCCGTCTGTGACGTTGAGTTCCTATTGACGATACGAAACTTTTGTATACATCAAATCCGGAATATGTGTCAGTTGATGTATCAGCCCTTCAGCTCGTAGAGCGGAACCCCCTGAACATGCTTGCTATGTGCGGGAACCCTAGAGCTGGATGCGACTATGAATGCGACGATGACGACTGTACAGAAATCCTCAGTGGATTTGACAGCGATGAGTACAGCACTCAGCGACCCTACGTGCATCAGTGCTACCGATCCTGTGTGGGTCAGATCCTGTGTGGGTCAGTTCTCAGCGGTCCTCTGTGGGCCAGCGCCTACAGATCCTTTGTGGGTCTGATCCAATGTGGGTCATTGCGGGGGTTAGTTACCTGTTGATCCTTTATGGGTCATTGCGGGGGTTATTACTTATCGATCATGTGTGGGTCCGACGACTTAGATGAATTAGTGGCTATATCTGATCATCTCTATCGTCTTACTAAGAAGTATTCATGTGTGAGCTGAATCTTGACTTTCAATCCTTATCGTCGATAAGATTGACTTGATATCCTGTGTGGATTACGTTATACTTTCTTGTGTGGATTGGATTGTGATTTCCTGTGTGGACTGGGTTGTACTTGAGCTTAGATGTTGGAGCCGAACGATAATTGATGACTTAGGTATATGTATGGGAATATAGCTAAGTAGTGTTGGATGTTACTTCGTGATTGTTTCTTTCCTTTGTGGTTTATCCTTTTTGGATTCTGGGAGACCTTCGGGGGTCTCCAGGTCCCTACTGAGTAGATTATACTCACCCCTGCACAGGTTTTGCCCGCACTACGTTGTATTGGTTTCAGATGATGGACAACGCTGATCACGGTTGAGGCTTGTAGAGCAGGTCCGTTCCTAGAGGTGGACCACTGGGCGGGATGTACTCGGAGTGGACGGCTGGACCCGAGGAGCTGTGGAGGCTATCTGCACTCACCATTCAAGTGGGACTTCCAGTGGATGGATCGAGGCTTCGGCTTTACTTTCATTTTCTATTTTCCCTTTCCAGTTGTACTTACTTTCAGTTTGGGTTTGTATACTGGCCCACTAAGTTTTCCGCACTTACTTTTGTATCAGTTTTTACTTAGTGTTTACTTCTATTGTTTTCTTGCTCTGTGGTGTTTGTTTACTTTACAAAGGCAATGCCTTCCCTTTTTATCTGAAATTACGCCTTGGTGCTAGTCGTCAGCCCCTAGCCTATGGAAGGCGGGCTTGGGGTAGTCACGGAACGGGCCCCGAGAACGGGTCATGACAAATTGGTATCAGAGGAGTTCGGTTCTACCGCAGAACTCCAGAATCTGATCTTTTTCTATGTGAAGCAATCATGTTAAGAGTATTGAGTGTGTTTATCCGTCCAGGGAGTACAGTGTTTGTGCGGCGGCCGACGTATCCGTACACCAGGAACCTGACTTCTGATTTCCGACATAATACACGAAAACATTTATTGCATGTGTGATTCAAGTTTTCATTGTGATTTCTTATGTTAGCTCACCAGGTATATTGTATGACCGTTTCACACCTATTTCATTTCAGGATTTCCCCACGACAGCAGCCAGCTAGGGTTCCGAGAGTTGAGCGTGACGACATCTCAGCGAGCGACGAGGCCTCGTTACGGGGCCCTTTAACAGTAGATGCACCGGCAGTACCTCTACCCGCCGAGCCACCGATGATACCAGCCCCAGCTGCTGACGAAGCACGTCGCCTTAGTGCACTTCATGAGTTTCAGCATCAGCGACCACCCAGGTTCCGTGGGGAGATGGACCCTCAAGTAGCCGACGATTGGCTGGACGCAGTTGTACGGGTTTTCAGGTTAGTGAGGACACCATCGGACCTCATAGTGATCCTCACAGCGAGCCTACTGCACGCGGCAGCAGGCAGATGGTGGAGCTTGATGCTCCAGGTGCACAATGAGGCATCTCTACCCTGGATGGCCTTTGAGAGCCTCTTTCGCTCAGAGTTCATCCTAGCCACCCTCCATGCGGTGCTCTTCTAGGAGCTTCTTCAGCTGCGGCAGGGAAACTTGAAAATCGTGCAGTACTCGGCGATATTTACCGATCTCTCGCACTACCCGATGGACATGGTACGTGACCCATTCTTCCGGTCCCAGACCTTTGAGCAGGGTCTCAGGCAGGAGATCAGGGCATCACTAATCTCCCTCAGCATTCCGACTCAGGCAGGAGTACTGGAGAAAGCCCTTCGGATCGAGAGATTCCTTGCTGAGCCTTCATCAGCAGCGAGGCCTACTGCGGGGCGAGACGTAGCAGAGTCTTCTATAGCAGGCAGTCGACGAATGACTCATGGTTCCAGGCAGACCATACCCTCAGGAAGACGACCTCAGCACACTAGCTCCGTAGTGCGGGGAACACAGCACGGAGCCAGTCTTTCAAGAGGCAGACAGTGCTACGCATGCGGCGGGCAGGGCCACATGGCTCGTGACTGCCCAACCCGCCGTACCGAGGAGCAGAAGACAGTTGAGGGACCACCCAGGTAGAGGCAGAGGGTCGACCATGGCGGTCCTCAGGGAGAAGGTGGACAAGGAAGAGGAGCTGGCCGAGAAGCAGGTGGTGGGAGACGCTTTGAGGCTCTACCACCACCACCACCAGGAGGTCCACCCCGACCACAGGGAGTTGGCGGGCAGAGACTGCCACAGCTCCAGGCAGCGGAGGCCTGTGACCACGGCACGCCCGAGAAGATTCGAGGTACTATCTGTGTCTATTCCACCCTTTCTGCAGTTTTTATAGACATAGGAGAGAGTCATTCTTTTATAGCCGCTTCCCTTTTTCGGAGCTCGTAGATTCTGATGGAGGCGTTGGCGCGATACTTACATCTAGAGACTCATACGGGAGCAGACTTGACTATTACACACTGGTGCCGGCAGTGTGAGCTTACTCTAGGAGGTGAGGGCTTCGGCTGGGATCTTCTTGTAGTGGTGTCGAGGCCTTACGACATCATCTTGGGCATGGATTGGTTATCTACAGTCCATGCTTAGATTGACTGTATTAGGCGCAAGGTGCGATGTGTACCCACCGACGGGAGCAGGTTCACCTTCACCGGTGAGAAGGGAGTCTTCGCAGCACAGGATGGACTCCTGTAGAGGAGAGAACAACCCATCACTCATCAGTTGGCTAGCCTCATCCTAGGAGCTGTTGACATGCGAAGTCCTAGTTTTCCTGCAGTGGTGGATCAGTATGCGGACGTTTTCCCCGATGACGTTTCGGGACAACCTCCTAGTAGAGAGGTAGACTTTTATATTGACTTGTACCCCGGGACAGCCCCGATATCCACTCCAGCATATCGGATCACCCCCGTTGAGCTTCGAGAGCTATGGGTACTTTTGGAAGACTTGCAGGGAAAGGGATTCATCCAACCCAGTGTTTCACCCTGGGCTTCCCCGATATTGTTCCCCAAGAGGGTGGATGGGAGTTTGCGACTTTTTATCGACTATCGTCGCCTGAACCAGGTGACAGTGAGGAACAAGTATCGGCTATCGAGGATTGATGACCTCTTCGATCAGCTAAAGGGATCACGGTGGTTCTCGAAGTTAGACCTTAGATCAGGCTATCATCAACTCAGAGTTCGGGACGATGACGTGCAGAAGACGACCTTTAGATGTCGTTACGACCACTATATGTTCTTGGTTATGCCATTCGGCGTAACCAATTCTCCAACATTGTTCATGGCCCTCATGAACAGTATCTTTCAGCCATACCTCGATCGATTTGGCATGGTCTTCATCGACGACATTTTGATTTACTCGACGACGGAGGAGGAGCACGCCTACCACTTACGGGTTGTACTAGACACACTCTGAGAGAACCAGCTTTATGGAAAGCTCTCGAAGTGTCATTTCTGGATAGGCGAGGTCCACTTCTTGGGACACGTCATCTCTGAGGTGGGAGTTATGGTGGATCCTGCGAAGATCGAAGTAGTGCTAGCTTGGGAGCCACCCAAGAGCGTGACAGAGGTGCGGAGTTTCCTGGGACTAGCTAGGTACTACCGGAGATTTGTGCCAGACTTCTCCAGAGTGGCGGCAACACTCTCAGTTTTGACGAATAAGGGGAAACCCTTTGTGTTGTCAGAAAGATGTCAGCAGAGCTTCCAGGAACTGAGACAGAGATTGACCAGCGCACGTATCTTGAGGTTGCCAGAGGAGGGAGTAGGGTATGTAGTTTACTACGATGAATCAGGGACAGGACTCGGATGTGTCCTAATGCAGGAGCGGGCCGTGATCACCTTTGGATCATGTCAGTTGAGGAAACATGAGCAGAACTATGCTAACCATGACTTGGAGTTAGCAGTAGTGGTATTCGCTCTGAAGATGTGGTGACACTATCTGAAGGGCGAGCGCTTTACAGTCTATTTTGACCACCAGAGTCTCAGGTACATCTTCTCGCAGAAGGACCTGAACCTGAGACAGCGGCGATGGCTCGAGTTTCTCTAGGACTATGACTTTGAGATAGTCTATACTCATGGGAAGGGAAACATAGTAGCCAATACTCTCAGTAAGAGTACGGGCATCCAAATACATGGGGAGGCGACAGAGAATCTAGCCACATTGAGGATATCCTTCGTGGATAGAGATGGAGAAGCCTTCCTTCAGTCACTCCTCCACTACTGCAGCGGGTCAGAGAGGTACAGTGTGGGGACTCTGATTGTGAGACGCGGCGTGCACAGATATCCTAAGGACAGGCACCAGATGGATTCTCCGTGGGAGGAGAGCACGATGTCCTTTTCAGAGGACATACCTTTGTACCCGTTTCTTTAAGATGGGAGGTTCTGATAGAGTTTCACACTTCTCCTTTGGCGGTACATCTTGGAGTGGCGAATATGTACCAGGATCTCAGACGACAGCACTGGTGGCCAGGAATGA
Organism: Viscum album; assembly: GCA_963277665.1. NCBI lineage: Eukaryota > Viridiplantae > Streptophyta > Magnoliopsida > Santalales > Viscaceae > Viscum > Viscum album. The sequence continues at coordinate 278,451,941 of OY728165.1, read as the reverse complement.
AGAAGGCTGTGGAAGATTTTGTTTCTCGATGCCTCACCTACCAGCATGTGAAGGTAGAGCACCAGGTACCAGTAGGCTTGGTATAGCCCTTAGAGGTCCCGGAGTGGAAGTGGGATGGGATATCTATGGACTTCATGACTGGACTTCCACGCACTTCCAGAGGTCACAACTCTATTTGGGTGATTGTCGACCGACTCACCAAGTCGGCTCACTTCTTACCCATCAGAGAGCAGGGCTCAGTGGAGAGCTTGAGACATATCTAGGTTCAGGAGAATGTACGACTTCATGGTGTGCCATCATCTATCGTCTCTGATCTAGATTCTCGCTTTACATACCGGCTTTGGAAGGGGTTGCAGGAGGCATTCGGGATGCAGCTACGTCTGAGTACCGCCTCTCACCCTCAGACAGATGGTCAGATGGAGAGGACCATTCAGACTCTTGAGGACATACTCCGCGCATGTGTCCTCGACTTTGGTCGCAGCTGGGAGGACCACCTACCCTTGGTGGATTTCGCGTACAACAACAACTACCACTCCACCATCGGGATGGCACCATATTAGGCGTTGTACGGATGAAATTGCAGATCATCATTGTGCTGGACAGACCCTGGGGAGTCAGCACTTGTGGGACCGGAGATGGTGTATTCCACGACAGAGAAGGTCTAGGTCATCCAGGAGCGGATGAGGATAGCTCAGAGCCGTCAGAAGTCTTATGCTGTTAGAAGCCGGAGGCCACTGGAGTTCGAGGATGGCGACCACGTTTTCTTGCGGGTCTCACCTCGATGGGGATTATGGTGATTTGGCCGAGGTGGCAAGTTCGCCCCATGCTTCGTCGGACCATTCCAGGTCCTCAGTAAGATTGGCGAGGTGGCTTATCGCCTGGCTCTACCACCTCAGTTGCACCGAGTGCACGACGTCTTCCACTTATCTCAGCTGAGGAGATACGTGCACGACCCGGCGCATATCATTGACCATGGGGAGCTGGACATAGATGATGTGGCGACTTTTGCGGAGGTCCCAGTGGAGATCTAGGATCGACAGGAGCAGGTCCTACATGGATGGTTGATTCCTCTAGTGTGCATCAAATGGCAGCACGAGAACCTCCAAGAGATAACTTGGGAGCGGGAGACTCAGATGCATGCCTAGTACCCACTTTTGTTTCCCTAGTTTTTTAGGTACCTTTACTGGGATGTAAATCCCTGAGGTGGGAGTAATGTAAAGACTCATAAAATTCAAGGGAAATTTTTTCTTAATTTTCTTGTGAATTTTAAAAGAACGCGGTTTTTGAGGGCACTTGATTCCGAGGCCAGGTGTGCCCAGAATTTCTATCCAAAGTTTAGCTCAGGTGCATTCAGTGAACGAACGAGCGGGTTTTTCAAAATTTTGAACCAGTGCTCGGAATCGAATACTGAGGGAACCGATGGATTCGCAGCGCCTGTAATTGCTTAGAAACACCTTTTCCGGAGTTGCGTTTTCACAGGGGGAGTTGTTAAAAATTTATGGAAGGTAAAATAAAAATTGAGTTACAATTTTTATTTCTAAGTGGTTTATGCTTTGAGTGGAAGTTGGGGTAACAACCCAACTTCCCATGGGAGGTTATGAGAGTGGTGGGGCCCACATGAACCCCACCCCTTCATATTCCCAAACTCATTCAACTCACCATTAATTTTGATAACTTAAGTTAATTAATTAGGTGAGTTTAATTTGAATGTTTAAAATTAAAACGCTTAAGTTACGTTAATAAAATAAGTAAGGGACTTATTTTATTTTGGTTGGGGTCTTGTTGCTTTGAGAGTTTTTTGGAGAAAAGCTAAGGATCTTGAAGAACTTCTTCCTCTTCGACGAAGAATGCGAAGAACGCAAAGAACGCCGAATTCCTCAGAGATCGACGATAGGACGCCGTCCCCACGACGCGACTCTCTTCTTCCGCGATGTCTTATTCCACGATGGTTATTTTCGCGACGAACCCTCGCTCAACGATTCGACGAGGTAGGGGTTTATTTATTTCTTTTGTTCCTCATTACTTCATTGTTGGTTTATCATCTATTTTGAACCACATGTTATTGCAATAACAGGAGGAGGTCGGAACGCACTAACACGGCCGACCCTCCTCCCCCTTATTGGTTGATTTTTGTTGTAGCTCATGTAAGGCGGCGCGGTGCCGAAGCACCGCGCGGGAATTATTAAGGAAAGGGCGAGAAGCGTAGCGCCATCGCGCCACGCCGTTGAAGACGAACCAAAGACGCAGCACCGTCGCGCCGCGCCGGAGAACCCCGAAAAACATCGTGGCCAGAGCGGGGCCGCGGCGGAGGGGCTCGGTGTCGTCGCGCCACGCCGGATGGTCCAAGGCCGCGGGAAAGGCCGTAGCAGAGTAGGGGAACTGGCGGCTAGTTCCGGGCCGCCGGTGTCGGAGTAGGGGGACCGGCCCTTGCCGGTCCCGAGTCGGCAGCAGCCGGCCGGCCGGAGCGGGCCCGTTGAACAGTGGAAGAACTGGGTTTTCGAAACCCCCGGCTGGACGAACGTGAGAGGCCCCCCATATGGGGTCGCGGTTACAATAAGCGAAGGGAAGCCCCCCTGCATCCCGAACGACTCGGTCGTTCGGCCGAGCCACCTGGCCAGCGCGCCGGGCCGCCGAGCCGGGCCGCGCCCAGGCGGGGCCGGGCCGCGCCAGCCTGGCTGGGCTGCGCCCAAGAAGGCCGGACTCAGAGACGGGACGGGTCGACCCGGTTCGGCCGACCGAGAGGGTATCGGGCCGGGTCGGACCGAGCCCGAACCCCCTATTACCGAACCTCCCTCGGTCTTCAGCCCATATCTTGGGTTGTGGAACTCCGATCGATGCACCGTCAGCTGCGATGTAATCCTTGGATCGAGACGGTCATTTCGGTATATTAAACTTAAGGTTTCAAGGTACTTCGGGTTCAGCCGGGTTGGTTCGTACATGAAACCAACCGGGCCCTCGAAGCGAAAACACTTATAACTTGAGCTCCGGATGTCCGATTGACGTGACGTTAATTTTGTTGGTTTCCTCATAGTGTGAAAGACCTTTTGGATTACTCCTCTCGAGGTTTGGACGCAGTTGGAGTATGGTCGGGTTGGTTTTGACTTAAAAACCAACTGGGCCCCTGGAACGAAAAAGACGATAAATCTCAGACCGGGCATCCGATTGACGCGCCGTCTGTGACGTTGAGTTACTATAGATGATACAGAACTTTTGGATACATCAACTATGGAATATGTGTCAGTTGATGTATCATCCCTTCAACTCATGGAGCGGACCCTCCCGAACGAGCTTGCTGTGTGCGGGAACCCTAGAGCTGGCTGCGACTGGAAATGTGACGATGATGACTGTACAGAAATACTTCGTGGATTCGACAGCGACGACTACATCACTCAACGACCCTACGTGGATCAATGCTACCGATCCTGTGTGGGTCAGATCCTGTGTGGGTCAGCGCTCAGCGGTCCTGTAACAGCCCGAGATTTTATGAAAAATATTCTTTTTTATTTCACTAATGTCTTGTGTTGTACGCTACACCAAAAGGAGCTTGCACAACACACATCCTTGACTTGACTTGCATTACACGCAATCGCGACCTTCCTCGATAGCGTGTGTAGTACGCAATACCGAGTTTCACTAAACAACGATATGCTATAAAAATATTATTAAAACTAGCCGTTATGAATAGTAATAACCACTTTTTGAAATCCAGTAAATCTTATTTTTCAAAATGAACTTTATTTTTGGATTCGGAGTATCGAATTTAGCCTAAGGTGAAATTTTGGTAAACTTTCATATTCTGATGAATAGTGAAAATTACTAAATTATAATTAAAAACAACTTTTTTAATCGAAATAGTTAGTAGTGATAAATCATTAATTTGAGTGGTTTTAAAGTATATTTAGAATATATTTTTACAATTTAATACAATGTTGGTCATTGGATGTAGTTTCACATTTAAACTAGACATAAACAAGTGTCAATCTTTTGATAGATATTGTTTCTTAAAAACACGCTATTTGTTTTAACAGCGGGATTTAATTATAAAATTAATTAATGCAAATTTTATGTTATGAATTTGGTAAAATAGACTTCATTTTTGAATTCGGAATATGAAATATAGCTTGGGATGAAATTTTGGCATTGTTCTGAAAAACATCAATTTTTGATGAATAGTGAAACTACTAAGTGGTAGGTTAAAAACTGAATTTTGCATAAAACATAATTTTACCGCTTCTGTGAAGGGAATTTCGAAAATCCGAGAGACACGGTTAATATCAAGGACTAAAATGTGGTTCAATGAGATGAAAATAATTTTTTGGTGAATAGTAACTTTTTACTTTTTTTACCACGGTTAATAGTAAATAAGGTAACTAAGGGTAAATATGATATTAATATTACCCTAACACATGTCCTAATTCTATTGGACAAGTGTAATTCGACCACAAACAAACTTAGGAATAAAATATGACCATTTAGGCCCACTTGGATTAGATTAGGACATTTATTATTAATTTATTTAAAGAAGGGTTAAAATAGTTAAATTTAAAGTTTAATAAGTAAATCATTTTTAATATGGGGTTATACATAAGATAAATTCGATTGTAAATATTCATTAGAAAGATAAAAAGATTTCCTACATGATGGTATTTTATTTGTAATTTTTAGACATCAAATAATTTAATTTATTTATGACACAACGATGATGGAGTAATTATCTTATTAATGAAATATTGACATAATTGATGTTATAAACACCAAAATAAATGTAATTTGAAAATTTTTATGACTTACACTAATTTTCTAGGTTACTATGATATATTAGTGATGATTTAATCAACTTGGTTCGAACATATAATTCTGTTATGACTTTCACAAAAATCATATATCAAATAGTGTCAAAAATGACACAAAATAGTTTTTAAATCAAATATTATATTACTAATTGTTATTTTATTCCTAAAAATCTAAGGTTCGGCCAAATGACTTAGATAAGGATATATGTATTATTAATATACAATTTGGGGTTCGTTTGGCATGTTATAGTAAGTTTATTAACCATATAGTGAAAGAAAACAAAAAGACACGGTAAAAGTTAAATTATTTAACTTAGAGTTAAATCTAATTGATAAGGTTAAAATAATACCCTAAACTTGTCTAAATCCTATTGGTTGATAGGATTTAGACCCATCCCCACTTTAGCTTCGAAATAAGACCCTTTGGAACCATTATAAACCGATTTTGACTTTAATATAAAATAATATTTTGAGATATTCCTAAGGTGCCCCTCTCCTCCCCTATAAAAGGACACCTCCTCCCCCTCCTCCTCACTCCAATTTGAGCACTCAAGCTCGGCCAAACCCTGCCAAAATCTCTTCTCCACTTCCCTAGAAACATCCTAGAGGTTCTGGTCTTCCTCAAAGACCAATTCTAGTGCCCTAAGAGGAGGTCTCAAAGAGGCACTTCAAAGAAGAGGTAATTACCGTTACCAATTCTTTCATCTTTATTTCTTCTTCCACATCTTCTTCTTAGGTTGTTTCATTATGAAGTAATAACATCAGTGTCACTCATATACTGATATGTTATTATAAGTATGAAACAACCCTATTTCACCATCTATCCATCCTACGGAAAAAGAAATCACCGCGCGTGCGTACGTACGGAATACCGTCTCCATGCCGTGGTGTAATCTATTTTCCACCACCACCTTACATGGATGGGTATAATGGTGTAAATAATAACTATACATAGTTATTACAACATCATATTGATTCTGATATATTGTATAATCCACCCCAATTCAATTCAATATTTATAGAAATGATATCATCGCTCGTGCGTACGTACGGACTACCGTCTCCACGACGCGATGAGATTCATTCTCCATGTTAACCATTTAAGAATGATTATAATGTATATATAAGAAATAATAATGAAATATATGACATTATAAAGCTACTGGATTTATATATATATATACATATGTATGTCATCTACTTACTTCCATTTCAAGACAATAAGGAAAGGAAAACAACGTTCATGCGTACGTACGGACTACCGTCTCCATGAACGGTGTTTTTCATTTTATTTATCTACCTATTATATATATATATACTGAATATATATGATATATAAATCATATTTTATATTCTGGAAGTAAGTAAATCATGATATAAGTAATAATGATGTCAATAACAACAAGTCAAAACACCTAAGATAAATGAAACGATTTTACCCAAAACGCTTCTTTAACATGGAATTTACAAAAGAACGGGTAATATAATGTCATAAGTGACCCATATATGATATCATAACAATGAATATGATTCTGTAATAATTCAATAACATGATTTAAATCATTATACAGGAGGTTCGGACAGTTACAAATCAAGTCGGACCTAAGGTAAGGGAAATATCACAATCTCATTTTTATCCGAGATTGTTTATTCGTAAGTATTTACTGGGGTGTATTTTACCATCCACATCCATGTTTCTTCAATATGTAATATTATTTCCATCCACCTACAATTGTTTAAATCCAATTTTACCCTCTGGTGAGTTTTTAGAAAAAGATATGAAATGAATCTTTTGTCGTTTTTCGTACGAGGTACATTTTGACTTTTTCGACAAAAGTAAAAAAGAATGTTTTTTTAACTTATACGGCACGAACGGATTTCTACTGTTTTATGAAGCCTTATTTTCATGAAGCTTCCTCTAAAATATTTTATGACTATTTTCAATAAAATATATTTCTTTTAAAATTTCATGATGTTTTGTGAAAAGAAATTGATTTTGAAGAAGAAAGGATATTTTCCTCAAGAATTCAATGCAAGTGTTTTATCAAAATTATTTTCCATCTAAGATAATAAAGGGTTCTGTTTCTATCCATATTTTTACATTGATTTGACTATGTTGTGATGGAATTATGTTTATGAATTCCTTTATCTTATATGAATGGTTTTATGATGTCATGTTGTTTAAGAATCCCATTTTTATTACATGGGTTATGCAATGATGTATGATTTATGATTTTGTGGCACACATAAGAAAGGATTCATTAAGAGATGGGTGGGACCTATATCTCCCTCCAATGCATTGGGTAAAGATTTTATATCTCATGAGATAGACATGGCTGGAATGGTAGGTTATACCGGTTCAGTGAAACAGGACTGAAACGAGGATTACTCGATTCAGAAAGGGACTTTGTCCACTAAGATAGTCTTGGCAATGAGTCTTGACTAACAAGAAATGATTCTCTATGATTATGTGTGTATGCCACAATGAGTAATGTTTTAAGTTATGATTTCATTTCACTACTATGATTTATCCCATGTTATGAAATTATGCTCTCTTTTGCAGGTTAAGATTTCCAAAAATGTTATGTTCTTATGAAAATTATGTGATTGATATTTCCTTTGTTTACCCTTACTGAGCATTTGAGCTCACCCTTTTATGTTTTCTTTTCCCCAGGATATAAAGAAAGTTTTTAGGTAAAAAAAAAGGGGAAGATCTTTATGGGAGATATTGAAGATCTTTCACCACGTTTAGAAGATTACGATCCGAGTTTCCAAAGACACTAAACTATTACGATCCTTGTGTGTGTGTTTTTGTTATGTACTAAGTATTCCGCAAAAGTAATGTAATGTCAATGTACGTCAAGATACGGGTCTCTACAGTTGGTATCAGAGGAAAGGTTTAGTCAACCTTTGGAAACTAGGACGCGAAAACGTTAGTAAGATCCCTAGAGATATTTCTAAGGTATGTCTAGGGATGCCCCTATGGATAAGTATACGTATAGGATATAGTTCTAGAACTATGGTAACGATATTAGATTAAACCAAAGATGATAGATATTTAAGTTACTCCCCCTTTATTACGATTTTTGCATCTAACACTATTCTGTTTGGGTTTTAGAAAATGGCTGGAAACAAGATGATTCACAATAATGGAGGATATGATGGACAATGGAATGATATTCTTCATGAGCAACCAAATGAAATGGGATTTGGATGTCCAAACATCATTATTATGCAGAATCAGCAATCTCAAAACATGATCAATAAAGTAAAATTTGGTAAGTTTCCTGACTCGACTAATAAGAGAAAGATGGAGTTCCATGATGATCATAGAGGAAAGAAAGTTCAATTTCCCCTATGTAAATCATGTGGGAAGAGGCATCAAGGAGAATGTTTCAAGGGAACTGGAAGATGCTTTGGGTGTGGAAAAGAAGGACACAAAGCAAGTAAGTGCAAAGGAAAAGGGTCGGTTAACACCATGGATGAGGATAATGGTATTGCTACGACATCAAAAATGGTTAAGTGTTTTAAATGTGGAATGTATGGGCATTATGCAAACAAATTCCCTAAGGGAAAGACTCATGAAGAGAATCAGTGTGGTCATATGGGTAGTATTTATGTGGATGATGATGAAGAGACTACAAATGATATGTGAAATGGAAGAATTTTTGAAGCTCGGTCAATGGTTTGAGAATGTAGTGGCATGATTACATGTTTATCATGTGTAATTTTGGAATAAAGAGACATCTATGGATTGTTACACTGTTGTCTTTCCTTGTGTTTTAAAAGTATATGATTAATGTTACCAGTATCCATGAAAGGTTATTCAGATATTTTTGGAATGTAGATGATATGCGCATAATGAAGGGATAAGGAGAAAATTAAATGTTTGATAGTATTCATGAGCTCATGATTGATATAAGGACTAAGTGATATCATGGTTTGAGTATATAGAATTTTGAGGATTTTGGTATATGGAAAGTATTAACTTTTAACTGCACTCATGTTTTCACTAAGGTATTCAAGAGAATACACGATTAAGGACTTTGAATGTTTGGAATGTGACCAACAAGACATATCTTATGATATGTGGGGATCAACGACAGTATTAAATCTCTGGTGATCGTTGTCACTATATTATGAGAGTGGAATGCAGTATTATGTATAAGCCTAAAGATTAGACTGGATTATGTTGGACATAAGTTAGTATTGTTTAAGGATAGAAGATTTTCGATATTATTTATGGGATGTTATAGTAACGTAGTTTTAGAAAAAAGGACAACCTGTAGGACGGGCGACATCCCATCGCTTCGGACAAGGCTGTAGGAATCGAACCCACAACCGAAGTGCGACTGGCCTTTATCGCCTACCACTGACCTACATGAAGTCCCTGTTTAGTAGAAACTATTTTTATTATATTAAGCAGTATGATATATGAAGTATAAGTCCATTTGAGGAACTATATATGATTAATCTCACTATAGAATGACTTATGTATATTTAATAACTTTTTCTTACCTTTTGTTTGAGACAGATGGAATGACCCGTCATTCTATCACATGATCTGCTAACACTTCACGAATAACAAATTCAACTTCATTTATTTAAGAGATGAAGTGGAAATTGTTAAAGGCACGAACAACAGCGAGATTGTACCAAAATAAAGTAAGTATTTATTCTAATTCAAATTCTTTAACTTTAGGGAAATGATCTTGAAAACCAAAAATGTTGTCCTAGTTCTTTTATACCTGATGAATCAGATGGTACCTTAGATCGTCACAAATTTATGGATTTGTGATTACTGGCTTTTCCATAGCCATGTTCTCTACCACTCTCCATCAGAACATGATGGTTAGATTTCTCTTCCATATCCATATTTTCACCTATGTGGAAACCCAATGATTAGTTTATTTGGGTAACCGTTACGTTTCATACTTTTGTTTTTAAAGATTGGTTTTGATATTCCTTTTTACGATGTGGGTTTCTATTAAAGAAACTTTCGAATAGTAAACCATTTATAACCCCGACGAATTTCGAGGGCGAAATTCATTTTAAGGGGGGTAGAATGTAACAGCCCGAGATTTTATGAAAAATATTCTTTTTTATTTCACTAATGTCTTGTGTTGTACGCTACACCAAAAGGATCTTGCACAACACACATCCTTGACTTGACTTGCATTACACGCAATCGCGACCTTCCTCGATAGCGTGTGTAGTACGCAATACCGAGTTTCACTAAACAACGATATGCTATAAAAATATTATTAAAACTAGCCGTTATGAATAGTAATAACCACTTTTTGAAATCCAGTAAATCTTATTTTTCAAAATGAACTTTATTTTTGGATTCGGAGTATCGAATTTAGCCTAAGGTGAAATTTTGGTAAACTTTCATATTCTGATGAATAGTGAAAATTACTAAATTATAATTAAAAACAACTTTTTTAATCGAAATAGTTAATAGTGATAAATCATTAATTTGAGTGGTTTTAAAGTATATTTAGAATATATTTTTACAATTTAATACAATGTTGGTCATTGGATGTAGTTTCACATTTAAACTAGACATAAACAAGTGTCAATCTTTTGATAGATATTGTTTCTTAAAAACACGCTATTTGTTTTAACAGCGGGATTTAATTATAAAATTAATTAATGCAACTTTTATGTTATGAATTTGGTAAAATAGACTTCATTTTTGAATTCGGAATATGAAATATAGCTTGGGATGAAATTTTGGCATTGTTCTGAAAAACATCAATTTTTGATGAATAGTGAAACTACTAAGTGGTAGGTTAAAAACTGAATTTTGCATAAAACTTAATTTTACCGCTTCTGTGAATGGAATTTCGAAAATCCGAGAGACACGGTTAATATCAAGGACTAAAATGTGGTTCAATGAGATGAAAATAATTTTTTGGTGAATAGTAACTTTTTACTTTTTTTACCACGGTTAATAGTAAATAAGGTAACTAAGGGTAAATATGATATTAATATTACCCTAACACATGTACTAATTCTATTGGACAAGTGTAATTCGACCAAAAACAAACTTAGGAATAAAATATGACCATTTAGGCCCACTTGGATTAGATTAGGACATTTATTATTAATTTATTTAAAGAAGGGTTAAAATAGTTAAATTTAAAGTTTAATAAGTAAATAATTTTTAATATGGGGTTATACATAAGAAAAATTCGATTTTAAATATTCATTAGAAATATAAAAAGATTTCCTACATGATGGTATTTTATTTGTAATTTTTAGACATCAAATAATTTAATTTATTTATGACACAACGATGATGCAGTAATTATCTTATTAATGAAATATTGACATAATTGATGTTATAAACACCAAAATAAATGTAATTTGAAAATTTTTATGAATTACACTAATTTTCTAGGTTACTATGATATATTAGTGATGATTTAATCAACTTGTTTCGAACATATAATTCTGTTATGACTCACAAAAATCATATATCAAATAGTGTCAAAATTGACACAAAATAGTTTTTAAATCAAATATTATATTACTAATTGTTATTTTATTCCTAAAAATCTAAGGTTCGGCCAAATGACTTATATAAGGATATATGTATTAATAATATACAATTTGGGGTTCTTTTGGCATGTTATAGTAAGTTTATTAACCATATAGTGAAAGAAAACAAAAAGACATGGTAAAAGTTAAATTATTTAACATAGAGTTAAATCTAATTGATAAGGTTAAAATAATACCCTAAACTTGTCTAAATCCAATTGGTTGATAGTATTTCGACCCATCCCCACTTTATCTTCGAAATAAGACCCTTTAGAACCATTATAAACCGATTTTGACTTTAATATAAAATAATATTTTGAGATATTCCTAAGGTGCCCCTCTCCTCCCCTATAAAAGGACACCTCCTCCCCCTCCTCCTCACACCAATTTGAGCACTCAAGCTCGGCCAACCCCTGCAAAAATCTCTTCTCCACTTCCCTAGCAACATCCTAGAGGTTCTGGTCTTCCTCAAAGACCAATTCTAGTACCCTAAGAGGAGGTCTCAAAGAGGCACTTCAAAGAAGAGGTAATTACCGTTACCAATTCTTTCATCTTTATTTCTTCTTCCACTTCTTCTTCTTAGGTTGTTTCATTGTGAAGTAATAACATCAGTATCACTCATATACTGATATGTTATTATAAGTATGAAACAACCCTATTTCACCATCTATCCATCCTACGGAAAAAGAAATCACCGCGCGTGCGTACGTACGGAATACCGTCTCCACGCCGTGGTGTAATCTATTTTCCACCACCACCTTACATGGATGGATATAATGGTGTAAATAATAACTATACATAGTTATTACAACATCATATTGATTCTGATATATTGTATAATCCACTCCAATTCAATTCAATATTTATAGAAATGATATCATCGCTCGTGCGTACGTACGGACTACCGTCTCCACGACGCGATGAGATTCATTCTCCATGTTAACCATTTAAGAATGATTATAATGTATATATAAGAAATAATAATGAAATATATGACATTATAATGCTACTGGATTTATATATATATATACATATGTATGTCATCTACTTACTTCCATTTCAAGACAATAAGGAAAGGAAAACAGCGTTCATGCGTACGTACGGACTACCGTCTCCATGAACGGTGTTTTTCATTTTATTTATCTACCTATTATATATATATATATACTGAATATATATGTTATATAAATCATATTTTATATTCTGGAAGTAAGTAAATCATGATATAAGTAATAATGATGTCAAGAACAACAAGTCAAAACACCTAAGATAAATGAAACGATTTTACCCAAAACGCTTCTTTAACATGGAATTTACAAAAGAACGGGTAATATAATGTCATAAGTGAACCATATATGATATCATAACAATTAATATGATTCTGTAATAAGTCAATAACATGATTTAAATCATTATACAGGAGGTTCGGACAGTTACAAAGCAAGTCGGACCTAAGGTAAGGGAAATATCACAATCTCATTTTTATCCGAGATTGTTTATTCGTAAGTATTTACTGGGGTGTATTTTACCATCCACATCCATGTTTCTTCAATATGTAATATTATTTCCATCCACCTACAATTGTTTAAATCCAATTTTACCCTTTGGTGAGTTTTTAGAAAAAGATATGAAAGGAATCTTTTGTCGTTTTTCGTACGAGGTACATTTTGACTTTTTCGACAAAAGTAAAAAAAGAATGTTTTTTTTAACTTATACGGCACGAACGGATTTCTACTGTTTTATGAAGCCTTATTTTCATGAAGCTTCCTCTAAAATATTTTATGACTATTTTCAATAAAATATCCTTCTTTTAAAATTTCATGATGTTTTGTGAAAAGAAATTGATTTTGAAGAAGAAAGGATATTTTCCTCAAGAATTCAATGCAAGTGTTTTATCAAAATTATTTTCCATCTAAGATAATAAAGGGTTCTGTTTCTATCCATATTTTTACATTGATTTGACTATGTTGTGATGGAATTATGTTTATGAATTCCTTTATCTTATATGAATGGTTTTATGATGTCATGTTGTTTAAGAATCCCATTTTTATTACACGGGTTATGCAATGATGTATGATTTATGATTTTGTGGCACACATAAGAAAGGATTCATTAAGAGATGGGTGGGACCTATATCTCCCTCCAATGCATTGGGTAAAGATTTTATATCTCATGAGATAGACATGGCTGGAATGGTAGGTTATACCGGTTCAGTGAAACAGGACTGAAACGAGGATTACTCGATTCAGAAAGGGACTTTGTCCACTAAGATAGTCTTGGCAATGAGTCTTGACTAACAAGAAATGATTCTCTATGATTATGTGTGTATGACACAATGAGTAATGTTTTAAGTTATGATTTCATTTCACTACTATGATTTATCCCATGTTATGAAATTATGCCCTCTTTTGCAGGTTAAGATTTCCAAAAATGTTATGTTCTTATGAAAATTATGTGATTGATATTTCCTTTTTTTACCCTTACTAAGCATTTGAGCTCACCCTTTTATGTTTTCTTTTCCCCAGGATATAAAGAAAGGTTTTAGGTAAAAAAAAAGTGGAAGATCTTTATGGGAGATATTGAAGATCTTTCACCACGTTTAGAAGATTACGATCCGAGTTTCCAAAGACACTAAACTATTACGATCCTTGTGTGTGTGTTTTTGTTATGTACTAAGTATTCCGCAAAAGTAATGTAATGTCAATGTACGTCAAGATACGGGTCTCTACAGGTCCTGTGTGGGCCAGCGCCTACAGATCCTTTGTGGGTTCGATCCAATGTGGGTCATTGCGGGGGTTAGTTATCTATCGATCCTTTATGGGTCATTGCGGGGGTTAGTACCTATCGATCATGTGTGGGTCCGATGGCTAAGATGAATCAGTGGCTATATCTGATCATCTCTATCGTCTTACTAAGAAGTATTCCTGTGTGAGCTGAATCTTGACTTTCAATCCTCATCTTCGATAAGATTGACTTGATATCCTGTGTGGATTACGTTATGCTTTCTTGTGTGGATTGGATTGTGATTTCCTGTGTGGACTGGGTTTTACTAGAGCTCGGATGTTGGATCTGAATGATAATTTATGACTTAGGTATATGTATGGGAATATACCTAAGTAGTGTTGGATGTTACTTCGTGATTGTATATTTTCTTTGTGGATTATCCTTTGTGGATTCTGGGAGACCTTCGGGGGTATCTGGGTCCCTACTGAGTATATTATACTCACCCCTTCATGGGTTATACCCGCACTACGTTGTGTTGGTTGCAGATGACGGACAACGTTAATCACGGTTGAGGCTTGCGGAGTAGGTCCGTACCCGGAGGTGGACCACTGGGCGAGATGTACTTGGAGCGGACGGCTGGACCCGAGGAGCTGTGGAGGATATCTGCACTCACCCTTCAAGTGGGACTTCCAGTGGACGGCTCGAAGCTTCGAATTTACTTTCAGTTGCTGTTTTCCCTTTCTAGTTGTACTTACTTTCAGTTTGGGTTTGTATACTGGCCCACTAATTTTTCTGCACTTACTTTTGTATCAGTTTTTACTTAGTGTTTACTTCTACTGTTTTCTTGCTCTGTGGTGTTTGTTTACTTTACAATGGCAATGCCTTACCTTTTTATCTGGAATAACGGCTTGGTGCTAGTCGTCATCCCCCAGCCTATGGAAGGCGGGCTTGTGGTAGTCACGGAACGGGCCCCGAGAACGGGTCGTGACAAATTGGTATCAGAGGAGTTCAGTTCTACCGCAAAACTCCGGAATATGATCTTTTTCTATGTGAAGCAATCGTGTTAAGAGTATTGAGTGTGGTTATCAGTCCAGGGAGTCCAGTGTTTGTGCGGCGGCCGACGTATCCATACACCAGGACCCTGAATTTTGATTTCCGACATAATACATGAAAACATTTATTGCATGTGTGATTCAAGTTTTCTTTGTGATTTCTTGTGTCAGCTCACCAGGTATACTGTATGACCGTCGCACAGCTGTTTCTTTTCATGATGGCCCCATGACGGTAGCCAGATAGGGTTCCGAGAGTTTAGCGTGGCGACATCCCACCGAGCGACGAGGCCTCGGTACAGGTCCCTTTAACAGCATATTCACCGGCGATACCTCTACCCGTCGAGCCACCGATGATACCAGCCCCAGCCGCTGACGATGCACGTCGCCTTAGTGCACTTCACAAGTTTCAGCATCTGCGGCCGCCCAGGTACCGTGGGGAGATGGACCCTCAGGTAGCTGAGGATTGGCTGGTGGAAGTTGTATGGGTTTTCGGGTTAGTGAGGACATCATCGGACCTCATGGTGATCCTTGCAGCGAGCCTACTGCACACGGCAGCATGCAGATGGCGGAGCATGATGCTCCAGGTGCACGATGAGACATCTCTCCTCTGGACGACCTTTGAGAGACTCTTTCGCTCGGTGTTCATCCCAGCCACCCTCCATGCGGTGTGCTTCATGGAGCTTCTTCAGCTGCGGCAGGGCTGCTTGACGGTCGCGCAGTACTCGGCGATATTTACCGATCTCTCGCACTACCCGACGGACATGGTACGGGACCCATTCTTCCAGTCCCGGACCTTTGAGCAGGGTCTGAGGTAGGATATCGGGGCATCACGAATCTCCCTCAGCATTTCGACTCAGGCATGAGTACTGGAGAAAGCCCTTCTGATCGAGAGCTTCCTTGCTGAGACTTCATCACCAGCGAGGCCTACCACGGGGCGGGACGTAGCAGAGTCTTCTACAGCACGCAATCGATGAATGACTCATGGTTCCAGGCAGACCAGACCCTCAGGAAGACGACCTCAGGACACTAGCTCAGTAGTGCGGGGCACACAGCACGGAGCCAGTCTTTCAAGAGGCAGACAGTGCTATGCATGCGGCGGGCAGGGCCACATGGCTCGTGACTGCCCGACCCGCCATACCGAGGAGCAGCAGACGGTTGAGGGACCACCCAGGTAGAGGAAGAGGGTCGACCATGGAAGTCCTAAGGGAGAAGGTGGACAAGGCAGAGGAGCTGGTCGAGCAGCAGGTGGTGGGAGACGCTTTGAGGCTCTACCACCACCACCACCAGAAGGTCCACCCCGACCACATGGAGCTGGTGGGAAGAGACAGGCACAACTGCAGGCAGCGGAGGCCTACGACCACGGCGCGCCCGAGATGATTCTATGTACTATCTGTCTCTATTCCACCATCTCTGCAGTTTTTATAGACATAAGAGAGAGTCATTATTTCATAGTTGCTGCCCTTGTTCAGAGCTCGTAGATTCTGATGGAGTCGGTGGCTCGATACTTACGGCTAGAGACTCATACGGGAGCAGACTTGACTATTACGCACTGGTGCCGGCATTGTGAGATTACTCTAGGAGGTGAGGGCTTCGGCTGGGATCTTCTTGTAGTGGCGTCGAGGCCTTACGACGTAATCTTGGGCATGGATTGGTTATCTACAGTCCATGTATAGATTGACTGTATTAGGCGCAAGGTGCGATGTGTACGCACTGACGGGAGAAGCTTCACCTTCACCGGAGAGAAGGGATCCTTCGCAGCACAGGATGGACTCCTATAGAGGAGAGGACAGCCCATCACTCATCAGTTGGCTATCCTCATCCTAGGATATGTTGACATGCGAAGTCCTAGTTTTCCTGCAGTGGTGGATCAGTATGCAGACGTTTTTCCCGATGACATTCCGGGACAACCTCCTAGTAGAGAGGTAGACTTTTATATTGACATGTACCCCTGGACAACCCCGATATCCACTCCATCATATCGGATCACCCTCGTTGAGCTTCGATAGCTATGGGTACTTTTGGAAGACTTGCAGGGAAAGGGATACATCTAACCCAGTGTTTCACCCTGGGCTTCCCCGATATTGTTCGCCAAGAAGGAGGATGGGAGTTTGTGACTTTCTGTCGACTATCGTCGCCTGAACCAGGTGACAGTGAGGAACAAGTATCCGCTATCGAGGATTGATGACCTCTTCGATCAGCTAAAGGGATCACAGTGGTTCTCGAAGATAGACCTTAGATCAGGCTATCATCAACTCAGAGTTCGGGACGATGACGTGAAGAAGACGACCTTTAGATGTCGGTACGACCACTATAAGTTCTTGGTTATGCCATTTGGCGTAACCAATGCTCCAACATTGTTCATGGCCCTCATGAACAGTATATTTCAGTCATACCTCAATCGATTTGGCATGGTCTTCATCGACGACATTTTTATTTACTCGACGACTGAGGAGGAGCATGCCTTCCACTTACGAGTTGTACTAGACACACTCCGAGAGAACCAGCTTTATGGAAAGCTCTCGAAGTGTCATTTCTAGATACGCGAGGTCCACTTCATGGGACACGTCATCTCTGAGGTGGGAGTTACGGTGGATCCTGCGAAGATCGAGGTAGTGCTAGCTTGGGAGCCACCTAGGAGCATGACGGAGGTGAGGAGTTTCCTAGGATTAGCTGGGTACTACCGGAGATTTGTGCCAGACTTCTCCAGAGTGGCGGAAACCCCCTCAGTTTTGACAAAGAAGGGGAAACCCTTTGTGTTGTCAGACAGATGTCAGCAGAGCTTCCAGGAGCTGAGACAGAGATTGACCATCACGCGTATCTTGAGGTTGCCGGAGGAGGGAGTAGGGTATGTAGTTTACTACGATGCATCGGGGACCAGACTCGGATGTGTCCTAATGCAGGAGCGGGCCGTGATCACCTTTAGATCATGTCTGTTGAGGCAACATGAGCAGAACTACGCTAACCATGACTTGGAGTTAGCAGTAGTGGTCTTTTCTCTGAAGATGTGGCGACACTATCTGAAGGGCGAGCGCTTTACAGTCTATTTTGACCACTAGAGTCTCAGGTACATCTTCTCGCAGAAGGACCTGAACCTGAGAAAGCGGCGATGGCTCGAGTTCCTCTAGGACTATGACTTTGAGATAGTCTATACTCATGGGAAGGGAAACATTGTAGCCGATGCTCTCAGCAGGAGTACGGGCATCCAACTACAAGGGGAGGCGACAGAGCATCTAGCCACTTTGCGGATATCCGTCGTGGATAGAGATGGAGAAGCCTTACTTCAGTCACTCCTCCACTACTGCAGCGGGTCAGGGAGGTACAGTGTGGGGACGCCGACTGTGAGACGCGGCGTGAACATATATCCTCAGGACAGACACCTTATTGATTCTCTGTGGGAGGAGAGCACAATGTCCTTTTCAGAGGACGTACCTTTGTACCCGTTTCTTTAGGAGGGGAGGTTCTGAGAGAGTTTCACACTTCCCCTTTGGCGGTACATCTTGGATTGGAGAAGATGTACCAGGATCTCAGATGACAGCACTGGTGGCCAAGCATGAAGAAGGTTGTGGCAGAGTTCGTTTCTCAATGCCTCACCTGCCAGCATGTGAAGGCAGAGAAACAGGTACCAGTAGGCTTGGTACAGCCCATGGAGGTCCCGGAGTGGAAGTGGGATGGGATATCTATGGACTTCGTGAATGGACTTCCACTCACTTCCAGAGGTCACAACTCTATTTGGGTGATTGTCGACCAACTCACCAAGTCGGCTCACTTCCTACCCATCAGAGAGCAGGGCTCAGTGGAGAGCTTGGGACGTATCTACATTCAGGAGATTGTATGACTTCATGGTGTGCCATCATCTATCGCCTCCGATCTAGATGATCGCTTTACTTCCCGGCATTGGAAGGGGTTGTAGGAGGCATTCGGGACTCAGCTACGTCTGAGTACCTCCTCTCACCCTTAGACAGATGGTCAGATGGAGAAGGCCATTCAGACTCTTGAGGACATACTCCACGCATGTGTCCACGACTTTGGTCACAGCTGGGAGGACCACCTACCCTTGGCGGATTTCACGTACAACAACAACTACCACTCCACCATCGGGATGGCACCATACGAGGCGTTGTACGTATGAAATTTCAGATCACCGTTGTGTTGGACAGACCCTGGGGAGTCAGAACTTGTGGGACCGGAGATGGTCCATGCCATGATAGAGAAGGTCCAGGTCATCCAGGAGCGGATGAGGATAGCTCAGAGCCGTCAGAAGTCTTATGCTGATAGGAGACGGAGGCCACTGGAGTTCGAGGATGGCGACCACGTTTTCTTGAGGGTCTCACCTCAATGGGGATTACAGAGATTTGGCCGAGGTGGCAAGTTGTCTCCATGCTTCGTCGGACCATTCCAGGTCCTCAGTAGGATTGGCGAGGTGGCTTATCGCCAGACTCTACCACCTCAGTTGCACCGAGTGAACGACGTCTTCCACTTATCTCAGCTGAGGAGATACGTGCACGACCCGACACATATCATTGACCATGGGGAGCTGGACATAGATGATGTGGCAACTTTTGCGGAGGTCCCAGTGGAGATCTAGGATCGACAGGAGAAGGTCCTACATGGATGGTTGATTCCTCTAGTGTGCATCAAATGGAAGCACGGGAACCTCCAGGAGATTACTTGGGAGCGGGAGACTCAGATGCATGCCTAGTACCCACTTTTGTTTCCCTAGTTTTTTAGGTACCTTTACTGGGACGTAAATCCCTGAGGTGGGAGTAATGTAAATACCCATAAAATTAAAGGGAAATTTTTTCTTAATTTTCTTTGGAATTTTAAAAGAACGCGGTTTCTAACGGAACTTGATTCCGAGGACAAGTGTGCCCAGAATTTCTATCCAATGTTTAGCTCGGGTATGTTCAGTGAATGAACAAGTGGGTTTTTCTAAATTTTGAACCAGTGCTCGGAATCGAATACTGAGGGCACAGATGGATTTACAGCACCAGTAATTTCTTAGGAACACCTTTTCCGGAGTTGCGTTTTCACAGGGGGAGTTGTTAAAAATTTATGGAAGGTAAAATAAAAATTGAGTTAAATTTTTTATTTCTAAGTGGTTTATGCTTTGATTGGAAGTTGGGGTAACAACCCAACTTCCCATGGGAGGCTATGATAGTGGTGGGGCCCACATGAACCCCACCCCTTCATATTCCCTAACTCCTTCAGCTCACCATTAATTTTGATAACTTAAGTTAATTAATTAGGTGTGTTTAATTTGAATGTTTAACATTAAAATACTTAAGTTAGATTAATAAAATAAGTAAGGGACTTATTTTATTTTTGTTGGGGTCTTGTTTCATTGATAGTTTTTGGGAGAAAAGATAAGGAGCTTGAAGAACTTCTTCCTCTTCGACGAAGAATGCGAAGAACGCGAAGAATGCCGGATTCCTCGGAGATCGACGACGTGAAGCCGTCCCCGCGACGCGACTCTCTTCTTCCGCGACGTCTTCTTCCACGACAGTTATTTCTGCGACGAACCCTCACTCAACGATTCGATGAGGTAGGGGTTTATTTATTTCTTTTGTTCCTCATTACTTCATCGTTGGTTTATCATCTATTTTGAACCGCATGTTATTGCAATAACGGGAGGAGGTCAGACCGCACAAACACGGCCGACCCTCCTCCCCCTTGTTGGTTGATTTTTGTTGTATCTCATGTAAGGAGGTGCGGTGCCGAAGCACCGCGCGGGAATTATTAAGGAAAGGGCGAAAAGCGTAGCGCCATCGCGCCACACCGTTGAAGATGAACCAAAGGCGCGGCACTGTCGCGCCGCGCCGGAGAATCCCAAAAAACACTGCGGCCGGAGCGGGGCCACGGTGGAGGGGCTCGGTGCCGTCGCGCCACGCCGGACGGTCCAAGGCCGCCAGAAAGGCCGCATCGGAGTAGGGGAACCGGCGGCTGGTTCCGGGCCGCCGATGTCGGAGCAGGGGGACCGGCCCTTGCCGGTCCCGAGTCGGCAGCAGCCGGCCGGCCGGAGCGGGCCAGCTGGACAGTGGAAGAACCGGGTGTTCGAAACCCCCGGCTGGCCTGACGTGAGCGGCCCCCATTATGGGGTCGCGGTTACAACAAGCAAAGGGAAGCCCCCCTGCATCCCGAACGGCGCGACCGTTCGGCCGAGCCACCTGGCTAGCGCGCCGGGCCTTCGAGCCGGGCCGTGCCCAGGCCGGGCCGGGCCGCCCCAGCCTGGCTGGGCCGCGCCCAAGAAGGTCGGACCCAGATATGGGACGGGTCGACCAGGTTTGGGCTGACCGAGAGGGTATCGGGCCGGGTCGGACCGGGCCCGAACCCCCTATTACCGAACCTCCACCGGTCTTCATCGCATATCTTGGGTTGTGGACCTCCGATCGATGAACCGTCAGCTGCGATGTGATCCTTGGATCGAGAAGTTCATTTCATTATATTCCACTTAAGGTTTCAAGGTACTTCGGGTTCGGCCGGGTTGGTTCATACATGAAACCAACCAGGCCCTCGAAGCGGAAACACTTATAACTTGAGCTCCGGACGTCCGATTGACATGCCGTCAACTTTGTTGGTTTCCTCAGAGTGTGAAAGGCCTTTTGGATTACTCCTCTCGATGTTTGGACGCAGTTGGAGTATGGCCGGGTTGGTTTTGACTTAAAAACTAACTGGGCCCCTGGAACGAAAAAGCCGATAAATCTCAGACTGAGCATCCGATTGACGCGTCGTCTGTGACGTAGAGTTCCTGTTGATGATACAGAACTTTTGGATACATCAAATCCGGAATATGTGTCAGTTGATGTATCAGCCCTTCGGCTCATGGAGCGGACCCTCCCGAATGAGCTTGCTGTGTGCGGGAACCCTAGAGCTGGATGCGACTACGAATGTGACGATGATGACTTTACAGAAATCCTCCGTGGATTCGACGGCAATGACTATAGCACTCAGCGATCCTACGTGGATCAGTGCTACCGATACTGTGTGGGTCAGATCCTTTGTGGGTCAGTGCTTAGCGGTCCTGTGTGGGTCAGCGCCTACAGATCCTGTGTGGGTCCGATCCGATGTGGGTCATTGCGGGGGTTAGTTACCTATCGATCCTTTGTGGGACATTGCGGGGGTTAGTACCTATCGATCATGTGTGGGTCCGACGGCTTATATGATTCAGTGGCTATATCTGATCATCTATATCGTCTTACAAAGTAGTATTCCTATATGAGCTGATTCTTGACTTTCAATCCTTATCTTCGATAAGATTGACTTGATATCCTATGTGGATTACATTATGATTTCTTGTGTGGATTGGATTGTGATTTCTTGTGTGGACTAGGTTTTACTTGAGCTCGGATATTGGAGCCGAACAAGAATTGATGACTTAGGTATATGTATGGGCATATACCTAAGTATTGTCGAATGTTACTTCTTGATTGTATCTTTCCTTTTTGGATTATCCTTTATGGATTCTGGGAGACCATCGGGGGTCTCGGGGTCCCTACTCGGTAGCTTATACTCACCCATGCATGGGCTATGCCCGCACTACGTGGTGTTGGTTGCAGGCGACAGACATCGTTGATCGCAGTTGAGGCTTGCGGAGCAGGTCGGTACCTGGAGGTGGACCACTGGGTAGGACGTACTCAGAGCGGACGGCTGGACCTGAGGAGCTGTGGAGGCTATCTGCACTCACCCTTCAGGTGGGACTTCTAGTGGATGGATCGAGGCTGAGGCTTTACTTTTAGTTGTTGTTTTCCCTTTCCTGTTGTACTTTACTTTCAGTTAGGATTTGTATACTGGCCCAATTACTTTTCCGCACTTACTTTTGTATCAGTTTTTACTTAGTGTTTACTTCTACTGCTTGCTTTCTATGTGGTGTTTGTTTACTTTACAAAGGCAATACCTTCCCTTTTTATCGGGAATTACGCCTTGGTGCTAGTCACCAGCCCCTGGACTATGGAAGGCGGGCTTGGGGTAGTCACGGCATGGGCTCCAAGGACGGGTCGTGACATGTACCTCTCAAGGAGGGAGGTGAGGTGAAATCTGCATCTTAGCCTATTCCTTGTTGGACGAATTTCAAGGATATAATGATGGATTTTTAAGGGAATGCCCAGATGTATGGAAAGTCTCTTGTTCTAGGTACTCACACCTCATTTAATTGTTTTGATGAGGACAACATTATGAATTGGAACTTCTTCATTTGAATCCTCTAAATTGGTCCCATATTTATTAGAATCTACGAGGGTGGCGTTGATGACGTTCACTAATGCAATATGAATCACATGCATTCTATCTGTGTGTTTGTCAAAATGTATTTTTCTATGACCTCTATAAGGCCTTTTCCTCAACATTACTTATTCTATGGGAAATGCTGGGAGGAAAATAATATGAAGGGAATCTTCATATAGTTCAGTTATTCATGTACCTGGTGAAGGTACCATATCACATAATGGGATGAACTAGGAGGATATATTTTAAACAATTTTCCCTAATTGGAAGAAAGATCTTTCCCACTGATGAGGGGATTGTTGTGGTGAAAAATCCCCCAACAATGAGGGCTGAATATATTCTTGTTCTTCTTTTAGAACCCTTCAGGTAAGGGTTTTTTTCTCAGGGGATGGATAAAAAATTCTGTATCCCAATTGGTTGCGGTTGTTCAAGAATAGTCATGGATTTTTCTGTCCTAGCTGCTCTTTTGATTCTATGGATTTTATTTTTCAAATGTGGGTTGGGTTCATCATTTTTCATGCACTTAAGTTTCTCGATTCCAAAGATCATTACAATATTATGATCAATTGGGTTAGTAGATCACATATTTCCTCCAAAAATGGGGTTTCCTAATATTATTAGATGCCTAATAGAAGAGTATCTCAGTATCACACTCACCACTAGCCTAACATTAGTGAGAGTTAGGCAGGGCCTATTTTTGTTGATCATGTCATCATTCATGAACAAGGTCTATTTTATGGTGTTGGACTGATGTTATGAAGTTTCATGACACCACATTCGGCTAGATTTGTCAGTTAGGGAGCACGATGAAATGTAATTCTCCATGTAATCCCAGTCCTCTAATATGAACACTCAATAGAGCATCGATGACAAGCTCTCACAACCTCATTATTGCATCAATCCATGCACATTGAAGGGATCCTTTTTGTTTCTCGATAATTTGATGTTGTGAATCCAAGAGTATTTCCAAGACAATTATACACTGAATCCATTATATTACCAAAAGTTGAATCTGATATTCATCATAATTTAATAACTTTTATTTCCATTTACAAATCTTTTTCAATAGTTTGATGTGCATTTCATGCACAAAATCTCCCAACAACACCTCTGGAATTCTGTTTTGGGGGATGGATAATGGGAACAACATGACCTATATGTTGTATTTAGATTTCTGTTTCTGTATGATTAGAATTTATTCGTCTTCATTCATTATAGGTTCCTTTACATGGTCAGACTATAGTTCATGCTTCAAGACAACTATTCATAAGCGGTGAGATAGTTTGGAAGCTCCTCTATTATGTTGAAAGGTAGTCCATCCAATAGAGGTTCTGAGAATGATCATATCTTTGGAATGTATTTGGGTTGATAAAAAAATCACTTAAAAATGAAAAGGCATCTAACATTACAAAACATGTTTTCCCACTTACCTCATGGTAGGAGGGTTTTTTCATCACTACATTTCCAATTAGAGGATTCTCTTGGAAACATGAAATAATAATTCAAAGAAAACATTCACAAGGAGCATTATCACGGGGAGGATGGTCATATAGGATTACAAAAGTGGTAAGACCCTCCTGGTCCTTTATATTCTAGACACATAGAGGGATACCATATATATCATTAGGATATGGGATCTCGATATTGATCAAATTGTGGACAAGAAGAAAGCCTTAATGGTTATGTTTTTGGAGAGGACCATCAGAATTACTACTACTACCCTTATAATAGTTTAATGGAAGAGTAGGATCCTGAGAAACCATATATAAGTGACCGAGGATTCAATAATTCTACCATTGTGTACATTTTGATCAATGATCTGCTCCATGTTTTACATTTTTATTTATAGAGTCTTTTTATTGGATGCCTTCATCTGAGTGGTTAGGGACACTTGCTAAGGGGAAGTGGTTATCATGGTTAGGGTTTTGTGCTTGTCTTGGAGTGGCTATTATGATAATAAAGTTACCTCTAGTTAGATAAGTTCTGTGTTCACAATTTAGTTATGTGTATAATAATGGGGAGTTTTCCCCCAGACCATCCTAGAAGGGAGAAAATGTGAATCTCTACTCCATTGTGACATTATGATGAGTCACCCAAATTATTGGGATGTAGATTTATGTTTATCCCTCAGTCACTGCTATCATTGACATTATGTTGTCCTAGAATGACTATAGGACTTGGACATGTATATTTTTCCCTATCACCATTTCTAGGTAATTTTTGGTGACATCAACAATTGAAATGATGATATATGCCCATTCCATATCTAGAGTTGGTGTTTGTGATTTCTATTGTACTCCATTTTCTTTCTGCGGATACTGATAGTACTCATGTGGGGGGGGGGAAGATAATTGAGAGTACCCCTCCCCCCATTTTCTTTTGGACCTTGCGACTGACTTCTTCGAGTACTGCTAGATGAAACTACCAGAAGACATGATAAATGTAGGAAGTTGTGTGTGCCTTCTTTCCTCTAGCTAGCACACTTGGTTAGTGGTATTCCTTGGGTGCCTCTATATGAGTCTATTGGAAACTTGGTAAATGTAGGCAGTTGTACATTCCTAGTCACTACTGGCCACAAAACATGGTTGGAAGGCTTCTTAGGCTGCTTCAAGATGAGTCTCCTGGCAGGATTGGTAAATGTAAGAACGTGTATGTTCCTATTCTCGAAGTGACTATGGATTTGAGTAAAGAGATTCTTTGGATTCCTCTAGGTGAGTCTACTTAATTAATGAATTAAGGTTTGTGGGTGTATATTCCTGCTCATAGTTGTCCACAAAATTGGATTATTTGGGTAACTTGGAGGTGTTGGGAGTGTCGTCCGACTCCCTCATGACTGATCACATCCCTTAAAGGTTTATCTTGGATACTGGGGTCTGGATGAATAGGGTTGGTTAGTTGAGGATGCTTTAATCATTATGTAATGGGATTACTCCCACATGGCATTGATTGAGGTGATATCTAGCAACATCCCTTGAGAATGGACCATGTGTCTTCTAGTTGAGGCTATTTATGGATTCCTAATACACCTCCCTAATATATAGTAGGGATTTTTTTGTCAAATTTGGGTAGAAGATCACATAATGGTTGAAGAAAATGGTTAGTCACATATTCTTCTGGACCACCGGTCATCGCTGATCAGATGAGCGATGGATCTTGGTGGGTAGGAGGTCTTTTCATGCATCCTCTAGGGTTCAGATGGTATTATGTCGATTAATCTCCTAAACTAGTGTGTTAAATACCTAATGTTGAAGATGCTAGGTCAATGATTGTCTCCCTTTCTTTGATAAATACCCAATGTGAATATTAGTTGGGGTGTACATCCATGATATCATGAAAGAATCCATTGGATCAACGATATTTTTATGAGATATTTCCAAAATATTAAAAAAAACAAAAAAAAATAAAACCCTATAAAAGTATCATCCTATTTTAATTAACACATGCACAATTGATTATCTTTTTTACACATTTTTAATTTCATGGGTGAAAGGGGCCTGATAGGGGGGTTATACCACCATCTAGGTTAATGAATCACATCAGATTCAACATTTTTTATTTTCCTGGGAAACATACATCTTTTTATGGTTGATTTAAAGGGGGCTAAGACTTGTGCAATGGTATCCTTTTATTTCCCTAGGAAACATGCATCATTTTCATGAATGTAACATATAATCATCTATATCTATCTGAGATTCTTAATTAATGGATATACATATACGTATTTGAGGTTATCCATCAATGCTATCCTCTTATGTACTCATTAGAGATTCTTTGGTAATTATTCTAATGATTCTGGTTTTCTATCCATATAATGGGGCACTCTAGATTGTATTATCATATTGGGAGACGAAAGTTGTTTTGTTGTTTGCATAAAACACATTATATTCTCTTCCTATATATTCATGTGAAAGGAATCAGAACCAATGTAGTTTGGTGTCACTAAATTTGGCACATCGTAATTTTTAAGGATATATGATAAGGTCCCAAAATTATCCTTTAACATTATGTGGCAAAGACATCTAGGTAGAAGGTTCCTAGTAATATCTTGTTGTGGGACTTATGCTAGAGAATTACAAATAACATTTAAGGGATATGAATTTCTAGGTATAATTCTACGATGTTAGGAATGTGTCCTCGAGAGAAGAATATTTTTTTAGGGTGTTGGGTTCATACTTCAGGGAGGCTTCCTACATATCCCTTTGGAATGAGAATCATGACCCATGTAGTTTTATTTGTCTCATAGGGGAGTGTTTACCTTTGAGATGAATAATTTGGAACTTACTCCTGAAGAGGATTCCCAAATGAATGGATTTGGGGCCATGAGAAATGTCATGATTCATGGAGATTTGGGGGTTTGGTCTGGGGCTTACTACTCCAGAGGATTCTAGTAGTTTCTATTTGGTTCCTACTCGAGAGATTGATTCCCATCATAATATAATAGTATATATACTTAGTATGAGGCCCTTTGTATTTGGGTGATTGGGTCTTACTCCAAATGAGGATTCCATTAGGATATGATGATTGGGTCATACTCCTAAAAAGGAATCCCATGGATGATATTCTAGGTATTTCTCAAAAAGAGGATTACATTATGATAAAATGATTGGGTATTAATCTTGAAAAATAATCCCACGGATTGGGGATCATGTGGATGTCATGAAATACATCTAAATTTGATACCTCATTTATCATTATTAATTTGAGAAATAAGAGGAAACTGAATGTTTAGGAGGCCAAAAGATCTGCTTTTCTATGAGGTTGGATATATGTCCTTGAGGACCCATGCCTATGTAGGTAGTCCAATGGAAGGTGAGAAGAAGATTAAAAGGATGACCCCCTACTAAAATACACACCCATGGTGTGTATTCTGCCATCATGGTTGTCCTCTGCATCTATATGAGTCAAGGCGATTCATGTATGAATGTGATGGACAAGGAATCAGAAGATCCGGAAAACCACACTTCTCATCCTCCCCTGGTGGAAGTGGTAGAGATTATAATAGAAGTAGTACAGGACTTCACTAAACATCCTCTCTCAAACCCAATAGACTAGAAGGTGAGGAGGAGTAGGATTATAACCACTATTAAGAAAGGATAAGGGTTTACTGTAGGAGGGATGCCCTAAAATTGGTCCCATAGTGAGAGAGGAAAATCTCATTCCATGTTGAATGAAAATAAATGTAACACTTACCCTCCCTATTGGAAAATGGTGGCTTCAAGTCTTATAGATGAAAAGGGAAATACATGGTCCAATAACTTTTATCCTTGACCAGGAACTCTGAGAAACCATCCTTGGGGAAGGGGTCCTTGTGAGGTAACGGAGTAAAATCCCCATGCACCCTGAGGTCACTAACCATGTAGGTGAAAAAATGTGAGAAAAACTTAATGAAAGGAAAACAATTCCAAATACGAGACATGATGGTGTGTCACATGACATGGTTGTGAAAGTCTCGTGGAATTAGTGGAGGTTTCCACTTGGTCCCTCTTAGAAAAGGTATCCAAATGAAAAGAGGCCCTCCCATGGATGTCTTTGATCTTGACTATGACGGTGGATCAAGTAGGTACATGGAGTCAGTCATGTGATCATGTATTAGGATCAGGTCCTTATCGAAGGACCTCAAAATAGGTACATGGATTATGTCCTTGTCTTAGGTGTTTCGCTAAGGTCCTTGGTTGAGGTCCTTGGATTATGTGCTTAGCATAGGTCCTTGTTTTAGGTCCTTGGTGAAGGACCTTGGCTCAGGTACTTGGATCATGTCCATTGCTTAGCTAATTACATTCTATAACCTTATGGTACTTTTATCCCACTTATCCCATTTCATTCAATCATCTCTCACATCTCGTAGAGATACTTGAGAGATTTTGGAAGACATGGGGGATGGGGTAGTGTGACCATAGCTCAGGGTCTTATTTTAAATTTTTAGTTCTTCAAATGAGGATCCTAAGGGTCTTATTTAAAAAAAATAGGTTAAGATAGTCGAAGGAGGCTATCTTTTCATGATTGTGGCATTGGTGGTCGGTACAGGTCTATGGCTCAAGTGATTAACATAGGACCTCGGTGAGGGACCATGGTGTAGGACCATAGTGCATGTTCTTTTCACAAGTCCTTGGCATAGGTCCATAGCATAGGTCTATGTCATATGTTCTTGTCCCAGGTTCTTGGAATCGGTCTGTGGTGTGGGTGAGGATAATCCATTTATATTTGTTTCTATCTTATGAATACCATAACTTTTAATTCATAAGTCATTTTCAGTTGAATGAGACATAAAATTAGATATATCAAGGAGATATAAGATTATTAATATGGTCAATCCAACATATGTTATTGAAATAAACAAGAAATTTCATTTTACTGTGTCATCGCCTTTTTAACATCAGTCATCAAAATCCATGACCTACTCCTGAAGGGGGGTTCATTACAATTATCCCTAATTGTAGAGTAGTCCTTTGGATTATGGAAATCCATCCTGTGTCTTATTTCTTCCCATGTAAATAAATGTACTAAAAATATACATTTTTTTTCTAATTGATGACCACATCATGAATTCTGGGGAAATATTCATGAAGCACAATTTGTGGTGTAAACAATTATATTAGACAATATTATAAAAATACAATAAATAGATAAACCAACAAAAAATTAATTTATTAATGAAAATCAGTACATTAGATAATGAATAAACCCATTAAAATGAAAAATATAACAAGGGGAAAATAGAAAATATAAAAACACCAATAGAAAAATATGGAGAACTAAATAAAACTGTAATCAACCCTCCCATGAACAACAATATAGAAAAGAAATAAAATATTAGTAAACCAACAACCATATTAGGAAATGAAAATCTATTACCTTTGGAAGAATTTTAGTGAATATTGATTGAATTAATTTATAAGTTTTTATAAGAGTAAATGTGGATATTAGAATAGTAATGTGACCGATGGAATAATAATATGATCACTAGAATAGTGACCTAACCATTGGGAATAACAACCTAACCATTGGAATGAAAATTTAAACTAAAAATAATAAAATATGATATAAATAATATTTATCATGATTTATTTATGTAAATTTAATATTATAATTCCAAAAATAATATTATGATTAAAAATATCAACGAAAATATAAGAACATTTTTAAAAAACTATATTTTAATATATTCCATAGAAATAATAATTTTTATATTAAAAGATAAAATTACCTATGTCAGAAATTTAATTTGTCAAAATGAATATAATTTTTCAAATAATCATGCCAAAATTTGAAACTATGTGAATTATAATTATAATTATAAATAGTTTTAATGTCAAAAAACCATTATATTTTATTTATATATTATTTATATTATAGAAAATTAATTATTAATTGTTTTAACAATGATATAATATTTCATATTAAAAATACCCATCACCTAATGTATAAATAACGACCCTCCCCAAGGAAAACCACCGCCCCCTCACATTCCAAATAGAAATTTCATCCCAAATCCTCCAACCCAATAACCTTATAATTCCTAGAAACATTCCAGGGTTAAAACATATAATAATAAAGTGTTTTAGTGTCGTACAAGAGAAGATACACCGAGAAAATAGTAAATTTCTTTTAACTGTACTCTCTTTTTCTTCTTCTCTTTCTCTTTTCCACAATTAATTTCAAAATCATGTCATATAATATTAATTATAATGTACGTTATAAATATATTATCTTAACCTAAAGGAAATATCATAATTATAAAATATATAAATTTCAAACATCCATTTCCTTATCTTTTGAAAATGTCCCATCAATGGTCTGTTAATCACTAATGATGACATTGACTGTCCTTTTATTATCACCAAACATATAGTTGGTTAAAATAATTTATTTATGATATATCAATGTATAGGAAAATTAATTTTACGATTTTTAATTAATTATTCATATTTATAAATGACCTCGAAAAAATAGTGACATAGAAACAAAATTGGAGCGTTTAATGAAAACATGATATGAAAACAACTCGCACATAACGTAGACTTTTATAAGTTAAAAATAATTGTAATTGATAAAATGTGGAACAAATGAACATAATTCAAATCTGTAAATATGTTTTTAATAATACTATTATCATTATTTAGGTGGGGGAAAAGAAATGAAATAATGAGAAATTTAAGGTAATTTCATTCTCAGAACCAACTCAATTTCTATGGGCCATCCATATTTCATGAAATATTCAGTTTGTATAATCCTATAATGATCATTATATATCATTTCAATATTATTACCTCTTATTTTTTAGGACATAAATTTTTACACATTGATTTTTAATCTAAAAAAATTATTTTCATAGTATACTTTTTCCCACACTTTACTTTTACTACTTAGGAGTTGTATATTATTCAATAAAAATGATGATTTTTTAAATATATATGTTTTCCCCCCTGTTATTTTAGAACCACAATTTTATTCATTAAATTATTATTTATTAAATCAATTTCAAACATATTATAGTGTATGGGTCATTTCATGACTACAATTGTATTACATTCTATACGATACCCATGGTTATATAAATATTATGATGTGATGAGTTGGACATTAATTATATATCCCTTAAATTTATTGGGTAATTTGATGTAAATCATTAGATAATGTGTATAATTTGTGTACATGATTATTGATTTTTTCACAATGATGATGTTATGATTTATGAACATATTTTCTGTATGTATATAATGCTAGATTTATTCACAACTATATTTGGAATTTGACCACTATGAAATGATGTTTCATTTTTATGCATTTCTGCATTTCATTCCTGTATCAAATATTTCCCACATGATGGTGATGATGATCCTATTATTACTATATGATGTTGATGATTATTCTTACCTATGTTATATTGATTAATTTTCCTAATACATCATCTTACTAGGCTTTTAACTCACCGCTTTCTATGACGTATTTCTTCAGTTGACTAAATTTACAATAGAGAACGTTTTATTTTAAAAGGATAAGGATATAGGATTATAATAAATGTTTATGTTATATAATATAATAGTGAAGTATGATCTTGATTTTCACATGATACTAAACCTTTCAATCCTTGAATATGTAACAATTATGTTCTTTACATTTAAAATGATGTAATAGGAATGTATGAAAAATTAGGGTCGCTATATAGGTCTCTTATTTTAGACATTATATTTAATAAAAACATGATATGAAAATAAATCAAACATGATATGTATCATGGTAAAATAATTTTATACACTCATAATGGAACATTACTACACAAGTACATGAAACTAATTATTACATACCATGGATGATTTCTTCTATAAAACGTTTATAAAATAAAATGGTATAGTAAATATAAAATGAATATTATTTTTACAACTAATAAATCCTTTAGATTATCTTCACATTTTATAATAACTTATAGTAGATGAAACCCTAAAATAAGAAAAAAACCCTGAAGGAGACTTATTTTATAAAATCAGGAAATATAATTAATGGAATGAGAATTTTTATTTGATTAGATATAATGGAATGAATTTTTAAAATGTAATGAGGGTACTATAGTAGTTATATGATCATTTTAATAGGGTAAATATTTTTTTAGAATAATACCTAGAAACATATCACTAGTTAAAAATTACTTATATATAGTTGATATAAAATATTTTTTCTTAGATGTTAAATATGATTATTTTTTTAAGAAATTTATTTGAAAAAAATAAATTATTTTAAAATAATGAAAATGCGATTAATTAATTTCTTAAATTACATTTTATTCTTAAAAATTATTTTTATAAATTATTAATTTTTATAAAATTTATTTCATATAAATATTAATTTAAATAAAATGGATTTATTAAATTCAATTAATTATTAGTATATTAATTATATAACATAAATGAAATAATAAAAAACAATATATAATAATAAATTAGTTTTTATCACTAAAGAAATATTTTTTATTCAGAATCATTATTTTTTGTAATATATTATATGCTTTTATTTTGAAGAAAAATATCTCATAATTTGTTTATAATATTGAATTAATTTTATTTTATTTATATATAATTAGTTTAAAATATTTTACTGATTTGTATTTATATATAAATTTGAACAAAATCATTTATTTTTTAAAAGAGTTTTTTAAAAGAATTATTTTTTACAATATGTTATGTGTTATTCCTTAATAAAACGAAATTATCACTATTAAATAGAAAAAATTTAATAATATATAGTGTTTTTATATTTAAAACTATAATTTATCATTTATATAATTATTATTTCAGGGAAAAAATAGGAATAAATTTTTTTATGCTTAAAAATATATTTTAATACATTTTATTTTCAGGATTCAATTATTTAAATTTAAAAAAAAGTATCACATTTAGATGCAATACATGTCACCGATTTAAAAAAAAGTGAGCTTCCATAGTAAATGTAAAATGTGGTAAAATGGTAAAATTAATTTGTAATGTCCTTAAATGTCACAAAATATTGTATATGAATGTGTGTGTGGGAGGATTCTTGAACTAACCACTTCCATTTTCAATTATTGATCCAATTTATTGAATAAATTGCATTATATATAATTTAATGAATGGTTATTTGTGAAAATTCAACTCTAACTCGCATTTAAAAGATCCCCCATCTACCCACTTCATCCAAATAGTCATTTTTAAATTTAACTTTAATATATTACCATTGTATATTCCTAAAAAATTAACTCCCCTATTTGGGAATTGATGGTCTAAAGATGGATCCCCAAACCCTTCATTTTTAAAAGGCTCTCTAGGAGAAGATTTACATCTTTAATATGAGTTTCATCTCTCTCTAATCATGTTTATTTATCATCTATATCATCCAATGTATAAATTTAATTTATTAATTTAGTAACATGATTTTAAAAAACATTAATATTTTAAAAAATTAATACTATGACTATTTAATAATATTTTTTCTTCAGATTCAATTGGAATGTTGTGTTTTTATTGTGGTCAGTTCTCAAACGAACATGAATGAATCTAAAAAATTTACATCATGAATTTTTATGAAAACATAATACCAGGTAATATGTTATAATAAAGAATAATTTTATATTGTTTTAAACATTTTAATGGTTTTATTGTTATTAATATTCATTAAAAATCACAATTCATATAATTGAATAAAAATCATGGAGGTGTTTTTTAATAAATTCTTTACTAATAGTCATCATAAATTCCATGAAATTATAGTGGGACACCAAAATTATTTCTAAAACATATATATCACACCATGAAAATTTTATTTTCAATTAATACATCATCAACATGTTAAAATGAAAATCACCATACAAAAGAGGCATGGAACAAACTGAACAATCATCACCCTATATTTAAATTTTAAAAAGGATGACTAATAAATGGGTAATAAATATTTAAAAATATAATTTTTTATTTGAAATAACTTTTAATATAAATTTAATATAGATAAATAAAAAACCTTAATTGATTATACTTGGAGTTAGAGTGTTTCTAAGCAATTAGTTATCCACGTTAAAACTTACTTTTCTCAATTTCAATTCCTTATTATGTGTTAAAATTATGTAGGAATTATATTTTATATGCGGTAATTTCCAACCCATTGACATATAATTTAATAATATAAATATGATTATAGTTATTTAAAATTATATTTCATTTTTTATCTATCATTGGATTTTGATTTTTATGTTACTAAATTTAAAAGGGGTTTCTTCACTCAGTCATGTTTTCATTGATACATCACCTTTCTTCATAAACTATGTTAGTTTGAATTTTATATATTCTTAGATCTATCTATATGATATGTTATTTCCACGTATTTATTTTTTGTTTCTCTTTAATTTCAAAATAATCTTTTTTATTTAATTTTTACCTCATAAAAATATGAGACTTTAATAATATTTCCAATAATCTAAATTGGATATCTCCCTTGTATTTTTTTATTCTTTATTACCATAAATGTTTTAATTTATTTTTTTCAAAGATAAATATGCATTGTTTTATATAAAATTTATATTTCTCTCTTTATCTATATAAAATGTTTTTATAATTATTTTATCGATGTAATATTATTGAAATCAATTTTAAAAATATATTTATTCCACATCCATATATTTTATATCTTTTACTTCAAATTGATGCTTCTTAATATTTTTTCAATGTTAAATTATTGGTAATCCACTTAAAGAGAATGTTATAAAAATATTATTTTCACATCTTAAAAATTATATTGAATATGAATTAATACCTCACTTGGACATCAATGTTATGAAATCCATAATATTGTTTTTATGATTTCAACTATATTTTCTTAAAATTTATTTAAGGAATCATGCATCGATAAAAGAATTATAAAAAAACATTTAAAATAAATAAAGAGATAAAAAAAATTGTATATATGATAACAAATATTTATCTTTAAATAAAATAAAATAAAACATTTTTGGAAATAAAAAATAAACAAATAGAAGGGAAATACAAATTGTATATCCCATGGAGTTATGTTTCATGTATCACCTTTTAAATGATCGTATGGTATCTTAATTTTTTGTGTTTAAACATTAGGCATAATCCAGTCAGATTCTATATTAAATCATTTATGATATTATAACAGACTAACGTTTTAAAAAAAATATTTCTGAAGTCATGTACGAGACACATCATTATGCCTAAAGGAACCATGAAATATTATTATTTTAATATGGATGTTATAACCAAACTTCTAAATTAATGGATATAAATAGGAATAAATAATTTAAAAATATATATAAAATGTCCTAATTTATATAATTGTACTGGTAAATTTTTAGTATATTTTAACTCTAATTTTAGTAAGGTCATTTTATTTTTCCAAAATATGTTTTCTTAAAAATGATTTTATTTCTTTTTGTGAGAAAATAATATAATTAATTTCTAAATCTTAAGTAAATTTTATTTGATTAAAATTATTTCATATATGAAATCATTATTCCAGATTATATTATGGTGAAAATTATATAGATTTATGAAAATTTTGATTTTTCAATGAATAGTGAAAATGCCAATTTTTATTGAAAAGTTTATTTTATATTAAGTTATTTGGTAATTAATATTCTATTATATATTATTTTTAAAATTAAATTATATTATTTTTATGACAAAAAATATAATTATATTATTTTTAATTAATTTTATACTTGAATTTAGTATAAAATAATTTTTTATACTTAAATGGAATTTGTATAAAAACAATTTTTTATTATATTGCGGTTTTTAATGTTAAATTAATTTCTAAAACTTATATAAATTGAATAAATAAAAATAAATTAAATATTTTTAATTAGGAAGTTCAAATTTGGTAAATGTGTGCCTTTTATTTTTTTGGTCATTATCAATAGTAACTGTAGAAAATAATTATCACCATGGTAAGAGTAAATCCAGTAATTACGGTTAAACATTATATTGTAAGGACTAAATATGGGCCTAAAATTTTAATTTATCATACTTTATTAGTATAGTTCATCCATGTCAACCCATTTTAAAAAATATGGAAAATTGTTGCCATATTTGTTTGGATTTTTACTTTTATATTATTTTATGCAAGGAAAAGTCAAAAATGTCATTCACATTGTTTTATTATCTCTAAATTTTTGAAAAATTGATAAATAAAATATATTTTTGGTTATAAATTTCTTATTTTTAAAATTAGATATTTTTTATCATGGTATTTGCTTTATAATTTTTAGTGATAAAATAATTATCTTAAATGATTTCACAATATTGACATAATATTTATTTAATTAATAGAAAAATGAAATAAACGAGTTTTAAAATATTAAAATTAATGAAATTAGAGTCAATTATTATTTTCCAAGAATATAATAGAAAATAATAAAATAATATAGTGCTGTTAAAAGTTTATATTATAAATCCATTGTTTTCATGTTGTTTTCAAAGCCAGATTAAATGAGTAGTTCCAAATATGATATTAATATTATTTTATAATAAATAATGTTTTACTGAAGGATTTAAAATTAATAAAAACCATATATTCATCTAATATATTGAGATATTGTTCAATATATAAAATATGGACCATTTATGGGGCAATTTTCCTTTTTATATTAAATATATTAACCCGTAAAATGTAAAAAACACTGTTATCATGGTAATTGTCAAAATGGTTAACCAAGGGTTTAAATAAACAGAAACAGTGAAACCATCGCCTAAAATTGTACATTTTTTATTATATTAGATTATTTCATCTCATAAATATATTATACAATAAATATATAAATTAGGATATATTTTTACATGATAAATAATTTATATTAATTCAATATGTTTTGAAATTCTAAAAATTCCACCCCTCTTATAAAAGGGCATCACTTCTGCTTTTCTATTCACATGTTAAAATAGATTTTTCCATTAAGTAATCAAATTACTTTCTAAAATCCCTAAAATTTTTATAGAGGCCTTATATGTCTCATAATACCAACCTTATAGTGTTTACGGTGTAATGAAAAGGATGTTTTCCAAATAATATGTATAGTATTTTAATTAATGTTTTAAATTTATTTCTTTTTTCTACCACCTTTACATTTTATTCAAACATAATTAAATAGTAAAATAAATATCATTAATACCCTTATATATTATAATGTAAATTTGATCACAAACATTCTTCTCCAATTCCATAAAATGAGAAACAAAAACATTGTTTGTGTGTGTGTGAGACTACCGCCTCACAAACTAAAGTAATCATTTTCCATCATCGCCTCTCACGATTTGTTATAATGATGGATTTAATTAACATAAATGATATAACTTATATTTTTATGATTCTGTAAGTGTTGATTATTTTTTACCTTTATTTCATTCTGTCCATGAAAAATTGAAACAACGTTCATGTGTACGTGTGGCATACTATCTCCACAAATGGTGTAATCCATTTTTTATATCTACCTATTAAAGATGACCCAATATATATATATATAATTAATATATATTATATTAATATTATTTTAAACATTATGGAGATTAATAAACCATTATCAGTGTATAAAAACTGTGATTACCAAACCAAGACATGCATGAAAATGTAGAATTTATCTCCTGTAACCATGATTTTAATATATAATTGTTAAAAAATGGGTGGTATGATATTATAAGAATATAATATATGGTATGATCTGTATAATATTAGTTATATAATTAATTTATAATAAATCCATATTTATTATATATGATTTCTTAACATGTATGATGAAAGATGAGTATTATGGTAAGGGATATCTCTGAATCACTATTTTTTCTTAAGGTTATAACCATTATCTCTCTAACTCAATTTATCTCTCCATTTTATATTATGAATTAATTTGAAATTATTTATATAATTATATTATATATGTATAGGTATCTCATTATCCTTTCCTTTTATTGGTTAATACATTATTTATGTTCATTTCTCAAATGACAACAATATGAAATCACATTTGATGGTGATATGAGGCAAGATTATGCGACCCATTTATTTCCAAGGTTACTTATTATGATTACTCCTTATGTTTCAATTAAATTTTTTGAACACATAGCCATAGAAATTTTATAATGGGATGTTCCATATATATTTGCAATGTATTGGGAAATGTTCTTTTCTAATGAGATGTTACTTATGAGAATACGGAGTAAACCGAATTCAAGATGAGACTATGTCCAATATGAAATGTTTTCTTAAAAGATATCCCTGACTAATGCTTATAATATGTTTTTTTTACTTCCCAATTTCCTTTAAGGTTTTTATTTTTCTTTTAGGATTTCTTTTGATAGTTTTTTATGAAATTAAGGGTTTATTTATTAGAAAATAAAAAGTTAATTTTTATCCAAAAGTTTATTTTTGAAAGAGTTGATTTCTTATAAGTATTCTTGTACAAATGGGTTTTATTTAATTAATCGGGTTCCTCGTACTAGTTTTTTGGTTTCAGTCCCACATTTTGAAATGTTTCCAAATGTTATTAATGATAATTATTGGCAAGGAGGATGTAAATGTCAAAATCAAGAATTTAATTATTGATAAATAAATTTATATAATAACTGTTTTTTGGAAAAAATAGAGACTAAGTGGAAGTTTCATTTTTATGATGTAATATTTATTAATGTAAGGTTTATGTAAAAATACTCTTAAAATCTAAATTGTAAATATCCTCAAATATAATAGATTTAATTCTTAAAATAAAACTCAATATAATTTAATGTTTATGAATTGTTCCTTATAGTTGGAATTAGAGGAATGATTTAGATAGCTGTGGATATTAAGATTATTTAATGAGAGGTTAGCTAAAGAGTTATCAATACCATCACGAGTTTATCAATTTAAGGTTGATCATACTTTTAATGTTTTAGTGACATATTATTGGGTTATATGTGATGCAGTTTTGAGGTGATTAATGATAGTTGGGAGAAGTGTTATTATGTATAGGTATATAAAACACATAGGTTTAATGGTAAGGTTTATATCAGAATAACACTATTTTAGTTTGGAGATGTAAGCTAAATGTTGCATGATATCCTTTGAGGTTATAAAATTATTCGATATTTCTATTATTAAGGTTATTCATAAGGATATTTAAAATAATTTTTGGGAATATTATAGGAATTATATTAATATTGATTTTTAAAAAATACAAACCATAGGTTGGAAAACAGTCTATCACATCCGTTAGGGCGACAAGGCATAACCCCACAACCAAAGGGTGATCATGGTAAATTTCCTACCACTATCCTATATGATGTACTGATTATTTTGACATTATTTTTTATTTAAATGAAATAAATGAAAATTTTAAAATTATTTGGGAAACATTTTTTATATTTTATAGATAACCATGTGATTTAAAATTGATTTTGTGATTAAGTGACTAATGTCATTTGGGAAAAATTATGTGATTAAGGTAAATTCAATATTATGGAATTTTATTTATGAAATAATGTTTGAATTATATTTTTGGATGTATATATCATTTTAATGTTTCATTACTATGATTCATGTTAATTATGGAAAGGATTAACATATATTGGAGATTATATGAATAGGGAATATGCATTTTTGGGTATAAGGATTTATGAGTGACTAATATGAATTGAAAATAAAATGTTCAATTCAACTTAGAATAGTATGTTGTCAAATCCATCTTATTATTGGATTTAAATGTTACTCTAGAATATTTAAAATAATTTTATGGTTAGTCATTTATTAAATGTTATAGGATGAATATTGGGTGTTATTGTTGAGGCTTTAGATACTGATATTGTATTTAATCAGATGATGTTTTATTAATTCTGGGAATTATCTTAACTAGTCCTAACCATTTTGGTTTTGGATAATGTCTAATTATAGTGTAACTATATTTTAATACTTATTTAGAATTATTTAATCTATTAGATGTTTTTTAATTCCTCAAGAATAAAAAATTCATCTTCAATACTAATCATTCAATGAAAAAGATAAGATTGTGGTGTAAATTGATTAAAGTAAGAAACACTTATTTAAAAGTAAGTATATTTTATTTACATTCTCATTATATAAGGTATGTAATTCATCAACTCTAGTAAAATAATATTGAAATAAAATTTATTTCCTATTTCTTTTATTTCCAATAAATGTATTATCTTTTCATATCTCATTGTTTTACAGTTTTATGGTCGTTAACTTTCTCATGATCATTAAATTTATTATTATCAATTATCCATTTCACTCTCCATCATTATCTAGTCATTATTGTTTCTTATATTTCCCTATTTTCATGTCACAATAGTGTTATCCTATTTGGTAGGTAATTCATCAACTGTAGTAAAATAATCTTGAAATAAAATTTATTTCCAATTGCTTTTATTTCCTATAAATTGATTTTCTTTTCACATCTCATTGGTTTATTTTTTTATGTTTGATAACTTTCTCATGATCATTAAAATTTTTATTATCAATGATCCTTTTCACTCTCCAACATTATCTAGTCATTAATGTATCATATATTTCCTTATTTTCATGGGCCAAGAGTTTTATCCTATTTGGAAGCCTAGTTGTGTCTTATTCTAAGTTACCTTCGTATTCCATTTCCTTTTTTCAAAAGGAATTTTTATTGACCTTTTTTATGATGTGAGATTTAAAAAAAGTTATTATCAAATGTAAAACCCTTTTTTATCATGATTATATATAATTTTTTTGGGTTCAATTTTTTATTGTGGGTTGGATAATGTAGCAACATTATATTTTAAAAAGAAAACTATGTTTTTTAGAATGTATGACATGAAACACTGAGCTGAAAAGAACTATGAAATATTATTATTTTAATATTAATGTTATAATATGACTATTAAATTCTTGGTCATGAATAGTGTTAACAGATTTATTAAAAATATATATAAATTTAATCTTCAATATATATGTATTGATATATTTTCAATAAATAAAAACTCATTTTTTAAAATTTTGTTTTTCTCAAAAATGGTTTTTTGTGACAAGATATTATAATAAATTTCAAAATTATAGAAATTTTATTTTATGAATGTATATAATTTCTGAAATTATCATTTCAAAATTCACTTATGTTGAAATATTTAGATTTTTATGAATAGTTTTATTTTTCAATGAATAGTGAAAATACTATTTTTTATTGATAATAGTATTTTTGAATTATTGATAAAGATAAAATATTTTTGGGATTAGTTAAAAAATGTATTTTTAAATTACTATTTAAAATACTCCAATTATAATTTTTTGGTGAATTATATAGTTGAATATGGTTTAAAAACATTTTATAAACTTAAAAAGGAAATTTTCAGAAAAAATGATTTTCATTGTGATTTTAATTTTAATGTTAAATTAATTTACGAAACATCTAGAAAATGTTTCCTGAAAATTGGATTCAGTTTTTTGAATATTAAGGTCCAATTTTTTTTTAAAAAGTTTCCCTTTAATTTTTTTTCATTATGAGTAGCTACCAAAGAAAATAATTGTTACCACGATAAGGGTACATCGAGTAATTAAGGTTAAAAATAATCTGATAGAGAATAAAAAATGACCATAAAACTTTTATTTATCATATTTTATGAGTGGATTTAATCCATTTACATAAAAGTTTCTAAAAAATGGAATATTGGGTCCATATTTCATGGATTTGGACCTTTAAATTATATTATGTAAAGAAAACTAAAATAATTAATTCTCTTTATATTATTAAATATCAATTCTAAAAAATGGGTTGAACAGAGGCTATGGTTGGTTATAAATAGTGATTTTTAATATAGATTATTTTTTAGTCATGTTAATTTATTTATAATTTTTGGTGATAAAATAGTTACCTTAAATTCTTACACAACACCAACATAATATTTATTCATTAAATAAAAAATTAAAGAAATGCTTTAAAAATATTAAATGCAATGTAATTTAAATGAATTATTGAATTATGAAAAAACATTGATAATAATTACACATTATAGAGTCATGATTGGATTATATTATAATTCCATCTCTATCATGTTGTTTTCAAATGTCAAATTAAATGAATAGTTCAACAAATGGAAATAATGTTATTTTATAATAAATTGTTTTCATTAAATGATTTCAAATTCATAAAGACACTATAATCAGCCAATATATTTGGTTATGGTTGAAAATATAATCTATTGGTCATTTATGTGATAATTTTACTTTTATAGTAACAATCTTAACAACTAATAGTTAAAAAACATTATTATCGTGGAATTCATTGAAAGGGTTAACCAAGGGATAAAACAAAAAGATAAGGGTTTGAATATCACCTTAACATGTTTAATTTAAATTTTATGAAAATATTTTGACTTATACTCATATTATTATCTAATTATATCTATTTGGATCTATTTTACATGTAAAATAATTTTTATTATTTTCAAACTTTATGTCATTACAAGAGTGTCTCTCACCTCTTTTATGAAGGGACCCTATAATATTATTTTTATCACAATAAAAAAAGAATTTTGGTTCATAAATTACCAGAAAAAATACCTTCCTAATATCCCTCAAAATTTTTAATAGGTCTTATTTTTGTGAATAATGTCAGCCTTTCAGTGTTCAATATGCAGTGAAAAAGATATTTTCTAAAGAAGAGGTATGGTCTTAAACCGAATGTTTTGGTATTATATCTTCTTCTAACTTATTTAAATATTATATAAACATGATAAAATACTAAAAAAATAAATTACATATACTAATATTTTTTTATGATATAGAAATTTCCATTATCTATCTCCTCTTCCATCAAATGGGAAACAAAATCTTTGTTCGTGTGTATGGATGACTACCACCTCAGGAACTAATTTAATTCGCAATCCATAATCCCAGATCACATCTAGATATAAGGATAGATTTAATAAATATATATATTATTTATAATATTATTATTATTATCTTATAAATTTTAATTATTATTTGACTTCCATTCGTTCCATCTATTGAAAATGGAAACAATGTTCTTGCATGCGTACGGGCTAGCATCACCATGAATGGCATAATTAATTTGTTTAATCTCTAAAATTTATGGATGAATATATATATATATATTGAATATATAATATATCAATTTAATTTTTAACATTATA
The DNA here is from genome assembly GCA_963277665.1 of Viscum album. Taxonomy (NCBI): domain Eukaryota; kingdom Viridiplantae; phylum Streptophyta; class Magnoliopsida; order Santalales; family Viscaceae; genus Viscum; species Viscum album. Next base: position 278,407,964 of record OY728165.1, on the reverse strand, counting down.
TATTTTATGTAACTGTGATAAATTTATATTGATAGGGATTACAAAACGAAAACAAGCATGAAATATGAACCAGTTATCACCTGAAATTGTGATTTTGACAAAGAATTGTTAATAAACTGGTGGTTAGATGTTATAATAAAAGTATATATGGTATGATATTTATTATTATTTTTATATAGTAAATTTATAATAATATATATTTATTTTATTTTATTTTCTAATTCAAATGAATAATGACAGACTTAAGGTAATTGATCTCTATTAACAACCCTTCTTTTTCTGGTTAAGACAATTCTCTATCTATGTAACTTTTTTTATTATATTAATGTTACAAATTACTTTTAAATTATATATATGTATATTTATGTATATATAATTTAAACCATCTCATTATACCATCATTTTATTATTTAATACTTTACTTATGTTCATTTATCAAATAAAGTCTTTATAAAATCTCATTTTATTATGGTATGTGCATGATTGTTACACCCATTTCTTTCCATGTATAATTCCTATAAATTTTCCTTATGTTTTATTTAATTATTTGGAACACATATTCTTGAAATTTTTATGATGTGTGCACCGATATAGAAGTATAATTTATTGGGTAATTTGTTTATTTAATGAGATGTTATATATTAAATTAGGGAGTAATCCTAATACACTTTGAGACTATATCTACCATGTGATGTTGTCATGGAATTTATCCTTCACCTACGCTTATCTAATTTTTTAATATTTTTTCTAAATTCCATTTAAGAATTTTAACACTCCTTAAATATTTCTTATTAATATTTTTCGGAGAACAATTTGATATAAATGTTTATTTGTTAGGAAATAAAATTCTTATTTTCATCCCATGTTTATTTTTGAAAGAAGAATTTTTTTTACAAGTATTAATGTACTGACAAGATTTATTTCTTTATTGTTATATCCCTTAAATATATTTTAGTGTTCATCCCATATTTTATCTTTTTCTAAAAGGTTTTATGTATGAGTTGGTGAATTTAGTTGGTCAAGAATAAACATTGTGAAAAAATGTCATGAATAGAAAAAAATTTATATCAGAAAAGATTTGTTTTTTATAAAAATTCATATTAAGTGGAAGTTTCCACTTTGTGATGTAATATTCTTTTATATAAGGGTGATGGAATAATCATATAAAATCTGAACCATAAATACCCTCATATTTAAGAGAATGAATTCATGGCTTCAAACTCAAGATTATATAATTTGTAACACTATGTCCTTTTAAATACCATATGAAATTTTTTGGTTTAAATTTTTCAATTTGATGGTTAATCAAATTATTATGCATGACTAATATTAGGAGGGACACATAATTATCCTTTAAAAACATGTAATAGGTGGAAAAAATTATAAATTTCTATAATGAATTAAAAAATACTTTATATCTTTGGGAATGATTATGTTATCAAAGTATATTATGTGGTTAGATGTTTTCACAAATTTACATGTGGATATGATACTATTATAAATGTTCACATTTTTATTCATGAAAATATTGTAGTTAGATATAATCACAATGTTATGATTTATTATTCATATTTTTGTTCCAAATATTTCAACACTTTTTTGTTTCAATGGATCATGATTCTTTTCCAATTATTCCTTCTTCATAAATATCAATGGTCTATTAACATATTATCATTATTTGTGATCATATTATATGATTCAATGATATTATCTCATTAATTTGGGATATTTATCATGTTCATAATTTCTCTCATGTTTATATAAATTTTCCATTAAGAGGAATTTGAGTTCTTCCATTTCTTATAACGCCTTTCCCCAAGAACTTATACACATGGATATTACTAGGTTGAAATCATATGTGGAATATATTTTATGATATACTGAAGTAATATCGTGTAATAATATTGATATATATATAATTTGGAAAAACATTACATCTTTATAATTTATTAGTGTGTTTTATTTGTGATAAGTAATAGATATTTGAAATGATACAATTTTTTTTATGTTAAGATATGATTGTCTTAATTGGTATTGGATTAGGGTTTAGTTCCATTTTTTGTATTAGGTAAATAAGTATAAAAGAGAAAAAAACATAGATATAATTTTTAAACCTAAATAATTATATTTTTAAATAATTTTTCACATGATATACTTTCTTAGGATTCATGTTTCACATTCGTATTATTATTTTACAATATATTCTTAAGATATTATTTTTTATTACTCACATAAACCACTTTGGTTTTAGATAATGTTTTTAGTTAGGATGAACCTATTAAAAATTTGATGGAATTAATAATGGTGTATTTTTATCCATGATCAAATAAATTGGATATGATATAAAGTTCAATCCTTCATGGATATTACATCTCAGTTTATTAGTAATCAACTACATTATATAAAACTCCGAAATATAAAAAATATGGAGCATCAAACTATTGATTCCTATATAAAATGTTGACCACTATCCTTTAGTTGATGTCTTGACGTATTAATTGTAAAGGGATTGAAAGACACAATAGAATAGGTATGTTTTAATGATCCAAGATTCAGAACAATGATCCTTCTTTAAAAAAGTCAAAAAAATCATCCTATCCCCTAATTTATAGTTTTTTTTCAATAATGATCATAAGGATCATGAAATAATTTAGAAAATTACCTATTTCTTATTGATAAAATGTTACTTAATATCTAGCCTAATAAGGGTCACAAGTAAATGGAATAATTATTGAACTCAATAGTCATAAAAAAGGATAAGAATTATTTAATCGTATATTCTATGTTTTAAATAAAGTATGTAATATCTCAACAATCAAACTTATGAAAACAATTATTGTGGTATCATAGAACAATATTGACCATGTGAAAAACTTTTTATATGTTTACCAAGTAGTTATTAGTTAGGTTAATTTGATTATATTGGTTTAGTATTTCTTATAGGTCAATTATACATGATAATAAAAATATATGAAAATTTGAAGTTGGATTAATTTTCGAAAGTTATTTTAAGTATTTTCAGTAATATAAGGGTCATAAAATAGTATGTATAAATTATTTTTTGCTGAAAATATGGTAAAATATAAAGTCTATTTTTCATAATTCATGATTTTTATGTAAACTTATGACTCTTAGTTGTTCTAAGACATTGTATAATGGTATTTTACCACCATGACAATTAGTGTAGATTATTTTAACTCTAATAAATGATCCTTGTAAGGATATTTTCTTATTTTCACTTCATTCATTGTTAGTGTGAACAATTCAAAAAACATGTCCCATAAACAAGCATGGGTTATAGACTTTTTATTCAACCCCCTATCATTTATAAAAATATAAGAGTACTTAAAAATTTTTGTCGGTGGAAAACACTCATAATTATCACATAAAACATGATTATAAAGCTTCTAAAACCTATTTATACTATATTATGACCAGTTACGACCATAATAACTCAAATAAAATATATTTACTCACCCAACAATAGCTTATTTTAGGATATAATTTATAGAAAAAATTTTAATACAATAATAGAATCTATAATTTGTATCAAATTCTATTTTTAAAAAATCAAGGTGTTTAACAGAAGCTCAAGTCTATGTTTCTGAATTTATAGTTTAAGGGGTACATGAACCAACTCATAATCACCCCTAGATCCTCATTTTCAACATAAATATTTCTCATGAAATATTTATAAACAATCCAACACCACAAGTTTTTTTATTAAATTTCACTCCTTTATTTATATTATCTATACTAATTGACTGAACACTATACATATAAAAATACAAATAACATAAAAAAATTAATTAATATTAATAACCAATAAGTTCCCAAGAATGAATGATAATCATAATGAATAAACTAGACATTTACTTTTAAAAAAAACAATGATTATCAAATATATAAGAAAATATATTAAAATAAACACACTAACATGTAAATTGGATAAAAATAGTTGGAATTATTTGGTCACAATCTTAGCAAATCATTTAACCTTGGTTATATATATCACATAAGTGACCTTTAAATTTTATTGATATCTAATCAATTATAAAGGGTACATATTTGTAACACCATTTGATGTTAGAAGATATTTTTTTCATTAAATTAAAAAAAGTATTGAATATATTGTTTCAAAAAAAAACACTAACCTAATAAAAACATGAAACAGTTTATTAAGATAAAACATTAAAATGAATGATAAACATTAATACATTACCAGAATGCAATATGAAAAAAATAAAATGAAAATTACATGTGAAATTAAACCATAAAAAAATTAAAAATACCATAAACATAAATTCATAATTCATTGGGATTCTATAATGATCACCAATTATATTACCAATATTGAAATATGGAAGACAAGTAGAAATAAATTTTACTTGTTGAGGGGTAAGTAAATGAATAGGTTGACTTATGTAAAAAGGTATATAAGGATATATATAATAATAAAATATGATCATTATGTGTATTTAAATTTGGAATATTACCATTGAATGTATGTCGATTTTAAATATGGTAATTAGATACATGATCATTGGGTATTTCCAATGGGTAATTTTTGTAATTTAAAATAATATATTCTATAATTATATATAATGAATAAAGATCTTATTTAATAAAAATATTTCATAATAATTATGAAATATAGATATATAGTCATTGAGTATGTTTAATGGGAGTGTGGGTCTGGGGAAAATCTATTTGTATTAGAGGGGGGTTTAGATATTTGTATGGATTATGAAATTTAGATTATGCATATAGAGATTAATAAAACCTTTGATGAACTAAAAGTGATATCAAATGAACCTAAAGTGTGAAAGGTTGAAATGATGGTTTCATAATTTAAGACATCTTATGATTTAATTTAATTATCATATCATCAATTTAGCTAATTATTGTTACTTTTTAGACACGCTAGTAGTTATTGTTTTAATAAGGGACTGATTATAGAATCATTAAATTAAGGTGGAAATAGGTAAGAAAAAAATTGAAAACATATTATATAAACACATTTTATGAATTCCTTTATATCTTATAAGTTCTTTCAGACTATTAATTCATATCCCCAATGACTATATATTTATTTATAATTAAATATTATTAGTCTTTTGATAATTTCAAATTACGTATATAAATCTTTTGCACTATAAGTTTGTTAGAAATCTCATGTATAAAATCTTATCATTCTTCTTTCAGAGGGAATTTGATGTGATTTTGGAAAAAAAATTTCTCTCTCTTCAAATATTCCAAAATAATTTCTAAAATAGAGAAGTCACATTTCCTAAATTTAATCAACCAACAATCATCTATTGATGAAATTATAACAATGAACCTACTATAGAAATTACTTCCAATATATGGGTCTTAATACCCACCCACAAAGTGAATTTAGTAATAAATATCATGATCCACCAGAGTCATCTCTCTGTCAAATTCCTGACCATGATTGAGATAATGATTGAATGGAAATACCTATTCCCTTGAGTTTGCAAAAGTGTTTCAAAATCAAATAGATACCAGTTTGGGATTATTTCACCCAATAAATAATTAATATGCTAAAGCTAGAAATTAAATAAAATTATGGTGTTACCCATCTATATGTCGAATGTCCACACCACTAAACAATAAATAAAATAAAAACATAATAAAAACTAGTAAAGTGTTAAGAAAAAAAAAGATCAAAAAATATTCCTCACCATCCCAATCTTCATCTACTACATGGTAATGATACGCATAGAATGTACTGTCTTCTCCAACCCACAACTATAGTTACACTCCATCTACAGAATCTAGTAAAAGTATAAGTTCGAAATTCAATAAAAAGGAACCATAATAAGGCCAAAATAAAAACATAAATATCACCTTGTGAATCTATATGTCACCATCCAAAAAACTAATTTCAACACCCCATGGATGAACATGAATGATAATATGAGACTTGAAACTGATAATGATAATGTAGGAGTGAGAAATAATCCCAATTGTTATGAAAAAAAGGTAATCCAAACAATATTAATTACATTTTAAGGGGAAATAATTTCATTCCAGTTTTAAATTATAAATATATAACATATATATTTCCATTCCCCTTTAAAATAAATAGAAAGACAATATGTCAAAAAGACAATTTCCCTCTTTATTTTGAAAGATATTTACAATGAATTATTCATTTCCCAAAAACAATGTTTACATTAAGAAAAAAAATCATAAAAAAGAGTTTCTATAAAAAGGTATAACAGTGATAATTATTTTATAAAGATACCATTAAATAGGGGGAAGTAGTATACATGTGGAATATTATTGTAACTAAAAGATTTCAGAAAGAGAATGACATTGGATTTAATTTCTATAAAAGTGATGTAAAATAGAAGATTTAAAGATATATGTAAGATGATTCTCATGGTATATACCTAGATATCAAGTGAAGATAACATATATTTACTCAGTTTGTAACCATCAATCAGCATTTTGATGTGATCCATATTCTATAACCAATATGTTTCCCATAACTAGCCTCACCAGCAGTAAAACCCATTGTGGACATTCATCCACCACATAGGATGTAATTCATCTTAATGGGACCATATAAAAACCATCCATCTACTCTCACTATGATTCCTATGATTTCATATAAATAATAAAAAATATGTGAGGATGTAAGTACATATAAAATATCTCAATCACAATGATCTATCATATATATTAAACCCACCCACCATCACTATCCATGTGATGACCATCCCAAAACTAGAGGACTTCCATGGGGTTGTCCTCCTTTTGATAAAAACATCCAAAGGCACTAATTGCACCTCAAAAATTGAAAAAAAACAATTATCATTTGAACAACCATTTTTAAATCAAAGGCTTTCAATATCCAATGTCACCCTTTTACCTTATTCACCTATGCAGCTCTCTATCTATATAAAAACACCCCTTGTCCCAATAAATATATTTACACACCTTCAATTAATATGTAAAAATATGATATATATATATATATATATATATGTATGTATGTATTTTTAAATATGTGTATGTGTCTTGACATTTATAAGTCTTTTTTAAAAACGAAGAATGAATTAGAAACCATTTTGAAGTTATTAGGAAAAAACATTCCAATATATATTTATAAAAAATTTGATTAAAATAAAAAAAATCCTTAATATCTATATCTCATATAAATAAAATAATTTTTAAGATAAAATACATTCCTGATATTTTTATGTTTTTAAAAGTTATTTTAGAACCGTGTTTAATTAGAGAAACCCCATGGACAATGAATAGAAAAAACATAAAAACATGAAAGAGGCTATTTTAAATCATTGAAACCATTTCTCTTGAATTATTTACATAAAAAGATTAAAACACAATAAAACAACAACAAAAATTATTGTCTCAATGTAAAGGTTTTTACATAGGGTAACCTACCATAAATTTGAGGCCTTAGAAGATATAGGCATTAACGCACCTTGATGAGGATTAAGACACCCATTATATTAAATAGGAAACTAATTGTTAGAAAAGATCCCAATTAAATTTGAAATAAAGGGGGGGGGGGGGTAAATATAAAAAACAACCCTTGAATAACTGATAAATTCATCACCTTCCATAGTTGTAGCTAGAATCATCTTCAAAATGACTCAAGAACATCATGTTACATGGTTCAACAAATAAAAACCCAAAAATTAAGATACCATTATTCCAGGAATATTGTGATTTTTGGAAAGAGGATAATTATTTTAAAATTGAAAAGTAAAGAGAAGGAATTATTACCAGGAATATATGTGTGAGAAATCATGAATAAATACCCATATAATCACACTAGTGTGAGAGGAGAATGATGGGAGGTGTGGTTAGGCCTCCTAGGTTTATGAATTCATCATAAGAATGTTAGGGGTATTTTGACATGAAATAAAGGATAAAACGGATGATAAGACAATAAAAAAAATATAATAATAATTAAAATAATAATTATTATAAAACATTTAAAACATTTTTTTCTATAAACTAGGCGATGAACATGTGTTTAGAATGGTTCAACCAAAAAATGCATTGATCATATGACCCCACTAGAAACACATGGGTACACCCATAGCTGGTCCACATTCTTAAACTAACCTTGAACCAACTGTACAAAATGTATATGTCAAGACATTTTTTTTCCTTACATGGTTCACACTTTTTTTAGTTTTCAAGTGGGATCCTCCTAAAATTGATAATCAAAACCAAAAAACAATAATAATTTAAAATAGTACTAATCAAAAGGGTCATGTTTGAAAATTTTCCTCTCTATTACACATTATACCTCCAAAAATACTCAACTGAATTAGAAGACTAAGAAATAACTAAGATAAGACCTCCTCAATAAAAACATGATATTAAAAAATATTTAAACATCATGAAAAATATACTAAATTAAATAAAATATTATCCAAAACAAAAAACTGTGACCTCCAAAACATAACTCATCTATTTAAGAACCTCTAAACTCAAGAATCAACCACTCCATTACCAAAAAAATAACCCAACCAATACATTTAATCAAATAAAAAAAATAAATGTGGTTAAAATGGAGTAGGTGGTATCCCCACCATAATAAAATTTCTCTAAAACACTCATACCTAGTTGTAATCAAGTCTAAATGCTCACTCTGATCAAGACAAATCCCCAAAGGCATAAACATCCAAAAAAATGGATTACACATAAAGCCCAAACATATGATCCGAAACTGTTAGGGGAAAAGCATAAAGATCAATATTTATACATGATCTACCCACCACTATATGTACTATTAAACCAAAATTTCCATGAATTAGAGGTCATCCATGGAAAAATTTTCATCCCAGAGATTCCTCAAATCAAAATCACTCAATTGTGGTCACATGAAAAAAAATCATTGATCCTAACATCTAGGTCTCCAAAAGTTCAAAACCAACATCACACAGAAAAAAGACATCCAAGGGAAACCAGATGACAAAAAAAAATTCACATCCAAAATTACCTAATTTTTTTATCCATACTAGAGTATTCCATGATTTCCATAGAAAAATAGTGGAAGATAATGTAACTTTGGAATCATATCGAAAACATAGAAACCCCCATAACTCCATTTGAATATTAAAAGCACAATTTTTAATACAATATATACTAAGTGTAACACCCATCCCGATCATCTATGAATATACCCAAGAATTCCACTTTACATACCCACAAAACAAGATCACGTGGCCAGGAAAGAATCCCATCAAGACTTCAAAGCACAATTGATCATTGAGATAAAAACATATCGAATAAAATAAACCTCTTTATAAGATACTCATGGAATAATCCTAGATAAAAATATACTAAGGTCCCATAATTTTAAAATAAATTAGAAGTATGTTATTAATCTATTAAAATCTTCTTGGGTATAATTAAGTCTTCAAACCGTAAGTTCTCTCTCTTTTACCACTAGAGACACAACTCAGGAAACCCCTTAGACATGAAATTCCTTAAAACCATCCACTATTTTGAGGGAATGGATAATCAAAATTCCACTAATGCAAAACTAGGGAAACATTAGAAAAATGAATAATCCCTAAGAAACCAAAGAAAAATCATTTCCATTTAGATCATTAAGCACCAAATGAAAAAAATAAGTTCCCAATTTAAGGATCCAAAATAAATATTCAAAAGATCAGTTTCAAAATCACCAAAAACACAAGAAACATCCCCTCTTTAAAAGCCTTTTAAAATTTGAAAACATAAGAAAAAACTAGAAAACCTAATTTCAGAAATAATTTTGAAATAATAAATCTCATTATATAAAATTTATATTAATTTTTAAAATGTTATTCTCCTCCAGTTTTAATAATTAACAATAATCCATTATATTATAAAAATTACACTTTAAAATTAGTTTAAAATTACAAAATATAATTTATCAAAATATATATCAGAATAAAAAAAAGTTACTATTATCAAAACATATTTTAGAAACCCTCCTTCATATTTTAAAACATTCCATTTACTTTTAAAATGAAATTTACATTTTAAAACATTCACATACATCCTTAAAGAAAAATCAAAACAATACTAGAAATATATTTTATTAGTTTAAATTGAAATTTCACCCAATTAAATTAAATTTTTTATTCAAGAAAACCATTCATGATAAATAGAAAAACTAATTTTTTTTTATTTTTATTAATTTATAAAAACTCATTTATTGTCTTTAAAATAGAAATATCATTATTTTAAAATCAATATTTTTAATAATTAAATTCCAAACCCTCCAAAAATAACACAATATATCATAATTAAAAAAAAGAACAATGCTGAAACATAATATGATTGAGGGACTAGTGTCAGTCTATAGTATAGCCACATGTCTTGGTAGGCTTTGTTCTAATGGCACAACTAGTACTATGCATCATTATAAACCATGTACTTGGGATCCCCATGAACTTCCAGTCCCTATGGTCTCACCAAGTACCACTAGTTCACTTCCCTTTGTCATCCAATAACCAAAAAACAATTAAACAACTCATAATAAAATGATAAAAACACAACTATCCCCCATAACTAGATGATCAGGATGTGTAATAGTTTATGATGTTATTCCAGTATGCACCTCCCATGTCTGGAAAATTGTATCCCCAATTTACATGCCACACCAAATAACAAAATAGATTCTCTGATAGAATATTTTCATGAACCAACCTGTGGTTTTGATCCATAGAATTTCCAACATAGTTTGTGAAAAATATAGATGGATATTACTAATCCCAACATGCTTTCACAAGATCATTGACCTCAGGAGACACAACCTGAGAATTATTTTCAGAATAACTAATTTGGAAATATATCATAAAAAATTGATTAAAATTTTATCATTAAACATGTATATGTCGGACATCCATTCCATGGAAAATTAAATAGTACATAAATGTAATTATGAAATAATAATAATAAATATCAAACTCCCGCAACACCTTGATCTCACTCTCATTCAAGGAAAATACACCCACTTAATAGATTTTCTTCACCCACTATAATATATACTAACACTCTATTCATTGAAAGATATAAGATTATATGTTCCCAATGAGATAAAAAAATAATTTAATAAAACTAAACAATAGACACACATGTCACCTTGTTTCTCTATAATTCATCTTCCAAAAATAGAAACATAAACACACCATGGGTGAGGATGAAAGATACGTTGAAACATGTAACTAAAAATGATAACATAGGTATGAGTAATAAAATCAATAGGGATTCAAAAAGTAAAACCACATCCTATTACTTGTCTCTAAATAGAAAAAAAAATTCAATTACCATTTGAAAATATAAATTTTAAAAATTGGTTTTTCCTTTCTATGTTAAAACAATTATAATGATGGTATGTCAAAAAGTCCATTTCCCATATCATTTTGATTCAATTTCCAATTAATGATATATATTCCAAAAATCCATTTATAAGAATAAATGAAAGATAAAACAATATTTTCAATAGAAAGATATAATAGTGTGAAGAATTTTATAAAGGTACCATTAAATAGGGGATATTAGTATACATACAGAATAAATGATGAATGAAAAGTTTCTTATAAGAGAGTAATATTGGAAATAATTTTTATAAATGTAAAGTAGAATAGAAAAATAAAGACATATATAAAATGGTCATAATTGGATAAACATATACATAAATTAATGATTAACAAGACATATATTCTTTGGAATCATCTTCTCTCATGTTGAGGTCATCCATAGCCTATAACCAATAGGGTACCCTAAACAGGCATCACTAGTGGCATAACCTACCATAGCTAATCACCTACCATGTGTGAACTAGTCAATCTAATTGGGACCATATAATAGCCATATTTCAACTCACACTGTGACACCTTAGATTTCACAGATATAATAAATAGTGTTCTGTGAGGATGAAAATAAATATACAACATCTCAATCACAAATAGAAATTGTATAATCTAATACCACCTCCTGACACAATCAAGGGGAATACCCTACCCAAACTAGAGGAAATCCAATTGGGAGTCCAACTTTTGAAAAACATATCCAAAGGTTCCAATTATACCTCATAATTGGAAGAAAACCCTTTATAAATTGAAAACCCATTTGGGAACCCAAGCCTTTCAATTTAAAAAGTCACCCTTTAACCTTATACACATACACTCCTCAATTTATATAATTATATATATAAATTCCATTTTTCATGTGGTACATATTCCAACATGTTATATGAATATGAACAAATAGGATATATATATATATACCTATATCTATTCATTTTTGTGTGCGTATATCATATTAAAAAATGAAGAACTGTTTATTAACCATTATAATGTTATTTTCCAACCAAACACTCCATTAGGTCTTTATAGAAAACCATCCAAAAAGACCAAAACATACTCAATATATCTAGATCATATAAATAAAAAAAATTGGAAGATAAATAAATCTCTCGGTATGTTTAACCTATAAAAATAGATTTTAGAAGCATTTTTTAGAAGGAAAAATGCATGTTAAAGCATAGAAAAACATGGTAAACATGAAAGAGGCCATTTACATTCACTATAGGAAGTTTTTATAATTTATTTACATCATAATATAATTAATTCCTCAATAAAATAATTAATAAATTTTTTATTACAATTTAATGGATTTCAGATTGGGAACCTACATTAATTTTTCTTCTTTTGAAAACGGATTTTCCGTCACACCTCGACAAGGTTCAAGGCACCCAATAAATTAAATAGAAACATAATAATTAAGAAATAATTAATTAAATTTGATCCAAATGAGAATAAAAGGAAAAAAACACCCTGAATAAATGTAAAAAATCATTACGTCCAACAGTCATTACTAAAACCATCCTCAATGGGTCTCACGATCCCTAGGTCGTAGGGTTCAAAAAATAAAGCAGATAAAAAATATATTAATGTTTATTCCAAGAAAAATAAATATGGGGGAAGGGTAAATTTTATTTTAAATTAGTATAGGATATAGAAAGACTCCTTACTATTAAGATATAGATGAGAAATCATGAATGAATCCCCTTAAAATCATGATGGGAGGGAGATAAGAAGGAAGTATGTGAGATTTTCCCAACCTAGGTTCTGCATGGCACATTGGAGGGGGGGGGGGTTGGGATGAAATAAGGGATAAATGGGAAATAAGAAAAAGAAAATAATTAATTAGTAAAAGAAATAAAATATAAAAATAATCATAATCATAATAAATAATGAAAATATTTTTCTCCAGAACGGAATGATGCACACAGTTACGACTTGGTTTACCTAAACCATCTATGACCATTTTCCCTCATTGGGAACACATATGTGTGGTTTATATGGTTAAAATATCCATGATAAAACATAAAAATTAGTTCAAGAAATAATTCTAGTCCCCTCCCATAGTTTTTACACAATTAGACTAATGATGCTGGATAACTGTGCCCCTGCAAAAAATTCCAAAAAAATAATTTTTTTCAAGTGGGTTCCACCCCAAACTCATTTACTAGTCCAAAAATAAATAATAAATCAATATTTTAATAATAAAAATTGTAGTTGTGTGAAAAAAACAGTTAGGTAAAACTTCATGTTGGAGATATGCCTATTGTGTGAGAATATGTCAATGTATTTTATGAGTAGTTTCTAGTCTTTCCAAAATTGTATGGATGAATTTTAAATAGTACTCATACCTAGTATTATTCTAATATAAAATAATCTTTATATAATACTCCTAATAAAAATTGAATAATTAAAGGATTTTCTTTCAGAGAAACTAGATACATGTTTTATATTCCCATGTGCATTAGTGTGGGGAGAACCATTACTATTTATTAATTATAAGGATTCATAAAATCATACATGTATTCATTATTATTTACTAGAAAAATAAATAATCAGAACATTTATCCTCTACATCACATTAATGCATTTTTTGATTTACTGTGAGGGATTTTATACTTCTCAAAGATTGAACTTCGATCAAGATATCGTCAATTTAGGTTGAAAATTGTGGATAAAAACATGAGACATTTATATAAAAGGTATAAACAATATTAATTCATAGTGATTTCATTCATACATAAAAATTAAAATCCAATCTTCATGGATATGATGAATAGAGTCATTGTATATTACTGTAGACCCCGGAAAACGTGTTCCTAAAATTTTACAAATGCTTCCATACACGATCCAGGATCATAGAACTTTTCATAAGATTCGATTTGGTAGGTCGTAGGGCCCGAACGGAGTTATGGATTAAGAGTTATGGACCCTTGAAGTTGGGCTGGAAATCTGGTTTGTGAAGCCCATTCGCGAAGCCCCCTCCGTGATCGCGGAGCGCCGCCGCGAAGTAATGAGGCGAGAGGCTCCGCAAACCCGTTTGACGTTTGCGATGCGCCGCGAAGACACCTCGCGAAGCACTAATGCGAAGCGCAGAGGCGAAAGCACCCGAGCATCGCGGTCCCGCGATGCTCCGGAGGTGGTAACTCTCCACGAACGAATTTGACGTTCGCAAGCCCGCCGTGAAGCTTCGGTGGCGGTACCTCTCCGCGAACGAATTTGACGTTCGCGAGCGCGCCGCGAAGCTCCGGAGGCGGTACCTCTCCGCGAACGAATTTGACGTTCGCGAGCGCGCCGCGAAGCTCCTAAGGCGGCGCGGAAGGTCTGCTTCGCGGCTCCCCTGCCTATAAATACCCAGCTCACCCCCCTTCTCAAAGAGAACGGCCACGGCCACTTCACCCCTTGAGCGGCCGAGCGGAGCTCCGCATTGTGGCTCCGCGAAGCCATGCTCCGCGAGTAGCTTCCTTCGCGTTGCTGCTCCGCGAGCCGAGACTCCATGAGTCCATGCTCCGCGAGCCTATGCTCCGCGATGCTGCTCCCCGAGACCAAGCTCTGTGAGAGCCCTTTGCTCCGCGATGTTGCTTCGCGATGCTGCTTCGCGAGACCAAGATCCGCGAGACCCCTTTGCTCCGCGATGTTGCTCCGCGAGACCAAGCTCCGCGAGACCCCTTTGCTCCGCGAGAGACTATTGCTCCGCGAGGCCATGCTCCACAAAGCTACTTCGCTAAGACCTATCCTTCGCGAGGATCCTACCTTCGCGCCCACCGGTCCATACCGCGGCGGCTGCGCCCCCACACCCCCGCTCGGGGTTAGTGCCGGGCTGCGGTCCCGGCCCTCCGGGCCGGTCCCTTTGCAACCGTCACAGACCCCCATGAAAAATGGAGAGTCGCACCACGAAATTTTTGGACCGGGATGCCGAGATTTTCCATTGCGCCCTTATGCGCTCCCACCTTCATCCTATGGAATACCATGATTTGATACACTCCTCCACATACCATGAAACACCTTGAGCTAATGTATTCCTCTTGGTTTGTTTCCTATGTCGTGAGTTGAGGTTCTCATCATCAGTTCCCCGAGTACCTTGAGTCGAACCATTCCTCAGGAAACTCCTTCAAACCCAATCACTTGGCTCCTATGCCAGGTTGAACCAGAAAGGGCCGCCCTTGCGTAAGTCCCAAAACCAACCATTTCTAGGAACCTTCTGCCTAATAGTCCTATCTACAAGACTATAAACTATAGCACTCCCTATCTAACAAATGATAGGATGCCTCTTGCCCTATACGAGATATGCCTTATGATCCTAGCATTAGATGCTAACAGTCCTTTCTACATGACTCTATACTGTAGTAATCCTTATGTTCCAAACATAGGATGCCTCTTTCCCTACACGAGAGATGCCTCATGCTCCTAGCATGAGATGCTAACAGTCCTTTCTAAATGACTCTAAACTGCAGTAATCATTATGTTCCAAACATAGGATGCCTCTTGCCCTACACGAGAGATGCCTCATGCTCCTAGAATGAGATGCTAACAGTCCTTTCTACATGACTCTAAACTGTAGTAATCCTTATGTTCCAAACATCGGATGCCTCTTTCCCTACACGAGAGATGCCTCATGCTCTTAGCATGAGATGCTAACAGTCCTTTCTACATGACTCTAAACTGTAGTAATCCTTATCTTCCAAACATAGGATGCCTCTTGCCCTACACGAGATATGCCTCATGCTCCTAGAATGAGATGCTAACAGTCCTTTCTACATGACTCTAAACTGTAGTAATCCTTATGTTCCAAACATAGGATGCCTCTTGCCCTACACGAGAGATGCCTTGTGCTCCTATCATGAGATGCTAACAGTCCTTTCTAAATGACTCTAAACTGTAGTAATCCTTATGTTCAAAACATAGGATGCCTCTTTCCCTACACGAGAGATGCCTCATGCTCCTAGCCTGAGATGCTAACAGTCCTTTCTACATGACACTAAACTGTAGTAATCCTTATGTTCCAAACATAGGATGCCTCTTTCCCTACACGAGAGATGCCTCATGCTCCTAGCATGAGATGCTAACAGTCCTTTCTACATGACTCTAAACTGTTGTAATCCTTATGTTCCAAACATAGGATGCCTCTTGCCCTACACGAGAGATGCCTCATGCTCCTAGCATGAGATGCCAATAGTCCTACCTACATGACTCTAAACTGTAGTATTCTCCCTATCTAACAAATGATAGGATGCCTCTTTCCCTATACAAGAGATGCCTCATGCTCCTAGCATGAGATGCTAACAGTCCTTTCTACATGACTTTAAACTGTAGTAATCCTTATGTTCCAAACATATGACGCCTCTTGCCCTACATGAGAGATGCCTCATGCTCCTAGCATGAGATGCTAACAGTCCTTTCTACATGACTCTATACTGTAGTAATACTTATTTTTCAAACATAGGATGCCTCTTTCCCTACACAAGAGATGCCTCATGCTCCTAGCATGAGATGCCTAATAGTCCTATCTACAAGACTATAAACTGTAGTACTCTCTATCTAACAAATGATAGGATGCCTCTTGCCCTATGCGAGAGATGCCTTATGCTCCTAGCATTAGATGCCAACAGTCCTTTCTACACGACTCTAAACTGTAGTAATCCTTATGTTCCAATCATAGGATGCCCCTTGCTCCAAGAAAGAGATGGCTTATGCTCCTAGCATTAGACTCCAACAGTCCTACCTGCAAGACTATAAACTGTGGTACTCCCTATCTAACAAACGATAGGATGCCTCTCGCCCTATATGATAGATGCCTCATGCTCCAAGCCTGAGAT
The DNA here is from genome assembly GCA_963277665.1 of Viscum album. NCBI lineage: Eukaryota > Viridiplantae > Streptophyta > Magnoliopsida > Santalales > Viscaceae > Viscum > Viscum album. Next base: position 278,390,779 of record OY728165.1, on the reverse strand, counting down.
GCCAATAGTCCTATCTACATGACTATAAACTACAACACTCCCTATCTAACAAATGATAGGATGCCTCTTTCCCTATACGAGAGATGCCTTATGCTCCTAGCATGAGATGCCAACAGTCCTTTCTACATGACTCTAAACTGTAGTAATCCTTATGTTCCAATCATAGGATGCCTCTTTCTCTAAACAAGATATGCCTTATTCTCCAAGCGTATGATTCTCAATGCCATGATTACAATGGCATGATTCCAACACCCCTTGGCATTTTCCCTCTTGTGCACTAGTGCATAGGTGAAGGCCTCAACTCACCAGTGAGTTGGGATGCCTTCATGGCCATACATGAGGAATACAATACGGGCAGCTTCCTAGCGTAAGCCCCAACCACCATTGTCGCTCCTTAGCGGCACCTGGGCAACTTCAAAGCGTAAGCCCCATTCGCCATTGTCGCTCCATAGCGGCATCCGGGCAGCTTCCTTGCGTATGCCCCATTCACCATTGCCGCTCCATAGCGGCACCCGGGCAGCTTCCTAGCGTAAGCCCCATTCACTAGTGCCACTCCTTAGCGGCACCCAGGCAGCTTCCTAGCATAAGCCCCATTCACCATTGCCGCTCCATGGTGGCACCCGAGTAGCTTCCTAGCATAAGCCCCATTCACCATTGCCGCTCCATAGCGGCACCCGGGCTGCTTTCCTAGCGTAAGCCCCATTCACGATTGCCACTCCATAGCGGCACCCGGGAAGCTTCCCAGCGTAAGCCCCATTCACCAATGCTGCTCCATAGCGGGACCCAGGCAGCTTCCTAGCGTAAGCCCCATCCACAAGTGCCACTCCTTAGCGGCACCCGGGCAGCTTCCTAGCGTAATCCCCAACCACCGTTGCCGCTCCTTAGCAGCTCCTGGGAATCTTCCTAGCGTAAGCCCCATTCACCATTGCCGCTCCATAGCGGCACCCGAGCAGCTTCCTAGAGTAAGCCCCATTCACCATTTCCGCTCCATAGCGGCACCCGGGCAGCTTCCCAGCGTAAGCCCCATTCACTAGTGCCACTCCATAGCGGGACCCGGGCAGCTTCCTAGCGTAAGCCCCATCCACAAGTGCCACTCCTTAGCGGCACCCGGGCAGCTTCCTAGCGTAAGCCCCATTCACCATTGCCGCTACATGGCGGCACTCGGGCAGCTTCCTAGCGTAAGCCCCATCCACCATTGCCGCTCCATAGTGGCACCCGGGCAGCTTACTAGCATAAGCCCCAACCACCGTTGCTGCTCCTTAGCGGAACCTGGGAAGCTTCCTAGCATAAGCCCCATTCACCATTGCCACTCCATAGCGGCACCCGGGCAGCTTCCTAGCGTAAGCCCCATTCACCATTGACGCTCCATAGTGGCACCCGGGCAGCTTCCTAGCGTAAGCCCCAACCACAGTTGCCGCTCCTTAGCGGCACCTGGGCAGCTTCCTAGTGTAAGCCCCATTCACCATTGCCGCTCCATAGTGGCACCCGGGCAACTTCCTAGCGTAAGCCCCAACCACCGTTGCCGCTCCTTAGCGGCACCTGGGCAGCTTCCTAGCGTAAGCCCCATTCACCAGTGCCACTCCTTAGCGGCACCTGGGCAGCTTCCTAGCGTAAGCCCCATTCACCATTACCGCTCCATGGCGGAACCCGTGTAGCCTCCTAGCGTAAGCCCCATTCACCATTGCCGCTCCATAGCGGCACCCGGGTGGCTTCCTTGCATAAGCCCCATTCACTATTGTCACTCCTTTTCAGCGGTAATCCGTTGACATCCCTATCCAACGGTAAGCCGTTCGGACACAATCCAGCGGTAAGCCGTCGCGACCCCATTCAGCGGTAAGCCGTTGAAACCCCCAATTGGCGGTAAGCCGTCATCAGAAGAACTACGTGGTCTTTGATCCATGTCAAGGCATGGTACGTAGGAAGCCTCTTCAAAGCTCAAGCCCGAAACTATCATCATCCTTTTCCATGGGCCTCCATCCTGGAGTAAGTCCCAACATCGTGGGCCGCCTAACGCGTAAGCCCCTCTTCGCTTCTCACGGACGCATCCTTTGTGACGTGATCGTCAGGTCCTTGCAACCTCTTGTTTCTCACACCGAGCATGACTCACGTGAGCGTAGAGTGAGCACCGACCCTGACCACCATTTCCTAGCGAACTACGAGGACATTGATCCATGTCAAGGCATGGTACGTAGGAAGCCTCTATGAGGTTCAAGCCCACCCGTCATTTCACATCGGGTCTCACCCCCGTCCAGCACGACGTTAAACTGCATTATGGTCCAGTGGTAAGCCGTTGCGACCCATCCTAGCGAACTACGAGGACTTTGATCCATGTCAAGGCATGGTACGTAGAAAGCCTCTATGAGGCTCAAGCCCACCCATCATTTCACGTCAGGTCTCACCCCCGTCCAGCACGACGTTAAACTGCATTCTGGTCCAGTTGTAAGCTGTTGCGACCCATCCTAGCGAACAACGAGGACTTTGATCCATGTCAAGGCATGGTACGTAGGAAGCCTCTATGAGGTTCAAGCCCACCCATCATTTCACGTCGGGTCTCACCCCCGTCCAGCACGACGTTAAACTGCATTCTGGTCCAGTGGTAAGCCGTTGCGACCCATCCTAGCGAACTACGAAGACATTGATCCATGTCAAGGCATGGTACGTAGGAAGCCTCTATGAGGTTCAAGCCCACCCGTCATTTAACGTCGGGTCTCACCCCCGTCCATCACGATGTTAAACTGCATTCTGGTCCAGTGGTAAGCTGTTGCGACCCATCCTAGTGAACTACGAGGTCTTTGATCCATGTCAAGGCATGGTACGTAGGAAGCCTCCATGAGGTTCAAGCCACATCTCTCGGTCGTTCATTCACGTCGAGTTTCGCCCTCGTCCAGCATGACGTTAAACTGCATGACTCCTCTTGTCCTGCATGACATTAAATTGCACACCCATTTGAACCACGAGGCCTTTGATCCATGTCAAGGCATGGTACGTAGGAAGCCTTCCAGAGGTTCAGGCCCACTACCCATCGGACCAAGGTCCACTTTCACGTCGGTTCACCGACAAAGCCCCATATGAACTACGAGGTCTTTGATCCATGTCAAGGCGTGGTACGTAGGAATCCTCCATGAGGTTAAAGCCCACCCGTCATCCAATTCACGTCGTGTTCTCACCCACATCCAACACGACATTAAACTGCAGTTCCAGTCCGACGGCAAGCCTCTGTGACTAACCCGAACTACGAGGTCTTTGATCCATGTCAAGACATGGTACGTAGGAAGCCTCTACGATGTTCAAAGCCACAATCTGGTTGTTCCAACCTCAGTCACGTTGGTTCACCCTCGTCCCGCATGATGTTAAACTGCATTACCCAATCCGAACTATGAGGACTTTGATTCATGTCAAGGCATGGTACGTAGGAAGCCTCCCCGAGGTTCAAGCCCAACCCCCATCGGACTAAGGTCCCTCATTTACGTCGATTCGCCGACACCCACCGCCCGTCGTTTATTCACGTCAGGGTTCACTATCGTCCCGCATGACGTTAAACAGTATTCCATCTATCCTTTGAACTACGAAGTCTTTGACCCATGTCAAGGAATGGTACGTAGGAAGCCTCCCCGAGGTTCAAGCCCATCTCTCATCGGACCAAGGTCCACCTTCACGTCGGTACGCTGAGGATGCTCATCGGACCAAGGTCCACCTTCATGTCGGTTCACTTACCATCTCTCATCGGACCAAGGTCCACCTTCACGTCGGTTCACCGGCACCATCCCGAACTACGCGGACTTTGATTCCCTGCCATAGGGATACGTAGGAAGCCTCTTCAAGGCTCAAGCCCAACTTCACCATCGCCCCTACGATGGCCCCATTTCATTCCCCCTCCACTTCATTCATCCATCCATCTCCCATCCTGATTCTCACCCGGGCCGCTGCATCCTGGTGGAATCATGTCATCCACCTCCTCGCTGCTCCTAGCGGCGCATGGGCCTCTTTTCACGTGTAAGCCCCATCATATCTCCGGGTCGCTGTCCTCTGTGTACACCCCGATTCATCACCCTTATTCCGTCTCTGCAAGACGTTAAACTCGCGGCCTACCTTGTGATAAAAATGAGATGCCTGAGGAAAACCTCGGATGACATGCCTTTGGTGTAACCGTCTCTGCTAGACGTTAACCTTGCAACATACCCTGTGTTAAACATGGGAAGCTGAGGAAAACCTCAGATACATGCCTCGGGTTCTTCACCCTTGAGATGCCCTCTTATGAGGAAGAATACAGGTTCCCCTATGTCCACGCACCCAGAGATGCCCCAACATTCCTGATGTTGCCGTCTACTCCGACCGAAGGTCGCTACCATGTCAAGACCCTATGGAAAGTCTTGACGGAAGTAGTGTAATTAACCGGCGTCCATGAAAATATGGCACCAGGAATGAGATTCACGAACAATGTATTAAATCTATGAGGGAGACCCGGACTAGGTGACGAGTTCCGAGGAGGAATCCACAGAAGGAAGAACCGACATCCCATCATCCCATTTCGATCAAGGAGCAGACGTCCCTGAATAAGGAGAGAATGCTGCCCGCATTTGGAAAGCGGGAATGCGGGGCAACAAGTTGCGCGTCATCCACGGACGGATGCGCGCGCCCCAGCAAAAGCGTCAGAAACAATTACCTCAATCAATTCATTCTTGTCACTATAGATGCTATTATAATATATTTCTAGTGAAATGAATATTTTAACGTCATTTGAGGATTGTTTCAAACACCTTGAAAAATAAGAATTCAGATGAAATGTTTCTAAAATGTAAATTCTAGCTATAGAATGTATCATTTTTTTGTCGTGCAAACCCAATAGTGTTTATGCTAGTAGACCCTTCAAAAAGAGAGGTGATTTAAGAATTTACCAGATTAACCACTTTAATAGTGATCTATTATTTTCATTTATTGTATGGATATTATTGATTATGTGGAATAAATTGATAATGATTGAATCATCCACTAAACAAGTTATCATGGAGGATGTTCAAGTGCATATGGATAGAATAATTTGAGTAAAATTTCAAGGAGTTTAAGAGATGGTTGGTCACTATACTTCTACACATATTACCCTAATGTGGATAAGGATTTATATGATATAGGGATTCATAAAAAAGGTATTTGGAAGTTTCATCTTATTGAATGATTTGATTTTATCTTATACCTCACCCAAAGTAATGATTCAGGAAAAAAAATTCAAGATGAGTGATTTGGAGCTAGAAATAGTTATATTTTATTTACGATATTGAATAATTATATATATGCGTAAAATTTTTATATATATAAAAATCACAACATGTTATCATATATATTCACATAAATAGTGTTGATTTCACAAACAAGGGGATTGTTATATTTAAATTTTGATTATATCTCCTCAATACATTACCACCTTGGGACGTGAAATGATGTGGTTAATGTTTGAGAATGAAGGATAATCATAACTTTTCCATAAGTAACTTTGAAATAGACTTAATAGGCATTAATTTTCAAAAGATAAACTATTAAATATCTAGTCAAAGATAGAAGTACTATATTATAAAAATTACTTATCAAACCATTCATCCATGTAATAAGAAAGGAGGCATAAAATAAGGATATAAAGCTACAGAAGATGGTTCATAATATTCCAAAGTTCAACGTTGATAGTGATTCAATTTTAATAAATTGAAAATTAATATGTATTCTATCAATACAAAAAATGAAGAAAGATATTTTGGAAGTTTGATATATCTCATCAATCACTATCAGTTGTAGAAGAATGAATATGTATTTATATTTAAAGAATCAATTCTGGTGGGACAATATGAATTGAGAGATTATTGAGTGTGTATATTGATTCTTAGTATACATAAAATTAATTCATAATGATAGAAGTATTAGGTAATTATGTATCCATTTTCTATACTGATATTGAAATAAGATAACATCTCAATAGATTTTATTATATGTATCCCTAAGAGTTCTTATTTTTATAAGTTCATTTAGGATATTAATGATAAATATTTAAATTCATAACATGTCATTTATATTTGGGAATATTTCTCATGTAATCAACTTATTGGGATACATATAAAATAAGTGGTAAGGATTCATGGTGTACCACTATCAATTTTTTCCTATCAAGATCCAAGTTTTTTCCTAAATTGGTAGGGAATTCATCATTAAATAATAGATACAGAGATATGGTTCTATATCAAATATCATCCTCAAACTGATGGTCAATTTTAAAGGACAATTAAAACATTTAAAGATATTCTGGGATACAGTTCATTGAATTTCATCGGAGGATGTGATCAATAAAATCCCCTAAAATAGTCTTTATATGAAATTTTTTTATTATAATATTAAAATTGAACCACAAGTGGCTCTAAATGGGAAGTGGTGGAGAAATACATCATGCTGGAACGAATATAGATATTTTAATTTGATGGGACCAAATTTTGGTTAATAAATAATAGATAAGATTAAAACTATTCAATAAAACATTAAAATTTCCCAAGGTAGATAGATGAGTTATGATGATAAAACTCACTTATATTTAGAGGTTGATTTTAGAGATGAGTTATACTATAGAATTTCACTATGGAAGAGGGTTACAATATTCATAAATAAATGAATATTTTTCCCAAGGTATATTTTTCTTGTCAAAATCCGCAATCATGTGGTGGGAATAACTTATCTTCTAACACTTCCACCCGTACTTTCCAAATTTCAGAATTTATTCCATGTATCAAACATGACAAAATATATACATTAACCTTTAAATGTGCTAAATATTGATGTAGTAAACCTATAATCTGATTCTATAATGAAGTATAACCAGTGGAATTCTTGGATCATAGGGAATAAATACATTGAAACAAGACCACTCACCTCATTAAAATTATATGGTGTAATCATAAGTCGGATGAGTCAACATGGTATCCGAAGGATATAATGATGTATAAGTACCACCATTTTTTCTAATGATAGTTAAATTTTTTTAGGGGAGACATTCTTTCAATGGGTATAATTTATGAACCCCTGATTTTACTTTGTATTTTTTCCCATAAATACAAATATTTATAGAATATATAGTTTGACATAAAACAGTAAACTAAAAAAAGGTGAGATTCATTTATTTATATAATTTATTAATAGTAAATATAAAAATTAATATATTTTGAGAATAAAATATGAAAGAACATTAAAAATAAATAACAATTATAAAACAAAAAAAGAAAAGAAAAAAACCCAGAAAATAAATTGTTTATCCTTATGGGTTTACAGGATGATCATCACCACAAATAAAACTATAGAAATATTGAATAAAATTAGAAATATAATATACATGTTGAGAGAGATATAAATGAATAGGATTAATGATTCTAAGAATGTATTTTTGGTTATATATATGAAGAAAATATTACCATTATATATATGGTGGTCGAGAATATGGTTTTGGTAAGTATAGTCTTTAGATATATGGTCATTATGAATATATAATGGGTATATTGTGTCATTAAAAATAATATAACTCACAATAATAAGTATTAAATAAAAAATATAATATTTAATAAAAATTATTTATTAAAAAAATATTTTTTATTCATTATATAATTTTAATAATATTATAAAATTATTAATTAAGATATCTATACAATTCAGTTCAATATTTTAATAATTCTTTTTAAAATAAAACAACTTGATTATGAGAAGATAATCTAATAAGTTGTATTTGAAATTTTTTAACATTAAAAAATTATATTTCTCAACGAATTATTTTTATGTATTTTTGATTTTTTATACTAATAAATTAAATTTATCACATTTAAATTGTGAATAAAATTTATTTTCACAATGTATTCCTTACTGGTTAATAAATATTTATTTAGTAAGTGATAATAAAATAATTGGAACACATAAAGTATATAAAAGTCATTTTCAATAAATACTATAATATATATATATATATATTATATTTTAAATTAAAATTACACTTATTATATTTTAAAATTGTATATGAATAATAGAGGAAAAATTTGGAATGATCCTATTGAAATTTCAATATTGTGTTTATCTTATGTATTTTTAGTCAAAAAAAATTACCATGGAAAAAAATTAATTAATGTAAATAGGTGTACAAAGGGGTAAATGAATATAGATTTAATTTTTTTTATAAAATTAAATGATATTCTACCATTCATGGTTTCCTTTGTTAGGTTTCAAAGTGAAAACTAGTTTTTTCTACTGTTTCCTCAACCAACATACTTAACTCCCATATGATTCCACCTTTACCCATCACCTAACATAAGTTTAGAAATGTCCCTCATTTATACATAAGAAGGAGCTCCTCTATACCACTTATAAAACAATATATTCCTTAAAAATGTCTTGATCCACAACCCAATTTCCTCTCCTAATCCCTTATAATCTGGTGAGTAATTTCTTGTTTTAAGATGTAAATATAAATCCTTCATTCTGAAGGAACTCATCTTAAGGAGTGAATTCATCAACTAAGTACTTAATTTATTATCTTACTTTTTCAATAACTTTATAATATAAACAAATTAAAATCAAATTCATCCACTATAATGATATTTTATAAATTACAATAATCTTATGAGAAAATGATACAACTATTATATGACTCAAAACTCTTACCCATTCACCAGTATAACATGTTCTTATTTGGGTTGGTTCATCCACCTTTGTGAATTATGTTATACAAAAACCCTAATATTTTTAATGAATAATTATTAATATATTAATACAATAATTATATGATATTAATGATTAATATATGTCATAAATATTTTTTTAATAATAAAAAATACTAATGATCAATGTTATGTAACTAATTTTTATCTATAAATTACCAAAAAATATTCACTATAGATTCCATTCTCGTGATCCATATACATACCTTCTTTAAAATGATCATAAGTATTTAAAAATAATTTTAAATAAATCGTTATATTTCCTTGATTAGACTATGAATAATGAACATAATATCAATGAATGATGATCATCATCTCTATTATTAAATTTCTATTAAATAATCGATATTAGAAACATATGATGATTAAAATAATCTATAACTAATTAATATATGTGTAATGAATGATTATAATTTAATATTATAAAATTAAATATAGAAAAATTTGTTTCTTAAATAATTGATTAATATTTTTATGTTTATTATACAAGAGATTAATGAATTTTTAAATTCAGTAGTAAATGTATATGTTTTAGTCTCAATTTCCATTCATTGGTTATTTATATCATATTAAGCATATATTATTATTTTATATTTTAAATTTACATTACTGTATAATTATTAGATTGAAATTAGTTTTTTAATCATGTGATTCAAAAGATTGGTTCTCTCTTTCATGTCCCTTTTTTTCATATACTACTAATATTATAAGGTTTTATTTCCACATCACAATTTCAAATCAATATTTTTTATGTTGGAATTTTACTCTTGGGGAAAATAATTTTTTTCTCTTTTAAACCACCATATATTTACTTATATAATATTTATTTATGAGGAATATATATCCCCTTACAATTTCATATCCCTTTTTCTAAATTTCATTAAAATGACATGTGAAATTAGATTAAAAATTATCTTTTTGGTTCAAAAATATTTCTCCAACGTGAACATATTATTTATTTTTTATGTATTTCATTATTTTTACATCTATGATATCTTAATTTTTTTTCAATTAAATTAAATATATTTTAAAAAATAATATTCTTTGAATGATTTTAGTATAGTTTTTTAATAAATTTTTCGCTCATTAATATTATGTGAAAAGAATATTTATTTTTGACAATTTTTAAATGAACACATTATCCATATTTTATAAACATTATTCATAATTATTCTCTCTTTATATGATTTCACGGTATCCTACTGAGATATATGATCCATTTTTTTGTAAATTTTTTATTTCAAAATAAAATTATTCACAATAAACATATATTTCTTCTTATTTTTGATGAAATTTTCTAATTATCTTACAAAAGGGTACATATTTAGTATCACATTAACAATAGGGAAAACATTTAGTAACCCAATACAAGAAATGTGCATGAGTAGTTTTATAATCTGAAAAAGATACAAGGGTATTATCCCAAGTCCAAAATTGTAAATGTGTAGTATCCCAATCCCAAAAATGTACACATATAGTAGGTGACACCCAAAATGGTATAGAGGTATTATCCCAAAACCAAAATGATACATGGGTAGTACCCCAATTCCAAAATGGTACACATGTTATATCTAAATCATAGAAGGGTACACAAGTAGAATCCCAAGCTCAAAAGTGTATATAAGTTGTACTTTATTCCCAAAATATTAAATGGGTATCAGACAAAAACCAAATGCTTAAACGGGTAGTGGACCAAACAAAAATGTTTTCATGAGTAGTATCCCAAAATAAAAAAATTTAATTGAGGAGTATCTTAATATGTCTAAAATGGAACAAAGGTAGTAGACTAAACCCAAAAGGGTATCTTGGTAGGAGCCCAAACATAAAATTATACACAAGTAGAATTCCAACCCAAAAGGTACATGATAATATCCCAATACCAAAAGGGTACACAAGGGACTTAATCATAAAGGGTATACATGTAGTATTTAAATCCAAAAAAGAGTATTTGGGTTGTAGCTGAAGACAAAAATGGTAAAATAATTGTAGTCCAATAACAGAAGGGCATAGGGGTAGTATATTATTCCTAAAATGGTACACAGGTTGTAGACCAAGTCCAACATGGTAAAATTGTTTTTGTCACAAGATTAATATGTTATGGATATGTGGTTTTCATAGTCCATTATGTGATGAATTTCATAGTGGTTAACCTTGAAACATATTATTAGTTGTATCTTTTGAAACATTTAATATTACATTCTCATGGTTCAAGATTATTGAATCGTGTTTTATCCCTCTTATTACCCAAGTATCATGTCATTCAAGAATGATTATTCCATGAAATATGAATTATGATATATGTTTTGTTGGTAATTTTTGTTTTCTTCAATGTCCACGAGCCTTGATTATGTTCCCAGACCCACATGTTTGACTTATGATCACTAACGATCTTCGGCTGTAATCTATTATATTTACCCTTACTGAAAATCTGATATCACCCCATTTTTTTCTGTTTGTTCCAAAAAAAATCAAAATTTAAATTTTATATGAAATCTATCAAAATATAATTTGTCTGGAGAGTCTTGTAAGAAATGATGAATAATTAATGTGAAATAGGGGGACCATCTAGAAAGTATCTAAAGACACAAAACCTTTTGGTTTTGGGATTGTCTATGAATTTATACTAATTAATGTTTAAATTAGGAAAATAATCTAAAATATATGTGTGTTACTCACAATTTGTCTAACATTGTATATAAAAATATGTGTAAGGATTATATTTTAGTAGTTGATCTAGGATTATGGGTATGGGGCGCCTCATGATGTAAGTTGTAACAACTCAAACTATAGTAATGTAGAGCATGGGACAAAATTATTAAATTGTCAAAGGATATATGGTATCTAACCTCAAAAGAATAATCAGATTAGAAGTATTTAGAAAAAATATAATCATGCTACTTATTTTACGTCGGAAATAAAATATAAAACATAGAAAAATAAAATTTTATTCATCCTTGACACCCATTCAAATATTAATTCGTCGTATATGTGGGGAAAGAATAAAAAATAAGGATTAAATGATATACTAAGTAAGGGTTATGTAAATATTATGTTATCATCTGTAAATAAGGAATAATCAATATGAAAAGGCATGAAACTAAAAGCACATTCCATTTAATCAATAACTTGTACCTAAAATGAATACATTAATAATATCAAATATAATAATCTCATGTATAATAATAACTAAATTCCCAATGAGTTAAATACAAAATGATGGATTTCATGAGATTAGACATAATTATATCTTTACATCCATGGCCTCATGCTAAGATAGATTAAAATATGAGTAGGAATACACCAAAAATATATTTAACAGTGAACTAAAATTGGTCTATCTCAAGATAAATTTATACGCATTAAGGGGTTATTTAATTTTGGTCCCCAACCATCACATCATGACCAATGGATTCAACATATACTGAATAATTAATTCAATTCATGAATGATATTCATTATCAATTAATAAACTCGTTGACATGACTGAAAAGTTATTTTTTATTAATATCAAGACAAACCAAATTACACTTCACGGAGGACGAAAATAGTGTAGGCCAAGAGAGTCCTGCAGAACCACATTAACACACTCCAAAGGAAGAGAGTTAAGGCTGTCATAAACCACCAGAGTCTCCTCAGGTCGGCCCCAACCAGCCAACACATCAGCCGCAAAATTGGATTCCCTCAGACTATGGTGTACCATCCTCCCCTGATTGGTATCCATTTTACACATGCGATATACATACGTTAAATCCCAGGAAATGTCATGATAGCCCTGCAGAGATCTGACCAAAACCTCCGAGTCTGATTCCACCTCCATCACCGGGAACCCCTTCCTCCTGCATACCATCAAACCGGATAAAAGTGATCTAAACTCTGCACCCATAGAATTACTTGGTCCATAATAAGCACTGAAAGCAAAAAGAACCAAACCCCATCCGTCTCAAATCAAGCCACCACCCCTCATAATTCCTCCCACACATGAGCCATTAACATTTAGCTTACACCCATGCTCTGGAGGATGCCATTTAACCCACCGTCCTCTATCCAACCTCTGACTGGCCTGTCTACTAATTAGACCCAACAGTATAAGTGAGTGAACACCTTTGTTAAAAAGGGAGGACATTTCCACTATAATGGTTTTCATCCGGATATAATGATATAACAAGGACCTCCCACTACCCAACCTCACCTGGTTGCGAGCCTCCCAAATGGTCCAACAAATGGCTATAAGAGTGATGATGCGTGGTGTTCGCTCCCCCGACCTGCCATCAAGTCTAGAGAACCAAAAAAAAATGTAGTCTCGAACCGAGTGGCACTCTCCGCATGGAAACCTGAACTGATCAATCTGAGACCATAGGAAAGAAGCCCAGAAACCCTGAAAAAACAGATGGACTGTAGACTCCGCGTTTGGATTCTCACAACAGTAACACCGCGTTTGAAATGTTATGCAGTTTTTGAAATAAAAATATCCATAATACTAGGAATATGTATATTTAATAGGAATTTTATTTCCAATTAAATAGGATCACAATAATGTGAATATTTCAATATAATGTTAATATTAGAGATGATAGATGACCATCTGTAATGTAGATTTTGTTGTAAAATAAAGTCTTTTAAATATTCTAAAAAATAATAGTGAAAAAATTAATATAATTATTTTTAGTGTGTTTTAATTGAAAAAAAATTTAACTGTTATATAAGAATCAAATTAGTGTAAATTAGTTATGATATTGGGAGAATAAGTTAACATCATATACATTAAAAATAAACATTCCATTTGAATTTTAATAAAATAATGTATAAAATGTACTGGTTTTAAAAAAAATATAAATATTAGCTTCAAACCGAAAAAAATAAATTACAACATCAACTTTTTTTAATAAATATTTTGATTTAATAAATTATTCTTTTAAAATACAACTTTTCAAAAATTGACCTTGAAAGAAAATATATCCCATCAAAATAAAAATAAGATCAACTTCTCTTTTAAAAAATTTGCTTCATGATTCAAGTTATAAAGAGAGGAAAATTTGGAATAAAACCTAGAAAATCCATAAATATTCAGAAGATATGAAAATATATTTATTTTATAAATACTATTTTAAAATATTCTTTCAATAAAAATAACAAATATCCAAAAAATTGAGAATGTAAATTAATTTCACACCACTTTGGTAATGTTTAAATTTTAACCACTTGAATGATTAACATGAATTGAATTATTAACCAACATGGCTAAATATATATTAAATTTAAATATATAAATGAGATATTATATACACCACATAAATTTAAATAGGTTCATTATACCAAATATGTCTTAATGGAGTGATAATTAAGTCGAAATCCCTTACCTCGCGATTTCCCTTAGTTGAATGTTCTTTAAACTCCTATATAATGATTTTCAACTAGTTTTTAATAAATAAATTAACTATATTTATACTTATAACATTTTATATGATCCTCTTATAACATATTTTCTATTATTAGTTAACAATCATTCATTATTATCATTATTTCGAGTGTTAATTGCTTTGTTTTCCTCACACATGTTTTATCACTAAAATTTTGGTCCTTGTAATTTGATTATGGTTCCATAATATTGAGAATTTTAATCATGATTTTAGTAAAATATATATTAATTATATATATTTATATCCATTCATAAAATATAGAGATAGAAAAATAAATTTCAATTTTTATGTAGAGGGAAGATCGTTTGTGAGAATGAATGTTGTATTAATTTTATAATAGGAATAATTGTAAATAATAATTCACCTTTATATAATCATTGTTATATCATATATATCATATATATTCATTAAATATATACTTATTACCATGAATATAATGTGTAAATGTAAAACATATCACATTGCTTAACAAAGGTGGTAGTCGACAGGTACATAAGAATAAAGATATAATTTTCAAATGAATTAGAAGGTAAATAAATAGATATGATTTTATAATTAATGAATCAAAAATATTATATATATATAATATTTATTAATTATAGAAATTATTATAATTATTATAGAAGGGTGGATATGGAAAATGAATCGCATCACTTCATGGAGTGGTATGCCATGTATACGTAAGAGTAATACTTTCACTTCTCATTCGATGGGAAAGAGGGTGCATAATGGGGGTTAAATAATAATAATAAATTTAATGTATATTTAAGATATAAAATTTACTATTTTTGGATAAATACCACAAATTTATAGGATGTAATAGAACAAGTAAAAAATAAATTGACTGGTTAAGACGATTAACTCTTCTTTGAATGAAATCTTTTAGGCCTCCTCTTGAGAACCCTAGAGATGTAATTTTGTAAATATAATAAGCTCTTGAATATACATAAGGAATATAGTAAGTTATTGTTTTCAATATTTTCTAATATATATGTCTAAAAATTTGTGAGGAATTATAGAGAAGATGTTCCCTTTTCTAAGTGAGCGGAAGGTCACTCTTGGAATTCCATCACATATTAAATATATATAAATTAATTTTCATAGAAATTTTATTGAAATTGTATTAATTATAAGTTATTATTTTTTTGAGTTGAAATTATATCATCCAATAAATTCTGGACAGGTTTTGGTTATGTTTCAACATTTATCTTTATTTTAACCCCCATTATCCCTTTTAACAATCACCACAATATCAAATATTTCTACCTTATATGGGTCTAGAATGTTATCATAAAAGGATAAACCACCCAAAAATGTATTGAGGATTATATGTTCAACCATATTATGTTAAATTTTATGATTATAATATTTTTATAATGTTTAAATAATTTAATAACATTTTATTTATTAAAAATATCATTAATTTCATTTCGGGTCAATTTATTTAATTTTCCATTGATAAAACATGACCAAAAAGGAATTAAAATATAAACCTTCAAAAATGAATTAAATTTTATATTTATAATTATAATTCAAGGTTCTCTATAATGATCCAAAAAAATTATAGTTTTTTTAGAATCATTTTTGTGATTGTTTTGCTAGTTGCACAAGCACCACACCCTTGTTGCATAAAAATTTAATGTAACAATGTCATCAATAAAATATAAAAATAAATTACCTTGAAAACTAATCACTCATATTTTTACAAAAAAATTAGAAAAAACATTATTTTTTATTATCTCCTTCAAAAAATATAATGGTTATTCAAAAAAAGAAAGTGAAATTTTTGACTTACTTTCGTTTCATTATTAAAATGGTAAAAATTAATGGATCATGGAAAAAATTAACATATTTTCCAAAATTAATTTTAAACGGATAAATTAAATTCATATAATAGGATAAATTCTATTTCAATCGAAATTCTAAATTCGTTTCCCAATGTTTTGACCTTGTTTTACCTGTTCAAACCTTACTGAGGTGACAAATATTTATCAAGGTTTATATTCATAAAAACCAAAAAATAATGGGTTATATTTATAAAATTTAATCTTCATGACCCTAGATATTAAATACATTTTCAATATTCAATTTATATAATTTTATTTATTTAATTTTAAAATAAGTGTAAAAATGGTGATGAAATTAATTTTTCAAGAAATTGTATTTTGTAAGAATTTAATGATCTTACATTAACTATATTACTAGTAATAATTATTATTGGGATTTGAATTTAAATATTAGATATATAAAACATATATTTTATTTTATTCATTTATTATAAAATACTATTTTAATTAATTATAATGGAAAAACATTATTCACTTAAAAACAAAATTAAGATAAATATCACTTTCTACATCCAAATGATCCTATATTTATTTCAATAAAATTAGTTATAGATATAATATAAATAAAAAGATAAATATTTTAATAAATAAGTTTAATTATTCATAAAATCGTATATAGATCAGAAAACTCCGAAAATCATTCTAGACTTATTTTGAAAAAGTAATTTCAAAAGAAAAAGTCATCGTAACAGATTAGAATTTTGGGCCATGTGAATTATAGTAAATAAAATGTTCACTTAAAATAATTAAACATCGGGTATCACATTCATCAACATTCCAAAATTTCATCGTATAAATTTTTCTGGACATTAATTTCTCGATAAACAAGGTTAGTTCTTCTTTTTAATGATCTCTAGTTCACATGATGCTTCAACAATTTTTTTTGATTTCTACAAAGTACATGATCTAACAGATTCATCTAATCCTGTCAGACTTATTCTATTGTGTCATGAATCTTGATAGGTTATTCATTATATGGTTTGTTGGCCTATAAATACATTTCTTTATAAATGAGTACATGAATTGGATCATGTATGTACTTTCTGTATAATGAGATAAAGAACACATCTTGTACACTAGAGAGGATCTGTGGAATTTCAAAAAGGTAGGCGAAAAATACAATTCATAAAAGATTTTAAATAGTGTTTATGTACCTAGGGATACAGTTTCTCTTAATACCGAACAATATAACACCCATCCATAGAGTATCTTCCGGAAAACATGGTCTCTAACTTGATATCTAAAATCATTCCTTCGGTTATAAGTATAACACTTTTTTATGATTTGATCTGCTCAAATATGGCTTTGGATAGTCTCTCTCTTCAACATTGTCTCCTTAAAAAGTTATGGGCCAATAATATTTATTTCTCCAAATTATGCCAATGTGATAGAGTATAGCATTTCTTGTCATATATTGTTTTATGAAATGCTATTTCAATACATGAATGGAAGTTATTATTACAGGAAAACACCCCCAAAGGTAAATAATGATCAAATATACCTTGAAATTATAGAGTGAAAGACCCCAACATTCCTTTTAATGTTTTTATAATCCTTTTTGACTACCCATAATTTTGGATGTGACTGATAGTGCTCAAATGAAGGAAAATATATAGAGCCTTATGAATAAATTTCTATAATTTTGGTGTAAATAATGGCTTACAATCAGAAAAATTTGACATAAATGCACCATAAAGTCCTAAAATTTTGTTAATATAGATTAATTTAGGTTTATCCATTGGTAAAAATTATATAATAACGAAGACATGTGTAGATATTGAAAGGTAATAGATAATTTCCCATATTAAAATATTCATTATAGGAATATTTGGTAATGTAGTGAAAAATTACATAGCAATGTCATCCCATTTTCATATAAGAATAGATAGAGGATTCAGGAATCCTATAAGATTATGACACTCATCATTCACCAATTTCCCAACCAAACAACTTGATACATAATGAAATATTTCCTAATTTATATTATCCCCCATAATTATTAATTCGAATATCTATACATCTTATTTCTACAAAGGTTTATTGAGGATTTTGATCTCTGAGCATCATCTAATAATTCTGTTTTCGTCTCAGGTATAGATAGAATACATAGCCTCTTTTGAAATTTTATAATGCTATCTTTGTGCATAAATTGTTACAATTTATCATCATTAAAGGCATTAATTTTCTGTTGAATGTTATCAACATCAGGTTGGTAACTTTTTATATTTTCCAATAAATATAGTTTGGTAATCATTTGAAAATGGATTGATGTTTTTTCTTTTTTTATAATTCTTTTATCCATATTCACTGAATCCATGAACATAATATCCATGTCAATCCTCATTTTGGTTTAGGCCTCCATGATCTTTACTACTCAATGCATCCTCAATATTATTCTCCTTCTCTAGGTGGTAGTGTATTTACAACTCATAATCCTTGAGTAGTTCCAACATTATCCTTTTCCTTATATTTATCACTTTCAATGAAAAGAGGTATTTTACCGTCTTATGGGTTGTGTGTATCTCATATCATTCACCATAGAGATAATGTCTCCATATCTCTGAAGAAAATATTTTATCTTCCAACTCAAGATCATGAGTTATATAGTTCGTTTCATGATTCTTTAAATACTTTAATGAAAATGGAATATCTTTATCCTTATATATAAGGACATAACATATTCCCTTATTTGAGGTATCCCTATATATGATAAATTTATAATTTTATGATGCTAAATTAAAAATTGAATAATTCACTAATATCCACTTAAATTCTTCAAAAAATTCTTCACATCTCTTTTTCCAGGTGAACTTAAACTCATTAGGCATAATCATGGTTAATGGGTAACCAATTTTTTATTTTTCTAACAAATCCCTGATAATGAAATTCCAATCTAATTAAAATTTTCACTTCAAATATTTTGGTTGGTGTGGACCTTCTATTGAAATACATTTCCATTGTAGGGTCTACTCATTTTCCTTCCATATAGAAAATATAAAAAAGAAAAAAATATTCTAAAGATAAAATTTACACTTTCTAAATTTATTAGATAACACTTTTTCTGTAAGTATCATATGAATTGTCAAAACATGATTCTCAAGGTCCTGAAATATTTTTGGGTATACCAATATTTCATTAACAAATAAAAAAAATCCAAATATTACTTAAAATATTTATTCAATAGATCCATAAAATATAGGTTGAAATAGTGAATAAAACCAGTATTAGTGTAAACTCATAATGGTCATACCCTGTATGAAATGATTTCATCAAAATGAATTCCTTTATTATTTTAAATTGATGATACCTAGAACATAGGTCAACATTTGAAAAATATCAACCACTATGTTTTTAATCTAAAAAGTCATTGATTCAATGTAATGGATAATATTTTTATAGAAATAGTATTTATTTTTCTATAATCAATCCACATACTCATAGAGATATATTTATTCGTAACAAAAAAACATGTGATCCCTACTGTGAAACCCTACAGTTTAAAAATCCATTATCGAACAATTCATGAATTTGTTTAATTAAACTCTAATATGTATAAATTTTCCATTATATAGAAAGTCTTTGATATAAGCCTAACATTTTTTACTAAATAGATAGGGAAATAAACTTCGCATTCCAGTGGATATCTTAGTAGTTACTAATGAAATACATCAATGCATTTTGGAATAGTAGGTATATCATTAATTTGAAGATTACTTTTTCCAACACTAGATTTTTTTATTCTTCTTCCCCAAGAACTAAATTTTAATGAGCTACTGGTGTTGGATTTATAAATTATTAAGATAAAAAAGGCTCCCCTCTAAAGTTAAGTAATTAAACATCTTCATCGAAAATCATAATTTTCATCAATTAGAAATAATTTTTCAGGATATATTTTGAAAACCATTACATACCATGTATTATATCATAATACAATATAGGAATAACAATTAATTCTACCAATATGATATTTTTTGTGTAATAATGATAATTAATTGACACATCATCGGTATGGTGAGATTTCCACAATAAGTTATGACAGACAACTCACTTCTCATGGTTATATGGAAATATCTATTTTTCTATAATACATAGAAGATTAAAAATACTAAAATTATTTAAATTCAAATAAATAATTATCTAAATTTGAGCCTAGGATTTTAGTTTAAACCACTACATCTTTATAAATGTCTACCATACCTGTAGTGATAGGCAAACCATGGACATCTTCATTCAGTCTCTGTTGAATTTGATTCCCTTAACTCTTGAGACATTAGTGTGAATAATTAATTAGTTATATATAGTTAAATTTCATTATAATAATCATTTATTTCATAAAAATTTCATTAATTTTTTATATAACCCTTATCTCCATACCTGTAATAAAATCACATCCCCTTTAACAATTTTCTAGGATGTTTCCTTATATAATTTTAATATGAGGAAAATTTCTTCACTCCCTTCTTCTTATGTAATGATTTATCTTTTTCATGGTGATCATAAAAAATATTATTATTATTTTTCTTATCAATATATTTGATCTATAGTGTCAATTTATATGACTTTATATCACATGAAAATATTTTATCTTATGATGAATTTTTTTGAGAAACTAGATCTCTGTGAAGGCTTGATTAAGGAATTCAAAGTAATTATATTTTTTTCTTTGGATTGTGTATATAATTCATAAAAAATGTATATTCAAGTAAATATATCCTCATACTCTGTAAAAACTTCATCTCAATTGAAATTTAAGGTGGGTAACTTTGTCTTGCATTTTGTTCATTGGTCTTGAGGTAAATATTTTTCAATGTAAGTTTCTTTCAAAGACCTCTATTATATATGTTCTATTTCTTATACCTCCAAAATATTATTGAAAAACGACCACCATTGACCATTATCAACTTTAAGATAATACACATATAATATAACCATTTCTATTTTATTTTATCCCAGGGTAAAAAAATATAATTTCAAGAGACCTAATTTGATGCTTAAATACAACTGGATTAGTATTTATAATATAATATCGAGGATTCAATTGAATAAAATGATCCAATATACATGTATCACACAACAGAAAATAGTTTTTCTCTATATATGAATTGTTATTAGTCTTGAATTTGGTGATCTTTTCTCGTATAACCATGATCTTCTTAGCTCCAACACTAGTTGTATTGACATTCTCTACATGGAAATCCCTACATTGATGACAAGTGTTGAATTACGTTCATTCATTAGGAACCATCACTAATTAATGGAACAAACAAAGTTAGCATATAATCATTATGAATATTTTTCCATAAAATAAAAAATCTATCTAATTTTGATTTTTTAAATACTACATGGAATTATCATAAATCATATATTAGCTTCAATTATATTAAAATATAGTTCCCAAGATTTCAACTAAACTTTCACTAATACCAACTAAAACAACCCCATTTATAGTTAACCAGATTTGGTGTACACTTTACTAAACTGGAATAAGATATAATGGATGTAATCCTAAATAGATGATCAATTGAAAAGTATTTAAGTACTAGATAAAAACAT
Source organism: Viscum album (assembly GCA_963277665.1). Lineage (NCBI taxonomy): Eukaryota > Viridiplantae > Streptophyta > Magnoliopsida > Santalales > Viscaceae > Viscum > Viscum album. The sequence continues at coordinate 278,369,233 of OY728165.1, read as the reverse complement.
GTTTCCCTTTTTACATTTCAAATAAAATACAAAACAAAGAAAAATAAAATTTTATATATCTCTAAAACTAAATCAATGATTTATTATTTATATCCTTGGGAAAATAAATAAAACAAGGGTGATATCAAACTCTTAGTAAGTGTTATATATAGAAAAAGAATTCATGAGGAAAAAGGAATAACAAATATGAAAATATAAATAACTGAAAACACATTCCATTTAATCAATAACTTTAGAATCAATAAATCCATGGAAAATAAAAATTGAAATAATAACCTGGATAATAATAACTAGATTCTAAATGGTGGAAATTCATAATGATGGATATCATGATCTAATAAATAATGATATCGTTACATCCAAGCCCTTTCACTCTTAAAATTGAAACTAAGGTAAGGAATACACCAAATATTAATTTAATAAGGCTAGTCATATCATTTATCTCATGATACTTATCTATGCGTCAAGGGAATATATAATTATAGGACCCAACCGTCACTATATATTCTACTACTTACTCATATATTTAATTATGAATTCAATTTACGAATAACATTACTTATTAGTAAATATCCGTATCGATAAAATAACAAGGAATTTAAATATTTCCATAGTCAATAAAATAATGTTCATTATAAAACACCATTTGTAGAACTATAATGTGGTTTATGAAATAATAATGTTCATGAATCTGTTAACATGGATATTTAATATAAATATAATGTCTAATAGAATATCATGACATGAAAGTTAATATTTTATGTGTGTTTTAATGATAAAAAGATTTAATCATGTGTTGAGAAATGACCATCCAAAATGAATATATTGTAGTAAACTGAAGTACTTTAAATAATAGAATAAAACTGAAGAAAAATTTAAAAAATGTTATCATAATTTTTTATTTGATTAATATTTCAAATCTAATTTAATAATCTAAATAGATTAAATGGTTATAGTGTTGCGAAAATCCATTAATGACATATTAGTTAAAATGAAACATTCCTTTGGAATTTATGTAAAAAAATTAAAATTGACCACTTTAGAAAACATTAGAAGGAATATTTTCAAAACAAGTAAAAATTATAATATATCATAAAATTTTATTACTAAATATTCTGCATTAATAAATATGGATTTTTTAAAATAATTTTTCAAAATACAGTCATGGAAGAGAAAAATATCTGATCCAAAGAGAAATATGATTGACATTTCATTTAACCATTTATTTTTATAATTCAAGTTACATTGTTAGGAAATTTTATAATAAAACATGAAATAACAATAAATATTTATAGGATATTAATATATATTGATTTTATTAAGGATATATTAAAATATTCCTTCATTGAAAATAAGGGAAATCCCAAAAAATGTTATTGTAAAATAATTTTTTACCTCATTTGTATCATTTATGTTTTAAACCCTTAAAAGAGTAACTTTAATTGAATAATTAATAAGAATATATATATATATTCGAGTTAAATATATAAAATGGTATTTATAAAAAAAGTAAGAGTAAATAGGTTCAAAATACCAAATATAACCTAGTGGAGTGGAAATCAAGACGAAATCCATGACTTTACTCTTCTACTTAGTTGGATGCAATTTAACCTACTATATAATGTTATATAGCATTTTAATAATTTATATAATATTAATTTCCATAATTATAAAAACATATATAACCCTTATATAACATATTATCACTTTTTCATTAACAATCTTTCATTATTAACTTTGTTTTCGGTGTTAATAGCTTTGATTCCTCACACATGTTTTGTTGCAGATGTTTCAGTTCTTGTACATTGAATATGGTTCCATATTATCCATAATTTTAGTCAAAATATTAATATAACATATTATCATTATATATATTTATATTCATTCATAAAATATAGATAATGTAAAATTAATTATACAGTTCATGGAAACTATAGGCCGAATGTATGCATGAAGGTTATTTTTAATTTTTAATGGAATGAATATTAAATTATAATTCATCTTTACAGAATAATTTTTATATCATATATATATTATATATTTTTTAAATATATCTTTATCACCATCTATTAAATTATGAAATGAAAAAAAGATCACATTTATTTGTGAAGGTGGTAGTCCAGACATACACACAAACAAAATTATCTTTTTTACAACGGATTTGACGGTAAGAATGTCAACATAATATTATAATTAAATAATACTAATTATGTAATAAATATAATATTTATTCATTATGTACATTTTTAGAATCATTCATGAAAGGTGGATATGGAAAATGAATCACCTCTCTTTGGAGAGATGATAAGCCGTATATACTCACGAGCAATACATTTTATTATTATTTAATGGAAAAGATGGTGGGTAATGATGGTAACAGAATCATATTAAAATTTAATAACATTTAGGATAATAAAGTCACTATTTTATTATTGATACCAAAAATTCATAGGAGTTATAATAATATGTAAAAAACTATAGTGATTGTATAATGGGATTACCTCTTCTTTGAATAAAATCCTTTAGATCTCATTTTAAGGACACTAGGTTTGGTATTTAAGAATTGAAAAAGATATAGTATAAGGTAATGGATGTATGAAAGTTATTATATTATGTATTTAAAGATATATAATCCCCCAAATATGTGATTTTGAGAGGATAAGAGGTTTCTATTTATATGTGAGTGGATGGGAACTCTTGGAATTATGTGAAGTATTAAATTAATAGAAATTAGTTTTTAATGTAAAATATATCAAATAGATATAAATATAATATTAGAGGATTATGATTGTAAATAACATCATATAACTAAATTTGGGCATGTTTTAATTTTTATCAACCCATGTCTCTTAGTTTCAACCCCCCAATTAACACTTTTGACATTTACCACAATATCATTGTTTTTGAATATTTAAGGGATAAGAATGTTAACATAAAATGAAAAGAGACCCATAAATGAATAAATAATTATATTTTCAACCATATCACATTCATTTTGATTAAGATAATAATTTTATAAATTTTAAATCATTTAATAGAATATTTTTTTAATATATCATTAGTTTCATTTCTAGAACTCTTCATTTATTTTGACTTTGAAAACAACATGAAATCGATATAATTTGAATATATTACTTTTTAAAGAATTAATAATTTATTATTTTCTATAAAAATCTTGGGACACTATAAATATCTCAAAAAAAAATAATTTCTAAGTTATTAAAAACATTTACTTGATTTTTCTACTCCTTTCACAAGAACTGTGTGAGCGTTGCGTAATAATTTAAGGTAATAATTTCATCACTAAAAAATAAATTGTGATAAAAAATTAATTATATTTCAAATAGTATTTTTTTCCAAAACAATGTTTTTTATTATCTCTTTCAAAATATATTATTTATATTAAAGATAAGAATGTGATATTTTTGACTTTATCTTCTATTTCAATATCAGATGGGATAAAATACAAGTTAAATGAAACTAAATTGAAATATTTTTGAAAAATCGATTTAAATGGAAAAAATATTTTCAAACAACAATATAAAGTAAACTTTTAAAACTATTTCACATCTTTATTCTAATTTCTAACCCTATTTTTCTCGTTTTACCCTTATTATGGTGAGAAATATTTACCAAGGTTACTATTCATAATGATAAGAAATTAAATGGAAATATTTTTAAAAAAATACCCAAAAAATACCCAATATATTATCAATTTTTAAGATTAAAATGACATAAATGGAAAATTTTGATTTAAAAACAAAATGGGAAAATGTGACGAAAAACTAGTTTTCAAGAAATTGAATTTTTTAAGACTAATATGGTCTTATATTAACTATTTGACCATTAATAATTTTTATATATATTTATATTCATATATATATATATATATAATCAATAAATGTATGTTAAAATTTTCAATATTAAATGTTATTTTAATTAACTAAAATGGAAAAAATTATGCGCTTAAAAACAGTTTTCGGAAAAGTTTCCATTTTACCTCCAAATGATATTGTACTTATTTCTATAAAATAAATTATGCATGTTATATGAATAAAACTAGGAACAGTTAAATAATAAATTTTCAAAAAATCATAAAACATTTGAGGAAAATTACAAAAAATCATTCAAGGATGATTTTGAACATGTTTGTTCAGAATTGGTATTAATAATTTGAAATTAGAATTTTTATCCCAAGTAAATAGTATTCAAATAAAATAGTCACAAACTATAATTGAAGCTTGGGTGTTACAATAGTAATTAAGGGTAGATAATCCTTTTTTAGAATATACCCAACATAAAACTACAATAAGTTTTGATAAATCCATTATACCAATATAAAACAAAAATCTAATATAAGTTAAATACAATGATAAATCAACCGAAATTTTAATAAAAAAATGGGTTTTTAAAATAAAATCATAAGTTACTTTCAAAAATATATTTTAAAAACCTAAAAACATTATAAAACGTATCATTACTAGTTTTGAACAAATAATAAATGTTTCAAAATCTATTTTTCATTCTAAAGATATCTTAAAAAGAGAAAACCCATATAAATAAAAACTGAACATAAAACACTTAATGTAAAATAATTTAATTAATAAACTATCATCAGAAATATATAATGACACTTAATATTGTGAATTTTTCTTAGAGAATATAAATGGGAGTTATAATTATATAGAACAAATAAAAAATAGTTTTTAAAGCGTAATGTGTAAATGAAATTATCATCAAAGATAAAATGAAAAAATAACTATAATTATGAAACAAAAAAATTAATTTAAATAAATTTTCTATTATTCTTAAAACATATGATTTCAAAAATATAAAAATAATTTATAATTTCTCATAAAAAATAAAAATACTTCAATATCATTTATACAAAATTCAAATAGAATATTACAGCTCATACTAGTAATAGAAACACAATTTAAAATAATATTTTCAAGGGAACACAGTTTAAAAAATAATAATAAATAAATGTAGTTTTTATTTTTTGGAAAAATTCAGGTAATAAAACTTCAACATTTCCTGAAAATGAAAATCATTCAAAAAAATTATGTGTCATCCATGAGGGTTTTTAATAAAATATCCATCAGAAAAATCATGAAAATCTATTGGAATACCCATTAACACATGATATACTTTGTGAGTTTTAGTTGAACAAACTATAAAATTATGTCAAATAAATTTTCCTAAATTGAATCAAATCGGTTCCTATATTCATAAGCATCTATATGTTATATAAAGCAGCAAAAACGTTTTTTAGAACCTATTTCTCTCGAAGTATAAATGTTCGTCCACCAAAAAATTAGAGAACTTATATGTAGTTTGGTTTTTCATATAGTTAATTACATGTATGAAGAATCACATATAAGTTGTGTAAATTCTATATCATATTTTTTTCTAAAAACATGGATAACTTTTTTTATTTTAGGAATTAATGTCTAGATCATTTATCAAAAATTCAATTCACTGAAATTCCTTCTAAAAAATTCATTTAATACTTATTATCAAATAAATTTTGAATATCTAGTACCTATATTTATTATCGAGATTGTTAAATCCAATAATTGTCAACTTTTAATATTATGTATAAAATTTCATATATTAATATCTAATAACCTAGACCATAACATGTGATATCAGATATCACATGGATATTTTTCCAAGGGACATAACTATATCCTTCTACATGTGATAATGCATATTTTTATATCATTCCATGAAATATTAATAAATAATATGCTATAAACTATTTAATATCTGGAGATACTTTTATATCACATATTTATATATGGTTTTAGTGCATATCACATTAATAAATCATTGATTTTCATTGAATACATTTTTTTGGAATAATTAACACTTTATAAGGTAATATTTTTGATAAACTATGAAACAATATATTGTATATCATTCTAGTTATCCATATATAAGATATAAAATAACTCTTTTAATTTTATGTAAAAAAATCGTATTAATTCTATAATCACATTATTTAATTATGTAACCCTTTTAGACATTGTAGTAAAAATAATGATATTGAATTTAAAATTCGAAAACATAATTAACGATAGACCTATTGTAAAGAATCTATGATACTGAATATATAAAAGAAATTTGGAATGATCTTTAAAAAATCATTTATCATTATTAAAATTTCTATTAGATGTATTTCATACATTTTGAATAATCATGTAATACCTTCATTAAGAAAATAAGTTTAACTATGAGACTGAAAATAAACCAATATCAAATAAAAAATTCATTCTATCTCACATCACTGAGATAAAAATAATTAAAATACATGGATACAAAAAATGTAATCATAATTACTAAATTCACTTATCACATCCGTGTAAGTATATGATTAAATAATTTTTTTAGTAAACTTAGTATGTGTATATATATCTTCATTTTTTCTCAGCGAAGGCCCTAATTTCATACATATCTTATAATACTAAAAATATTTTCCTAGTTAATCATTCCCTACCAGATAATTATCAATATTCCCAATTACCCCTGATTAGATAAACCTCATGGGCATCATACTAAGGGTATAAATGTATGAATGTTCATATGATATATCCCATTTTAACCTCTTGCAAATGGTATTTCTATATTTAATTAACCCCAATGATACTAATGAAAATAAATATAACATTATTAGTGTTATAATAAATTGGTAAATATAGAACACAATCAACATTTATGTCTTGGGTCTAATTTATAAATCTATATATAAATACCCATTCGTTTTGAACAGAATATCTCACCATAATTCATGAAATTATTTATAAATCATCAGTGAGGGGAAAACTAAATATTTTACACAAATGGGATAACTATCATTACAAATCATATTTTATGAAACAAATTTTAATGAATAATGTTGGTCGGGGTGGAAACTCAAGAGGGGGTGAAATGAGTTCCTACTTAAAATTTTTGTTTAAAAAAATATAATAAAGATACCCAAATTCAAAACAGCCTAGTTAAATAAATCAGTAAAGATACAAATGTTCAATTGGTCAAAAAGATTCTCAAAGGTTGATTACTCCAAAGTTGAATCAGTGTAAAGCAATTATCTCACATTTGAAATATTTTTACTGAATTAAACACATATACGCACTAACTAAAGATAACTATTACAGTAAATGTAAAATAGTTTTCTATTTTTTTTGAAATTATAAGTAGCATAAAATATAAAAATAGAGTATTATAAAATATATTATAAAAAATATTTAAAAAAGATATTCAGTGTCAATCCAAAACTTAATCCTCTCCACTTGGTGATCACCTACCACCAAACAGTTTATATTAACAATAAACGTGATTCACAGCCTGTATCGATCTTTACAATAGTTTTCACAAATTTTCTTGGGTTCACACCCTCTACCATAGTTCTTCATGGAAAAAACACACACCCGGGCCACACATGACCTCTTCCACTGTTATACATGGTAAAAAAAGTGTAAGTATGGTGTTGTGTGAGGATTTTCAGTATCCTCCAATTTAAGCATAGGAGACAATGTGTGTAACAGAAAAACAAACACTTCTCGGAAATGTTAAATAATGAACATAATAGAGCTAATATTATTATGAGTGAGTTTATAAGGATCTGTGTGTTTTCAGTTCAGCTCTGAACTCCTTGGAGAGAAGAAATTTCACTTCAAGTCCTTCTCTTGAAGATTTCTTCAAAACAGAGTGTCGCAGCTCCAGGTTCTAGCTTCCAGGTACTAAAGTGTTCTACTTCGTGGTTTGAAAGAGATTTGATGAAGCATAGATGGAAGTCTTTAATTTGTTCTCCCAAGTGATCTTCGTGAATCTCTTAGTTTTACAGATTATGTTCTGGTGTTCTCCTCTTTCTACAAACCTATCATGCAATGTCTCTCACCCAGTATTCTCACATTTATATTATATTTTATATTCTTCAGTTCTGACAGTAGGAATGACAATACCACATGTGGTCATCCTTGTACCCTATACTGTATCTAGATATGGTGTCTAGATATGTCTAGAATCAAAACTAATTAATTTTAATAGATTTAAATTTACCAAATATGACTGTTAGAATAATATCAAGAAGAATGAATAAACATATAATGTAGAAGGGTATAGGTATTGGTAGACTGGTAGCGATAGCCTTCTCAATGGTGGGCTTCATAGGTAGGCTTCATCAGTAATCTTCATTGGTAAGCTACATCGGTAAGCTTCATCAGTAGGCATCATTAGTAGGCTATACAATAGTAATATTATCAGTGGTTTCCTTGCAACGGTAGGCTTATTAGCGGTAGATGTATTAATTCCAAAGTTTCTTCTAGCAGTAACCTTTTAGTGGTGAATTTGTACTAGTAACCTCTATCGATAACCTATATCGGTAACCTCTGTAGGTTACCTCTATTGGTAACCTCTGTTGGTATCCTCTATCACTACCCTCTATCACTAACTTCTATTGGTAACCTTTATCGGTAACCTTTTACTTAAAAAAATTTACACTGTAAACTTGATCAAGAAAATTGTGAGATTAAAAATACATAATTGTTACATGATAAAAATTATAAAATCTAATGAAACATTATTTTCATATAAATGACACATGATTTGGGATTATCAAAATAGATGATCCCAACAATCTCTCCCTTTTTAGTAATCATAAATTATGTCAATGAAATTTAGATTTATGTATTATTGAAGTAGGGTTAAGAACATCTATTAATATCTTTAGTGAACCACATATATTATTGAAAATATAAGAGATCCGAAATATATAGAAATTTCATATATTCAGGTGTCATATATTAAAGGGGTCTAATATTAAAAATTATCCCCCTTTGTGAGTAGAAAAAAGAAAATAAGACCAAAATAGACAAAAGTAAATTTTTTTATTAATGAGGCAAGAGTAAAATATAAATATAAATAAATAAATATATATATATATATATAAATTACAATGATCCCTATCAAATAAGTTAGCCCACATTCAATCCACATCAGAGATGTTTAATGGAGCTTTGTCTGTGGGATTTGAGGAGGTAGGATCAGAAGAAAAAGGTACATCCCTAGGGATAGTAGTAATAAAGGTAAGAGGAGCTTCTAAAGAAGCATTAATATACAGATAATGGGTAGATCTTTGAGGAATCGTAGGATTCAGGCTTTTAATGTCCTGTGTATGAGTTGTCAAAGGGGAAACATTGGTAGATCCTGAGCCATTTAAGAATGAAGGAAATGCTGGAAGGACAATGATAGGGGTACAGTCCACATGGATAAATGGAAAAAAGAGATTCCTCAAATCTATAATGATGATTCCTCCACTTTCCATATCTAATATGAAATCATCCTTATTCTTCATGAATTTTTCCAGTTCAGGAGTCAATACTATAAGCATGTTAACTTAATCTTTAAAATCCTAAGTGACAGGTGGGATCCTCTTGTTCTGCAACAACAGCTTCAGGTGATCATCCTAATGATTCTTAGTGTAAACCCATTTATAATAAAATTCAACCTACTATTTGATGGCCTTTTGATCTTGGGAAGCCACCCCCAAAAAAATTACTACAAGTTTATAAATTTCTCTAGTAGTGGAAATGATTTGTTTCATAATGTAGTGGTATGAGGTACTTGCAACAAAGATATTCTCCATTTCTTCTATAACAAATGATCAGAAGGCTTCTAGAAAAATAGGATGAGAGGTTTATGTGGAATAAGATGCACATAGAAGTTCCAAAGTAAAAGCTATTGTCTCCATAAAATACTTGGTCAATCCACTGATCAACCTCTTCACATCATCATCCTGACCACTCACATGTGTCTCCATAAACATCATAAAGTCCTCAAACTTAGTGACTATCTACATAACAACACTCTTAACATATATAAGGTATTTTTCCACTTGAGATATTGAATACATATAAGATTCTAAACTCATAGTCTACTATTTCACAGAATCCATAGATTCTGCCAATGTTCTAACTTGATTATTTCATTCCTTTACTTCTTGTTGCAAGTTGGAGTGAAAGGTATAGATTATTCACTTCAAGGAATATGCCACATGATCTTGACTGAGATCCATTATACTCTCTATACCAATGTATCTCCCATCAACTTGTCTCTTCATATATGATTTTAATGACTCTATGTCATCCTTTTTCACATAATCCTCATGTAGAAGAACCACCAGTTTCACTATACTTGTTTCTAAAACTGAATTAACTAGAGGTATTATGTTAGGTTTGTAATCTTAAGAATATTCATAGTCTAGTCCCCACACAATGAATATTGGGTATTTGGACCAATCTTTTATTTCATGAGAGACAAAAATTGAACCTGTGGTAATAGGTTCCTCCACCTCACTTAGAGAATCCTCGTAGATAACCGCATCCTCCTATGCCAGTATTCTATGATCATATAAACCAGTATAAGATTCTACACTTACTTATTCTATATAATCTTGAACCACTTCCATTGTAACTTTTTCTCCAACCGATTCAACATAATCTTCCTCTTTACTCTTGTCCATTCCTATTTTTTCTATCAAATTACAAAGAATTATGAATTCTTCTTCACTTTCATCAACAGCTGTTTGAAACTCTTTATCATTAGATTCAACATCATCCTCCTCCTTTGAGTTCTATCCGACAATAATGTCACTTAATAATTTCTCCTATCTTTATTCATCAGTGATTTCTTCATCATCATTGTCCCTTACAATAGTATATCTTATAGGAAATCTCATTGGTGGACTAGGCTCTCAAAATGAGATAGCACCAACATGGGGGCTTGATAGAAGTTCAGGATCACTCCTATCATTAACAAGAGATTCTTCTATTTCTTTCACACCAACCACCTCCTATTATACATCTAAATAAACTGGATCCACATAATTTGGTTTTAAACCTGGATTTCTTCTGTCCTTTGGACTTATAGGATTTGAAACAGGGTTGAACTATTCATATAACTTTTCCTTATCATTAACCCATTCCATTTTCCAAGGATTCAAGTTTATCATCATAAACATACAGATAATTTTGGTAATGCATAATTTTTCCTTTAAAACTATTGTTTCTTCCTTATTTCCAACAACTCCATTCACTTTCAACATCAAAGATATCAACTTGGCATGAAATAAATCATTTTACATGGAGCTAGTCTTATTCATATCCTCTAACTAAACCATCAACAACCTGAAATTATTTATTCTTTTACCATGAATTAATATATGCAACAAAAAATGTGTCATGATACTTAAATGTAGCAAAGAACCCTCTCCTGGGACTCAAGACATGTTGGAAAAAAATTAAAATTAATCTGTTTTCCCCATCCATCTCGGCAGCAATTACCTTTCTGGGGTTTCCACTCTCTATCAGTTCAGCCAGAGCCTCTTCATAGATTAAATACTCACTGGTTGGAGGTATCACTCATGAGTAGTAGTCAAATATGCCTTCATGTGGGACTATTAAGTATTCATCCCATTCAACAGAAGAGAATATCACACTTACTCCATTTACCTTTGAAGACATTCAGTTCTTATCCTCAAACTGTTTGAACTTTAGAATATCATAAAACTCCTTGACTTGCATCAGATAATATGTTCCATTATTGTTTGAAAAAACATTCTACCCAATCATGATCTTTGAGGGCCTTCATCACTTGAGAACTACTCAACAACAACCATCCCAGCTGAAGGTCTCTTAGGGTTCGGTGCATCTCCTTTATCACCAACCATCAGTCTCTACATTCATTCCATTGTGATATGATGTAGTTCAATGACTTTAGTATAAGGATAGGTTCCAGGCTTCGAGAGCATGAGGTTAGGGAGAGGATTGAAGTGCATCGAAATGTGGCTTTCACTTTTTTTATCATTTATGGATCGAGAAACAAATCGAGTAAACAAAATGAATAAAATTAAAAAGTATTAGATTCCGGTTGAAAAACACTAAGTCCAAGACCTATCAGTAAGGTTGACTAATGCTAAGGTGTTAAAATTTAGGTCCAGTGGTGAGCTCCAATGGTGGGGTCCAATAACGAGGTCCAATTGTGAGGTCCAAATATTAGGTCTAATGGTGAGGTACAATGGTGAGGTTCAACAGTGAGGTCCAACAGTGGGGTCAAATGGTGGGGTCCAAGGGTGAGGTTCAATAGTGAGGTCCAACGGTGAGGTCCAACGGTGAGGTCCAATGGTGAGGTCCAACGGTGATGTCCAACGTTGAGGTCCAATGGTGAGGTCCAATAATGAGGTGTCCTAAAATAAAAATATATTATTCCTAAATCATGTTGGATGTAATTTAAAATCTCATAATTCAAGGACATCATGAATATATTAGCCAATTGATTCTTAGTTCCAATGAATTAAACACTGATATCACCTCTTTGATAATGATCTATCAAAAAGTGATGTCTCACATCAATGTACTTTTTCCTAGCCTGAGATACTATATTTTGAAACATTTTAATAGCACTTGTATTATAACAATTTATAAAGTCATGTTTTTAATTAATATCCATTGTCTGGTAAAGTGTGTTTTATCCATTGAATTAAAGCACAACAACTTCCAATAGTCATATATTCAGCTTTGGCAGTGGAAAATACAACAGAATTCTATATATTAATACACCATGAAACCAGTGATTTTCCCAAAATGTGACATGTTCTAGAGGTTCTTTTTTTAACTAACGTGTAACCAGCAACATCATCATTTGAATAACTTATCAAGTAAAATGATTATCCTCTTGGATAAAATAGTTATATGTGTGTAGTATACTTGACATATTTATAAATATTTTTAATAGTAGATAAATGAGATTCTTTGGTATTTCCTTGAAAACGAGCACACATACATACAATTAACATAATATCAAGTCAGCTAGTAGTAAGGTAGAGGAGACTCCCAATCATACCTCTGTACTTGGTTTGATCCACTAGATTGCTAGTTTCATCAGCATCCAACTAACAAGTGGTACTCATAGGTTTATCACTACCTTTATTACTATCCAAATCAAAATATTTCAAAAGATCCTTAGTATATTTACTTTTATTTAAAATAATGCAATTTTTATTTTGAAAAATCAGAAATCCAAGGAAAAATTAATGTTCCCCCATTAAAATCATTTCAAATTCATTTTTCATATTCTCTAAAAAATATTTACAAGAATAATTTTTAGAAGATCCAAGAAAAATTTCAACTACATAAATTTGTAATATTAAAACATCTTTTGAAATCCTTTTAATAAAAAGAGTTGGATCAACTATACCTTTCGTAAAACCTTTTGAAATAAGAACAGAAGTAAGTCTATCATAACATGATCTATAAGCTTGTTTTATACTATATAGAATGTTATAATGTTTAAAAACACAATTTAAAAAAATGGGGATTTGTAAATCTTAGAGGTTGGTCAACAAACACATCCACAACTATATACCCAATTAGAAATTCACTTTTAACATCCATTGGATAAAGTTTGACATTTAGATGAGCTGCATAAACAATTAGTATCTTAATGGATTCTAGTCTAGCTATAGGTAAAAGGGTTTCCTCATAGTATATTCCTTTTTATTGACTTCATCCTTGTGAAAATAATCTAGACTTGTTTCTAACTATATATCCAAACTCATCAACATTGTTTTTAAACTCCCTTTTAGTGCCTATTATTAAAGTGTCCGTAGGTCTTTTTACTAATTCCCAATTTTAGTTTCTTCCAAACTAATTTAATTATTCTTTCTTATCTATCATCCAAAATTTATCATTGATAGCATCATTAATATTTTTGGGTTCAAGATAGGAAATAAAATCTTGATGATCAACCTGGTTTCTCAGAGAAACTCTAGTTTGTGTCTGTATATTTAGATCACCTACTACAACATCTAAATGATTCTTCTTGAGACTTTTAATACCTCTAGAAAGGGTTGTAATATAGTCATCATGGTTGTCTTGAGGTTCAGATTCTTGAGAATTCTCAGAACTAGTTGATTTCACTGGGAGTTCACTATCTTTATCATTAAGTTCCATAATTATCATATCATCCCCAAGATTTTCAAGAGATGTTTTAGGTTCATGTGGATCAGTCTCATAAAATTTTACATGAACTAATTCCTCCACAAATTTGGTTCCCTTATTGAATACTCCATTGTATTTACTAGAGATTGAGTAACCCAAGAAAATTTCATTCATCACTTTTGGAAGAAAATTTGTCAAGATTATCCCTACTGTTATGGATAAAGACATTGCAACCAAAAACTCTAAAGTAATTATCCTTACGGTTTCTATTTTTCCATATCTCATAAGGGGTTTTATTAATTAAAGGTCTAATTAAAATTTTATTGATGATGTAACGAGCTATATTAATAGATTCATCCCAAAAAAAATATGTATGTTATACTCATTATGCATATTCCTGGTAATCTCTTAATGTTTCCTATTTCGTTTCTATAACTCAATTTTGTTGATCTATTCTAGGAGTAGAGAAATTGTGATTATAGTCATTATGTGAGAGAAAAGATTCAAAATCATGATTGTTAAACTCACGACCATGATCACTTCTCAATGTTTTAATTTTATGTCCACTAATATTTTTTATAGACTAGGAATATTTAATGATGTAAGAACTTGAATCTATTTTGTGAGCTAGAATGTATATCCATGTGTATCTAGAAAAATCATCTATAAGAACATATATATAGTTCTTCCCATTTAAACTTGAACCTCTTGATGGTCCAAAAAAATCTATGTGAACCAACTCAAGCGGTTGAGAATTCGAAACTTATTTATTTGGTTTGAAAGAAACTTTTTATTGTTTTCTCTTTTGACAAGGATAACAAACATTGTTAAGTGGGAATTCCAATTTTGGTAAGTCTCTAACTGAACATTTCCTAGTTGGTTTCATAAGTGAGTGAACATTGTAGTGCCCAAATATTCTGTTCTAGAACCATGATTCCTTATGAAAAGCATTTAAAAAATAAACATTTTTCATAGATAATGAATTTAAATCAACAACATATACATTTTCATTTCTAACAACAGGGAATATTAAATCATTTTTATAATTAAAAACATTGCATGCATAATTTTCAAACATAAAATTAAAACCATCATCACACAACTAAGATATACTAAGTATATTTTACTTTAATCAATCATGAAAATGTACTTTTGATATCAATAATGTATCACCGTTACCAATTTGGAATAAGATGACGATCATTCCCTTAGAATTATCACCAAATGTTACTTGTACACCATCAACACTGATTAGGATATTTAATCATGAATAGTATCCTGACATATTTTTTGAACATACAATGCCCAAGTACAATAGGGTTTTACAGGATCTCTTTAGATGCTTTTCCTACAAATCATTTTAAGAATACAGTAACTTTGGTACCCATATTTTCTTGGGTCTAGAGAGGATAACAAGTAAATATTTGGGAACCAATATTTCTCTTATAGGTTTCCTATAATAAACAGACATGTTATGAGACATAAATACTTTAGTAGGTCCTTTAGAAATTTTTTTATCAAGAGATGGTCCAGAATATGAACTAGTAGTAAACTGTTCAAAATTTGGAACAAATTTGTTTTTAATAATACTTTTATGTCCTTGTAGATAGCCTAGAGCAGTTGTGTATTTTCGAGAAATTTTTTCCCCTAGAAACTGAGTCAAGGTATCTCTACTAGTAGTAAAATTCTCAACATCACTTTTTAATTACACATTTGATAATTTAGTTTTATTATTTTATTTTAAGAATTGAGAAACATTTTCTTTCATAATATCCAAATCAGAGTTATAATTGGAATTTAAAGCATGTTTTCTTTTCAATGATTTATATTCATAATTGATTTCATTAATGGTATCCTCAGTAATTCCACATTATTCAAATAGTACATTCAATGTCATATTTTCATCATTATTTGATTTACTTTCACTCCCAGAATAGTATGCATTATATATAGAAGTATTATGTGTTACCTCAGTTCTTTCTATCATGAAACAAAGATTTTCCTGATTGTTATTTTCAGTATCAAAAGTTTCAGATTCACTGGAGATGTCTTATTAATCACTCCATAAATCTTTCATATCCTTTTTATATCCCTTTCGTTTGTCTTCATATTTCATTTTAAATTTCAACTTGGGGAGATCAGCCTTCACGTGACCTTTTCTTTTACACTCATAGAAGATTATCTCTTTTGTGTTGTAATTCCATTTTATTTCCTTTTTATATTTTCCTTTACTATCATACCTTCCTTTATAGTTTGAAAATCTATATAACTTCTTCTTTCAGTAGAACTTTTTGAATCTTCTAGTAAGATGATCCATCTCATCATCACTATTAGAGTCTGAATCATCCCTGGTGAAACTGTATATAGCAACATGAACATTTTCCTTGTATTTTCTATTTGAGTTAGTAGTCTTGAATGCTACATATTTCTTTCTTGGTTATTCATCTTCTACTTGATTCACCTTAATCTCTTCTTCGTACATCATAATTTTTTCAATTTGTTCCTTTACTGGTAGCTTGCTTATGTCATTGGATTATCAGATAGAAATAGAAGTTCTTGTCCATCTTCCAGGTAGGCATTGAAGCAATCTCTTAATATGATCCTTGATGTCCACTGGTTTCCCATGTAGAATCATGGTAGTCACTATTTCATTGAACATGAGATACAGTTCAGAGATAGGTTCATTAGGATTCATTTTAAAATTATCATATTTAACAGTGTAAGTATTTAATCTCATTTCTTTTACATTGGTAGTTACCTCATGAGAAACTGCCAAAGTATGCCAAATTTCATAGAAAGTATTACATGAAGATATTCTATTAAATTCTTCATCACCATGTCAACAATACAATGCATTCATTGCTTTAAAGTTATTATTATACATATCGTTAGTCAATTGATACCATGTGTCCATAGCAGTAGCAGGTAATGCATGTTTCTCTTCAATTGGGTTCCATATTTTAGGACCCATTCTCTCTAGATACATTTTCATTTTCAATTCCCACTAATCATAGTTATAACCATTGAATAAAGTTTTTTTTGTTTGTAGTCGCACCCTCAGCTTAGTTATCTAAATCTAATTAGTATTTAATAAAATAAAAATTTAGATATAAACAAAAATTTAAGATCTTTAAGATTCAACTAAAATCATAGTTGAAAAGAATTTAAATACTTAAAAATTGTTCCGATGGTAGAAATAAACAATCCTTTGATACCAAATACTGGTCAGGGTGGAAACACAAGAGGGGGGTGAATTGTGTTCCTACTTAAAATTTCTGTTAAAAACTTTACGTCAAAAATCGCCCAATATAAAACACACTAGTTAATTAAGGCTATAGATATATAAAGCTTCAATTGGTTAAGATGTTTCTCAATGGTCGATTACTCCTTAGTTGTGTATGTTTAAAACACTTATCAAGCATTTGAAACAAGTTAATTGAATTAAACACATATACACATTAACCAAATCTAACAATTAGAGTAAATGTAAAATAGTTTTCTATTTTTTAAAATTATAAGCAACAGAAAAATGAAAAATAGAGTATTAAAAAATATAGTACACAATATAGTTAAACAAGAGGTTCAGTCTCAATTTGAGAGATAATCCTCTTTACTTGGTTATCACCTTCCACAAAACAGTTTATATGAACAATTAAATTGATACATAGCATGTATCGGGATTTACAATAGTTTTCAAAAAATTGTCTTGGGCTTACACCCTCTACTAGAGTTCTTTATGGAAAAAACACAAAACCAAGCCACACATGGCCTCTTCCAAAGTTATATATGGGAAACAAAAGTGTAAGTAATGTTTTATGTGAAGATTTTCAGTATCCTCCAGTTTAATCATAGGAGACAATGTGTGTAACAGACAAAAGCACACTTCTTGTACATGTACAATAAAGAATACAATAGAGCTAATATTATTATGAGTGACTTTAGAAGGATCTATGTGTTTTAAGTTGTACTCTGGACTCTTTGGAGTGAAGAAATTTCACTTCAAGTCCATCTCTAGAAGTTTTATTCAAAATAGATTGTCACAACTCCAAGTTCTATGTTCCAGGTAGTGAAGTGTTCTTCTTCTTGGTTTGAAATAGATTCATTTAAGCACAGTAGGCATTCATTAATTTCTTCTCCCAAATGATCTTCATGAAGCTCTTAGGTTTACAGAGTAGGTGCTGGTGTTATCTTTTTTCTATATATTTGTCGTGTAATTTCTCTAACCTAGTATGCTCACATTTTTCACGTAATTCCATTATATTTTATATTCTTGAGGTCCGATAATAGGTATGATAAAACCACGTACGGTTTTCCTCGTACCTTGTACTATCTCCAGATACAGTCTCCAGATATGTCTACAATAAGCATTAATTAATGTCAGAAGCATTAAATCAACCAAATATGATCATTAGAATAATCTCAAGAAGAATGTATATAATATAAGGGTATAGGTATCGGTAGACTGGTAGTAGTATACTTCTCAATGGTAGGATTCATCGTTAAGATTCATCAGTATGCTTCATCGGTAATCTTCATCAATAGGCTTCACAACTGTAAGCTTATTAGTGGTATCCTTGCAATGGTAGGCATATTATTGGTAGATTTATGAATTCCAAAGGTTCTTCTAATAGTAACCATTTAGTGGTGAATTTCTACATGTATCCTCTAGTGGTAACCTCTATCGGTAACCACTAGCGGTAACCTATATGATTATCCTCTATCAAAAACCTCTATCAGTAACCTCTATCTATAACCTCTATTGGTAACCTTTTACTTGGAAAATTTTACACTTTAAACATGATAATGAAATTCGTGAGATTAAAAATACATAATTGTTACATGATAAAAACTATAAAAACTAATGAAATAAGAATATGTAGAGACATTATCTGAATATATGTTTTATTATGTTCATTGAAATTGTGAATACAATTTCTATAAACATGTAACACTTTTTATATCACCATGTATCCATGTACAAAAAATTTTCCCCCATAAATAATTTTACAATATAATAAATTTAAATTAATAATATATGAATAATAGGGAAATAAGTGTTTGTTTTAATGTCACTAACAAGTAGACACCAAAGGGTGGGGTGGGGAAGGTTAATCTAGTCAAGTCATTGTAGACTAATTTTAACTTGATAAAATCAACTATACATTACTCCCATTCATATATTTACCTCTAAATATTACGGGGCACTCTATTGTTCAAAAAATTATTACAGATACTATTTAAAATAGATGAATTCACATCATGCTCTCATAATAGATATATTTATAAGACAAAAATAATTTAAATAGTACAAAAATGTTATTTAAATATAATTTTTTTTTAGGATTTGACTACACCTCTTATCAATCAAAATCATTTAATCGTTACATGATTTTTTGAAATTTCACAATGAACACTACCTATGAAGGTGTTAATCACTACCAATAAAATATATAATTACTATCTGAACATAAATATAAAATTATCGAAGTTTATATGTCATTGAATTCACCTTTAGTATGGTTTCCTTCTACAGTTTCACATTTTTCATTCTCTATGGTGAAATTTCCTTTGATTATCCCAAGATGTGAAGTGGTACTCTTTATATTCATCTCAAATCTCTCTCAAACAATGTTTTTTAAATATATATATCACTGTATTTTTTATCACTTAATATTTATTGTATGATTCTAAAATATCTAAATATGTTCCTTTTATTTTATATATTGAAATTTATATTTTCCCATACTATATTATTCCATTTTTCCTTCATGACAAAATTCTATTTTTTTAGTTTCTTCACATGTTGAAAAAAACTATATGAGGTGAGTAATACATTAGATCTAAGAGAGTCCATACAAGACTAATCCCATCTCATTCTTATGCATTATCCCAATAACAGATAATTATTTTTCTACTTTATAGATATTTCTAATATTATATATATTCTTTTTTAGGAAAATCAAACATGGATGCATAACATTCGTCTCTAATCTAAGTGAGCCATGTGTCTAATTTTTCAAGAATATCCACTATAATTCTCCCATGATATCCATGTGTTCTATAGACCACCCATGTATTAATTAAGATATCATGTAACCTTCATTAAAAAATCATATTATATAACATCAAAACTCCTCTACGAAAATTTAATAATGATATATCTTCCATACACCCATTATCTCAAACTCCATGATATTAAATCTCTATTAAGGTAAAAAAAAAATTTAAGGTTACGACAAACACTCTATGTACCAATCTTGTTTATCAATTTTCTATAATAATCATTATCCAATAAAAATTAAATAATATGAAGCACATGAAATAAATTTCATGATGTCATACAATGCATCCTATATGGAATGGAATATGCCTGGAATGCTAATTTACAACAAGGTGACTAAAATGATGTATTATAAATGCTTCATTTCCCACATATCACAAGTCCAAGGATGAAAATTATTCCTCAATCGTATCAATAAGAACATCACACTTCATGTATATCACCCAATGGGGGATCAAATAAACTTTAATATGAAGAATAAATAAAATATAAAATTTTCTTCTATGGAAATTTGGATTTTCTCTATTCATGGGTTAGCTACTCCCAGACACAACTCATTACAAAATTGCATAACCTTCCTAATCTCATGTATATTGTCTAAAAATAGTAACCCATGAAATGAAGACTCTGATACTACTTTTGGAAATCAGAAAAACAATTCTAATTATACATTTATATGAGTAGGGGGATACATGTCCTCAAGCACACCTCCACGTACGCTAGATGCTTTCTAATAGTAGTGAGGACCTAGAGTGAGTCAATGTGAAGACTATTTCCACTATTCATAGTAGCATAGTGATATAATAAACATTTTATAGAGAAATAATATCAATGAAGTAAAAAAGATTTTGGAAACATGATTAAATAACCAAGCACTTATTAAACATAAAAAGTAGTAATATGAATCATATAGAAAACTTAATGATCTCATTTATCAATAAAATATATAAAACATCTATACATGGTAGAAATAAGACAACACAATACATGATATACAAAAGTTACAAAATAACAAAATATATCACAGAATCATAAGCTCCAACAATGTCATATTCTATTAAACTTAAGTCATAAGTCATGCAAGAATTAATGAATACATTAGTAGACATTTCTAATTCTCTACACCTTCAAGAATATAGTCTACTCAGGTACCATCCGAATCCTAGATACAGTGTTTGATAAAATCAGTTGGCCACCACCAATGGTGTCTATAAATATATAGTCATTGAATATAACACGTAAGTGTGTAGTTAATAATGGAAAACAATAAATAAACTATAAATGGTCGTCTTTGGTTCCTAAATGACACCAGGATGAATATACGTTCTTCAACTTTGGCCAGATAATTTGAATATTTAACCATTAGTGTACACATATATTCATGGTATACATAGTGATATCTACAACCATATATGTGGATAATAACACTAACTGGAATGTGAGGTGTAACTCAGAAATCCATATGCCATAACATGAGTATCACAGGAGTAGGGGAATCCATGACCAGTATCATAGTACGAAGGGAATCTATGCCTAGTATCACAACTGTATGTTTCTCCCAGGCCAAAATAATAATTATAGGTTATCCATGCCAATATCATTATAAAATGTGATTTAATTCCAATATAATAAAATAAAAAGGTGAAAAATTCCTATATATATGTATATAACATGAATAAGGGTCATTTTTCATAACCTAAACTTTCCAATGCCATGAACATATTCATATGAATTGATTGATCTCTTATACTTACTATTTTTCATTCCTATCACACCATATTTTATTACTCACTGGGGTTACTTATCAGACTAATGACTACCCCCACCAGCCAATAAATATTGTTTCAGATTTTCTTCCTCACTCGCATGCATCATCATAGGCTTCCCATAAGTTCAACCATCCTGTTTACTACTCCAGGTAAAGCATTCTTAAATGTGGAGTTTAAATCATGAAGGCTCTTGAAAAGATAGGTTTAGATTTTTGATGTGTGTAGTAACATTTATCCTTTTAAATATAAATTTTTTAGCAGTTTTACACTCTCCACCCATACAAAGAAAACTCCCCTCATTGTGGACCCCAATCCTAAAACATAGGATGTGGATATTCACTTCCGACTGAGAGTTGGCTCTGATACAATTTGACCTAACCCATCCTTCCCCGATCAAATAACCTAGTCATATATCCCCATGGGTTTCTTTTAATATCTTGGTTTCCATCCTAGAACACAATAGGATATTACTCACTAGGGTCTCATATCATACAAATGAATCTCCCCACTAGAAAAAACATGTACTTTCAGTGTTTTGTTCCTCACTCACACACACCCTAGAAAGCATCCAAGAAGGCCACCCATCCTGATCACTACTCGAGGCCAATCATGCTTAACTATAGGATTTAAATTAGGTAGGATATTAAAAGGAAAAGTTCATGTTGCTGACATGGTTTGTAACAATTTGAATTTTTTCTCTCTTTTCTAGGGATGTTACATTAGAGATCAATATATGATAAATAATTCTATTTCATCATAATATTATTGGACCTAAACAATGTTTCCTAGGAAAATTATCTATAGAAGATAAATATCTTTGGTTCTTTTTATCTTATCCTTTATGATGGTTACCACCCATTATCTATTATATTTTGATTTATTCTTTAATAAACTTTTTGTATATTTAACGAATATTTATGTTTCATGAGATTCCCCAACACTATATTATTATGATATTAAACTATGAAATTTATTAAAAAAAATCAGATTCCTATAATTATATTTTTACTTTGGTACGTTGGGATAGTTCCAATTATAATTTGTAGTGTTACCACATTCATAATACCCCGGAAGAATTCCCTCGTATGATGAATTTGAGATAAACATATATTTTGACGACTACAAAACTGAATTCTACTCAATTTAATTTTCTATCAACCAAAAAATGTTCTTTCATATATAAGGTTATAGAAGAATTATTCTCACACTGTGAAGATACATTAAGACCACTTCCACCAGTGATTATTTATTTTCATCCTCAGTTTCAACGATGATTCAACCATAATCACCTTTAATTTATCTCATGTTGAAGCCTCATCTCAAAATAACATACCTTGTGATTATAGTAAATTATTATTTATTTTTTAATGAAAACAAACTCTTAAAAAGGTGACACATAATCCTATATCATTGTATTACCTTAAACATCATAAAAATATTCTAAAACCAGTTTCAATATTAATTCATCATAAAATAATTCTTATCTTTTCCTTTTCAAAAATTTTACCCCAATTATATACTATAGTATCTTCACTTCCATAAACATATCCCACCTAATACTAGAGACCCTATATATTATTTATGTTTTAAACTATTCCATTAATTTTTTGGAGTATGTAGTAATAAAATTATCTAGTAGATACATCCAAAATAATATTTAGGTTTCTATAACCAATCATCATTTCTAATCTTGGTGGATTTACCCTCTATAACCCATACTCTTGAACAAAATTTTTTTTTAACCTTATACCATTCCTCTTCTAACTAATATAAGAAATTATTCAAATAATATCAACATTACCTAAACACATTTTGGATTTTGTATCCCTATTTATAAATAGACTCTAGCCATAGATGTATTTTTTTATATTTGTAAAATGATAAATTAAATATATCATAATCAATAAATCAATTATTCATAGATAAAAATAGTTATAATGATTGTAACAAATTATTTTAATATAATAAAAGTTGGATGTATTATGTGACTCCCTAATGTCATGTTGATATTTATATACTTATTATATATTTTTATCCTTGTTTCAAGATAAAGAATACTAAAATATAAAACTTTTTTCAGGGATCATGGTTTTAGCATGGTTTTGGAAAACCTTTCACCTATGAGTGTGGCCTCTGGTAGTTTTAATGAGTGGAGATCTACACAGTTTTCATGTCACATGGTGAAATCCGTGACTAAACCATGAAATCCACTCAAATATGGTTATTTTGGTCATTTTAAATCCTTTTTAATTGGGCTGTATTTCCTATTCTTCCTCACATCAATCTATGTGTATTAGTCCACTTGCAATATTTATTCTCCCCTCCTGAACTCTCTCGGTCAATTTATGGTGATTTTTTGATGGGTTATCTTCCAAATCTCATGGTAATGGTATTTTTCACCTTATTTATTATTCCTATTTTCTACACTTAATTCCATTTGTTCCATATATATGATCTATGGTGGATGTGTATAATCTATAAGGTTATATTTAATTGTAGATTTCAGATTCCACAGATTGTGAAATTCCACTTGCAACTTAATATTTTGTTAGTCATTAATAGAGAAACATTACTATTGAATGAGTTAGTTGTATCATTTTCATTTTTTTATTTTAGAGTTATATTGTTTATTATTTATTTGAAACATGTTTCACAATCTATGGACCCACAATATAGTTACTTATGGTAGTTCTATTAAGAAACCTCATTATTTTCCATTGATTTCATTTTCATATAAATGGTGAGTTTTCTAATTTGATTATTATTTCATTACATGTATAAATTCTTTTCAGTTATGTATTTAATTAACCTAAATTTGGTATTTTCTTAGGTATAATCCTTTGAAAATGTTTTTTCAACAAAAAATTACTTTTATGTTTTGTGTCTAATGATTTTGTGTGATTTCATTGTTTTTATGTATTCGTTTTATCCATAGTAATGTCTTAATAAAAATCTTATTTATTGTGATTAAACATGTTGTTATCAATCTATTCTATAAATTATTCATTATTTTTATGATTTCATAAGAAATTATATTTTTTAATATGATTCTTATCTTAAATCAAATGCCCATTTGGCTCCCTATATCAATTATTCTAATGGTTATAATGACATTATTTTTATCCTGATTGTTACTCTATATCTCATAATTTATCTCTTGAGAGATTATTTGTAACATCCCCAAAGGATAAAGGGTTAAATGACTAAATGATATGACTCATGTCAACAAGGTGAATCTTCATTTTCGGGAGTTGTCCTGATTAAAAGTCTACAGTTAAGCGTGCTTAGCCTGGAGTAGTGATTAGGATGTGTGACATTCTGGGAAGTTTCCCAGGGTGTGTGTGAGTGAGGAAAAAACACACTGGAAAGGATATGTGTTGGAATGTGGGGACTATCATTAGTCAGATGACCCGTTCAGGAATATGGGTGGACCCTAGGGTGGGCCCCACGTGTCTGCGGGGCAACTGGTGGTACCTTGTAGGCCATGACCCAACTGCCATGTTAAGTCATGGTGGTTGTGCTATCACCGGGACCCGGTTGTCACATTTGGTATTAGAGGAGGAACCCAGCCTTAAGTGCGGTGCAATGCATGAGTTGAGATGTAGGGCCCACAACGAGGGTGTTGTGCTCTAAAGGGGGGTGATTGTAACATCCCCAAATGATAAAGGGTTAAATGGCTAAATGATATGACTCATGCCAAAAAGGTGCACCTTACTTTTCAGGAGCCTTCCTGATAAGAACTCCACAGTTAAGCGTGTTTGGCCTGGAATAGTGATCAGGATGGGTGACCTTCTGGGAAGTTTCACAGGGTGTGTGCGAGTGAGGACAAAACACACTAGAAAGGACATGTTCTGTCATGTGGGGACTATTATTAGTTAGAGCTCCCGTTCAGGCATGTGGGTGGACCCTGGGGTGGGCCCTACGTGTCTGTGGGGCAACAGGTGGTACCTGGTAGGCCAAGACCCAACGACCATGTTAAGGCGGGGTGGTTTTGCTGTCATCGGGACCCGGTTGTCACATTACTGTATTATTTATTCTTTTTATGCACTTAGGAATGGTGATTTTTATTAAAGGGTGTTGGATATGGGATAGAGATTTGATAGTGTGAGGTATTATATTATTTCAATATATTAACTTTTGATTGATTAATGAATAATGTAGCCCACCCCAAATAGTCAATTAATGGGAAAACCAAGGTCAATATATAGGAAAGTAAGGGAAAATTATTATGCTATATGATATTAAAAACTGACTAGAATCCCTTAGTTCTATTATTATGTCCTCAAATGGGGTGGGGGTGATCTCAATGAGATTAGTTAAGGGAGATTCTGGTGATGTGTGCAGGAATAAAAAACATACTCATAGTTTTTCCAACCTTGGATAGTATAGAATCATCTGACTAATCCCTCAGGTGTTGTCTGGTTATATGTAATATATGTTTTTTACCATTATTTCTTATGTATTATGTGACTTGTTATCTTTTTTTCATTATTTAATTTTTTTGTGTATTAGTTCACTAATGATTTAGCTTTATTTTTATAAAATTGTTCTTCTTCTTTATTTATTACTGTCTTCATGATTCTTTATTGTTGGCCTTCTTAAATTTTTCGGTCATTTTTTATTCATTGTTGAGGGTTGTGTAACATTTTCATAAAATAAAGGATTATTTTTATTAAAAATACTTTTAAATCAATGAAAAAGATGTTTGAACTATTTTTAAAATGATCTATGTGAAGTTATTTTCAATGGTGTAATTCTAGATGTAAATGAGAGCATGTTTTTAGTTTTTTAAATGGAATTTGAGATGAATTTTATTTTTATATCATAAAAATTTAATGAAAAATATTTTTATACTACTTATTTACAGACTATAATTCTTGGATTCTATTATAAAAAGAATGAAATTTAATCATTGGGGAATCTATAATTCTTCGAACCTAGTTTCCCAGAGTCGGTGCATTATTATATAACATAGGCATGATCATAAGAGATCATGTCTCGAAAGACCGATTAGTTTAGTAGCATTAGAAGTACTAGATACACAAATAAGTTTTAAATTACATTATAAAATAAAAAACAACATTGTGTCTATATTAAACACACTCATATCCCATAGCATATCTCTGTAGGTCAATCAAAAAATATTTCTTCACATCCTGGGATAAATAAAACATAATAAATGGGTGAGGTAAGATTATATGTAATGATATTAATATAGCAGAAACTTTCATAAATAAGCATAAACATTAAATACAATGTATAACACTAAAACAAAAGCCTTTAAAATTAAACTTCAGTATAATTTGGAAATGATAAATCAAATATTTCAATTTACTTATTCACAAGTATATTATACTAGTCAAATAATCACATAAAATATAAATAGATAATTTCATAATGATGGAATGCATAATGTCAGACATCAGAAAAACATAGTCAAGGCCTCATGCTAAGACTAAAAATAAGATTTTTTCAAGGACTTATGCCAGGACACTAGTTTTTATAATGAGACATATCGATATATCGAGGAGCTATAGCAGGCTCCACCCATCACTTACTAAGTAAAATGCATTCTTCATATGAATAGGTTGAAACTTAACATAAACATTCATATTAAAACTAGAATAAAAAATGTTAATACTTTAACCATAAACCACGAATGGTATAAAAATAACACTTCTACAGTCAAACATATCACAAAACGTTCAATACAATATGGATAATTTCATCATAATAAATCAACTTCTAACAAGTATAAAATCCATGAAAGGATGTTGACATAGATGAAATCCAAACTATTTGAGAGAAATATTTCATTGCATTTTGAAATAATTTAAAAGAAACATAATTATAAAAGAAAACATTTATTTTGAAAATATTCTTATAAGCTTGTATGGGAAACTTCGAAGGTGTTATAACTGTGTAAAATAGTCACACCCACTATATATGTTAAAAAACATTCTTACCTTAATTTGTCGAAAAGGTCATAAAGTGCCTTGTTTGGAATATGGCGAAAAGATTCCTTTAATATTTTTTTATAAAAAGTCAAACAAGGTTATAAATTACTTTTACCCATACTCTAGTAAATATTAAAAAATGTTTTAAATACATTTTAAAGAAACATGAATGAGGATGATAAGGAGGTCCCAATAGATACTCATGTTTAAACAACCTTGGATAATAAAGAGATGGTAAAATTAACCTTTATCTTGTACTTTTCCTTGGTCGAGGGTATGTTATCCTCTTGTATAATATTTAAATCATTATAATTAAATTATAAAACAAACACATACATAAATATGATATCATATATGATCTTATAATATTTCTTTGTTAATAATATTTCAGTAGTATCATTGTTTCGAGAGTTAACTAATTCATTTTAGTTTATATGTTTTGTTACGTAAGTCATGCTTGTTATGGATAGGATGTATGTGGTTCATATCCAGAATAATATTATGTTTTGAGACATTATTTGTAATCCTAAAATGAGAATTATTTTTTACTAGTTACGATGGGGAAATGAATCTTATCGTGTTCATGGGGACAGTAATCTGTACGTACGCATAGCAACAATATAATTCTATTGATGGTGAAATTATATGTAATTGTATGGTATATAATATATAAAGATTCATTAAAATAATATATTTATTATTTATATCAATTATACTCATTGTTATACACATCCAAATAATGAAGTGTTGAATAACAAACTACACCACGACGTGGAGACAGTAAGTTGTACGTACGCACATATGGTGACATTGACATTAATAGGATGGATAGAATAATGAATATAGTTGTACCGTATTTATAATAACACCAATGTATATAAAAGTTACTGGAGTTATTATTTTGGTAAGTAAACAACAAAGAAAGAGTAAGTGAGAGAAGAAAAGAACTTTGAAATTGGTGATGAAATTATTACCTCTTCTTCGGGTGCTTCCTTTTGATTTGATGAAAAGGGATACAATTTTGCCTTTATAATCAAAGTAAAGAATCTTGGTTAAATTGAGGGTTGTTGGGATGATATTTGAGAAGGTCTTGGCTGATCCAAATTGATTTTGAGGTTTGTTTTTGGGAGAAGGGGAAGTACCCTTTTATAAGAGAGGTGAGGGTCACTTTAGGAAAATATTTAAATATTAATTTATTATACAATAATATTCGGTTTATAATAGCTTAAAAAGAATTAATTTTATAGATAAGGTGCTGATCGTTTGAAATATTCTCAACCAATTGGTTTTAGAAGAGTTTAGGTCACCATAGTAAACTTATCATTTATATTTAACTCTTAGATAAAGAGTTAAACTTTTACAATGTCTTCTTGTATTATTATATTAAATGCTTAATAAACATGCTATAAAAACACAAGAGAACCCCAAGTGGTTCATTATTGACATATATTACCTTATCTAAGTACGTTTTCCAAACCATATATTTTTTGTAATATTATATCATTTAATAATATAGTATTTGTTTTAAAAACCCATTTATGTCAATTTGGACACAATTTGGTATTTTGATTTTGTGAAATTCATAACAACATTATCACTTTGAAAAAAATTATTTAATCATCCCTATCATGTCATATTCACCTATAAAATTATTTTATGGAAAAAAACTTTCAAATTTGTTTTTTTAATATTTACAATATCATTTATGTGATTCATTCATTAATAAGGAAAATAGTGCATCATTATTGTGTCATAAATAAATATTTTTGTTTTATGTCTAAAATTTATAAATAAAATATCATGATGTAGGAAATATTTTTATATTTTTAATTACTATATATATTCTAAGAGATCAATTATATAACCTCGTATAAAAATTGTTTTACTAAAACAATACATATTTATGTTATTTTTGTCTTTATTATACATTAATAAATATAAAATGTCATTATTACTCTCACGTTGCTCCATGGGGTCCCAAAATAGACCCAAGGATTTCCACGGTCAGACATGTATCATACAATAGGTTTAGGACATGTTTTTGGATAATTTAATGTTATTATAATATTATTTTTTACCTTTATTTACCGGATTTACCTTTTAACCATGGTAAATAAAATATTTACATAACTAACTATTCCTAATGTCTAAAATTAAAAGTCACCTATTTACATAATTTGGACCTCCTAATTCAAAATATTGAATCCATTTTTTCAAATATGGAATCCATTTTTCTAAATTCAAAACACAGAAGTTGCAGATATTTATTTAAAATTAATTCTCGATGTTAAAAAGTAATGATGGGTTTTTAAGAAGTAAAAACAGTCAAAAGATTAACATGTGTTTATATAGAATTTAAATGTGAAATTACATCCAAAAGACCTCAGTTCAAACCCGGGCAGGGATGAATTTTTGGGGTACTGTAGCGGGTGCACTGTAGCAGAAACTGTAGCAGCGGTGGAACTGTAGCGGTGACAACACTGTAGCGGTGAAGGAAGTGTTGCAGAATACTGTAGCGGTGGCGGGTACAGTAGCAGGTACTGTAGATGCAGGGGGTACTGTAGCAGTACTGTTCACAGAGGGTCCTTTGGGCAAAAAATGGGATTTCAAGCCTTTTATTCAGGCCACTTGGCCTTGGGCCTTCGGGATATGTATTGGGTCTCCCTCTACCCTCTAAAGAGGTCTTTGATTTAATAATAATAAATTGAGGCTTCAGCCCCATCCATTAAAAAAATGTGAAATTACATCAAATGACATAAATTATATAAAATGATAAAAATATAATCTAATGATACTTTAAAACCACTCAAAAGTATAATTTATCACAATAAACTATTACGGTTAAAAAGGTTGTTTTTAATTAAAATTTCGTGTTTTCCATTATTCATCAAAATATGAAAGTTATCATAAACGTACCAAAAATTTATTCAAACTAAATTTTTATTTACCTCTTCTAAATAATAATTTAATTTCATAAAATTTAATATTTAAAAGTTTCAAATGTTGGATTTAAAAAGGGTTTGTCATTAAAAGGCGAGAAAACATCATTTTTGAAAAAAAATATTTCCTTTATCTAAAAAATTGAATTTTTCTTTATATTATGTCTAAGAAACACAATATTTTAATGTTAAAATTATATGTGATATATATAAAATCCAAACTTTGGTTATTACTATTCATAATATCTTTTCAAACGACTAGTTTGATAGGTCGTGGTGTGCTTGAACTTGTTGTTGTGTACATCACACCCTATTGTATTATCCAAAGAGAAACATACCGTGGAAGTTTGGGGTGTAAAATTATTTCCTCCTTCAATAAATTGTGCCCTCAAAATTTTAAATTTTTCTTCAAAAATAAAATGTTAAAAAATAGAAAATACATTTGTGGAAACCCACATCGGAAATAGGGTTAATAAAATTTACTCTTTATAAGAGGAAAATGGAAATAAAAATTAACCACCAAATTAGCATTTCGAATAGGAGAACATTGGTGGAAATTATATTTTTTGTAAAATTGTAATTATTTATAGAGAGTGACTGATGTCATCAATAACAAACAAATCAATGGAAAATTGAGGGCCTTAAAGCCATAAATCGATAATGATTTAAAATATCACTAGATCAACAAAACATATGGTAATAGGATAAAAAATTTTTGGTTTTAAGATCCTTCCCTAATGTTTATGAATAAATTTCTTCATATAATATGAAAAATGAATACATGACAAGTAGAGTAACATACTTTTACTGATTTCTACCACAAACTCATCTTTCATTCCAAAACATAATAGAAGTCAAAAATATTCTATTTATCCTAATCATATAAGGTTACAAATATAAACATATACCATTAAACTGAAGAAAACTATTTTTTTAATAATCAGGGTCTTCCTATAGTCTAGTGGTAGGTGATAAATCCATGTCATATTTTGGTTTTGGGTTCGATTCCTGCATTTTAGTCTGATGTGATGGGTTATTGCCCGACCTGTAGGTTGTCATTTTTCTAAAACTATAGTATTATAATATTCCAAAAATAATATTAATAAATGTTTTAACTATAAACAATACTATACAAAGTTCAACTTAATCCATTCCAACCTTTATATTTATCCAAATCACTTATGTCCAAATTCTCTCTAAAAGATCTATAAATTCCAAAATCAATTGTAACATCAGATTCCCCAAATAATGTAAAGATTTTATTATTGTAATATACTGAAAATATGACTAACTTCATCATATTAAAACCATAATGATAGAAAGAAAATTACTGCAGTACCATCCTTATATATATCACATTCTTCTTATAACCAGAATATAATTCTTGAATCCAAAAACACTGATACATTAATTATTCCACCTCAACTGTACTAACATCATAAGCTTGGACATGCTCCCTTGGCCTTTTCTGAGGTAAGTTTACTTGGTTCTTAGGATATTAATTTTCATAATTCCCCATTTCTCTATAATTTTAGAATTCAACATTGACAACCTCTTTCTTTCCCTTGCAATCACGAGCCTGATGCCATTTTTCTCAATATTTGTAACAAACTCCCATTCCTTTTGGTCAAGTATTGGGATGTTTATTCCAAAAATTATCACATAATAGAAAATATTTCTCTCCCCTTTTCCCTTTATCTATCTATTTCTCCAACGTTCTCTTCTTATCTTTCTTTACTTTAATTTCATAAGACTTAGAGAATTTCTTTTCTGTCTTTGTAGCACATGTTACTATATCTTATTACATCGAGAAGGATTCTGAGACTAATTCTCGATGGTGAAATAGTTTTAACCCATCAATGAATCAATAAATATTACTCCTTTGGTTACATATATAATTTGATGCATGCCTTGATAACCTTGTAATGTTAGCTTTATACTTTGTGACATTCACATACACCTTTTTCCTAAAACATAGAAATTGTCTTTCCATATCTACCGATGGTCATGAGAAAATTAGTTTTTATATGAAGAGATCATTAAACTCCCTATATTACCTATTTGATACTTTGTCATCCTCTATTGTGTTTTAAATTAATCTCAACCATTGATCTGCATCTCCCATGAGGTGATAAACTGCCTTGAAAACTTTTTCTCTTTCGCTACTCCCCAAAGAATTAAATATTTTTTATAAGGAACTTATCCATTTCTCATCTACCAGTGGATTTGTAGTCCCATTGAATGTTGGAGGTTGTTGCCTCATGAATTGTTCAAGCATTTATCCTCCACGTTATGGATCAGGTTGCACCATATGGGTAAGGTAATTATTCAAAACCTGGGTGAGTTGTCCTAGAATGGTTATATGTTCTTCACACCAGTTGTATCACCAGCTCCTCTATAATTTTCTTCAGTAAGAGGGAATCACTACATGGATTAAATTTATTGATATAGTTTCCATTCCTTCCACTAGGATCCATTTTTAAACAATGGAATACACTAGATTAGTTTATGAATCACAATACATAATTCCAAACTAGCAGAACACCTAACATAAATTGAAATGTTTATGCATATAATCCATACTCATAAAAAAATGTTTTCATTGAGGAGGTATTTACTCATAAATCCTTCATAATAGTTTTTAAAGAAAAATTTAATTATTCTAAGAATATCCCCTTGTAGTGTTGTAACCAAGAGTGAAGTAAAGACCATTTTTGCGTACCATGATACCCTGGGCCAAGCCTGAAACTCCTTGTCAGAGTTTTCACTACTATGTACATCTGTGCCAGACCTGCCTCTACCTACTCGTATCCAGACAAGGATGAATTTATTGGAAAACACACAAAATATCTATGTTACCAAAATTCTAGAAAGTTCTTCTACACTAATCCCCAGAGTTTATCTTATGGTAATGTTCTCTACTTAGAGTTTTTATAAATCTAGCTTCTAATGATTCTATTAAACATCCTCTGATACCAACAATAATGCCCCGACCCTAGTTACCCAAAAGCAGTTCAGTATTACATAACATTGGAATGATGAAAAGAGATCATGTATTGAAATACTGATTATTTTAGTATCCTTTGAAGTACTAGATACATACATAAGTTTTAAATGACATTATGAAATAAAAAAACAACATTGTGTCTCCTTTAAATACACTCATATCCCATAGCCTATCCCTGAAGGTCAACCATAATATACTTATTCACATCTTGGAAAAAATATAATATAAGAAAGGGGTGAGATTAGATTCTCATTAAGGATAATAATATAGTGAAAACATTTATAAATAAGCATAAACATTGATGGTAATGTATCAGATTAAAACACAAGCGTTTTAAAATTAAACTTCAGCATAATATGGAAAAGAAAAATCAAATAATTCCATTTACTTATTCACATGGATGTTCTACTAGTTGAATAATCACATGTAATATCAATAGCTAATTTCATAATGATGGAATGCATAATTTTAGATATCATAACCACATAGTTAAGGCCACATGCCTAGACTACAAATAAGATTTTTTCAAGGCCTTGTGCCAAGACACTAGTTTGTCTCATGAGACCAACCGATGCATCTAGGAGCTATATAGGGATCCATCCGTCACATAAAAAGTCCAATTCATTCCTAATATAAAATTTTGAAACATAACATAAACATTCGTATTAATACAAGCATAAAAAATGATAATAATTTAACTATAGAACATGAATGGTATAAAATTTACACATCACCAATCAAACAAATAACAAAACCTTTAATATAATTTGGAAGATTGCATCATAATAAATAAACTTCAAACAACTTTAAAAAACATAAAAGGATATTTAAATATATGAAATCAACTTAGAATGTGTTATAATGGAGAAAAATATCCACACCAGCAATATAGGGTAAAAAAACATTCTTACCTTAAATTGTCAAAAAGGTCATAAACTACCTTGTTTGGAAAACGAAAGAAATATTCCACTCAAAACATTTTATAAAAAGTAAAAAAATGGTATAAATTACTTTAACCCATACTGTAATAAATAGTAATAATGTGTTGAAATATATTTTTATGAAACGCGTATGTGCATGATAAAGAGGCCCCAGTAGATACTCACGTATAAACATCCTCAAATAATAAAGAGATTGTAAAATTAACCCTTACCTTGTAATTTTACTTGGTCGAGGGTACGATAACCTCATATATAATATTTAAAGCATTGTTATTAAATTATAAAAGAACCACATACATCAATAAGATATTATATATCATCTTCTAATATTTATTTTTTAATAATATTTCAGTAGTATCATTATTTTGGGTGTTAACTGATTCATTTTCCATTATAAGTTTTCTTACGTATTTCATGTTTGTTGTTGATAGGATTTATTTAGGTTCTATATAGAATTATATTATGTTCTTATACATTATTTTTAATCATCAAATGAAAATTATTTTTTAATTCTTATGATGGGTAAATGAATCTTTTCGCGTTCGTGGAGACGGTAATTCGTACGTACGCACGAGCGACAATATCATTCTATTAATGGTGAAATAATATGTAATTGGATGTTATATCATATATAAAGAATCTTTAACATGTTATATTTATTATTTACACCAATTATACTCATTATTATACCCATCCAAATAATTAAGTGTTGAATAACAAACTTAACCATTACTTGGAGACAGTAAGTCGTACGTACGCACGTATGGTGACATTGATATTCATTGCATGGATTGTGTAATGAATAAGGTTGTACCATATTTATAATAACACAACAGTATGTATATGGTAATATAATTATTATTTTGTGATGGAAACAATAATGAAATAGTAACAGAAAGAAGAAATGTACTTTGAAAGAGGTGATGCAATTATTACCTCTTCTTTGGGTGCTTACTTTTTATTTGATGAAAATGACTACATAGATCATCATTCTGATCAAAGTAAGTCCTATATTTTTAATTGATGGTAGTTGGGAAGATATTTGAGTAGGGGTTGGGTGATCCAAATGGATTTGGAGGTGTGCTTTTGAGAGCAATTGATGTACCCTTTTATAAGAGAGGTGAGGGTCATTTCAGGAAAAGCTTGAAATAATAATTTATTATAATATCATATTCAATTTATAATGGATCCAAAAAATTTAGTTTGTGTATAATATGGGTATGGGTCACAATATTTTCAACCAATATGTTTTAGATAAATTTTGGTCACCATATTAACCTTATCTTTTAGTGTTAACTCTTAGATAAATAGTTTAACTTTTACCATGTCTTCATGTATTATTATAATAAATGGTTAATAAAAATACAATAAAAAGACAAGAAAACCCCAAGTGGATCATTATTGAAATATAAAACCTTATCTAATTCATTTTTTTAACCTTATATTTTTAGGATTATTATATCATTTAATAATATAGTATTTGTTTTAAAAACTCATTCATTTCAATTTTGACACTATTTTGTATTTTGTTTTTGTGAAAGTCATAACAACATTATCACTGTGAAAAAAATATTCAATCAACCCTAAAATTTCATATTAACCTAGAAAATTATTTTATAGCATAAAAACATTAAAATTATATTTATTTTAATATTTATAATGTCATTTATTTGATTCTATCAATAATAAGTAAAGTATTGTATCGTTATTGTGTCATAAATAAATATATTTATTTTATTTCTATAAATTAAAAATAAAATAGAATGATGTAGGAAATTTTTTTATATTTCTAATAACTATTTATAGTCAAAGAGAGAAATTATATAACCTCATATTAAATTTTTTTTACTAAAACAATTCATGTTTCAGTTATTTTTGTCTTTACTTTTCATTAATTAATATAAAATTCCATTATTACTCGTAAGTGCCTCCATGGGGTGCCAATTTCGACCCAAAGATTCCCATGGTTTTATATGTATCATAAAAAAGCATTAGAACACATGTTAGAGTAATTTAATATTATTATAATATTATTTTTTACACTTATTTACTAGATTTTACCTTTAACCATGGTAAATAAAAAATTAAATGAAGTAACAATTCATAATATCTAAAAATAAAAGATACCTATTTACACAATTTGGACCTCCTAATTCCAAATATGGAATCCATTTTTACAAATTAAAACCACATAATTTGTAAAAATTATTTTAAAATTAATTCTCGTTTTAAAAACCAAAAGGTGGGTTCTTAAGAAGTAAAAACTATCAAAAGATTGACAAGTGTTTATATAAAATTTAAAATTTAAAATACATAAAATAACATAAATTATATTAAATTATAAAAATAGAATCTAATGATACTTTAAAACCACTCAAATTTATAATTTAAAACTATAAATTATTTCGATTTAAAAAGTTGTTTTTAAAAAAAATTAGTGTTTTTCACTATTCATCAAAATATTAAAGTTATCAGAAAAGCACAAAAAATGTATCCAAATTTTTTTATGTCCCTATTCTAAAGAATAATTTAATTTCATCAAATTTAATATATAAAAGTTTCAAATAATATATTTAAAAATGGTTTGTCATTTAAAGGGAGAAAACTACATTTTTGAAAAAAAATACTTTATCTGTAAAATAGAATTTGTCCGTATATAATATCTATGAAATAGAAAATATGAATGTTAAAATTATATGGGAAATATATAATATTCAAATTTTGGTTATTAATATTCATAATCGCTTTTTGAATGGCTTGTTTTATTGGTCGTGGTGTGCTTGAACTCATTATTGTGTACATCACAGACAATTGTATTATTCAATGAGAAATGTACCATGGAAGAGGAGGGTGTTACATAATCCTACTAGGTGTTTTCTCATTCCATACATACTCACACTAGTGGTATTTAGGCTCCATGTTTTATATGGGTGAGTATATTCTAACAACCTTATTGGATTACATTGACTTCACTAGGAAATATGGGTTATTTTTTCTGATGATTTGGAGTAACATTTTGTATATGTTTTTCTTTGATATGTTTGGGGATTATGGTGTTATAATTCCTCAATCCCATTTATTTTATTTTTAGAAACTTGTAACATGTTTTAAAATTTTATCAATGGGTTGTATTTTTACTAGTAATGTATTTGCAAGTATCTATTTATATTCATCATCATTAAGACTCATTTCATTAGTTTGAATCTTAATATTGTTTTTTATTTGAGAATGATCACCTATCATATAGAAGAAACATTCTAGGTTCCCAATGTAAACCATATTTTTGGTCCCTTTGATCCTGATGGTGAAATTGTTCCAAAAAGTTGTGTATCATTCCCATAGAAATTATCACTAGGATTTTGCATTTATGAATTTGCTTCAGGCTCTATATTGTGATGAATTCAGTGACATATTAGGTGGACCTGATTTGGTTCACAACAAAATATTATTTTAACCCTATTATTATTTTTATGTGTAAATGTTTATAGGAGATATATCCATAGAATCTCAAGTAGAATGTGTGAGGGAGTTCCTTGCAAGCTATTATTCGCAGTGACCCCAAGGTTACCATGGGTAGTATAGATTTTGGTTATAATTTTGACTATTATTATCTATTGTATTTGAGGTTTTAAAATATTTTTTTTCTGATACTATGACCTTCAGAGATATGCAGATAGTTACTTAGGGGGATTTATGGTTTTTGGTTCAAATTGTAGAAAATATTGGATGTTCATAGTTATGGTTCGTTTTCTTTCAAAACATGTGTAATTTGATGTAAACTATTATGGTTGACTTATATTAGATGTCACATGGTTGGTACAAGGACTAATAAACCATTTTCCAAACCATTTATTGATGAAAACCATTGAAATATTTTTCTTTTTTTTTCTAACCTTTGGATTTTTAAAATGATGTAAGACTATTGTTACATTTTTATGAGTAATTGAGTGGGTTTTTGGTTTCATGAATGTTTTTGTTTATTATTATGGAATTTTTTATAAGTTGATCTTGATCTTCTTTATAAATGGTTGGGAATAATGAAATGTTCTTCGATTGTGATGGTTCTTGAGAAAAAAAATTCCATGTAAAATGGTGTGATTCTAACATATATTAGATTGATTTTAGATTAGTGAACAGTAATAGTTTTAATGAAATTTATTTCATTCAAAGAGTATTTTGATAACCCTATTCATGTTACATATAATTGAAGATCCTAATGAATATTTTAGAAATAGAATTAAAATTTACAGATATACATGAATTTATAGAATTTAACACTTTAATAGATGATCTTGGGATATGCGACATAAAATATTATCAAATATTTTTAAATTGTTGGTAAAAAGGAAGATTAATTTTAATCATTTATATTATTTTTTATTTTGTTTATATTTGATCAGTTTTGAAATTTTTTGAATCGATATTTTGTTTTCTGATATTCTCCAATGTAACCCCTAGAAAGGGATCAAAAACCTATGGAGGGAATGTTTTATGAAGTGGTTTTTAGGTTTTCCTTTCAAATGACACAGAACTACCCATACCAGTTTTTAGTTTTTCCAAACTCTTGAGAAAGTGGTATTTATTATACCATACTAGCTTTTGGATAGTATGTTGGAGTTTCTGGATTAATATATTTCCTTCTCTTATTAGGGGTTTTATAATTGGTGGTCATACCTATAGTCAGTCTCCCTATGGAATCTACATCCTCATGAGAGAGTATATCTTAATTTAATTGTTTTCAATATGTTTTTAGCATTAATAATGGTAGTCTTGGTCTATGTTAATGTTATTTTTTATACTTTGATTATCTGGATTGTCTATAATTTGAATATTCCAGTGTATCGTTGATTAATGAATTGAGAATGATGGATTTATTTTCCTCTTTGGGGACAACCATTCTTTGTATAAATTTTGTGGATAGTTGTTCATGAGGAAAACTAGATCTAAGTTTTTTGTGAGAGTTTCATTTATATATTATCTTTAAGTTTTGATGACTTTATCATGGTATAAAGTGTCTTGGATGGGAGAAGTATCACACCCAAATGTCACTTTAATGCTTTTATATTTATTATAATTATTGGTCCTTTGAGATTAATATTTTAAAGGGTGAATAATATGAATGTTTTGACCTATTTATTGGTTACATAGTTTATACATGGTTTTAAACGTCATGTATCCTATAAGATTTATTTATCGTAGTGATTTATGTGGTTTCATGT
The DNA here is from genome assembly GCA_963277665.1 of Viscum album. Classification (NCBI taxonomy): domain Eukaryota; kingdom Viridiplantae; phylum Streptophyta; class Magnoliopsida; order Santalales; family Viscaceae; genus Viscum; species Viscum album. Next base: position 278,329,340 of record OY728165.1, on the reverse strand, counting down.
AGTTTGGTAAACCATGTAGGTAAATTATTCAACCACACTGGATGCAGGTATTTATTTATTTTGGATAATTTTTTTAATTAGGGTTACATTGTTATTCTTCCCACATCAAACCATACATCATAAAACATATCCCCAATTTATTCTCTTACCTCATCACCAACCTTAGTAATTTAAAGTTGGTTTCATCATGATTTCTCTTACAAATCACAATGTAAGGGTCTCTTTGACCTTCTCATTCCAGATACATTCAATTTCCTACATGTTTTTTGTTCTCATCCTACCCTCAAGGCCACTGTGTAAAATGAACATGTCTACAATTGTCTTAATTAGTTTTTTCTGGTTTCTTGAGATTTTGAAGTAACTCTTTCAACCCACTCTTATGTTATTAATTAAAGGTTAATTGTTTCCAATTATAGTCATATGTGAATCATATTCATTTTATTTATTTAATGGTTATATGGTTTTTTTATGTTAAACTTGTTTTATTGTATTTAAAAACATAATATTGTTACATATGGTAGTTTTATCTCGAACTCGAATTATTTTTCATCGATTAAATTTTCACATAAATGGAGTGTTTTAAAATCTAATTTTATTTCATTAGAAGATTAAATTGATACCTTTTATATGATTTATAATAGATAAATGAAATTCTTTATCAAGGGAACTAGATTACACATGGTTTTCGAAAAAGTTTTGACTTATAATATTAATGCTCATGGTTTGGCGAGCTTTCCTTTTTTATGGATTTTTTTATCAATGGAAATGTCCAAAGGCTGAATTTATTTATTTTTTATGGTTAATGTTATTAATTTGTTCCTCAAATTAGATATTTTTAATAAAATGGTTATAGTTATGGGACATTAAAGTGTATGATTACTATCTTAAATAAAATTACATTTTGGGATTTAATAAAAATGATGTCAATGGTTATAACTACACCCTTGTTAAGACCCATTTTTTTCCTATTACTCATATTTTCTATATTGATAGATAAATGGGTTATTTATTATTTTCTATTATCATAAGAATGAGGATATTCTATAAGGGGTGTAGAGGATAGTATAGAGTGTTGAAATTGTGATTAATTTCATTGTGTTATGTCATTGTCTTATGACTGATGAATAATAAATATGGCCCACTTCCATTATCTAAATAATAGGGAAACCTATGTAAAAATGAATAAAATAAAGGGATATTTAGTATGCTTATTGAGGTTATGGATTGGATAGTATCCACTAGTTTTATTTTTATGACCCTTGATAGGGTGTGTAACCCTTACGAGGATAGTTGAGAGTGATTTCGGTGACAATTGTATGTCTCTAAAACCCACCAGTATGTGTTCCCACTTAGATACATCTTGCATATCCCATTGGTCCCTTGGGTTTTTCCTCATGATATATGTTATATGTTATGATCCCTTTATTGATTACTTAGTCTGTGAGATTCTTGTTTAGTAGGTTATTTATATTTTTTTAATACTTCATTCACAATTTATTTTTATTGTTATATAGTTTTTATTTTTATTAGTATTTATATTCTCTTAATGATTCTTTATGGAAGTTTCTTTAACTACTTATATTTATTCTATATTCCTATCTAATGTCTGTGTAATGGTTTCTAATTTATAGGCTTATTTTTATTTAATATACTTACATTAAATGTAAAAATGATTCCACTTATTTTAAATATACATATACTAATGTTTTTTAATTTTGTATTTATAAATATAAACAAATAAATGTTTTTTAATAAAAGGAAATTTTCATGAAGATTGTTTTCATTTCATATAAAGTAAAATGAAAAAAAAATATTTTATTAATTTCTAATCAAGTTTTTTTGGAATCTATTATAAAAAGAATTAAGTGGATTCTATGTTGAATAATATATGGAATTGGTCACACACTATATACTAACACAGGTGAGTATATTGTCTTTATTTTTTATATAGGTGAGAATGTTTGGACATCCATGTTTGTTTGGTATAGATTCCATTAGAATTCATGTGTGTGTTAGTCCATGATGGTGTCTTCGAGTCACATGGTGGATGTAATGTTCTTCTTAGGTTCATGGATAGGAGAGGGGATTAAGGTGTAACATACCTTCTTAAACCATTAAATTAGTTTAAGTTTTCTATTATGTTTTTTACACTTATATTAAAGGGTTTTTTTAGTAACTTCCTTGGGAGTATATATTTATATTAATCTTCTATATTCCTTATTTAGTATCGATTTTATCTTAAAATTGATTGTTATTTTCCTATGATCATCCAACTTACAGATTCATCATTCCAGGATCCATTTTGAAACCAATTATTTGGTTTGTTGGATATTTAGGTTTTAATAGTTCCCAATGGTTGTGTTTGATACCCTCGGTGTTGGTCGATATCCCAAGGTGATCGGGAATGCACTTCAGATTCTATAATAGGATAACATGGGTGGAATTTCATATTTACCCAGGTTAGTTTGTTACATATTTACCATTCCAGGATACTTCCATTTCATAAATCTAATTTCACACATAATTATTTTAAAAAAATTCCACCAAATCTTTTTCAAAACAAGTATTCATTTAAAAGACATTAAAATTAATAATCATATGATTTTTTTTCCAAATCCAATTCTATGTAAGAAAATAGTTTTTAATAACCATGAATATATATATTAGCTCAATCCAATAATACATTGATGTATGATCCCATTTTCCTTCATAATTACTCTTTCTTGTATAAAAAACAAAGTACAATAGTCTAACATTATATAGGTGATCCACATATCTATTATAATATATGAACTCCTTGATTATTAATGTTTCATTATGAAGAGGATTTTTATCCTTTATAATATATATCTCTTGTTTTTTTACCATCCTATTCTCCAATCCAAATAAAAATAAAAATATACTGAAAACATTTTATTACATATTGAAATGTATTCTATATCCTTGAGACTCAATGCAGGTCACACCATGCATATAATATTATTCACTAATCACTAGAGGCTAGAAAATAGTCCAAAGGGGTAAAAATATCTATAGGGAATAATTTTACATCAAAAAAATAAAAAAAATAGTTATACAGTTGTTGTTAACATATAAAACCATATTAATACATTATAAAATATAATATAGTATTTTAGAGTCTATTGAAAAGAACATTAACACAGGAAATACAACAAATATAGATGATAGAAACCTATTTATCATGGATAGTATCTACCTACCTGAATGAATAAATTAACACAAACATTATTCCTCTATAACACAATTACATGGATCCATTACAGATGAATAAGATAGATTTATATTTTCCCGATTCGTTATGTGCATTTTTTACAAGCATATTAAGGTATGCATATTTGGTTAGGTTAAAAAATACTGATTAAAGTTTCCTACAGTATCTCCCATGCATTCATGTGATATATAATTCCCAAAATAGTAAACCAATTCAATTTTCAAAATTATTCAATACTCTATTAATCAAATAGTAATGAATGTTTTTTAAAAAGACATCCAATCACACCCGAAAACACACATAATAGTTTTATAAACACATCACTAACCCTAATAAGTTAAAAATAGTTATTTATTCATATGAATTTTCCATAATCTTGGGAAATATAAATTCCTAATTTAGTAATAATATCTACCCATGATAATTAAAAAACTTTGCCTGGATCCTAATCAACCTAAATTTTTTTGATTTAATCACCATCCCCATTTCAGTTAATTACATGCTTATCATTGAACTTGTTTAATGTAAACACTAATATTAATTTACCAATTATTTTACGTACTTCTGATACATGTGACCATCATCCCTTAGATAATTCATTTATTTAAAAAATCAATTAATTTATAAAGTATTTTTTCATTCCAAACAAACAATATTCTATATCATAAATTAACATACAATTTAGTTTAAGAACAATTTTTCTAGAAATAATTAAATCCAAATATCTGGGTTTCCAAATAAAAATTTAATTTTACTAAAATAAAACACAATGATTTATATATCCCCAAAAAATTCATTTCCCTTAAAATTTACAATTATTTTTTATAAAATGAAATCCACATAATTTTTAAAGTATTTTATATAGAAAATTATTTTAAAATTTTCACATTGAGATCTAAAATTTGGAAAGCACGTAAAATAACACATATATTAATAATTAAATAAATGAAATAAAAAATAATTCAATATAAGAGAGAACAGATCACGTTATCTAATATCTTTATTTGAAATATTCCCATAAAGAAGATCAGATAGAAATTATCTTTAACTGTTTAATCAAAAGCTATAAATATGAATCATATTTCATTCTTCATCTATTCATTATATAATCAACATTGAATTTATATATTAAAATCCAATCTACATTCATATATTATGTAAATGAGAGGAAAGATATAGAATGATTGAGTTATTGATGAACAAAGGATATTAAAGATTTTATACCCACAATTGGGTTTCGATTCACCTAAACATTGAGATAACTTTTTTGATATATGGGGAAGAAGCTTAAAAATCACCCATGGAAGATGAAATCATAATCATGGTTTATTTATGTCGTTAATTATGGTTAATAATTGAAAATAATATCTTTTAAACGAAATCATGATCTTTCCCAAGTTGGTAATAGTTAGAACACGTAGTTATGAAAATTATATGTCTCGCCATGGTTCTACCTCTATGCTAAAAACCAAACTGAATGGTTGGAATAAATGATTTGTATTATCATGAACTGAAATTTTTATAATATTTTTATTTAATGATCACCCGCTATTTATATCACATACTGTCTAGAGACCATGTGACTGTCAATTTTTCAGTATAGTAAAATCTCATAAACAGAAAATAATTACCCATAAATCACTAATATGATTGAGAATCTTACATACTAGATATGATGTATCATTTTACATCAATTAAATATATTTATTCATAGGATTCATAGATTTTAGCTAATGAACCTTGATATTTATTTTTTTAATGGAATTTAAAAAATAACATCATAAACACATTCATATAAACTAATATCATCTGTGTTTTATTATTCCGATCCCCCAATGATATAACTGTATTATCTGATATAAAATACTAGTTTTTCATTTTGGTTGACCAAACCTTTATATCAAATATTTTGATGTTTGAATATTTATATCTAGGATATAGTGTGGGGTAATTCAATTATTATGTCATTATTGTGATTTAATGATCACTATATACGATCTTTCTCTTTCATCGTCCATATTAGCCAGCTCATATTTATCACATCTCACATTTCCACTATATCAATATTCAAATAATATTCTATCACAATCCAATCTATCCACTAAAACATTTTCAATGTAAAATAAATCATTGTAATATGTATCATGATAAACCATGTAATTATCTCTGATAGATCAAAAATTATTCACATTAGCTACTGATATAACCTCAAATGATCCCTATCTCCATCATTGATTCAAGTCATGATCATTCCCTGGAATGTGAAATTTCTCTATCCCTACCATTTATTATGACATGGCCTATAAAATACCTTTATTACTTTTCAAGATATACTTCATATTAAATATGTCATTTTTAACACCATTATTGAAACTCTTTTTCAATTTCTTCACATTATACTAACAATTGAGTTCTGCTGTATGAAATATATTCTTATAGATTATTTATTTACAATTTCATAATATATTTTTATTGATTTTTATAAATTATTTCCCATGTAATTTCACAATATATCAATTCTGGATCTATAATTATTTCCTAGTAATCTGAATTTAATCATTAGAATAGACTCTCAAATAATCCTATAATAAATGACCAAACAACAGGTGTCTTATAACCTTGAGTAATATGATCAATTAATTTAAATATACATTATTAAATATGATATCCTAATGACACATTCACTTAATGGATTTCACTTGTTGTGATTTCCATATATGATCCAACATTCTCCACTAATTTTTCTATATTGTCCTATGATATGCCTTTATCACCACTAGTGAAACTAATTGTAAGATCCTCCTCCCTTATGTCATGGATTTTATATAAACATGTTAGTTTCCCTGACATACCTTATGAAATATAAATATCACTAGTTTATATTCTCTATTGTTCAATTTTTTTATACTGTAAGAATTCGTGTTTTTCTGGACTATTGTTTTGAGTAGAAATTTGAATTTTGCTGTTGGATGCTCATGAGGGGTAAAATGGTCATTTTACCTTACCATATGACCTCGGATAATTTTTCTGACAACTTTTTTGGTCCCAAAATAGGGAGTTTACCCTAGGACATCAATTTGGTGGAAATCTAAGCTGTTCGAATTTCAGCGGAATATTTAATATTTAATATTATTAAATTAAATATTATATTATTCGCATATGTTTGTTTGGATATAAATTTTAAATGGATCATAGTATTGAGATTACATCTACGCTATTGAGTCTAGAATGGGTATTTCATCCTATGTAAGGCATATACTCATGTCGGGCATTGGGGCCAGCCCAAGCCCCTTTTTCTTCTTTTCCGTTTCCTTTATGTTCTTCTTTATCATCTGTACTCCTCCTACTTGTGCATGTCCCCTATGAATCCTCCTTGTACATGACCTATGGGAGAAATTAGAGTTTGAGAGTTCCAGAGAGTTGGGTGGAAAGAGGGGTACCGATTCGAATCTCTCGACGCGCTCAGTCAGTGCGCGACAACCAGGAGCCGTGAAATCAACCGAAGCTTCGGCAGTTTCCGCCCGAAGGTACGACCATTTTTGTTTTTTCCATAGATCCCCTTTAAACATGTTTTTTTAATTCCTTTAAAGCCTTATATTTATTTTTTGTGTCCTCTTAACGCCAAATCTATTATTTTGGGGGTGAAAATGGGCGTTTTAGGCGTTTTGAGGGATTTCCCATTGGAAAACCCAGAAAACATTGTGTGAGATCCAGCGGAACACACCGTGTGTTCTTCCTATTCAGGGAAGACAAAGTTTTCCAAATTACACGCCGTGTACTTTGAGTACACGCCATGTAGTGGATGTCTATGTGACTGACCATGTGAAATAAGACACGAAATAATGGTTTTATGGAGTACATGTCGTATACTATAAGTACACATCGTGTAGTGGAACATGGGCATGTGTTTTGGGTGAAAATGCACACGTAGTAACTTTTGTGAATAGTATATTCCATGTAAAGTAAATTACATGCCGTGTACTATTACAGAGGTAGACCCCATCGGTCTGGTCATGTGTTTTGGCCATGTAGTACTTCAACTTAGTAATTTTGGAATATCCTGGTCCCTAGATGTCAGAATTGGGTGTGTGAATAGTCCATTCTAAGAATTGTTTTGTGTATATCGCAATGGTGGAATACATTTGACATTTATAGGTCTTATAAATACGTTTTTGTGTGTTTCTATCTAAATAGAGAGGTTCTTCTTCCAGTTATCGAGTTCAGTTGACACCTAAAAGTGAGACTTGGCGTGGATGATAGGTTGGGTGAACAGACCAACTAAGTTGAGACCATTAATATGAGATGATATGTGAACTATATCCTGAATCTTTTCTAAATATGATGTCCCCCTTCTGAGACATTCCCTTCTAGTCTATGAGGTCGTGAGACCTCTGCACTTCGAAGGATCCCCTAAGGAATGTTTTTACTTGGGTGCTGACCTAGGGAGTCCCTTGTAAGATCTCTCTCATGTTTTTTTCCTTTGTTTGAGGATCTCATGTAAGATTAATCCCTTACTCTTCGCTAAGTATCCCTTGTAGGATTCCTTCACTCGTGTTTACCTAGAGGATTCTAAGTGTGATGCCTCCTCCGTGTTTGAAATAACGGGCCCAATGGGTGCCCGTTGTTTGACCAACCCTGAGTAGTTACTCCAGTTTTGGATAGAGATGGTGTTCGGGTGTCACCCAGGACCCGTACCAAATAAGTAAACCCTTGGGGCTATGAATGTATTGTTGGGTTGGTCATTCGGGCCAACCTCACCTATTTGTTTATATCTGACATAGTTTGTTGATGCAGTAGTTGTCACCATAGATGCTTCCTGTGTGGTGGTTGTTGAGCCAGACGTGAGGAATATTTCTTGTGTGTTTAGATTCCTACTATGCATTGTGTTCTTGAGTAGGGGTGGTTTGATTGGAAATAGGGGTTTTTACCAATTTGTAGAATATTTAGCCAATTAGTTTTTGAGGGTTACTTTGGTTGTATTGTATTTCCATGCTCAATTGAGTTACATAGGGATGTGGGACCCATGTGTAGTTGACTATAAGGAGAGTTGACTATGAGTGCTTCCTCAGAGAGACTTTAATCACTTTTGACTATAAGGGGAATTGACTATGAGTTCTTCCTTCGAGAGTCTTTAATCAATTTTGACTATAAATGGAATTGACTGTGAGTGCTTCCACAAAGAGTCTTTAATCACTTTTTACTATAAGGGGAATTGAATGTGAGTTCTTCCTCAGAGAGTCTTAGTATACATGAGACCAAAGGGGTTCAGACTGTGAGAGCCACCCAGGTGGTCTTATACTATGTTGGACCCTAGGGTATTAACTGTGAGAGCTACTCATAGGTCATTCATAATTTATTTGATGTTATGTTATACCCATAGAGTTCAGACCGTGAGATCTCCCCAGCTGGTCGTGTGTATTTGATTAATAGCTTGTTGAACAAAAGGGATTGATTATGAGAGCTTTCCCAGAGGGTTACTTGATTTTTATTATCTTGCTCAGAGATATAATTCTGTCATTGTCTGAAAAAGGTACATGTCAATGGGATTACGGGCCCAGATATTGATATAATGACACACGACTTGAGTGGCACGACTTCTAGCACCATGACCTTGCATAGGATGTATAGAAGACCGGGCTTTTGGTCCCAAGGATTGACTGCTGTTGTGGTTTCTTATTATTTAATTAAACTAATCATGAATATTCATATTTATGTATATGTGTATAGGTATGTTACTATACTTATATACTTATATAAATATGGACATCCATGGTGGCACTTGCCCAGTTGACAAGGATTACATACCTAGAGTTCGATTGTGGTTACACATTTGGTATACTTCATTTGTTGTGTTCCAGCTAGGCTGAGCATGTTTTTGTTGCTCACACTTAGTTTCACAATTATACGTTACATGTAGGGGTGCCCTGCAGAGATAATTTCTCACCCCTTCATGTGCACCTCAGTGTACGTGTAGACCTTATGTGTAATTTTCAGGTTTAGAATGAGGTTCATGGTGGATAGGGCTGAGGCCTAGTGTTTCATGATCGAGTGGAGCTGCTCGAGTGTTTCTATTGATCAGGATGCTGCAGTTCGACAGTGTCTAGAGATCAGGTACGTGGATTGGCTCGGGGTTAGTACCAGAGCCCTATAATTTTACTTTCGGTTTCTTTTTTACTTGTATCTATATGGTCGGCCTGGTGGGTGACCAATGTTGTACTGTATTACATAGATGTTTGGTATTTTACCACATTTTACTATTACATCTTGTTCTATTTCAGTTGTTTATTACTTCCACTCTTTGTTTAATTTCCACTGTGTATGATACTTTGTTATTTCTGATATATGATTAGTTTTGTATGAGGGCATAGTCTCCCCACTATCACACCCTAGTCCCTCACTGCTAATTGGCACCCTCTGGTGTACGGGGAGGCACGCTTGAGGCCTTGTGGAGAATCGGCTCGGAGCACCAGTTTAGTGGCTTCCGGGTCGGGATGTTAAAAAGTGGTATCAATTGTGTTTTCTATCATGTTCTTTAATATTTGGGATATGGTAGACAAGAGTAATATGAATGTGTTGGAACCTATGATGGATATTGGGCTGGTGCGTCAAGAACACTTGTTCCAGTAAGAAGTCTTGGTTGCAAGGGTTTGGGATTTCTGTTCTGATTTTACGATGTTACAGTTGTATATGATTTTTTCATTGAGAGACGCACATGTTGTGTGGTGTTTGATTTACTATGGATCTATGGATCTTGTCCATTGATGCCAGTGATATATTTTGACTCTTGGCTGGAAAAGGTAAGAGGCATCTCATGCATCATACTAGGCACATAGGATTCACAACATATAGGCCAGTTGGTGTGTGTTTTTACAAACGAATGAGACCCTTGGGTCAACATACACATACTTTTTACTATGATGGTAGGTTATGTGGATCTATATTGAGGTAGTTGATTGAGGATTATGACTGAGTCCTTATACACGGGTGGTGCAGTGACCCTAGTATATCGATGTGGCACATGATGCCTTTCTGTTTAACCCTTAATGGTTGTTGTTTCTTAAGTCTATGGTTATCTAGTTGAATCGTCGAGTATGCTGTCGATAGATACCACATATTTTCTTGGGAACTGTACCACCATGGGGTATTTCCATATACGGATACCTGATGAGTGTTAGTTCAGTTTCTCTTCTTCTTGGGTTGTGAACTCCAAGGAGTAGTTCCTTCTGTGAATGCTCGGAGAGGATCAGGGCCTCTTTAGGCTGTGATTTGGTTTTGAATTTCTATGGTTGTTGTGATATTTTCCTTCTTCTATGAGTTTTTGTATCCTTTAGGCTAGGTGGTTAGACCTTGTGACCCAATTGTGAGGCTTTTTCTATAGGTCTAGGTGGAATACCAAGAGACCCTTGGTTTTGACTCAAACCCTTGTAGGTAAAGGTATGTTCTATTATAGGGAAACATGTCTGAGAATGGTTGGCCCGTGTTTTCCAATTCCTTTTGGAGTTGCTTGTTTTTCATGACTGGCATCGACGGGAAAGACTGTTCGGGTGTCTGACCTGGTCGACCGGTGTTTTTGATGTTTCTTTTGTGGGTGGCATCATTTGAATCTAAACTAGAGAGTGGTCGGGGATGATCCAATGACTGTTTTTAAGACTTTTGTGTGTTGGGACCTCGTAAGTTGTGTTGGAATGTCCCTATGTTGTGGAAGTGACTTTTTGAAATGATGGGTTACTGTGAAATGGTTGACCCATACTTGAATCCTGGTCGGGTTTTGAAAGGATGTTAGTGTGGATCAGGGGGAGATGGACATGTGTTTGGTGAAATCTTAGTGTACTCTTGTAAGAGAAGATCATGCAATATTTAGATTCGTATTGAGTATACTGAGAGAGCTTCAACCCTACATCGAGCTCCTTTTTATTTCTTAATGTTCATCCCTGTTGAGGATGGAACCTGTTCTATTTGTGCTCTCAGATAAATGTAAGAAAATCAATAGGGTGGGGAGTGCACCTTTGGCCATTGTGGGTGGGTTTCCTTGTTTAGGTTAAACTACATTGTTTTTTAGTGGTATTTTGGGCTCAGATTTTCTTTTATGATAGTGATAAGGATATTCCTATGGTGGGGAGTACCTGACCAGTCATAGTTGAATGAATTATGTGTAGAAGGTGGTTGTTAATGATGTAAGGATGGTCGTTGGACAGTCCATACAACATGGTTGTGTATATTATTGGGTAGGGATCATAGTTACTGGTCCTTTTACTAGGCTTCTTAGTGATGAGATGGTTTATGGTGGGGAGTTTGTCAGAACCCATGTTTTTACGGACTGTCGTTTTGAGAATAAATATGAATTTTTGTTGTTGGATTCCAGTTAGGGGTAAAATGGTCATTTTACCTTACCATATGACCTCAGATAATTTTTTTGACAACTATGTTGGTCCCAAATTAGGGATTTTACCCTAGGACTTAATTTTGGTGGAAATATGAGATGTTCTCATTTTAGCGGAATATTTAATATTTAATATTAATAAATATTATATTATATTCTTCACGTAGGTTCATTGGGAAATAAATTTTAAACTGAGTGTCGTATTGAGATTATATCTGCACCATTGAGTTCAGAATGGGTTTTTAAGCCTAGTGAAGGCATAAACTCATGTCGGGTGTCGGCCCAGCCTAGGGCCCTTTTTCTTCTTTTCCTTTTCATTTCTTTTCTTCTTTCCTTCTCATCCTTCTGCACGTCCCCTACACCTCCTCCTTGTCTGTGACCTATGGTAGGAATTGAAGTTTGATAAAGATAGAGATTTTAGAGGCAAGAGGGGTAGCGATTCAAAGCTCTCGACGTGCTCAGTCGGCGTGCGGCAACCTAAAGCAGTGAAATCAACCGAAGCTTTGGAGATTTCCTCCTGAAGGTAGGGACATTTATGTTTTTTCTATAGATCTACTTTAATATTTTTTTTATGTCTCTAAACCCTTATATTTCTTTGTTGTGGCCTTTTAAGGATGGAGCTTTTGTTTCGGGGGAGAAAACGGGCATTTCGGGCGTTTTGAGGGATTTCCCGTCAGAAAACCCAGAATACACAGCGTGTGTTCCAGGAGAACAAACCATGTGTTCTTCCCATCTGGGGAAGATGAAGTTTTTCAAATTAGACGTTGTGTACTTTGAGTACACGTTGTGTAGTGGATGCATGTTTGACCGACCATGTGAAATAAGACACAGAATAATTGTTTTTAAGGAGTACACGCTGTGTAGGGGCACATGTGCATGTGTTCCTGTGAAAAAGCTCTTGGAGTTACTTTTTGTGAACAGTACAAACCATGTAAAGTACTGTATATGCTGTGTACTATTACACAGGAATACCCCATGGGCCTGGCCATGTGTTTTGGCCGTGTACTACTTCAACTTAGTAATTTTGGAATATCTTAGGCCCTGGAAGTCAGAATGGGGCATGTGAGTAGTCCATTATGAGAGTTTTCCCACATATATCGCAATGGTGGAATCCTGTTGACATTTAGATGTAATATAAATAGGGTTTTGGGGGTTTCTATCTGAATGTAGAGGTTTTTTCTCCAGTTATCGAGTTTAGTTGACACCTGAATGTGAGACATGGCATGAACGATAGGTTGGGTGTTCGGACCAACATAGTTGAGACCTTTAATATGAGATGATATATGAATTATATCTTTTAAATTTTCTATATAAGACACCCCCTTGTGGTACATTCCCTTCTGTTCTATGAGGCTGTGAGACCAGGCACTTCCAAGGATCCCCTAAGGGATGCCTGTGTGCTGACCAAGGGAGTAACTTGTAGGATCTCTCTCATGTTTTTGTCCTTAATTTGAGGATCCAATATAGGATTCCTCCCATAATCTTCGCTAAGTATCTCGTGTAGGATGCCTTAACTTGTTTTTACCTGGATGATTCTGAGTGTGATGCCTCTTCATTGTTTGACTTAAGGGACCCAGTGGGAGCCCGCTTTTTGACCGACCCTGAGTTGTTACATTAGTTTTTGGGTAGAGATGGTGTTCGGGTGTCACCTAGAACCTGTGCCAAACAGGTAATACCTTGGGGCTATGGATGTATTGTTGGGTTGGGAATTCAGGCCACCCTCACTTATTTATTTATATCTGAATTGGTTTGATGATGATGTAGTGGTTACCAGAGGTGCTTCTTGGGTGGTGGCTATTGAGCCTGATGTGAGGCGTATTTCTTGTTTGTTGGGATGCCAACTTTTTATTGTGTTTATGACTATGGTTCTTTTATTGTAAATAGGGATTTTACCGTGTTTTATACTATTTAGCGATGTAGTTCTTGAGGGTTAATTTGGTTGTATTGCAATTCTATGCTTGATTGACTTACACGGGGATGTGAGAAACTGGTGTAGTTGACTATAAATGAAAATTGACTATGAGTGCTTCCTCATAGAGTCTTTAATCACTTTTGACAATAAGGATAACTGACTTTGAGTGCTTCCTCATAGAGTCTTTAATAAATTTTTACTATAAGGGGAATTGATAGTGAGTGCTTCTTCAGAGAGTCTTCAAACACTTTTGATGATAAGGGGAATTGACTGTGAGTGCTTCCTCAGAGAGTCTTAGTATACATGAGACCAAAGGGGTTCAGACGGTGAGATCTGACCAGGTGGTTGTATACTATGATGGACCCAGGGGGTATTGACTGTGAGAGCGACCCAGAGGTTGTTCATAATTTATTTGATGTTATGTTAGATCCATAAGGTTCAGACTGTGAGAGCTGCCCTGGTGGTCGTGTGTATTTGACTGATGGCTTGTTGAACAAGTGGGTTAGATTGTGAGAGTTTTCCCAGAGGATTATAGGATTTTGATTAGCTTGCGAGAGATATAATTCTGGTGTTTGATGAAGTAGGTACATTCTGGGGTGATTACAGACCTAGAGATCAACTTAATGACACACGACTTGAGTGGCACAACATCCAGATCACTACCCTTGAATAGGATGTCCAGGAGACTGGGCTAATGGTCCCAATGATCGACTGCTGATGTGGTTTCTTATTATTTAATTCACCTAATCATAAATATTCATATTTATGTATATGTGAATAGGTATGGGACTATACACATGTACGTATATTGATATGTAAATCCATGGCGCAACTTTCCTAGTTGAGAGGGATTATATAATTTGAGTTCTACTATGGTTTCACATTTGGTTTTCTTCCATTGTTGTATTCTAGCTAGGTTGAGAACATTGTTGTTGCATACACCTAGCAGCATAGTTATAGGTTTCTTGTTGGGGTGCCCAACATAGATTATTTCCCACCCCTTCATGTGCACCTCGGTGTACGTGTAGACCTTATGTATGCTTTCCAGTTTGAGAACGAGTTTCATGGTGTATAGGGCTGAGGCCCAGTGTTGCTTGATCGAGCAGAGCTGCTCGAGTGTTTCTACTGATCAGGCTGTTGCAGTTCGATAGTGTTTGTAGATTGGGTATGTGGATTGGCTCAAGGTTGGAAGTAGAGCCATGTACCTTTACTTTTAGTTTCTTTTCTACTTGAATTTGTATGGCCGTCCCAGTGGGTGACTAGTGTTGTACTGCATTGCATAGCTGTTTGGGCTTTTACAACATTTTTCTATTACAACTTGTTCTATTTCAATTGTTTATTACTTCTGCTCTCTATTTACTTTTCGTTGTGTATTATACTTAGTTATTTATGCAATTTTCTTAATTTGGTATGAGGGAATAGTCTCCCCACTTTCACACCCTAGGCCCTCGCTGCTAGTCGGTAGCCATTCGAGCATGGGGAGGAGCGCTTGAGTCCTTGAGGTGAAACGACGCAGAGCCCCGGTTTAGTGGCTTATGGGGAGGGATGTTACATATATGACGTTATATCCATGTATTATATATATATATATCACATCCTATGATATACCTCAATTACTATTATTTTTAATTTTTAGTACCTTATACTTCACTAATTCTCTCCAAAACATATTCAACATATTTCCAAAAGTCTAAAAATAATCATATTTTATTCATCAACATCATCAAATAAAATTTATAATATCTTATTCTTTCATAATAGAGCTTGAACAAACATTAAAAACATTATTCTCTTATATATGTACATATTCACCATGAACATTAACATTCAATGAGATGTATTTTATATCATAATCCTTTAACCAGACTCCCAATAAATGATATTGTTCTACAATTCTCCATCTCTATTTATAATTATCTTATTTATGATACTCACTATGATATTTTTATTCCAACATATACTCCACTGTATCTAGAAATGAAATCCATTTTCATCAAAATGATCAATTATTTTCATTTTAATTGGTTCATCATTCTATGTTCATCACCCTGTAATCTATAAATTTACATGAAATCAACCCATGGAATTTTAGTTTTCAATATCATATATCTTTTTACATACCCGTCTAGATGGTTGTACAGAAATATTATTTCTATATGATTAACCTAATCATTTCTGTAACCCTTAAATCATTAGTTCAGAACCATTATATTAATCGTATATCAAGAGATTACTAGATCATTATAGAGTTTCTTCATTTTATTAATAACTTAAATACCATATTTTTCTAAAAAAATATGATAACCAAAAAATCTTTCTGTTTTATGGTGTAAATGATTTTTTACTCTTCCTCTCATGGGTTAAAATCACATAAATGTTACAAATATTTTATATACCTCACAAGCCTTAACACATAAGAATATATGAAAAATATTTTCTATAAGATACACTCATTGTATTAACAGTGACATATATATATATATAAACATATATTATAAACATTTCACACTTTGTATGGTTCTCCTCTATGATTCATTATGTTTTATCATCTAGGATTATAATACAAATATTACTCCAAGTATATATCATGATTCTCAGCTTATTATTCTACAACTAAGTTGACATAGTGTCAAAAAGAAATGAATTTCTTTAAAATTTATTCTATTTATTCCAATTGGGTGCTTCTTGAAAGTTGAATGTATTTCACCCATTTCCTATATTTCACATGTACATCATTTTATATTAGTTTACTATATATATCATTATCATAAAAATCCTACCATTGATTATAATTTAAATGTAATCAACATATCTCCCATTTTATTTTTATATCATATCTCCACATGCCATTATTAGAATCATCCCATATCTTCCTTTTGTCTATACAACATCGATGTTATCATATATAATTATCCTTATCTCATCAGTATGAGTCAATTTTATATCCATATTCTTCATCAATACTTCCCATCATTGATCTATAATATATTTATAATTTCATTGTCACTCACATATCTAGTGTCTTGAAACATGATGAAAACTTCTTAATTTGAATAATCCCAAGATATCGATATCATATGTATATCTATAGTGTTTTTATATGTACATATTATATCCTCTATAATACTAATAATATTTCATAACCTCCATGATATGATTTTTTTTGTAATTACTTTACTTCCATGCACCCATGATCTCATTCATAATGATAATTCACACTCCACTTGTTCCACATTAATTAACAAGATTTTCCATATGAATTAAATGTAAAATATGAAACCAATAATCAATATATATAAATATTATGGACTATATATAGTCAATAAGAACCCAAGATCATAACATTGACTTTAACATTCTATATATAGATCCCTTTAAACTTTTATTATCCATTCATTTCTGAAATGATTATTTTCATTCCGTAGATTTTCATGGATAATTATATAATCAAATAGATATATAAGTGATCATAAAAATGATTCATTATCCACCAAGAACATCCTTGTTGAATAATTAATTTTTTACTATTATATAACTATACTAATAAAAAATATATATTATTTTTTGAATTTATTTCATGATTTTTAATATAATGTTTAAAGAGAATCCTTTATCATTATAGATGATATCAATTAGGGAAATGATATGAATCTATTAGTTCTTGTTTTTTTACATCACCAAGCACAATACCACTATTTCATTTTCAATATCAACTAACTCATCCTTATTATATATAATAATTTAAATATATGACAATATATAATTCATACCACTTGTGTCCATGTTTTCCATCAGTGTACTATTGATAGGAACAATGTTCTATAATATGTACCATGATATAAAATTATTACAGTCCATTATATCATAGAAATTGTTCACATTTATCTCTTTTTGGTCCAATGATGGAGTATATAACCATTAAAAATATGGGATATGATCATTATATGAACAATAATATATCTATTTTTCTGTCACTAAAAGAGATATAACTTGGGCTATCCCCTTATCAATTTCAATGATATATTTTTTATCATATATTTTATTATTTACCCAAATATTTATATTATATATGAAAAAAAATCATATCAATAGAGTTTAACTACCCATGAAATATTATTCCGAAGGAATCATCATGTATAATAACTTTAGATGATTTCATACAAATTTCATGTACGTTCCATGACACCTCACCAAATCGCTATTCTCAACCAACATTTAATCAAGGGGAATCCAAATGTGACTAACTGAATTGATCCATGAATCAACATATTCAAAATAGGCCCACCAAGACTATTATATAACTTGGTATAAAATAACCTTCTCCATCATTCTATATTTCAAAGAGTTATATGATCATGTGCCTATCTATGAATCATGTCATGACTTGTTATTGGATTTGTTACTATCTAAAATATGATGGTTTTCATCATTTAATAAATTCCATCATGTGATACATCATTATCACTTATTACATTAACAACAACACACACATCCTTTAATTAATAAATGATTCTGATAGTTTTAGATCTTTAATAGTTACCCTATAAAATAGAATCATATATCTTTATTGGTAATTATGATAAGATTCATTTTTCACATATATTAACCATAATAACTTATCCCAACCTATAATATTTACATACTGCCTCTTGTGATATACAAAAATATTATTGGACTTTGTATGATCCTGATTTTTTAAGAACATTTTTATTTTAATATTGGTTTACTTTAGTTTTAGATAGTTATTAGAATGATTTCTTGAGAGTAGGGAAGGTATTAGGAGCATTATGGGGGGTTCAACACTTAAAAATGTGAATAATGGTCCTCACAACTCATGGTTAACAATTAGTCCTTGAATAGTAGTAATCATGCGCTATGGCCCTAGTACATGTTTTAATGGGGTACACAGTTTAAAAAACATGCTAGGTGTCTTCTTAAATACTGATTTTTTGTTCCTGATCCATTCACACAACATCATGATGGTCTTGAAATCTATGAAGGCATCCCAAAAGATCATGTGGCTTGTGGTTTCATTGTATAGAAGGTAAAAGATGAATGACACATAGTTTGAAGTGCTATTTTTTGAGATCTAACCCCTAGGTAATTCCATAAAACTTTTTTCATCTATTCATTAAATTATTCACAACATGGTAGTACATATTCTTATATGTGTCATAAGACCTTGTTCTAGGGAGTTTTCTACTTTTATTGTTACAACTATTTTATATGAAATAAGGGTCTGGTTTGGATGAGTGGTTGTCTATGTACCTATGCTTGGTGGTCTACAAGATTCACCACCTAATATTGACTCGGTTATCAAGTGTATGTGCTATATACTATTGTGTTGACATGATGGAAATCTATTTCCCTGAATTATAAAAATATATTGGGCCCCTATATAGCACGTCAGACCCTTCCTGAATCCTATTAGGTCTATTTATGATTCTGAAACCGAACCAATGGCCACCAACATGGAGTACCAATTATTTGGAAATGATATAATTGTGTTTTAAATGGTGAACTAAAAGGGATTTTGGGTTTAAATTATCTAAACTTATTGTATGTCTTGTTATAATGTCATAAAGGGGTTGTTCGACGTAACATGAAATGTAAATATCTTATGGAATGATAAAGGAATGAAGGGGAAAACAGTTAAAGGGGAGTTATCAAGTTATTAATTTTTTAAGACATTTAAAAATATTTTATATTAGTAAATGATGAATGTGTTTAATTATAGAAGTGATTTTATTAGAGTGGAGTATGATAGCCTTTAGTGAATACTAAATAATGAGAAATGTTCTCCCTTGTTATTGTAGTTTGTTAAATGTTCTTGTATGTTTAACCTTGTAAATTGGTTTCTAAATGGATGGGTTAAGATAATCTACATAATAATCCACACCCATGGGTAATGATATTGGATATGACCCTAAATTTCCTTGAATTAGAATGGTTGGAAATTATTCTCTCCATCCTTGTTTTGTAATGTTGGACATAGAACTATATATATCTAGTTTGGGTATTGATTGGTCCCCATGGAACAAATAGAAATTAACATGATGTGAGTTATTTGGATGATTCTTCTATGTATATAGAATTTAATTGAATAATAAATGTCACTTTTCATTTAATATGCTTAACCCCTATGGTATGTTGTTCATATGACCAATTTGGGATGAGGTAGGTTTTGTTTTCATGGGTGATACTTTGGAGCCTGAGGGATAAATAGGATAATTGAAAAATGATTATTTATGTGTTCATTTACTAATATATAAATTACTTATTTTAAATTTTCATAAAATATTTTTATATTGGATATTACATTAGAATAAATTGGTGGTGGCACAATGAGTTATACTCACATACAACTTGGGATATTGTTGGTATCCAAGAAGAGTTCCTGGTTTCCAATATAGATAGGGGAAAAGGCCTAGTGTGAAATTAATGATTTGGAACTTTTAGGTTGGAGCTCAAATAAGGGAGTACAGTGTGACGTCAAGACCTATTTTTGGGATTTTATGTTTATTTATTTTTGGGTTTTGTTTGGCACATGAGACTATAATGATATGGAATGTTTACTATATTGGATGTGGGAACTTTCTCGGTTTTAGGAATTCATTATGTGATATAGTTATTTATTATTATTATTTATTATTATTTTTATGATTCTTCACTTTGATAAAGTGGGTGTAGTCTCCCCATGGTCACTATTATCCAGTAGCCTATGGCATACCAGGAGTAACATTGAAGGTCACATAACAGACTAGTTCAACTACTAGTTTGAGTGAGTATGTAAGATACTAACCTTTTCTAAAGATGTATTGATATTGTTTTAGGTACCATTTTTCCTTGTTTGGAGTATATATTTTTTGGGTTTTATCATAGCCTTGTTTTGGTGAAATTTTGGGCTATTTAATGTGGGTTTGGTCGATTTACAGTTGGTACACAGTTTATCCAAACTATGCGCCCTACCATAGAAAACTATAAACATCACAGAGAGTGGGATTTCATGGTTGGGAATGGTTATCCAAACTGTGCACCCTTTTAGGTGTTACTATGAACCCATTATAAGAGGCTTGTATTTTAGGTACAGAGTTTTTCAAACCATACCCCTCTGCTGAGGAATCAATGTATGTGGGTTTAATTATTACAAAAAATAGAGAAAGAATTCCCAAAACTCTCATACTTCATCCAAAGTCGACCCAACACGACTCTAACCTATTCCACTCATTTGAGAGGCTTCCAGATGAATTCATAGGTCCCTTGAACACCATTATCTATGGATTGAAGACCCATTGATGGATCTTCACCTCTCTCGATAAGAGATTATCCTCTTGATTAGTTTCCCCATATCTACCATATTCTTCTAATCTATAAAAGGGATGTTTTCCTCCATTTTAAATGGATCTAGATATTAGTTTCCTTGGATCTAATCAGTTTGATCTTGGATCTAATTTGCTTATCTAGATCTCATTCATTATCGTGAACATGGTTGTTATGCCTTAATTTTGGATTTCTGTTGGAAAGTGTTCATTGTGAAAACTGAGGTAGGTGGTCTAAATTGAAAATCCAATATTATTGATTAAATTATGTATGTTTCATTTTTATATTTTCAATTTCCATGATTTGGAAAATTCCTTGATGATTGAATAGATTTAATTTAATTACCATATGATAATGAGTTGTGTTATATTTTTTCAATTGAAATTGGTGGAATTGGATAAATTTATTCATCAAATAATTAGTGGAATTATAGTTATTTTAGTATCAAGGGGATATTAATATTGTGTAATTGGTTAATTAATTTGATTATTATTTAATTTACAAAGAGGATTGTGATATTTTTAGCTTAACCTAAATGGTTTAATGGGTTATATGTTTAAATGACAATAAATGGTGTAATGGTTAATTGGTTAAATTAATATATGTGATTAATGTGATGGACCAATATTTACTTGATAATTAATTTTCTTCCCCATGATTATATTGTTTGAAACTAAGGTTTATAATGCTAACCCATGATGTATATGAAATTTTATTATGTGTGATGTTGTCACACATTTTTTTTGATATACATCTTTAGGACATGGACTAATGATTTTAAATCCCATATGTGATTTAATTATATAATTGTGTGGGACGTGGACTGATTCTTCAAAATCCTATAGTTAGAAACAGGTTATGGTAGATGTACCGATGCTTCAAATACCCATAAGGTACTAAACATGTCATTTTCGGCCCAAAATTGTGGCATTAGACTATATTTCTTATTGGCGGTAATATGAATTGATTGGAAATGATAAATGATACCCCTAGTATCATGATATGTGATATTCCTTGTAGGTAGCTCAGACTATATCATGGGTTGAAGCTGGTATTGATTCTATGGGTTTCCTTAGGAACTCGAGGGTTTATGTACTTAAATAAATAATAAATGAATATATTTAGATAATTTACATTATTTATTGTACTTTATTATTTATAGAACATAAAAAATAATTTTTCACTGGATATGATTTTAGACATAGTTTTTGGTGGCCTACTGTGTTGTACTCACACAGTACTTTGGATGCCAAGTCGGTACCAGAATAGACTTCATGTTTGCAGGACATGATCAGTAGAATGGCCCTTTGTAATATTGATGATATAGGAAGAACCATGGATAAGGGAAACTATCATGCTGTCAGGACCCACATGGGAGTTTCAATTTTTTTGTTCATTTTTCACTTGGAATATACTTGGCATGATATATCTACTGTTTTGGTTTGGATATTGTATTCCTATTTTAGTCATCATGTGATAGTAGTTGGTCTAGTGAAGGGTTATTTCTTGTTTTTTATTGATTATTTATTTCCTATTTTGTATACATTGATAAAAAGGGTATATCATCCACATTATAGATATTAGACTCTCGCTACTAGTCAGGAGCCTCTGGAATAAGGGGAGGCGTTCTTGAGGTCATGTAACCAACCGACTTAAGGCACCAATGTGTTGCACCCAGTTCAAGATGATACAAATTGTTATCGAAGGAGATTTCAAATATTTTATTTTTATTTAATATTTGAGAAAGGTATAAAGGAAAATATGTTGAGTTTGGCCTTTGTTATGTTCTCATGAATGGGAGGAGTTGACACATGTACCAGGATAAAATCCAATTACCCAAGGTGGTATTGTTTTTCTATGCGTTGTTTCTGTTGGATGCTATTTTCTTCAAGTGATGCACTTTTTTTGTGATGTGATTATTGTTTTTGAGTTTTTATGAGATTTGACTATTGGTATGGTATGGAACAATAGTTAATTATGCATGCATCATTCTAGGAACTCATGAATTATTATTGCATGTATCATTTTAGGTCTACAAAGGAAATGTTGGTTTGGGGTGTGTTGTTGAAATAGAAATGTTTTTCCTTTCATGATTAATTGAACTGAAAATAGTTCCAAATATGGAATTAAAAATTGTAAAAATATTCAATATGTGAAAAAATTGATTCCTAATGAGAAACATGAATAATGAGAATGTTTTGGGTCTTTGTTACCCTTGTCCTAGATGTAGGATGGTTAATGGTAATGATAATGCCTCATTTTGACCATGTGGTGAGGTTTGGGGGGATTACTTGTTATGGCTATTGTGAATCCCTATTATGAAATTGTGTTATTTTGAATAATATTTCTTAAGGCATGAATTTGGAATTTTAGAGATATTTACCATGATGACTCTCATTGAGAGGGTGACATAAGGTTATGGATGAAAATGATCAACCAGTAGTGGAACCTAATGTTGAGTTATTTCCAAGTGAGGAAGTCAGAGAGTAGTTCCCTAAAAAATTTTATAGGATCATATAGTGTGTGGAGATAGACCCGAGGAATTTTTTGATGAGAATGAAAAACCTCTCACAAGAGTTTCTGTTGAAGCACCCTCCGATATTCACTGAAGAAGGTGGACCTAAGGTAGTTGACTTCTATATTGAGTCCATCCAGACTATATTTGGGCAGTTGGAGACTCCTACTATGAAAAGAGTCAGGTTGGATTCTTACATGTTACGTGGCCTGGAGAAGCATTAGTGGGATATAGTGACCCAAGATAAAGCACTTGAGAATATGGAGTGGAAGTACTTCCATTATAGTTTTTTTTTTATAAAATTTACCTTGAGATGCAGAGGTGGGAGAGAACGTCTGAGTTTATTTGGTTGAATCATGGTGGAATTTCCATTATATACTATACTATATGATTTAATGATTTTTAATGATTGGTTCCAGCATTCACCGGGGATGAGGCTACTGTGGAAAATTAATTTCAAGTTGGGTGTAAATGTGAAATTAATTCCCAAGTTAATATGTTCATGTGGAATATTTTTTTGATGTGGTGAATCAAGCTCTGATTTATGAGGGGAGTCTAAAAGAGGATTCCAGTGTAGTACATGTGGTTTCTTCTAGACAATAAAGAGGTATGAACATCGAGAGAAGAAAGTGTCACCAGAGCAATGGGATGTAGAGTGGATAGGGGGGAGTATCAATTACAGAGGACCCTACTCAGGAGACTTATCACTAGTATATTAGGTTCAGTCTCTTTCATAGGTAGTTCCCCTGACCACTGATAGAGTGTTGGTGATACATTAGGATTACAAATGTATATATGTTCTATAGAAACCCATAAAATATGGTTAATGTTGCAGTAGAAAGACATAACCAGATTACATGAATGGGATCTTCTACCCCATATATGTCTTGGAGTTCTAGTTCTACTATCTATGGTGGACTAAGTTGTGTATGATGATCTCATGGGTAAGAGAGACTATATCAGTAGAGTGGTAGATCTCATGGGAACTATATTGAAGCATAGGGATTAGGGTCATGATAGTTGCATGCAATTGAGTCTAAATTTTTGGATAGAAGTGATGAACAATCAATAGATAGTTTTAAAATTATTTGAGATTTTATGCCTGATAGTGCCTTATTTGATACAATATATTTTCATTGTTTAATATTTTCTCAACTTGTGAATTATTTGAGCCTGGAAGTGGGGTTTGTGAAAGAAAAACGTTATGGATATAGAGACACCATTTGGGGTACAACTGAGAGACATCTTCTTGTGAAAGCGGTATCCTCTCGAAGTCAGGGAGTATCATTTTAGTTGGGATCTTTACATCCTTGGAATGTCAGTATTTGACCTAATTTTTTGCATTGAATAGCTAGTAGCATATTGATCCCACATATATTTTTACCTCTAGAGATGTAATTTTATATCGCATAAGGGTAATAATTAAATCCATTGTAGATAGTGGAATATCTATGTGGTCCATACATTCCCAGTTTATATGAAATTGGGGGAGCTCACCACCCATGTTTTTTGTATTTTTTCAGAATGATAGAGGTGAAATGAATGATGTCTTTCATGGGTTAGAAGGCTATTATTGGAGGTTCATACAACATGTTTTCCATTTGGAAGAACCACATTCATTCATTGCCAAGAATGTGATGAAGTTTAAACGGTCAAAAATCATCTAAGAATGATTTATAGGAGTTGAAGATGAGTTTTAATACAACACCAATCTTCATCCGACCCGATCCAGGTGAGGAGTATAAAGTATCTTGTGAGGAATCTTGCATTATTATTGGAGTAGTATTGATGTAAGGGGATCGAGTGGTGGTGTATAGGTCATGGAAGATGACCCCACATGAATATAACTACCATATCCATAACGATGATTATGTATAGTGGTTTTTTCTTTTAATTGTCGAAAAAATTATCTGTTGGTATAAAATTTTATGGTGTATACCAATCACAAGAGATTGAATTATATATTTTCCAAAATGATTTGAATCTCTAGTAGTAGAGGTTGGTTGAATATATGTAGTAATTTTATTTAAATCTAGAATATATTCAAGGTAAGGGAAACAATTTTGTTGATGATTTAAGCAGGGAAACTCACACTCAAGAAATTCATAAGTCTAGTAGTGAGTGGAAGATGATGAATTTACTAAATGATATCCATATTGTCGTTCAGGAGGGACAGGAGTAGATGACACTCATATTAGTCTCAGTAGAGTATACACTTTTGGGTCTTATTAAATAAGGGCAATATTAGGATCTGAAATCTTCCGCCTTGAGAGAAATCCTTGATGGTGGAATGTTATCTTCTGATAATATTATAGATGAGGATGCAATCATCTATGTCAGAAAGAGGGGTTTTGTGCCTAAAATTATGTGGGAGGAGATTATGTGTGAATTTCTGCCTCTATGTGGGTGGTGCATCTAGGATTGACCAAAATATACCAAGACCTACAATAGAAGTTGTGACACCACAATATTTTAAAAAATATTTCTCTTTAAATACATTTAATTATTTAGTATCTTGCATTGCTTGCAACCATGAGTTTATGATAACTAAAAGACACTACCATTATAAATTTCTTATTATAAACTAGCTATCAAATTTATGGGAATAAATATTAATAACTAATATATGAAATATATATAAAGGTCCAAGTCAATAGAAATATAATGGTAAGTCATTGGAAAA
The DNA here is from genome assembly GCA_963277665.1 of Viscum album. NCBI lineage: Eukaryota > Viridiplantae > Streptophyta > Magnoliopsida > Santalales > Viscaceae > Viscum > Viscum album. Next base: position 278,303,298 of record OY728165.1, on the reverse strand, counting down.
TGAACACACAATTTTTAGTAAAATCACTTTCTTCTTAAAAAATATTTTTCTCCTATTTTTATGAGTAAATATTAATTTTTAAAAATTATTTAAAATTCATTTGAAAAAATGGATTTCAATTTTGAATTTTTCATTCCAAAATTATCATATTTTTATTATTAAGGAATATTCACAAAAATGATCAAAAACAGTATTTTTTTAATATCTTTATAATGTAAAATAATATTCCATGTTAGTTTTCAATTATAATTAGTTGATTTTGATTTTAAATAATATAATTATTGTTTTTGAAAAATATTTATGAAATAATTTATAATAAAAACTTTTTCAATTTTGGAAGGGAATTTTTTCGAATGATAGTTTTTCATTGAACTTTACTCGTTTTATTTTAAATGTAATTATGAAAATTTGGTGTTTTGAAATTTATAAAATTTATTGGAAAATTTGATTTATAAGGTCTAAATTTAATAAATAGGTACCTTTTATTTTATACCATTATCAATAGTAACTTTGGTAAATTTTGTTACCACATTAAAAGGTACCATTGGTAATTTAGGTTGAATATAAAATTATAAAGACTATAAAATGTTCCTAAAACATTCAATTTTTTTATTTGATGAATATAATTAAACCCTTAACTCATAAAGATCGATATTAACTCGATTAATGGGATCTATTCCATGAAAAAAATTATATAATATTTAAATTAAATAAAGTCACAAAATGTCACTTTATTTTCATTTAATATCTCTTATGTGTACACATAGGGTAAAAATAATGATATAAATGAATCTAAAATTACATTATTAACATAATAAATATATATTTAGGATATTAATTTACTTTTTATGATTTGTTCAACTTGGGAGAAATTATCAAAATTATTATATTTTATTTAATAATAATTTAAAGTGGTCACATTCATGTTTTTTATAACTATATAATGTTTTATAAAGGGTTATATAGTATATAAATTCTACAATAAATATGGTTCTGAAATATAGAATATTTATCTTTATTGACAAATCTTCTTTTTAATTTTTAATAATAAAATATGTATATTAGATAATTACACGTTGTTGATGTAATAATGTTCTTTTAATGAAAATATCAAATAAATATTATTAAAATATTTAAATAAATTTAATTTTAGATAATTAATGTGATAAACATATTTTATATACAAACATGACCTCTTAGGTATGTAATAAAATATTTGGTTCAATGTTAACATGTTATATTGATAGTTTTCAAATACAAGAAATCAATAGCATCACAATTGACACTATTGATACTTTATCAAAATAATATTTTATGAAATTATTTATAAATCATTAAAAATATTTTAAAAAAAAATAATTATAATATTTTATAAAATTTTCTAAAATTTTGATTTTTGGTCTAATTGACATCAAATAAGTAAAATTTACAATCATTTAATATTGAATATTTTATTACTGGTTAATCAAAATGATATTGTTTAAAACAAAAAAAACATGTCAATAATATATTGGTTTATGAGATTATAACAATATCTCATCTTATAGATTAATTAAATTCTTTTTTAGGGTATTTTGAAATGATATTGAAATTATTATAAATTTTTATTTTAAAAAATTCCAGAAGTGCCCCTCACATTAATTATAAAAGGGAACAGACTCCCTCGCATCTTCACATACCATTAAGAGTTTAAGCTCAACCATACCCTAAAACATTTCTCTTCTCAACATCCCTAGTAACTTTATAAGGGTTATGGTTCTCAAAATACCAAACCTAGTTCTCGTAAGAGGATATCTATAGGGGTCTCACCGAAGAAGTTGTAATCTCCTTCACCGACTCTTTCAATATTATTTATTATTCTACTTAATATTTATGTGATGATCCCATTATAATTTAATAAATATAATTCCACATGTATTCTGAGATTTTATTATTATTACAAAATAACCAAATTCCACATTTTGTCCATCCTATAAAACAATATACCAGACGTGTGTACATATGACATACCTTCTCCAAGCCGTGGTGTTATTTGTTTTTCATCACCACATTACTAGGTTGGGTATAATAATGGAAATAATAAATATATATGATAATTATAAAATGATATTGATTATGAAAATAAATATATACCAACCACTTTTATATCATTTCAAAATTAATGGAATGATATTTTCACATGGGGGTACATACGACCTCCCATGTCCATGACGTGATGAAATTCATTAACCAAGATCCCCATTAAATAATGATTAAATAAATACATATAATAAATAAAAATTATATATATTATCTAAGTATCATTCTAGAAATGATGAAACTATATCCTATTCAAAATAATTAGGACTTATACAAGAACACATGCATTATAAAGTGAAGTGGTGAACACCAAAAAAAGTGTAATAATAAAATACTAAAAACCAAAGGGTAATATGATAATATTATATGATTCATATATATAAATATTTTTCTAGAATAAATTAGTAAAATTATTTAAAAATTATACAAGAGTTTTCAGATACAAACAATGGAAATGAGTCCTAAAGTAAGGGTTAATTTTACAATGTCATTATTTTTTGAGATTGTTTATATGTAAGTATTTTCTTATGAACATTTAGTATCCATGTCCATGTTTATTAAATTTGGATTCCAATTTTTTAAAAATTCTTATACCGTTATTTAAATTCATTTATACCCATGTATGAAGTTTTTCTTAATGTAATGAAATGAATCTTTTAGTCATATTCATAATAATGTACTTTGTGAATTTTCTAGAAAAAAGCATGAGGAGAATGTTATATTTTTACTAATTAGGCATGAACATATTTGTACACTTTCATGAAACATTATTGAAATGAAGCTTCCTTTACAATTTCACGACATTATTTCCAAAGAAAAAGTTTTCATTTAAATTTCTACAACATTTTATGAAAGGAAAACATTTTCAATATATAAATGATATTTTAATCAAGAATTATTTCCATGTAATATCTTCAGATTATTTTCCCTTTACATTCTTTGATATGAATTATGTTTCAATGGGAATATTTTACAATGATTATATCCCTATTATTCATATTATTTTCCTAATTTTATGATATAATGATATTTATGAACCTCTTTTCTTTTCTATGGTTTACTTTATGATTAAACGATGTTTGTGGAATCTATTTCATTCCATGGGTTATGATATGATGAATGAATTATGTTGTTGTGGCACATATATGTACAGTTTTCATTATGTGATGGTGGAAACTATATATCCCTCAAATTCATTGGGTAAAGATTTATATCTAATGAGATAGTCAGGAGAAAAATGTGAAATGATATAATTTTAGAAATTAAGGGTTGGAATGAGATGCAAACCTAGTTCAGTAACACATGGTTGGAATGAGGAGTGAACATGGTTTAGAAAATAACATTATACACTTTGATGGTCTTTGAAATGAGACTTAAATAATATGGAAATTATTTTCAATGCTTATGTGTATGCTAAAAATTCCATGTCTTATATTATGATCTATGGTAATATGTTTTTTGATGGAATCATATGATTTATCTCATGACATGATATCATGATATTGAATATGCATGATTAAATTTTCAAATTTTATGTTTATGTTATTATGTCTTATTATTATAATATGATTGATAGTTTTATTTTTTACTATTACTAATCATCTTAATTCACCCTTTATTATATTTCATTTCCCCAGGATATGAAGAATGGAATTATATAAGTGGTTTCAAAAAGGGGTTTTGAAAATAATGAATAAGCTAAATATGATGTTGATGTTTTATGAACAAGTTATTTATGTTTCCCAGTTTCTAAGACACTAAATCTATATATACCTGACATGGTTTTTTTTATTATGTAATGAATATTATTATATTTATAATTAATATGTATTTATGAAAAGTATGGTTCATTATAGAAGTATTGTTTGATGTGAAGAAAAAAGGAGATAGTAGGGTTCGTGACACGATGCTACACCTTTCAATAGGTGAGGTCTGAGCATTAATGACCTGGTGGTTTACTACTGTTGTTTCCCATTATATAATATATGTGGGAAGAAATTTATGTGGACATTATGGTGGGCCTCCCTTGTATACCTTGTAATACTAAATCTATTTGGGTGGTTGTGGACCGAATGATGAAATTAGTGCATTTCCTACATATACAGGAGATTTTATCTATGAACCAATTGGAAGATTTGTACATCTAGGTGGTAGTTCATCTACATGGGTTCCAGGGAGTATTTTTTTGGACCATGAATCATTTTTTACTTAATTCGTATAGTAGTATTTGAAGAAGTGTCTTGGTAAATAGGGTTTACTGTGTACACATATTTACCCACAAACAGATTGGAATTAAGAATTCTTGATACATGTGACTAAGGATATTGTCCAAGTGTATGTTCTTCACTTTAGTTGGTATTAGTAGAAACTCCTAAAACTTTTGTAGTACAACTATAATAATAGATATTATGAAACTATTCAAATATAACCATTTGAGGCACTTTATGCTAGGCCCAGAAGATCACCTCTATGTTGGATGGAGGTAGGTGAGTCAGAGTTGTTGGGATCGTGTCTCAAATAAGAGACGTCAAAGTAGGTTTTTTATGATTTTTAAGCATTTGGATATATATCAGAGTATTAAAAATCCATATATTGATATAATTTAATGACCCCTTTATTTTATAGTGATTGATCATGTTTACTTTTTTACGTCCCATAGATTTGGCCACTATAGGATTCAGAGGTGGGGTAAGCTGGCACCCTTGTTTGTTGGACCATTTGAGGTTGTGGAGGTAATTGAGCTAGTGGTAAACCCAGTAGATCATAAATATTGGTATAGGGAAATGAAATTTTTTTCATGTATCATAACATTGGAGGTATCAACCCAACCCTTATCATTTTATCAATTTAAATGATATTGAGCTTAAGACCGATACACACTTTGAGGAGCAATGGATACATGTTGTGGGTTATAGTGAGAAAGTGTTGAGGGGAAAGACTGTGCTGATAGTTTGAGTATTATTTTACTATGGATATGTCCAATAAAAACATTGGAGAGATAAGCTGCTATCAGGGCTCAGTGGCCCGATCTGTTTACCCATAGAACTTGGAAGATGCATGGGAGTTAAACTCGAGGAAGAGCTATTATAAAGTGGTCGTATTATAAGATCCCAGTCATTTATGAAGATTTATTGAGATCTTTTATAGGTACTATTTTTCCTTATTTTGAGTATTTTTTATTTGGGTTTTATATTGGTTGTGTTTTAGTTAAATTTGGATGTTTTTGGATGGGTTTTGGGCAATGCATGGTTTGTGCATGGTTTTCCTAAACCATGTGTCATTCCTCGAAAAACAATGCAACCCAACATATAGAGGGGTTGGATGGATAGAAAATAGTTTGTTAAATTGTTTTCCCTTTTAGGAAAAAGTGTGCACCCCCCCCCCCCCAAAGAAGTGAATGGTTTAACACATTGTTTTTCAAACCGTGTTCTGCTTCCTAGGAAGCCATACACGTGGGTTTATTTATTGCGAAAATTATATTAAAAATTATCAAAACCCTCATTATTCACCCAATGTAAACCGTAACCTATTAGTCTCAATTTTTAGTCTTTTAGACAAATTCATAGGAATATTGAACACTGTTTGTAACAAATAGAGGATTTGTTGAAAAATATGCACCTCTCTTTATGAGAGATTCTCATCCAGGTTAGTTTCCCCTCTCTTTCTATAGTATTTATCTAAAAATTTTGAAGGGGTGATTTCCTATATATAAAATGGATCTGGATCTTGGATTAAATTGATCTAATCAATTTGATCTTGGATTTGGGTTTCATGTCTTTATCTCTTTTTGCATCATAGTTTAGATTTTCTTTCTTCATTTGGGGATTTTTATAGGTGGGAATTCATCATCGAACATGAGGTAGGTAGTCCAAATTCCAAATACCACAATCTTGATTTAATTACATATATGTAATTTTGAATTTTAAATTTCAATGATTGGGATATGTCATTAATGATTGAATAATTTTAATTTAATTTTCATGTGATAACGAGATGGGAAAATTGGTGGAACTGGATTGATTAATTTTTAAACTAATTAATGAAATTATTGTGAATGTGGAATTAATGTGATATTAATATTGTGTAATTAGTAAATTAATGTGATTATTAATAAATTTAAAAGTAGTATTATGACATTGTTGGATTCACATAAATAGGTTAAAGGGTTACATGATTAAATGTAGATAAATTGTTTAATTGGGAATTGGTTAAATTAATCCATGTTATTAATGTGATGAAAAAATATTGAATTGATATTTGATTTGATACCCCATAATGAGAATGTTTTGAAGGAATGTTAATGATTCATAACCCTAATGTTTATGAAATTTTTATATGTGTGATGTTGTGAAACATGTGATTTTGTGAAATACATGTGTGTGACATGGACTGATTATTCAAAATCCCATATGTGATTTACTAATATATTTGTGTGGGACATGGAATGATGATTCAAATGTCCCTATTGATAAACAATTTATGGGGCATGAACAATTGTGCAAATAGCCATAGGGTATTAGTCATAGTGTTATAGGCCCAAAATGTGGGCATTTGACTATGGTTCCAATTACTGAAATATAAATTTATTTGAAATGATAATTGGTAATCATAGTTTTGTGTTATGTGATTTCCCTTGGTGTTAGTTCAGACTCTTGAATGGGAAGAAGAATGTATTTATGGTTTGGTATTCCTTGAGAACCCAAGGTTTTATGTGGTTAAATAAAAAATAATTAAATATATCTAAACTGTTTTCATTATTTCTTGTAATTTGTTCTTTATACAACTTCATACACATTTATTGACCGGATTATATTTTTGAAGCAATTGGTTGTGTCCTACTGAGTTGTACTTACTCCCTACAAGGGAATCCTAATTGGAACTCGAATAGACCTCATGTTTTCAAGATTGGATAACTGTAAGAGGCCTATATTAAATGCATGATATGGGATGGATCATGAATGAGGGTTCTATACATGGTGTCGAGACCATCTTGGGAGTGTCAATGTGCCTTATTTTTGTTTTTCATTCTAAACATGGAATACCCATTAAATGATATATCTTCTATTTTATTAGGATATTGTATTCATGTTTTAGTCATCATGTGATATAGTTTTGTCTAGTTATTGGTTATTTCTTATTAGTAATTGTTTATTTATATCTATTGTAGTGTTAATTTGATAAATAGGGTATAGACTCACCATGATCGATATAGGACCCTTGATGTTAGCCGACAACCTCTAGCATATGGGGAGGTGCACATGAGGTCACATGACAACTTTTTTTGGGGCACTGGGGGGTGGCACCCTAGTCGGGATGTTATAGTGTTATAAAAGTATGTTAAAAGGATGTATTAGAGGTATTAGATATATATATTTTAAAAAAATTATGAAAGGTAAGAATAATAGTATGATATGTTATTGATTGGTAATGAGCTCATGTATGGGAGTAGTTAACCCATGTATAGTAAAAAAACATGTTCCATGGGGTAGGATAACTATTCTTGATGTTCTCTTATCATAGTTGAGATATTATTTCACCTTGGATGATGCACTTATTGTGTGATGTTACTATTTTATGATATTTTACTCTTGAGTAATTATGGAATGAGATTGTAGATGCATGTATTATTTTGAGGAACTTAGGTATTAATGTGAATTGAATCTTTTTAGGAAGACAAATTAAATCATGTTATGATCAGTTTCATTGAAGTAGAAACTATTTGTTGTGGTAAATAAATTACTTTTCTATTTTATTTTATTTAAATGAAATATTCCATATTATAGAGGTTGAAAATACCTTATATTGAAATATTTTTAGATTAATTTTTTGAAATGGTGATAAATGTAAATATGGTAACTTGTAAGATTGCTTTTACCCTATGATAAGAAGTGGTTATGGTTTGGGATGGTTTTGTATAATGATAGTTTTTTTGTAACATCCCTTGGGATAGGTTATTAGGGAAATATTTTTTATGGATATTTGTGACCCATATTTTTGTAACCACATGTATTATATTTTATGTTCCTTGGAACATGAGTTTGTAATTACAGATGGATGAATCCATGACATTGTTTACCAGTATGGTGATAGGGGGAAACGACTGATAATACCACTCGATTAATAGAACTAGAGAACCCTTTGGATATAGGTAATTGGAAGGAAGAAAAGATGAATGATAATTTCATACATTTTTGGAAATTTATAGATATATATCCAATGTAGGTTACACCAAATGTGTTTTATCTCACTAAAGGGTTCCTACTACATCTTCCTTCATCTTTCATTAGAGAATTTAGTTCTGATGTGACTACGTCTAGATTGAGTATATCCAAAAGATCCCTGACCACATGGGGACTCCTTTAGTGAGGAGGGTTATGTTGATGGATTATATGTTGTTTGGAATAGTGAATCAATGGTGAGATATTTCGTATGAGGATATTAAGGTTTAGGGAATTAATTAGAAGGAAATCCAGAAAAAGTTCTTGGAAAATTGTACTGAGAGACTGTAGATAGGAAAGTCCCCTAGAAGTTATGAATTCGACTATAGAGAATATATTAGTGATATATTTTTATATATTCATTAATAACTTCAATTATTTTTCTCTAAAATTTGTAGGAGATGAAAAAACTAGATGCAATCATTTTCAAGATGGACTAAGGTGTGAGGGAAAGTTGCATGTCAATATTTTCAATTTTAAGAAGTTCACTGAGTTGGGTAAATCAGATCTCATTTTTTAGGGGAACTAGAAGGAGGTACCCGGTGTAAGGAAAATGGTTTCAACTAGGGGATTTGGTAGTACACATTTATATGATAGGAAGCATCATTATGAGAACTTATGATATGGTGGTGGAAGGTAGACTAACATGGGGAGATGATCGACCCCTCAGGTAAATTATCAAGTGGTCTGTTATTAGTGTGGTAAGCTTGGTCACATGTGAGGTCAGTGTCTTTGAACACCATTTGGGTATTGAGACTATGGTTTGAAAGGGTCAAATAAATATGGTTTTTATGAACCCTCTTCATATGGATAGTGATTTAGGACATAGGAGTTTTTTAAAGGTTGGGGTTGAAGCTTCATTTATTATTTTAAAGCAAAGCAAAGACCTATTTTAACTGGGTAGAGGGAGACCCATTACATATCCCAAATTCCATGAGGGTATTTTTCCCATTACATGGCCTGTAGGCCCTAATTTTTGGCCCAAGGACCATTCTGTGAATATTACTACTACAGTACTCTGCCTACTATAGTACTACATAGTATCTGCCACTGATATAGTACCCTCGTGCCGCTAAAGTGACCTACCACCGCTAGAGTGCTCGTCGTTGCTACATTGTTTTCCCTACTATAGTACTACTACAGTACCTGCGGCCAATGGGTTTTGGACCCCCATTTTTCATTTAGGATTATGGGGTTCTTACCACTAATAGAAACCCCAACTACATGTAGGACATAGGATGATATAAGGCATGATAGGGTATCTTCTACCCTATATCGGTCTGAAAATTGGTGTTCTATATGCCATACTGGCTAGGGTGGAGGATAAGTCACCTTAGGAAAGGAGAATCAGTATCAGTAGGTTAGTGTGGTGCATGTTACTCTACAAGGATCATATAGTATAAGTTATCTACACGTTGTTTATCCTTCCTCTATCGGTATTGAGGCTAGGCTATTGTATTTTAGATATAAAATTTGCTGACATAAACATTTGATAATAATTTATTTGACATAACAACATCGCAATATTTTAAATCTTCTTGCATTTTTTATAGTTTGAGATTGTTAGTTGAATTCTTATGTAAGGATATGTTCGTAGACACCATTAGGGATACATTTGAAGGATATCCTTCATTGTAAAGAGTGTTCCCTCATGATTTGTGGGTATCGTATCCCTTGGGATTTGATCACTCATTAAAGGAAAATGTATAAAGTGATACTCAAAATAAAATAGTTAGTTTCATAAAAATAACCTATTGATTTTTACAATATGAGGATGAATTTCAAATCTTTGGAGGGTGACATCTATGTTCATCTTGGAGAATAGGATATCTAGGATGGCTGTGTAGGGATATATCAACATCATTTGGGTAAAGTCAAAGACCATTATGAAAGTACTATGGTAGATGGTTTAGGAGTGGACCAAGATGTATTCCCAACTGTAATGGATCAATTATTGGATGTGTTTCCTTATAATTTTACAGGTTTTCTAAATGAGATAGAGATTGAGTTCAATATTGATCTAGTGCATGGGCCCCAACTAGTTTCCATTATAGATTATAGAAATTCACCAGCACAAGATAAGGAGTTAATGAATAAGTCTGTGGATTTGGAATCTATAATGTTTATTCTAATGAGAAAATAACCTTGTGGTACCATTATTCTATTTTTCAAGATAGTGGATGAAACAAGAGATTATTTTTAATCTACTAAAATTTGGATCAAATGGGTATCAAGAACAAATATCCTATTCTAAAAATTAATGATGTTTTTACTAGGTTTGGGATGCTGGTTTATTCTCAACGATTAATTTTTTATTAGGGTTCCATCAGTTGAGGGTGAGAACATCTGATATACCACATACTAATTTTATAATCAAGTATATATTATATGAGTTCATTGTTATGTCATTTTTGTTTAATAATTCTTATCATGTGTTTATATACATTATGAAATAAAATATTTTGTAACACCCAGAGTTTTAATGAATTAAATTTTTTAATTAAATTAAATTTCATTGATGGATTACATTTCACGCTACACCATGTTAAGAATGATTTATATGAAATACCATGTTAAAATTGCCCTACACGCAACACTAGTTCTATCTTGTTGTATGTGAAACACTAATTTTGGATTGTGTTACACACAATGCTGAGTTCCTTCAATAGAATGCATTATACATAAGATAGAGTTTTACCAAACCATAATATACTATTAATATTCTTATGATAGTTATCAAATAACTATTGGAATGGAATGAATAAACAGGATGTAAGAACCCGGTTCATAGTTTTGAGGTTCAGGTTTCTTTTTTTCTCATTTCCTTAAGTGTTTTTGAGAAAATAAGGAAATTTGGCAATAATCATAAATTTTGGAAGTACTCACAGTGTACTTTTTCCACATCCAGTTTACTTTTGGCCATGTGGGATGAGTATATGGGGTGTGTGGCTATGTCGGTGATGAAGGGTGTAGAAACCAACTACATGTCGTGTAGTGGTTCTTTATAAGTCATGTAGTCAGTTGGTAGGAAAATATTAAGTCCGTGGAAAACTGTGTGACAGAACATGCCGTGTACTCAAGAAGACAGGTCGTGTATTCATGTTGGCAGATGAACAGTGCCACGCTACTGGGAAACTTCTAGAGGAATAGTGAAACATGGGAATTACATGGTGTGTACTTGGAAATACACACCGTGTACTTTGATTTTTTTTGCTTAAAATGGGAAGTAGCCTCCCATGTTCATAGGGAAGGCTTAGAATAGGAAGAAGGAGCGGGAGAGGGAGGCCGGAGCTTTAGAGATCCACAGAGTGCACGTCGGTTATCCGTTTTCTGCACCGTCGATCTCCCTGGAACTGCACGAGTGAGTTCTCCCTTCTACTAGAGTAGTTCTTCTAAATTCATCCCCATAGGGAAGTTATTTATGGTTGAATGAGGTTTTATTTCACCTCAGATCTACTTCGTTCAAGGAAGAATCGAGGATCGTTATTCGTGTATATTGTTTCTGGGTGTTAAAGGTAGGTGGCTTGGTGTTTATTTTCCAACTACTATGCGTTTTGTGTTTTTTTTGCTACGATCCCATGTTGTGGTATCGTGTGCCTAAGGTTGGGGACATTTTAAAGACCTATAATTGGATAGGTAATTAATTGTGATAATAAAATGCTGTTTGGGATCGCTGCTTGGATCCAGGACCATCCCGAGGGGTGCATTCCTCTAGTTAGCTGTTTGGCCAGAATACCCGTGGGTATGCCTTGTTTAATTATGCATTACTTTTTCCTTGAGAATAACTGTATGTAAATTTCATGTTTATATGTTGGGCATGGCCAGATTACTTATTCCTGATGGCGGTGTATTAATATAGCCTGAGGGTAGTGTTATATTATCCTGAGATCATGGTTTGTATGGCCTGAGGGCAAGGTTACTATTCCGCCTGAGGGCAACACCTGAGGGCAAGATTATGATCACATGAGGGTTTGATTTCATTTTGGCATGAGGGTGCACTACTGGAAAACTAACCTATACCAACAGTTTGGAACCTTTGGTATAGGCCTCCAAACCGTTGGTATAGCTTATACCAATGGTTTGGAGAACCGTTTCCAAGTAAGCTGTTGGGATAGTTCTTTACCAATGTTTTTGGTAAAACCATTAGTATAGACCTATACCAATGGTTTTGGAAACCGTTAGTATAAGTAATATGAAAATTTGTACCAAGAGTTATGGAATTGTTCGTATATGTATTTCAAAAAAAACCTTCACTGGGATTTGATCCCAGGACCCCTACTTTATCATTGAACGACTTAACCACTAACCTAAAATGAATTTTTTGAACATAATTACATAAATATATATATATGTATTCTCATAATTATTTTAAATTTTGATTTATATAATGTTCCTGTTAAGAAGATTTGATAAAAAATCAAATGATATATACCAACAGTTGTCAAAACCGTTGGGTAATCCCTTTACCAATAGTTTTGACAACCGTTGGTATAGATCCTTGATTCTAGGTGAAATTCTGGGTGGAATGTTGATATTTGGGGACCTTTCCAAATGGTATTGTCAAACCGTTGGGAAAGGTGTCCACAATGTGGAATTTTCCCAACAGTTTTGCCCAACCGATGGGAAAGGGTATACCTATCCCAACAGTTTGGCCAAACCGTTAGGAAAGGTGGCCACACTGTGCACTTCTCCGAACAGTTTTGCCAAACTATTGGGAAAGGGTATACCTATCCCAACGGTTTTCCAAAACTGTTGGGAAAGGTAGCCTCAAAGTGGGATTTCCTAACGGTTTGGCCAAACCGTTGGCAATGGGTACCTATACCAACAGTTTTTACGAACCGTTGGTATAGAAGCATTTGTAAAGGTCAGATTTCTAGTAGTGGTGAGATTCTACATTGCCTGAGGGTGAGATTCTGTATAGCCTGAGGGCATGGTTTTACTATATTAGCCTGAGGGAAAGATTCTGGTTCGCCTGAGGGCTTGGTTCTATTTACCATTGAATGTTACTAAATTAAATGGTTAAAATGAATAATAAAATGGCAATATACCTGGTAAGGTTGGTTACTTATGAGTACTACTTTTTTTATTGTATTTTACTACTACACAATGTTGCATGTCTACACACAGTTGAGAACGGGCCTTTGGTGGGTGCCTACTGGGAATTATTTCTCACACCTTATTTGGGTCATGTATTTCGGCCCAAACAGATTACGTTTCTGTAGGTGTGGATAAGGGAAAGGGCCCTTATACAGGTACTTGACTACTGCTGACGAGTAGTGGAGCATGGGACCAGGCTTAGGCTCATGATGCTACAAGCTGTTTTTCTCTGTTTTGTTTTTCTGTACTAGTACTGTACAGTATTGTTGTGTAACACGTTTTGGCTGCTTTCTTAAAATTAGAGGCATGTTGCACCATTATTTATATACTGGTTAGTTATATCTACTACATTTGTTAAATTCAGTTGTGTATGATTTACTGCTTCTTCCATTGTTGTATGTTTTATTTCATTCCGTTGCGCTTCACTTCGACGAATGAGGGCATAGTTTCCCCACTATCAGACCTGGGCTCTCACTGTTAGTCGGCAACCTCTAGCCTTTGGGGAAATGCACTTGAGGTCATGTGGCGAACTAGGTTCGGGGCAACCATTGAGTGGCACCCGAATCCGGGACATTACATAGGATTAAAAAAATTATGAAAATATTTATTTTTCAAATGTTTATTAGTTATTAATTTATTATAAATAATAAAATAACATTTAAAAATAATAATTTCTTTTTGGAAAACAGTATCTTTTCTAAAAGAGGGATTAACTATTATTGGCACACATAAATTAAAATAAAATTTACCAAATTCATATAATTTATTTAAAAAAATTAAATTAATTTTTTAAATCAGTATATCAAAATTATCTTAGGGTGATTTTTTTTTATAATATTAATTTTTTGATAAATAGTGAAATGTACTGAATTTTAATTGAAAACTACCTATTCATTTAAATAATTTATAATGTTAAACAATATTTTGAATTGTTTTTATAGTAAACATATTTAAATTATACATATATTGATCCAAATTAGTTCATTATAATCATTTTAATATAGAATTTTATTATACAAACATTGTAAGGTTCTGAACATTTTCAATTTAAAAACCTACTTTCTCATCACATTTGGGGGATTAATTTTGAACTAAATTCTATCAATTAATAAATTTTAATTTGTATTAATGTACTGAATATTTTCAATCATAATAATTTCAAATTTTTAAAATATGAAACTTAAATTTTCACCAAATTAAATAGTGAAACCTATTAAAATTAACTATAGTGATTAAGGTAAACACAAGTTTACTTAGTGTTTAAACTTATAATGTAAGGGGTAAAATGATCTACTAACTTGTCCAACATCTATTCAGTCGAAATATTTAGACCCATAAGACCTTAGTCTAATATCTTATGTGTTCTGGGTATGTTATTCCATGAAATTGACCTATATAAAAAATTATGTAAAGAAAAAGAAAAAATTGGAATCTTCCATTGCATTAATATTTATACAACATTAAGATAGGGATAAACATCATATGATTTGGTATAATTATTATTTTAAAATTTGAATAATTTTATTTATAATAATAATTTATTTTAATTTATTGGAGATTGAATTATAACTTTATATGCTTACGAAATTCTAATGCATGAAATATTTTGTTTATAATTAACTAAAATAAATGATACTAAAAATATTAAAAGTGAAGTAAAATGAATGAATCAATGTATTATGTTAATAATATATATTAATATATGTTGTTACTTGTGTTTTATTTAATATGTTAAAATTCTATGATTGTATTTATATTTTTAAATGAAAATTAAATAAATATTATGAAAAGTGACATTAATGTTATTCTATAGTAAGTGTTATTTTATTATATGATTAAAAATTAATTAAATCATATATTCCTCCCAGTGACTATTTAATGTCAATAAATATTAAATATCTTATATTAATCAATCAATTTATCTTTTATAATGAACATATTTACGCCTAAATAGTAAAAACACTCTTAGCACAGTTAGGGTTAAAGTAGTATTTTTGGGTATTACATGCACTTCTGTTAAAATTAAATTCCAACAAACATAGGATTTTTTTATAATTTATATATAATATATATAATTAGTGGGTGTAAATTTTATAATATTTATCAATTTAATTTGTTTTTAATGGATAAATTACCTTGGTTAGAAAATTAGTTACCATGGAAAAAACTAAAAGGGTAAAATTGAGAAAACATAAATACTATGGAAGAATATTATAAAAATTGGATTCTTTTTGTGTGCTGGTGGGGTTTTTAGACAAAATAAACCCTCCAACCCATTTTTATTCAATTATTGACCTAAATGTTTTATGTTAGAGATCCAAATAGTGAGTAAATTTGAGTATTTACAAGGATCCAACTCTGCCTGAACAATAAAAGGGTTGTCACTATCCCCCATTCTTCACACCTCTAAAGCGATTTGGATAGACAGTAATATGACCAAATCACTTCCTAAAATACATAATCTCATCCCAGTAGCCTTTATAATGGCATAAATTCAACAATGTAGGACCTTTGGTTAAAACCAAAAGGAGATACCCAAAGAAGAGGTAACGTTCATCAATAAAAATTTTTTATTTCTTCATCAATCCCATAAAATTCATTTTATATCATCATTTTGTAATAACAAAAGTATCTTCTATATACATAGATATTTTTATTCTATGTATAATCTTTAGAACCACAAAAACTTCCATAAAATGTGTTACGAAATCATCTTTCATGCGTGGGGTGGACTACAGCTTCGTGAACTGAGGACATTCATTTTTTCCATTACAACCTATCATGTTTGGGAATAATGATTGAAATAATATATATATATATATATGATATTTATGATGTATTCAGGATTATTGAATTATTATATAAAACAAACCTTCATTTTTTTCATTTTTTGGGATTGTAATAATAGCATTCATGTGGACATCATAATATCACCTCGCGAAGTGATGTGATTCGTTAATTCTTTACATATAATGTATTAAGGATGAGATTAATAAAGACATGTGGTATATATAAAATAATAATTCTACTTTAATGATAATATATATATATATATCATTTACATTTCATTCATTCAATATGAAAATAAAATTGAATCAATGTTAATGCATACATACGACCTACCATCTCCCTTAATGGTGTATTTTATTTCTTATCCATAACTACTTGTGATTACACTAAAAACATATATAGTGAATTTATATGATATTTATATAAATTATATAATCATATTGATGATGAAATCATGATCTATGTAAGTGGATCAAGAATAAAAATTTAAAATATATAGGAAATACAATGTTGTTATTACCCGAAACAAAACATTAACATGTAATTCTTAATAAGAAAGAAATATAAAGTAATAATTAAATAATATATAGTGTTATATATCTGAATATGGATCAGATATAGAATTATAATAAAATTATATTTATTATAATTAATTTTTTTAATAAATACAATGAAATTTCGGACTTATAGTAAAGTCTTATTGTCTCAGTTATCCTTCTTTGATATTTACATTATGTTATGCACCTATATCCTTTCATGAGGTGCACATAAAAGCCTTCGACGTGTAATATCCTGAATTTATTCATCCTCAAGATATTTAATGTTTCATTATATGTTATTCCTTCACGGGGCCTATGAATCAATTTTAATAAATTCGTAATGATATTATGTCACAATCTCATCATTTATCAAGATTAGTTATGATTAAGTCTCCAATGTTAAAATATCAAGATATAACTCTCAATATTTCTCATGAAATTCATTCTCCTATGGTTATTCATATAATCATAAAGTAATTGTTCCATTTTTACACATTGGTACATATTAAAATTGGGTAAATATTTTTATGAAAAGCAGACTTCATTTCACTCTTTAGTCAGAAATATTTTTTCTACCAAAACATTGTTATCGAAAAACGATTTAAAATGTTATAATGCTCTAAAATGATTTTAAAAATAATTTTTAACCCATGACTTAGCTTTTACAAAATGTTTTAAAATAACTAATATTCTTATCATTTTATAATCAAGGCACTTTTGAATTTATCAATAATATGAGTGGATATTTTTTACATATTAATCATGTATATAATTATTTTCATTCATGACCAATAAATTCATTGATGATTCCATTATAGGATTTAAATAATATTTTTAGAATGAATTTTTTTTACATATGTTATAAATATTGTTATTTTAAATTTATTTTAAAATAAAGAGATTTTGTAATTGTTTTAAATTTAAAAAGTGTTCTAAATGATTTTCAAAGATTCCTTTATTATTTTTCAAGGTTATTTTAAATTAAATGGTTTTAAAAATGGATTTATTTTTTATAAATGATATTCCTCCAAATTATATTTTACTAAATAAATTTACCATGTAGTCTTTAAAATTAGTTTGTATCTATGATGACTTTTTATGAGGTTACTCATTCTTTAGTGGGGATATGATCCAAGGATACCATTTATATAATCTCCCAGAATGCCTTATGAATCAATGAAATTATGTTTATAAAATCCAATTTTCTTATATAGTTTATAAAATGATAAAATTATTATGAATATTTATTATTTTCATGGATTATTCTATGATGAAATAATTATTAAACATGTCTTTTTCCAGATGTTATGATATATAATAACCGATTTATGATACTCATTTCATTTCATATTTTATGTTATGATGAATGTTTATGATCTTTGGGTACATATATGTATGATTTCATTATGTGATTGGTGTGACCTATATCTCCCTCTAATTCATTGAATAATGATTTATATATCATGAGATAAACATGTCTAGAATAGGTAGTGAACCAAGTACAATAGGTAACTTTTTCCATTATGATAGTTTGGGGAGTGAACCCATTCCAATATAAAAAAAGCGTTTTGATTGGGGGTGGTGTTATTTCCTACTTTGTAGGTGTATCCCTAATGAAGCTCTCTAATAATTTTTGGCCATGATCCTTGACTTATATGAAATGATTTTGTATGCTTATCTATCTTTCAAAATCCACGTCTTATTCATATGTTTTTCTTTCATGGATTATTCAATTTGATTTAATCATGATTCATGTCTTATGGTTTTCTAATATTTATTCCAGGAATCATGATTTTTATCTTTTATATATAGGGTATTATATTCCAATGTTATGATCATGTTTTCATACACATATGTTCATGTTCTGCTTACGTATCTCCCTTTTTTACACTTACTGTGCATCTGATCTCACCTTTTCTTATGTTTCCATTCGCTAAGCTATGAATAATTGTTTTATATAGGTTATTTCATTGAGTATTTCTAAATAAGAAAAACTTTTTTGGAATAAAATAATATCATTCCCCAGAATAGAATATTTTTTACCATGTTAATAATGGATCCAAACTATTACTATCTTTAGGACTATTTTTTGAGTAATGTAAGGAATATTCTTAAAAAATCATGTAATATCCCTGAATGAAAATATTGGGTCAGTACAATTGGTATCAAATGAATTTTTTACTAAAACATAGGGAACATGGAAGATTAAACTTTAGTGATATCCCTAGGGTTATCTCTAAGGATATGTTTAGGGATGTCTTTAAGGATAATTCTACGTAGGAGTCAATGTTTAGGAAAATATACTATAATTTTGGTAAAGGATAGAGGAAGTGCTTTCGAAGAAATGACATCCCTATATGGATAAAACAGGTTGATGTGTCTCTACCATAAATGTACTGAGTGGTAATAACCATGAAAACAACGTATTGATCTAGACGTGATTGGGAAATAATATAGGACATTGAGACTTATTGTACATATTTTCAGACACTACCAAGGGATAAGAGTTTCAAATTCAAAAACTAATTACAAACCATTTTTATGTATTTAAATATACAATTAATATGAATAAACAAGGATAATTCTTAGGTTTCATCTATTTAAAAGGAGGTGGATGGATTTAAACACCATATAAGTGAATTTCCTCGACTACTTCATTATATAACGATTAATGAATAATGGATAACATGTGATAAACATGTTGGTTTCACAAATTATTTAGAGATATATAGAAAAAAAATTCACTCTTTTATAGATCTAATGATACATTAAAACTGAATTTTATTGATTTAGACATAATTGTTTCCTTGTATATACATTTATTTGAATAATAGATGAAATTGAAATTGGTCGAAGGAAGAAAAATGGATGAAATGATGTTTATGAAATAAAAACATATCATTCGTTTAAATTTATTTATATTCTTAAATAATAAATAAATTATTTATCTTTAAAAGAAGGGTCTTGAAACAAAAATGTTATCCTCAAAGATTAAGTTGAACTGAAGGTCTATTCGATCCACATGGATTTATGGTTTTGAACCCCATAACATTAAATTGATCATTCCCTTTCTTGTGATAAATGAACTAAATAAATCTCTTTAATTATATATTCTTTTCGTACATGTACAAATATTCCCCTCCCACCTATGTTATCCTATATTGAAACCTTGTTATGAGATACTTTTGGTAACTCAAATTTTTTCTACTATCCATTTTTAAAGAATGTTTTATTATTAATTTTAACTATGAAGGTTTCTATGAAATTAAATATAATGTATTAATCCATTGATGAAAAAAAATATTTCATGAGAAAAAATCATTTTATGGGGGGTAGAATATAACACTCTAGGTTTTTATGAATTTTTTGTTTCAAATAATTAAGATTTCATTGATGGCTTGGGCTGCCCTCTAGAACAAGTTATACATGATTTATATAAAAAAATAATGTAATATTTGTCTATAAAAATACTTATATTATATTTTGGTATACACAACACTATGTTTGTCTTGTGTTACACAAAATATCTAGTTTCTTCTATAGCTTCTGTTACAAGCAATACTGAGTTTTACCGAACTATAATATACAATAAATATTATTATGATAGTTTCCTCAAAGCCATTAAAATTGTGGGAATGATTAGTATTAAATAACTTAATAAAATAGGTATTTTACATTTTCATTAAATTTATATTTATTACATAAAAAATAACTACCATTTAAGAGAAAAATTAATTTTTTTATGAAAAAATAGTATCCATTATAAAAGATAGTTTTATTGTTCTTGGAACCCATATATAATATTAAATTTTACCAAATTTATAAAATATATTTTAATAAATAAAATAAATTTTTAAAATTTATATTTAAAAATTATATTAAGGTTATGATTTTTAATTTTTCAAAAAAGTTTCATTTTTTTGATGAATAGTAGAAAATAATAAATTTTAATTGAAAAATTTCTTTTCATTTAAATAATTTATAGTGTTAAAATATATTTTCAATTGGGATGAAAGTAGAATATGTTCAATTATAAATATATTAATCTAATTAAGTACATTATAATCATTTATTATTTTATTTTGATATAAAAATATTTTAAAAGTTTGAACATTTTCTCATTAAAATCCTAATTTCTCATCACATCTCTAAGATGAATTTTAAATTAAATTCTACCAAATATGTGAATTGAATTTGTAAAAATGCATTTGATATTTGGAATAATAATAATTTCTATTTTCTAATAAAGATAAATTATTTCTTTACCAATGTAATTAGTGAAAATTGCTATAATTTATTATAGTGATTAAGGTAAAAAAATCTTACATAGTGGTTAACCTAAGAATATATTGTGTAAAATGGCCTACCAACTTTTCAAAAACCAATTTATGGAAATATATAGAACCTTACCACATTAAAATATATATTTATAATTTATTGGGAAAATATTAAATGAATTTGACCTATATAATAAGTTATGTAAATAAAAATAAAAAATGGAACCTTCCTTTTCTTTAATAATTATTACACTCTCGGGTATGAAAAACAATCATATACACATTAGTAAATATTATTTTTAAATTTAAATGGTTATTTTATCATTAATTTTTTTTTAATTTTTTAAGGATTATATAATTTCTTTAAATTCTTATGAAACACAAACGTAGGACTTATTATGTTAATAAATAACTAAAATAAAAAAGACTAGAAATATTAAAAGTGGAGTGAATTGAATGAATTATTGTATTAAATTAATTATTTAGATGAATATATCATGTTATACTTGAGTGAATATAATATATACATATAAAATTATTATATTTCTGTTTTTTAATTCAAATTTAATTAATAATGTCAAAATTGACATTAATGTTATTTGATAATAAATGATATTTTTTAAATTAAATAAAAATAATAAAAATAACATCTTCTACCAATAAATAATTAAATTTTAATAAATATAAAATTTCTTCCATTAATACACCAATTTATCTATTATACTAAAAATATTTACCCCTAAATAGTGATAACATTTTTTGCGTGATTGGGGTTAAAGTAGTGTTTTTACAAATGACAAACGCTTATGTTAAAATCAATTTCCAAAACAAATGGTTTTAAAAAAATTTATATCATATTTTGAATAATTGGTTCTATATATTCTAATATTTATCACTTTAATTTTTTTCTAATTGATAAGTTATATTGGTTTTAAAATTAGTTACTCTATTAGAAACTAAAATGTTAAAATTTAGAAAACATAAATACTATGGAATAAAATTATAAATATGTGTTTATTTTTGTGTTTTGGAGTTTTTAATGAAATGAATAGACCATATCCAAAATTATTATTCAAATTTTGAGCGACATGAGGTATGGGAGACCTACCAATAGTGAATAATTTTATGTATTTATAAGGATTCCACTCCTCCACAAATAGTAAAGGGCACTCACTCTGCCACATTCTTCACACTTCTCAATCCATTTGGATCAACAATGATCTAAGAAAATCACTTCCCAAATTTCCTAATCTCATCATATAATCCTTAAATTTGTCATAAATCTTATTAAGGATGGAATTTGATGCAAACAAAGATGACATACCTAAAGAAGATGTTTTGTTCATCAACAAATGTTTTTATTTTAGTTCATCCTAAAAACCCTTGAATTATTTTTATACCATTATTATATAATAAAATAAGTATATTATATATAATTTTATGTTTTTATGTTAATTTTATGACCTAAAACCACAAAAAATTTCATCAAAAGTGTTATGGAATCGTCATTTGAGTGTACATTGGACAACCACATCACGAACTGATGTCGCTCGTTCTCCCATTACCACCTATCATGGTAGTTAATAATGATAGAAATTATAATTATATATAAAATATATGATATTAATGATGAATATTGTTATCATAGAATATTATATAACACGTAACTTCATTAATTTTATGAAGTTTACTTTATGGGAATATGATAACGTCGTTCATATATATGGGGGACTACCACCTCATGAAGTGATGTGATTAATTCACGCTTTACATGGAATGTATTAAGGATGGGTTTAAGAAAAATATGTCATATAAATTGAATAAAACTTATAATTTATTAATAATTACATATATATATATATATTATTTAATTTACTTTATTTCAATATGATAGGAAAATGGAAACATCATTCATGTGTACATATGACCTACCGTATCCATGAACAATGTATTTCATTTCCTATAAATAAATTTTATGAAATAATATTAATTGATATATAACAAAAATATATGATATTTATGTCATGGTTATCATTTTTTTAGATAATTAAATAATTATTACTATAAGAGTAATAAGGGTAAGAAGTCAAAATTTGTATGAAAACAAAGTGATTATTACCCGAAACATAACTAAAACATGGGATTGTTAATGAATGCATGACATAAATTCATATGAAAATATAATATATTCTAATATATATATATATATATAAATATGGTTCAGTTTTATATGTATAAAAAACTTATTTTTATTATACATGAGGAATTATTTAGCACAATGGAATTTAAGAAATTTGGTAGGCGATTTTTGTCTCAAATTTCATTTTTTGAGACGTATGTTATGTTATGAAAATATATCCATTCACAGGGTGTATGTAAAACCCTTTTATACTTAATATGATTAATTTTGTAACGTCCTGGATCTAGGTGCCACTCAATGGGTTCCACGAACCCGATTGGTCACATGACCTCATGCGCATTTCCCCAAATGCCAGAGGCTTCCGACTAGTAGTGAGGGCCTATGTCTGATAGTGGGAAAACTATGCCATCATTTGTCAAAGTGTAGCGCAACGGAATTCGATGTATGCATACAAAAGTGGAAGCAGTATACAATACCCAACTGAATGGACAATAGTACTGAATAAAGAGATATCCAATAGTCAAACATTCAAGATGATGTAATATGTCCTATTTCGAAGAAAGCAGTCAAAATAGGATACACAACAATCAAATACAATACAGTACAAATTACTAAGTACAACAAGAAAACTATAATAGTACAGCAGGAACTCTGCAGCATCACAAGCCTAATCTTGGTCTCATGCTCTCACACTCCTCTAAAACAATCAAGTACTTGTAAAGGGACTCTTGACCTTATCATCATTTGCAGCAATATAATCTGTTTAGGTCCAAGACATGAACAAAATAGGGTGTGAGAAATAAATCCCAGTACGCAACCACCAAAGGCCCGTGCCCAACTGTCATTGAAAATTTGCAACAGCAGTGTGCAGAAATAAAATTTAGAAAACTAGCCAGTACTCAGAAGTAATTATCACTACCAGTTTCATATCCATTTTAATATTCATTTAACAATGCCAATCCTATGATTTAGCATGGAAAGTATAACAAAATAAAATCACCATAGTTAATACACAAAGTTAACGTTGTCCACAGACATGAAAATCTTTACCCTCAGGTAATGGGAATCAAAACCCGTGGGTGATTGCCCACAGGCATAAATAATATTGCCTACAGGTGTACGAGGTGTCCCCCACAGGCACAAAAACTACTGCCCACATGCACGAGAAAAGTTTCTCACGGGCTAAACGAAACACAGCCCTTAGGTTAAGCAAGTAGCCAGGCCGATCCCAACACATAAGCAATCAATTTACATACAATTCCTCTGAAGGTAATTTAAATCATGCTAAAATCACGGTATAAACATAGGTATCCAAGCCAAATGGATAAACAAGGGGAACACACCAATAGGGTGGCCCCAGATCCAAGCAATGATCCCAAACAGCAGTTTTACATATTCATTAAATCACCTATGCAATTATAGGTATTTAATTACTCAAGGCCTCATCCATACAACACCCCAATCCTGGGTGTGTAGCACAATGGTACACAAAAACAACATGACAATTGGAATTAAACACCAAACCACCTACCTTGATCTCCTCTGATCAATTTAAGTCAATGGTGCCTTTCAAAACAACTGAGAGTGACATAGATCTGTGATAAAATATTTACCGTTCAAACGTAAATAACATCCCTAAGAGGAATAATTGGAAGGAAAAACTCACGGAGAGGGAAGAACTCACCTGCGTGGTTCCAACATGATCGATGGTGGAAGAATGCGATTCTAGGTCTGTGGTTGGAAGCTCTTCCAAGATCTGGCCTCTCTCTCAAGCTCTAAACCACTATTTCTGCCTCCTCTGCCAAAATAGGATGCTACTACCCGTTTTAAGTGAAAAAAACAAACTACATGGAGTGTACTCTCAAGTACATGGTGTGTACTTTTCATCATATAACTTTTCCCCTAGCGGATACTTCCACCGTATTACTATTCACATGCCGACTGATTACACAACGTGTAAATACTAAGTACATAGCATGTAATAAGTTTTTACAACCCTCATCACTGATATGACTACATGCCCTTTGTACTCATCCCTGCACTGACATACACCAGCCATTCTAGTCCCCAACGGAGTGTCTAACGTCATAATATCATAAGAAGAAGATACATAGAGCCCAAGGCTCTCTACAAAGTCATATATTTAAAGATATGTGTAGAACCCGTATCAAAAAGTACTAAAGATATAAAAAGGTACTAGAATATTTACTCTGACAGTGGAAGGTCTAGGATCCGGCTCTGGTTGGGTCTGTATCACCACAGTGAATACACAATGTTAATGTTGTCCATATACATGCAAATCATTACCTTCAGGTAATGAGAATTGAAACTCATGGGTGATTTCCCACAGGCATAACGAATATTACCTACAAGCGTACGATGTGTCACCCACAGGCACAGAAACTACTGCCCAAAGGCACGAGAAATGTTTCCCACGGGCTAAACGAAACATGGCCCTTAGGCTAAGCAAGTAACCAGGCTGAGCCCAACACATAAGTAATCAATTTACAAAAAATTCCTCTCAAGGCAATTCAAATCATGCTAAAATCACTGTATAAACACAGGTATCCTGGAAAAATGGATAAACAAGGGGAACGCACCCATAGGGTGGCCCCAGATCCAAGAAATGATCAGAAATAGTAGTTGTGTAGAGACCCAAAGCCTGACGTACATAGACTTTACATTACTTTTGAGGAATACTTATTACATAACAAAAAAACACACACAAGGATCGTAATATTTTAGTGTCTTTGGAAACTCGGAACGTAATCTTCTAATCATGGTGAAAGATATTCAATATATCCCATAAAGATCTCCCTTTTCATTTACCTAAAACCTTTCTTTATATCCTGGGGAAAAGAAAACATAAAAGGCTGAGCTCAAATGCTCAGTAAGGGTAAACAAATGAAATATCAATCACATCATATACATAAGCACATAACTTTTGGAAATCTTAACCTGCAAAAGAGATCATAATTTCATAACATGGGATAAATCATGGCAGTGAAATGTAATCACAATAATCATAACTTAAAACATGAAACTTTGTGGCATTCACACATAATCATAGAGAATCATTTCTTGTTAGTCAAGACTCATTGCCAAGACTATCTTAGTGGACAAAGTCCCTTTCTGAATCGAGTAACCCTCGTTTCAGTCCTGTTTCACTGAACCGGTATAACCTACCGTTCCAGCCCTGTCTATATCATGAGATATAAAATCTTTACCCAATGCATTGGAGGGAGATATAGGTCCCACCCATCTCATAATGATACCATTCTTATGTGTTCCACAAAATCATAAATCATACATCATTTCATAACCCATGTAATAAAAATGGGATTCTTAAACAACATGACATCATAAAACAATTCATATAAGATAAAGGAATTCATAAAAATATTTCCATCACAACATAATCAAATCTATGTAATAATAGGGATAAAAACAGAACCCTTTTATTATCTTAGATGGAAATTTTTTTGATAAAATACTTGAACTCCATTCTTGAGGAAAATATCCTTTATACTTCAAAAACATTTTTCCTTTCATAACATGTCATACAACTTTAAAATAAAAGAAGTTGATTAAAAATAAACTTCAAAACTTGTAAAGGAAGCTTCTTGGAAATAATTTTTTAAAAATCCATTCATGCCGTATAAGTTAAAAAAAACATTCTTCGTACTTTTGTCGGAAAAGTCAAAAAGTGCCTCGTACGAAAAACGACAAAAGATTCCTTTCATATTATTTACTAAAAACTCACCGAAGGGTAAAAATGGATTTAAAAAATTGTAGGTGGATGGAAATAATATTACATTTTGATGAAACATGGAAGATAAAATACACCCCAGTAAATACTTACGAATAAACAATCTCGGATAAAAATGAGATTGTGATATTTCCCTTACCTTAGGTACGATTTGCTTCGTATGTGTCCGAACCTCTTGTATAATGATTTAAATAATTTCATTGACTTATTACAGAATCATATTCATTGTTATGATATCATATATGGTTCACTTATGACTTTATATTACCTGTTCTTTTGTAAATTCCATGTTAAAGAAGCATTTTGGGTAAAATCGTTTCATTTATCGTAGGTGTTTTGAATTGTTGCTATTGACATTATTATTACTTATATCATGATTTACATAATTCCAGAATATAAAATATGATTTATATATCATATATATTCAGTATATATATATATATAATAGATAGATAAATGAAATGAAAAACATCGTTCATGGAGACGGTAGTCCGTACGTACGCATGAACGCTGTTTTCCTTTCCTTATTGTCTTGAATGGAAGTAAGTAGATGACATTCATATACATATATACATAAATCCAGTAGCTTTATAATGTCATATATTTCATTATTATTTCTTATATATACTTTGTAATCATTCTTAAATGGTTAACATGGAGAATGAATCTCATCGCGTCGTGGAGACGGTGGTCCGTACGTACGCACGAGCGATGATATCGTTCCCATGGTCGTGGAATTGTGTTGAAGTGTATGTATAATATTTCAGTATCAATATAACTTTATAATAATCATGTATAGTTACTAATTACATAATTATACCCATCCAATTAAGGTGGTGATGGAAAATAGATTACACCACGGCGTGGAGACGGTATTCCGTACGTACGCACGCGCGGTGATTTTCTTTCTCCGTAGGATGGATAGAAGGTTAATTAGAGTTGTTTAATATTTATAATAACATATCAGTATGTAATTAATACTGATGTTATTACTTTATAACGAAACAACTAAAGAAGAAGAAGTTGAAGAAGAAAGAAATTGAAAAGATCGGTAATGGATATTACCTCTTCTTTGGAACGCCTCTTTGAATCCTCCACTTAGGGAACTAAGATTGGTCTTTGAAGAATACCAGGACCTCTATGATTATTCTATGGAAGTGGAGAGAATAAAATGGCAGGGGTTGGCCGAGCTTGAGTGCTCAAATTGATGTGAGGAGGAGGGGGAGGAGGTGTCCTTTTATAAGGGAGGAGAGGGGCACCTTAGGAATATCTCAAAATATTATTTTATATTAAAGTCAAAATCGGTTTATAATGGTTCCAAAGGGTCTTATTTCGAAGATAAAGTGGGTATGTGTCGAAATACTATCAACCAATAAGATTTCGACAACTTTAGGTTATTATTTTAACCTTATCAATTAGATTTAACCCTAAGTTAAATAATTTAACTTTTACCATGTCTTTTTGTTTTCTTACACTATATGGTTAATACGCTTACTATAACATTCCAAAAGAACCCCAAATTGTTTATTATTAATATATATATCCTTATCTAAGTAATTTTTCCGAACCTTAGATTTTTAAGAATAAAATAACAATTAATAATATAATATTTGTTTTAAAAACTATTTTATGTCAATTTTGACACTATTTGTTACATGATTTTTATGAAATTCATAACAGAATGATAAGTTAGAAAAAAGTTACTTAAATCAACAATAACATGTCATATTAACCTAGAAAATTAGTGTAAGTCATAAAAAGTCTCAAATTACATTTATTTGGGCATTTATAACATCAATTCAGTCAATATTTCATTAATAAGACAATTACTGCATCATCTTTCTGTCATAATAAATGATAATTATTTAATCCCTAAAAATTCTAAATAAATTCCTATGATGTAGATAATTGTATTAGATTTCAGGAGAATATTCATGTTTTAACTTTCATGAAGTTTATCACTAGATTAAAATTTTTATACTTATAATATTTAAGAAAGTGACATGTTGTCACATTCTTTGGTTTTAATAATAATTAAATTATTTTCATTGAAAAAATTTAATTAAATTAATCTAATCCGACCCTTATGTAATAGGGGTTGTTTTTTAGTCATCCAATAGGATTTTGAAATTTGTTAGGGTAATTTTAAAATATTATATTTACCCTTAATTAACCGATTTACCTTTAACTATGGTAAATAAAATTTACCGTAGTTACTATTCATAATTTCCAAAAATAAAAAGTATCCTATTAACATAATTTGGACCCACTGATTCCAAATATGGAATCCATTTTTTAAAATTCAAAACACATAAGTTGCAGAAATTAAATTAAAATTAATCCCGTTGTCGAATAAAAACGGGTTTTTGTTTAAAACATTGCAAAAGATTGAATTGATTTAACCTACGAATTCAAGGTAAAATCAATGCTAAAGACATAAATTATATTAAATGGTAAAAATATATTCTATTTATACTTTAAAACCATTCAATATTATAATTTAACCACATAAGATATTACGATGAAAAAAAGTTTTTTTTTATTAAAATATAGCGTGTTTTTACTATTCATTAAAATGTGAAAATTACCAGAATAATATGAAAAAATTATCCAAAGTAAATTTTTATTTCTTTATTCCAAAGAAGAATTTTATTTTGTCAAATTGAACTTATAAACATGTCAAAAACCAGATTTAAAGTGGGTGCGCCATCAAAAGGCGGCAAAACTGCATTTTTTTAAAAATACTTATTTTACCCGAAAAATTTATTTTGTTCTTATACCATGTTCTAGAAATGTTTAAGATGAATAATAATGTTATAAAATTCAAAATTTAGTTAATACTATTCATAACGTCTAGTTCATGACAATATTATAATAATATAACATTGTTTATTAAAACCCGGTATTGCGTACAACACACGCTATCGAGGAAGGTCGCGATTGCGTGTACTGCAAGCCAAGTCAGGGTTGCGTGTTGTGAAAGAATCATTCGTTGTTTCATATAACAGAATCCAACCATATTTCATTTGTACAGTTAATATATATATATATATATACTCAATGTTGCGTAGAATAACTATTATCAAAATTGTGTGTAACACGGTCCAATGAATATTGTTGCGTATACTGCAAGCTAATACGGTGTTGTGTATAGCACAAGGTAATCTTGGTGTAGAATACAACATAATACATTAATGAAATTAAAATAATATTTTTCATAAAATCTCGGGGTGTTACATTTTACCCCCCTTAAAATGAATTTCGCCCTCGAAATTCGTCGGGGTTATAAATGGTTTACTATTTGAAAGTTTCTTTGACAGAAACCCACATCGTAAAAAGGGATACCAAAACATATCTTTAAAAACTAAAGTATAAAACGTAATGGTTACCCAAGTTAAATAATCACTGGGTATCCACATAGGTGAAAATATGGATATGGAAGAGAAATCTAACCATAATGTTTTCATGGAGAGTGGTAGAGAACATGGCTATGGAAAAGCTAGCAATCACAAATCCATAAATTTGTGACGATCTAAGGTACCATCTGATTAACTAGATATAAGAGCACTAGGACAACATTTTTGGTTTTCAAGATCGTTTCCCTAAAGTTGAAGAATTTGAATTAGAATAAATATTTACTTTATTTTGGTACAATCTCACTGTTGTTCGTGCCTTGATCAATTTCCACTTCATCTCTTAAATAAATGAAGTTGAATTTGTTATTCGTGAAGTGTTAGTATGACAGGTCATTCCATTTGTCTCAAAAAATAGGTTAGCAAAAGTTATTAAATATACATAAGTCATTATTTAGTGAGATTAATCATATATGGTTCCTAAAATGGACTTATACTTCATATATCATACTGCTTAATATAATAAAACTAGTTTCTACTAAACAGGGACTTCCTGTAGGTCATTGGTAGGCGATAAAGGCCAGTCGCACTTCGGTTGTGGGTTCGATTCCCACAGCCTTGTCCGAAGCGATGGGCTGTCACCCATCCTGCAGGTTGTCATTTTTTTAAAACTATATTACTATAACATCCCATCAATAATATCACGAAAACTTATATCCTTATACAATACTAACTTATGTCCAACATAATCCATTCCAATCTTTAGGCTTATCCATAATACTGCAGTCCACTCTCAAAACATAGTGAAAATTATTACCAGAGATTTAACACCATCGTAGATCCCCATATATCATAAGATATGTCTTGTTGGTCACATTCCAAACATTAAAAGGCCTTAATCAAGTATTTTCTTGAATACCCATTGAACCTTAGTGAAAACATGATTGTAGTTAAAAGTTAACACCTTCCACATACCAAAATCCTCAAAATTCTATATACTCAAACCATGATATCACTTAGTCCTTATATCAATCATGAGCTCATGAATACTATTAAACATTTCATTTTCTCGTTTTCCCTTCATTATGCGCATATCATCTTATTTCCAAAAAATATCTCAATCACTTTGAATACCACATCAATAAATATTGCAATACTCAATGATACAACATTATTTTGGAATCCCATTACATAAACACTTAATCATTCCACCACATCGTTGTCATATTCAACATTGCCAATAGTGATCGCATGTGACTTCCCTTTGTCCATTGCCTTCAGTGGTTGCTCATGTTGATCATCACTAACCCTTGGATTAGGGCATTTATTAGCATAATGCCCCATTTCCTTGCACTTGAAGCATTGAAGTGTTGGTGGTTCGTTCTCTGCAGTCTTTTCTTTATTCACATCATTAGAAACCCTTTTTCCATTACTTCGTCACTCAGCTGCTCGATGACCTTATTTTCCACACTTAAAACATTTTCTAGTCCCTTTAAGACAATCTCCACCATGCTTCTTTCCACACTTTGTGCATAAGGAAACATTCATCTTCTTTTCACTATTATTCTGAGATTTCTCCTTGAACTCCATCTTTCGTTTCTTGTCAAAACCATGAGATTGATATGTAACACCAACTTCCATTTCTACCTTGATATCACAAGGCACAATTTCTTCATAGCTACTGAAGTCTCTTATAGCTAATGACCTTCGAAGACTTGGTTTTAAGCCACTGAAAAATCGATCAACTTTACTTTCAGGTTGGATGATAATACCAGAAGCGTACCTTGCAAGTCTTGTAAAATTTTCTTCATAGGTACCAACAGATTCATCATCCCTTTGCTTCAGTTCAAGAAACTCTTTCTCCATCTTTTTACGAAGAATACGAGGGAAGTACTTACTGAAAAACAAGTTCTTGAACTCGTCCCATTCCATGGTCTCAATTTCATCTCTTGGCCTCATATTCATGATACGATTCCACCATTGATCAGCTTCACCTTCCAAATGATATACTATTAAGATGACTTTTTCATGTTCAGAACATTGAAGAACTGAAAATATCTTTTCAGTATTACTGATCTAATGTTCAGCCACAAGTGTATCAGAAGATCCACTGAAAGAAGGTGGACGATGCCTCATGAAGGACTCAATAGAATATTGTTCCCTTATCTGCTCATTTGGAAGTCCAGAATGATTCATAGCTTGTGTAAGTATAGCAATAAGATTTTTCACTCCATCTCCCATAACATTTGTTTGTTCAGGAGGACAATCATTGCATTGTCCATTGCATTGATCAACACGGTTCCTTCGGGTTCCAGCCATTGTCTAAAACCCAAAAAGAATAGTGTTAGAGGAAAAAATCATGCTAGGGAAAACAACATAATAAAGTGGGTGTAACTTCAATATCTAACATCTTAGGTTTAATTCTAATATCGTTAGCGCAATTCTAGGACTATAACCTATATGTATACTTAACCTTAGAGACATCCCTAGACATACCTTATAAATATCTCTAGGGATCTCACTAAAGTTCTCGCATCCTAGTTTCCAAAGGTTGACTAAACCTTTCCTCTGATACCAACTGTAGAGACCCGAAGCCTGACGTACATAGACTTTACATTACTTTTGCGGAATACTTATTACATAACAAAAACACACACACAAGGATCGTAATAGTTTAGTGTCTTTGGAAACTCGGAACGTAATATTCTAATCATGGTGAATGATCTTCAATATCTCCCATAAAGATCTTCCTTTTCTTTTACCTAAAAACATTCTTTATATCCTGGGGAAAAGAAAACATAAAAGGCTGAGCTCAAATGCTCAGTAAGGGTAAACAAAAGAAATATCAATCACATCATATACATAAGCACATAACTTTTGGAAATCTTAACCTGCAAAAGAGTTCATAATTTCATAACATGGGATAAATCATGGTAGTGAAATGTAATCACAATAATCATAACTTAAAACATGAAACATTGTGGCATTTACACATAATCATAGAGAATCATTTCTTGTTAGTCAAGACTCATTGCCAAGACTATCTTTGTGGACAAAGTCCCTTTCTGAATCGAGTAACCCTCGTTTCAGTCCTGTTTCACTGAACCGGTATAACCTACCGTTCCAGCCCTGTCTATCTCATGAGATATAAAATATTTACCCAATGCATTGGAGGGAGATATATGTAACAGCCCGAGATTTTATGAAAAATATTATTTTTTATTTCACTAATGTCTTGTGTTGTACGCTACACCAAAAGGAGCTTGCACAACACGCATCCTTGACTTGCCTTGCATTACACGCAATCACAACCTTCCTCGATAGCGTGTGTGGTATGTAATACTGAGTTTCACGAAACAATGATATGCTATTAAAATATTATTAAAACTAGCCGTTATGAATAGTAATAACCACTTTTTAAATTTTAGAAATTTTAAAATGGACTTCATTTTTGGATTCGGAGTATTGAATTTAGCCTAAGGTGAAATTTTGGTACTTTTCGGATAACTTTCATATTCTGATGAATAGTGAAAATTACTAAATTATAAATAAAAACAACTTTTTTAATCGAAATAATTAATAGAGATAAATCATTAATTTGAGTGGTTTTAAAGTATATTTAGAATATATTTTTACAATTTAATACAATGTTGGTCATTGGATGTAATTTCACATTTAAACTAGACATAAACAAGTGTCAATCTTTTGATAGATATTGTTTCTTAAAAACACGCTATTTGTTTTAACAGCGGGATTTAATTATAAAATTAATTAATGCAACTTTTATGTAATGAATTTGGTAAAATAGACTTCATTTTTGAATTCGGAATATGAAATATAGCTTGGGATGAAATTTTGGCATTGTTCTGAAAAACATCAATTTTTGATGAATAGTGAAACTACTAAGTGGTAGTTAAAAAAACTGAATTTTTCATAAAACTTAATTTTACCGCTTATGTGAATGGAATTTCAAAAATCTGACAGACATGGTTGATATCAGTAAGTAAAATGTGGTTCAATGAGATAAAAATAATTTTTTGGTGAATAGTAACTTTTTACTTTTTTTTACCGCGGTTAATAGTAAATAGGGTAACTAAGGGTAAATATGATATTACTATTACCCTAACACATGTCCTAATTCCATTGGACAAGTGTAATTCGACCAAAAACAAACTTAGGAATAAAATATGACCATTTAGGCCCACTTGGATTAGATTAGGACATTTATTATTAATTTATTTAAAGAAGGGTTAAAATAGTTAAAATCAAAGTTTAATAAGTAAATAATTTTTAATATGGGGTTATACATAAGATAAATTCGATTGTAAATATTCATTAGAAAGCTAAAAAGATTTCCTACATGATGGTATTTTATTTGTAATTTTTAGACATCAAATAATATAATTTATTTATGACACAAAGATGATGCAGTAATTATCTTATTAATGAAATATTGACATAATTGATAATATAAATACCAAAATAAATGTAATTTAAGACTTTTTATGAATTCCACTAATTTTCTAGGTTACTATGATATATTAGTGTTGATTTAATCAACTTGGTTCGAACATATAATTCTGTTATGACTTTCAGAAAAATCATATATCAAATAGTGTCAAAATTGACACAAAATAGTTTTTAAATCAAATATTATATTATTAATTGTTATTTTATTCCTAAAAATCTAAGGTTCGGCCAAATGACATGTATAAGGATATATATATTAATAATAAACAATTTGGGGTTAGTTTGGCATGTTATATTATGTGTATTAACCATATAGTGAAAGAAAACAAAAAGACACGGTAAAAGTTAAATTAATTAACTTAGAGTTAAATCTAATTGATAAGGTTAAAATAATACCCTAAACTTGTCTGAATCCTATTGGTTGATAGGATTTCGACCCATCCCCACCTTTTCTTAGAAATAATACCCTTTGAAACCATTATAAACCGATTTTGACTTTAATATAAAATAATATTTTGAGATATTCCTAAGGTGCCCCTCTCCTCCCTTATAAAAGGGCACCTCCTCCCCCTCCTCCTCACACCAATTTGAGCACTCAAGCTCGGCCAACCCCTGAAATTTTCTCCTCTCCACTTCCCTAGAATAATCCTAGAGGTCCTGGTCTTCTCCAAAGACCAATCTTAGTTCCTTAAGTGGAGGATTCAAAGAGGCGTTCCAAAGAAGAGGTAATATCCATTACCGATCTTTTCAATTTCTTTCTTCTTCAACTTCTTCTTCTTTAGTTGTTTCATGATAAAGTAATAACATCATTATTACTTACATACTGATATGTTATTATAAATATGAAACAACCCTAATTCACCTTCTATCCATCCTACGGAAAAATGAAATCACCGCGCGTGCGTACGTACGGAATACCGTCTCCACGCCGTGGTGTAATCTATTTTCCACCATCACCTTACAAGGATGGGTATAATGGTGTAATGAGTAACTATATATGATTATTATTAATTAATATTGATACTGAAATAATATATATATATACTCCAATACAATTCCACAATCATAGGAACGATATCATCACTCGTGCGTACGTACGGAATACCGTCTCCATGATGTGATGCGACTCGTTCTACATGATCTTCATTTCATAATGATTATATAAATGAATTGAATGAATGAATATGGTATATACTACACTAATACCATTCTGTAAATGAATTATCTATAACCTAAAGATAATAATAAGAATTTATTCAACAAAACACGCATAAGAACAAAAAGTTATAAAGACCCGAGTAACAAGTAACAATGAAATATTACTAATAAGAAGCTAATAATATGACCATATATGATATCATATCAATATGTATGATTCTGAAATAAGTCAATAACATTATTTAAACCATTATACAGGAGCTTCGGACACGAAAAAAGAAAATCGGACCTAAGGTAAGGGAAATATCACAATCTCATTTTTATCCGAGATTGTTTATTCGTAAGTATTTATTGGGGTGTATTTTATCATCCACATCCATGTTTTATCAATATGTAATATTATTTCCATCCACCTAAAATTGTTTAAATCCATTTTTACCCTTCGGTGAGTTTTTAGTAATACGTATGAAAGGAATCTTTTGTCGTTTTTCATACGAGGTACTTTTTGACTTTTCCGAAAAAAGTACGAAGAATGTTTTTTTAACTTATACGGCACGGACGGATTTCTACTGTTTTATAAAGCCTTATTTTCATGAAGATTCCTCTAAAAGATTTCATGACTATTTTCAATAAAATCTCTTTCTTTTAAAATTGCATGATGTTCTGTGAAAAGAAATTGATTTTGAAGAAGAAAGGATATTTTCCTCAAGAATTCAATTCAAGTGTTTTATCAAAATTATTTTCCATCTAAGATAATAAAGAGTTCTGTTTCTATCCATATTTTTACATTGATTTGACTATGTTGTGATGGAATTATGTTTATGAATTCCTTTATCTTATATGAATTGATTTATGATGTCATGATGTTTCAAGAATCCCATTTTTGTTACATGTGTTATGCGATGATGTATGTTTTATGATTATGTGGCACACATAAGAAAGGATTCATTATAAGATGGGTGGGACCTATATCTCCCTCCAATGCATTGGGTAATGATTTTATATCTCATGAGATAGACATGGCTGAAATGGTAGGTTATACCGGTTCAGTGAAACAGGACTGAAACGAGGGTTACTCGATTCAGAAAGGGACTTTGTCCACTAAGATATTCTTGGCAATTAGTCTTGACTAACAAGAAATGATTCTCTATGATTATGTGTGTATTCCACAAAGTTTCATGTTTTATGTTATCATTATTGGGATTACTTTTTCACTGCCATGATTTATCCCATGATTACGAAATTATGCTCTCTTTTGCAGGTTATGATTTCCAAAATGTTATGTTCTTATGAATATTATGTGATTGATATTTATTTTGTTTACCCTTACTGAGCATTTGAGCTCACCCTTTTATGTTTTCTTTTCCCCAGGATATAAAGAAAGGTTTTAGGTTTAAAAGAAAGGGAAGATCTTTATGGGAGATATTGAAGATCTTTCACCACGATTAGAAGATTACGTTCGGAGTTTCCAAAGACACTAAACTATTACGATCCTTGTGTGTGTGTTTTTGTTATGTACTAAGTATTCCGCAAAAGTAATGTAATGTCTATGTACGATAAGCTTAGGGTCTCTACAGTTGGTATCAGAGGAAAGGTTTAGTCAACCTTTGGAAACTAGGATGCGAAAACGTTAGTGAGATCCCTAGAGATATTTCTAAGGTATGTCTAGGGATGTACCTAGGGATAAG
Organism: Viscum album; assembly: GCA_963277665.1. Lineage (NCBI taxonomy): Eukaryota > Viridiplantae > Streptophyta > Magnoliopsida > Santalales > Viscaceae > Viscum > Viscum album. The sequence continues at coordinate 278,265,720 of OY728165.1, read as the reverse complement.
TATACGTACAGGTTATAGTAATAGAATTATGCTAACGATCATAGAATTAAACCTAAGATGTTGGATATTGAAGGTACTCCCCCTTTATTATGTTGTTTTCCCAAGCATGATTTTTGCCTCTCACACTATTCTTTTTGGGTTTTAGACGATGGCTGGAACCCGAAGGAACCGTGTTGATCAATGCAATGGACAATGCAATGATTGCCCTCCTAAACAAACAAATGTTATGGGAGATGGAGTGCAAAATCTTATTGCTATACTTACACAAGCTATGAATCATTCTGGACTTCCAAATGAGCAGAGAAGGGAACAATATTCTATTGAGTCCTTCGTGAGGCAACGTCCACCTTCTTTCAGTGGGTCTTCTGATCCACTTGTGGCTGAACAATGGATCAGTACTACTGAAAAGATATTTTCAGTTCTTCAATGTTCTGAACATGATAAAGTCATCTTAGCAGTATATCGTTTGGAAGGTGAAGCTGATCAATGGTGGAATCTTATCAAGAATACGAGGCCAAGAGATGAAATTGAGTCCATGGAATGGGACGAGTTCAAGAACTTGTTTTTCAGTAAGTACTTCCCTCGTATTCTTCGAACAAAGATGGAGAAAGAGTTTCTTGAACTGAAGCAAAGGGACGATGAATTTGTTGGTACCTATGAAGCAAATTTTACAAGACTTGCAAGGTACGCTTCTGGTATTATCATCCAACCTGAAAGTAAAGTTGATCGATTTTTCAGTGGCTTAAAACCAAGTCTTCGAAGGTCATTAGCTATAAGAGACTTCAGTAGCTATGAAGAAATTGTGCGTTGTGCTATCAAGGTAGAAATGGAAGTTGGTGTTACATATCCATCTCATGGTTTTGACAAGAAACGAAAGATGGAGTTCAAGGAGAAAAGTCAGAATAATGGTGAAAAGAAGATGAATGTTTCCTTATGCACAAAGTGTGGAATGAAGCATGGTGGAGATTGTCTTAAAGGGACTAGAAAATGTTTTAAGTGTGGAAAAGAAGGTCATCGAGCTGCTGAGTGTCGAATTAATGGAAAATGGGATTCTAATGAAGTGAATAAAGCAAACACTGCGGAGAACGTACAACCAACACTTCAATGCTTCAAGTGAAAGGAAATGGGGCATTATGCTAATAAATGCCCTAATCCAAGGGTTAGTGATGATCGACATGAGCAACCGCTTAAGGCAAAGGACAAAGGGAAGTCACATGCGATCACTATTGGCAATGTTGAATATGACAACGATGTGGTGGAATGATTAAGTGTTTATGTAATGGGATTCCAAAATAATATTGTATCTTGGAATATTGGAATATTTATGTATTGGTCTAATGTGGTATTCAATGTGATTGAGATATTATGCGCATAATGAAGGGAAAACGAGAAAATGAAATGTTTAACAGTATTCATGAGCTCATGATTGATATAAGGACTAAGTGATATCATGGTTTGAGTATATAGAATTTTGAGGATTTTAGTATGTGGAAGGTGTAAACTTTTAACTGCATTCATGTTTTCACTAAGGTATTCAAGAGAATACACAATTAAGGACTTTGAATGTTTGGAATGTGACCAACAAAACATATCTTATGATATATGGGGATCGATGATGGTGTTAAATCTCTGGTATTCATTTTCACTATATTATGAGAGTCGACTGCAGTATTATGGATAAGCCTAAAAGATTGGAATGGATTATGTTGGACATAAGTTAGTATTGTTTGTTTTTTTTGATATTATTGATGGGATGTTATATAGTTTTGGAAAAAGGACAACCTTCAGGACGGGCGACAACCCATCGCTTCGGACAAGGATGTGGGAATCGAACCCACAACCGAAGTGCGACTGGCCTTTATCGCCTACCACTGACCTACAGGAAGTCCCTGTTTAGTAGAAACTAGTGTTATTATATTAAGCAGTATGATATATGAAGTATAAGCCCATTTTAGGAACCATATATGATTAATCCCACTATAGATCGACTTATGTATATAAATTTTACTAACCTTTTGAGACAGATGGAATGACCCGTCATTCTATCACATGATCTGCTAACACTTCACGAATAACAAATTCAACTTCATTTATTTAAGAGATGAAGTGGAAATTGTTAAAGGCACGAACAACAGTGAGATTGTACCAAAATAAAGTAAGTATTTATTCTAATTCAAATTCTTTAACTTTAGGGAAATGATCTTGAAAACCAAAAATGTTGTCCTAGTTCTCTTATACCTGATGAATCAGATGGTACCTTAGATCGTCACAAATTTATGGATTTGTGATTACTGGCTTTTCCATAGCCATGTTCTCTACCACTCTCCATCTGAACATGATGGTTAGATTTCTCTTCCATATCCATATTTTCACCTATGTGGAAACCCAGTGATTAGTTTATTTGGGTAATTGTTACATTTCATACTTTAGTTTTTAAAGACAAGTTTTGGTATTCCTTTTTACGATGTGGGTTTCTATTAAAGAAACTTTCGAATAGTAAACCATTTATAACCCCGACGAATTTCGAGGGCGAAATTCATTTTAAGGGGGGTAGAATGTAACAGCCCGAGATTTTATGAAAAATATTATTTTTTATTTCACTAATGTCTTGTGTTGTACGCTACACCAAAAGGAGCCTGCACAACACGCATCCTTGACTTGCCTTGCATTACACGTAATCGCAACCTTCCTCGATAGCGTGTGTGGTACGTAATACTGAGTTTCACGAAACAATGATATGCTATTAAAATATTATTAAAACTAGCCGTTATGAATAGTAATAACCACTTTTTAAATTTTAGAAATTTTAAAATGGACTTCATTTTTGGATTCGGAGTATTGAATTTAGCCTAAGGTGAAATTTTGGTACTTTTCGGATAACTTTCATATTCTGATGAATAGTGAAAATTACTAAATTATAAATAAAAACAACTTTTTTAATCGAAATAATTAATAGTGATAAATCATTAATTTGAGTGGTTTTAAAGTATATTTAGAATATATTTTTACAATTTAATACAATGTTGGTCATTGGATGTAATTTCACATTTAAACTAGACATAAACAAGTGTCAATCTTTTGATAGATATTTTTTCTTAAAAACACGCTATTTGTTTTAACAGCGGGATTTAATTATAAAATTAATTAATGCAACTTTTATGTAATGAATTTGGTAAAATAGAATTCATTTTTGAATTTGGAATATGAAATATAGCTTGGGATGAAATTTTGGCATTGTTCTGAAAAACATCAATTTTTGATGAATAGTGAAACTACTAAGTGGTAGTTAAAAAAACTGAATTTTTCATAAAACTTAATTTTACCGCTTATGTGAATGGAATTTCAAAAATCCGACCGACACGGTTGATATCAGTAAGTAAAATGTGGTTCAATGAGATAAAAATAATTTTTTGGTGAATAGTAACTTTTTACTTTTTCTTACCGCGGTTAATAGTAAATAGGGTAACTAAGGGTAAATATGATATTACTATTACCCTAACACATGTCCTAATTCCATTGGACAAGTGTAATTCGACCAAAAACAAACTTAGGAATAAAATATGACCATTTAGGCCCACTTGGATTAGATTAGGACATTTATTATTAATTTATTTAAAGAAGGGTTAAAATAATTAAAATCAAAGTTTAATAAGTAAATCATTTTTAATATGGGGTTATACATAAGATAAATTCGATTGTAAATATTCATTAGAAATCTAAAAAGATTTCCTACATGATGGTATTTTATTTGTAATTTTTAGACATCAAATAATATAATTTATTTATGACACAAAGATGATGCAGTAATTATCTTATTAATGAAATATTGACATAATTGATAATATAAATACCAAAATAAATGTAATTTAAGACTTTTTATGAATTCCACTAATTTTATAGGTTACTATGATATATTAGTGTTGATTTAACCAACTTGGTTCGAACATATAATTCTGTTATGACTTTCAAAAAAATCATATATCAAATAGTGTCAAAATTGACACAAAATAGTTTTTAAATCAAATATTATATTATTAATTGTTATTTTATTCCTAAAAATATAAGGTTCGGCCAAATGACTTGTATAAGGATATATATATTAATAATAAACAATTTGGGGTTCGTTTGGCATGTTATAGTAAGTGTATTAACCATATAGTGAAAGAAAACAAAAAGACACGGTAAAAGTTAAATTAATTAACTTAGAGTTAAATCTAATTGATAAGGTTAAAATAATACCCTAAACTTGTCTAAATCCTATTGTTTGATAGGATTTCGACCCATCCCCACCTTATCTTAGAAATAAGACCCTTTGAAACCATTATTAACCGATTTTGACTTTAATATAAAATAATATTTTGAGATATTCCTAAGGTGCCCCTCTCCTCCCTTATAAAAGGGCACCTCCTCCCCCTCCTCCTCACACCAATTTGAGCACTCAAGCTCGGCCAACCCCTGCCATTTTCTCCTCTACACTTCCCTAGAATAATCCTAGAGGTCCTGGTATTCTCCAAAGACCAATCTTAGTTCCTTAAGTGGAGGATTCAAAGAGGCGTTCCAAAGAAGAGGTAATATCCATTACCGATCTTTTCAATTTCTTTCTTCTTCAACTTCTTCTTCTTTAGTTGTTTCATGATAAAGTAATAACATCAGTATTACTTACATACTGATATGTTATTATAAATATGAAACAACCCTAATTCACCTTCTATCCATCCTACGGAAAAATGAAATCACCGCGCGTGCGTACGTACGGAATACCATCTCCACGCCGTGGTGTAATCTATTTTCCACCATCACCTTACAAGGATGGCTATAATGGTGTAATGAGTAACTATATATGATTATTATTAAGTAATATTGATACTGAAATAATATATATATATACTCCAATACAATTCCACGATCATAGGAACGATATCATCACTCGTGCGTACGTACGGAATACCGTCTCCATGATGTGATGCGACTCGTTCTACATGATCTTCATTTCATAATGATTATATAAATGAATTGAATGAATGAATATGGTATATACTACACTAATACCATTCTGGAAATGAATTATCTATAACCTAAAGATAAGAATAAGAATTTATTCAACCAAACACGCATAAGAACAAAAAGTTATAAAGACCCGAGTAACAAGTAACAATGAAATATTACTAATAAGAAGCTAATAATATGACCATATATGATATCATATCAATATGTATGATTCTGGAATTAGTCAATAACATTATTTAAACCATTATACATGAGCTTCGGACATGAACAAAGAAAATCGGACCTAAGGTAAGGGAAATATCACAATCTCATTTTTATCCGAGATTGTTTATTCGTAAGTATTTACTGGGGTGTATTTTATCATCCACATCCATGTTTTATCAATATGTAATATTATTTCCATCCACCTAAAATTGTTTAAATCCATTTTTACCCTTCGGTGAGTTTTTAGTAATACGTATGAAAGGAATCTTTTGTCGTTTTTCGTACGAGGTACTTTTTGACTTTTCCGACAATAGTACGAAGAATGTTTTTTTTAACTTATACGGCACGCACGGATTTCTACTGTTTTATAAAGCCTTATTTTCATGAAGATTTCTCTAAAAGATTTCATGACTATTTTCAATAAAATCTCTTTATTTTAAAATTGCATGATGTTTTGTGAAAAGAAATTGATTTTGAAGAAGAAAGGATATTTTCCTCAAGAATTCAATTCAAGTGTTTTATCAAAATTATTTTCCATCTAAGATAATAAAGAGTTCTGTTTCTATCCATATTTTTACATTGATTTGACTATGTTGTGATGGAATTATGTTTATGAATTCCTTTATCTTATATGAATTGATTTATGATGTCATGATGTTTCAAGAATCCCATTTTTGTTACATGTGTTATGCGATGATGTATGTTTTATGATTATGTGGCACACATAAGAAAGGATTCATTATAAGATGGGTGGGACCTATATCTCCCTCCAATGCATTGGGTAATGATTTTATATCTCATGAGATAGACATGGCTGAAATGGTAGGTTATACCGGTTCAGTGAAACAGGACTGAAACGAGGGTTACTCGATTCAGAAAGGGACTTTGTCCACTAAGATAGTCTTGGCAATTAGTCTTGACTAACAAGAAATGATTCTCTATGATTATGTGTGTATGCCACAAAGTTTCATGTTTTAAGTTATGATTATTTGGATTACTTTTTCACTGCCATGATTTATCCCATGATTATGAAATTATGCTCTCTTTTGCAGGTTATGATTTCCAAAATGTTATGTTCTTATGAATATTATGTGATTGATATTTATTTTGTTTACCCTTACTGAGCATTTGAGCTCACCCTTTTATGTTTTCTTTTCCCCAGGATATAAAGAAAGGTTTTAGGTTTAAAAGAAAGGGAAGATCTTTATGGGAGATATTGAAGATCTTTCACCACGATTAGAAGATTACGTTCCGAGTTTCCAAAGACACTAAACTATTACGATCCTTGTGTGTGTGTTTTTGTTATGTACTAAATATTCCGCAAAAGTAATGTAATGTCTATGTACGATAAGCTTAGGGTCTCTACAATATAGGTCCCACCCATCTCATAATGATACCATTCTTATGTGTGCCACAAAATCATAAATCATACATCATTTCATAACCCATGTAATAAAAATGGGATTCTTAAACAACATGACATCATAAAACAATTAATATAAGATAAAGGAATTCATAAAAATATTTCCATCACAACATAATCAAATCCATGTAATAATAGGGATAAAAACATAACCCCTTTATTATCTTATATGGAATTTTTTTTTTGATAAAATACTTGAACTCCATTCTTGAGGAAAATATCCTTTATACTTCAAAAACATTTTTCCTTTCATAACATGTCATATGACTTTAAAATAACAGAAGTTGATTAAAAATAAACTTGAAAACTTGTAAAGGAAGCTTCTTGGAAATAATGTTTTAAAAATTCATTCATGCCGTATAAGTTAAAAAAACATTCTTCGTACTTTTGTCGGAAAAGTCAAAAAGTGCCTCGTACGAAAAACGACAAAAGATTCCTTTCATATTCTTTACTAAAAACTCACCGAATGGTAAAAATGGATTTAAACAATTGTAGGTGGATGGAAATAATATTACATTTTTATGAAACATGGATGATAAAATACACCCCAGTAAATACTTACGAATAAACAATCTCAGATAAAAATGAGATTGTGATATTTCCCTTACCTTAGGTCCGATTTGCTTCGTATGTGTCCGAACCTCTTGTATAATGATTTAAATAATGTCATTGACTTATTACAGAATCATATTCATTGTTATTATATCATATATGGTTCACTTATGACTTTATATTACCCGTTCTTTTGTAAATTCCATGTTAAAGAAGCATTTTGGGTAAAATCGTTTCATTTATCGTAGGTGTTTTGACTTGTTGCTCTTGACATTATTATTACTTATATCATGATTTACTTACTTCCAGAATATAAAATATGATTTATATATCATATATTTACAGTATATATATATATATAATAGATAGATAAATGAAATGAAAAACACTGTTCATGGAGACGGTAGTCCGTACGTACGCATGAACGCTGTTTTCATTTCCTTATTGTCTTGAATGGAAGTAAGTAGATGACATACATATACATATATACATAAATCCAGTAGATTTATAATTTAATATATTTCATTATTATTTCTTATATACACTTTGTAATCATTCCTAAATGGTTAACATGGAGAATGAATCTCATCGCGTCGTGGAGACGGTAGTCCGTACGTACGCACGAGCGATGATATCGTTCCCATGGTCGTGGAATTGTGTTGAAGTGTATGTATAATATTTCAGTATCAATATTACTTTATAATAATCATGTATATTTACTAATTACATCATTATACCCATCCAATTAAGGTGGTGACGGAAAATAGATTACACCACGGCGTGGAGACGGTATTCCGTACGTACGCACGCGCGGTGATTTCCTTTGTCCGTAGGATGGATAGAAGGTTAATTAGAGTTTTTTAATATTTATAATAACATATTAGTATGTAAGTAATACTTATGTTATTACTTTATAATGAAACAACTAAAGAAGAAGAAGTTGAAGAAGAAAGAAATTGAAAAGATCGGTAATGGATATTACCTCTTCTTTGGAACGCCTCTTTGAATCCTCCACTTAGGGAACTAAGATTGGTCTTTGAAGAAGACCAGGACATCTAGGATTATTCTAGGGAAGTGGAGAGGAGAAAATGGAAGGGGTTGTCCGAGCTTGAGTGCTCAAATTGGTGTGAGGAGGAGGGAGAGGAGGTGTCCTTTTATAAGGGAGGAGAGGGGCACCTTAGGAATATCTCAAAATATTGTTTTATATTAAAGTCAAAATCGGTTTATAATGGTTCCAGAGGGTCTTATTTCGAATCTAAAGTGGGGATGGGTCTAAATCCTATCAACCAATAAGATTTAGACAAGTTTAGGTTATTATTTTAACCTTATCAATTAGATTTAACCCTAAGTTAAATAATTTAACTTTTACTGTGTCTTTTTGTTTTCTTACACTATATGGTTAATACACTTACTATAACATGCCAAAAAAACCCCAAATTGTTTATTATTAATATATATATCCTTATCTAAGTCATTTGGCCTAACCATAGATTTTTAGGAATAAAATAACAATTAATAATATAATATTTGTATTAAAAACTATTTTATGTCAATTTTGACACGATTTGGTACATGATTTTTATGAAATTCATAACAGAATGATAAGTTCTAACCAAGTTAATTAAATCAACAATAACATGTCATATTAACCTATAAAATTAGTGTAAGTCATAAAAAGTCTCAAATTACATTTATTTGGCATTTATAACATCAATTCTGTCAATATTTCATTAATAAGACAATTACTGCATCATCTTTCTGTCATAATAAATGATAATTATTTAATCCCTAAAAATTCTAAATAAATTCCTATGACGTATATAATTGTATTATCTTTCTGGAGACTATTCATGTTTGAAGTTTTATGAAGTTTATCACTAGATTAAAATTATTATACTTATAATATTTAAGAAAGTGACATGTTGTCACATTCTTTGGTTTTAGTAATAATTAAATTATTTTCATTGAAAAAATTTAATTAAATTAATCTAATCTGACCCTTAGGTGATATGGGTCGTTTTTGAGTCATCCAATAGGATTTTGACATTTTTAGGGTAATTTTAAAATATTATATTTACCATTAATTACCCGATTTACCTTTAACTATGGTAAATAAAATTCACCGTAATTACTATTCATAATTCTCAAAAATAAAAAGTATCCTATTAAGATAATTTGGACCCACTGATTCCAAATATGGAATCCATTTTTTAAAATTCAATACACAGAAGTTGCAAAAATTAAATTAAAATTAATCCCGTTGTCGAATAAAAACGGGTTTTTGTTTAAAACATTGCAAAAGATTGAATTGATTTAACCTACGAATTCAAGGTAAAATCAATGATAATGACATACATTATATTAAATTGTAAAAATATATTCTATTTATACTTTATAACCATTCAATATTATAATTTAACCACATAAGATTTTACGATGAAAAAAAGTTGTTTTTAATTAAAATATAGCGTGTTTTTACTATTCATTAAAATGTGAAAGTTACCAGAATAATATGAAAAAATTATCCAAAGTAAATTTTTATTTCTTTATTCCAAAGAAGAATTTTATTTTGTCAAATTGAACTTATAAACATGTCAAAAACCAGATTTAAAGTGGGTGCGCCATCAAAAGGCGGCAAAACTGCATTTTTTGAAAAATACTTATTTTACCCGAAAAATTTATTTTGTTCTTATACCATGTTCTAGAAATGTGTAAGATGAATAATAATGTTATAAAATTCAAAATTTTGTTAATACTATTCATAATGGCTAGTTCATGACAATATTATAATAATATAACATTGTTTATTAAAACCCGGTATTGCGTACAACACACGCTATCGAGGAAGGTCGTGATTGCGTGTAATGCAAGCCAAGTCAGGGTTGCATGTTGTGAAAGAATCCTTCGTTGTTTCGTATAACAGAATCCAACCATATTTCATTTGTACATTTAATATATATATATATATACTCAATGTTGCGTAGAATAACTATTATCAAAATTGTGTGTAACACGGTCCAATGAATAGTGTTGCGTATACTACAAGCTAATACGGTGTTGCGTATAGTGCAAGGTAATCTTGGTATAGAATACAACATAAGACATTAATGAAATTAAAATAATATTTTTCATAAAATCTCAGGGTGTTACAAGTTTTACATATTCATTAAATCACCATGCAATTATAGGTATTTAATTACTCAAGGCCTCATCTATACGACACCCTACTCATGGGCTCGTAGCATAATGGTACACAAAAACAACACGAAAGTTGGAATTAAACATCATAACACCTACTTTGATCTCCTCTGATCAATATAAGTGAACGAAGCCTTTCAAAACACCCAAGAATGACATATATCTAGGATAAACGATTTATCGTTCAAACGTAAATAACATCCCTTATAGGAATAATTGGTAGGAAAAACTCACAATGAAGGAAGAACTCACCCGAAGGGTTCCAACATGATCGATGGTGAAAGAATCAAATTCTAGGTGTGTGGTCGGAATCTCTTATAATATCTATCCTCTCTCTCGAGTTCCAAACCACCATTTTTCCCTCCTCTACCAAAATAGGAGGCTACTACCTGTTTTAAGTGAAAAAAAACTACACTGCATGCACTGTCAAGTACATGGCGTGTACTTTTCATCATTTAACTGTTCCTCTGTAGGATACTTCCACCGCATTACTCTTTGCCTACTGACTGATTATATGGAGTGTAAATACTAAGTACATAGCGTGTAGTCAGTTTTTACATCCCTCATCACTGACAGGCCTACACACCCTTTGTACTCATCCCACATGGCCAAATTACATGATGTGTGGAAAAGTACACAGCGTGTACCCACAAAATTTGGTATTTTTTCCCATTTTCCTAATTTTCTCAAAAATACTTAAGGAAGAAGGAAAAGAAGAAATCCATACCTCAAGAATTAGAACAGGGTTCTTAGAAACTTCCCCCCTTAACAAAATTCATCCCCGAATTTTCCTCCCAAGGGTGGTGAAGATAAAGATCAGAACTACTCTTGCCAGTGAGCACGTATGTCGATCTCCCTCTCCCATGTTTCATCCTACACTCGGCAAAGCTTCCATAGCACCCACGCGAGAGGAACTAACCAGCCTCGGAGAACCTTCATGCTCCTATCAACAATACGAATCAGATGCTCCTCAAAGGAAGCATTGACCTGATACTCAACATCCTCGGGATAAAAAACACGATACGGGTCTGAGTGATAACGGCACAGCTGAGATACATGGAAGATATCGTGCATGGCCTAGTACCTATGTGGTAATTGCAACCAATAAGAAACTGGTCCGACTCTTTCCAGAATCTCAAACGGCCCCACATACCTCAGTGAAAGTTTAACAGCTCTCATGATCTACCTGTGTCTCAACCTCGGTGAAACATGCAAGAAAACATGATCCCCGACCACGAACATGAAGGGTAATCTGTGGAGATCATCATAAGATTTATAACGATACTGTGCAGTATCCATCCACTTTTGAATCAACTGGACCTACTCTGAAGTCTCCAGCAAGAGATGTGGTCATAGTAAAGATACCCCACCTACCTCCAACCAGCACAAGGGGGATCGGGTTGGCCTATTATATAAAGCCTCGTATGGTTTCATCTCAATAGTTGCCTAAAAACTATTGTAATAGGCAAACTCAACCAAGGGTATATGATTCTCCCAAGAGCCACCAAAGTCCTAGATGCACGCACACAACATGTCCTCAAGCACCTAAATCATACGCTCTGACTGGTCATCAGTCTGATGGTGGTAAGCTGTACTCAGAAGCGCCTATGTACCTAGTGTTCTATGAAAACTCTTCTAGAAACGAGATGTAAAATGGGAGTCCCTATCTGAAATGATAGAACGAGGGACCCCATGAAGACGTACTACCTATCTGATATACAACTTTCAGAGCTCATCATCACTGAAGGTCTCCTTGATCGGAAACAAGTGAGATACATTCGTGAGTCTTCCCACAACATACCACACATCATCATTGCCTCGAGGTGACCTTGGAATCCTAGTCACGAAGTCCATCGTGACATCATTCAATTTCCACTCTAGAATGGGTAATTGTTGTAACAGTCTGGATGGCCTCTGATGCTCCGCCTTCACTTGCTGACAAGTGGAACGTCTCACAACAAAACCAGCTACATCCTATTTCATACCCGACCACCAATACTGACGTTTCAATCACAATAAATTTTGGTAACTCTGGGATGCACTTCCCAAGCTGAAGTATAAAACCCTCACATCATCTCCTTGAATATATCCCCTAGAACCCATACTCGTCCATGGATACACAATATCTCATCATCTCCTATTGTCCATCCAGGAGGAGGGTCCTCACTTGCCACTGAAACCCATAGATCTAGGCCTTCTGAATCGGATAGTTGTCTCATCCTCACTCTGTCCAGGAGAGTAGAAGTTACAGTTAAGGAAGAAATATAGGCTATCCCATGGCTATCGTGCACCACCAAATTCATCTTAGAGAACAAACCCAAAAGCTGCCACTCAAAAATAGCCTCTTGCACTGCCTATATCTTAGTCCTCCTAATTATTGCATCAGCAACTATGTTTCCCTTACCAAGTGTATAGGCAATCTCAAAGTCGAAGGACTGATGGTATTCAAACCACCTTCGCTGTCTTTGATTCAATTCATGATGGGTACAGATGTATTTAAGACTTTTTTTGGCCTGTAAACACCACAAAATGTTCTCCCAAGAGGTAATGTCTCAAACAACGCAATGCATGAACAACTGATGCCAACTTGAGATCATGCGTTGGGTAATTACTCCCGTGTGGCCTCAACTACCGAGACCCGTACAAAACTACTCGATCACCTTGCATCAACACTTATCACATCCCAACACCTGATGCATTACAGTAAACTGAATATCTCTTCCCTTTCTCTAGAAGTATCAGGATTGGTGTTGATGTAAACCTTACCTTAAACTCTTGAAAGGCTATCTCGAAAGCTTCTGACCAAACTAACTTCACACCCTTATAAGTGAAATCTATCAACGGAATTTCTAAGGAGGATAAGTCCTATATAAAGCGCCTGTATTAGCCAGATATCCCCAAGAAACATTGTATCTCAAACACATTCTTAGGCTACTCCTAGGAAACTACTACTCTCACTTTCTCTAGTTCTACATCAAATCCTGCCTCTAAGATAATATGACCCAGGAAGTCTGTCTGGTCTATCCAAAAGTGGCACTTTGAGAGCATAACATATAGTTGATGCTCTCTTAGTCTACTCAGAATGATATCAAGATGGGTAGCATGGTCGTGTCGAGTGTCAGAGTACACCAAGATATCGTCCATGAATACTACCACAAAAAAAATCTAGATAAGGGTGGAACACACGATTCATTAGAGCCATGAAAACTTCTGGCACGTTCGTGAGTCCGAACGACATAATGAAGTACCCGTATAGACCATATCGTCTTAGAAAAGTTGTAACTGGGGTGTTCAATGGTCTAACATGTAACTGATGATATCTGGATCTCAAATCAATCTTAGAGAACACTCGTGATCCTTTAAGTTGATCAAAAAGATAATAAATTCATGGAAAGGGATATCAGTTCTTGACCATAAACTGATTCAGATTCCGATAATCCATGCAGATTCTGAGGGTACCGTCCTCCTTCTTTGCAAACAGGATAGGCAAAACCCAAAGAGAAGTACTGGGTTAGATGAAACCTTTTGCTTGTAACTCCTCTAACAGCTTCTTGAGCTCCTGAAACTCTGGTGTAGCTATCCTATAAGGAGGAATGGACACCGATGCTACTCATGGAACAAGATCAATAAAGAAATCCATCTCTCGCTTGGGAGGTATAGCTGAAAAGTCATCTGGGAAGACATCCGTGAAACGATCAAATACAAAAGGGAAATCCTTCGGACAAGTTCCCTGGTCATCCGTATATAAACTCCCAATCTCGGCTGTCACACCACCTCACCCACGATGATCAGGTTCATCTTGGCTCACCTAGACATCCCATTCTCCCATTTATAGAAACTCTCCACCCTCTAGTGACGTGAAACTCACCCTTTGATGATAGAAATCCACAAAGGCTTGAAAGGGTACCAACCAGTTCATCTTGAAAATGAAATCATAACCCATCATATCTAAGACATAGAGGTCCCATAGGATGTGAAACCCACCAACCTCTAGGGGCACACCCTACATTGACGCACACCATCCGTTCTAGTCCCCAATGGAGTGTCTAGAATCATAATATCAGAAGAAGAAGAAACACAAATCTCAAGGCCCTCCAAAATAGGCACAGATATAAAGTTATGTTTACAACCAGTATCGAAAAGTATAAAAGATAAAATAGAAGCTTCCAGCCCTTCCCCAGCATGTGGAGTCTTCAATGAACTGCTCTCGGTAGCCACTGGTAGAAACACCCTGAATAATGCTGGAGATGACCCATCCTACCACAATCTCGACACTCCACTGGGTCACGTGGACACTAAGGTCTCTTGTTCCCATCTCAGCCACACTAGTAGCACATGACCTGACCACCTGAAGAAATCTTATGGCTAGTACTACCACCATGAGATAATTCCATCTATCTCTTCCTATTACTGGTAGAAATAGAACCAAAATCAAGTGCCAAACCGCCCAGGCCTGCACCACTAGCTTCCCGAAGGTTCCGCTCAGTAATCAGTGCCTAGTTCACAATAACATGAACTGTAGGAAACCTAAAAATGTTCACCAATGCACAGATTTCATACCTAAGACCGTCCTCAATGTGTCCAGACCTCAAAGTCTCATCACCCACCATAACAGGTGATAATGGTGCTTCTTTGTGAAGCGAGCAGAATAATCCATCACTGACATGGAGCCCTACTGCAGATTCATGAACTCTCGAGCTCGATCATCCCTCATCATCTTCGAGAAGAAGTCATATAAGACTGCCTGAAAATCCTCCCATGCCATGTATCTGTGATTCTTAGTCTGGGTGGTAACATCCCACCATCTCTTGGCAGAATCACGCAGCATGTGTGTAGCGAGCTTGACCCTCCGCCATGGAGTCATCTCTAGATGCTCGAAAATAGTCTGCATTGAACCTAGCCAAGACTCCAGAGCATGTGGTTATCATCCCCTGAAAATTTAGGCGTATGCTACTACTGAAATATATGAGTCAGCTCTTCCAAAGATGTGGCAGCCGGCGGTGCTCCCTGGAAGGTCTTCATGAACCACATGAAGCCTTCAAAGAACTTCGCCTCCACTCTTATGTCCAGTATAATGGTTGGCTCTGCATCTATCTCTACTGGGGGATCCATCGGCAGCCCATTTCCTACCATCTCTAATGTATACTAGTTACTTCTCTCTTGGAGAACAACTCGAGGTCGTCTCGGTGGCATGAATCTACATGGTCAAACACACACCTTAGATTGTGATCATCAAGGACTGAAAACAAGGAGTGTAAGGAGGGAATAAGAGAAAGAAAACATTCTTTTACAAAACAAGAATACACATCATGTATAATAACTACACAACATGTTCCTTCAAGTATTTCACATGGGCATGTACTTCTGCAAAAACTGGTCGTGTAACACCCCAACACATGGCGTGTTATCCACACAAACGACGTGTACTCGAATTCTCTTCCCCTTCCCGAGTCCTTCTACATGGCATAGCCACACGACTCTCCATTGAACGAGACTACATGGAGTTTATAAGGTCTACACAGCGTGTATGAGATGAGCTTCACTGACCCGTGTTGTTCGTGACACGGTCGGGTACACAGCTCAGACTACACAGCGTGTTCCAAATTGACACGGCATGTACGGCTTAATTTCTAACTTCCCGTGTTGTTAGTGACACGGCCGGATACTAGGCTGACACTACATAGTATGCTAAACCTGCACACAACATGTACGAGATAGGGTAACACTAACCCAGGTTTTTAGTTACACAGCCGGGTTCCTAGGTCAAACTACACGGTGTGTTTGTCATTGACACGACGTGTATATGGTCAGATATCTATTCTCATGTTGTTAGTTACATGGCAGACACAGGGTCAACACAACATGATGTGTTAAATAGGTAGATGGTGTGTGCCCTCAAAGTTTCACTATCCTGTGTTTCTGCCTCCACAACCTATGAAACAGGTAGAAACTACACAGCGTGTACATATGGTACACGGTGTGTAAAAAATATTTATTTCTTCACGAACAGAATATTAAACGCCATGTAATCAAATCTACCCAGCATATATTCTAGTTTTTTCTAGACATTAAGCCTTAGAAATTCCTCCGGAGCCCAGAAAAACACTATGTGACAAATTCCTATCTGTGAGGGCCCATACTCCCCGTGAACCAAAGCGTGGAATCTCATGAGTGTTATAAAAAAGTAAATAGGTCAATGATCCGCCAAATTCTGGTCAACGAGGGCCCATACTCCTCAAGAACCAAAGTTTGGCGTTCATTCTACAATACCTCACATAACAATACCCTATCATATAGCAGTTATTTTATCTAGGTATCTATCGCAACAACATGCATTTACTAGCACAACATTTATCACAACAACATGCAATTTATAATGCACCTATATGGCATGGAAACTATGCGTGGAATTTGATTCTAACATGTTCCTAAATGATGCATGTGATGGAATACCCTCGTCTCATCAGGTTGTGACTAAATAGAACCCAGTATAAAAATATAATCAGCACACTACAAGTGTGTCACCCAATGGTGAAACGAAATCAAATGTAAAAGTGAAAAATTTGAAAACAAAAATTACCACACGAGGTAAATTGGATTTTCCCTTTATACAGGTTATCGAATCTAGGGAACAGCTTATTACCAAGTACCTATTTCGTTCTATCACTGGCTATAGGTTCCATATAGTAAGTCAAGAGAAAAGAAACATGCCTCTGATACCACTTTGTAACGTCCCAGATCCGGGTGTCACTCAACGGTTTCCCCTAACCAAGTTGGTCACATTACCTCAATCGCATTTCCTCAAATTACAAAGGCTACCAACTAGTAGCGAGGTCATAGGTCTGATAGTGGGGAAACAATGCCCTTATTTGTAAAAGTGTAGCGTAGCAGAATCATATGTAAGCATACAAAAGAGGAATCAGTAAACACCACCCAACTGAAAGGACAACAATACTGAATAAAGAGATATCCATTAGTCAAACACACAAGATGATGCAATATGACCTATTTCTAAGAAAGCAATCAAAACAGGATACACTGCAATCAAATACAATACAATATAATGTTCTAAGTACAACAAGAAAACTAAAACAGCACAGTTGGAACTCTGCAGTATCGCAAGACTAAGCTTGCTCCCATGCTCTCCCACTCCTCTGTAACAATCACGTACCTATAAAGGGACTCTTTCCCTTATCAACACCTTCATCAATATAATATGTTTGGGCCCAAGACATGACCCAAATAGGGTGTGAGAAATAAATCCTAGTATGCAACCACCAAAGGCATGTGCCCAACTATAAATGAAAATGTGCAATAGCAGTGTGCAGTAATAAAATCCAGTAAACTAGGAAGTACTCATAAGTTACTATCACTACCAGTTTCATTTCCATTTTAATATTCATTTAACAATGCCATGCATGTGCTTTATCTTGGAAGGTATAACCAAAGAATATCACCACAGTGAATACACAAAGTAAAGGTTTTCCACAGACATGTAAATCCTTACCCCCAGGTAATGACAATCGATACCTGCAGGTGATTTCCCACATGCATAACGAATATTGCTTGTAGGCGTACGAGGTGCTGCCCACGGGCACAGAAACTACTACTCATAAGCATGAGAAATGTTTCCCATAGGCTAAAAAAACACGACACTCAGGCTAAGAAAGTAATCGGGACGATCCCAACACATAAGCAAGAAATTTACAGAAAATTCTTCTCAAGGCTATTCAAAGCATGCAAAAATCATGGTATACCCATAGGTATCCTAGACAAATGTATAAACAAGGGGAATGCACCCACGGGGTGGCCCTGGATCCAAGAAATGATCCCAAAGAGTAGTTGTAAATATTTATTAAATTACCTAAACAATTATACATATTTAATTACCCAAGGCCTCAGCCATACGACACCCTAATCATGTCCGCATATCACAATGGTACACAAAAACAACATGAAAGTTGGAATTAAAAAGCAGACCACATATTTTGATCTCCTATGATCAATATATGTGAATGAAACCTTCCGAAACACTCGAGAATGGTGTAGATCTGGGATAAAATATTTCACTTGAGAATGTAAATAACGTCCATTATAGGAAGAATTGGCAGCAAAGACTCACGAAGAGGGAAGAACTCACCCGCGTGATTCCAACGTGATCGATGGTGGAAGAATCTTATTTCCGATGTGCGGTCGGAAGTTCTTATAAGATCGAGCCTCTCCCTCGAGCTCCAAACCACCGTTTCTACCTACTCTTTTAAAAAGGGAGGCTACTACCTATTTTAAGCGAAAAAAACAGCACGACATGTACTCTCAAGTACACGGCATATACTTTTCATCATTTAACTATTCCTCTGGCGGCTACTTCCACCACCTTACTATTCACCTACTAAATGATTACACAACATGTAAATACTAAGTAATCGGTGTGTAGTCAGTTTTTACACCCTTCATCACCGACAGGCCTACCCGCCCTATGTACTCATCTCACACGGCCAAAGTACACGGCGTGTGGAATAGTACACATCATGTACCCACAAAACTTGGGATTTTACCGCATTTTCCTTATTTTCCAAAAAATACATAAGGAAAAAGGAAAATAATAAACACGAACGTCAATAATAAGAACCAGGTTCTTACAAATTTATTAATTCTAATGATGTTTTATGTTTATTTATATGTTATTCCTTCCCTGGGATTATTAATCAATGAATCTAAAGTTGTAAATATTTTATGTTAGAATCCCATTCTTTATCAGGGTTTTTTATAATTAAGTATATAATGTTAAAATATCATGATATAACACTACATAATTTCCAATGATTTTATTCTACTCAGTTTATTTATGACACATTCAAAAATGTTACAATTTTTTCAGTCTATAGTACTTCAGATGATGAAAAAATTGATTTCAATAATTTTCGATGTTATTTCACTCTTTGGTTGGAAATATGTTTCCTACCCAGAACATATTTTCTATAAATATTTTTAAATATTATATAATAATATTTTATTATTTTTATAATAAATATCTACCCATGTTCAATATTTTTACAAAATGTAGTTAAAATGAATATTTTTTTTTGTTCAAGTTTCTTTTTTACTTCTATTGGAAATATGAATGGAATATATGTTTATATATATATATCGTGCATATAATTAACTTCCTTAAAAACCTATCCATTCATTTAATTTTAAAATATATGTTTAAAATAATATTTTCATCATTGAAATATTATTTTAATATTTTAGAATGATCTTTATTTTAAATTAGTTTTTAATGATATGGATTTAAAAATATTTTAATGTTTAAAAAGTGGTTTAAATAACTCCTAAATGTTCATTTGTATAATTTATATGATATTTTTGATGAAATATATTTTCAAAATGGATTGTTTTTTAAAACCTGAATTTCCAAAAAAAAAATTGTCAATAATATTTCCAATTTGTATTTAAATATTATTTTCCATCTTATATGATCTGATTTGAGGTTACATACTCTTTACAACGTAAAAAATCCATGTTTACCGTTCATATCCTTTGTCTAAATGGTTTATGTTTTAATGGATTTATGTATATGAAACCCATTTCTTTTCCATGGGTTATGCCATGAGAATATTCTTATATAACCCGCTTCTTTCATAGGTTATTCTATGATGAAATGATTATAAAACAAGTCTCTTTTCCATAGGTTATGGTATGATGATCATTTATGATACCCATTTCATTTCATGGGTTATGATATAATGAATGTTTATGATCTTATGGAACAAAAATATATAATTTTATTATGTGATGGGTGGGACAAATATCACCTTCCCATGCATTGGGAAAAGATTTATATAAAATGAGATAAATGGGGATGGAATGGGGAGTGAACTTAGTACAGTAAGGGATAACATCAATTTTTATGTTTTGGTTAGTGAACCCATCTACTATAAATAATGGTCTATGATTGGGAATGATGGTGAGTCCCACCCAGTATGTGTAACCCCCATTAAGCTCCCTAATAAGATTTTGAAATGATCCTTGACTTCTAGGGAATTATTTTATATAATTATTTGTGTTCCACAACTCCATGTCTTATTCATATGTTATGCACTTGTGGATTTTTATCTTTTAGTTCCCTATGATTTATTTATTATTATCATCCAATATTTATGCCATGATTCAAAACTATGATCTTTAATATTTTGTTTATTCTTTATGAATGTTATTCTCATGTACCCATACCATTCTATTCATGGTTTACTTATGTATCTCCCTTGTTTACCCTTACTAAAAATTTAAGCTAACACATTGACATGATTCATTTCCCTAGGTTATGAAGGAAGATTTTATGTAGGGTATGTTTATGAGGAGTTCTAAATAAGAAGATATTTTTGGGAATCATTGATGATCGTTCAATGGATTAGAAGATTTCATTCCATGCTTCCAATGTGAATAAACTATTGTGGTCCTCATGCATTTATTTTGTAATGGAATGAATATTTAAAAATGATTTAATATCAATGTATGTTAATCTATGGGTCACAATACTTTTAATCATATTTGGATTAGTTTGTGGTTTTATGTACCAATTATATCTTATTGTAATCCTATAATACATATGATCATGAAAAACATCTTGAAATCCTCTTGAGAGTGCATTAAGAGATTCTTTTATATGCCAATCTAACAATGTTTTATTTCTTGATCAACAAGATTTATTTATTTTGTCACATAATCTCAAATAATGGTGTGTCATTGAACCATGAGAAATTCCGAGCGGTTTTTTCATGTGTCAGCCCCAATTTTTTTTTTCTATATGATGCTTTTTAGGTCTAGATAGTTACAAAAAATGGTTCATCACAGACCTTTTATTATTGTATGTTCCATTTGTAGGATTAAATAAGAAGTTCATAATTACTGAGTGGTCTAAAGATTGTAATAATTACTTTCAGCAGTTAAGGATATGTTTCACCACTATATAGATTTTCAACTTACATGAATTGGATTAGGAGTATAAATTATATTATAATTCATACATGATCAAACCTATGCAAGTATTGATTTTGGGATATCATTTTCCCGAATATGAATCATGGTAGTTGAGGCTACATGAAATAAATTATCCCACACAAAATCTAATGTATAATCTAGTGGTTCATGCCTTGAAATACAGGTAGCATTATCAACTCGGTGAATGTTTAGTTATTTATACTTATCATAATATACTTAAAAATATATTTTCAAAGATTCATATGAATCTTTAACAAAGGATATAATACGACTATGTGAAATATTTTTTGAGCTATAATATTTTCTATGAAAATGAAATTCTGTTATTGATAAATTGATTCAGAACACATAGACTCAAATGGTTCATGAGTCTAGTTATACTTGGATGATTATAAACCTTTTACAAATATTCGTATAATTGTTATGGAAGAGTGATAATTGATGACACTCACATGTTTATCTATTTTAACATCTCTTTTGAGTCGATGAAGAGGAAGTAGTATGATGATCACGGGTTCCTGGTGTTGAGGGAAAATATTGATGGTGTGAAGATACCTTTAAACTATTATGTTGACTCTGATGTGGTTATCCCTGTTCATGGACATGTTTATGTGCCTATAGGTATATTGCATGAGTGTGTGTGTATTTCACTCTTTGAATTGGGTGATTTTGATAAAAACCGACCTAGTATTACATCCTAAATCGACTCCCAACTATCCAATGATAGGTACCGAAGGACATTTCTGACCCATAAAAGCTGGAAACTAGTGAGAGAATTCATCAAATTTAGAAATAAGGTACTTTGAATCCTATGTATGAAAGTAAATTTGATATTTTGGAGAGTATCTATTCAATATTATCAGAATTGTATTTTCCACAATGGTATAGGTAAAATAATTATGTATTCAATGTAAATTTTTTTTCTAGAATCACCTCAATACTTCTCATGAGATTTATATTGATGATGTTGAGGTTGAGGTTAATGCATCATTTGGGGGTCATCTAATTCATGTTGTGGATTGTAGTTATAAAAACATCTAATGTAATATTATGCCTTTGGATTGAGTATAATGGCAGCATATCCATACTCAATAGGAAAAATTGGAGATAATATATTTTATGTGGCACTAGTGGAATGATATTTTACATTGGAGATTAGCGATTCAATGGAGTGTATAGTAAAGATGAGATATTACATGGATGGGATATTTTAGGATCCCAAATGTTAGGAGGTTGATATATATTTTAATTTTTGTTTTCCATTATTTTAATTAGTTTTTGGAATTATTACCCCAAAGTAGGGATGGTATCAAGAGGGTTTCAGGTGGGGGTAATGAATTAAAAATATATAAAATGGGACTAATAGATAATGGGTAATTATTATTGATAACAGTTAATAATGATTTTTGTGTCATTTTTTAAAGGGGTTCATAGTTTGTAAACCATGTAAGGTGGCCCTGGTAATTGTGTAGGGATAATCTAGATCCATTATCACTACATTGGCATAGCTTTCAAACTATGCAGGTGGCCAAGAAGACTACATGACTTACGGTTACCTTGTATAGATTTTCTCACATAGTTAGTGTATTTATTGGAAAATTGTGTAGGTAAAAAATTCTCCTCATTAAAATGTGAAAAATTAACACATTTACCTCTTATTAGTTATATATGTTCACATGAATTTCTCCATTATTTCCCTCCCAGTATCCTAGGGTGTAGCCCAAACTATCCCTTTTATTCCAATGGTGGATCTCCTTTGGTTGTAGGGAATTTGATGAATTGTTAATTGAGTTTTGAATATCTAGGTAATTTTATATGTATATTTACATCGATAATATAAATTATTCACAACTTATGTTTCCATATTTTAATATATCCCGCAAGAACGATTTCTATGGATTTTTATTCTTTTGTGTATGTGGCCATTTTAGCATGAACCAAGAGTTGGGTTTGGGTGAGTTTTGTCTACAAACCTAAGGTAGGCAGTCTAAAATCTTTTCCAATAGTATTGATGGTTCTTTCTTTTGTATATGGTAAGTGTTATTATTTTAATGTGCCTCAAATATTTTTCAATGAATAAGAAAAATATATTATGCCCTTCAATTACATGTTATACTCTTCTTATATGTGTTTATGTCCATTAATAACTATGTCACTAGTTATAAAACCACTCATGCGACATGATTTTTTTTATAAAATATATAATATGATAGAAAATACTGAAATAAGGAGTTTTGGAATCTAAATCCTTCAGAAATTTTGATTGGCATGTTATCATGAAATAAGGGGATATTTGGATTAATGTCAAAATTAAATTTTCTACAACATGATAAAGGGAAGTATTGGTAAATTATTAGAGAGGAAATATAAAGTTGGTAAATGGTTTTAGATATATTTAACTTCAAATTTATACGAATAAATTATCAATGTGTTTAATAATGTAAATGTGATTGATGTTGTTTAGTATGATAGCCCTAAGTGAATAATGAATATTTAAAAAGGTGCACCCTTATTATTTTATCATGATAAAAGGTCATTTTTTAGACCTTGGAAATTTGTTGTTGATTAGATGTGTTAAGATGTTGAATATGTTTATCCGCACCAATGGGTAATGATGTTGAAAATGGTTCTATTTATCCTTGATTTATAATGGTTAGGGATGATTCTCTTCATCCTTGGTTTGGAATATTGGACATGGGACTCTATATCACTAGTTTAGATGTCACTTTATGCTCAAATAATACATAATAATTAACTTGTTTTGGGTTTTTGAAATTATTATACTGGGTACTTAAAAAAATTTATTAATGAATGTCACTTAAAGTGTGTAACCTCTATTATTTGTGGTTCAGATGACAGACATGGGATAAGGATAGTTTGGTTTGGCTGGGTGCCACTTTGGAACTATATGGACAATGATGTTAATTAATATCTTTTTATTATTTAAAAATGTTTTCATTTATTTACTTTTATATTACATATTGAAAATATTCGTACACTATTTTTTAGAATAGATATTACATTAGACATCATTGGTGGTGGATTACTAGGTTGAACTCAAACCCAAATCAGGATGTCATTGATACACTTGAATACTTCATGGTTGGAGGTCTGGATAAATAAAAAAAGACCTATAATAGATTGATTATTTAGTAATATTGGGTGAGATATTGAATGAGGGGGTGAGGCCTATTTTTGGGACCATTTTGGAATTTTTTTCTATTTTAATTTCAGGTTCTATTTGGTACATTAGTCTATTATTACATGGAATATTTAATATATTGTATGTGTGAACATACAGAATTTTTAGAATTGGTTAGGTGATGGGGTTTTTTATTTTAATTATTAATTATTATTTTTATTACTACCTCACTATGATTAATATGGTATAGTGTCCCCATATACCAAATATTCTATTTCATTTAGTTAGAAGCCTCATGGCCTACAAGGTGGTACACATGAGTTCACATAATGAATGAATTAAACTACTAGTCAGAGTGATTCTATCCAAGAAATTATAAATATATTATATAATTCCTTAACAAACATCAAAAATCATTATATTCATTTTCTAGAAGTCATCAATAATAGTAATATTAATCAAAAAATCTGTTTTCATTTAAAAAATTTCATAAAAAAATATCCTATATAATGTCTCTATATACATGAACTTCATCGTAAATTATGATATTCATTATATATGTGTTAAAGTCGTAATCTATTAACCAACCTCAATACATTAGAATATTCTCTATATATTCATATTTATTCATAATTTATATACTTATTTCACAAATTCATATCTTTTTCTAAAGGATATATATTCCTCAATATATAGTAATGAAATCATTTCATTATCATTCTAATTTCTACCATTCCTTTAAAAAGATTCATTATCGAATTTTTATCACTCTTATTTTGATAAATATTATATCTGACCATCCCATCAATTTTCACTTATTGATATAATATATTATTCTTTATACAGTTCAAGCCGATTCCATCCTTATATATTAACAATATGATCATATTTATCACAGTTACAATTGATATTCTTTAATTTTTGGATCATAGTTGTCATTATACATTCAAAAAAGATATGATCATTTCATTATTACACCATATTATTCTGGATCTATTATCATAATAATCATAACTCGTGAAAACTAAAGATCCATTAAGAGATTTTGAAGACTAAATGAGATATTTGATGACAATATTATGAATGATTTGAATCATAAATTACATTATTAAATAAAACCTTGAGAGAAAAAAATTAAATATGGATAGTTTTAAATTATTTTTCATAGACAATATACAGTTCTCTTATAAGTAATACCCTATTAAAGATACAATATTTAAATTCTCACACATTTAGAGGATAATATAGACTTTTTTAGAGATAATGAATTATAATATTTGTTTAATTTAATATTTGTCATCTATTATTATTAAAATTTGTTACTTTTAATGTATATGTTTATAATTAAAATTAATTAATAAATCTAGTGAAAGTGAAAACCAAAATGTGGATTTATAGGTACTATATTTTTAATTGAGTTATTATTAATGTTTTTAGAGAAGAAAATTGATAAGTAAATCATGGATTATGTTTTGATCTATTTAATATCAAAGATATATATGGTAGAAATCATAGTGGGTGGGGGTAAAATGTTGTTGTTTTATGAAGCATGTAATTGTTTAGAGGTAAATGAAACTTTTTTAAGTTATGTTTTGTGGGAATAATTTAAAAAACATCTTTTTAACATAGGAAAGTAATGTTACATGGTTTCCATAGTGTATGAGGTATATATTTTATGATTTTATATCCCAAAAAGAAATGGTAGTTAAAATTTTTATGGTTACATAGTTTTTTTTATATTCTACCTTTGGAATTATTGAAACCAAATAATTCTATTAATAATAGTATAATTCTATTGTGATTTAATTCAAATAAATTTAACATTATATTTTTATTATATTAAATAATAAAAAAATGTTATTTATATATAGAACTATCAAGAAAGATAATTTAATTATCTACAAAACTATGTTAGTGGCTTTGCAAGATTATTTAAGAGTATATTTTTCAAAAATATGTTAGAGGGTGTTGTCAAAAATATTGAGATAACTCTGGGTATAAAAATATACTTTGAGTAGATAATAAGTAACATAATCATTGATGGATCATGATCACATAAGAATGAATATGAATAATGTTATTTCCATAGAATATTAAATTTTTATCTTCTTTATAATGATTTAAATTTTTACATTATATTACATGAAACATGCATACATTTATTATTGGAAGATATTAATTATAATATGTTCATCTATGTTTACAAAAATATAAATATTATGAGATATGAGTCAATACCTTCTAAAATATAATAATTATCCCCTCAAAAGATTTTTTGATATAAAATCCTTATCTAAATATATATTTATTTAACATCGTTTCGATAAGACAAGCATTAAATCTCACAATAATATCATAATCCCAGGAATTGAAGTTAAAATGTTTTTGAATATTGGAAAAAAACAAATTAAATGAAAACATTTGAAAACATTTACCTATAATTTATCCATAGTAGAATCCCATCTATACTTCTAAAAAAATTACATTAATATTCATAGCCAGGTTAATGGAAAGATAATAAATGGGTGGGTTTAAACATTCAGTATGGTAAATCGTGTCATCAAAGGTTAGATTAAAAGAATATAAAAAACATTTGTAATTTAAAAAATATTGTATAAAAAATATAACATTAATAGTAATCTATATATCATGATAGTGTTATATGTATTCTAAAGTGAATAATCATGTACCATGGAATTTGAGTGTGATATAACCATGGAAATATAGAACAAGGGAATGATGTTAGATATCCATGGAAACACACAAAATTGGGAACAACATGATTCATAAAATCATAATAATAATCCAAGTACCTCTTATAATACTATCATTGAGGATAAATACTCATAGTTTATTGAGTCCACTTGGGATTCCCACAAACATAGTGGATAGAGTCCCATTGTGGATTGGGTTCACATCTTATTCTGTTTCACGTTATCTCATGATTTGTAAAAAATTTCTAACTAAAATCATTGGATATGTAATTCTAGACCCACTATTCACATAATAAATTTCATAATAGGTACTTTCATATGCATTTAGTAAGAGGAAATGAAACAATATAAAAAACATATGCATGACAAACCCATTGAGAAGTTGGTGGGTTTCATAATATCATATCAAATAATATTCAAAATCTATATAATAAGAATTCCAAAGATAGTAAGGAATTAAATCAATTCAGACAATAATATTTGAATTATGAAGCAATGTTCATGAACATAGATTTCTAATGTAGACAGAATCATGAGAATTATTGGAAAATAAATAACAAAAATGAACCACATAAGTGATGTTATATGAAATGAATAAAGGGTATTTTAAATAAGGAAGAAGGTTATTATTTTCCATTAGAGATGAATTTAACTAAGAGAGTTTTACAGTAAAAATGTGGGTTTTCAAAATCTATTAATGGTTAAAAACATTTTATTGAGGTAGTACATGACATAAAATACAAAATTTAGAGGTTCCCTTAAATTAGATTTACTTACATGAGAGAATCACAAACGGAACTAAAAACATATATTATCCCAAATAATAAAGGTGATATAAAGAAGCTATATATTTAAGTAAAATATTTTAAATATTATGTATGGAATAAATTAAATGAATATATAGGAAAATAAGATAAAAAAATAGAAAACATAACCCAAAAATAATAAAGGTCGATCAAAAGATCTATTTTAATGTTTTAAAATTCCTTTGAAAAAATCACACATAAAAAATTGGATAATAAATCATTATCTTTTAAAATAAGAGAAGGTAAATATTATTGTCACATTATATAAAACATAAATAGGTTTTGAAATATAAATGATATCATTTTTAGAAAAAATTTATATATAGATGTGGAGGGGAATCTCTCATAAAAGAGGATAACAAATGTTCCTTACAATGATATGTTTTTTTTGAAATAAATTTATCAAGCTCAAATAATATAATTTTGATATTTTTTCCAATATTGGAAGTGAAATTACTATCAAATAAGATTTATTTAGGGGAATATAGAAATCATAGAATTAATAATTTTAAAATGAAACATAATAACTCAAACAAAGGGGGTTTGATTTAAAAAAACATTAAATCATTGTAATATTCCATGTTTAAAATACATAGAATGTAGAAATTTAGATGGATTTTTAAATACCATAGATTTATTTAAATTTATTAAAAAATAAATCAATTCTCGATACATACAGAATAAAAATAATGAAGTGGTGAATATGGAATATGTCATAATGAAACAAAATTGATATTCAAAAAATAGTACAATGCATCCTAATTCATTATACACATGCGTCTACCCCGACAGACAATTATTTTATGTTTATTAAATAAGTTCCCAATAATTTTTTTCATATATATTTCTTTTAATAAGGTTTACCCATTATCAGGTGTTTTTCATTTATTAAATTGTTTTTAGTTATGTTAGTTACTTGAGGTGTGTGGTCAATTTCACTAAAATCCCCATTGTATATTGATTGTGGTCAAAAGAGTTGAGAAATAAATTTATAATACACGTAATTTTAAAGGTTAATTTCCTATATTATTCCATTGTCACATTTTTTATATAGTTTCATAGTTTTCCCAAAATAAACTCAAAATTTGAAAGGTACCTCGTTATTTTCTTTTAACGTGGTTATGTTTACTAGTCCCTTTTATTATTGATATAATTTATATAATGTCCAATATAAAAAATATAATATATTATGTGTCATTTTTATTATACTTATTCATTAAGTAAAATTTTAAATTCATCCATATAAGGTGTGGGAGAAAAATGAAATACTTCATTTTGTGGAGGCGGTGGTCCACTCTCACAAGGATGACACTTTCATTTTCCCTAGAATGAGAGGGGGATATAAAAATAAATTAATTATTTGTTAAATGTTAGGATTATTTTATTGTGATTTTTTATTATATAACTCTTTTCATTGAGTTATATATGTTGGATGTCAAAAATTGAACACCCTGTATAGGGAGGCAGTAGTCCACACAAACTCATAACAACATCTTCATTTTTTGAATAGTTTTAGAGGTGGGTAGAATAATGATATTAAATTAGTATAATAATATTACTCATATTAATAATAATTATTTTATCAAACAATATTTATATTAAATATTTTACTGTGTATAATTAAAAAATAAAATAATAGGTCCCAATTAAAAGTATTACCTCCCCCTTTGGATATTCCCCCTTAGGTAACATTTTAAAGACCCTCAGTATGGTATTTTGGAAACACCAGGTAATATAATAAAAGGGCGAAGTTTTAGGAGATATTAAGGAAAATTCGTAGAGATAAATATTTTTTATTGGTGTATAAATTTGGTGGAGGTGGTCTCCTTTTATAAGGGTTGAACATGGATCTTTTTAAAATTACCAAAAAAAAATTTATGATTTCATGACAATATTTAAAGGATAGTGAATCAGCAATGGAAATTAATTTATTGGGGGTGATTTATGGATGAAAATATATCCACTATTATTTTGGTTTATTTTTTGAAACATGGATTTATCCATTTACAATTAGGTTTTTTAAATTTTACCTTTTTTGTTTTTACGTTGATATCTATTTTTACCCAGATAATTTATATTTTATTAAAAATCGAATGTTACACCACATATGAAATATTGTTTATTAAAAAAAAATTTATATAAAAACCATCTAATTTAATTTATAAAAAATATAAAATTATCTTTTAATATTAAACATTCAATATATAGAAAATCAAATTCGTAGATAAATGTTATTTTTACCTTTAAGTGTTCTTAATCATTTTCCAGTATTGATTACAAATTGAACAAGTTTCAATATATTTTTATATTAGTTTAAAAATTGCTATATTAATTTACGATAACATTTTATTTTATTTTATTAGATAAAAATCATATAATGTTGTCAAAAACAATTCATTGAAAATAACAGTTTTTTCATTATCCTGATAATTAAGTATATTCCAAATAATAATAATTTTATGTTGAATAATTAAATGGAAAATAATAAGTAATATGAACTATATCATTTTAGATGATTAAATAAAATTTTTTATTTATTTTATAGAGGTTATGAAAAGTAATTTTTAATACAAGTAAATAAATACAATTTTTTATCATAAAATATTATTTACGCTTCAAAAAAATTAATCATGGTTTTTATAAATTCAAAATAGTATTATTTTATATTAATAAATTAACTACATAAGAAATTTTTTTATAATTTAATGTTTTTTTCTTCTGTTTTATTTATATTCGTATATATTCATAAATTTGAAAGTTTTAGAGAAATATGTTCTTTTCTATATTCACATAAGAATTAATTATTTTAGAAAAATCAAAAAAATTTATCCTAAGATAATATTGAATGATTAAATCAAAAATTAATTTGATGGTTTATTTTTTAAATTCTAAAATTTAGGAATATTACTTCTAACTACAATAGTAAAAATATAGTAGAAAATTCTTTAATAGGGAAATTACTTTTTTAAAATATAAACTATTCTTACTCTTATTTCTTATTAATTACTAATTTGATTGGTTTTATATTATCTATGTAAAAAATAATCATAATATTTTCTACTATATTACATAAAGGTCATAAAAATCTAATTTTAGAAAAAATATATGTTTTTTAGAAAAAATTGATTTCATACAATTTATCAATGCATTATTAAATAAACTATTTTCAATAAAAGTAAAGTGAAATATGTGTAAAATTGAAGTTGAAAAATCCCAAAATCTATGATCCCATTCATGAAAATTATATTTCATTACTGGTGTAATGAGAAAATTTTTCTCAATGGATCAAAAATTTTAGTAGTCTTATAAGACTATATATATAAATACATTTCACATGGAAATATATGTTACAAAACAAAATTATTATAAGAAAATTATTTTAGCTTCCATAATATGCCTAATGAATAAACATATTCCTCTTATAGGTTTCTTGGGTAAAGTAAAACAAATAAGGTTAAGAAAAAATTATATATAGAGAGTATCATAAAATTAAATCTTATATAACACGAACATGAAATATGTTATATGGGAAGAATTAATGAACAACATAAATACATGGTCAACCAAAACTGAAGGCCTTATATGTTAATGGAAATAAATTAATACATGTAAAATAATAATCATTTATATAATATTGATGGAATTTATAATTTTTTACATCATAAACATTATTTGAATTCATTTTTCCAAAACTCATTCTTATCAAGGGAAGGGGTATAAACCAAAACACAACATGTTTTGTCCCATGATACCTGTTGATGCATAATGTGGCTATATAATTCCATGGCCCACCCTTAACATGATTAATTCAAATGCATCAACCACAATAATCATTAAGTACTTTTATACCATTCACCAAGGAACATATCATTTAATAAAACATGTCTATATGTACAATGAATAAAGTTATAAACTAAAAACTTCCCCAATACAAAGATTAATTTTGGTGTCAATAACATCGATTAATTAACTTGGAAGTCATGGGGTATCATCAAACTAACTTGAAGTAAACTTCTCAAAGAAATACAATATTTATGGTACATAAAATGTGGTAGGTTATCTATATAAGATAGTAATTAGGATCATTAAAGTTAATTAATATGATACAAAGGAAATGTTAATAAAAATACTTCATTTAGGTTCATTAAGAATGTGAAAATACTATAAATCAAATCAACTGAGAGTACCTCTCTAGTAATTAAATCATAGGCCCACTCAACATAAATCCGGGTGATGATTTTTCCAATTCAAATCCAATATTTTTTTGTGGTGATTACCCATAGGTCAATTTGTGTAGTCACTTCATCCACTTTCCTATATCAATATATGAATGTATTTAATTGGAAATTTTACAAATTAATACTTTACCAAAACACATGATGGATTTTCCATAATGGGGTAGGTAACTATTGAATCAATGTAATATGAGAAAGGGATAGTAATATTTAATTTTAAATAACATAAAATTTTATGATCTACATGGAAAATTTCCACATTTTCAATATATGAACCACAAAAAATAAAATTGGGGTTGATTATAACATGGTTCGCAAATAATGAAAACTAATATTAAAAAACATCATTTATTAATGGGGTTAAAATTCTATCACAACCTATTTAAATAATGATCTTACCCTTGAACTTAAAATACCATCAAAAAATTAATTTCCTTATATAACATAAAAAATAGGTATTATATACACTAAATAAAGGAAATTTGGTTTGTTATATAAAATATATCTAAAAGATAGTATTTTGTTACAAAACCCCATTCATCTTTTCCTTAAATTTTTAACCTACATTAATATACCATATCATAAACATATATATATTAATCATTGTATTCAAAACCCAACTATTATCAATTTTCATTCATACTCTTCATAAATATCCATTTCTACATGTATTCTTCTAATTCTCCACATCATTATTTATAGTTCTGATTATTTGTATTATTTTTAAAATATTAGTGTTCATATTTTTTCCCATTAAATAGTCAATTATTAATATTTCACTAAATTTATATTTTGGTACTATTTATAATAATTTAATAAGTTTTAAATTATATTCATGACAATTTTATTCCATATCCTTAAAAAATAATTCAATAATATGAAAATTTGGAGACTTTTGAAAACAAAGGGTCTTACGTGAATTTATGAATTGGATATTAATTTAACATCTCAATAAATGAAAATAATAATAATAATATACACATTTTTTACATGTAACAACATAACATATGTTTTCAAATTCATCAACCAAATAAATGCAATGTATTATTCAAATAGGTGGTTAGACATACCTAAACATGAATAAACCCTGATTTAATGAATGTTATAAGGTTTATTTTTAAAAATATAATTATAATAGAGTCATAATGATAATTATTATATTTTATTAGTGTGATATATTATAATTATAAAAATTTAGGTGAATATGTAATGTATAT
Organism: Viscum album; assembly: GCA_963277665.1. Classification (NCBI taxonomy): domain Eukaryota; kingdom Viridiplantae; phylum Streptophyta; class Magnoliopsida; order Santalales; family Viscaceae; genus Viscum; species Viscum album. Next base: position 278,232,221 of record OY728165.1, on the reverse strand, counting down.
TAAAATATTATTCAATGTGAATATGTGATTATCATCTTAGTAAACTTATTTTAAAGGATTAAGGAAATCATGGATGTTTACTAATCATGAAATAAATAAGGTCACGTGATTTTCATTTCATAACCTTAATAATATCAAAAAATAATATTTATCCCATCAAACCATCCATCTATTGAAGTAAAGTCAATCATGTTACATCATATAGGTGGTAGTCCACACAATAAACAATCATGTTTTTCTTAATATGTGGTGTACATGAATAAATTATTATAATAACCTTACTATTATAACATTAAAATATAATATTTATAATAAAATCATTATATTAGTGTATAAATAATAAATTTCAAAGTAGATAATTATGAAGAACTATATGTTTTTATTTAAAGTCACACGAGGGACTTGAATTTTCTATCGAAGTATCCATGAGTTAGAATAGATTTCCCATACTATGATTGACTAGGAGATTATTTTTGTGGTATAGGGTTATATGGAGATAATAGTTTAATATTTTCATGGATAGAATAAAATTATATGAGGGACATTAATTTGTTATCTTGTTTTCCTATTATATGCGATGTAAAGAGTAGTTTTCTGGGTAAACCATACATTTAAAATAATGCTAGGTTACTATTAAAATATAAAAGGAATGAAATGGAAAAAATATTTAGGGGGAACAATTATTGGTCAATACAAATCTAGAAAATTAATTTAAAATCACATTCGTTACATATTTTATCTCTTTATAATAGGTTAATCTTAATTTACCCGTTTTACTTTTACTACAACAATTAATTTTTTACATTAGTCGTTAATTTTAATGAAAAATATTTAGATTTTCTTTTTTTCCTAATTTGTTACATATAATTTCATAGTTATGTATTATTTTACCAAATAAAATTTAAATTTTTTTTAAATGATATATTTTAAATAAATACACTTATTCATGTAAAACCTTTTTCCAAATAAATAATGTTTTTATGCGTTAAATTAATATGTATGGTAAAAATACCTTTCATACTGATTTTAATGAGATAAAATAATTTATTATAAAATAAATAATGGTTCTGATTATTTCATGACAATCCAAAATTGAAGCCCCTTTGAAAATACTTGATTTAAAGAAAAGTTTTAAAGTAGCTTTTTTATAGAAGTAACATTTTAATTCGTACTAAAAATGTTGGATATAGGAATTATAAACTGAAAGAATATTTTAAAGTTAATATTTTTAATTCATTAAATTAAAATTTTATTACTTGAAATATTTTCTAAACCTATGGGTCATTTTTATATATTGATAATATCATACAAGTTATATGTTTCCTGAAAATTATATTTTTCACTAAAAACTGACCTTTTCAAAAATAAATTACAAATTAATTATAAGATAACGTTGATATGATGAATTAAAAAATGATGTTAAATGGTAAATTTAAAATTATTAAATTAATATATTAATAAAATTCATGAATAAAGGCTCTTTAATGTTAACATTACATTATATTTTATGATATTATGTTTACTTACTATTTTATAGTACTGCGTGATTCATTATCAACACTTAAATAATTTCATCATCAAATTTTTTGAATATATACTCTATTTAACTTCATTATATAATCCTTCCTTATATCTTATTCATGCTCCCATGTTCCCATTTTTAGTTTTTGATTTCTCCAAAGGAATTTCACCAAGAGAGTCCCCTGATTCAATTATACTCCCCCTATGGTGTCAAGAATCATAATTGAATCATAATTATAAGTCATTTACAGCTCCAAATTTATTACCATATATTTGAGATCATGCATGGGTCTAGAATGTGTTTTCATAGTAATAAAACATTGAAGAAATCATGTACATTATAAATGATGGCTGAAAGAGCCAACCGGTAATCTATATCACGCATTCTTTCTTATCTTTCAATAATACTAATTTTGATAGGTCATAACATAGAATTTTTAACAATCCTATAACTCCATTACATATTGAAACATTTATGAATACATAATCCCAAATTTGAAATTACATATCTTCCCTAGATTGACACCATTTTCATTTTTTATGCTTTGGTATAATTTAATGTGACCCTGAATTGTCTACAATTTAATTTTTTTCTCTTATACATTCTCTATAACAATAATATTTCTTTCTAAATATTCTTCCCAATATGTTGGATAACAATAACTCTTTCCATATAGATCTTTTTATAGTGCCTTATGGATGCTCAAATGGAAATTATTATATTATATTAATTCCATAAAAGGTAGATAAATATCCCACATACCTTGGAAGTTAGGGTAATATGATCTCAATATGTCCTAAAAAGCTAGGATAGTCCATCTAGGAGGCTGATCAGACTGAGGAGTACATGTACTGCATAATTTTATTTCAATATTCTGTAATGTTATAAGACTCTTGCTTAATTTGAATGTGAACCAAGGGTCATTATATGATATATTCGAAAGAGGTGCCCATGAATCCATAATATTTTACTGATATAGATCCAGGAAAGGTCACAAAGTGGTAGATATTTAATTTATTATTTGAAATAATAATACATTGTATGATAGTCCACAATGAAACATATAAACATAATATTCCTTAGAGTCATTGGGGTCTAATAACAAGGTCCACTGTAACATTTTCCCACTTACATTTCACTATATGAAGATGTTTCATTAGTCCCTGAGGTTGTTTTGTATTATCTTATACCTACTGTAATTCCATACATATAGAAAAATAATTCATAATTTAATCTTTAAACCATCCCACAAAAAAATATTTTCTTAAATACCTATACATATTTGTGTTATAGGGGTGTAATTGGAAATTTGAGCTATGTTCTTCATTAATAAATTCCATCTTCCACTCTAGTAGGGATGGACCACATAACATCATTCCAAAAATCAACACCATATCAAGATATAAAGTCTTTGAATTTACCATAATTAACAACATTTATATTCCATTGTATGTTCTCATCATCATCATGGTACTTATCTTTCCTAACTAGTAATGATGATCTAAAAATTTCAAAGAAAATGCATGTTGTCTCACATTTAATAGAAAACTCCATATCCATATTTACTAGATATCTATATATGGGATACTTGTTTATCCTTATCATGAATATAGATACATGGTCTCTCTTACTCAATGCATCTTCCACCTTGTTATAATTATCACGACCATAGTTATTTGAGAAATCATATTCCTTGAGAAATTAAAACCATATTTTTTTAATTCTTTTTGATCTGCAACTGGGGGAAGATATACATTAAACTATTGTGGTCCATATATGTCTTATAACATTCATCATAAAGGTATTTACTCTATATTTTCAAATATAATATTACAGATGATTTCTTAGGGTCATGATTTGGATACTTCTACTCATTTATTTTCAATTGTCTTGATGTATAGGTAATATCCCTATCATTATATATGAGGGTGTGACCAATTCATTTCATCGATGCATCACTATAAATTATAAAATTTCCTCACTAGATAGTATATTCAAAACATGTTCATTAATAACAATTGTATTCTTCTCATAAAAGTTTTTCTCAAATTCTCATTCCCATGTGACTTTGACCATTTTATATGTTATCTTTGTCAATGTGTTGGAAAATTCGACGAAATCTTGAACAAACTATAGATAGTTACCTTCTAAGCCTAGGAAAATTCATATCTTGGTCAAATTCCCCAGTGTAAGGATTTATTTGTCCACCATTGTCTTTGAGGGGTCAAATAATATTCTATCCACGGAGATAATAATGCAAAAAAAGATACTTAATTCATCCAGAATTCACACTTAGTATACCTCCAATATTAATCTTTTTTTATATAACGGTTTCCAAAATTATTTATAGAGGACTATAATGATCTTTTTAAATAATAAAATATATCAAGATATCAATAATTAATACTATTATAGATTTATCAAGATACACAATGAATTCTTTATTTATCAAATCCATAAAGATATAAGGTGAACTAGTTAATCCAAAATGAATTACTATAGACTCATAATGTCCATAACTTGGTCAAAACACTATATTTAGTATAAATTCCTTATCTATCATTAGTTGATGCTAAATAGTGTGAATATAGATCATTGAAAAGTCTCAGGATCTTTGAAGATGATCCAATAAGTCATCAATGTGTGTAAAATGATACTTATTCTTTATATTAATGTAATTTATCTTCCAATAATTGATGCAAAATCACATGGAACCATCCTTATTTTTCATGAATAAAAATGGGGCTCCCAATGGTGAAACACTAGTGTGGATAAATCCATTTAAATCCTATAACTATTTCATCATCTTCATAAACTCCAATGGTTATTTTTAAATGAGTCATAGATATATTCATTTCACTAAGAATAAGTTAAATGAAGAACTGAACATCACACTATGGTGGATGACTATGTAATTCTTCTAGAAAAACATCAATAATATTTTTTTTCATGGGTACATATTCTATTATTAGGATACCTTCCTAATCCATAAATTGTTATTGATCATCCTCTTAACACAAAACATCATTAGGGTGAATACGTGGGGATGATTCAAATTTGATTTATATGATAATGTTTCCCCTCTAAAGACAAGATATTGTTCCTCAAATTCATGAATCAAAATTCCTTTCTACTAGAAATAAATTTATACATTATACATACAATGAAAATACACAATAATGATCAAATATAAATTAACCGTAGGTATAATAAAAAAATTTGAAAATTGGGTACAACCAATAACCCTAGTTAGAACTACATGACATATAGTTGTTTCTATATGACTTCAACTCGGTGTATTAATTGATAACTCACTTAATTGGGTACTAGATATGTATTTAATTTTATATAAAATAAAGATGATTCAAAAAAGTGTTTTTATATATAATCAAATAAAAGATTACATAACACTGAGTAAAATAAAAAAATACCGACTACTACATCATTTAGAACATAGACATAAGTTTTGGTAATCAAATAAGATTGTTCTTCTTCCCTTGTAAATTTATATGGTAAATTCCCTTAATTTTTGGAGATTTTATTTTTATAATTTCCCTTCCCCCTATAGTTATATAACTGAACATCTCTTCTACCTTTAACTTCAATTACTGAGCATGATAGCCTTTTTCATTACACTAGAAAAAAATGTTTTCCCCTTCGTACAATCCCTACGATATTTATTAGCATAATTATCACATGTGGGAAATTCCATCCTCACATTCATACCCATGTCTATATTGTTCTTCCTATGGTTCTCTGCTGGTCCATTTTTATCCATTTTTACCTTAAAAATATACAATATAGAGAATTCATATTTTTTAATAATGACCCTTGATACTATATATTCATATTATGGAAAGGTATCATAGAATAATTCCCTTTGATGGATAATTTTTATCCCAGTAATGAAATGACCTTTAATTCCTTAATATCTATGTACATAATCTTAAGTGTTTCTAATTTACATTTTAAGGTTACACTCATATTCAAATACATTTTCAAACTCTTTTAGTCTAATACTGAGTAACTACATTTTTATTTGTTATGTTCTTTCACTATGAAAGTATTTTTCATAGAATACCTCAATGAAGGTTCCCTATTAAATTTCTCCTCCAATGGCCTAAATGCCTTAAATTTTTTTTTATTTTTAGCAGAACCCCCACCCCATTTAAGGGTAGAAGGGGGAAACCCCTAATAGACATCATCAACTTAAGATGATCATGATCGAAAGGTCAGGTGAGACAAACCAAAACGACATCGTAGAGCTACCCATTCCTAGCATATAACCATGATAGAGACCTATACAAAAGAATAGATGACCGGTGAACAAGTGTCTTGTGTCAAAGCATAGTTCGGATCTGATGGATGATGTCATACCCTCTCAAGCATTCAAATCTGAAAAGCACTACAGTAGTGAAAAACAAGCTCAAGAACCTCCTCTAGGGCCTGATCCACATGGAGTTTGGGTGCATTACCAAACCTCCAGACCTCACAGGACAAAACATTTCCACTATTCCACAATCACATCTCTAAGGGTCAAAACCCCACCACCCTCCACATAAACCCCCCTACCATAGTTCCATAAGCATAAAAGGCAATTCAAAAGGAGAGACATCAAACCATAGTCACCTAGGACTAGAAGGGACAACACCAAACTGAGGGAACACCACCGATGAAGTAATCTAGGTCATCCTGAAAAAGAAACGTCTCTCTAGGAATGGATCTTCTCTAATCAGAACCACAGAAACACCTCATCAGGATCCGAAACTAGCCTCACGATGAATAATAACAAATTGAAGGGAAGAGAATATCCATCGACATCAATCCAAAACAAAACAAGAAACATCTATATTTACAATCACAACATACCAAAACGAGACTTGAAAACCCAAAAACTAAAACAAAATCTCAACACTTCCCCCTTCAGAAAATGCAGATATGGGCGAGCCACACCAGAACTGCTAAAGACAACCTTTTCATGTCGATCGAGCTGAGAGACCATGATGGGGAAAATCCACATCATTACAAGCGATGGTGAACTTCACCACCGCCAATCCATGTTGTCTTTTGAAGAGGTGATCCTCGTCAAACATGATTAGTCTATATCACCCTTTATATGATACAATTTTGTGAAATTTTTTTACATTTCATTACAACCCAATGAGTGAAATATATTTTATAGGGACATGATCTATCACTCATCTACCAATTTATTAGTAGTTTCACTAAAAATTTGAGGTTTTTCTAACAAGAAGCGATCCAAGATAGCTATACCTTATTGTGGATCAGAAGGTCTATTTATATGGGTGAGATTATTTGGAATAACCAAAGGAGAGTAACCTAATATTGTTATGAAATATTTACATTTAACTCCATAATCATTAATTTATTTAGGGGAAATATCCCACTATTGAATATGAATGTTGATACAGTTTCCATTCCTCCCATTAATCACCATTTTTCAAAAATGTTATCCATGTGATTAGCTCATTACAATTAATAGTAAAATAAAATTCAAATAAAGATTTCTAGAGTTTTTGTAAGAAATCATGAGGGTTTTTTAGATTTCTTATTCTGTCTTACTTGGTGCATATATATTTAATCCCCAATGTTTCTACAAAACTTATTTTGAAACCAACTATAACATCCCAGACTCGAGAATCCTAGAGGATGTTGTTATATTACATTATGGGTATGATGTAAAAGAGTTCAAGAAGTATGTTATAATTTATCAGTCTTATAAGACCAGCTACATGCATACATTACACATGAAAGCATATGATATAACATGAAATTATAGAGAGAACATGGGTATCCCTTCCACCATATATCTAAAAAATAAAAATATCCCTCATATAGGTTTATTAAAGAAACAAAAAGAAAAAAGGGTGAGATCAAATTCTAATCAAGGATTATAATATTATAGAATCAAAAAAAATATAAACATTAGATGATTGATATGGAAAGAATAAATTAACAATATGACACCATAATATACTCTGAAACTGAGGGAATGTTATATCAATGATAATAAACGAAAACGTGGATTAAAATGACAATTTATCCAATATAGATGGAATGAATAATATATAAAATCATAAAAACACAACGAAGGAATTATTCAAAGTCACTCTCCAATCATTGGTAGATGTAAGCACAAAAACTCTACCAATTTTGTCTCAAGATATCTATCAATGTATCAAGGTGTTATATAATTATATTCCCCACCCATGACATAATTAAGTACAATAAATTCAATATATTATTCATCAAGAACTTTCATACAATTCCAATAAGAAACTATTATGAATAAAATATTAATAAACACATAATTAATAAATATGAAAATAAAATACTTCCCTGTTTAATTGAGTAATGTGGATTTCTATGGGAATATACCTTAATTAACTTAGAAGTTGTGGGGTATCATAAAAGTAATATCAATTACACTTAGTAGAGAAATATGGTGTTGAGGGTACTAATATTGTTCTAGGTTTTCTATAGATGATAATAATTGGATTAGATAGAATTAATTAGTAGGATACCAATGCAATTTTTTTTATAATCCTTCATCATGGTTCATTAATAGTGTTTGAATATTATAATGAATATCCACTAGTAGTGTCTCACCAGGTTTATAGTCTTAGTCCCACTCATCAAGAACTATGGTAATAATTTATTTAATTATCAACCAATATGTTTTGGGATGAACACCACTAAGTTCATCTATAGCACAACTACATCCACAATCTAATATCCAAAAATGGATATATTTGTTAAGAAATTTCACAAACCATTAATTTAATAAAAAAGGATGATTTTTCCTCCATGGATATGGTAACTCTTGAATCAAAAGAATATGAGATAGGTGTAAACATATAGAAATTTAAATCCCTTAAATTTTATCAGTTTCATAAATAATGTTATTCCATGAATCATTATCTGTAGCACAAATGAAAATAGTTGTTGATTGTTATATGAGTAAAAAATAATGAATATTGAGATAGAAAAACCGCACTTATGTCTTGGGTGGGAATTAAATCATAATATAATGAAATATATTTATTAAAATTGATTTTAAATACCATAAATAAATAAATTTAATTATATAACTTCTCAAATAAGATGTATATACACCACATAAATATAATTATGTTTATTATACAAAATATATCTCGAAGAGATGAATTTGAGTAGAAAAACCTTTACTTATTTTCCTAAATTACATTAATTTACATTAAACAAATGTATCATAAAAATATATCTCTTAATAAATTATTTCATATCCATTTTACTTCAATAATCTTTATAAATAGTCATTCTCTACATGAATTATTCATAATTTTCACTAGAGTGTATAATTTTGATAATTTATACTAGTTTCATAATAGAGGTTTTTTGTCCATTGTTGTCCAAAATTACATTTTTAAAAAGAATTTTAAGTTAATTATATGGATGGTTTATAATAATTAACATTATTTGAACTTAATTTAATGAGTATTTTAGACATTAAATTTGATAATTAATTTTATAATAAGAATGTTTTGGTTATTTTTGAAAAACCTAGGATGTTACCTTAATTAATAAATTATATATTGATATAATTTCTATAGAAAAAAATTAATATTTATAAATTTAGATCTTATTATACTAAAAATATCTTTTATTCGTCATCCATGATATAAATTCATCGTATTCTTCATGTAGGTTGTCAAACAAACCCATACATGAACATACCTAGATCTAATGAATTTTTATGTTGTGGTTTTGTTATTACATTATAATAAGAAAATAATAATGATCTTATATAGTTCCTATTAGTTTGATATTATATAATTTTAATTAATTATTAGATAATTAATGTATATGAAAACATTACCCAATTTTAATGAAATATTATCCTCCTAATATGCTTATTTTAAATGATTAAAGTAGTGATTGTCATTTTTTGATCATATCATTAATGGGTTATGAATTATTTCATACCAAAACCATATTGATATAATAAAAATAATATATATATTTTAAACCTGTCATAAAAACTATAAATATAAGTAGGTGAAAAAAATTAAACTGGTTTCATAATCAAGGTTATAGTTCATTCAACACACAGATAAAAACAATTTCTTAATGGATCAGGTATATGAAAAAATAATGATAACATCATAAATATATTAACATTATAGTATATAAGTGATAATAATATAATTATATTATTGTGTATAGAATAAATTTTAATGATGAGAATTATTATGAATAAAATGCAATTGATAACACTCCCTTTATGAACATGAATTTTTTTGTGGAAGCCTCCTTGAATTTGAAGGGATTATTCTAAATATGAGTTAAGAATGCATTTTTTTAGTATTAGAGGGTTATTTGGATATATAAATGGAATATTTTAATGGGTATATTCTTATTAATGGTGAATCAGGATGTGTTGAAGATATTACAATTTTATAGGTGAAGGGAAGGGTAGTATTTAGAGTAACCCTTTCATTTTAAATAATGCAAGGATATCATTCCCGTGTAAAAGGCCATAAAAATGGGGAAACATGTTGGGAAAACAAGTATAATATGATAAAAATCTCATTAATTCAAGTAAAGAACTATTTTTAAATGTTTTTGGGCTTTACACTAGGTTAAAATAAATTTTCTCCTTTTTCATTTTCTATAATAAATAATTTTTAACCTAAATAATTAATTTTAATGAAAAAGATTAAGATTGAAATTTTTACTTAATTTGATACATATAATTTAAAATTTAAATAAAAATTTATAAAATAAAATGTCTAATTGTTTTAAATGATAATTATAAATTAAATACACGTAATCATGTCAAAAAAACTTTTATAGAAATGTCGTTTTGAAGAATAAAATTTGTATATAAGAAAAAAGTTCCTGGGATACTAATTTTAATTAAATAAATTTAATTATTATAAAAATAATAATTTTTATAAATATAATAAAAATATTAATATTCATTTAAAAATATTCATTTAAATAAAATATTGAATGAATTTTTTTATTAAAGTAACAATTTAATTAGTTCTAAAAACATTAGACATAAGATTTATAGATTTAATGAATTATTAAAATTATTATTAATTTTCTTTAAATTAATAATTTATTACGTAAGTGGTTTTATAAAATTTTAATTCATTCTTGTATATTGATAAAATAATTAAAATTACAAGTTTCATGAAAAATATATTTTTATTTAAAAATTATCTTTTAATAAAGAGATAAAAAATTAATTTTAAGATAACAAAATTATGATAAATTCATATGTCATGATAATTTTCTGAATTTGAATTTATTAAATTAATCTATTAAATAATTAATTTAACCATCTATATTTAGAGGGTACATTACTTGATAGTTTTAGGTATTTTTTTTACCTACTATAATTTAGTTTCAGTTATTACACATATGATAAATAAATAATTCAATTAGTAATTACATGTTTATATCATACTAGTTTCATGTTACATAACCTTTCAATATATTCAATTAATATCTAATCATAATATAATATATACTATTAGTCCTAGGTGGGGATTTTGCTAGCAAGGATCTCTTGGGAATTTCCACGAGCTAGAACTTATCTCCTATAATATTTCACTCCTATCATAATTTTTAGATTTCATCTTGGGATTGGTCTATGAAAATCTCAAAAAATGATTAATCCTTTCTAATATTAGAAAAATGTGCTACAAAATGGATACTTCAACTAACCAATTCTATTTATTTATTTTGTATATTTCATAATATAGTTACTTCATTTTTTGCACAATAACTTAATGGCTATTTTGTAACCCTCCAATTTAATAATTTAATTTTAAAGTATTTTTTTATTTTTATTTTTTCAGTGTTTCATGTGAAACAATATATTTATTGAATTATGTTTTAAAATATAGATTTTTAAAATCATGGGTTTTTACATTCTCTTCACTTAACTTAAATTTCATCCATGAGATTTTTATTTACAAGAGAATAATGAAATAATCAAGGATATCCTTTACATAAACATGACATAGAATTTTATTTATAAATACATAAAAATAATAATATCACGTGTAAGCCTATGAAACATATATATTCATTCATTATAGATATATAACTAAATGGGGTTCTATATTATGAATTTAAGGTAAATACTCATTATGATTGGGGTTTAGTCATATATATTGGTATCAATTTTATAGAGAGTTATTTACTACAACTTAAATGATAAGTGACCATATATTGATTTTACATATGAAATATTATCACTCTAGTTTTTTACTATAGAGTTTATGTAGAGGTATTTATTAAAATTAAAAAATCACATAAAATTCATTATAAAGAAGGCTACTAATATTATCAAAAGAAACATTACCATCAACATAAACACGAGATGATATTATCAAACAACTAGACGATTTTATAACATTAGTTAAGATATATTTATCCAATTGACGATTTGATGTTATTATTAAACATATTGGGTATAAAGGACATATTGAATAATATGTAAATATAACACTCATATTTATTGAGAGTATGATCATTTTCCTCAATCAACATAATTTTTTAAACTCATATTAGTAATTGTGGTTTCATAGGCTTTCCCTTATTTTCCTATTCATGGAAATTTTTTATTCATATAATTCATATAAGCCATTGGATTAGTGAATTGATTTGGGTATTTCTGATATTTCCTATTTTTAGTACAATAGAAAATTAGTGGCACCACAGGAAAAACACTTTCCCCTTTCACTATGTTTATCTATCTCTTCATTATTTTTATTTGAAATTAGTTAATCCATACTATAGTTTATCCCAAGTGAAACACCATATAGTTCCATTGATTCATTTCCTTGGGTTTCTATTCCCATATTTTTACATATTCGAAATTTAGTTTTCCTTCCTCAATCAACTTGATTAACTAAAATTCAATAATGATTTAACATTATCTTGTTTTATGTGTTTGGACACTCATTATGTCCATGTTGTTAATCATAATTTTTATTACTATTTGGGTATAATCATAAGATTTATAATTCAACCTATTATCCCATTAGATTTATCCTTGGGTAAAATAATTTTATTGTCCATGACAGCAAATGTTATCTTGGATCCTTTAGATTTTATCCATCATTAAATCCAAAGGACGTTAACAAGAGTGTTGAATAACTAATAATGTTATTTAATTATAATAAATAATCTTACTAAAAACTCACCCTTGAAATTACATACCCTTTAAAACCATGATATATTGTTTCAGTTTCACTAATGCCGCTCTTAGTTCAATATTGTTTTATTTTGGATGGTTTCTATCCTTCTCCTAAACATAATTACATATCATAATAAATCCTTTATGATGGATTCTAAATATAATGTGACTAACCAAATATTTTAACATAGGAATGGTTATCTAGGTGTATAATCATATTCCCTCTCATAATAAATTGATTAAAGATCTATTTAATACACATCCAGACATTTTTATGGTGATTAACACTAGGTGTATCTATTCTATAACTTCATTTACTTTTAGTATCATGTATGTGATGTAATTTCCAAGAAAATACAACAGAAATATTTAAAAAACAATTTATGGATGTTGTCTTACACGTAGACTTAGTCTTAGTGTTTCAAATAATTTTCTATCATACTAATTACTAATATAACAAAACTAATCATCAAAAAAAATATAACATTCTCTAATACTAAATATGAAATATTATATAAACATATATTTATTTTACATCATTTTAGTGAGATAAACAATTCATCTCAAAATATTCTCACAATACCAAGAGTGGAAGGTTTAGTACAATTTAGAATCAACTATATAAATAACTTACTTTATGATATTTGTTATTATTTATCTATACATAATTAACTGTAGACTCTCCTCTGGGATTATAAAAAGTGATAATAACCTTCATGAATTATGGAATAGAATCATAAGAAAATGGTTATATCAGATTCTCATTAAGGAAAATAATGTTATTAAGGACTATATCAAAATAAATTGAGAAAACATGTGTAGGTAAAAAAATTCTTCTTAGAAAGACCACGGACTAGTAGATGTTATCCATAAATCCTGAAATCTTATAATGTAGTATCAAATGAATAAATATATAGCAATTTATAATAGTGTGATAGAAGCAAGGAATAATGGAATCGGGGAACAATATCATATATTTATGGAATCATACACAAATGGAGACACTATAAATCATGAAATCATAAGAATAAGTGGAGGATGTCCCACAAGAATTTCATTGTTGAAAAAATCCCATAGTGTATTAGGTTTACTCCATATTCCAATAAACATTGTGGATAGCACCTCATAGTGTATTGAGTACACTTCCAATTTCATTTCATATTATCTCTTACGATGTAAAATATACCCAAGGCATTACAAGGGCATATATTTCTAGGACCACTTGTCAAATAATGAAAATCATAATATTTACATGCACCTATGTGAAACATGAGGTAAAGAAAAAATACATAATGCATATAAATGTTAAAACTCCTTAAAAGAAATTGAGTTTCAAAACCTCACCTCAAATCATAAATAAAGGGTGCATTATACGAATTCCTAAGACAAAAAGGAATTAAATAATTTCATACAATCATAATTAAGAATGTATCAATGGCCTTGAAGTTGTAATTCAAATGTAGAAAAAATAAATATAAGTATAGGAAAATAAATAATAAAATATCACTTAGATGATTATTTATGAAATATTTTAAGGATATTTTAAAGAAAAAATGGAATATTAAACTACTTTAGACAAAAAATTAATAAGGGGTGTTTCCTATAAAAATACTTTGGATTTAAAAAGATATTCATGGTTAAAACCATTTTATGTATATAATATTAGACCTGAACAATGAAATGGGGAAATTCCATTAATCGGGATTATATAAAGGTTAGAACTATAAAGAGAACTAATGAATTTTTTTATAAAAGAAATAAATTTAAAATAAACTCAGTATATATAAGGTGAATATATAACAAATTTGGGTATAATACCTGAGAATATGGTTGAGGAACATGGCAAAAAAATAAAGAGAACTCGTAACCCAATAATAATGAGGGATGATTGAAAGGCCCTTTTTTATTTTTAAATACCTTTTCTGAAATCTTACAAATTAAAATGGAAGAATATTTCATTATCATAAAAATATAACAAGAAAAATATGAATTTATAAAGAGATAATACATAATTTGAATGCAAAATATAATAGATAGTGTTTTCGGGAAGAGAAAATTAAGGACATGGATGATAAACCATCGTCAAAGAGGGTGATAAATTTTTCAATAGCGATATAAATTATAAGAAAGAAAAATAATCACAATATATTCATTTAAATTTAAAAAAATCCCCATATAGTAATATAATGTAACAATAAATAAAAAATTTACGGTGGAAGAAAACCATCATAGATGTAAAATGTTCAATATAAAACCTAAAAACTCAAATAAAAGTTGATTTGAGTTTAAAAACCCATCCCAATGTCATAAATTTTTGAATTAAAAATGAATGGAAGTTAGAATATGTGATATATTTTTATGTAACCTATATTTCATTAATTTTATGAAAAAAATAAATCAATTTCCAATACATACACAACCAAATGAACCATGTGGTGAATATTAATTATTTCTCAATAAACCAAAATTATGACAAAAAACCACTACCTTAGGTGATTCATTGACCTTTGAGTGAGGATAAAGTCTTGAAAAGTAAAATTACGTTTTTTAAAAACACCCCTAATAATTTTTTATCTATATTTCATCTTCTAGGGTTTATTTATTTTCATGTGATTTTTATTTATTATTTTATTTATATATACATTAGGTACATGAGGCGGTTCAGCCAATTTCATTGAAACTTATTTAGTATATTGACCTTAATAAAAAATTTAGTATGTTATATTCAAAATAAAAAAAATAATATGTTTTTGTTTTTTTATTATATCATTAGCATTATTATTATACAGTTTATTAGACTTATGCAAAATGGAATCAAATTATGAAAGGTTCCTCAATATTTTCATTTAAGGCGGTTAAGTTTACTATGTAAATTTATTCTATATATAACTTATATAATGTATAATATTGTCTTTCCATAATAATAATATTGTCATAAATGGCATTCTAATACATTAAAAACATATTCAATGTCATCCATGTTAGGAAGAATATAGGGAAATGAAATATGTTGTTTTTTTATGGTAGTCCTCACATAGACATAAGAATCTTTTATTTTTAATAAAATGAGAGGGGGAAATAAAAAGTAAAATATTTATTATTTTATAATCTTATTTTTTTTTATTATTTTTCATTAAATATCACATTTAGAAAAAATGTGTATGGTGTAGGTAAAAAATAGAGTACATTGTTCATGGAGGTGGTAGTCCACCTAAGCGCATGTCGATGTCTTTATTTTTTAAATAATTTTAGAGGGGTACAAAATTAATATTAAATTAGTATAATAAAATTAAAATTATTAATAATTCTTATTTTATCATTCAATAATGGATTTAAATATATGAGAGGGTCAAAGTAAAAGGAAACTAAGAGATCTCTATTGAAAATAATACATATACCGTTGCATGTTCACTATTAGGTAACAAATTAAGGATCATTAGTTCTATATGTTAAAAAATAGTATTTTATAAGACATGGAAATTTTTTAAGTCAGACTATAGAAGAGTTTTTGTGGAGTACAATATTTATAATTTTCGGGAAATGTGTTGGAATTGGTATCCTTTTCGATGTGAATGATGTCACTTTAATTAATACCCCTAATTATCTCAATAATGGTCAAAAACTATTCAAGGGTCGTTGGATTCAAAATAGGAAATAATTGAGTGGGGTGAGGGAAGGTTGATAATTTCTCCACCATTTATTTTATTCAATTTTTTAAACACATTTTCAGTCTTTTAACATTTGGTTTGTTTAACTTAATTCATTTTGGTTTTTACATTTGTAACTAGTTTTTACCCAAATGATTCATAATTTATAAAAAGTATAATGTAAAAAAAAATTGATTTTATAAACATAATTTAATCTCCACATAATATAAGTCACTTTTTATAAAATTAAATTTTTTAATTTTAATAAAAACATTTTATATTTAGAAAAATAGGTTCTCTAAATAAATGTGTTTTTTCCATTAGGTGTCCCTAATAGTGTTTACTAATGATTACCAATTTAACAAATATAAATATAAATTTATATTGTTTTAAAATTACAAAAGATTCATTTTTTAGAAGCTATTAATTTGTTTTATTAGATAATAATCACACAATGATAATAAAACATATCATTAAAAAAATATTCTCATAGAAATTAACTATAATCCAAGTAAAAAAATATAGGTTAAAATTAAATTGAAATAAATAAATACTATGAAAATGTTTATATTAAATTATAAAATCCATTTTAGGTTTAATTACTATAATTGGTGAAAAATAATATTTTATATAAGGGATTAAAACAATTTTTTGAGTATAATATTAAATAAGTTTCCAAAATTTTAATCATGGGTTTTATTAATTCAACATTGTATCATTAATTTAATTATTTAACTCAATAATTAAATTTTTTATCTGAAAAAATATTTTACATGTTTTTATGTTATAGTTTATAATATAGTAATACAAACTACAGTTTAGAAAAAACTATAATTTTTACTACTAACCTAAAAAGAAATTATTTTAGAGAATTATAAAAAATTTTCCTAAGATAAAATTGGAATGATTAATAAAAAATTAATATTATAAAATATCATAATTTAACTTTAATAATGAACATAAAAATATATGAAATTTCTTTACGAATTAAGATAACTATTTAAATTATGAATGCATCTTAATATTATTTACAATAAATTACTATTTAGATTGGTGTTTTATTATAAATTTTAAAATATATTTAATATATTTATTTTCATTAAATAAAGTCCATAAAATTTATATTTAAGAAAAAATACATGTTTAAGAACAAAATGCACTTGTTATTTTATCAATGTATTAATAAATAAACATTCATTTTCCTTAAAAGTAAAAATGAAAATCTTGTAAAATAATTCTGATAAATAAATTATTATGTTAATAATTATATGGTTATATCATCGAAATTTCTAGTTAAACAACCCCTCAATATCATCATATATGATCTTCGAATAAGGTAAACTCTTTTGGTTGTTGCAGGTGGTGATTTCACCAAAATATATCTCATTGAAATTTCGATGAACCTGAACGTCTCTTTCATATTATTTTTCTCATAGTCTAGTTATTGGATTTCAACATGGGAATGGTCTAGAAAATAATTGGTGTAGATACTTTCTTTCCATCTTCAGAAAAATGAATTTTATAAGGGAAACATCCACTACACTATTCTATTTCCTTCATTCATATAATTTATAATATGGTTACTTTGTTTCATAAATTATAAATTAATGAATATCTTATAATGTAATTTTTTTAATTATTTTAAAGTATCACATATTTTTAGTTCAATGTTGTAAATGAAATAATGTATTTAACATAATAGGATTAATAAAGTATAGTTAGATAATGGGATGTTACATTCTCTCCCAATACATAAAATAGATAATTAAAATTTTTATTAATAAACACCAATGTAATATTTAAGGATTCATTTAATATAGACATGGATCAAGATTTTATTTATAAAGAGGTTACAAACAGGGAATATTGGGTATATATTGGAAACTCATCTATTATTTCATAATAGACATATCACAATATTAGGTTTCTTATTAAAAATTTTAGATAAATACTTCTCAGGATTGGTGTTAAGTCTCAAATAGAGGAATCAATATTCATAGAGAGTTCATTATGTGAATTACTATGATAAGTGGTAATAATTTGATTTGAGATATGAAATAATGTCTATTTATTTTGTTATAACTATGACTATGTGGAGATAGATAATCTATTTAAAAAATCATGTCAAATTCATCTTAAATAAGAATAATATGATTTCCATTAATTGCATTCTCTTAAACAAAAATACATGATACAATCATTTCACAAGATGTTTTTTATCAAAAAAATCAACAGCAAGTCATCTAGGGGATTATTTTATGATTAAGAATTCATACTAGTTTAAAACATCTAGATTGAACTATATGTAAATACAATAATAAAAATTATTTGTTGGATGAACATTGTTGCTCACACAAAAACATTTTAAAATCTCAATTTAGTAGTTATGGTTTTATTGGATTTTCCTTAATCCCCTTGCCTTTTAATTTTGGGATTCTTATCATAATTGTTATCCTTTATGTTAGGGAATTTATTTTGGTAACTCCCATGTTAACCACATTTACTACATTGAACTAATAGTGATACCAAAGGAGAAACACCTTTTCCCTAAACTGTATCCGCTGAAATCATAATTTCATTAATGGATGTTAGTTTCTATGTTCCCTCCTTTAAAAAATATGAAAGGTCTTCATGTTAATTTTCATAATTCTGTTAGGTTTATCCTCCAACATTTTTTATATGAAGGATATCGATCCTTCCTTACATCACTATCTCTATCTCCAAAACATCCATGGAATTCCATCTTTCACTTATTTGGTGTGATTTTATACTCAACATTGTACACATAATTAATCATAAATCATGAATGTTGGTTTGAAATAATTATAAGATCTCCCACTAATGATCCTATCCATTTATATTTCCCATCTGGATGATCCCCACATTTTCCATGAAATCCTTTTTTATATTGGTTCCTCTGATAATCAAGCATTACTAAAGAAAAAATGGTATAATTAAAGCAATTACAAATTTAAATGATAACTTAATTATAAAAAACAATCTTATAAAAATAACCATGAAATGTATTACTCTTTAAAACCATCACATTAGATTTTAGTTCAACCTAAATCACCCTTAGTTCAATCTAGGTTTTATTTGGTTGGTTTCTATGATAGTCGATTACATAAATACTGAAGCAGTTACTGTTCGGTACTGTAGCAGCCAGAACGATTCACCCGATTTGGGCTTCCAGGCCACCGGTTTGGGCCTACGGGTCTCCAGGGCCTTTGGTTCATCAAAAGCCTTCGGGCCATAGGGCCTTTGGGTCACGTAGACCATGGAGTAGCCCAGTTCACACAGAACATGCCCCAGAAGAGGATCAGAGCAACAGAAGTAGCAGCCACAAGATGCAGAGCTAGCCAGATTGGAAGAATAAGAGTGTATGGCAGTGGTCACCGGGACCAGGCACCATGTAGCTTTCTATGGGGTGATGTTATCCGATTAGTAATGCAAGGTGGGGATCCAGGTGATCAATGATGAAGAATTCTGGGGAGGGGCAGTTCAAGTTGGCTGGGCCTAGGAGTCATGTGTTGGGCATGGTATGCCTCTGGGCCGTCAGATCATGTACTGCGGGTTTGTCAGTCCTTGTTCCTTGGGCCTACGGTTCATGTATGGGTTCCCCTTCAACCCTTAAAATGGTGATTACCCATAATAAAATAAAAATAAGGCCTTCGGGCCATTCATGGATCATGTACTGAGTCAATATTGAGTTAAAACTCAACTATCCTTTTCTATAGTGACTACCCTTAGGTGAATCTTTACCACAACCACATCATTATGCCAGTATCCCTAGGAGAATTTAATATATATGAAATACACATATTCAAAACATCACTAAAGTTTATAGATATTATCCTAAATATAGACTCGTACACAGGGTTTTACTAAATTTCACTCATCATAATTCCCAAAATAACTACATTAATCATTAAAAAAAATTAATCATACTCTAATAAAATATACAATTATCGAACCTCAATATTACATTATTTTATATTATTTCTATATGATAAAAAATATATCTTTCAATAATCTCACAATCCAATGAGCATAAGGTTTTGTAACACCCCAACCTGGGTGTTATACACTAGTGCCTGAAGCCATTCGGTTACAAAACCTCAAGCATGCTCCTCGAACTCTAGGGGTTGTGGACTAGTATCTTGGGTAAAATATATAACATGGGTAAGATATAACCTCCTTATAAAAGATGTAAAAATGAGAAAAAAATAAATAAAAACCAAACTATAACAACCATAAAAATATTAATAATAGTATCACTTGATATGAAAAACAAAAATACAATCTCCATAATGAAATAATATTTATGTCATTCCATATATGTTTCATGTGTCTAAATATAACCCAAAAATAAATACACACTAAAAACTACACAAAATTTTGTTGAAATCACATATAGTTCCCCCATCCATGATCCATCCCAAATTATCCATCTCATATAGGGTTTTAACGCTTATCTTATCTTGTAAAAATGAAGACTATTCAACTACAAATTTAGATAACCGAGTAGGGTGTGAGTACAACATAGTATTCCTCCCCCGACATTTTATAAAAAAATATCCACTATGTTGAATTGTATAAAGTTGTATAAAGAACATCGTAACGGTGATAATTAAGCAGTTTACCAATTCTATTATTCTTTAATTAACCACAAAAACATCATGGGTTCATGATGACCCCCAAACCATCAATACCCAATTAAGCCTATTCCATATTTTGAAATAACCTCAATTGATATCACATATATAAATATCATGGGTTAATATTTATCATATCATATCATGTTCAAAATCAAATAATGGGGTCCTAGGGTTGTTGTCTTTCACCCCATGGGTATTTGGAGTATCTTTCATTCTCCCACAACTCAGTGTTCACATATATATACATAAAAAATGGTGGTCTAGAGTTGTATTCTATAAATCCAAGGATATTTAGAGTATAATTCCATATCCTACAACTTATTCTGATCCTAAAAACACAACCCATGGATGAATATCAATTTTATAATTCATTTATCAATAATGTTCAGAATTGAAAATTCTTCCATGAAGAATAATTCATAATTTAACACCTTAATCATGTCGTCATACCCCATGGGTCACCAAAGATTTTGTAAAACCATTAATTTCAATTATTCAATCAATTAAACATATACTTAATTAACCAATTCAAAAATTCCAATATCCATCCATTTTCACAATCACATAATTCCGTTAATTAGTTTGGCAATTAATTATTCCAATTCTATATGTGAATACCAGACATTGAAATTTATATTTATTAATTACATAAATAAAATTATAATGAATACTATAGGATTTTCAATATATATCACCTATTTCATGATCATTGATAGACACTCACTAATAGGAAATCCCAAATTGAAATGGAATGATCAATTTCATGATGGTAGAAGATATTTATAACTGAAACCAAGATCAATGATCAAACTGGTTAAGATCATAGAAAACCTATATTTATTCCATTCCAATAGAATATAAAAAATTTTTCTTTATCCATTATGTGATACTTGAGAGAGTAAAATCCAATTTGGAAGAGATTAAATACCAGTAGAGGTGAATATCTTTTAATTGGGACATCAATTTTTCAAGAAAAAAGTTTTGAAGGGCTTGGAATCCTCCCAAGAACATACAAAAATTTTGGAGTATGAGTTAGGTCGAGTGTGGGATAATGAGGATGAAATTTGGGTCATTTGGATATTTTTATATAGAATGTTATGGAAATTAATTCCACACACATGGTTTCCTGGGAAAGGGCCCACGGTTTTCCAAACTCTGCCCTCTCTATAGGGGAGCAGGGCTTCTCTTAATAGGTAACAAGGTTTAAAAACCCATGTGCTAAATGTTAATTCCCCCTATACATAGGGTTTCATGTTTTTCTAAGGGTAGGATCATAGTTTTTTAAAAATGTGTACCAACCATGAATTTCCCCTTCTTCTTCCAAATTACTTAATTTTCACCCCAAAACCCCTAAAAACCCACAAAAAACCAAAACAAGTGTAAAAGTGTACCTATAAATGAGAACAAGAAATATCTAAAAATATCAATATCATACAATATTCATGCCTTATAATAGTGTATACTTGAGTTATACTCCTAATAATCTCTATCATTATGAGGTAAAAGATCATGCCACTAATCCTGCATATCTTCTTCTCTCCCAATTTTCCTAAATAACATGACCATGTTGCCATAATACAATATTTATTAGTATGGTCCTTCCCTAAAAAACATTCTCATTGCAATCAAAAATATGTATGGGATTATCCTCAAAGGAAGCATCAATCATCATATCAACACCTTTCATATTGATCACATGAGAACGGTTGGGGTGTTACTAAAAAAGTGGTGAAACATGAAAAACATCATACTTAGAAATATAACTCTTTGGAAGAGTCAATTAGTACTACACCAACACGATTCTCTTCAAAACCATAGAAGGTCCGAAAAATTGGGGCACCAACATTCCCCCTATTTGAATATAATTGTTACACAATCTAGGCAAAACATGAAGGAAAACATGATCACCCACCCTAAACTAAAGGGTTCATTGATGTCTATCATCATAAGACTTCGGTAATATCTAATCTGTAGCCATACATTTCTGAATCAACTAATCTTTATATGATGTATCCTACATGAAACTCAGTTTGAATAGCTCTGACATACCTACCACTATCAAACATAGAGTTGATTCTCATGGCCTACCATAAAGAGCATCATATGATTCCATATGAATAGTTACTTGATAACTATTATTATAGATGAACTCAATGAGTGCTAAGTTATTCTCCAAAGACCCACGAAAGTATAGGACACATTCTTGTATAATATCCTCTGAAAAATGTATACTACAATCCAAATTCCCATCATTCTGTGGGTGGAAATCCATATTTAGTAAAAATTATCATCCAAGATCCTTCTTCCAGCCTTTAAAAAATTGTGGCATCAAATTTGTGTCACGTTCTAAAATAATACCCAGAGGAACCCCATGCAGATAGACTATCATCCTAATGTACGTGCCTTCAAAAAAATCCACTAATAAACTCTCCCTTTTAGGAAAGAAATTTTCTAATATTTTTAATATATCTATAATCACATAAATAGCTTCACTCTTTTGAGTGATCCTTGGGAGACCCACCACAAAGTCCTTGCTAAGATCATCCCACTATCAGTTCTAAATAAGAAATGGTTGTAGAAATGAATACGATCATTAATTCTCAGACTTAACATTTTTATAGGCGAAGCATCATTTTATGAACCCTTAAATGTACTTGTTCATTACCATCCACCAATACTATCGATGTTAGTTAGAGAACATTTTGGTTAATCTTGGATGCATCACCCACTTCGAGGCATGTGACTTGTGCATCATATCCTCTCATATACATGTAGGCATGAGTATGTGGTTCATAACAAAGATGATCTCAACCTAATATATGATTAAATATGAAGGTGAATCCCTGCCTTCATTGATTTCCCTCATGGAAGAACACTCTGGAACCTCATAATACCTCTCCTTGATCCATCTCAAATGTGTCGACTCCACCAAAACTGATATGAGGGTCATATACCCCATGTCCTCCTAAAATGAAACATGTATCTTAACTATAACATTTATCATCTTCCACTAAAAACTACACTCTTGGAATTCATGTGTCTGAGTTTTCATTCCCAAAGCTTCTATAAAGTTTTTTCTCTTCCTTGGTGTATATGCTTGCTCGAAATCAAATGATTGAATATTCACCATCCATCTCCACTACTGGAGATTCATTTATCATTTATAAAACATATATATTAGGATCTTGTGATTAGTATACATTGAAATTTTTTCTCCCAACATATAATTCTACCAACACTTCAAACATAACTCACTAAAACTTACTCAATGTCTTTTGTTGAGTAATTACTCTCATGTGGCCTCAACTGCTAAGACCCAAACACCACAAATCGACCCCCCTACATCAACACTCCTCCAAGCCTGATATAAAATTCATCATAAAACACTATATACTCCTTACATAGCTTATGTAAGAATAATATTTGTATGGTTGTAAAATTCTTTTTCGACTCATTGAAATAATTCTTGTATGCTTCATACCATTCAAATATAAATCCATTTTTGATCAAACCTGAATTTGAGACTTCTAAATGGGAAAATCTCTAAAAACCCTCTAATATTAACTTGAAAAACCTAGTAATCTATGGAAAATTAATACTTTCTAAAATATTCTCTAGATACAATTTCTTACACATTATCTTGGTACATTGACATGCCTTCCTCTAAGATGATGAAACCCAAGAAGTGTAGCTGATCAATCCAAAAATGACACTTAGATATAATTGAATATAACTTATTCTATCTTTATGTACTCAATAAAATGTCATGATGTTGGGAATAATCTTCACAATACACGGAGTACACTCTGATATCAAATATAATCACAACCATAAACATATCTACGTATGGGTGGAAGATTGTTTTAATCAGGTACATTATAATAACATGAGTGTCCATTATCCCAAATAGAATCCTGACAAACTCATATAGGATATACCTACTTCTGAATTCTATCTGATGTATGTTGGAAGGAATTAATATCAAATTATGATACCCTAATCTCAATTCAATATTGTAGAACACACAAGATCCTCTTAACTGGTCAAAGATATTATGGATTCATGGAAGAGTATGTAGATTTTTACATTCATTTAGTTCAACAACTGTTAATCAACATACAAGCACAAGGTCCCATCATGATTCATTGTAAAAAAAATAGAGATCCCCAAGGGGACATACTCCTATGGATAAACCCCTTTTACATCAGCTATTCCAATTGATTCATGATCTCTTGGAGCTCTCTTGGATCTCTCTTGGTTTCATTATATAAGGTATAATGGAAACCCAATAACCTCCAGGCACAAGATCAATAGTAAACATTACACCCCTCTCAAGTGGAAGCACAGATAATTCTATAGGAAACACATCCAAGAATTGTTCCACTATGGGTGGAATGAAATCCTACTTCACACCTATGTTATCCTACAAAAGACATGAAACACAACTATTGAATCTCCCCCAGTTTTTGAGGAATTAGGCCTGAATGGCACACCATAATATCTGATTATCCCTTATGAATATAATTATCACCCATAGGAGATGTAAATTTCACTATTTTTTAAACAATATATGTGGAATTGGTATGCTACTAACCATTCCATACCCAAAATCATGTCAAAACCTGACATTTCAAGTATGCAAGCATCATAACTATTATGTTACTCCCCAACATTGAGAGAACTCCATATGAAAGTGAATATGTCTCTCGAATGTACTCCCAATGGTGTATCGATAGTCATAACCCACTCACAAACTCTACCTCCAACCTCAAACCATTCACAATTTGTGATGATTTAAAGGAAATAGAGGAACCAATATCATATAAGGCACCATCTTGTGTAGAAACTACAAGAATAGTACATATTGTAGGTTCTCGGTGTAGCGGAAGCATGGGATGGGTGATGCCCAACTTTGATTTTTTACATAATCAATGAATAATCCAGGATCAATACAACAATTATTTCTAGTATACATGGAATTGGATCAAGGATTTAGAAAAAGGAATAGAATCCCAAAACCAATAGAGAGGATCAAAATATATTGTTTGTAATTAATTTAATTTAATTATAGAATTACCCCCAAGGTTATTATTTCTTCATTGCTGTGTTCGACCACAGATCCATAATGTTACTTTGTTTCCTTGTAGATATCAAGTGTATATCTCTTCTAGAAGTTATCCACACATGTTCCATGTATCTGCGGACATCAATGAAGTAGTCTCTAGGTGATAGAAAGTAATATCCTTGCACTTTTGTTGTATGCCTTCAATCACCTTGATAATTTCTTCCAAAGAATTCTCCATGATCCAGCAGAGGATGATCTCCCACATTATTAAGAACGTTCTTGGAAAGGGATGAACTCTCAAGGCTTAAGAGCTTTTCTCCAAATTATTGTGCATAATAATAATAATCATCACTTGGCTAGTTCTTGGATAATAATTGATTAATATAACAGGGAATTTAATTCACTAGGGTAATATTAAATGATTTTCACTAGTGCGATAATTATTTTATTAATCCAAGAAAAAATCACATGTCAAATAATTACAGCGACATTACTATTTCATGGCATGAGATTAACTTATGAGCCTTATTTAAATGTTGTTTAATAATTTAATATTCAATATTATTATTTCTAACCAGACCCTTAACTTGGTCCTATAATCCTAAACCATATTTGTTGAAAATTGAATAATGACTATTTATTTATTAAATAATTATCTCCTCATTATTCACCAATAAATATATACATTTTATATTAACTAAATAGAGACTAAATATTTATTAATTATACCACCCACATTAATTCTATCAAATAACTAGTGTTGAAATAAAAGTGATCAGGCATCCAGGAATAATTATTAAACCGCAACAAGGAATAATCTTTATTCAAATTTTTAAATAATAAATAATATATTATTTAACTAAGATATTGAATACACATAGTGTGTGACCATATATGCATCTTTCTCAGTGGAATTAGGCGTAGCATCCTAAAGTAAAAGGTTAAAGTCTATCAACACACCATGGAATCCATAGATAAATAAGTTATTGATGCAATAAAATGTAATATCATATGAATTATTACCATGTAATATAACTCCTCTCTCACAATATCTCTAATCAAGTGGGTTTCATGCAAGTTCCATCAATCCATGTGCTCTATTTCTCGTTCATTGACTTCTAGGAAATTGAACTTCCGTGTAGAACACCATGGACATGGATTTATTTAGGATATATCATTTTCCATCAAAGGGACTAAGATATAGAATTCCATTATGGAATAGAAGGTAGAAATCCATTCTCACATTATTCATTAATACAATATTACTTGTGACGCACCCAACATATCCAATCCTTCAGTGAACATATGTCGTCACGGTTTTCACTAATGCCTCTAAGTTCACGATTCATAATACCTACTAATAATAATCATAAAGTATAAGGACCAATACACATGTCATTAGATAGGAACATCCAATGAAACATATACATGTTGATTTCCTACTATCGGGTCATGTTCTCAGAATATCGTACTCGATATCACCAAGGGAGTACAGCATGAGAATGTGTCTCAATGTTCTATGAGTCTCCGATAACGATAGCCTATATCATTTGTGTATCTTAAATGATATCATCCTGCTATAGAACATATATCTAGTAATAATGTCAAAGCTCGTTTTGGTTCTCGTCCTAGTAGGGAACTACAATGATCTTTTAGTGAGACAACTACTCTTGGGACATTATCGCATGCAATTTTACGTAAAAGAACAATCAAGATGTGATAATAATCTTATTAATATACATCTAATAAAATCATGTTTATCATAAATTACAAAGATGTTGGTTATAAGGCACCAATTCTAGCAGACTCCCACTTGCACTGGAGCCAACTACTAATAATCTGCAGTCTTCTAGTTCTCACATGATATTCATGATTCTTCTTAGATAGGCCTTTAGATCAGGAGTCCACCAGATTCTCTTCCATAGATAATATTCTCACTAGAAGTTCACCCCTTTATTATATGTCCCTCAAGAGGTGATACTTCTGGAGTATGTGTTTGATCCGTTGATGTGACCTTAGCTCTTTTCTGAATGTCATCACTGAAGAATTGTCACAATATGATGTGACAGTGTTTTTACAACTTGGTACTACATCTATCTCATGGACAATGTTACGAATCTTGGTAGTCCATGGATACATCAAAATCCACTATGTACTCAGACACTTCTATATAACCAGCTACAACTTTCTACTTTGAAATATTTCAGCACCCAATTCCTCTGTTGGGATAGAAAAGATATCCCAACTGCAACTTCATATCATTCAGATCTATGAGAAAACGAGAATCAACATACCATCTTATGAAAATCTCTTCATATCCTCCATACACCAAGAACACATCCTTAGTTCTTCTCAGATCCTTAAGGATAGTATTATCAGCAGTCCAATGTTGTTCTCCTAGATCTTCTTGATATCTACCTACTATGATCAGTTCATAGGAAACATCAAGTCTATTATATATCATGGCGTACATGAAATATCCTATCACTCAAGCGTATGGGATATTACTCATTCTATGTTTCCCCTCTTGTGTTTGGGGAGACATTTTCATTGAAATATGTAAAACATGTGACAATGGAACCAATACCCTATTAGATTATCCCATACTAAATCATATTAGTATCTGGTCAATATATGTACATTGATTTAGTCCAAGATGCCTCTTAGATCTATCACGAATGATCTTGTTCCCTAGAATTTAGGCTTCTTTTCATTACATATTCATGGGGAAGTACTTGTTCAACCAGTCTTTAACCGATTATAAGACTTGTATGTTTTTACAAACAGATAATATGTAATCAAAATATACTACTAAGATAATAGCCACATTTCCATTAAACCTATTTTAAACACACAGCTCACATTTGTTTTTAATGAAACAAAATTCTTTTATGGATTCATAAAATTGAATTTTCCATGACCTAGATGCTTGTTTCAATTCATAAATGGATCTCTATAACATTCAAACCAATTTTACATCAGTTGGGGTCACAAACCCTTCTAGTTGTGTCATATAGAAATATTTTTTAAGGTTCCCATTAAGGAATGTAGTTTTTACATCCATCGGCCAAATATCATAGTTTTGGTAAGATGCTATGGAAAATATGATTCTGATGGATTGAAACATGGATGATAACAATAAGGTTTCATCTTAGTCAATTCATTAATGTTGTTAAGAAACCCTTTATCCCCAAGCCTTGCATTATAGGTACCTACTTTACCTTTAATGTCCAATTTCTTCTTGACTACCCATTTACATCCAGTAGTCTTTACATCAACTTTCACATCGACCAAAACACAAACATGGTTCTGATATATGGAATTCATCATAGAATTCATATCTTTTAGAAATCTTGCATCTTCTAAGATCTCTAATACCTCCTTATGGGAGAGTGGTTCATCATTTTCCAACAATAATGATTCACCACCCTCGGTGAAAAGAAAAACATATCTATCTGGTTCACTTACCTCTCTTACACTCCTACATAGTACATGTGTTTCAGGAACTACTTATTCAATGGGGACTTATGCAACTTGTTCTTCTACAAACTCATGTGTATCTTGAGCATCAATTTCATCAAATTCAATATTTCCCCCGTAATCCTTTTTGAGGATGCTCTCCCTCTCTATAAATACAGCTTTTCCGGAGATAATTACTTTCTTTAATGATGGGTTTATAGGTAGTATCCCTTGGATTCCTTGGGATACCCCATAAAAATACACCTCATGCCCCAGGGAGTTAGTTTATTTCCTAATATTTCCTTGACAAATTCCTCTCATCCCTATACATGTATATGCGAAAAATGGGTCTCCATACACTTCACAAATCAAATGGAATTCTATTTTCTACCTTAGTTGGTACATGGTTTAATGTGTATGCCATAGTTTGTAATTCATACCCCCAAAATGATTATGGAAGATTTTTATGACTCATCATCGACCATACCATTTCAAAAATGTACAATCCTCCTTTCAGTAACACCATGCCACATCGGTGTATAAGGTGGAGTGTGGTGAGATGGAATCCCAAACTCCCATATAAAGGCGATAAAATCTTGGTTAAGATATTCTCCACCTTGATCTGGTCGAAGCTTATTTATCATCTTACAAGATGATTCTATACTTCATTGTTAAATAACTTGAATTTATAAAAGTACTCATACTTATACATCATCATGTAAATATATCCATATCTACTCAAGTCATCAGTAAAAGATATGAAGTTAGAATATCCACCTCAAGCTTCTACAAAAAATTTTTCACACACATTAGTGTGTACCAATCCGAGAAACATAATGGCTCTTTCACCCTATCCACCCAATGGTGGTTTTTTCATTTTCCCTTGTAAACAAGTGTATAATCAATCATGTGTTTTTAGCTCAGAAGAGTCTAAATAACCATCTTGATAGAGATTTTTCAAGAACATCTCATTTACATGATGTAAATGGTGATGCCACAATTGGGTGTTATATGATTCATGTGAACATGATTCATTTTTTTTCAAAGACTTGGTTTTCATAATTTAATACATATAAACCATTATTTAAATATTTCATACCATAACATATGTTTTCCTTATAAAAGTATCAAATGTTTTTTGATATTTGAAAATAAACCCATATATATTGAAACTTGATAAATAAATTATGTTCTTGGTAAAACTTGGTACATAATTATAGTCAAGTAAAACTAAAATTATCCCAGTCGACAAAGAACTGTGGTAGTCACCAATGGAAATAGAAGTCATCCTCAAACCGTTGGCACCTCCAAGATCCACCTCTCCTCTAAATGTTATTCAGAATCTACTTGGTTCCTCTATTTGAATACAAATTTGATCACGAAAATCTCTATATTAGACCCAACATGTATAAATGGATTGATTTCACTTTATAACAAACTCACCATTGTTTTTCCCTTGCCTATGGGTGTAGTTCCTCTTCTAGTTTCCTAACATTACCCATGTAAAGCATGTTGCCTCCTTTTCCTTTCCATGTTTTTGGATCTTCTTCTTCTTGGTTGGATAGTGCTCAGGGGCTTTACACTATTTATAATTCATATACCCCTTTTAATTGTCCTTCCTCTTCATATTCACATTAATAACAGTATGTTTTTCACACCTCATGTCCTTATCCACTTGGTGAATTAGAGTTAGATGTTCTTATAGATTCTTCCAAATATTAATCATTTTATAATTCACAATGAAACTAGATTTAGTCATAGGAAGTGTTGATTTTAAGATATTTTTACGCAAGTCATGCAGGAATTTAATCACTATTATGTCTAGATGCACAATATATCCAATAACCCTGACTATATGTGGACCATCTGGCATAGATTTTCCATGATTAGTGGTGAATTGTGCATTGAGGATCTCATACCTCTCTAGTCTCACCTTCTCTTGATAGGTATCCTGAATATGAGACATCATGCTATAATCATCAATTTCCTCATGCTGGTTCAAGATATCATTGGTCTTGGATGATAGGATGAGGCAATAAACATCTATAGAATCATTCGTATGTTTCTCATACACAGATTTCTCATTATCACTCACGTAATTTCCAAGCACAACATGTAAAGGTTCTTCTATCACATATAGTTTCATTTCATAGTAAACGAAGACCCAAGGGCGTCTTTTCCACTCTTGGAAATTACTACCATTGATAAGGTTTTCCTTCTTGAGTATGGATCACAACGATATGTTTGATGTCATTTTTAATTTTGTTTCTACAAAAATGATAAATAGAGTTTTAGTACATTATCTTCTAAAATTAAGTGAAATAAATAAATAAATATTCATTAGTCTCTAACTATTTTATAGAAACCTAGTAGTATCCACCATTGGCTTTGTAATATCTTATTGTCAGGACATTCTAGGGGAAGGGGTCCATATTTTCCTTCGCATTAACCCAACTATGGATGCTCAATCATTTTGAAAGGTTTTATGTAGGCATACCAAATTCCAACTACATTAACTTGCAACTCCTTTATCAGTTGGGTGGACTCCCCAATATTCAAAACCTTAATTTTGTATTTCCTCAACCTTAGTATCATATTTACACCAAGTCAGGTTTTATCATTCAACCCTTTATGTAAACTAAGTTAATTCAACCAAAAAACTCAACTGAAAATTCCCCAGTAATTAAAAGCACCCCAACATTGGCTGCTCAATCACTTTGAACTATGGTTCAATTATAACTAAAGTAATTGAAGGCTATATCATCTTAAAGATTTATTGAGGGATCTAATCCCTTATGCGTAAATTGCCAATTATTATATTTATTATATTCTTGTTAATAATAATTTGGATCTACATAAGTGATTAACAATGTCTTAAATAATATTTACGCATTAGATGGTATCTTAGTTCCATATTGCATGCTTGTTTAATTCATTAATTATGTTATCACAACAATACATCCATAATGAATAAACCATGAAACTGAAAGAAATAAAATAAAGGGTATGATCATGAGCTTGTTCTAATAGTTTTTTTATAGTGGTTGATAAGAAAACCACTAGCCTATGGAAGAAACACCTTGAACCAATTAGGTTCATGGTTTATTTTTCCACCTATCCACATATGTATCTCCTTAGATTGGTTTCACCTCAACAACTAACTTTTACTCCCTCCACTAACATGGGAGCTCTATTCATTACATATGATTTTACTCACATGCATTTGAGGGGTAAAAGGGGGTTTATATAAAATAAAAAATGGGTATGCATGACCTATATATTAATGTGAAGAGAATGAATGTAGACCAACAATTTAATTTAATAAATTAAAAGGAATCCAAACATGTACAAAAGGTTTAGTCTTGATCATGGTCATCCACATGCATGAAATAAATTTACACATTTAATAAAACTAGCATTAAATTATTTAATCGTTCTTATTTAAGATAAATCATAATCATGTCAATTAATTATTATACTTCACTAATCAATCGTTTAATCTTAATTCTTTTCTAAATTTCCATGAGATTCTCATACATTATAATTTAAAAAAAATAGAATTCATTTAAAATTAACCATGATCATAACATGTACCTTGGAGGAAACCTAGATAACACCCATCCAAAACTACCCAACATTTATTATACTTGTATACATTTTATTCTTTGTTACATGTACTATGCACATAGAATTAAAATTGTAATAAAACTCATACATGATGTGAAAATCTTTGAACATTATATAAATATTAATTAAACACTCATATATATATATATATATATCAAACACCTATCACATGTTGTGTCCCAACTTTACACCCACACCAAAGCACTTATATCAACTATTACATAATATAATAATAAATTTTAAATATGCGTAATCTCGAAAAATTACAGAACGTGTAGATCTGACTACACAACATGTAAACTCTTCACTGTCCATCCTATGTACACTCCTAGGGAAGCGGCGTGTGAGGTTTTATTTATAAATCTTCCAAGTACGCAGCATGTCCAGTGGGATACATGTTTTATAGACTCTATGTTACTTGGTCACCAATTGGGAAAGTCATGTATGGGATACACGACTCAACCCTTCCCTGAAGGGACTACATGTCGTGTCCAGTGGGCCACATCGCATGTTCTCTGGTTTTCATGCACCAGTTATTCCTGGTTAACATAGAATGGATTAATGGTCATTAATGGTGTCATTAATTTCTAATTAATGTTATAACTCAAATTGATTACCGAACAAAATCTTGATGTGTTGAAAAATACTACACGGTGTGTAATTCCGAAAACACGGTGTGTAGTATGGTGTTGTACAGCTAGGATCTTTAGCACCTCATAAAGAGTTCCATGATTTTATTTTATTCATAAAATTGATCATTTCTATTACATCAGTAAGAAATTATGGTGGAAGAGATAGATATCATAATTCAGATTTAAAGAATGATTAAACATGAATTGAAACACTAAATTAAAAAATAATAAATCATCAATGAAACTAAATAATTATAAAAAATAATATTCCTGCTCTGATTCCACTTATAGGTTCCGGGCGTAGTGGAAGTGTGGGATGTGCAATGCCAGACTTTGGTTTTTTCCATATTCAATTAACAATCTTGGATCAATACTATAATGAACACTGATATGCATGGAATATTATCAAGTATTTAAACAAAGGGATGGAATCCCAAAACCAAGAGAGAGGATCAATATATATTATTTATAATTAATTAATTTAAATTAAATAATTACCTCTAAGTTTACTCTTTCTTCATTTAATGTGTTTGACCATAGATCTACAATGTGCCTTTGTTGTACCTTAGAGATCAATGGTATATCTCCTTTAGCAGTGATCCACACGTGTTCCATGTATCTCTAAATTTCTTTGAAGGAGTCTTCAAGTGATATCATGGATTATCCTTGCACTTAAAATATCCAAATTTGATCACCTTGAGAATGGATTCCAAAGTATTCTTCTTAATCCGGTGGAGGGGGATCTATCTCATTCCTGAGAGCGTTCTTGGAGAGGAATGAAGTCTCTATGATTAAGATCTTTTCACTAACCTGTTGTGAAAAATTATTATAATCATCGCTTGGCTAGTGCTTGGCTAATAAGAGGTTAATATAACCAGACATTTAATTCATTAGGGTAATAATAAATAATTTTCACAAGTGCCTTAATTATTAGGTTAATCCTAAAGAAACCCCCATTTCCAATAATAACAGCAACATTATTATTTCTTGACATGTGCTTAACTTGAGAGTTATAATTAAATATTATTAAATAAAATAATATTCAATATTATTATTTCTCATTGGACCATTAACACAGTCTACCAATCCTCCACCATATTTATTAAACATTGAATAGTGACTATTTACTTATTAAATAAATATCACTACATTATTCGCTAATAAATATATAAATATTATATTCAATAAATAGAAAATAAATATTTATTAATTTATCTACCCACATTATATTGTCACAAATAACTAGTGATGAAATAAATATGATCACACATCCATGAATAATTATTAAACTGAAACTATTAATAATATTTATTAAACTTGTTAAATAATAAATAATATATTATTTAACTGAGGTATTGGATACACATAGTGTGGGACCCACTATACCTCTTTCTATGCGGAATTAGGTGGAGTATCCTAAAGTCCAATGTGAACATCTAGAAACATTCTAATATACCCATAGAGAAATAAGTTAATGATATAATGAAATGTCAACTCATAGGAACACTTACCATGTAATATAATCCCTTTCTCTTGATAAATCCAATCTGGTGGGTTGCATGAATGTGCCATCAACCCATGTGCTTCATTTCTAATTCTATGACTTCTTATAAATTGAACATCCCTATAGAACACTACATCCATTGATTTATTTAGACTATATCATTTACATAAAAGTGAATGAGATATCATCTTCTATTATGGAATAGATGGGAAAAATCCTCTCTCGCATTATTCATTAAGGTGGTATTTATTGTGGCACATCCAACATATCCTACCTTGTAGTAAACATATGTTTTCACAATTTTTGATAATACATCTAAGTGTGTGAGTCATAAAACCCATAAATAATAATCTTAAAGTCCAATGACCAATAAACATGTTAGAAGATATGAACATCTAATGACACTTATAAATGTGTACTTCCTACTACTAGGTCTCGTTTTCATAATATCCTACTGGATATCACCAAGGGTGTACACCATGAGAAGGTCTCTCAAAGTCCTATGAGTCTCCACCCATGATACCAAATATCATTTTTGTCCTTAAAATTATATCATCCGATTATATAACATATATCTAAGAATAGTGTCATATCACTTCCAGGTTATCATCATAGTGGGGGACTACTATGACCTTTTAGTGTGAAAGATACTCTTGGGACACTATCAAAAGAAATGTAATGGATAAGAACAATCATGATGTGATAAGGAGTTTATTAATATCCACCCAATGAATACATGTTTATCATAAAGTAAAATGAAGTTGGTTCTTGGGAACCAACTCTAACATATATAATTGTCAATGGTCCATCTTTACTATCCAAAGGTATAGGATGAACTACATGAAACCGCTCTATCCCATTTGTTATGATAAATTTTGAGTCCCATAATCTGCTCTACATTGTTAATATGGGTGATCATTCCTAGAAGTACCATTCTCACTACCTCAACCACCAAGGCCAATAGAACTCCAGCTACCTGCCTGATATGGTGTTGAATACTCACTTGTGAAACTCTTGTTCTTCCTATATGCTCTATAATAACACATCTATCATGGGATTATATAGAGTCGTTATTGATGTCCCATCACACCTCAATATCAGAACTCCACTATTGGTCAAGGACACTATCTATGAACATTTCCCACCCTACCACACTTGTGGCAGTACGTATATTTACTGCTATGAGTAACATATCAATCTCTCTAGCCACCCTCCTTACAATATCATTAGATACCATTTTCAAAGTAGTGCTTCCTACTCTCATAATAGGTACCTCCTGGAAATCCAACAAAAACCACCTTTCTTCTATTAGAGACATCCATTAGGTTCCCCTCATAAATAAGAGCCTAATTTAACTCCTCTAAAATCTTATTTAGCTTAAAGATATTAAAATGAGTCTTCATTTGACATTTAATCCCATTATGAATCATATTTTCTCTAGTAACCTCATAACCTACCAATGATGGAATAAAGAGTTTTAAAGGATTAATCATACCAACATAGTTTATCACAGACATACTACCCTGATCTGGCCTCATGAACTCTTCTCCCCTCTCTTACCTCATTATTACAAGGTAAATTTTCTTTAAGATCTTCTCTTGGAATTCATTTGAAACCATATTCTCTAGAATTAAATCTTGAATCTAGATGTCCCACTAGTGCTCCACTTTACCACGTAACATGTAATTAGTAAATTTTAATCTATTTTCAATAGAAGTTTCTAGGTGGTCATGTATTGTATAGATTGAATCGATCCATAACTCATCTCCCTTAGGTCCACCATTTGTGGTAAATGATAGAGGGTTCTACAACTGGAAATCTCGTTTCATGTCAGACATGCTCTTTACAACCTTCCCTGGGTCCCTTTCTATAAACTAAAAGAAATGAGTATAGTTCTCATGGAACTGATATCCATATCCTTCTCCCAAAACTATCTGAGCCTCACATTACACTTTTAGAGAATCATTTATAGAAATTTCATGTTTTCATTCTATCAAGAAGCATTTTCATGGAGGCATATATCTACAATTCCAAAAACACATATTAAGATACATTACTCAACATTAAAACATTTATGTAAGACAGATTCTAATCATTTCATAACATGTAACTCCCCAAAATGCAGCCACACGATCATAACTGAGGCATCATCACTACCTTCAACCATCCTTCATCTGTGTCATTGTGAAAAAAGGTAAAATCCATTTTTAAAATCAGGTTTTTCATTAGAGAACCATTAATCAATTTCATTAAACATATCCAACATCATTTACAAATATCAATTTCATATCAAGAACCATTTCATTTCAAGTAAAGAATAACAAAAAATAATTTCATTTTAACCAACTCTCCCAAAAACATGTTTTTTTGTGTGTGCCTAAAAATGTTGCATGTAAAAATTATTATTAAGAGATTATAATGATGAATGTATCCTGCACTTCCATGCCATACCAGGGCACAAATAAAATATCAAAAAACAACAATAACATCACACAACATTTTAATCTATCTAGGTGAAATAACATCCAACTATAACATCACTCATCCATAAAAGAAATCACACCCTAGGTACTTGGGTTTCCCCCATACATTGGTTAGCTACTCCCAAGAACGAGATCATGACCAGTGACAAAATATTCTTTGTCTCTTGTGTACCTTTCCAAAATAGTACAATAATTTAAAATAAAAGAAAAATAAACCTCTGATACCACTTTTTAATTCCCCAACCAGGGTGGCACACCCCAGTGCCCCAAGAAGATCAGTTTCATGACCTCAAGAGTGCCTCCACATATACCATAGGCTATCGAATTGAAATTGGGGTAAAATATATAACATATTAAGTCTATATCCTCTTTATCAAATAAAAATAGTAGTGGAAATCAATAAAAAATAACCAAATTATAAAAACCATAAATAGAACAATACCAGTACCACAATATGACCAAAATAGAAATACAATATCCAAACCAGAACAATAGTTATGTCATTCACTATATGAGTAAAGTGTCTAAAGAAAAACCAAAAATAAGGAAACATAGATAACTCCCAAAATGGGTCCTAACATTATTTCTGATTCTCTCATCCATGATCCTTCCAAAATCATCCATCTAACACAATGACTTAAACATTATCATGTCCAGAAAAGATGAAGTTTATCTAAGCACCACTCAGGGTGCTTGAGTATGGTGAGAGTAAAAATCATTAGGAAATCACCAATAGTGTCTAAACCAACATCTTTTTTATAAGTGTTTATTCAGTTGTGTATTGAATAAAGTACAATTTCTTAAATAAGAAGTTTACCAATTCCATTATTTATTAATTAACTACATAAATATCATGATTTCACGATGACACTCAAACCTACAATACCAGTTTATGCACTTTTCAGAGTCATAACTATACCCCAAGGGATATCCCATATCGTAATATCATGGGTTATCATTTATCATATCATTTCATGTTCAGAATCAACTACTGGGGGATGTAGAGTGGTAGTCTGGCCCCATATGGTTATTTAGAGTTTCACCCCCTTTCCAACAGCGTAGTGATCACACACACATATATATAATAAATGGGGGCCTATAGTGGAATTTATACACCCCATGGTTATTGTGAGTAGTATTCCATATCACATAACTAATTAAAATCATAACCTCACACCCCATGGATGGATAGAAATTTCACAACTCATTTATCAGTATGTTTCACAATCCTCAATTTATTAGTTAATCATGATTCATAATTTATCACTCTCCTCACGTCCCATGGGTCACCAAAAGTTTCATAAACCCAGAAATTACCATTAAACAATCAAATCCAAATCTCATTAATTGACCAATTCCATAATCCCAATATCCCAACAATTTCACAATCACATAATTACATTAATTAATTACTAAATCATTAATCCAATTCAATAAGTGATTGTAAAATATGGTAATTAATCGTTCATAATTATATACACATAATTATAATAGACTTTATGGGATTTTCAATTTAAACCCTCTACCTCAATATTGTTGGTGGATGCTCGCCAATGAAAAATACACAATAGATGTGGAATGATTAATTTCATGATGGTGGAAGAGATTTAAAACCAAAACCTAGATCCAAGATCAAATGGATTTAGTTCCTTGAAAACCAATATATAAGAATTTAAAATATAATATAAAAAATACTCTTCATCCTTTAAATGAAATGTGAGATAGGGAAATCTAGTCATGATGAATTTATATATTGTGAGAGGATTAGATCTATTAATCAGGTCATAGATTCATCAAGAAAATAGTTTGGAAGGCCTTGTAATCCTCATCTAGAACATCCAAAAAAATTAGAATGATTTTGGTCAACTAGGGGAATGTGTGGGTGATAGCCCGGGGGGGTTAGGATATTTAAAGTAAAATTTGGTGGTAATTTATTATGCACCTAGAGTGACCTTAGATGGTGTCTGTGATTTTCTAAACAACATGCCTTAACTGTGTTTCTCCCCTTAGGAGAACAAGTTTTATCCTAAGAGGATGCACAATTTGATATATTGTGCACTAACTATGAAATCCCCACTTTTTTGGGGTTTCATGGTTTGTTGTGGGTAGGAACCCTGTTTGGGAAAACAGTATACCAACCATGCACTGTCCCTTCTTCTTTGAAATTTATAAAGTTTCACCCAATACACCTTAAAACCCCACAAAACATATACCAAAACTTGGGTAAAAGACTACCTATAAAAGAGAATGAGACATCTTTAGAAAATTTTGGGATCTAATAGGTTTAACATCTTTTAGGATCTACTACATGATCATCTTATTTTGTGATATTTTTGGATATTTATCAACAATTGAGCCACATTAGACTCTCTTATAGTATGTTCATAATTTATACTCATATTTATGAAAAAGGGAATGAAAACATAAAAAAGGGGTGAGCTCAAATTATTTATAATTCAAACCATGTCATCAAGATTTTGATCAAAATCATTTGAGAAAACATGGGTAGAAAATAAATTTCATTTTGAAAATAATAAGGAAAAATAATATTTTTCAATTAGTCATGATACTAGAACATTTAATATCAAATTAATGTAGAATTACCATGATATAATTGTATTATATAGGTATTGAAACATCTAACAATGGAATGATAACATATATTCATAGTGTTATGCATATGCAGAAGAATCCTAAGAAATGGTATTAAAAACATATGGTTTGGATCACATCCAATACATTCATAGTTTAAATAATTCCAAAGTGGATTGGGTTCACTACCAATTATAATAATAATTATGGATAGAGTTTATATTGGATTTTTTTCACTCTGAATTTTGTTTCATATTATATCAGGAGATCTAATGATTTACCCAATGCATTGGGGGACTGTATAATTATATGCCTAATTATCAAAAAATGAAAATCATAATATGACATGAATATGTGTTACACATGAGGAAAATAAAACATAAATAATGTATAAGCCAGTGGGTCCCCTCTTAAAAAATTTCTTAAAAAGGGATCCGTTTTTCAATTAAGGGGGCTTTTTAGTCATATATTTGATTTGAAAAAAAATATGCATGATAAAACAAATTAGAAAAAAGTTGTTTTAATAGTATAATCTAAAAGAGAAAATGAAGTCTATATCATATGAATTCAAAAGAGTAGAAGTAATTAAATAATTATTAACATTTATATTTGAATAAATAAGGATGTTTATTGAACATGGAGTTCTAATTTAGAAAAAATCATGTGAAGGATCATAAAATAAAGAATAAAATTTAACTAATTCGACAATAATTTATAAAATTTGTAAAAGATATTTTGAAGAATTAAATAGATTATTATATTATATTAGATCTTAATTAAACCCATAGAGTTTTACATAAATAATATAGGGTTTTAAAAATATATTCTGGAATAAAAACAATTAATCGATGTTTTACTTGACATTAAATAGGAAATTGGGAATGTTCCTTTCAATTAAGTTTTCGTAAAACGAAGAATCGTTAAGGGAACTAAAATTATTTATTATCCATAAAAAAATATCACTATATTAAACTTGGTATATATTTAATGAATATGTATAGATTATATTAATAAAATTCAAGTGGATAATATAGATAAAAATGGATAAATATAAAGAGAACACGTAACCCAAAAAATAACAAGAGTGGAATGAAAGATCAATTTTTTCGTTTCCACAAACCGTGGTGGAAAATATATATTTTAAAAGGGATAATAAAATATTATTTTGAAAATATGATATGGGAAATAATAAGTTTTAATGTGGTAA
Source organism: Viscum album (assembly GCA_963277665.1). Taxonomy (NCBI): domain Eukaryota; kingdom Viridiplantae; phylum Streptophyta; class Magnoliopsida; order Santalales; family Viscaceae; genus Viscum; species Viscum album. The sequence goes on along the minus strand of OY728165.1, from coordinate 278,190,607 downwards.
TAAATAATTATCTTTCCAAATATAATGGATAATATTTGTTGGAATATAAAAATATGGGCAATGAGGGAAAGACGTTGTAAAAGAGGACGATGAATATTCTAATCAATGATTTACTTTTTGAGAATTATATTTCTCAAGGTAAAATATTTGAATTTATAAAATATAATTCCCCATGAGGGAAATATAATATACCATGAAATAATATATAAGGGTGGAAAAAACTAATCCTAGGATTATGAAGTTCATGATGAAACATAATAAGTCAAAGAATGAATATTAGAGGTAAATGAACATTACAATGTTATAATCACTCAAAATGAAAATACATGAAACGTAGTAGATGATATGGATTTTTAAATACCTAATAATTCATCAATTTTATTTCAAAAATTAATCCAAGTCCAATAAATACATCACAATACGAAATAAGTGGTTAATAAATATTATACCAAAATGAAACATAACTAAGATATAAATGAATTGTTTTGGGGCCCATAACAGAAGCCGGTGGTCTAGGGATTTTAAAAAATATCATTGAAGGGATGAATAAAATTGTAGTCTCCAACAATCCGAGCCCCAAAAAGGTCCAAGGATCTCACGTAAATTAATAAGAGCACAAAAATAAAATGAAAAACATCAAGTTTCAAATCTGAATCTGCAGTCAACTGCAACTAGTCTATGGTGATCATCTCTTGAAGGATCCATAGTAGGATCCCAGTATATCATCAAAATGTGCATAAAAATCCATAGGAATGTTGATCATCGAGAGTCGGGTGCTAGCACAGATATTTGACGACGCCATTGATGTCTTGATGATCACCACATCAAGATGTCTTCAATGCTTGAGGAAGATCTAGATCTGAGTTCTTGGATCAACTACTTCTCCCTCTTGGGAGTAGGAGGATAGATACTCACTCATTTTCATTCCATGAAAAATGAATGAATAGTATGAATATCCACACAAGATAAATTGCCTCCTCATTTATTTATAGTGGATTTGATAAATACCCGGTTGGGTTCCTCATCCCCATTTTATTTCAACAACCACTAAATAAATAATAATGATGAACTAAACTATTCCAAACCTATTTATTATATTATCACATAATTTTAATATATAAAATATATTACGTGATTAAACCCAAGCTATTTAACTTGACTTTCTATCCCGCTCTATATTAAATGATCCTTGAATATTAAAATAATATTTTTTTGATTAATATTTTATTATATGTTAAAAAATGTAAATACATTAAATAAATTCAATCCCAAAAATTCATAACGTGAATATTAATGAATTTATTTAATTTTATTGGTGATATAAAACTTGGAAATTACTCGGAACACCATGGTGGGTCCTACTATGTCTATATACCTATTCAAATGAATATGGTGGATTCTTGAATATGTTTTTGTGTGTGACCTCTAGGCCCTTATCTCAATAGGAGTGAATATAATCCACAGACCAAGAGCAGAGTCTAGAAACCCATCATGACTCTTAAAGAGACAAGGATTGTCATATAAATAACAACCAACCAATGAACACTGACTATGTAATATAATCTCTTGGTCATTAAATATCTCATAAAGGAGGATGCACACTTTTGTCATTATTCTTCCCTTGAATTATTATTTATTGATCTATCTGGATTTATTTACCTTTGTACATATATGGCCAAAGACTTATGAAGGTAGAACCATCACGATTAACATGGCCTGAGATATACAACTTCCTAAACTCAGAACCAAAAAATCTTTTTATGATAATTCTACCAAAGTCATACCATCGAAGACACACCAAACACAATATACCTCTCTAGGACTTCAATACCATGGTTTTTACCTTGCATCAATGTAATTAATCAAATGGTATACATTGGTAATGATCTCTAGTCAGGAGACCAATACACATGTCTGTAGATAAGAACTACCAAAGATACCCAAAATATGTGGTGTTACTATTGGCGAGTATGTCCTCATGATATCACTACTAGAAATCACCAAGTGAAAACCTCATGAGAAGAAGTCTCAATGCTTATGATACCCCATCACTTGATAGTCAAATATTTACTATGTCTAGTTAGTAAGATGTATCTAGACTATATAACATATATTTAAGATTAATGTCATGTTATCTCGAGGTTCTCATTATTGTCTCGAATCTACTATAAACTCTCGACATGAAAATTAATCATTGGACATTACCATTATAATTGTGGATTTTGAAAAGTATACACTATAATGGTAATATTAAATCATATATAACTAACTATATACATGATATGGTAATCAAAAGTAATCCATAGTTGGGTCTAAGGCACCCACTATTTCAACACTCCCACATACACTAGATCCAACATGCCAACCATACTTGTAAGATACTCACATGATAAAGGTCATACTTTTGCTGAGTTATAACTTTAAAGGCTAGGCCTTTTACGTTTTTTCCGCAAGGCGTATCTACTATATACAACGTCACCTTCTTGAGTAAAACATCTCAAGATAGGGTATCCATGAGTATATCACTTTTTTCCGTTGTCATAACATGACAAATTTTTTAGTAAGAATATCATAATTACCAATATGATAATAATTTTCTTACTAGGTGTGATACCAAGAACTAGAAGAAATCATTGCATTTAACTACTTCTTAATTTCCTTAGAAGTTGAAATGTATTAGGTATTTGTAGGTATGGCTACCACTAGCTCTTATGAGATTGACTTGCTCATCGCCTTAGCCTAACTGAGATACTATATCAAATTGATATAAGGATTACTAGTTTGTGTCCCAAAAAAACTAGTATACCTTCTTCTCCATATACCAGGTACATATCATTTGTACTTGTCGAAGAAAAAGATGATAGTTCTGAATGCATCACTTTCGTTGCTCCTATATATAATTGATATCTTCCTACAATAATGTATATTCTGGCAGTATCGATTCTTTTACATATTATGGAATACGTTATTTATCCATCACTGGAGCATGTAGAACACAATTCAAAACTTTAATCTATTCCCATGTTCTGAACATGTCAGGATGGAGAGATTAAGCCATGTGACATTGAAAACAATTCTAAACATTAATTTTTCCGACATGTATTTTTCAATACAATGTCACTATATGTATGATTGACTTAATACCAATCATCCTATGGATCTACCTCATTAGATCATGTTCCTTAGAACTTAGTTTTCTACATTAAGTCAATCTCTAGAGAATTACTTTTATCCTAATATTATCTAACCATGAGATAAATAAATATTTTCCATATGTTTTCGAACATATTTATCTTGGAAAACATTGGCACAACCACTAACCATTGGTAGACTCATGGAAAAGATTCATTCAAAATGAATTCTATAAGATCCTGTTTCCTACTTTAATCCTAAAATGGATTTCAGTAAATTGAAACCTTCATTAGCATTCGATGGTGTCATCATGCCTTTTTGGTTGCATCGTACAGACACCTTCCACAAAAGTTCATTTTGACATTGAATGACCAATATAATGATCATAGAAGTTTAGATATGACAAGTAAAATTATAATGAATTGGGGCATACTGATTTGGTATACACATCGATCATTATTGGTACTAGGCTTGACCATCCATGTATTATATTGTTTGAATACCCACCACAATATTCAATTTATAATCCCCTTTTCAATTTGATACATGGAATCCATTATTAAATTTTAATTTTCTTGTCAATCTTATCATGTTACCATATACTATTACTTATTGGATTTATTATTCCTGATGAAAAATTTATCACCATCCATGATGAATATAAACCTATCACCATGGTTTTATCCTTACTACATTGTATGTTCCACTGGAATATGCCTCTTCCATATGCACTTCTAGAACTTGTTCCTATGTCAAACATTTTTGTATCTTGGTCATTGGCTAAGTCCAAGTCAATATTTCTCCCACTATCTCTAATAGATATGTTCACCCATATATATAAATATAGTCTAATACATGACTACATCTTTTTTTATATTATGGATTTACATTATATCCTATGGTACATTTAGGATATTTACTTAGATGCTCCATGTGTTTAGTTTTATGCATGTTTTCTTGTTTTTCCTTAACAAATGCTTTGCATCTTTAACATGTGTCCTATGACATAATGGATTTTCATAATACTATGACTTGTATGATATCCATTTTTCCTTTTATTTAGAATATTGGTTATTGGATTTCACCATTATTTTCAGAAAAACACCTTGAAATATAATGGAAGTTTTTGTATCTCGCAACATTGATACTACTTACATCATAACATTGATATGTAACATATTAGTTTAGGAATTTTTCCATACTAAATGTTAGTTGATCAATGTTAATATGTATGTCTCATCATCAATCATCCTTATAAAAATAAATATCACGATGTAGATAAGGTAACATGTGTTTAGGAATTACTCTATGCAACATTATCATGATTGGTGATTGTTTGGTCAGGGTATTCTTCAACATTTCGATCCGAAGAAACTCATATCTTTTGATCATACATATACTTCACTAAAAATTCCTTAATATCTTAAAGGAATATTATGATTTATCTTTACCTCAATATTTCCTTTGGAATAGTTCACTCTCTCTTGTGGAACTAACCCCAGAAGCTTTTTGGCATACCATTATTTCTAACGGTTTCTTTGTCTAAACTAACGATGTTAATAATACCAATGGTGTTTAGTTGTGCCCAGACTAAATATCATAATGGGTATATTCTTGACATATAATTTTAGTTTTACTTGAAAAAGAATCATCTCACCACAGCTGGGTAAGTCTTACATTTTAATATTCATCATGTACTACCTTTGATTTGAGTAGTATTGAATAAATTGTTGAATATGTTACCACAAACAACATTCATTCTGAAAACTTGTAATAATGTCACACTATGACCAAATGGGAACATGAGATAATTTTTTTGTTATACTCAACAAATTGTTCAATTTGTATCAATCAGTTGGAAATTTGATGTTATGTGTTTCTCATCACTGACTTAGGAATCACCATATCTCAGCTGCTTGGAGGTTACACTATACTTATTATAATGTTCCTATAATTGGTTACTGTATTTAAATACACATAATTTATTGGAACATTGTATTCAATACCCATTATTTATGTTAGAATCTTTAATTGATATTGATGAAAATACCTAAATGAGATGCGGGTACCAGCTTCTAGTAATGGGTTTTTAAAATTCCACAAATTTATTTTATTATATGATGGAAATAACCTCCTATTATACAAACAACCCATTTTTTGATGAAGGACATAATGGAGGTTTATTTGGTGTAACATTCAATAGTACTTTTCGCCTTGTCTATCAATATATTTTCCTTAAGAAAAAAATATGGTGTTATTTGTAAAATTCTTATTACTTGGAGAATTTTACCTTAAAGGTAATGAAACACTTACTCTATACCATTCATTTGTATCCTTAAATGAAACAAGATTAATTTGGTGTAAAAGTCCTAAGAATGAGATGGCATGAATGATTGTGAATTGTCTTTCACTTTACAGAAACCGATTGAAATCATTGAATTCAAATATTGCTTAGCTTTATCCTTGGAAACTTCATGGAGATGAGAGTGCATGTAACATCATCCATGTCATGATGTAGCGACCATAGCTAACATCAGACGTTGATGATAGAATTATGACATAACCATCATATGATTGATTTATGAGTATCCTAGAAACACTTACACCCACACTTCCTGAGGTGGATTAACAGGTTGGGACACAAGCACCTTGAATATCCGTTATAGTAGTAATGTGAGCAAGTGCCTATACTACACTTAATATTATGTGATTGTTTGGACATTAACATTGTCCAATATTTATCACAGTTTTATTTTGGTATTAATTTCCATTATCCACAAATAAACATTAGCAGATAAGTAATTTTATGTTGATTATCGAATGTGACATTACCGATTAATTTAATCATTAAATGTCTCCCACTAATTTTATGAATTCCAAGTACCCTCTATACTAGAATTGGAATACTCTATCATATATGTATTGTGGTGGAAAGGTTCCTGGAACCTCCCTCATAGTCTATAAGCTATGGCTATGCATTTACTCTGAGGGTTCAAGGTAGGCTTTTCACTGGCCAATCACATTAACTCGGGGCTCCCTGATCTGTTGAGTGAAGTCTCGGATTCTAAAAAAAATTAACTTGATTTACTCATTTCTTGCCTATAAAATGACTGCATGCTAGATATGGATATTTCATTGCGGAAATTTTAGATATGTCAACCCACCACTCTAATATGAACTCCCCAGTAGTAAGAGGCACCCTCAGTTATGGCATGATCGGCACTGCAAACACCTAGTTTTCTTCCAACATAAATTATAGAAGGCTGTAATGACATAATATTACCTTCATGGTTTTTCTCTCTCTCGATGAATGTAATCCATTTCTATTAAACTTCTTCATCTACGTTGTCGCGCTCACAACTAAACATTAATAGAAAAAAATACATCGCTTTTTGATGAATTTTATTATCACTACTGGAAAAACAATCTATACCCACTTTTCAAAACTATGGGTATAGCCTATACCCACAGTTTCAGGAACCGTGGGCTAGAAAGTGGTTGATATAGGGGTCTTATCCTATACCCACTATTTTGGAGAACCGTGGGTATAGGGGTGTCCAATGTGGCACACCCGCTGTTCCATCGTAGCATACAACTAACCCCAAGGCTCTCAAACTGTGGGGTATTATAATTCAAAAAATATGCACCCAGTGGGTTTCGAAATAGAGCCTCCCTCTACCTCGCGGATCGGAACCACCCTTGGACCAACCAAGCTATGATAATTTTTTATTATATATACAGATATCTACTTATATATATTAATATAATTCCGGTGGGGATTTTAAATTCAAAAAACGCGGTTCCTGGGATTTGACCTCGCATCTCCGGTAGCAACTCACGCCTGTACACCACAATGGACCGGCCGAGCTGTTAACGTTACTTTTTATAGATAGATATATCAGTGTATATATATATATATTAATATAATGGGGTATTTAAATTAAAAAAACGCGCCCACTAGGATTCGAACTGCCAGCTCTCAGTACGCCTCAATGCCGGTTTTCAGTAACATACCAACCAAGATAACGTTCTTCTTTGATATATGTGTATTCATATACCTATATAGATTAATAGGATCCATGAAAAAATATCTTCCCGCCAAATTTTTTCCTATGTCCCACCTCATGTTTTTCCCCCTCCATAATGTGGGAAAGCTATACCCACGGTTCTAGAGAACCGCGAGTATAGGTCTTCCAAAAAAATGAAATTCCTACAGTTTTGAAGAACCGTCAGTATGGGTATTCGGAAAATACCCTATACCCACGGTTTTCTCCAAAACCGTGGGTATTGGTTTTAAAAGAAAAAAATACCGATGGTTTTTGGCACTACCATGGTTATAGGTGGCCTATACCCATAGTTTTGGAAAACCGTGGGTATAGGTTCACACACTATCCCTTTACCCACGGTTTGTTGCAAAACAGTGGTTATAGACCTATTTTCTAGTAGTGTATCAATTATTTTATGTATTTTTACCACTGTTTTAAAAATGCATAAAATAATGAATAAATCCATAAAGTTAAACTATTACTCGACCGATCTTGAGCATCTAAATGACCTAAGGGCATCGTACCTGATTCGAAGCTTGACTCATAATGCAGCTTTCCCACATCTTGTATGTCTTATTTTAATCTGATGCATCACCTCATATTGACGGTGTCCATGTCATGTCTTGGAGTACCACCTTATCTTGGCAGGATCCACATGTCATCTTGCACCATCTTCATCAATGTACAACACCTCATGTTGGTGGGCTCCAAGTCATTCATCATCTTCGTACAAAGTACATAGATACTCGTGCACAGGCGAGGGGAACTTTGGGTTTAAATATACATCATGTAAAAATTGGGCATGCATACCCTTATAAATTTTAAACAAAAAAGATAGACACTGCAAAGACTGTGTATTTTATTAATTACAATCATTGCACCTTATTAAATAATTTATTAAATAAATGAAACTTACAAGGGTCGTTGCTCAAGACCAGTATGTGAGTAAAATGCATGATGAAAATAAATTTTATTAATTAAGTATGAGAGTTATTTAAATTAAATTATATGAATTAAATAATTAAAATAATTAATTATTTATCAATCCAATAATTAATTTGGTTTTAATATCAAAATTAAATTAATTTTTCTTTATTCAATTTAATAATCAAATTGAATTGATTTTCATCAGTCTATAAATATTTATTTATTTTCATCCTCAATCAATAAATTAATTAATTTAATTTCAATTCATTAATTAGGGGTACCTGCAACATAGCTTCTTCGAGTTTTTTTTATGTTTTTAAAAAAATTTCATAAAACAGTTAGGTTATGAAAAATTTAAAAAATGCACCCGAAAGGCGGCATCCCGGATGCCTCCATTGCATTTCTGGTGGAAGGCGGCATCCGCGATGCCACCTTTGCACTGCGGGTGAAAATTATTATAAAAATTAGAAATTTATTTAAATTTATGATTTTCCATGTTATGTTTTTTAAAATAGGTCCTTCCTTTAATAATATAATTATTATAATAATATAATAATTTATTATTATAGTATCATTATAAAAATAAGATAAATATTTTTGTAAAAAAAAATTATTATAAAAATTAGAAATTTTGTTAAATTAATAATTTCCATTTAATTTTAATCATATCCGATGAACCGATCTAAACATTATCATTTCTTTAAAGTGAATAAAAATTAATACCCATTATCAAACGAACAATTTATATCCAATCCGAATATTTAAAATTGCCACTACATGGACGATTCAGATCAGATCGACGCGTTGTTTGAACCGCTCAGACTAATTTTGAACCCTCTATTTAATTGTAATTTTATAGGCTTAGAAAATCTATGTGATCCCTTTCATACCACAGAAAGGTATTGGGAATCGCAGTAGAAACCACTGAATCAGGAATTTTTAAAAAACTTATTGAAGGTATGACAGAACATGTCGTCACCAATGATCTGATCTCGGAAAAGGTATGAGGATCTCGTGTAAATTATTAAGAGCACAAAAATAAAATGAAAACACACCCATTTCAAATCTGAAGCTGCATTCATATACAACTAGTCTATGGTCATCGTCGCATGAAGGATCCATAGCATGATCCCTCTAGATCATCAACACCCACTTCAAAAATCCATCGGAACGTCAATCGTCGAGTTTCACGATGTAGTGTAGAGATTCTACAACACCTTCAACATCCTAATGATCACCACATAAAGATGTCTTCGATGCTTGAGGAAGATCTTGATCTCAGTTCTTGGATCAACTACTTCTTTCTCTGGGGAGCGAGATGAGAGAGAGACTCTCATTTTCATTCCATGCAAAATGAATTAATAGTAAGAATGGACACAAAACAGTGATATCCTTCTCCTTTATTTATAGTGGAGTTGATAAATACCTGGTTAGGTTCCCCGGCCTCTGTTTATTTCAACATCCACTAAATAAATAATAATGATGAACTAAACTGCACCAAAACTATTTATTATTTTATCACATACATTTAATATATAAAATATATAATGTGATAATGTTTCATCCATTTAACTAGAATCGCTATCCCTCTTTATGTTATATGAATCTTTAATATTAAAATAATCTTTGTTCGATTAATATTTTCTCATATTTACTAAACTTGTAAATATATTAAATAAATTCAATACCAAATATTCATAACTTGAATGTTAAAGAATTTATTATTTCTTTTGGTGATCAAAAACTTGGACAACAATCAGAACCATGTGGTGGGCCCACTATGTCCATATACCTATTCAACTAAATAAGGATGATTCATGAATACGCTATTGTGTGTGACCCTCTAGGACCTTATCTCAATTGTAGTGAATGAAATCCACAGACCAAGAGTAGAGTCTAGTAACCCATTATAGCCCCTAAAGAGATAAGGATTATCATGACAATGACAACCAACCTACAAACACTGACTTGGTACTATAATATCTTTTTCATAAAATATCTTATAACAGGATGCACACTTGTGTCATCATCCTTTTCTAGATTTATTATTTTTTGATCTATCTGTATGGATTTATCTTTGTACCACTTTGGCCGAAGACTTATGAAGGTAGCACCATCCAGATCAACCAATCCTGAGATATAAAACCTCCTAAACTCCGAAGCGACATACCTTTTCTTGATCATTCAACCAAAGTTGTGCCACCAATGACTCACCCAAGACAAGCTACCTCACCACGATATCAACACCATGGTTTTTTTCTTGCATCCAAGTATGTAATCAAATGGTATACATTGGTAATGATCTCCAATTAGCAGACATAAACACATTTCTGTGGATAGGAACGACTAATGAAACCTAAAACATGTTGTGTTCCTATTGGGGGGTCTATCCTAATGATCTCACTACTAGAGACCACCAAGTGGGAAATTTGTGAAAGGAAGTCTCAATGCTTATCATCACTCATCACATGATAGTCAAACATTTATTGTGCCTAGTCAGTAAAACATATATAAACTATATAACATATATTTAAGATTAATGTCATGGTATCTCGAGGTTCTCATTACAACCTATGATCTACTATAACCTCTCGACAGGAAACTTAAAATTTGGATATTTCCATTATTATAGTGGACGCAAAAAATTCTACACTATAATGGTAAAATGACTACATGTATAACTAACTGTATATAGGATTTGGTAATCAAAAGTACGACATAGTTGGGCTTAGGGAACCCACTATTTCAACACTAAAAACCCTTACCTTATGAGATGATTCATTCTGTGCATGTGCATAACATACTAAAAATTAAATTATTTTTATTAAAAATTTACTAAGAATCTATTTCATCTATATTTAATTTTATAAGGATTATTTATAACTTTTTATTAAATTGTTTTTTCTTATGTTGATTAATTATGGTGGTTTAGGAAATTACTATGAATGATACTTTGTATACTGAACATAGTGAAAGGTGTTAAAAAATAGACTCATAATATAATGAATTTTATAGGTAAATTTATTTTTTATTCCATTAGAATAATTTTTATACAGTTTCTTAGGATTTCCTCAAATTTACTCAAATTAAGAAAGATACATTGATATGTTCAATTAAGGAAATGATGTTCACCATGACATTTTATTTTTTAAATTACTTACATAATGTCCAATAATAGATTCAATGTATATAAATAGTGTCATAAATTCCATTATTATTCAATAAATATATTTTCTAATTCATCCATTTAAGGTGTTAGTAGGAAAATGTAATACATAATTTTGTGGAGGTATTAATCTGCAAGTAGTCGGATGGAACATTATGTTTTTATAGAATACGATGAGATATAAAAAAAATAATTATTATTCTAGTACCATATTCATTTTCCAGTAATTTTTTCATTAAATATATCTTTTTTAACAACCATGTAAGGTGGATGGGAGAAATAGAGCACATAGATCATTGAGGCAATAATACACACAAACACAAGACGACACCTTCCTTTTTTCGAATAGTTTTGGTTAGTGCTAAATCAGTTATTTTGAATTAGAATAATAAAAATAATCTTATTAATAATAAAAAAATTTATTATTATTTCGTAGATAAAAAATATTTCATAGGATATAAGTTGAAGGAATCTAAGAGAGCACTTTTGAGAGCATTACCTCCCCCTTTCTCTCTTGGGTGAAACATTAAGGCTCTTTAGCTTGCTAATTTTGGATGAAAATGATTTTAGTACATAGTATGAAGGATTGTGAGAGACTAGAGTAGATTTTATTAGAGATAATATTATTTAATGGATGGATATATGTGGTGGAAGTGGTCTCCTTTTAGAAGTGAATAAAATGGAACTTTTGTAAATACCGATAAAATTTTCAAATATGGAATGACATTAATCAATGGTTAATGGATCAAAAATGGAAAATAATTGATTGGGATATGATTTTAGGTTCATAATACCCCAATAAGTAATTGTTTTTCAAATGTTTTAAACATATTTTTTAGTTTATTATCATTATTTTTTTACTTGTAACTTTTTCTTTTTTACCTTTGTAATTAGTTTTTAGCCACAAATTTTATATTTTAATAAAAATTTAAGGTAACCAAAATTATCATATTAATATGTGATATACCTAATTTTAAGTCTCATATATTCTAATTCAATTTATAAATTATATAAAATATAATTTCAAAATAAAATATTCAATATATAGAAAACCTGTATTGTTGAAAAATTATCTTTTTACCATTAAATGTAATTAATAATTTTTTGTGTTGATTAAAATTTTATTGAGTTTTAATATATTATTTTTTTGGTTTAAAATTAACATTAGATTATTTTTTTAGAATATATTAATTTATTTTTTTGGATAAAATTATAAATATGTTCTTAAATTAATTAATTGAAAAAAAACATGTTTTACCATTATTGAGACAATTGACATTAACTTGTGTAGTCATACATTAAGCCTAAATACTGAATTTTCCCCAATAAAAAATAAGAAAAATAAAATTTGAATATTTCATATTTTTTATTTAACTTATATAATTGATGAGAACTAATTTTAAATGTATGGGATTAAAAATAGTTTTTAGAGAGAAATATTTCTTTAGTTTTCAATACATTAAACATTGGTTTTATAAATCCATTAAAAAATTTAATGGAATAATTTAAATCCATAGGTAAATTTTTTAATATCAAATAATTTTTATATATCTTTAATATATACTTATATCTAAACACTGTTATAAATTCTACTTCTTTAGTAAAAACTAAATTTTCACTATTTTGCTAAATATTAGTTATTTTTTAAAAATACCCAAAATTCACCTAAATCTAATATTTATATTATTTATCAAAAAATTATGTTAAACTTTTCTAATTAATATTGTAAAAGTTATATATTTTACTTTTAAAAATAAAAATAAAAATAATGTTAAAAATATTTAGAGGGAAATAATTTTTCAGAATAAAAACTATTCATACACATAATTATAATAAATAACTAATTGGGTTGGAGTTATATTATACATTTATAAAATAAACCAAATATATTATGTTTTATTAATTAAAAAATATAATAAAAAAATTATAAAAAAATTATTTTTTGAAAAAATGGAGATTGTTACTTTTGTCAATGCATTTGTAAACACTAATTCATTTTCATTAAAAGTAAATATAAAAAATGTTTATAATATGTCTGAAAAATAAATTATTACATTAATAATTACATGTTTATTTCGTTTAAATTTCTATTTATAGAGACCCTCAAGAATCTTATATAACATATAAGCCCAAAGAAATCTATGGTTGTTATCACATGTAGTGATTCTAATAGCACGAATCTCATTGGAATTTCCAGGAGCACGATACTATCCAAAATACAATTTCAAATGTTCTATAATTTTTACAGTTTTTCATGGATATTTTCTAGGGAAAACACATATGAATCTAACTCCTTTATAAGCTGAAAATATGTGTTTCACAATGGATAATTTCACTACCCAATGCCTTTTCTTTCTTTAATAGATTTCATAATATGGATACTTAATTTTAAAAAAAACTAATTTAACATGTATAATATCCCTATTAAATTTAATTGTTATATTTAAAATTATCAAAATATTTTAGTTTAGATATATATATCAAACAAGATATATGAAGAAATATATTTTAGAAAAATAGTAAAATAAGAGGGTGTTATAGTTTATTCCAATAAAAATAATGGTGTTGTTGAGATAATGGATAATATTTTATTATTCATGAAGATTCAATAGTTTGGTATGGAATATTTTACACTAACAAAAAATGTGATAATTATTTTTCATAAGTGGGATACTTTATGAAATATCTTTCATCACCATCAAGGTGTTACTCAAATATTTTCTATGCATGTCAATGTGATTAAATTCCTAGGTTCACTCTAAAGGATATTGATTATTTTAAGATCCTTCAAATATTATTAATTTGGTTTATTATACTATAATATATGATTCGTTAAAAATATATTGAAACTATATGTTTGATGTAAATTGATTTTTTATAGAAGGATAAACTGATTATTTACATGAAATTTTTTAGATTAAAAATGATGGACATCACACATAATGGGTTTATACCAACTATATAAAGTGAGGTTAATACATAAATTGATTATAATATTATCGAATTTAATGTATATGAGAGAAATGTGTTGTTATCATATATTTCAAATAATAATTTTTTGATTTTAATTTGTTCAAAAACATTAAATTCCTTGTGGGAAACTCAATGATATTCATGAACATGAAAATAAGGTAAAATAATTGTTGTCTAAATTATTTCATTCTATTTTTTAGGATATTTTATTTAGCTATTATGGGAATCTAAAATAAAAAAATACATTATTTTACTTGTTTTTTACTGTAAAATAACAATAATTTTAAGGTATTCTCATTTTAATTTATCTTATTTTACATTTATTCTGGATTGTTTTGATATTGGATAAGTTTTGGTTGGTGTTAGAATGGGAAAGATGGTGAGAGTGAACCATTATAATCTAGTTAGTAGAAACATATTTTCAATGGAATGTTAGTGGAATCCCATATAAAGTTACAATGAAATGGTTACAGTGGTAATAACTCATATTTCAGTACTATTATTCTAGTATAGGATAATCAAGATCCCATTGGTCCACTATAATTCTTATGGGATCCAAATTTATGTACAGTGGGGTGCTTATCCCCCTATATTACATGTGGGTACTTTTATTTATTTTTTCATATGCACGCTTCATAAAAAGATTTCATCTCCTCTTTAAGATACTCATGTTATTTCCCTCTCTATTTGGATCTTATCGACAATTTTCCATCCCCTGACCCCATCCATTTTTTAAATCATTTACACTAGTTATGATCATCATATCATGGTATAGATAAAGAAATTCTACCATGTATTATATGTTTCTATAGGGTTTTCTTCATTCCCAATCTCAAATCCCTAAATATTTGGTATTTTATTCGATTTCCATGTTTGTTTGATTGATATTTGATTATTTTATTCAAATAAATTAGTTAAATCCCCAAGTATATTTTTATTTAGTCCTTAAAATTCCCCCAAAATTATATATTCATACATTCACTTCCCATGCATGTGGTTTTGTTGGGTGTCCCCAATGAATCTTATTCATATTCTAATTTTTTTGATAGAACATGATAGAACTATAGAAATCATTTTGGGGATAGTATTAGTGTTTTTTACTATGTTTAAAAGAATGAAATGTGAATTTATCACTATGTTCATGGACTATCCACATTAAAATATGTGTTTCACATTTATTCGTAGGGGTTATAGAAAACCATTTTAAGATATTTCATAATTTTAATGCTTTTTTTAAGTGACTTATTGATCATGAATAATTAAATTTTTTAGTGTAGTCTTATTAATTGGAAGGGAAGGGACTTGCAACATTAGTTACCTTATAGGATTAAAAATGAGGTTATGAGAAAAAAATATGAGTCTCTAATAGGTATTTAAATTGTTTCTAGATTTTATAGGAATCAAAAGTGTGGTATCAATAGAAAAAATATTTCTTGGGGGTAATGTATTCAAAATTATAAAATGGTTGGGAATATGCTCCATGGTAATAGTTGATATATTAAAATTATGTCTTGGTTATTTTCATTCTTGGGTTGTAGTATGTCATTTTTTATTCTCCGATGGGGTTGTGGAACCATATTGGTTTTTCATTCTCGATGATATTCCACCCACTATTATTTATTTTTGAGGGTCATGGAAGCCCATTGGGTGATCATTCCTCTGGTAGCGACATCATCAATTTTTTTCATTCCTAATGACATGATACCTTGTCGGTTTATATTTTTTAGGTAATTGAAAAACTGATGGTTTTTATCTCCCTAGGATATCATATCTCATTAGATATTCTATCATAAGATTGAAAATATCATTTCACCCCAAATGAGGTTATGATACCCCATTTCTTATTCAACAAAAAAGAATTGATATGAATATATTTTTCCATTATATAGATTTACAGTTCTATATGGATTGATAAAATAATTTTCTTGGGATATTAATTGTTGGTATTCAATAAGTGTGAGATGGTTCCTTCTATAATCTTGATCTATAACATATAATGTTAGAACATGTAGCAGTCTAGTTAACACATATGGACATGAAATTTGTGAATTGTTTTTTACATTTATTTTTATGTACAATATAAACAAATATAAATAATATTAGATTATATAAATCTGTTTGTGATGCTTTGTTATCTCTCATGCTCACACACTTCAAATAAACCATGGTGGTCAAGAATATCTAACAATTAGGGATCCTCATAATGGGATGGCTATAATATCAATCATCTAATTTGGAAAATTTTAGTATGGAGATTAATGTGATACCGTGTAATTATCTATGATACTTTTGACTCATATTTTAGGAGTATCGGATGGTATTATTCAAACATTACATGTGGTGTTATTTATATGTTAAAAATATCCTTATGATTCAATATTATCATTTACTTTCACTGTGGTTACCTCTATTTATTTATTATTTATTAGAATGATATTGATGGTTTTTTATATTAATCCAAACTAAATTAACACATTTATTTCATTAAATTAAATGAATAATAATTCAATCACATTTATAGTTACACAAATAGAAGAACATAAGGTTTAATATCATAGAAGTTTAGCTATAACTTATTTTAATCTTCAATATTTCTTCCAGACTCCTAAACTATAATCCCCCTTTTATAAATATCACATGTAATAGAAATCATCATATCCTGGGTGAAAGAAAACATAAGAAAGGGGTGTCTCAAATACACTATAAGGAAAAACATGAGTGATAACAATAAAATATCACTAGTGAGCATAATATGAGAATATGGGTATAATCAAGATACCTAAGAATCTTATACACAATAATTCATAGATTATAAATCATGGCCTAACATAACACATGAATCAAAAGTGTATAGAAACATATGTCAAAAACATTTATCAATAATGTAATAACATAATAATATGAATAAGAAATAATATTTAACATCTTCAAAAAATGAAAAAAACATTAGAAAATGGAAACCATACATTCAAGGGAAACACCATTACTTCCCGCCATTACGAGACACTAAAATTTACTCAAAATTATGTTTCTAATGAGATAAAATTTTCCAATGCATTAGTGTTTTATATATGTATCTACACATCATTGTTTATAGTTATGAGTGCCTCTTTAAAATCACTCATTTACCATATCATTATGATCCCATGGAAATATATTGAATTTCTTCAATCCATTAAATGGTAATAATTCACTTTTTAGAGTATAATGAACTCTTGTATGTAAAATGGGTTTCATATCCCTTTCAAATGCAATTACATAAAGAAATTAATTATAATCCTGATAAGATGACCCTATGAAAAATAGACGATTATCCAATAATACCCAGTAAAATTCTTGGTAAATATTTTTCAATTAAGATAATAAAGCATATGGAATTCACATTGTAAAGGTAACGGTTATTCCAATAAGATAATATTTTCCCTAATAAATTGATGTATGAAATCATGGAGAATATAGTTCAATCAATGGAATACAAAATAATATATTCCAAGAGGAAATACATTAGAAAAAATAATAGTTAAACACCAAATATTATTATGAAAGATAGTGGAAGTGATGGATAATTCCTCCCAAAGAAAAGGATATAACGTATAAAATATTGAGATATAATGTGAATTTTATCATTCATATAATTTCCTCAATCAAGTATGTGATAGGTCAATTAATAATGGCTTAGATGGAAAACAATTAAGGAGATAAAAGAATCCCTTTTTAAATAATAAATATTATTTATCCACTGAAAAAAATAGGAATATATTTTATAAAAATTTGGGAAGAATAATTTATTTTAGAAATGATTAAAAACTATATATAAAATTTAAACTAAAACTAAATTGGTGGTGTAAATATGTGTTCACATTAAAAACATTGATAACAGATTTTATAAGTCTATAAGAACATTATTTTCTCCATAAAAGACTTTAGCAAATTCTTGACGTTATTCCAGAGCAACGCCTTCAGACGACGTACAATTCCGAGCCCCAGTGTGGTCGGAATTAAATTTTCAGGGCGTTCACACTGGGCACATCAAATAAATGGAATAACTCCTAAACGGTAGCTCGGATCGAAAAACTTAGGGCACCGTTGAGTCTGTAGCATGCCATTTACCTTAGGAGGGGTGTAATTTTCATGGGCGCGGGGCTCCTATGAAAAATGCCACCGGGGGCGTTTTGGTAATTTAGCGGCCTCAGACGTTAAGTTTTATAACTTTCTAATGGAGCCTCAGATTAAAATTCTGAGACCTCTATTGTGCTCGGGAAGTGGTGTTTAGCCTAGGGGAGGCTTAACCTCGACCCTGTTGAGCGTTTCATATGCGGGTCTTCTAGTGGGTATTAAAATTAATAAAAAGTTAATTTATTTCCTTACTTAAGCCATAACGCACTCTACCCTTCTTCCCCATTTCACTTCTTCTAGAGAAACCCTCTCAAGGGAAGATCGATAACTCATCCTATATCTCCAATAAAGGATATCTCAGCTAAGGTGATGGCGGATCTCTCGGGAAGTGACGGGCTACGCCCAACAAGGTATGAGCGTGCGTATTTTGTTTTAAACTTCCGCACCTTATTTGAATTCATATATATGTGTTGATTTTCCATTATCTTGTCGATAGAAGCCCATAGATGCATAGTATTTTATCTGACCTTTCCGATGCATTTTTTGGATTCAAAATCCAAGTCCCGAGGCGACCGCAGCGGTCTGATGATGTTCTGGGGGTTTTCTGGTTGTTTTCCGGCGGTTCTGGCCGGTCCGGCGGCGGCTCGGCTCAGGCGGCGCGGCGGCGGACAGCGGCTCGGAGTGGCGGTCGACCGGGCGGTCTTCAGCGGAGGCGGCGCGGAGGGGCTCCCAAGAGCTGGTGGGATTGGCCTGGCGAGGCGGCGGCGGTCTTCAGCGGCGCCAGCAGAGGGGGCCGCCAGCGGGGCGCGATGAGGCGGCCGGACCGGCATTAGCCGGCCGGCACGCGTGGGAGACCGGGTTCTTCGGACCCCTACTGGCAGACAAGGACCCACGTATTTCAGGTCCAATGGAGGTAAAGCTGGACTGGCTTATGCCGGTCCTGGCGAGGCGGGCCGGCCCGCGCGATGAACCGTGTGCCGGTTCAGGTATGTGGTGGGCCGATCGTACAGGCCCGGCCCACCCGCTCGGTCTTTTAAAACGTAAAACGTCCATAAAACTCAGGCCAGGTGTCGGATTCGTGTGTCGTCTGCGGCGATGCATTCCTGGAATCAAGATGAACATTTTGACACGGTTTTGGGAGAATTTAATTCCGGAGAATGAGGCTTCGGTGGCATGTCACGCCCGTTAAGTGGATTAGTGTAATTCTGGGGGTTCATGTTTTGGGCTACACAAACACATCCAGAGTCTATTTGGAGCATCGTGAGTGGTGTTGGGACCCTGGAACCAAGGCGGAGTTTTCCAGGGTAGTTTAAGGCATTGAAACCAAAGTTGAGTCATGGGCCCCACGACCCGTTTTTTAAACTGCGAGCAGCGATTAACAACTTTTTCATCAGACGTCTGTTCGGGGCGTGCGAGCAGTCATTTTTGGGAGTTTTTCCATGGGCATCACATTGGCACAATCTGTATGCTTTAATTTCGCAAGGTTGTGCGGGCCCCACGAGGGTCGTTTTGGGAGTCGGCGGTGATTTCTATATTCTTAACCAGGTGTTCGATTCGGACAAGTGAATACTCAATCTTGTGTAGTTTTATTAGAGAATCGCAATGGTGCGATCAGTTCGTTGTTCTTCGGGACAGGGATGCGGGTCCCACGAAGCACCAATCGTGTGCGGTACAGAAAAATGCATCTTTTTATTTGGATATCCATTCCACACAAGTAAAACGGTCAATTTATTGGGTTTTCTTGAGGGGATTGAAATGGTGTGATGCGCCTGACTGTTTTCAGGGTCGAGGCTCGGGAACACGGGATGTCGTTTAGGGGAAAAGATGTTTTGAAAGGATTTTAGGTTGGATGTCTATTAGAGGCGAATAAATAGTCGATCTCACGTGTTTTTTCCATGAGGATTACAATGGTGTGATCTGTTTGGATGTGCGGAGTCTCATTCGAGATCTCATTAAATGTGGAAGCATGATAGGTGTACCAGCGGTGGATCTTCCGATGGTGATTTTTGGGAACCCTTGAAATGTGATCACATTCACTCTTGTGAGAGTGATGTTAATGTTTAAAGAGGAGTGGTTGTCCGTGTTTGGGCTGTGGATGAAACAAGTTAGTGAAGTTGTATTTACACCCTTCACGTTGATATTGGGTGTTGTGTGCACTGTAACGCCCCGAGCCCAGAATCTCAGAGCTAGTGCATTATTACATATTATTGGCATGATAATAAAAGTTCATTCCTTGAAATACTGATTAGTTTAGTAGCCTTGGAAATACTAGATACATTCATAATGTTTACATTACATCATAAAATGGAAAACTAAAACAACATTGTTTCCATAGAAAACACGGATATCCCATAGACTATCCATGGAGGTCAGTCATAATATACTTCTTTGCATCCTGGGAAAAATAAAACATAGAAGGGGGTTATCTCAGATGCTTAGTAAGGATAACATTATAGCGGAAACTTTCATAAATAAGCATAAAAATTTAACGAAATGTATAACTAAAAAAAGACTTTTAAACTTGACCTTCAACATAATATGGAAAAATTGAAATGAAATCATGCCATTTACTTATTCACATGGATATTATACTAGTAGAATAATCACATGCATTATCAATAGACACTTTCATAATGATGGAATGTATAATTCCAGTCTATCATAACCACATAGTCAAGGCCTTGTGCCAAGACTACAAATAAGATTTTGTCAAGGCCTTGTGCCAAGACACTAGTTTGTCTCATGAGACCTACTGATGCATCTAGGAGCTATAGCAGTCTCCACCCGTCACTTACTAAGTCCAATGCATTCCCCAAATGAATAGGTTTAAACATAACATAAACATTGGTATTAAAACTAGCATATGAAATGTCAATAATTTATCCACAAACCATGAATTGAATAAAAATAACACATGCATAGTCAAACATAACTCATTCAATACAATATGGAAGATTTTATTATAACATATTAACCTCAATCGATAATAATGAAGTATATTGACATAGATGAAAATAATCATCAAAACTATTAGAGAGAAATATCCCCCTTTTTCTTGAAATCATTTAAAAGTCACACTATTTGTCAAGAAGCCATTTAAAAATAGATTTTTGAATCAAAATGTCCCATAACACTTTGAAAATTTTAAAAGGAATTTTAATTTTAAAACATTAATGTCCGTATAAATAAACCCTTAAAACCATTTTTAAAACATGGACATTAATGAGAAAGATTTAGAATAATAATTATTTATAACATTTAAAATGATATTTTAGTTAGAGTTCCTATCCAAAAGAGAGACACTTGAATACAAATAATTTAGGTATTAAAAACATTGTTATATCATGAGAATAAAGGGATTCATGATATACTATGTCAAAGTACATTATATACACCATATAAAAGTGATTTTGTGTATAACAACAAGGAAGTCTCAATGGAATGAAAATTGAGATGAAATCTCCTATAAACACCGTATCCTTAGGTTAAGGATAAATAAACTACATAATTATGTGTGAAAAATATAAATACACTCAATATTATTGGATATTCAGCGTAAATAAATCATAGGACATTCACACATATTCTTGTAAATACAACACCAATGAATTGGATATTTAACTCAATAAATGGAGATTGAGTTAAAAGTACTCTTATCAAGTTCATATCAATGACTTGATAATTTATCAATGGAGTGATTATGTGTATCAAAAGTATACCCATAGAAAGGGCAGCGGAAATTATGACATAAGAAAATGAATAGTGATTCCACACATAATCTTGGAGTAAAATAATCAATGAAATATGAGTAAAGCCGAATGAGTGGAAATTGAAATTTCAAAATCCCTTATCGATTTGGAAACTTATGAAACATACAACAATGAAAGAAGGATCATACAATGATGATTCAAATATCCATAAATTATATTATATTACACAATGAATACATTCATGGGTAGTACCCACACCACATGCAATAAATAAGTGGTGAACAATGGAAATCTCACGGAATTAAAAGTGAGATAAGAAACCCCTGACTTTGTACTTTTTCCTTGGTCGAGGGTAAGTTAACCTCAGGTATAATTGTTAAATAATTGTTATTTAAAAATAAAATAATAATATACATTAATATGATATCATATACGATCTTTTACGTTGATTTGTTAATAATATCTTAGTATTATCGTCGTTTTGGGTGTTAATGGATTCGTTTTCCTTTATATTCCTTGTTATGAGACCCATATTTGTTATGGATGAGATGTATAATATTAATATCCAGAATGATATCATGTATCTAAAGATTACATTTAATCATTAAATGAAATTTATTCTTGAATGGATATGATGGGGAATGAATCTCATCACATTCGTGGGGACGATAATCTGTACAAACGCACGAGCGACAATATCATTTGTTGATATTAATATAATATATAATTGGATTGTATATCATATATAAAGAATCATTATCATGTTATATTTTATTATTTACATGAATTACACATCATTATTATACCCATCCAAGTAATAATGTATTGAATAACAATTACCCCACGACGTGGAGATGGAAATCCGTACGTACGCTCTTA
Organism: Viscum album; assembly: GCA_963277665.1. Lineage (NCBI taxonomy): Eukaryota > Viridiplantae > Streptophyta > Magnoliopsida > Santalales > Viscaceae > Viscum > Viscum album. The sequence goes on along the minus strand of OY728165.1, from coordinate 278,167,658 downwards.
TGGTGACATGTCATTCAAAGGATGGATAAAATAATGAATATGAATGTACCATATTTATAATAACATAAATTTATATATAATATAATTGATTTGTTATTTTATAATGGAAATAACAATGAAAGAATAAGTGGAAGAGGAAAATAACTTGAAAGTGGGTGGTGAAATTATTACCTCTTCTCCGGGTTCTTCCTTTTGATTTGATAAAAAGGGATCCATAAGAAGGATTTATGACCAAAGTAGGGCCTCTAAGATGAAGTGAGGTAAGTTTAGAGGATATTTGGGAAGGGGTTGGCTGAGGTAAAAGGCTTTGAAGGTGTGAATTTGAGAGAAGGGGAAGTTCCCTTTTATAAGAGGTGTGAGGGGAACCTTAGAAAACACTTAAAATATTATTTTATAATAAAATTATTTTCTGATTATAATGGCTTCAAAGTGGATTATTTGAAATCTAAGGTGAGTATGGGTAAAAAAACACTCAACCAATAGGTTTTAAACAGGTTTGGGTTGCTATATTAACCTTAACATTTAGATTTAACTCTTAGTTAAATAGTTTTACATTTACCATGTCTCTTTGTATTTTTATATTATATAGTTAATAAATTAACTATATACATTAAATAGAACCACAAGTGGTTCATTAATGATACGCATATCATTATATAAGTCCTTTTTCTAAACCTTAGATTTTTATAAATAGAATATCAATTAAAAATATAATATTTTATTTAAAAACTCTTTTATGTCAATTTTGACACTATTTGGTATTTTGTTTTTGGTAAATTCATAAAAAAATTATTACTTAGAAAAAAATTCATCTCACCAACCCTAATATGTAATATTAACCTAGAAAATTAGTTTAATTCTTATAAATTCTCAAATTACATTTATTTCAATATTTATAATATCAATTATTTTAATATTTCATTAATTAGGTAATTACTACATCATCATTGTGTCATAAATAAATTAAATTATTTAATGTCTAAAAATATAAATAAAATACCCTTATGTAGGAAATATTTTTAGCTTTATAATTAATATTTATAGTCAAATTTATCCTAGGTTTATCCCTATATTAAAATTGTTTTATTTATTAAACATTGATTTAAACACTTTCAACTCTTCTTTGAATTAAATTATAATAAGTGTCCTACTCTAATCCATGTGTACCAAAGAGGTTCATATTTTATTTATAAGGTTTTTTTGGTTGAATTATACTTATCCAATAGGATTAGGACATGTTTTAGGGTAATAATAATATCATTTTTACCCTTAAGTATGCTATTTACTTTTAACCATGGTAAATAAAAGTAAAAAGTTACTATTCACCAAAAATTATTTTTATCTTATTGAACCGCATTTAACTTCTTGATATTAACCATTTCTCTTGGATTTTCGAAATTCAACTCACAGAAGTGATAAAAATATTTTTATGTGAATTTTCAAATTCTCCTATGAGGTGGGTAAAAGTCAGTGAAAAGTTCAATAAAATTTTATATATCTAATATTATTACAAAATGATTCCAATGAATGAAATTGAACTTATATTGGAATTATGTGTCTATTTTGACCTAAAATTAATTTAAATAAAATAATTAATTATTTAAATAAAAAATCGGTTTTAAACTATAACTCAGCGTTTTTCACTATTCATCAAAAATTAAAAGTTTTCAGAAAGGTATCAAAAATTCACCCTATGATAATTTTGATATTATGAATTCAAAAATGAAGTCTATTTTACCATATTAATAACATAGAAACTGAATTTATTTGTTTAAAATTAATTCCCGCTGTCAAAACCAAAAAGCGTATTTTTATGAAATAATAACTACCAAAAGATTTACATTTGTTTGTGTCCAATTTCAAAGTGAAATTACCTCCAATGACAAAAAACGGATTAAATGGTAAAAATATAATCTAATTATACATACAAACCATTCATATTTATTTTTTAACACTATAAATTATTTTGATTAAAAAAGTTGTTTTCAGTCAAAATATATTATTTTTCACTATTCAACCAAATATAAAAGTTATTTGAAAAACAAAAAAATTTTATTGAAACAAAATTCTTATTTCCCAATAAAAAGAAGAAGTTTATTTTTTCAAATTGAATATATAGATGTTTAAAATATTGGAATTAAAAAGGGTTCTCCATTAAAAGGCGGTAAAATTGCATTTTTTGAAAAATGCTTCTTTTTATCTGAAAAAATGAATTTTTCCTGACATTATGTATAAGAAACTCATAATATGGATTCTAAAATTATAAGTTTTATAAAAAGTTCAAAATTTGTTAATAATATTCCTAACCGCTTTTTATCGGCTAGTTTGGTATGTCGTGGTGCGCTTGAACTCGATGTTTCGTGTAGTGTAAGTTTTTGAATTACTTTGAAGAATTAATGTACTATGAAATCTTGGGGTGTTACATTCTTCCCTCCTTCAATAAATTGAATCCTCACAATTTTTAAAATTGGTCTTGGAAATATAATGGAAAGTCCCACATCAGAAAGAGAGTCAATATAACTATCAAGTTTAAAAGAAACAAAGAGAAGTGCAAAGGTCTCCCAAGATAACCCATACTAGGATTCCATTTTGGAAAACATGGGTATGGAAGATAAAATAAGTGTCATGTTCTAATGGAGAGGTATAGAAAACATGATCATTAGAAATTTAACAACAAGAAATCCACAAACATGTGATGGGACAAACGGTTATTAGTTTCCCAGTAGGAAAAGTAAAAGGAAAACATTTTTTATGTTTTAAGTTACATTTCATAAAGATGAGGAATTTATTTATGATATTGACTTAGAAAATAAAGAGATATACTTACTTTTTAAGAAGAGTTTCATTCTTTAAAAAATATCTACCATTAACTCATTTGTTTAAACGATGAGTATTCAAGAAGACACGGTCACACCAGAAGAGCTAGAATAAAATTTAGAGAATCACATGACCCACAAAGGATAAAATATATATTTACCTTGTCTTTAGAGATTAATAAAAACAAAAACGGTTAGTACAAGATCTGATTATCACTGAAAAGGATATTTTTTTACAGAAAGAAACACTAATCTTAATTTAAAAAATTAAACCAACAATACCCCAAAGTTAAATAAATACCATTAAATAAAAAATTGTCCTTAAAACACTTAAATATAATTCAAACTAATATTTAAACCAAAAACATAGAAGAATTTGGTTATGTGGTCTTCCACGTTAAATTGTATCTCCAAATGACATCAACTACTCCTAAAGTCACATACTTATAAGTAATAAACCTAATCACATATTCTATATTATAGGTTAATCATTTCCATAAATAACCCAAATCATTATAAATCCACAATAAAAACATAGATAAAAATCCACCATTAGTCTTCAAATGAAATCGCATATTATTCTATTTTCCTTGGGCATATAGTGTTCCCAACAAAGTGAATGTCTTCTAAAATAACATTTATCACTTAATCACCAAATAATTTTCCTATAATAAGGGTATTTTTTTGATAAGATATAAGATCCCAAATAAACTTATTATTGATTAATATAATCATTTAACTCAAAATAATAAGTCACACTAATAGGGGACTTCCCATAGTCCAGTGGTAGGCGATAAATCCCAATCGCACTCTGGTTGTGGGTTCGATTCCGACAGCTTTGTCCGACACGATGGGTTGTCACATGGTCTGTGTGTTGTCCTTTTTCAAAACCTATATTTTATAACATTACCAAAATGAGATAAATTCATTAAAATTACCATAACATAATTTAACCACAAATTTTATCTCATACCGTTCATTTTTATCCCAAAATATAATAACTTTTAATTGCTACAAAACCAATGATCATATAAAACCAAATGGTTATTTATAACTATATCCACAAGGGAAAATATAATTCTTCCATAAATATCATTTTTAGATGACAAATACAGGGTTACAAATACAAGAGAAAATTATTCCAATGTAATCCCATCAACAAAGAGCACTAATACTTTTAAACATTTCTCCAACCATTTATTTCCACATAGTTTCTTCTTTGACTAAGACAATATCCTATAGAATAGGGCATTCACTCGGGTAATGGCCAGCTCCCCAACATTCACGACAAATGACTGTAAATGGTTTTTGGGACCATTTTTATTTTCTTCCACAATACTCTTCATTTTTCCTCGGCAATTATTCACTTTGTGTCTTTCTTTCCCACACGTAAAGCATTTATTTGTTCCATTGAGACATTTTCCTGGGTGTCTCCTTCCACATTTCATGACTGATGGAAATTAAGGATTCTTTTCTCCATGGTCTCCAATGTAGGAGCTCTAATCATTCCTCACCTTCCTCTTCTTTTTTGATTCTAGTAGTTTGTTAATATATATGTTATTGATCCTATTTTTTGGAAAACTGATTTGGAATGAACATGATATCTTTTATGCCTATTAACATTACATTTTTTTCTCATTTACACCATTTTTCCCACCTTTAACATCATGCTCAAAGTTACTATGACTTCCTTGGAATCCAGCTATTGACTAAAACCAGAAAGCATTGTGTGAGTAATAGTAGTCATAAAATTCATTTAGAGAATATCATGACACTATATTTTAAATTTTGAAACACCTTAGGATTAACCAAGGTCATTTATTATCATCTTATATTAAAATCATTCAAATCAGTTTGTAATGAAAATGTAAATTATCCTAAGAATATCTCACGGGAGTGTCGTAACCAAGAGTGCAGCAAGGCCCATTATTGTGCACCAGTTCCCGTTCGAGTCTAGCTCAAAGCGGTGTTTTCGGGTTTTACCCTAAGGTGCATCTGTGCCAGAGCCACCTCTACCTCCTCGTATCCAGATAGGGATGTATTTCATAGAAAAATCACAAAATATATACAATACCAAAATTCTGGGAAGTTCTTCTATACTAATCATCAACGTCTATCTTAGGTATATGTGCTCTAATCAGAGTTTATCTAAATCTAGCTTCTATGGTTTTTACTAAACTTCTTCTAATACCAACTGTAACACCCCAACCCCAGAATCCTAGAGTCGGTGCATTAATATGTATTATTGGCATGATCGTAAGACATCAAGTCTCGAAAGACCGATTAGTTTAGTTGCCTTTGATGTACTAGATACATTCATAATGTTTACATTACATCATAAAATGGAAAACTACAACAACATTGTTTCCATAGAAAATACTGAGATCCCATAGACTATCCCTGGAGGTATGTCATAATATACTTCTTTACATCCTGGGAAAAATAAATCATAGAAAGGGGTGAGCTCATATGCTCAGTAAGGATAACATTATAGTGGAAACTTTCATAAATAACCATTAACATTTAAGGCAATGTATAACTAAAACAAATGCCTTTTAAACATGAACATTAGCATAATATGGAGAAAATAAAATGAAATCATGGCATTTAAATAGTCACATGGATATTCTACTAGTCGAATAATCACATGCAATATCAATATCCACTTTCATAATGATGGAATGCATAACTCTAGACTATTATAACAACATAGTCAAGGCCTTGTGCCAAGACTACAAATAATATTTTTTCAAGGCCTTGTTCCATGACAATAGTTTGTCTAATGAGACCTACCTATGAATAAAGGAGATATAGCAGGCTCCACCCGTCACTTACTAATTCCAATTCATTCCTCAAATGAACAGTTTTAAATATAACATAAACACTTGTATTAAAACTAGCATACAAAATGTCAATACTTTATTCACAAACCATGAATGAAATAGAAATAGCACATCCACAGTCAATCATAACTCATTCAACACAATATGGAAGAATATTTTGTAATAGATTAACCTGAATCGAGAATAATGAAAGATATTGACATAGATGAAAATAATCATTAAAACTATTAGAGAAAAATATCCCCCTTTTCTTAAAATCATTTAAAAGCCACACTATTTGTCCAGAAGCCATTTAAAAATATATGTTTTAATCAAAGTGTCCCATACCACTTGGAATCTTTTAAAAGTAATTTTAATTTTAAAACATTAATGTCCATATAAATAAATCCTCAAAACCATTTTTAAAACGTGGACATTAATGAGAAATATTTAGAATAATAAATCTTTAAAACATTTAAAATGATATTTTAGTTAGAGTTCTGAACCAAAAGAGAGAAACTTGAATACAAATAATTGAGGTAATAAAAAATTTATAATATCATGAGAATAAAGGGATTCATGATATACTATGTCCAAGTACATTATATACACCATATAAAGTGATTTGGTGTATAACAACAAAGAAGTCTCAATGGAATGTAAATTGAGATGAAATCTCTTATAAAGAGCGTATCCTTAGGTTAAGGATAAATCAACAACATAATTATGTGTGAAAAATATAAATAAACTCAATATTATTGGATATTCAGTGTAATCAATCAGAGGAAATTCACACATAGTCTTGTAAAAACAACACCAATGAATTGGATATTTACCTCAACAAATGGAGATTGAGTTAAAATTACTCTTATCATGTTCATATCGATGACTTGATAATTTATCAATGGAGTGATTATGTTTATCAAAAGTATATCCACATAAAGAGGAGTGTAAATTATGACATAAGAAAATAAATAGTGATTCCACACATAATCTTGAGTAAAATAATCAATGAAGTATGCGTAAAGCTGAATGAGTGGAAATTGAAACATCAAATTCCCTTATCGATTTTGTAAGTTACAAAAAATACACCGATGAAATAAGGATAATACAATGATGATGTAAATATCCATAAATTAATGTATATTACACAATTAATACAATCATGGGCAGTACACACACCACATGCAATAAATAAGTGTTGAACAATGGAAATCTCACGGAATTAAAAGTGAGATAAGAAACCCCTTACTTTGTACTTTTTTCTTGGAATAGGGTCAGTTAACCTCCAGTATAACGGTTAAATAATTGTCATTGAATTATAGATTAATCATATTAATTAATATGATATCATATATGATCTTTTAACATTGATTTGTTTATAATATCATAGTATTATCGTCGTTTCAGGTGTTAAAAGATTCATTTTCCTTTATATTTTTTGTTATGTGATCCATATTTGTAATGGAAGGGATATATCTTATTAATATCAAGAATAATATAATGTCTCTTAAAATTACTTTTAATCATTAAATGAAATTTAGTATTGAATGGATACGATGGGGAATGAATCTTATCACGTTCGTGGAGACAATAATTCGTACGTACGCACGAGTGACAATATCATTCTTTTGATATTAAAATAATATAAACTTTAATGGTATATCATATATAAAGAATAATTATCATGTTATATTTTAATATTTACATGAATTACACATCATTATTATACCCTTCTAAATAATAATGTATTGAATTACAATTACACCACGACGTGGAGACGGTAATCCGTACGTACGCACGTATGGTGACATGTCATTAAAAGGATGGATAGAATAATGAATATGGATGTACCATATTTATAATAACATCAAATAATATAGAATATACTGGAGTTATTATCTTATAATGGAAATACCAAATAATGAATAAGTGGAAGAAGAAAAGAACTTGAAAGAGGGTGGTGAAATTATAACCTCTTCTTCGGGTTCTTTCATTTGATTTGATAAAAAGGGATCTATAAAGTGGCTTTCTGACCAAATGAGGGCCTCTTGGATGAATTGAGGGAAGTTTAAAGGATACTTGGGTAGGGGTTGGCCGAGATAAAAGGCTTTTAATGTGTTAATTTGAGAGGAAGCGAAGTTCCCTTTTATAAGAGGGCTTAGGGGAACCTTCGAAAAAACATACAATATGATTATATAATAAAATAATTTTCGGTTTCTAATGGCTCCAAAGTAGATTATTTTAAGGATAAGGTGGGTATTGGTCGAAAACCTTTCAACCAATATGTTTTAGACAGGTTTGGGTAACTATATTAACCTTAACCTTTAGATTTTAACTCTTAGTTAAACAGTTTGGCATTTACCATGTCTCGTTGTATTTTTGTATTATATGGTTAATAAAATTACTATATACGTACAAGAGAACCACAAGTGGTTCATTAATGATACACCTATCATTATATATGTCCTTTACTCAATTCTTAGATTTTTCGGAATAGAATATCAATTAATAATATAATATTTGATTTAAAAACTCTTTTATGTCAATTTTAACACTCTTTGGTATTTTGTTTTTTCTAAATTCATAAAAGCATTATTAATTCTAAAAAAAATCATCCAACAAACCCTAATATGTCATATTAACCTATAAAATTAGTGTAATTTATAAAAAGTCTCAAATTACATTTATTTGGATATTTATTATATCAATTATGTTTATATTTCATTAATTAGGTAATTACTGCATCATCATTGTGTCATAAATAAATTAAATTATTTAATATCTAAAAAAAAAATAATATACCATTATGTAGGAAAACCTTTTATTTTTCTAATAAATATTTATAATCTAATTTATCATATGTATATCCTTATATTAAAAATGTTTTAATTATTAAACATTGATTTAAACTGTTTTAACTCTTCTTTGAATTAAATAATAATAAGTGTCCTAATATAATCCAATTGGACCAAAGAGGTTCATATTTAAATACTAAGATTTTTTTTGGTCGAATTATACATACCCAATAGAATTAAAACATGTGTTAGGGTAATAATAATTTCATTTTTACCATTAATTACCCTATTTACATTTAACCGTGGTAAATAAAAATAAAAAGATACTATTCACAAAAAATTATTTTTAACTTACTGAACCACATATTAATCCTTGATATTAACCTTGTCTCTCTGGTTTTCAAAATTAAACTCACAAAAGTTGTAAAATTATGTTTTATATGAATTTTCAAATTTTCGTAGGAGGTGGGTAAAAGATGGTGAAAAGTTCAATAAAATTTTATATATCTAATATTATTAAAAATGACTCTAATGAATTAAATTGAACATATATGGGTATTATGTAACTATTTTTTCTTAAAAAAATTTAAATAAATAAATAATTATTTAAATAAAAATTCGATTTTAAACTATAACTCAGTGTTTTTCACTATTCATCAAAAATTAAAAGTTTTCAGAAACATACCAAAAATTCACCCTAAGATAATTTTGATATTCTGAATTTAAAAATGAAGTCTATTTTACCAAATTAAAAACATATAAATTTCATTTATTAGTTTAAAATTAATTCCCGTTGTCAAAACCAAAAAACGTATTTCGTGGAAATAATAACTACGAAAAGATTGACATTTGTTTATGTCTAGTTTCAAAGTGAAATTAATTTCAATGACAAAAATTAGATTATATGGTAAAAATATTATATAATTATACATCCAAACCATTCATATGTATTGTTGAATGCTATAAATAATTTTTATTAAAAAATTTGTTTTCAGTTAAAATATATTATTTTCACTATTCATCCAAATATGAAAGTTATTTGAAAAACACCAAAAATTTATTGAAACCAAATTCTTATGTCCCGATCAAAAGAAGATGTTTATTTTGTCAAATTGAATATATAAAAGATTCATATATTGGATTTAAAAAGGGTTCGCCATTAAAAGGCGGTAAAATTGTATTTTTTGAAAAATAATTCTTTTATTGGAAAAAATGAATTTTTCATTACTTTATGTCTAAGAAACTCATAATATGGATTCTAAAATTATAAGGGTTATATAAAGATCAATATTTATTAATATTATTCACAAGAACTTTTGAACGGCTAGTTTGGTAAGTTGTGGTGCGCTTGAACTCGAGGTTGTGTGTAGTGTAAGTTATTGAATTTCTTTGAAGAACTAACGTACTATGAAATCTTGGGGTGTTACATGCATGATATCCTTTGGGCTGGAAATGTGGTATACTCTAGGAGTATATGGGAATGTCTGGTGGTGCATGTTGTGGTTTGTACCCAAGGACATTTGTGCTTGGTTTGGAGATGAGTTGGGGCCATACATCGTGAGGCCCCCATATGTGCGTCGTATTATGCTTTACGTACCTTTCATCTCTCACAATGTAGAGGGTCCCTCTGTTCATGATGGTTTAGACCAGTAGGTTTGATTGGTTTCCCCTGGTTCTGTTCTCGACGGTGTGATCGACAGAGTTGTTTCAGTTCCCCTTTTTTCCTTTAGTCGGGTGGGATTTCAGTATCACATCTCTTCGTGTTCCCTGGTAGAGTTTTTGAGAATTCGGTGTGACCAATACATTACGCGGGCATCGATCCTCTACCCAGGAGGTTGTTTCCAGTAGGGTACGAAGCCCCAATTATCCTGGGCACAGATTCCCTAGCCGAGTATCGAGATCATATACTCCTTCCACGATCTATCGTGACATGTTTCCCTAGGAAGGGCTCCAGGTATTGGTGTGACCCACACTACACGGGTGTTGAACCACTATTAGGTGAATTGTTCTGGAGTTGGTTGGTTGCACGATACCCACTCCGTGTTCTGTTGGCCAGTGTTGTACCATCTAGTAGGGATGCCTAGGGCAGTTTCGGGTTTACCCTCCAATGGACTGGGCAGTGGGTTTCTCATTGACTTCTTCGGGTTTACCCTCCAGCGGGGCGGGGCAATGGGTTACCCAATGATTTATTTAAGACTCAATTCATTCAACTAGGCTATTCTGTGGCTTTTCTCCATGAATTCTGGAGGGGGACACTTGGTTGTACGGGTCAGGGATGTGACAACTTTGACTTTGAGAAGTCCTCTCGACTGTGTGACAGTGAAAAGGTGTGGTTTGACATTCCCCAGAACTCTCAAGTATGAGGGGTGTTTTGCCCACCAAGATGTGTCCTTGTGCCGCGGCCTAAAACCATGCAGGTGAGTCAGTGCCGCCCAAAGAGGATAGTGTCAAGGTTTGGTGATTTGAGCCCCTTGGCATGCAGTTCGGGGCAGGAGTGGATGATGATGGGCATCAATGGTGGTTACTTCTAGGACAGTTGGCTACTCACTTTCGTAGGCTGAGCTACGGGATGGAGATCCCCTTATGATCTTGTTTGGGTTTTTTGATTGACATATGGATATATATATATACCATGTTCAAGTACCCACTCCTTGGGTTTGGCTACTCTCTTTCAAGGAGAGGCGAAGAGGTGTGGGGTATGCCACATGATTTCCGTGTCTAGCTTCTAGTGGTTGGATGAGTCTACTCTACTACAATAGGTTGCGAAGACTTGATGAGAATTTCCATATTCCCACTGTTTCTAGATCCTTGTGTTTGGGAGAGTCTACTTCCTTTCTCTTGTTGGGTTGAGCTGTTACTCTACTGTAATCTTTACTTCACTCTCAATCGTTCTCCTTTCCAATTCCATGTTCGATCTACTGCTCACCTCTTCAGTACCTCCTTTGTTGCTCCCTCGATCCTTTGGGGTATCCTACTGAGTATTTTTATACTCACCCCTGCTTGGGCTTTGCTCACACTTGGTGTGCCCTTGAAGAGAACAGACATGTCGATCGTGATGTCAGAGGAGCATAGGAATTTTGGAGCTTGGACCGCGTATGGTGGTCGTAGTTGGGTTCCAGGTAAGGGACCCTCCCAGCTGTTGTAATTTTGTTTACCTATGTCCGGGTTGTGGAAATTTTCTAGCTGTTCGCATGTTTTTCCCGTTTTCTTTTCACTTTACCATCAGTATTTACTTTTTACTTTTTAGAGGTCGATTCACTTTTGTGGTTGTTTATAGTAGTTATTACATTACTTTTACTTTTAATCTGCACTTCTTCATTGAGTGGGCTATATGTGTGTGTACAGGTACTCAGGTAAAGGCCTCACCGAGTTGTTTATCCTTCTGTGCTTATCGCCAGCCCCTAGCCTATGGAGGCGGGCTTGGGGTAGTTGTGGCTCGAGCCGGGTAGGGTTGGGTCATGAAAAGTGGTATCAGAGGTGGTTTGTTCCTTGGGAAGTTGTTTGGACATCCCTAAAAAGGAATTGGTTGGGATCTAGGTAAACAATATCAACGTGTCTCGAGAGCGGCATTCAGGACAGGGAGTCCAGTGACGGTACGACGACCGACGTATCCATTCACCAAGAATCTTATAACCCACTTGTTGACTTGGAATGCTGAGACACTCTTTGCAGGGAAATTGGATTGTGCATCACATAGGATTGAGTCTTTACTTTCCTTTTTGAGTCATCTCCCCATTTCTGTTATTATGATATACATATATGATCATTTGACCGCGACACTCCTTGATTACATTCAGGATGTCTCCTCAAAGATAGCCATCCAATATGCCAGCTTTGGTTCGTGATGATGACCTTGTGAGTGACGATGCCTCGGTTCAGGACCCATCATTGGAGTCCCTTTCTCCAGGTGGGTTGGTAGCAGCACCCCCACCCAGTAAGCAACAGACAGCGTTAACAGAGCAGATTGAGCTTGAGCACGGGTTGAGCGCGCTGTGTTAGTTCCAGTGGTAGAGACCGCCGAGGTTCAACGGTGAGCCAAACTCTCAGGCAGCAGAGGTTTGGATAGAGATAGTGGTTCGCATCTTCAGGCTTATGCAGACAGTGGTAAATCTTATGGTGACTTTGGCCGCCAGCCTTTTCCACAGAGCAGCTAGGAGTTGGTGGAGTCTGGTGACTTAGTTACTCAATGAGTCATCACTTTCATGGGACGAATTTCAGTTTCAATTTTGTGAGGAGTTTTACCCCTCCTTCTTACACTCTCTTCAGATCTAGGAGGTCTTGTAGTTTGAGTAGGAAGGGATGATGGTAACCGAGTACGTGACTTGGTTCGCGGACCGTGCACGCTTTTACCTAGACATTGTCCATGATGGAAACTTTTGAGTGAGGAAGTTCGAGAAGGGTCTCCGAAGAGAGATTTGTGCCATCATCATACCCTTTTGCATCCCCACTTATTCCGAGGTGCTACTGAAGGTGCTGGTGACAGAGAAATTCCTATCACGTTTTACAGTTGGTGGTGGAAGTAGGAACGATAGAGCCGAGATGTCTTCCACAGCTAGCAGGCGCCGGATGACAGAACTATGACATAGGTGGCCTTCCCACTGCCGAGGAGACCCTTCTATGAGTAGACTCCGGGCCGTGGACGTACACCATTGTGGCACCGGAGGGATGTAAAGCAGCCCAGAGATCACTGATGCTATGCTTGTGATGGGTGAGGTCACCTTTCATGATACTACCCGACCAGGTATGTTGAAAACTTCGGGCAGGTAGCAGGCGCACCACCACAGTAGAGGTAGCATCGTGATTGGAGTAGTTACCAAAGAGGTGTGCTAGAGGAGGAGCGGGAGGAGATGGAAGGGGGGATGACATTATGAGGTCTTCCACTCACCACCAGGTGGTCCACGTCAGACCCTGGGAGCTGACAGTTGGGACCGGGGATAGCCGTGAGCTTTGGATGGTTACGATCATGCAGAGCATGAAGTGACAAGAGGTACACATTACGGATCTTCTACTTTTTTCAGTATAATTGTTAGACTTTGTGTGTGAAATGATTTTTCGCAATGCTCTTTGCTTGTGTTGTTACCAGGGTGACGCAGGAAATCGGGTGTAATGCTATGTTGGTAGAGTAGGAGGGATAGAACCTTTTCCATTAGTTGATAGTGTCGACTCCATCACTTTCTGAGCGTGTAAGAGAGTCTTGGTTAAAAGACATCAACTGTGAAATCTTGCATAACCAGTTATGCTTCAGTGTTTCACCATATGGATATTCTGAAGGATGGAATCACAGGGCTTTGTCCTAGGTCCAAATGGTGATTCCAGTCGCAACGTGTGATGTATATGTATAACCGGGGAGGTGAGCTACCCATGAGGTCCTTCAGGCCGTTTGAGACCGTGCGAAGGGATGGCGAGGTTGTCTACCACCTTTCCCTAACCCCCCAAAGTCTAGAGTGGGTGCACAATGCCTCCCATATGACATACCTAAGGAGATGTGTCTATGCTTATATGCACGTCATCGGCGAGGGCAAACCTCGTGTGAACAGATCAAATCCTTTGTGTGTAGTGACACAGAACTGTGCAAGAGTTTTCCTTGGTAATGGAAAGCTAGGTGTAGGCTTTGTACCCTATGTTGTTCCTTGGTTTTGCTTTTTGGGGAAGAAAATATTGAAGGAGGGAATTACGTAAGAACCCAGTTTTTTCCATAAAAGACTTTGTAAAATTCTTGACGTTATTTTAAAGTTACGCCTTCAGACAGCATACAATTCTGAGCCCTAGTGTGGCAGGAATTAACTTTTCAGTGCGTCCACACTAGGCATGCCAAATAAATTGAATAACTCCTAAATGGTAGATTTTACCGGAAAACAGAGGGCACTATTGAGTCCGGAGCGTGCCGTTTACCATAGAAGAATTGTAATTTTCGCGGGTGCGGGCCTCCTGTGAAAAATGCCACCTGGGGTGTCTTCATAATTTAGTGGCCTCAGATGTTAAGTTTTATAACATTTGAACATGGACTCAGATTAAAATTCTGAGACCTTTATTGTGCTCGTGAGTTGGTATTTATCCTAGGGGAGGTTTAAACTTGACCACATCGAGAGTTTCATATGCAGGTCTTCTTGTGGGTATTAAAATTAATAAAAAGTTCATTTATTTCCTTACTTAAGCCATAACACACTCCACCCTTCTTTTCCATTTAACTTCCTCTGGAAAAACCCACTCATGGGGAGCTCAAGACCTCATCCTACCTCTCCAATAAATGAGATCTCGACTACGGTGATGGCGGATCCCTTGTGAAGCGACGGGCTACGCCCAACAAGGTAGGATCATACGTATTTCGTTTTGAACTTCCCTAACTTCATTGAATTCATATATATGCGTATATTTTCTATTATCTTGTCAAGAGAAGCCGATATATGTATAGTATTTGTTCTACGCTTTCCGATACATTTTTCAGATTCAAAATCTGAGTCCTGAGGTGACCATAGCAGTCTGATGAAGTTCTGGGGGTTTTCGGGTGGTTTTCCAGCGGTTCTGGCTGGTCCGGCGGTGGCTCGGCTCAGGCAGCGCGACAGCGGACGGCGGATCGGAGCGGCGGTCGTTCGGACGATCTTTAGAGATGGCGGTGCGGAGGGGATCCTAGGTGGCGAAGGTGTCGTTTGGGCGTCGACGGTCTTCAGTGGTGCCAGCGGGGCACGACGACGTGGCCGGACCGGCTTTACCAGCCAGCACGCACGGGAGATCGGGGTCTTCAGACCTCAGTTGGTAGAAAAGTACCCGTGTATTTCAGGTCCCATGGAGGTAAAGATAGACTAGATTAATCCAGTCTGGGTGAGGTGGGTCAGCCCGCACGGTGATCCGTGGGCCGGTTCAGGAACATGGCGGGCCGGCCGAACTGGCCCGGCCCACCCACCCGGTACTATAAAACATAAAACGTCCATAAAACACAGGACGGATGTCAGATTCGTGCGTCTTCTATAGAGACGCGTTCTAGGAATCTATACAAACATTTTGAGATGGTTTCAGAAGTTTTTAATTTTCGATACGAGGGCCTCGGTGGCGTGACATGCCCGTTAAGTGGATTGGCGTTATTCTTGGGGTTCTTGTTTTGGTCGGCGCTGACACAACCAGAGTCCATTTTGAGCGCTTTCAGTGGCGTTGGGACCCTTGAACCGAGGCAGAGTTATCCAAGTTGGTTTCAAGAATTGAAACCAAAGTTGATCGTGGGCCCCACGACCCGTCTTTTAAGTTGTGAGTAGTGATTAACAAGTTTTTCATCGGACGTCCATTCGGGGCTTGCGAGCAGTCATTTTTGGGTGTTTTTTGAGGGAATCACAATGGCACAATCCAACCTCTTTAACTATGCACAGTTTTGTGGGCCCCACGAGGGTTGTTTTTGGAGTTGGCGGTGATTTCTATATTCTTCACCGGGTGTCTGATTCGGACATGTCAATAGTCAATCTTGTGTAGTTTTCCGAGAGAATCAGAATGGTGAAATTCCTTCGTTTCACTTCGGGACCAGGATGAGGGTCCCACGAAGCACTGCTCATGTGCGGTACAGGTGAAATGAAGCTTTTCCTCCGAATATCTATTCCACGTATGTATGCAGTAAATTTTATGTGTTTTCCCGAGGGGATCGTAATGGTGTGATACGCCTGACTATTTTCGAGGTTGAGGCTCAACACCACGGGATGTCGTTCGGGCATAATGCAGTGTTGAACGTATTTTACGTTATATTTCTATTGGTGGTGAATAAATAGTCGATCTCGTGTGTTTTTTCCACAAGTATTGCAATGGTTCCATCCATTTGGATGTGCAGAGTCTCATTCGAGATCTCATTAAATGTGGACGCATGAAAGGTGTAATAGTGGTGGTTCTTCCTACAGTGCTTGTAGGGAACCCTTGGTGTGTGATCTTGTTCACTCCTTTGAGAGTGATTTTAGTGTTTAAAGAGTAGTGGTTGGTCGTGCTAGGGCTGTGGAGGAAGCAAGTTGTTGAATCTACGTTTACACCCTTCTCATTGACGTTGGGTGTTGTGTGCACGATAGCCTTTAGGCTAGAAATGTGGCATAATCTGAGAGTAAAAGGGAATGACTGGAGGTGCATGTTGTGGATTGTACCTAAGAACATTTGTGCTTGTTTTGGATATGATTTGGGGCCACACGTTGTGAGGACCCTATATGCGCGCAATGTTCTCCTTTACGTACCTTTGATCTCTCGCGACGTAGAGGGCCCCTCTGTTCACGATGGTTTAGACCAGCAGGGTTGAGTGGTTTCCCCTAGTTTTGTTATCGATAGTGTGATCGGAAGAGTTGTTTGGGTTCCCCTTTTTCCTTTATCCATGTGGGCTTTTAGTATAACATCCCTTTGTGTTCCCTGGTAGAGTTTTTGAGGATTCAGTGTGACCAATACATTACGCGGGCGCTGATCCTCTACCCATGAGGTTGTTTCTAGTAGGGTACGGAGCCCCAGTGAGCCTGGGTGTAGATTCCCAAGCTGAGTATCGAGATCATATCCTCATTTCATGATCTACCATGACGTTTTTTTCCTAGGCAGAGCTTCATGTATCAGTGTGACCCACACTACACGGGCGCTGAACCTCTACTTGGAGAATTGTTCTGGAGTTGGGTGGTTGCGTGATACCCACTCAGTGTTCTGTTGGCTAGTATTGTACTATTCAGTAGGGATGGCTAGAGCAGTTTCAGTTTTACCCTCCAGCGGGGCTGGGCAGTGGGTTGCTTATTGACTTCTTAGGTTTTACCCTCCAGTAGAGACTGGGTAGTGGGTTACCTGATGACCTCTTAGGGTTTACCCTCCCGCAGAGACTGGGTAGTGGGTTACTCGACAACTTCTTAGGGTTTACCCTCCAGTAGAGACTGGTAAATGTGTTACCCAATAACCTCTTAGGGTTTACCCTCCAATAGAGACTGGGCAATGGGTTATTTGATGACCTCCTAGGGTTTACCCTCTAGTAGAGACTGGGAAGTGGGTTACCCAATGACCTCTTAGGGTTTACCCTCCAGTGGGGCTGGGTAGTGGGTTACCCAACAACATGTTTCAAACTCAGTACTTTCTACTAGGCTAGTCTGTGGCTTTTCTCTATGACTACCGGAGCGGGACCCTTGGTTGTACGGGTCAGTGATGTGACATCTTTGACATTGAGAAGACCTCTCAACTGTGTGACAGTGAAGAGGTGTGGTTTTACTTTCCCCAGAACACTTAAGTACGAGGGGTGATTTCCCCACCATGATGAATCCTTGTAATGCGACCTAAAACTGTGTGGGCGAGTCAGTGCTGCCCAGATCTAATAGTGTCAGGGTGCGGTGATTGGAGCCCCTTGGCTTGCAGTTCGGGGCAGACGTGCAGGATGCTGGGCATCGATGGTGGTTACTTCTGGGACTATTGGCTACCCACATTCTTGGTTTGAGCTACAGGATGGAGATCCCCTTACTATCTTGTCTGGGATTCTTGATTGATCATATGGATATGTATATACCTTGTTCCAGTACCCACTCCTTGGGATTGGTTACTCTACTTCTAGGAGATGTGAAGATGCGTGGGGCATGCCACGTGCTTTCCGTGTCTAGATTCTTGTGGTTGGATGAGTGTACTCTCCTACTATAGGTAGAGAAGACTCAATGAGAAGTTACATCTTCTCACCATTTCTAGCTCCTTGTGTTTGGGCGAGTCTACTTCTTTTCTCTTGTTGGGTTAACTGTTATTCTACTGTACTCTTTACTGCACTCTCTGTCGTTCTCCATTACTATTCCCTGTTCGATCTACTACTCACCTCTTTAGTATCTATTTTGTTGCTCCTTCGAGCCCTCGGGGTATCCTACTGAGTATTTTTTTACTCACCCCTTCTTGGGCTTTGCCCACACATGGTGTTCCCTTGAAGAAATCGGACAGGTCGATCGTGACGTTAGATGAGCTTAGGAGTTCGGGAGCTTGGACCACGTATGGTGGTCTTTATCGGGTTCTAGGTGAGGGAGCCTCCCAGCTATTTTACTTTTTTTACCTATTGTCGGGTTGTAGAACTTTTTTGGTTGGGCGCGTGTTTTTCCCTTTTTCTTTTCAGTATACCTTCAGTATTTACTTTATACTATTTTGAGGTCAATGCACTTTTGTGGTTGTTTATAGTAGTTAGTACTTTACTTTTCCTTTTACACCGCACTTCTGCATTGAGTGGGGTGCGTCTGTGTATATAGGTACTCAAGAAAAGGCCTCCTCGAGTTGATTAGCCTCCAGTGCTTGTCGTCAGCCCCTGGCCTATGGATGTGGGCTTGGGGAAGTTGCGGCTCAAGCCGGGTAGGGTCAGGTCGGGACAAAGGCATTCATAAAAAAATTCATAGATACGTGTAACATTATAAAATTAACTTCGAAGTGGTGAAGTGAAACATTGGAAAAAAATTTAATGTGAAAAAAATATAATATTTCATTGAAATTGTAAAATAACTATCAGGTTAAATGTTAATGGGAAAATAAAACATTTTATTGGAAATGATGGAAACCTTTTATTTTTTATTTTTTAATGAATTCCTACATTTCAAAAAGTGTAAATGAATAATTTTCAAAATAGTATAAGAAAAATATTGAGGTAAAATGATATGACCCATAATTATGTTTCTATTTATAAATAATAATTGAAGGTGATGGAACTTATGGATAAGGAGGGGAAACTACCATTAAATCTATTGAGAATTATTCTCCAAAACAATATCTTTTTTGGAAGGAAATCATATCGATGAAGAAGATTGGAATGAGAAGATTATTTTCCATAATATAGGATGATATTTTACACTGAAATAAACTATTATTGTGTAATACACCAATCTTGGAAAAAATAAGTTTAATTGTAAGCATTATAACTCAATAGAGGTATTTGAGTTAACAAAAAACCCATATAAATTTGGAATATTTTGAATTGAAACCATTTTGATAAGGAAATTATATGAATATTAAAACCATATAAATTGATGAATATTGTAACAAAAATTCATTAATTAATGAATACACCATTATTTGTAAAACATGGTGTATAATATGAAATGTATCTTAATGGGTGATGTTTTTAGACAAGAAACCCTTATCTTAAATCCCAACATCCACTAAAGATACTGAATCTCATATATAAAAAAATAAATATTTTAATAATCTCCTTCATAAACTTATTAAAATCAAAAAACATTTAAAAAACATTTTTAACTTTTATCCACATCTTTTCTAGTCAATTATTATCACATTTTTAATATCGAGTGTGAGTTATCCTGGACGTTTTGAAACAGTCACGTAATAGTAGTGTTGTTCATAATTATCAAATAATATTAGGTAATATAGTGGATTATTTATTATTATTTATTATATTATAATTTTATTATATGGGTGTTTTGGTTTAGATCTTTAAAGATGAAATCACAAATCTACATGTTTCCATAATTTTTAATGAACGTACATTAGTATCATAAATAGTGAGTTTAAGAGTAACATTACTTCCCAATAAAAAAATAATTCTTTTAAAATTAATAACATATATTATTTTTAATTAGGTTATCCAATTCATCCATGATATAATTTTTTAACATATTTCAAGTAGGTTGTTAAACCGACCCAAATATGAATATACCATAATTAATGGATAATTATGATTGTGAAGTTGGTTTCTTTTTGAATAATATTATTATTATAGAAACATGATGATATTATTAATATATTTTTATGTATGTGATTAAATGTTTAATATAATTTAATATATAAGAGTGAATATAAATGGAAAATTAGGTTTGTCACATCATGGAGGTGGAGTCCGTACAACACATGGTTAAAAATTTCTTTCTCGAAGAAAGAGGGGGAAATGATATATTATAATTATTATCTTAAAATTAAAATATTCATATATTTTTAAAATTTAATATTAAGTTTCAACCTTATTACCATCAAAGATAGTATTTGGTGAAAAAAAGTCTTCAGTTCATGGATAATGTAGTTCGCACAATCCACAAATGGATATTTTGTTTTTTGTGATAGAAAAATAGAAAGGTGGTTAGCAGTTATTATCTCTAAAATGATAAAATTTTGTATGAGAATAATAGTTATATCATTATATACTAATTATATAATTTTAATTAAAAATTTAGATTGAAATGAAATGAAGTTAAAAAGAATGAGTATTCAAGTGGAAATTTTTTCATTTTTATTGGACGATTCCATAGAAATGGAGGTTATTTAGAAATTTTCTGAGACCATTGTATTAGGGAAGGGGTTGTGGATTGTAGACAAATGGATAATGGTTAGATGATTATTTGGAAACCTAATTTTTTGTGGTCATCAAGGGGAGGTGAGAGGCTCATTTTATAAGTGGTGAGAATGAAATGATAGTTTATATTTCAAGTTAATATAATGATATCACTTGTTTCACATGTCATAAAGACACTAAAATTTATAGTAATGGAGTGGAGGATGATATATAGTCAATAATACCTCAAAATTACATTTTCATGCATTTATTACATGTGTTTTTAGGTCTTTTACTCCAAAAAATTACACTTTTCCATTTTTTGTTTTACCTAGGAAACTAATTTTTACCTACGAAATTTACATTTCATGACTAAAAATAAAATATGACATATCAAATAATTTTACCTATTAATTAAAATTATTTATTCCATTTTATCAGATAAAATTTATATGTGTCAAAAAGATAAATTTTATTATCAGAAAATGTAATGCATGAAAACAACTTTTAAAAAAGGTGTATTTTTATGATTAAAATTTATGTGTAGGATAAAATTATCAATGTATATTTTTTTCATGGTTTAAATATATTTATTATAATAAAAAAATTATGAATCATTAAATGAAAATCAAAACCAAATTTTACCAAAATAATTTTTAACTAAAAGAAATTACTCAAAACTCATTATTGGAAAACATTAGTTAAGTTGTAAAACATATGTTTTATAAATTCGTAATAATATTTTCAAATTAATATTTTTACACCATAAATAATCATTTTATCATGGATATTTTTAATTTTTTTATTATACATACTTCTTGATATAGTCTTACACGGTATGAATTTATTAAAAATAGTTTTTGAACTAATCACCTTAAAATTTATTATTTTAAAAAATCTCAAATATTTTCCCTAACATAAGTTTTACAATATAAATTTAAAAAATGAAGTTTTATTTATCAAATTAAAATAATTATATATATATATATTGTTGTTTAAATGAAAAATATAAAATATAAAGAAAAAAATGTTTTCCTTCAAAAATGATATTTTAAACTTCAAGTTCTTTTAATAGTTTTTCATATTAATTTAAAAATAATATAATATATTTATAATATTTTATATGTATAAAAATTAGCTGATATAATAAAACATTTTATTTGTTCAATTTTATTTGTTAAGGTAAAATATTATACCATCATTATTAAATGGTTCTTTGAAAATATTTTTAAAAGAAAAATAATTATGTGAGTATTTTAATAGATAATTTTATTTTATATTTTATAATGTTTATATTTTTTACATCAATTTAAATATATTGTGGTCTGTTTTAGTTGGGTGTTATGTCAGTTTTTTTCTGTGTGCAAGATAATATATTGGAAATAGTTTCTAAAAAGGAAAATATGTAATTTAAATTTCCAGGTCAATACATTCAACACTACATAAATAAATTTCTTCATAAAAATTTTAATTATTACTCAATGATGAAAATGGGTAAATTTATGATTAATATATTCATTATTTCCGGTATAACTTCTAATATGTAATATACCTTACTCTTTTAGGCTATACCTAATCATTCAAAAAACAATATTAATCATTCATAAAATCATATACTGAAGTATATTTTCTCCACTATTGGTGGTGGGGTGGTTTTGGGTTGGGGGAAGATGCTTAGATTGTGTGGTTAAGTCCTTAATTTTATGTATTTACTGTAGTTTCTTTCCATGCGTTGTATTCTACAATGGTGGATGTAAGAGATCACATATACACAACCATATATATACCTTATTCATAAATAATTTAAAATAACCCATTCAAAAAATAATCTAAATCCCAAAGACATTAAACCATAAAATAAACATATATTATACTAGAAATTAATATTGGGTTTAACCATAAAATAATATTAATGTATATTTTATAAAATAAAAGATTATAAAATATATACCACAATCCCAACTTACAATAAACATCAATATAAAAATCATGGATCACTTTTTCAATAATGAATTCAAAGGATATCAATACTATAAAACTCATTTTTCTTATAATAAATCATCCCTTTATTGCCTCATCATCAAGTATATATTAGACATAAGTGTTATCGATACTAAGTCAGGTGTTTTTCTATAGTTTTTCCAAAAAATATAACCATCTTTTAATATCATTTTTCAATTTTATTTATAACATTTAAAATATGTTTCCAAATATTTAATATAGAACCACTAAATAAAAATTCTAGGGTGGTTCCTACAATACTTATAACTTATTGAATATAAAAACATCAAATTGACAAATATCAATAACTAATGAAAGTAGCTAAGAGTTTTGAGATTTATTTTAATGATTTATACCTTCCTCAACTTTATTTTCATGATCATGTTTCAAAAAGATACTGAAACCAAATAGTTTTTATAATATCCAAAATAATAATATGAAAACATCAATATGAATATCTATTCCCCTATTACATATTTTTTTTAAATATTTTATTTTTCACTTATCCCATGATTCCCTTTGTTGAATAATTTCTTATATATGTTTATTTACCTATTCTATAATCTACCCCAAATATATTAAATCAAATTTAAATAATTTATAGTTGGTTATAAAGTGAATGTGATTATCCAAATCATATAATTAGGTAGTGTCTCTCCATGCATATAGTCTTTGGCCAACTCATCATGCAGTAGTGTGAAGATCAAGTTAATGTTCGAATAGAGTTTTTTAGTGTGATTACACCTAGGCGCATCTATTCCATTGTTTTATTGACTTTAAAGTATATAGTTAGGTATGTAATTTCATGAGTAACTTATAATATACACTTAAAAAAATATTAGGATGTTACCTAAGATATAAATTATTCCACATACCAACCCCTAGGGTTTTTAGTAGTTTTTTCCAAACTAATACCCAAAAAAAGATACCCTCCAATGATACCAATGATAAATATCCAATATAAATAAACAGATTTATTTAATTAATTTACATGAATAATAACTAAATGTCACAAATAGTCACACAAACTAGAGAACATAACCATTATTATCTTATAATATTAGTTTAACGAACAAATTATTTTATACACCCGTCAACATTTCTCCATAAAAGATCAATTCTAAAACACCTTCCAAACAACTCCCATGTGATACCATTCATTATAACATATGAAAATTAAATATAATAACGACGTTATCTCGTCTTCTATGTAAGGGTTAACTAAAGTGATAATAATTGAATAACATTATAGAATATAATATGATAATATGGGTATAATATAGATACATAAGAACATACACCCAATAAATAATAGTTCATAAATAATAGGATAAGTCTTCTCATAACATAACATATGCATCCAAAATGTTTGGAAACATGATTTAATAAACATGATCCATGAGATCATAACATAAGAGCAAGAATATGTATAAAACTATGAAATTTATGAATTATTGAAAAAACATCAGTATAGGTAAAAATAACTTTCATGATCCAAACCATCTATTCCCACACTTATGAATGAATAAAATATACACACCAATATATTTCTCAAGAGATAAAATTTTAACTAATTAACTAGAGGGTGATACAGGGCCCCACTCATAATCATTCATACATATGAGTGACAATAGAACATCATTTAGTTGTCTCATAATAAATAATCCATATAAATATAATTGGTTTCATAAAACCATCAAATGAGAATCATTCCCATTTTATAGCATAAATCAAACATGTAAATTATGTGGGTTTCAAATAAATTTAAAATGGAATGAAATAATTAAGTAATCAATAATCATAATAAGATAAACCAATGAAAAATAACTAGGTATCCAAAAATATTTTGTAACATTTTAGGAAAATAACTATTAATAAAGGTAATAAATAACATGATACTTACACCATAAAGATAATTAGTATATATTTAAGAAAAAAATTCCCAATAAATCAACGAAAAAATAATGTTGAACTCTCTTCAATCCAATGAATAAAAAATATGGAATTTATAGAAAAAAGGTATCGGAAGAAAAAAAAATATTTTTATTCAATGAAGATGATTGGGAAAGAAAAAGGTTGTGATGAATAATTCTAAAAAAATAGAAATATATAACAAAATACATTTATAGAGGGAAATTGAATGTTATAATATAAATAATTTCTTTTATCAATTATAATATATGTTAAAGAACAAAATCATAGATGGAAAAAACTTTTTAATTTTTTTTAAATAATAACTTTGGAAATAACAAATATCCACGATCATTTTATTTTTTTAACAAATAACTTATAAGACTAGAAAAATAGTAATTTATTTTAGAAACAAATAAAAAATAGAGTTATTGATTTTTATAAAATGAAAAATGTGGAAGAAAGGTGTGTTCACATGAAAAAAATTATATAGATATTTTAGAATACATTATTAAAAAATAAATCAACATGTCCCTTTTAAAATTTATTTTAAAAAAGATGAACTGAAAAAATTAAAAGAATTACTATTGAAAAATAAACCTGAATAATAAATCCTAGAAAATAAATAAGGTTTATCAAAATTAATTTGATGTTGAGGATAAAACATTTGATTTAAAGGATGAAAAACCTTTTTATTATTTCGAAATATCATTTTTGAAAACCTGCATCATAAAAAGAGTAAAAACGATTTTTAAAATTTGAGATAGAACATATTTCAGTTAATTTTTTTTTCAAATAACTAGGTTTCAAATTATAATGTAAAAAAATTGGGTAATGAATTTATGAACAAGGTGGAAAAACTATCCTTAAAAAGATAAGAATTATTCTCAATAGTTAGATACTTTTTGAGATTGAAATTTTATAAATATTGAGGTTACTAAGTAAAAGGTCGTTTTATACCATAGATTAATATTATTTACAATTTAATACACCCTTAATGTGAATGAAAAAATCTTGGAATAATGAAGTTGAAGAGGAAACATTATAAATAAATAGTGGGAGTTAAGTTGAAGAAACCTTACAACTTTGGTATATTAGAATAAGAATCCACTTAAAGAGTATATTTGATATATATCATAAAAACCATGACATAATTTTTTTTATAATACATCCATTTGGTAGTAGATACACCATTCCAAATAGAACATGGTTTATAATAACAAACATGTCTCAGTTGATGAAAATTTTATATAAGAAACCCTTACCTTACTCCTTAACATCCACTAAGTCTCTTGAATATCATGTATAAAAAAATAAATATCATAATAATATATTTATTAACCTTATTTTTATATATAAATTTCAATAAACTTCATTCATAATTATCTTCCACATGTATATTAGTTAATTATTATAAATTTTCAATGTCTGTTGTGAGTATTATTGATCATTTTGAATTGTACTCAAATTAATAGTGTTATTCATCATTATTAAAAAAAATTTAAAAATTAACAGATCATATAAGCTACATGAATTAATTATTTCTAATTATAAATAATTTTACACTTTTATTGTATGTGTTTTTTGTTTATGATCCTCTACGATGAAATCAATGATGAGTAGGTTTGAGTGTTTTCTGACAAACAGACATTGATATTATAATTAATTAGTTTAATGTTATTATAAAAACTCCAAAATAAATATAAAATCAATATTTTGTTATTTATATAATATATTATCATTAATTATTTCTTATATTCATCCAGAAGATTTTTTTAGCATTGATCATGTAGGTGGTTAGACCAACCCAAACACGAATATACAATAATTAATGGATTATTATGATAATGAGGTGGTTTATTTGGGAATAATATTATTAGTAAAGAATAATATTGATATTCTTCATTTTATTTTAATTTTTTAATTTTTTTTAATTAAAATGAAAAAAATGAAACTATATGAAAAAATAGATATGTTATTTCATGGACGTGACAGAACATACAAAGCACAATTATTGTTTTCATTTCTCTTGAATAGGAGTGAAAATATTTGGATTATAATATGGCTCTTAATAATAAAAAATTACATTATATATCTCACATTTGTTCTGTAATTTCACATTTTTGACTAATTAATATATGCGTTAGTGACCCATTTAATTCATCGTTGTGTGGTGGCAATAGTTCGAACAATGAACGATTGATGTATTTTTACTAGAAAAGGGGAAAGGTGGTTAATAGTTTTTCCATTAGAATAAATAAATTTATTGTAAAAAATATTTATTTAATTATATTTTAATTATAAAAATATAATTGAAAATTAATGATAGATTAATTTTTTTTTGAAAAATTGATTTTTCATATTGAAATCATTATGTTTTACAGGGATGATTACATTCCTGTGGAGGTCCTATGAAATTTTTTTATAACCAAATATTAAAGGAAAATTAAGAGAATTATAAATTATCTCAAATTGGAATATTTTTAATTGGAATCCTAATCATACGAGTGATCGTAGAGGGGTGGTGAGAGGCCCCTTTTATAAGTGGTGAGAATGGATTTTTTTGTAAATATTTCAACTTAATATAAAAAGGGCACATGTTTCACATCTCAACAAAACTATAAAATGGGTAATAATAGAGAATACGTTGACATAAGGTATACAATACCTAATGAATTAATTTTAAAACATTAATTAAAAAAATATTTCCTTTACCATTAAAACATTTTTGTTTTAACATTTTTGTTTTACCGTAGTAACTAATTTTTATTTATGTAATTTTCTTTTAATGAATAAAAATAAAATGAAACATATTAAAAAATTTGGGTCCATTGATTCAAAAAATATAATCCATTTTATCTATTAATATTTATATATATACAAAAAAATAATTTTAATTTTAGTATATGTAATGGGGACAAAATCATTTTTAGAACAAGTGTATTTTAAGATAAAATTTTATATGAGGGAAAAATTATCAATTTCACTGATTTTAATTAAACAAATTTGATTATGAAAAAAACAATTATTATGATTTCAAATAAATATATAACTGAATTACACCAAAATAATATCTAATTAAATTAAAAGGCCAAAAATAGTGTTCATTTGAAAATATTTATAATATTATCGAACATAGGTTTTATAAATTCATAATAGTATTTTTAAATGCAGAGTTTTACATATAAAATAAATATTTTATCATTAAAAATGTTTGGTTCTTTTTTGGGATATACCAACTTCTTGATATAGTCATAAATGTTGCGATTTTCATAGAAACTATATTTTAATCATTCAGGAATAAATAAATTATTTTAGAAAAATATAAAAAAGCTACCCTAATCTGATTATAAACATATATATTTGGAAATAAATTTATTTTTATCAAACTAAAAGTATAATATTTTTTATATTTAATTATTCATTTTATGATACAAAAATGAAAACAAAAATTTGCTTTTCTGAAAAATAACTTTTTCAAATTTAAGTTTATTAAATAATATTTCATATAAGATTATAAATAATCTAATTTATAGATAATAGTTTATCAATATAAATATTTTATTTTTTAAGAATCTTTTAGCTATAATTATTTTAATTTATTATGTAAAAAAATACCCCCTTTTATGGATCTTCAAAAGGCATTGTTTATTAGAATTTTTGTAAAAAAAAAGAAATAATATTTAATTATTGTGATTTATTTTTAAGTATTATCTACAATTGATTATATTATATATATAAGTTTTGTAATAATTTGTTTTATTAGTTTATTTTTGCATTAGATTGGTGTTGTGTGTGACAAAAAAATCCAACACATTAGATTTAATTGTAAAATATACATTTTTAAATTATTGGGACATTACATATTATCTACCTAGTGTTTTTTATAGTCCCTCCATAAAATACAGAAACCTCATATATATATATATATAAGCCAGTGTGAATGGGGTTATGTGACACTCCAACACTATCACAACAAACTGGTCCATGACATTATATAATTTCAAAAAAACATCGTTTTCTAAATTATTATTTTGGGCTTTGGTAGAACGATGATACGATAGTCAAGAATCATAATGAAATCGACATTTATGTTTTCCCTATACTTATATGGTAAAAACGTAATTTATTTAATGAGTTTGATGTATGTTATTAACAATGATTGTCATAGTTTCTTTTATTTTCAGAATGAAATGTCATGAAATTTACTTTTATTGATTTTTATCTTGGTATAGGGTAGAATTTGTAATAACCCAAAATTTAATCTATGGAATTTCTCTCATTATTATTAATTTATATAGTATAATACACATACATCACATTGATAAACTAATAAAAATGTTATTATCATAAATTAAAAAATGAACTAATTTGTATTTGTAGAAATTAAGGAACCTATACCGATGGAATATTAATCTTACTATTGGAATAAATATATGATAATTAAGAATAGTAACTCAGAAAATAATCTAGTATCCTAAACTATGAATGTATAAATAAAATTGAGGAATTTTAAACAAAAACATATTTTATATTTGTAACTTTGAAAAAATATATTAATATCCTAAAAATGATAAATTATGTACTGATATTTTTAAGAAATATAAACATGTAATTACGATTTTACAAAAATATAATGATTTAAATGAAACTTTTTTTAATAAATAGATTTATAAAATAATTTTTTTGTCTTTTTATTATAGGATACTTTTATGATACCATAAATAATTTTTCAATGTTTCATAAACATGGTTATAATATTAAATTCGGCAGTTTCGAATAATTAATGATTCAAATAAAAATTAAATTTCTCATATCTATAAAATTATTTTCATAAAATGAATTAAAATTTTAAAATATAAATTTATAAAAATGGTTTGTTTTATTATTATTTTTTCGTATAAAACTATTGAATTCTGGTTAAATAATTTAATATGGTAATTTACGGTATTTAATATTTTAAGGCAAATATATGATTTTTGAAACATGGACTATATAAGAACCCATAAGTTAAAACTATCATTCACTGGTTATTTTATGTAGTCAAATTAACTAACAATATTGATTTTCTTGAACCAAAATATTAAACATAGGAAAATAATAATAAAAATCAGCACTCTCCACCCACTGTAAATACCACCCATCGCCACCTCTTATCCTCACGTCTTATATGATTTGGATCATGCTTATATTCTTCAAAATTCCCCTTACAATCCTCTTACCAATGTCCTGGCCCTTTTTGTATGAACAAAATACCAAACCCAAGTGCCTTAATGAGGTTCTCAATGATACAATATTCAACAGGTAAAATCGTTCACCTTTATTTTTTAAATTATGTCTTTTTCTACCTAACACTTTCCTACATTATCCAAAGTTAAATGATAAATAAATTATGATATATATTTACTATAATTTTATTGTGTTAATGGTATATCCATCATCCACTCTCTTATCTTATCATTTTGTTGTAAAAATGAAAACATCTCCCATGATGTGTCGATTCACCGCCTTCGTAGAGGATGTGTTTTTTTCACTATTGGCTACATGGTAGGTAATAAAACCAATATAACTGTTAAAAAGATATTAAATTTTACCATACATATTTTTCATGTTCTAGAACTAATATATATATATATATATATATATATATATATATATTCATGATATTAAATATTAAAACAAACTAGTTGATGATGATCAGAAAACTGCCAAAATAAACAAAAAGATTATCATTAATGATTATCTATTGAATCATCCTAATAAAATAAAAAATGATATATTTTACTATTGAAAACTATTGAGGTTCATAAATATCATATAATTCCACTTATTTATTTTTAATGTTATTTTACTAGAACTCTTATAATTAAACACAAGGGAACTGATCATACAATCAAGAAATGAACACACCTAGAACAAAAAAAATTAGACATTATAACCCATTGAAATGGTCATAAATGAACTCAATAAAGTTTTAAAAAATAAAATATTTGTTGGAGAGGATTTGAATTAAATTATTAATGAATATAATTTTATTATAAATGAATTTAAATGAATGTGAATAATAATTTTAAACATAAGGTAAGAGATTATCTCCAAACCTCCATTTTTTCCATTGGGATACGCTTTCTGTCCAAATACCCCAATTTAATTAATAATTTTTTCTTATTTACTCCTCCATAATTATGTGTGTATATTCCAAAAATAGTTTCATTTATCAATTATTATTTCTTTTATAGGGAAATACATGTTTTATAATGTTCCCTTGTAAATAATTCTTTATAAGCAAGCTCAAGTGAGGAGAACTTCTTAATTTCTTACCCATTTTCACGTATTCTTAGTAATATGTTTTAGGACACTAATATATTTTTAAATAAAAAATTCTTATCATGACAAACTATCATATCTTATTTATAGTTTTATTTGAACAATTATTCTAATGTTTTGTTTAAAGACTCTTTTATAATTTCTTTTAAACTGCTCAAAAGTGGTTCATTTATAAAAGTTATTAAAACTAATTTTACATGTTTCACTTTATTTAGACATATTTTTTCATTATATATTATTATTTTACCTTATGAATTTCCATGCATGATTTAAATCAATTATTTCATGGACACCATTATGATATTCTTATAGGTTATGCCTTATGACATGATTATGATACTCATTTATTTTCAAAGGTAGCCCTCATGTTTATTCCTTATGTTTCATTATTCATGTGGAACACATATGCATGACCATTTTGTGATGGTTATGCCTATAAAACTCTTTAGTTCATTGGATAATGTTTTGTATCATTATATGTCATGTTGGGATAGGGAGTAAACCTAATTCCTCTATGGGTCTTTGTGAAGCATGTTATATCTTCTTGGAATTTAGTCTTGACTAATTTTTATGTCATTTTATATGTTTATTCCACATTTCTATGTATCCATTATTACATTATAACATTTTTTATATGTTATTCTTACATGTTTTATTTTTGTTCCATTACTTTTTATGTCATCATGTTTTTTCTTTTAACTCATGTGTTATTCTTTGTTCCTCTATTTATTCCCTTATAGGGATTTTTAGCTCATCCCTTTGATCAGGTATTACATAGGTTAGTCAAGATTTAAGAGCTCAAATGATGTTATGAGATCTTTATGGAGTTTAAATTAAATATGTCTTCACTTTGGTTTCATGCCTTCTAATTATCTACCTAATCTTCCAAAGACACTATAATTTATGATCCTTTGTATTTATTTATGATTAGTTGTTCTTAACATCATGTAATAATATTTGTAAAATTATAGTGTCGCTATAGACATAGTGGGGTGAGTTCTTGAATGGTATTTGGAATATAGGTTCACATTTCCTGAAATTCTTTTGACATACGAGAAATGTTTTTTATAAATGAGGTATTAATTAAATAAAATAAATTAATAAATTGTTTAATATTTATCATGAATATGTAATTGGACTTATCTAATAGTTTAAATATTTTTTATTTTCCATCAGTATTTAATTGACATAATTATTAAAAAATGTCAATAAAAGAAATGTGAACATAAAACCTAGGAAAGATACATGGGATTTTGCTCAAGTATATCTTAGATTGGAAACATAATTGGAATAAACTATGATGGGTTTCTTGTTTTGGGATGATGAGTTAAATTATGGATAAGGTAGTCATACAAAAATATACCTAATCATTTCTGAGTTATGTCAAGATGTGTGTTTTATTGATTTAATCTCAATTGATGTTATTGTATTTATGAATAATTCTTCTATGATGATATTACATGGATCTGCATAGGTATAGATTTTAGGATTATGCAAATATTTTAATAAACCTTTTATGCATCCAATTGATATGTGAAGAGGAATTAATAATGACATTATGAATATTCTATTATTCTGTAAAACAATTAATGTTCTAGTATGAGTGTTTCTCCTGGTTCCTATTGTTTGTTGAGGTGTATATTGAAGTGATGATACACTGGAGGTATTATCTAAGTATTTTATAATGAATAATTATCTGTCCTCCCAATGTACTGGATTTCTTTAAGACATCAAGAAATGTATAAATATAATATGGAGTATATTATATCTTGTTGAGGGACCTAAATATAATCATGTAATTTTTGATAAAATTATTCTATAGGGACATTATAGGATATATTGGTGTATATTAGAACCAGAAAAGAGACATATGGGGTTGTGGTGGGAGGAAATTAAGGATTTCATAATTTATGAGTTTATTCATGTGGACCACATTATTTATCAAGAATATAATTTTATGGAATCATATTAGTGATTGTAATCAATGATAGATTATTCTACCTGATTCTTTTAGCTTATTCATTTAACTTTTCTTCTAGGAGGGAATGTGAACCATAACAGAAGTATATATTATGTTGTCCTTCAATCATACTTTTATTTTTATGTTATTTTTTAAAAATATATCTTATTAAATGATGGTTTATAAGTCTCTAATGGATGAGAAGATACTAGTGGGGGGGGCATGTCAGTTTCATCCATTATATTTATTAGGTTTATTGAAGAATATTTTAGTTGATAATGTTTTTTCCCTTCTAGTTATAGGTTCAGGAGATCCAATCAAATGTTCTAGGGTGGTGAGTGTAAATCAATATAGGGTAGAGGTGTTTTGTTTCATCCTTTTGGAATAACTCTAATAAAAGATGTTAGTGGATAAGGAATGTTCATATATGTACCCTCTATAAGGGACTACCTAGGGTGTCTTATGCCTATAGTTGGATAATAAGCCTATATCTCCACCGTATGAGGATTTTATAAGCCTATTTATGCTTATATATATAATATAGATACATTAGCTTTATGAAATTAAAAGATTCAGTATTTGTCTAACTATGTTAATTTTTTTATGAGATTGAGTGATAGAGGTGTTCAAGAATCTCAGTGGTAGTAACAAATAAATCCCAATGGGTTAGATCCATAGGTTATTCATGGATCATGTAATTAGTTACATTTATATGATTCTGGAAGAATTTTTTTATAGGAACATGTTCTTGATGATGGTGGTCAGAATCCTTTGATCTTATGTGGTTTGATTTTAGTTACATCCAAACCATCTAATTCGTCATTTTACAATTTTATAACCCATAATTTTACCTCAACATACCTATCATTTACTTTGGAATATATTTTTGAATATACTTATTGGGTTTTCAATTTATATGTATCCCTAGGGAATAAAATGGGTTATATCAAGAGGTACATTGGGTATTCCATAATAATCAAAGTCAAATGTCACTTATTGTATTTTGTTATCTGTAATATGGTAAAATTTTATTTTATACTCAAAATAGAATAAGTTTTGTGATATCTATCCCTAATTTATTTCTTTTGATGTTTGGTGTCACTCATGTCTCTTATGGGTAACATGAATACCATTATAGAGAAATTAATCTTCTAGTGAGTTATATTTTGACATGACCATTGATATTTAGAGGATTTTTCCATATAGATAGCTAAGACTATTTTTATAGATTCATGGGTGATGGATTCACCCATATTTTCTCCTATAATGGAAAATTTAGAGTGTTTATTCAATAATGAATGCTCAAGTGTTTTTTGAGTGGGGGACAATTCTCACTGATAATGTCCTATTATGTTTTGACCCCATATCAATACCCTATTATCATATTAAACTTATTGAGTTGGAAGATATCAAAATATAACTCAAGAATCCAAATGTGAAAGGGTATTATAGATTGAGATTGTTCATGTATTATAATAAGTGAAACCTGATTACTATAAAAAAGGGTTTCCATTTCCGTAGATAATTGTTTTATCATTTGACGGGATCATAATTTCTCTAAAAGATTGATCTTGTATTGTGAAAGAATAATATATCATTCAAGTTAGATTGTATGAAATGGATAGATATTAATTGAAGTTATGGGATTTATTTTTTCTAGGTGATTCCATTCATATTCAATAATTCAGTAAGGGTTTCACAGATCTAATGAATTTTGTTTTATCCCTACTTATACTCTTTCATCATGGTGTTCATTGATGTTATTCTAGTGTATTACTATACCCAGGTGTTACATGTAGAACATTATGAACTTATTATTGAGTATACTATATGAAAATTATCTATGTTCCCTGAGCTTAAAGATCCTTTAATATATTAAATAAGTGTTTTATATTGAGTATGGAATATCTAAGAAAGGAATTATTACTTACCTGGAGAAAGTGAAGACCGTGAAATATTGGTCTTGATAAATTTATATTCCTCAAATTAGAAGGTTTATCATCAAATATTTATATTCTAAATGACACATATATTATTTCATATTGTTATAAATTTCCATTACTTTCCAATCCTAGAAAAAATAGAAATTCATGTGTATTGATTAGTGTGAATCTTTGATTCATGAGTTGAAATTGAGGCATCAAATTTCTCAAGTTTTTATTTATTCTAAATCTGGTATGGGGTATATAATGTATCATGAGGCCTTCAAAATTTTATTATTATGGACATAATTGAAGAATATATTTTTAGTAAAAATATTTCTTACTTTTTTGTTATTTTTCCGTATAATGTTTTTTATTAAATTGTGGGAAATCACATAAAATTGATTTTTATGGTATTTTTTTAATTTTTTGAAGAAAATGGGAAATTTAGATATATATATATATATTAATTTATTTATGATATGTATTTTTTAAATGGGGAACTTGAACTATAAATCCATTAAGGCATTCGTAAAGGATACCATAATGGTTTGTATAGTGTTTAAGTGTTATAATACTAGAGTCATATGTTATGATATTGATATTTAAGGGTTTTAAACTCATATTTAAGAGTTATTATAAGTTAAAAATTTTTAATTCCTAAATGTAAATGGACATAAAAATTTTTATATAGGAGTTATCCATCTTCTACTGATATAAAATTGACATTAGGTAAGTTCTCCTTTATGGATTAAATGAATAAAAAACATATTTATAGTATGATCTAGTCCTTTATATTGTGTGTATGTGAATTCTTGAAGAGCCTTTAATAAATCATAATAATAATATTTTACTGTTGTTTTTATGTTTTTTTGTAGTGATAAATGTAATGGTGGACATTGGATTACAAAATAATCATAAGGATATGATTCCACCAAAATGGTTTTTATTATATTGTGGATGAAGGATAAATAAGATTTTGATTTTTCATGAACAAGGATTTTTTTGAGTGGTGTTTATAATTACAATTCAAAGGATATATAATTGTAAGTAACTCAACTTGTTTGATTTAATAACTTTACTTTGCAACTAATTCCCCACATCAAATCCCAAAAGAGTAAAAATATAGTTAGAACCAATTCTAGGAAAATAATAGTCAATACCATGACATTAAGGATTTGATTTTGGGAAGATAATTTCGTTATATCACACCGAATCCTAGTTTTATATACCCTAATTTTTCTGAGGGATGTATACTCTTGAGGTTTAGTTTTTTAAAGGCTATATGGATTCCACCATTAAGATATATATTACGTCTTAATTTATTCAATTCATAAAAAATTCCTATAATCATGGGATATTTTTTTACTTTTAATAATATATTTTTAATTGAATTTGAAAGATTGGATGGATGGATTTTCACCTCCTAAATGAAATTAATTGAAAAAGGAACAATATTGATAGACAAAGATCAATGAATAAGGAATTGAGGAGTATTATCTATTTTTTTACATCAAGATCTAGGATATTATTAGTTATGATTTCACTTTATTTTTATTTTCATATTATTTTAATGATAATTTAAAATTATATATATTTTTAAAATTAATTTAATATTTCTATTATCAAAAAATAAATTTATTTTAATTTACATAGTTCTATTCACACTTATATGATGTGCTATTCATTTGTGACTAATGAACAATCAATTATGAGTGGATAAAATCATAGACGAGGGAGGGATTGAGGAAAAAGAGTGTGTAATTCATGTTTAAAAATCTTCATCAACTCATGAGTTTTTGTTATAAAATATTATCAATAAGTTGTTAATATATTAATGATAAGATATATATGAAATTCGATGAAAGAAAATAAGGTGGCTTATGAACTACTGTGATTTAAAATTTCTATGATCATTACCATTAATCTTCTTGCCTCTATATATCTAGGGTCGGTGATATTTCTAGTGATTGAGGCTTTATAAGATCTGGTTGTTCCCGTTGTGGCCTGGTTGGATGGTCCCCTTCCCAATCCAAACTTTTGTTTCAACTCCGGGACCGTATTTCAATGAGATTAAATGCTGACCTAGGGTCTCCCCAAGCCCTGGGGCCCACATTTATAGGGATTCCCTTGATCCAGTATCATATATTGAAGGATATTATATGGTGACTTCTATTTTAGTGGTGTCCTTATTTGGAGCATCAAGTTAAAAATGAAAATTAACACTGTTAGTTGTGTTAACAAAGTTGCAGCGTTCTTGAAGTTTTCCCTTGTGGATACTACACTCATCAAGAACCCACTGATTTCCAATGAATGATTTTAATATTTTTCAGAATTTTTTAACCCCAATTAATGTTATGTCCCTTTAATGTTTTGGTATATATTTATTTCTTTTGTTAAGAGTTTATAAAAGGGTTTCAAAAGTAGTGCATATGGTTATGTATGTGAAATAAAATCTTGAAAGATATTTTTTATGGGGATCCATTTTTTTCTCACATTTCTAACATATATAGCCAAAAACTAGTATCAGAGGCGGTAATAAGGAAACCTCCAATTTTCAAAGATGGCTACTGGAGTCCTTCCATGGGTTCTAAAGTTGTCTAATGAAAACTATGAAATGTGTACATCCAAATAAAGGAATTTTTTAGATCATAAAAACTATGGGAGATCATCACTAATGGGTCTATAGTACCCACTATGGTGGAAGAATCCACCTTAAAAAATAATGAAAATATGGATCTCAAAAATCAAGTGAAGAATGAAAACAAGGAGCTGTTCCTCCTAAATCAAGGGTTGGATGAATCTACATTAGAGAATACTACTAAAGAAATTCCAGTCATGCATGCTTTGGATACCCTTTCCACCATCTTCAAGGGTGTTGATTGAGTGAAGTGGATTATTCTTAAAACACTATTAGTGGAGTTTTAAGTGGTGCACATTATTGATGGTGAGATTATCTCTTAATACATATCATGTTTATTTGTTGCTATTAAAAAATTGAGAGTAAATTGAAAAAATTGGATGAAATTCATGTCATTGAAAAAGAACTTCGATCTCTCACAACCATGTTTAATCACACTTTTATGGAAATCTAATAAACAAAGGACATGGAAAATGTTTCCATTGAATAATTTATGTCATCATTGCATGTTCATGAGAATTAAATGTAAAATAATATGATATTAACACAGGATCATTCTTTAGAGTCCAATTTAACTGTACAAGAACAAAAGAATTTCCATACACAATAAAGAGTTCATGGAACTAGTAATCGTACAATATGAACAAGGAATGGATATCATCCAAGCCATAAAAAACAAAATTTTACCATATTCTGTGGAAGAGGAAATAGTGGAGGCCGGTTCAAGGATGGTAGTGGTATCACAATGAATATTCAATGCCACGTTTTCAAGAAATCCGACCATTATGGTTTTGTGTGTTGGAGAAAATGGATCAAGAAAATGATCCAACTATGATGAAGCATATCACCATAAAAAATACATCACCACACTCCTCCTCACACAAGAAATGAAATGTGAATGGCCATATGTGTGGTATCTCGACACAATTGCAAGAAACTATATGAGTGGTAACAAATAATTGTTCGAGGAACTCATAAAAGAATTTTTTGGTGATGTGAGCTTTAGAGAATCATCAAAGGTACCAGTGATTGGAAAAGGTAAAAATAAAATTTATCTAAAGAATGGTGAGTCAAATTACATCTCAAATGTGTATTATATACCAAACATGAAAAGTAATATCATCAACATCGACCAACTCCTTGAGAAGTGGTATGTCATACACATGGAAAAATATTCTGTATTTATAAGAGATGCCCATATGAGAATTGTTGATCAAGTAAAAATGAAAAAGAATAGAACGTTTCCACTACATATTAACATAATGTATGAGTAGTGTCTCTTTGGACTCATTAAGAATGAATCACAGATATGGCATCTGTACTTTGTGCATCTCTATTTTAGCAGCCTAAAATATTTATCCTAATCAAGCTCAGTGCATGGCATGCTAGAAATTAAAGTTCAAAATCATATATGTGAGGTGTGTACACTCGGTATGAAACACAAAAATTCCTTCCCAAGTAGTGTGTCCATAAGTGCAAAGGAACCACTTCATTTGGTTTCCTCTAATATTTTTGGACAACATAAAACACCCTCACATGGAGGTAATAATCACATTATTACCATAATTGATGATTTCAAAATAATTTTTTGGTTGTATTCCAACAAAGAAAAATAATCTTATTTTATTATCTTTAAATTTTTCAAAGCCTGTGTTGATGAATAAAGTGGTGACAAAATCAAAGTAATGAGATCTAAAAGCCGTGGAGAATGAACTTCAAATGCATTTTGTTAATTTTTTTAGGACTAAGGAATCAGGAAGCAACACACTGTAGCCTACATGCCACAATAAAATGGAATTGTAGAAGAAAATAAGTGCACAATCATCAACATGACATTGACCATACTGAAGGATAAAGTCATACTCAAGAGGATCTGGGAAGAGGATGTGTTATGTATTTCCAATCTTCTCAATTGGTGTCCAACCAAGAGCATCTGAAATTTGACATCACAAGAGGTTGGGAGCGGCTAAAAACAAATCATGGCATACCTAAGAGTCATTAGGTGTGTCTCCAACACTCAAATTTAAGAATCAAGAAGATAGAAGATTGATGATCATTGCTATAAGTGCATCTTCATCAGCTACAATGAATCATCTAAAGACTACACGCTCTATAATCCACTAAACAATAAAGTATTTGTTAGTATAGATGAGGTATTTAGTGATGAAGAATATTAGAAATGAAATGATTAATAATTGAAAAAATATATTACAATCTAAATAGAAGATACTATATAAAGGCATCGTTATAAAGAGTAAATGCATGCAACACTTTCCTCAAGTGTATCATCAGTTGAACGATGTCCATGAGTACATTTTTTCACTTCTAAAATCACTCCATCAAGTCAAAATTTGGCCATCTTGTCCTCATCCATGGATTCTATAAAAATGATGTTCTTAAGAGTTATCTATGATCATACAGAAGAGGTAAATATTTACTACATGTATTTAGATCATGAGCCTCTAACATTTTAGAAATCCATGAGAGATGAATGTTGGAGAATCACTATGAAAGAAGAAATTTTTTTCCTAGAGAATAATGACTCATGGGATCTCACTAAACTACCTAAAAGAGAGAAAACCATTAGCATAAAATGGGTGTACAAGATCAAGGGAAATAATTTTGGTGAGAATGGTCGCAACAAGGAAAATCTTATAGCAATGGGATATAAACTGAAGTACAAGGTGGACAATGAAAAATTCATCACTCCTGTTGATTGCCATGACATGGTGAGTATGATTATCACCCATCATAGTAGGATGATCTACCAACTGGATTTTAAATCTTCATTCCTGAATGGAATTCTAGAAGAAGAGGTCTATGTTGACCAGCCTAATGGCTTTGTTATGAAAGGATATAAAGACAAGGTGTATCGACTGAAGAATTATCTCTATGGGTTGATGTAAGATACATGTACTCATAATTAACACATCGAAAACTATATTAATGATAATGGATTCACCCAATGCCCATATGGGCATGCAGTTTACATTAAGAAGTATGTTGGTTCCTATATTCTTATAAAATTCTTGAATGTTGATGATTTGTTGTTTACAGTGAACATTCGATGGATGATCAATGGTTTCAAGAAGTCCATTTTTAAAGATTTGGAGAATACCGACGAAAGTCTCATGTATTTTTTTGGGCATATGAGTCAATAAAAACATTAAAACATCTATATATCTCAGAAGATTTATGCCAAAGAACTGCTTGAAAAGTTCAAGATGGACAATTAAATACTATAAAAACCTCCTGAAAAACCAGGTTTAAAACTTAAGAAGATGGGGATGGAAGAATCATTGAATCATCTTTGTTCAAGAGTTTTACTGTAATTATAAGGTACCACACAATCAAAATTATAGATATTGTCTACTATGTTGGATTTCTAAGCTGGTACAGAGAGTACCCAAAAGAGTCATACAGGCTTGCAACAAAATTAATCCTTAGGTACATCAACAGAATAGTGTAATTTGTTATTTTCTATCCATACTATGATGAATCAAAGATATATGGATACTCAGATAGTGACTGGGGAGGTGAAAAATACGAATGAAAAAGCATCACTAAATATATATACTTTTTTTGATGGTTTTCGTTCACATAGAATCCAAGGAATCATAGTTTTGTCAGCCTATCCACATGTGAATCATAGAATATAGCAGTATCGTCCACTATTTGTGAAGGAATTTGGTTAAGAGATATTCTAACAGAGCTAAAGAATCTGTATGATGGATCCATAATCATATATGTGGATAATATTCTAGCAATCGAACTAGCCAAAAATCTGGTGCATCATGGAAGAAGAAAACACACTGATACCCAGTACCATTTTCTGAGAGATAATGTGAAGTAGAGAATGATGAAATTAGAGTATTGTCATACTACTGAACAAGTGACTAATATTTTCACAAGTACATTTCCGAATTATTTATTCAAACAACTAATAATTATTATTAGAATGAAACATGTTTTTATTTGAAGGGGAGTGTTTTAAATGAAAACCAACACCATCGGGTGTGTTTACAAAGCAGCCGTGTTTCCAATGATTTCTCATGTATCTACTTCAATCCTCAAAAATCCACTTCATTCCATTGTATTATTTTAATATTTTCAGCTTTATTTTTTGTTCCCTCAATTAATTCCATATCACATTAATGTTTTGGTGTATTTTTATTTCTATTTGGAAGAGTCTATAAAAGGGTTTCAAATGTAGTCTGTTTGATTATGAACTTGAAAGCCCTTTGTTTTGTGGTTCTCTAGTTTTCTTTATCACATTTCTAATTTGTATATCCAACACATTAGACCATCTCAAATGGATTCTAGTTGAAGAATTAAATATTTAATGATCTATTTGATAATTTTTTAAAAATTTTGTGGATTCGTGTAATTTAGTATTCTAACCGATGTTTTAATTTTAAACAAGAGCGTCTTCTGTATTTTCTTGACTTCCAATGAGGATTTCATCAAATCTTGGTGTGCATTCCCCATGTCCTTTGGGTGATCAAGATTTTAATTATTCTGTGGGTTTATGGAGTCTCATTTGGGGAGGGATCCTTTGAATGTGACATTCCAGATCTTGTTATCTGGCTTTCCCATCCCTTTTCACATCGTCACCTTCCTACGTGGGATTGAGAAATAAAAAGTCTCTTAGCTCTGCATTGATGAAAGATATATTTAGATTAAGGAGGCATCAGTGGAATATATTTTCATAAAAATAAACCTCTGCCTACCCCTGTTGTAGATTATTTCCCTATGGGTTGAGGAAATGGAGGAGTGGCTTTAACCCATAGTTTATCCAAATACAATGTTATTCGGTGAAGGCATTCACAGACAAGGTCACTATCAGTCTATGCCATTGGTGTCATCAGATGAAAAAAGAAAGAAACCACCCAGAGATCTGGTTCCACGATGATGATTCGATAGCATTGTCACCCATCAGTTCTAATATAGTCACATCAATGACAATATAAAATTATCAATACTCTTTATATCCAAATTCAACCATTCAGGAAGAAGAATTTTCGACATCCATGGATACTATTCAACCCTGTAAAGTTGGTCTTCCTTGCATGGAGTTCCCATTCATGGTTTTGATTTTCCCTGTCTTTATGTCCTGGTCCCAATTACAATATTTTTATCTATATGGTTTTTTTAAAAAACTAATGGAAAAGGGATAGTGTTTTGAAGTATTTTTAAAAATGGGTCTTTAGATGAGTGAACCCCATTCACGAATCTTCTTCTCGACTGGAAGCCTGAACGAGGTTCACGCATCCTTTAC
The DNA here is from genome assembly GCA_963277665.1 of Viscum album. NCBI lineage: Eukaryota > Viridiplantae > Streptophyta > Magnoliopsida > Santalales > Viscaceae > Viscum > Viscum album. The sequence goes on along the minus strand of OY728165.1, from coordinate 278,124,962 downwards.
CCAGTCTTGCAAGGATGCGTGAACGTGGTTCACGCATCCTTCGAAGACACGGTGAAGGATCGGTGAACCCCTTTCACGCATATAACTGAGATGTTCTATAAAAGGGGGTCTCCCCCCCCCCAAATTTATTCTTCTCCTCTGGATATTGCTGTGAATCCCTGTAGAATTTCTTTCTCAACAAATTTTTGCTACTTTTAAAAAGGTAAAATTTATATTTAAATTTTCAATAGTTTAATTGTGTTTATTTATTTCATTTGTACGATTTTTTTATTTGAATTGTGATATGTAGAAACTAGTATTTGTGTGTGTGGTTTATTTATTTCATATGTACTGATGTGCAAATTAGTTTCTTTTGTATAATTTAATTTAAAAACGATGTGTTTGTTGTATGAATTCGTATTGAATGTTGATGTAATTTAGATATGTTATAAAAAATTTTATTTGGAAAGTAATATTAATATAAATTATAATATTTTTATACTCTAGTAATATAATTTTTGAATAATATATTAGATATATGTATAATATTAAAATTTATTAAAAAATATATAGAAATTTTTTATGTTAATGGTATGAAAATAGTTTTGTATAAATAATTTTTTTAAATTATATTAGTTATAATTAAACTTATTAAATATAAAATAAGTGTAGATATTTAATATATATTTCATATAGTAATAGATATAATAAGTATACCCGAAAACATTGTAAGTTGTGTGGTGAATGATCTTGAGATGAATGACCGATGCATAATTGAAATTACATGTCTTGTTTTGTGAATGTGGTTATTAAATTTGTAATAATTTCATTTATTTTACGATATTTATGACATGTGAGTAATGTTTGACTATGTATGTAAGAACCTACGTGTCTGCTTAAAAATGTTATGTATTTTATAACTCTAAACCCCCTCACATGAATGTGAGTAAATTTGTAATTAAAATGCAATCAACAAGAGGTTTCCTTGAAGAGGCGTCCCCGGAGAGGTGTCCCTAAAGAGGCGATCGATAATAGGCCTTATACATGAGGCATTGCTATTTTAAAGGACGCTAACAGTTGCTGAAATATTTGATAAAAGATACACCAGGAGTCCATAGGTTTTGGTTAGTTTATCAAATAATGATAAACTAATCATAAGTCTCAAGATCAAGTCTTGATTAATTATTCATAACTAATTATAATATATAAAGTTATATTAAATAATGTAAAATATCAATGTAGTATATAATATTATATTAATTATTTTTTATAGGTAATAATGTCTGCACAAATATATTGTAATGGTGAGACCATTTATACAGATCAAGGATTTAGCTATAGTGTTCCACCTATCAAGGTGGTAAATCTTCATGGTTGTAAGACATTGGATGTAGTTCACAATAAGATTCATAATCATTTAACACTGAGGATCGATCAGTCCATTTCATCAATCACATATCGACATCTATAATATCCTAAACGTTTCTGGAACACCGAGTACACTTTGGTCGATGATGACGATTGGATGGATGCAGCTTCCTTATTTAGACATCAGTGTGCTAATGGTTTGATGGAGTTGTATGTGGTGAAATCTAATATAGATGTGGTGAAACTGAGTACTACAGAACCGTGTTTTGTGAGCTCTATACAAGTTGGTCCTTCACATCTGTCTTTTGCATTTCCTCCTCATTTGACTCCAGTAATAGAAGAAAATTGTGAAGAAGATAATCAAAATGTAGAATGAAATATAGATGACATACCTTTGTGTGCTGATATAGTGAATGAATGTTTATCCGAGGAAGAAGAATCTGGGGAACCATCAGGAGATGATGTGGGTGAGGGTGATGTGGGGAGTGAACCTTCTGAGGTTCCTTTGAGAGATGTGGGTGAGGGTGATGTGGGCAATGAACCTTCTAAGGTTCCATTGAGAGAAAGACATCCAAGACATCCACCAGTTAGTGGTAATCATCATTCAGTATTGAGTTCCTTAGTTAAAGGAATGTCCTGTGAAGAACATTTTGATTGGGATGTCATTACACCGGCCTGTGAATTCCCTAGAATTATAGGGAATTGGACTACATCAAATTAAAACGCCATCTATGTTGGGCAAGAGTTTGAAAGTAAATTGGTTATGAAAAATTTGATAAGGAAATACCAAATTGAGATATATTTCACATTTTTGGTTGATGAGTCAAAGAAGAAAAAATATATCATTATTTGTGAAAAATATGGGCTAGAATGTAAATTTTTATTAAGAGAAATATTTGATATTTTTTTTTCATGTTGGAGGATAACCAAGTTAGAAGGGCCACACACTTGTGTGCATCTTATCTTATCACAGGATCACTCTTCCCTTGATTCAGAGTTTGTATCAAATGTTATTTCTGAGATGATACGAACATGTTAGGATGTTCCTGTTTCCCTTGTTCAGGAAAGAATTCAACAGTTGTATAACTACAGGATATCATATACCAAAGCATGGAATGAAAAATAGAACGCAATTGTAAAAGTGTATGGTGGTTGGGATGAATCTTATGCTATGTTGCCACAACATATGGAATTGTTATCTCTAAACAATCATATTTTTTATCAGTTAGACACTGTGGAGTATGTATCGCCAAATCAAAGATTTTATCAAACTAAGGTGAAGTTCAATATGGTTTCTTGGGAATTCAGGCCATGCATTGCTGCATTTACCTATTGTATACAATTTATTCAAGTCGATGGCACCTTCTTATATGGCATGTATATAGGTGTTCTACTAATTTCTACCACACAGGATGGAAATCATTATCCTCTACCACTTTCTTTTTCTATTGTTGAAAAGGATAATTCTGAATGTTGGAACTGGTTTTTGGCATGTGTACATGTTCATGTCACAAAAAACCATGGCGTGTGTCTGATATTTGATCACCATCGAGCATTTATAGAGTTCGTGGTTAGTGATAGGGTTTCATGGACTAAGCCAAATTATTATCATCACTAATGCATTAGACATATTACAAGTAATGTGTATAAGCATTTTAGAGATGATTCCATAAAGAAGGCAATCGTCAAGTTGGGTATGTTTTTCTAAACTTATTTTTTAAAACCAAAATTTATTCTCCATTTTAATATATTATTCTCTTATGGTTTCATCATATGATCCCCAACAAGAATGGTTTGATCTATTCCTTGAAGAGATCTGAATTGCTAATGATGATGTGTATGAATATATGATGCAGATATCGGACGAGAAATGGTCCTTAGCATATGATGGTGGCAGAATATATGGCCATATGGACACTAATATAGTGGAGTGAATAAATGGTGTTCTCAAGGGTGTGCACAAACATCCTATCACATGGTTAGTGGAAGAGACATTTTATAGATGTGTTCACTACATTGTTGACTAGTCCCAAAAGTCCAATCAGGGGACAGAAAACAGAATGAATTTTACGCAGCATTTCCAAAGTGAAATTGATTCAATGTTGAATGAGGCTTCAAGATGGACTATTCTAGCAATTGACAGAGACAAGGAAAGATTTCAGGTATGATTGAGCTATGACTGGGATACATGCACTAGTGGTCGAGTGTTTGTAGTGATTTAGATAATAGATATTGTTATTGTGGCAAATTTCAGGCATTTAGATATCCATGTGCGCATTTTATCCCAGCTTGTGCTTCGGTAAATATATCATGGGAGCCATATTCCGACCTTGTGTATTGTATGAGCACATTGGTGAACTGTTATAGTGCATCTTGGATGCCTGTTGGTGACTTTCATTCGATCTCATTGCATGATGATCAACCGACCATCATCCCTGATATTTCTAGGTTTCATAATTTGGTTCTGTTTTCTTTTATGATTTATTCAATGTCTGAAGTTATTTAAATTATTGGCTTCATACTACTAGGTTATAGCCTCAAGTAAGACCAAAATCAAGTCGAATCATAAATGAAATGGATTATCCATGACAATGAGGAGGGAGAATACAACGCAGTATTTTTCATATAGAAGGATATACTCATAATAGATGTCCCCAAGTGGCATCACACAGCTCCACATCTCGTCATCCATGATCGATTTTGTGTATTGTATCAAAAATATGTATATTTATTTTTGTATGTGGAAGTTTCACTATTGAATCCTTTTATTTTTGACTTTCTCTATTTCTAAAATGTTTCAATTTTGTTTTGTCTCGTTATTTGATTCTATAATAAAGAATTTAGTAATACTCGTACTATTCAAAAAAACAACATATAATGAATGAACTAGCTCATGGAAGTCCACATGCAATGCTTAGAAGACCCCTATAGGTTTTAATTAATGCAGACATCATAAATTTTGAATCTCAAAATTAGGTAATAGGGTGATTTATTTAATGAGGGGATTTTTCAAGTTTTATAATCACTAATCCACACACAAAAAATCAAGTATAAATTGAAAATATTAACACAATCATTTTTCATTTCATTTTTCAATATTTATTTCAATATTAGTTGAAATTTTTTATTGAATTCACTATAATAAAGTAACGATGATATCATTTGTGAAGATTGAAGATTTTCCATTGATCACATCTCAGGAAACTCATGTATCATGACTTCTTTTAGAGGGACGTCAAATGCCTCCGTTGAGTGTACGCAAATCTCAGCATTTCCATCATACCGCACCACCTCCCGCTATCATCCCTCATCTTTGTCGTGATAGGTTCTATGACGTAGCGATGTGCGAATTCACATTTCTAAATCATCAGCTCATTACTACACATATAGAAAGATGGAGGCCAGAGTCACATACATTCCATTTTAGAGAGGGGATATGACTATTACCTTGCAGGATTTGGCCATTATGTTGGGCTTCCCCATCGATGGTGTGGCTCTGACTGGCCGAGTTGGAGCAGATTTTCCATAGCTTTTTCATAGACTACTGGGCATAGAGGTCCCTGATGATGGTAGGATCATCATTGGTGGTCGGTACGCATGCCTTGGTTAGACCATCACTTCACACAGTTAGCTGAGGATGTTGATGAGATCACTGTGCTGCGATTTGCACATGCATATATTTCGAGGCTGATCGGTGGCACCCATTTTGTTGATCACTCCACTACTTTTGTACATTTGATGTATTTATCTCTTTTGGAGGATTTGGATGAGGCTGGTCGATACAGCTGGGGGTCTTCTTCTCTATCATATACATATAGGGTGTTATATTGTGCATGTCGCATCGATAAGATGCATATCACAGGATGCATGATTCTTTTATAGATGTTGGTATGGGAGCACATCCCCCATTTAGGTCCACATGCTCGTGTGCCATTACCAACAGAGGCTCCACGTGGATGTTGGTTTTTTATTCCTTCCTTATACTATATAACCTAATTGTATAACTTTCTATTATGAAATGTAAACAAAAAAAATTATATACAGGTGCAGTCAGGAACATCGACATTAAGATTCCCCTAGACATGACGTCAATGCCTACAGACATATGTTGGACAACATTCAACCACACGATGTAAGTAATTATTATTTATATTGTTAAATATTTATTCTTTACTATACATGTATTCATTTATTAATTGATTATTTATTTTTCCTTTCTGATTTTATGGATTCCATATACAGATGCTATTATCTAATGTCTTCCACTGTACTATACGACGATGCATGCTATTGGCTCCTATAGGGTTCCATTGATTCATTTTCATATAGTCGAGTGCCATCAGACCGATAGAGTTATGAGGCAATTTAGATTCTTTCAGCATGTTCCTGACCCGCCCAGTCAGTTAGATTCACTGCATTCCCTGAAGATGTTAGGGAAGTGAGATTTTGATTGGAGTAGATACCACACCTGATATATTGATTAATGGGATATACGACAGGACTACTAGTTGCAAGGGGCAGGGACAATGTGTTTTCGATTGGTGGATCAGATGGATTACGTAGCTTGGTACTACTGGCCCCCAGTCATATTTCTGACACGACACAGATGAGGCTTTCATGAGATGGTATACATAGTTCGTTCCACAATTTAGTGAAATTTTTAATCATATTACTTAACAACATAATTTGTTTTTGTAGTATGCTTGTATCTGTCATCTACTACACATGTATGATCCTGTTGAGCACACCGTATTTGACCCAACATATTTTCACACCCTTTTATTAGAGTTGATTCCTTCGATGGACGATATTTATCATATAATTTTATTTGATCCACCACATGATGAGGGGGATGTGGAGCCTGCTGAGGCTCATATAGATGTACCAGGGGGACAAACCTGTTATGGATCTTGCTATTCCACAAGAGGAGGATGTTCAGATTGATTAGTCAGATGCTGATGTTCTACAGGAGAAGTGTGTTCTGTATGATCACTCATCTACTCTTCCAGCTTCTCAGGCTCAACCACAAGTACATACAGCTGATGACTATGTTGAGCTAGATTATTTATTACATACATCCTCATCACAACAACCATCCTATTTCCATGTTTTTGAGAGATCCAGCCAGCCTCCACTATCATTAGATGTATGACATGGTATAGATGGAGAGACTGTACTTCCATTTCCTTTCACACAGGAGGATGTGGGGGTGGCTACTAAGGATGATGTGCAGTGTACTCCAGAGCGCAGACAGAGACGAACACGATGTGGACGCGTCCAGTATACACTTGGTTGTGGTACAGAGGAGCATCCACTCCAGAGGCATAGAGTAGGTTGATTTGTGATTTACAATACACTATGTATGTTCATTACTTTTATCATTTATATAGTTTTACCCTTTTTAACAAGTGTCTTACTATCATCAAATTATCTTCCAAAATTAATAAATTCTATTTTCTATTCATTAATAAATATTAATACTCTGGATGAACAGATCTGTGATCATCAAGAAATCTTGACAAATATTCTTTATCTCAATTATTTGAATCCTAAAATCATGGAACATGATTCTTTGTTTAAAAAAATTAAATTGCATAAAGAATAATTTCAATGAATAACGAATAATTGTGAATAGTAGATAATTATGATTGAAGATCAAAAAACCACAATATGAGATGTATGGAATTAGAAGTTTATTTGGCCAATTATGAGAAATACATATTCAAACTTTATTAAAGGACACATTTTCTACTGGTACACAATCTTCACTGGAGGATTTTACTGTTAAAATACCTACATCATGTGATAAAATAATGGGAATTATGAAAAAGATTAATTTCAAATTCTTCTAAAATAAGAAAAAATCCTTAAGAGGGTTCATAACGTGTTATCATATCTAAGAATAAGTATTGACGAAGTTCATCCTTGGTGAAGTTATATATGATTTCAAAATGGATTTTTATGAGTGTTTATCCTTAGGGGGATGTAAATAAAGAAATATTAAATTAATTCTAGAATTAATATATCAATTAGAATCAAATCTAATTACTACAAAAAATTCAGGAAGATAATGTTATTGAAAGATAAATGTTTTTATAAATCTCTATTCCTTTGTTAAAATAAAAAATACAGAATAGAAATGGGTTATAATTGAATCAATCAAATACATAAGAAAATTTTGCTTCTAAATAAATGATGAATTTTTCTAACCTTTCTAGAGGATGCCTGAACGAGGTTCACACATCCTTTATAGAGTTCATAAAGGATGCGTGAACCCCGTTCATGTATCTACCATTGCTAGGATGCATGAACAGGCTTCACCCATCCTTTGAAGACGGGGTGAAGGATGCGTGAACCCCATTCACGCATCCGGTCAAGAAGAATATGCGTGAACAGGGTTCACGCCTCTAAATATCCATTTTTAAAAAAACGTCAAACCCTATCCCTTTTCCATAATTTTTTAATACCCATATATATAAAAAATCTTCCCAATTACCCTCCCATGTTGCCATGGTAATTTTCCATTATTTCATGTGGTATGGAGATCTCATAACCTCCTGATCGATGGGGATTTAGCTAGGGTGACTTTTGTTCATCCTCATCTAGTTGAGGGCTATGTTCTTTAGTCAGGACATTGCTACTTCTCATCCTTTCGTTACGAAGCGACGAATGGTTCGGTCACCTAGGTACTAGTAATGGTGCCAAAGGAGTTATAGAGTCACGGATGGAGACCCCAGTTTAATCACCCTCAGGGGGTTCATCTAATTCTTTTAATAGTGAGATGGGAATCCCAACCCTTATAAGGCCTAATATGAAAATTAATCATAGGGATTCATCCACTTCCTTTGGTTCATCACTGGTCCTTTATGGGATATATTTTTTCATGTTCATTAAATTCATATTGAATAATTCAATAATGATTTCATAGAACTCATGAATTTTGTTTCATCCCTACATAGACTCTTTCAACATGGTTTTCATTGGGGATATTCTTGAATATTCCAATACTCAGGTGTTACATGTAGAACATATGAAGTTATTATTGAGTATACTATAAGAAAATTTTCTGTGTTCCATGATCTTGGAGATCCTCTAATAGATTCAATATGTTTTCTATGTTGAGTATAGAATTTATAAGAGAGGTATTAGTACTTAGCTTAAGAAAGTGAAGACCATGAAATATTTGACTTGATAGATTAATAGGCCTCAAATTACGAGGTTAATTATCTAATAATATTCCATATTGTAAGAAATTCCCATAAAAGGCCAATCCCATAAAGTAGAGAAATTCATGTGTATTGATTACTTTGAATCTTTGTTTTGTGATTTGAAATTGAGGTATCAAATTTCACGTGTTTTTATATATCCTAAATCAGGTATTGGGTATATCATGTATCATGATGCCCTAAAAATTTTATAATTATAGATATAATTTAAGCGTATATTATAATTAATAATATTTCTTACCTTTTTTGTTAATTTTCTTTACATATAGTGTTTTTTATTAAAATGTGTGAAATCGCTTAAAATTAATTTTTATGGTGTTTTTTCAATTTTTGGAGAGAAATGGGAAATTTAGAAATATATATATATATATATATATATATGTTAGAATTTCTTAATGATATGTATTGGTTAAATGAGGAACTAGAACTATAAATTCGTTAAGGCATTCGTAATGGATAACATACTGGTATATATATTATGTAAGTGTTACACTACTATAGTCAATGTTATATACACATATATAAGAGTAATTATAATTTTTGGTAGCATTGTGAGTGATTTTGGACTTTACAGATAATATCTTAATGTGTATCCAATAGAACCTACCTCACGTGCCTAGCGATTTTCAAACTTTGATGCTCATTGCTTCCTCAACATCTCGATCTATAGTGGTGCATTCGATGGAATATTTAGGGGAGGGTTTTTTTATTAATAAACGGGTTCCCCATTTTCTTAAATAATGACAATGGGGTTGTCTAGTGCCACTTCAAGTGGTGATAATGGAAAAAATCTCCAAAATCCCACTTCAAGTAGCGCTGATTATTTACCAGTAAAGCGATCAGCTCCACTTGAAGTGGTGTTGATCTCCTTCCCCACCTATAAATACCCATCCCACATCCGCCAACACTCATACTCATTCCTCTCCCCTTCCCAATTCCTCCTTCCCTTTCTCTATATTTTTTTTCACCCTAACATTGGAGTTCCACTTTCCGGTTGTGCAGCCGCCGCGTAGCTACCTTCCCGAAATTTGAGGTAACTTTTCATTTACATTTATCAAATATTTTCAATTGTTTATTTAATTGTTTATTTAATCTAATTAGTTAGTTAATTAATTATAATTAGTTAATTATTTTATTTTAATTAGTTAATTAATTGTAAGTAGTTAACTAATTAATTCAATGTAGTGAAGTTAATTAATTCAAATTAGGTAGTTAATTAATTGTAATTAGTTACTTAATTAATTATAATTAGTTAACTAAATAATTTTAATTAGTTAACTAATTAATTCTAATTAGTTACGTTAGTAATTCTAATTAGTTAGTTAATTAACTATAATTAGTTAATTAATAAATTCTAATTGGTTAAGCAATTGTAATTAGTTAATTAACTGTAATTAGTTTTTTAATTGTAATTAGTTAATTAATAAAATCAAAATAATTAAGTTAATTAATTCAAATTAGGTAGTTTATTAATTTTAATTAGTTACTTTATTATTTCGAATTAGTTAATTAATTAATTCTAATTAGTTAACTAATTAATTATAATTAGTTAAGTAAGTAATTATAATTAGTTAATTAATTATATCTAATTAGTTAATTAATGAATTCTAGTTGGTTAATTAATGAATTTTAATTGGTTAGTTAATCAATTCTAATTAATTAATTAATTAATTCTAATTATTTAATTAATTGTAATTAGTTAATTAATCAATTCAAATTAGTTATGTTAATTAATTCAAATTAGGTAGTTAATTAACTATAATTAGTGAAGTTGATTAATTCAAATTAGTTAAGTATGTAATTCTAATTAGTTAATTAATTAATTGTAATCAATTAATTAATTAATTCTAATCAGATAATTAATTATTTCTAATCATTTAATTAATTATAAATAGTAATGTAACAAATTCTAATTAGTTAATTAATTGTAATCAGTTAATTAATCAAAATTATTTAATTAATTATTATTTGTTAATTAATTGTAATTAGTTAATTAATCAATTCAAATTAGTTAGAATAATTAATTCATATTAGGTAGTTAATTAATTGTAATGATTGAAGTTAATAAATTAAAAATAGTTAAGTAATTAATTCAAATTAGTTAAGTAAGTAATTCTAATTAGTTAATTAATTAATTCTAACCAGTTAATTAATTAATTCGAACCAGTTAATTAATTATAATTAGTTAATTAATTGTAATAATTTTATTAATTGTAATTCGTTAATTAATTGTAATTAGTTAATTAGACAATTCAAATTATTTAAGTTAATTAATTCAAATTAGGTAATAAATTAATTGTAATTAGGTAATTAATTAATTCAAATTAGCGATGTTAATTATGTCAAACTAGGTAGTTAATTAATTGTAATTAGTTACATAATTAATTATAATTAGTTACTTAATTAATTTTAATTAGTTAGTTAATTAATTGTAATTTGTTAGTTAATTAATTCTAATCATGTAGTTAATCTATTCTAATTAGTTAAGTTTATTAATTAAATCTAATTAGGTAATCTAATTAGGTAGTTAATTAAATCTAATTAGGTAATTAATTAAGTTATGTAATTCTAATTAGGTAGTTAATTAAATGTACTTAGATAGTTCATGAAGTCTAATTAGGTCATTAATGAAGTCTAATTAGATACTTAATGATGTCTAATTATGTAATTAATGAAGTCTAATTAGCGAAGTAGTTACAATAATTAGTGAAGTAGTTACAGTAATTAGAAAAGTAGATACAGTAATTATAGAAGTAGTTAAAATATATAGCTATGTTGTTACAATAATTAACAAAGTAGTAATAGTAATTAGTGAAGTAGTTACAGTATTTAGCAAAGTAGTTACATTATTTAGAGAAGTAGTTACAGTAATTAGCGAAGTAGTTACAGTATTTAGCAAAGCAGTTATAGTAATTATCAATGTAGTTATTGTAATTAGCGAAGAAGTTATATTATAAATTTTTTATATAATATATTTTTTCATTACATTCTATGTATGATAATGAATTTAGTTTTTCAACTACATTGAACTTAGTTTTTAATTGAAGTTTTGAACTTGAATTTAGTAGTTGAATATATTTTTTGCATATTAAGTGTTAGAGTTGTCATGAACTAAAATGATTTCTTGAGTAAAGTATCCCCGGATAGAGGGGTTTTGGGTCGGTCCACCTACTTTCCTCGAGGCTTGCCTTGTCTAGGAAAGTGAATTGGGTTGGCTATCTGTCGCTCCGGGATTATTCATGTTGAGTTATTCAATTTTATATAACTCTCTACTTTTATATGACGTTTTCATTTAACTCATGAATATGATGCATTTGGATATGTATGAATATGTTTGACTTACTATTTTTGGGTCAATAAAAAAACATGTGGGTTGTGTAAAGAGAGTTACACATCAATATGGTTTGAACATATTGATTTGTTGGAGGGACTAGGATTTCAACATAAATTCTAGAAGCATGCAGACATAAATTGATTGTTTGATCATATGCGATTAATAATGACGGTTTATTTTTGATAAAAAGATGGCTGGTTATATTTATTGCAATGCAAAAATAATTGAGACAGAACAAAGATGTAGTTATAGTATACAGCCAGAAGCTGTTGTAATGTTTGGAGGCTGTACAAATTTGGGAACTCTTTAAAGGAAAATTCATTGAAAGTTGAAACTGATGAGCAACCAAATGATATAATCTATCACATACAGGCATCTACAATATGTTGATAGGTTTTGTCATGTGGCCTATCCAATAACTAATGATGAAGAATTGGAATATGTACTGTCATTGGTTATGTTTCTACCTACCAACCAATTGATGGAGTTGTATGTGACCATAACTACAATGGTGGTTCCATTGACATTGGAAGTTGGGTCATCACAATGTTAGGAGACTATGTCATATGATCATGTTAGAACACATCAAGAAGTTCCATTAGCAATGGTACCATCATTTCCATTGGCTAAAATTTCAATGGATAGTCCCCCACATAATGTAGATGTGTTGGTCAATGATTTTGAAAATGATGATAATTTAGAAGAAGAAGATGAAGTGGAAGATGAATATGGAGAGGAAGCACATGTGGAAGAACAGCCAGTGCCCACTCATGTGAGGTTTAACCGATCGTTGAACTATCCCCCACCATTGATTTCATGATCGACGGAAGGGATGAATCACTTTCCAGAATTAGATTAGTCAGTTATTACTCCTACATTAGAATTTCTAGGAATCATTGGGGGCATAGATCGAGTGTCAGATGAAGGCGTTCTGTATATTGGGAGAGAGTTTGAGAGTAAATATGAAATAAAAAATGTGATAAAATAATATCACATTGAAATACATTACTCTTATGTTGTTGAAGAGTAACAAAGGTCTTATTATTTGATCTGTTGTGACAATTATGAATCGAATTGTCAAATGTATTTGTGAGCTATAATTTATAAAACTTTTCAGAGCTAGCGCATCACAAGATTTACTACACACACATGTGTGAACCCAAGCATGTAATAGGAACACTCTTCATTAGATATTGACTTTGTCTCAGTAGTTATTGTTGAAATGATTAGATCTTGTCAATATGTTCTTGTTGTTCTAGTGATGGAGGGAATCAAACTACTTTTTGTGTATCAGATCTCTTACTGGAAGGCATGTCCAGCAAGAAAAAAGGATATTGTGAAAGTGTACGGTGATTGAGATGACTCTTATCGAGTTTTACAACAACTTTAGGAGATTTTACACCACAATAATCAATTGATCTATCAGTTACATAATACATAATATATTAACCAATAAAACCAAGTTGATCAGTCAATGGTTGTTTTTGATAGATTTTTTTTGGGATTTTTTAACATGTGTGGAGGCTTTTAGACATTGCAAGAAGATTATACAAATATATGGAACATTTATGTTTGGAAAGTATACAATAACTTTATTGATTGCTTCAAACAAGATAGAAATTGAGCCTATCTACCATTGGAATATGAAATTGTGGAGAAAGAGAAGTTCTCATCACGGAGTTGGTTTCTGGCATGTCTTCGAGAGTTTGTTATGGGCATGGAAGAGATTTTCCTTATATCAAATCATCATCGTGCAATCAATGAGGTAGTACAGTCTGAGGGACTTTCATGGAGACCACCCTATGCCCATCATCAATACTGTATTTGACACATTGATAGAAATTTATGAAAGAGATTCAAGAATGAGTTGATGAAGAAAGCAATCTTAAAAATTGGTATACATATTTTTTTCCTATTAAAAATTCCTATCATAGTTATGATCATATCTGTTCGAAGTATTTCTTTTATGATAACATACGTGCCTCAAAAAAAATAATGGAGGAGCATATTCATGATATTCATAGAGTTAATCCAGAAGTTTATGATTACACGATGCAAATTCCAAAACAGAAATGGTTGTTGGCATATGATGATGGGAGGAGATATGGTTATTTGAAGACCAACATCATTGAATTCATAAATGGAGTTTTCTATGGAGTTTGAAAATTACCAATAATAGGTAAATATGAATATTTGATTATATGTTTCTCAGAAAAGCAGAATTATAATATACTATTACTATAATGACTTAAATATAATTTATAGGTTTGGTACAAGATACCTTCTATCATAGTGTCAAGTATTTTCTGGAATGAGGAATGAAAGATGATGATTTCTTGAATAGAGGGATGCTCTATGGACACCATATCTAGTGTAATCTATATACAGTTCTTCAGGAAGCTCCAACTTATTTTGTCACCACATTTAATCGTCGTGAGCAATGATTTGATGTTGCTGAGCCTGGTGATGTTGTGGATTGTATAAATGGTCGTATTCGAGTTGTTTTATTGGAGAAGTGTTACTGTGAATGTGGCAAGTTTGAATCATTGATTTATCCTTGTGTCCATGTGATTGTAGCTTGTGGTTACGTACACATATCTTGGGAGCAGTTTGTTGGTCTAGTTTATCGACTCGACAGCATCAACTCCTACTACAACACTTCATGGATGCCAATCAAAGAATATCAAAAAATTTGGCTCCCTGATGACACACATACACTTCTACCGAACAACAGTATACTTTGACCAAAAGAGAGGCCAAAGTCGACTCATATTCGGAATGAGATGGATTGTCCTAGTGAACAGTCACCTGGACGAAGGTGCAGCATATGCCGCCAGGAGGGTCATACGAAGACACGTTGCCCTAGACACATAAGGAAATCATTTAATGGTTAAAATGATTTTTGTACTCCATCAGTTACTATAAAAACCTTTAATGTGTAATCAATATTTTTACATAGATGAGTTTTTAAAGAATTAATAGTCAATATATATCATCAACATTTAAATAAGTGGTTTTTTTTTAGAAAAATAACAAGAAATTTTAAAATATATAACATGTAAGAACGAGGATTTAACAGAATTTGAGAATCAAGTAGAGTGAATACTAGTGAAGAATAAATTGAGGATACAATAGAATCTGAGACTACTAGCCTAGAAAATGAAAAGTAAAGAAATAAGGACAAAGCTATATTTGTGGAGAAGCTACGCAATCAACCTGTTACATACATTATTCCCCTCTCTTCCTTTTCTTTAAATGTTTTAAATAGAGTGATGAATAAAAATAATTGATATTCTTGAAAATTATTTAAACCATTAGCATTGATATGTTGGTTTTTCAATCCTTGGATAAAATTTCATCATATTCCAAATTTATCAAGAGGTTTTTAGATAATAATGAATATTTGAATAAATTAGATACCATCAATCTTAATGAGTGTAGTGTCGTTATTTTAATAAATCTACCACTAAATTTTAAGTACCATGTTACATTTTTTATTTAACACCGAATAAGAGAAAGTGAGAAAATGAAATGTTATTGTGATTTCGGAGAAAATATTAATTTGATACCTTAATCCTTGTTCAAAATGGTGGGTTTTAGGGAATTAAAATTGACTTATGTCTGACATCAACTTGTTGATAGGTCACTAACTCGCCCCTAAATTACTTTATTTAACTCATTACATACTTCTTTTATACATTACATGATAAATTTCATACATTAAATGATAAATGTGATGTTTAACATGAAATTAATGTATTACTATTTGTACATTCAGATGGAGAAACCACTATTATCTAGCTAGGAGACGCCTGTGTTGCATCTTGTATTTGTGTGACAACCTATTCGACAGCTTGCTATTCGGGGAGCACATCATTAACATCATTATGCACACCCAATAGTTATTTTTCCATACCTTAGACGTGTGGGATTTTATGGAGTCTCTATGTGTGAGTTCAAGACTATTGACCATCATTTGATTGCGGCATTGGTTGAGAGATGGTGGCCAGAGACACAAACTTTTCATCTCCCAAAGGGAGAGATTCCCATTACTTTAGAAGACGTCACCTACATGCCTGGTATTCCCATCTATGGATAGGCAGTTACGGGTTCCACTAGTGGAAACTGGGTTGTCGTCATACAATGACTATTAGGCATTGATTTCAATGGCGTACGAGGTGTCCTTGTGGGTTCGTGATTGTGAATGACATGGATTGATGAGCACTTCACTATCATTCCGGATGATGCAGTTGAGTAGACGCTTATTAGGCACGCACATGCATATATTCTACGACTACTCGGAGGCATGTTATGCGTCGACTACTCTAGCCTTTTGGTACACATGATGTACCTCCCATTACTTGAGGATCTTGATCAGATAGCTGCATACAGTTGGGGATCCGCTATATTAGCACATCTTTACAGATCCCTTTGTACCCATTGTCAGGAAGATGCACAACAGATTGTAGGTTTTATGGATTTAGTACAGATGTGGGCATGGGAGTGTTTTCCACTCATTTCTCCTCGAGATATCTCACCACTTGCAGCAGGGCTATTTCCGGAATGTCCTTAGGGAAGATGGCATGTTTACATCATTACTTTCATTTATTTATTATTTCTATTTTTTATAAACTTTTTGTATATTACTCTTTTTTTAACCAGCTGGAGTTAGTCTCAGAAGAATGCACACACACAGAGACATAGTGTGCACATCTTTCGACAGGTATTTGATGCATCATTTCCAGCTTATGTAAGTCAATAAATACTTTTTTATAGAAAAATATATTTTCTTATCACAATTTTATGTTATTTCAATGTAATCGTACTAGCATTATCTTGCTAATATGTCACTTACATTTTGAGATTACATTTCCAGTTTCATGGACATCATATACAGGTTATATATATGAGTCACTTCCACCATACTGCACAGATATGATTAGAGATCATGCTGTACTGGTGCCTCTCATCCACTTCTATATCATTGAGTGGCACCAGCCAGACCGGGTCATGAACTAGTTCGGTTATATACAGAATATCCCGATGGCACTAGGATAGCCTGATGGGTTGCATTCGATTGTACTTACAGGTAGACAGTCGACGAACTTGTGACAATTTCATGCATCTCATATTGATCTATGGGACGCGCGTTCCCGGTATAGTATTTCTCGATATGTGTATCCCATATCACAGTATCAGTTATATGCCTAAGGGGATTATGACTGCTGGTATTGATGTCATACCATCATGAATCTTACACGTCAGTGGATTGGAATTAAGCGGATGGTATGTTTATTAAGGTATATTATATTTGTTTAACTCTTTTATGGTATTAATTTGAATGTCATTTCATTTGCAGACAGACTAAATTGATCATCTTTCACATATCACACATCCTCAGGAGGAGGTATATATTAGACAGTACGTAGTTCATCAAGATGTGTTGGCTCTCAATGACCATCTCTGGATGATACGAGATAGTTTTTTTTTGATGAGGAGCCATAGGTATATCCTGATCCATATCCTCCAGCTGGATCTCCTAAGGGTGATGATGTCTCTGTTATGCCTGCTGATGACGATGCATCGCCACCACTGCCACCATCTGGGAGATGGAGAATAGTACCTTCAGAGGGGCAGAGGTTGTGGGATAGATATCCGAGTGTACCTCCTGTAGATGAGGCAACACCACAAAGAGATGATCATGCCCAGATTATTGATGAGTTTGCATAATAGAGAGACTCTTATATACCACATCTGTCATCTCTAATGACTACTGTGTACTATGAGCTGGATCAGGTGACACAGCTTGTGGTGGCCCCTCTCCTCCCGGTGAGGACTAATTCTGTATTTCATTTCTACCATTTTAGGTACCCCAGAACCATATGGATCCACACATGATTTTGGGCCATCATCCACGTATTATTTTGGGCCATCATCGACACATGATTTCGGTCCTCCCTCTACACAACATCATGAGAAGGCACTAGATGCACCAGAAGCGGAGGATCCCGTTTCCAGGACATCGGAGTGATGCTTACGTAAGACGCGGGGAGGATGTGAGATTCAAATGCAACATTATGGTGCTGGGGGGGCATCGACATTGATTTATTCAGATTCCATGATATATATTTTAAAAACCCTATTTATTTAAAAAAATGATTTTTATTTAGACAAGTAATTAGAAAATAAAATATATAGTATATACAAAATAATTTAAATGAAACTTGAAACATTGATTAAACAGATATGAAATACTCAAAAAAATAATAATTTCATTTAAAATGATGACGAGAATTAATTTATAAGCTTTCAAAACCGCCTACTTGAAACTTAAAAATGTTTCAAGTACATGTCATTTAAAGACTATAAAACGTAAACTGGATTAGAAGAAAGGCCATAGTCGCCTTTCATTAAGGGCATCCGTGTCACATGGGTTTTCAAAATTTTGATATCCAATTCACTACAAGAATGGCAAGAAGGTGCACATAAACACACAATGTTTGGACCTTCTAACTTTTCTTATAGTGAATTGGATATCAAAATTTATATTGGATATTACGAAAGGCCAAAACCACCTTTCCTTTTGGGGGAACACCACCATTGATTCCTACATCTAGCTTAACCGTTCAATTCAGTTTCATTAAATATGGACATCCCCTCATTTTTACCGAAATATCACTCACATGTCCATATTAACCCCCTAATTCTGACGCCTCTAGGTTCAGACCATTTGACGGAATAGATGCAACAATGGTAAACCTCTGAGTGGGAGTAAAGCATGTCTTCCTTCACTCTCACATAGAGGTTTACCATGGCTGCCTCTCATCCATCGAATGGTTTGAACCTAGAGGCATCAGAATTGGGGGGTTAATCTGGATATGTGAGTGATATTTTAGAAAAAATGAGGGGATATCCAGATTTAATGAAACTGAATTGAATGGTTAAGAATGATGTAGGAAGTTGTGGTGGTGTTCCCCCCAAAATAAAAAGGCATCTTCGGCCGTTCTTCATTTCCAGTATAAGTTTTGATATCCAATTCATTGCAAGGAAGGCCAGAAGGTCCAAACATGGTGTGTTTATGTGGACCTTCTAGCCTTTCTTGTAGTGAATTGGATATCAAAATTTCAGAAAACCCATGCGACAAGGATGCCCTTAATGAAAGGAAGCTTCGACCTTTCCTCATATCTAGTTTATATTTTACAGTCTTTCAATGTCGCGTACTTGAAACATTTTTATGTCTCAAGTAGGCCGATTTGAAAGATTATAAATTAATTTTGGCCATCATTTTTAATGAAATTATTTTTTTCGAGTATTTATTATATTTTTAATAAATTTTTCAAGTTTAATTTATATTAGTCATCTAGTTTACGTTTTATAGTATTTCAAAGTCAAATACTTGAATCTTTTTAAAGATTCTACTAGGCAGTTTTGAAATCTTATAAATTATTTATTATCAACATTTTTTATTAATTTGTTCTTGTTTTCAACTATTTCTTATATGTTTAATCAATATTTAATGTTTCATTTTTATTGGTCTTATAGTTTATGTTTTACAGTCTTTCATATTAACGTACTTGAAACATATTTAAATTTAATTAGGTGGTTTTGAAAGATTATAAATTAATTTTCATCAACATTTTTTTGAAAATTATTTTTGTTTTCAACAATTTCTTATATGTTTAATCTGTGTTTAATGTTTCATTTATATTTTTCTTATAGTTAGCGTTTTATAGTCTTTCAAAGTTGCTTACTTGAAACATTTTTATGTTTCATGTAAGCGGTTTTGAAAGAGTATAAATTAATTTTCATCCACATTTTTTAGAAAGATCTTGTTGTTTTCAACTATTTATTATATTATTAATCAGTTCTTAATGTTTCATTTATATTAATTTTATATTTTACGTTTTATAGTCTTTCAAATTCTAGTACTTGAAGCAGAATCTCACATCGGAAATGCAGAATGTACTGTGCAGGAAAAAGAGAACCAGAAAACAATATAAATGAAAATTTTGTTTATATATATATATATAACAAAACAAAAAATAAAAATAAAAATTAAAATAAACACAAAACAAAACAAAACAAACAAATAAAAGTATATATATAAACAAAACAGTATAAATTTTTTTTAAACAAAACAAATCATAAAAAAATTAAATTAAAAAAATTATATATAAACAAAACAAAAAAAAAGAAAAAATAATAATTTTAAATAATTTTTTTTATAAATAATTTATAAATAAATTTAATATGGTTTACTTATGTATTATAATACATAATTATAAATTTAATACATAATTATAATATTATAATAAATACAGAATTATAATATATTATAATAAATATAATAAATATAAATAATTTTAATAATGTTATTTATATATATATATATATTTATTTATAAATAAAAGTAATACGGGTTATTTATGTATTTAAATAATTATATATAAATATATAAATAATTATATATAAAGATACCTT
This sequence comes from Viscum album, assembly GCA_963277665.1. NCBI lineage: Eukaryota > Viridiplantae > Streptophyta > Magnoliopsida > Santalales > Viscaceae > Viscum > Viscum album. The sequence goes on along the minus strand of OY728165.1, from coordinate 278,104,574 downwards.
ATATTTAAAATTTATAAATTTATATTTAAATAAACATTATTAAAATTATTTATCTTTATATAAAGAAACTTTATTAAAAATTATACAATTATTGTAATTACATATTTATTGTAATTATATAATTATTATATTTATAATTATAAATTTATTATAATATTATATTTACATATTTATATATTTATAATAATTAGATATTTATTATAATTATATATTAATTATAATTATGGATTTGTTATATTTATAATTATATATATTTATTGTAATTTTATACTTAGTATATTTATATATTCATTTTATTATAAATTTATTATAATTAAATATATATTGTAATCAAATAATTATTATATTTATAATTATATATTTATTATATTATTATTTTTTATGTATTTATAATAATTAGATAATTATTATAATTATATATTAATTATAATTATGGATTTTTTATATTTAAAATTATATAAATTATTGTAATTTCATTTTTATTATAGTTATATATTCATTTTATTATACATGTATTATAATTAAATATTTATTATAATTAAATATTCATTGAAATTATATAATTAATCTATTTTTGTATTTATTATATTTATAATTATATAATTATAATAATTTTATAATTATTATATTTATATAGTTATTATTATTGTATATTTATCATAATTATATACTTATTATATTTATTATATTTATAATTAAAAATTTATTATAACTATATAATTCTAATTATAATAATTAGATGATTATAATAAATATGTAATTATAAATATATTAATTATATATTTATTGTATTTATTTTAGTAATTATATTTAATATAATAAATAAAATTATTATAAATTATATATATATATATATATATACGGGCTTGGGTAGGGGGAGCTGAAGGGGTTAGCGCCACTTGAAGTGGCGTTGTCCCACCAATTTGCCCAGCGCCACTTCAATTGGTGTGGGACAACCCCATTTCCCCAAATAAGTTTAGGCCTACCCCATAAACCAAAAAACCCCTTCTACCCAAATCCCAGGAATCTGAATTCGGTGACGTTCAGTCTAGGGTCTGACCCTTTGGATGGGGCATGTTCTCTCCATTGATGGTCTCATGCCCCTTCCTTGGGGTTGAGGTGTCTGGTGCGGTCTTTCGTGGAAGTGTTGTGCAGGATGGGTTCAAGCGCTTCAGATCTGTGATTTCCATAGATTGCTCCATTCTATCACTCAGTGGTGAGAGATGGTCCCCTTCTTTCACTGATATCTCATGTGTCCGCGTTCAACAAGACGATTACGGGGCACAAGTGGATGCTAGTGGCTTGCTTCGAATCTGTGAAGCCTTCTCTACCAGTCTTCAAGCGTTTTGTGGCTTTCAGGGGGTTACAGAATGGGGTTTGTATTTTACTGTTACACAAGCTCTCGTTTTGTCTACTTCTTAACTCAGAGGTGGACTTAATCCAGGATTGGTGTAATTCTCCCCGAGTATTGGGACGTTGGTGCTATAGTCCTTCTAGATGGTTGACTGAGGTTTACTTGGGGAATGAGAGCTCTCGGGCTGTAGTATGGGTAATCCTTTCGGGTCTCCTTCTTCTGTTTCAGAACAACAACTTCCTCAAGGCCATTGGCGATTCTCTGGGAGGATTTCTTTGCATGGATGCACTTACTCGCCGCGATAAGTAGTATATGGTTTCTTGGATGTGCATTGCGTTGGACCTATCCTTACCAATTCAGGAGAAGATTTCGCTGAAGGTGCAATAATCAGTTAACTAGTGCTAGGATATCGTCTTTCTAGTGTTGCACATGTATTGTTCGTCTTGTCTTCTAAAAGGGCATTCTGTTCAGAATTGCAGGAAATGTAGCCAAGGTGATAGTCCTCATGTAGCCAAAAATTCCAACTCAATGGGGTGGATGAAGTAGTCGTCTACAGGGTCTGTTTCGATCCAGCCTCATCCAGATCCCCTAGTTGTTCATGTTCCCCGCAAGGATCTCACCGCATCCCCATTGAGCCTTGAATTGAACACTTGCAAGGATCTGGTTTCCCTCCAGCCAGTTTACAGTCTTAGGGACCACCAGTGTTCTTCTGCAAGAGCTTGCATCCCCTCCCAGATGTTGTTAATCGGTGCCCTATTGTGATTTGTCCTGAAGGTTCCTCGGAGTGTGTTGGATTCTAGGTATTGGGTCTTTCTCTGTGCACTTTCTTCTTAATATCATGTTGAGAAGCTACCTAGGGTGTATGTAGACTAAGAGGTCCTCCCCCTTGCTATGGTTCATTCAGAAAATTCTAGGAAGAGGTCCAATAATGACCATATGGAAATCTCAGTTTCCCCCAGTGATCGGCCTCCTCCAGCACTTGGCGTGCTGAGTAGTAGGGTAACAGATATTGAATCAAGTCCTTCAAGGGATCAGCATTCTACTAAGCCTTATATAGTGGCTTGGTCACCCCTACTAGTGGTGAGTGGGAAATCTTCAAATCACCAATCAAGGCTTCCATCTTCTCCCTCAGCTCCATTAGATGATGGCTCAGTTGTGTCTATGAGGTTGGCCATGAGAACAAAGTCAGTTAGGGAGTGTTCTGCTTCCACCATGACAAAGTCTGTGTTGCCTTGGGAAAAAGCTAAGAATGTGTGGTTTCCATGATTCCTGTCTTCATATAGAACTCCCAAGGTGTTGGGGAAATATTGAAAACTAACTTGATAGCCGCAGAAGAGAAGAAGCACAAGATCAAGTTTGCTGCGATCCTTGAGCACAAGCAGATTTCTTCTAAAATTAATGTGTTTACCCATAGGTTAAAGTTGCATGCATCTATTCATGCGTACCTAATTAACATGTTCACTTGGATATTCTGGTATAGGGATGCTACGATAGAGTTTCTCCAAGAAGGGGACCAATATTTAACAATGAGAGTGTCATGTGGAGGGGAAAATATACATGTGTCATTTATTTATGGTAGTTGTGATTCCAATAGAAGGGATCTATTAAGGAGTTAATTGAATGAGTTCAACCTAGGGGATTAGCCTTGGGTGTTGGGAGGTAATTTCAATATAATAACGTATCATGAGGAGATGAATGGGAGGGGTGAATTCCCAAGGAGGGCTATCAGGTCCTTCACTCAGTTTTTGGTACGTAAAGCGCTAATGGATTTGGGATACTCTGGTGACCCTTACACATGGTGTAATAATAGAAGGCATGTTAATGGCTGTTGGAGTAGGATCAACTGTTTTATAGCCAATTTACATTCTATTTGTATGTTCTCAAATATGACTGTGGACAACTTGACTGAAATCATCTCTGATCACTCTCCACTTTTGCTTACTCTGAGTAGGATGGAGTCCTCATAGGAAATTTTCAAGTTCATGAGCAAGTGGTCTGGATTTTATAGAGCACCATCAATTAGTAAGGAAGAGTTGGGATTAAACGATTTAGGGCCATTCTTGGGTGTTCATCCACTACAAGTTGATACGTCTTAAGCATGACCTATAATTGTGGGATAGGAAAATTCCACCCTTGGATCAGGATCTAGATGTGTTTAAATGAGATATTGATCTTCTTGAGGCTAACTATGTGGAGGCCTGGGATGATGCTTCATTTGATGATATCACTGAGAAGAATAATGCATTTATTGTTATGATCCTCTCTTAGGAATGTAGGGTGAGGGAATGATTGAGAATTGAATGGATGAAGGAGGGTGATAAGAACACATCTTTTTTCCAAGCATGCATAAGGGATGGGCGATGGGTTTCTAAACCAAACCTGAAGCTCGATGATATATCCTTAACTAATGATAGGGAAGTGGTGGGAAGTTTGGAGTTTTCTTATATTAATGATATTCTAGCTGGTTTGAATCCAAATATTCTTTAGGGATATCCTTTCGGGGGTGATGAGTTATGGGAGGGGATCCCGAACCTTTTTTCTTCTCGGGATAATGATATGTTGGAAGGTATCACAAATGAGGAAGAGATCCTTGTAGCTATGGTGAACCTCAATCATGAGAGTGTAGCAGGTCTAGATGGATTTCTTGGTAGATTCTACAATAGCTCTTGGGCAGTGGTCAAGGGGGATATATTCTATGCTATTTTGGACTTCTTTATAGGGGAATCCTGCCCTGGATAGTGTCTTCCGTGACACTGGTGTTCCTACCAAATATTAACGAACCCTCCTCCATCCTTCATTACCATCCTGTGAGTCAGTGTAACTTACAACACAAAATATTGGCGAGGATCGTCAACAAGCGGATCTCTAGAAGTCCCCCTCGGTGGATATCCCCAGAACAACATGAGTTCGTGAAAGAGCGCTCAATTCAGGGAGCTATAGTGTTGGATCAAAAGATGCTAAGATACATTAATTTAAATTCCCGTGGATACAATATGGTAATCACTTTGGATATGAAAAAGGCATATGATAGGCTTGAGTGGGGTTTTATTAAATGGGTTATGAAGATTATGGGATTTTCCAGTTCGGATTGTGATATTATTTTTAGGTGTTTCAGTTCAGCATGGATGGCTGTTTCATTTATGGGGAATACTCATAACTTCTTCAAGTTGGTTCGTGGACTTCAAAAAGGTGATCTATTATCCCCGAGTATTTTTATTCTTATGCAGGACACCTTATGTAGGTTGATCGACAGAGGAATATCTAGTAGGGACATTCTCACCTAGCAGAGGAAGTTGAGTCTACCTGCCATATATCACTTCATGTTTGCGGATGATATAAAAATTTTCATCAATGAGGGGAGGAAATCTGTTCAAGGAATTAACATGATAGTTGAGATGTACTACCACTGGAGTGGGCAAATTATCAACAAGGAGAAGAGTGAATTATATGTGTCCAAATAATGTAATGCGAGTAGGGTGACTACTATGGGTACAAGGCTGCGTATGAGGTGCGGTAAATTTCACCAAGAGTATCTCAGTACCCCTCTGTCTCTAGGAAGAGTGTATATTAGTGATTTTTACTGTTTGGTGAGCAGAATTTCAGGGCATATATTGAATTGGAAAACCCACTATTTATCCACTGGAGGTCTCATTTCTCATGTGAATAATGTCCTTTCGGAAATAACGGTGCATGAACTCTTATCTGCCAACGTATCAAAGGGGGTTATAAGGTTCATTAATAAGCTTCTAGCTCATTTCATATGGGATGCATCATCAGAGGGGAAGAGACAATGTGTCTTCTGGGGGAAGATGGATCATCCTTTCATGGAGGGAGGGATTAATGTTAATAGCTTATAAACCACTATCTAATGCATGCATGCGACATTAGCTTGGGAGGTAATAGAAGAACATACGTCATGGGGGATTATTATGTCTCGCAGTTATATAAAAAATACAGAATCCTCATTGGAAAGTGGATCTCCCCTCTGGTATTCTGTATGTAGCATGATTCCAATTATTCTCTACCATTCACAGTGGATTATTAGGGAGGGAATCATTTTGTTTTGGCGGTGTAATTGGTCAGGAAAGATCCTTGGGTACCTAGAATTTCTAGCCCCAACGATCAACCTTAAGGAGGTAATACAGTACCATGATTTCTTCAGAGGAATTTTGGACGTACTTCAGCGTGAGGTTTTCAACGCTGTCCTCATCAACTGGGAGCGGGATTAGTGGGACATTAATCCACCAACCATGGGGATGTTTAATTCAAAAGATTTTTGTAGGATGGGTGCACCTCAAGGAAAAAGGAAGGGAGTAACGACATGACATGGTTTAATAAGATACCTATAATGTATAATTTCCTCACCTGGAGGATCTAGAACCGCACGCTTCCCTCCACTGAAAATATCAAAAGTCTTGGCATCGACATGGCCTCATGCTTCCATTTCTATAAGAACAAGTATGAATAAAATATGAACCATATTATCTTTAAAGGGGACCGGGATCAAGAGGTATGGGTATTATTTGGAGAGTTCATAGGGTACTCCTTTCAGGGTACATGCTTTGATGCCTTCATGGAGCACTAGTTTCCTGGAGATAACGATATAAGGAAGGAAAAAATGGGGAGATCAATTATCTTTAATGTCGAATGTTGGTGCATATAGAAAGCATGAAATCAGGCTAGGTTTGAGGGGATAAAATCTAGAGGTAGAGCCATTATAACCGGAGTATGGTACATATTGGATGATATGTTTTTCACTTGATGGAATCTAGAAAGAGGCCCCCTCCCTACGGAATATGAACATGCTTCAAGCTGTTGACAAGAAGACATGACCCAAGCCATAAGGTAAATGGGTACGATGGAGTCCTCTGAAGGCTGGACTGAAATTAAATACAGTTTGTTCTTATATCCAGGGTAGGATGCGAGGTTAAGGGGTGGTCTGGGATTCACGAGGTAATGTGGTCCTATCATTCATGACACATTATGGGAGTGGAAATTTTATGCTGGTGGAGGCTAATGCTATTCTTATAGGCATCACCATTTGTAGGCAGAGGGAGATTTACATTTTCCAAGTGGATACTGACTCCATGATAATTCAATATTCCCATCATGAAAAAGGTAACATACCATGGTCAATAAACTATATCATTAGGATGTTTAAATTACTCATTTATATAAGCACTAGTGTCACCCACACTTGTAGAGAGGGGAACAAGGTGGATGATCACTTGGCCTCTCTAGAATACCCTGGTGTTCTAGTCATGTGCCTGTCACATGTTTCTCCATTTAATCCCAAGGGGGTGAATTTAATTCGGGGTGATGCCCTCGACCTCCATTATTTCCAACCTCCTTAAAATTTTATCCTTTTTATTCTCCTTTTGAATAATAATAGTAATGTTGATGATGATGAGAGTAATTATAAGATAAAATTTGATAATTAAATAAGTAAAAGGACAAAAAAAAAACTTGTTATGTAGGAGTTATCCATCTTCTACTCATATAAAGTTGACATTAGGTAAGCTCTCCTTTATGTATTAAATGGATAAACAAAAAACATAGAGTATGATCTATTCCTTGGAATTATTAGTATTTCTATGCATTAGAATCCTTTAATAAATAAAAAATAAAATGATTGAACCATGGTTTTTATGTTTTTCTATTGTGATAAAGGTGATGGTGGAAATTGGATTACAAAATAATCATATTGATTTGATTCCACAAAAATGGATTTCATTATTTTATGGATAAAGGATAAAGAAGTTATTGATTTTTCATGAACAAGTTTATTTTAGAGTTGTGTTTATACCTACACTAAAAAAGGTAGATAATTTTAAGTAACATACCTTGTTCAATTTAATAACTTTACATTGTAAATAATTCCCCACATAAAATCCCAAAAAAATAAAAATAATGTTTAGAACCACTACCATGAAAATAATAGTCAACACTGTGACTATAGGGATTGGATTTGGGGATGACATTTATTTATATCTCATCAAAACCTAGTTACTTATTCCCTAATTTTGCCTAGTTATGTTGAATATTAATTTTTAGTTTATCAAAGGGTATATGGATTTCACCATGGAGATATATATCATGTCTCAATTAAATAAATTGATAAAAATTTATTATAATGTTGGGGTATTTTTTTATTTTTAATGATATATTATTAATTGAATTTGAAGGATTGGTTGGATGTATTTTCACCTCCTAAATGAAATGAATTTAAAGAGGATGATGATTTATAGAAAAAGATCAATGAAACAAGAATTGAGTAGCATTTTCTAATTAAGACAACAAGAATCTGGATATTATTATTTCTGATTTCATTCAATTTTTTTCAAATTATCATCCTGATAATATTAAATTCGATATTTTTTCACAATTAATGTAATATTTCTATTATCAAAAAATTAATTTATTTTTATTTCTATAGTTTTATTCACTCTTATATGATGTATTGTTCATTTGTGACTAATGAACACTCAATTATGAATGGATAAAATCATAGAGGAGGGTGGCATCAAGGAAAAGGAGTGAGTACCTCATGTTTTAAAATACTCTTCAACTCATGAGTTTTTATTATAAAATATTATCAATATGATTTTAATCTATTACTCATGAGAAATATTTGAAATGTGATGAACAAAAAGAAGGTGGCATATGAACCATTGGGATTTAAAATTTCTCTGATCATTATCTCTAATCTTCTAGCCTCTAATGATGCGGAGTCGGTAAGATTGTTGGTGACTGAGGCTTCATAGGCTACGGTGGTTCCCGTTGTAGCCTAGTTGGATAGTAACCTTCCTAGGGAAAACTTTTTTTAAACTCTAGGACCATCTTTCACAGAGATTCTATGCTAGCCTAGGGTGACCCAAAGCCCAAGGGGCCGCATTCCTAGGGATTTCCATGATCCAGTACCCCCATGAATGAGTTTCTAAGAAGATTTCTATTTCAATGGAATATTTATTGAAAGCATCCTATTGGAAATGAAAACCAACACCGTCGGTTGTGTTAAAAAATATGAAGCGTTCTTGAAGTGTTCCCATGTGGCTACTAAACTCCTCAAGTTCCTGCTTAATTCCAATGCATGATTTTAAAATTTTCATATTTATTTTTTCCCTCAATTAATGCTATGTCCCTTTAATGTTTTGGTGTCTTTTTTTTTCTTTTAGTAATATTCTATAAAAGGGTTTCAAAGGTAGTTTGTATGGTTATGTATGTGAAATAAAAGATTAAAAGATATTTGATTTATAGTGCTCCATTTTTATTTCTCGCATTTCTAGATTATATAGATAAAATACTTGTATGAGAGGTGGTACTAAGGAAACCCCCAATTTTAAAATATGGCTACTACAGTATAGATGTAGGTTATGAAGTTGTCTAATGAAAACTATGAAAGCTGGTACATCAAAATGAATGAATTTTTCAGATTACAAGAACTATGGGAGATCATCACCCATGGGTATATAGTACCCACTACAGTGGAAGAATCCACCATCACAAATAATGCAAATATAACTCTCAATAATCAAAGGAATAATGACAACAGAGCATTGTTCCTCCTCTATCAAGTGTTGGATGAATCAAATTTTTAAAATATTACTAAAGCAATACCAATCATGAAATATTGGGATAACCTTGGCACCATCTTCAAGGGTGTTGATCGAGTGAAGTGGGTTCTTCTTAGAACACTAAGAGTGAATTTTGAAGCAACACACATGAATGATGGTGAGAGTATCACTGAATACTTATCAAGTTTAATTTTTATTATTAACAAAATGAGAAGAAATTGAAGAAAGTGGAATACATTCATGTCATTGAAAAAGAACTTCGATCTATCACAACCTAGTTTAAACACACTTTTGTGGAAATTGAAGAATCAAAGGAAAAGTAAAAAAATTCCATTGAATAATTGATGGGATCATTGCAAGTGCATTAGAAAAAAATGTAAAATAATGTTGGTTCAATACTATAGAATTCTTTAGAGTCCAAGTTAACTCTGTAAGAACAAAAGAATGGCCATAAACAATGAGGTGTTCAGGTAACTAGTAATTGTGAAAGATGAAGAGGGCGTGTATATTATCCAAACCATAAAAAATCCTCAAAAATTTACTAACATACATGGAATAGGTAATGGTGGAGTTTGATTCACGCATGATCGTGGAAACAAAAAGAATGTTCTGTGCGATAATTTCATGAAATTAGACCATTATACTTATGTGTGTTGGAGAAAAATGGATCAAGATAAATGATCCAAATATGATGAAGCATCTCACCATACAAAAGAAGTCACCACACTCCTCCTCACAATGAAAAGTAATGTTAATGGCCATATATGTGGTATCTTGACACAGGTGCGAGAAACCATATGAGCGGTAACAAATAATTGTTCGAGGAACTCACAAAAGAATTTTTTGGTGACGTGATCTTTGGAAACTCATTAGATGTACCTATGATCAGAAAAGGTAAAATTAATATTTATCAAAAGAATGGTGACTCAAATTACATATCTAAGGTATATTATATACCAAAACTAAAAAATAATATCATCAATATCAACCAAATCCTTAATAAGGGATATGTAATACACATGGACAACTATTCGTTGTCTAATAGAGATGTACATAAGAGACCTGTTTCTAAATTAAAAATGGAAAATGATCGCATGTTTCTGTTTTATATTAACACAAAGGTTGATGAGTGTCTCTTTGGACTCAGGAAGAATGACTCATAGAGATGGAATCTATGCTTTGGGAATCTCCATTTTAGCGACCTTTAACTTATATCCTCATCAAGAATGGTGTGTGGCTTGTTGGAAGTTGAAGTTAAAAATCATATATGTGAGGTGTGTATACAGGGTAAGAAACATAGAAATTCCATCCCATGTAGAGTGTCTAGTAGAGCAGAAGAACCACTTCTGTTGGTTTACCCTAGTATTTTTGGACCACTTGAAACACCCTCCCTTGGAGGTAATATGCACATTATTACCTAATTGATGATATGAATAGAAAAATTTGGGTGTATTGCATCAAATAAAAATCTTCCACTTTTACTATCCTTAATTTTTTCAAATCCTGTGTTGAAGAAGTATGTTGTGACAAAATCAAAGTACTCATAACTGAAAGAGGAGGAGAATAAACATCAAATTTATTTTAATATTTTTACAGGGAACAAGTCTTCAGGAAACAATACACTACAGCCTACATGCCAAATAACAAGTAATCATTGAACAAAATAAGCTCACCATCATCAACATGAAGAAGGCCATGATGTAGTTGAATGACCTACTCAAGAGCTTCTAGGAATAGGTAATTACATGTATTTCTTATCGTCTCAATCAGTGTCTAACCAAGAGAATCTGAAATTTGACACCCCAAGAGGCATGGAGAAGCAAAAAAGTGAGTGTGGAAAGAGTCATTAGGTGTGTCACTAACACTCAAATTCTAGATTCAAGAAGGAATATTGATGTTCATGGTGAGAAGTCCATATCCATCCACTACAGTGAATCATCTAAAGCCTCCAATCTCTAAAATACAGTAAACAATAATGTAATGGTGAGTATAGATGTGATATTTAGTAACAAAGAATCTTGGAAATAGAAAGATGAATAATTGAACAATGATATTTTCATCGAAACAAAAGATTCTAAATAAAGTCATGATCATTAGGAGATAACGCCTGAAACACCTTCCTATGGTGCAACACCAGTTGAAAGTTATCCAGGAGAACATTCCATTACTCTTGAAATCACTCCACCATGTCAATATTTTCCCTTCTCCTCCTCATCCATGGAGTTTGTAAAAATGAATAGCTTAAGTGAAATCTATGATACAACCAAAAAGGTAAATCTTTTCTTCCTATATGAAGATCATGGACCTCTAATGTTTGAGGAATCCATGAGAGAAGAATGATGGAGAATCACTATGAAAGAAGAAAATCATTCAATAGATAATAATGACACATGGGAGATAAATACACTGCCTTATTCTAGAAAACCATTAGCATCAATTGGGTGTACAAGACCAAGAGAAATGATAATGGTAAGATTGATTTCTACAAGGAATGGCTCATAGAAAATGGATACAAATAGAAGTAATGGGTGGACTATGAAGACGAATTCACTCTTCTTGCTTTCATTGATATTGTGAGGAAAATTATGTCCCATCACAGTTGGATGATCTACCAACTAGATGTGAAATATGGATTCATGAATGGAATTCAAGAAGAAGGGGACTATGTTGACTAGCCTAAAGTCATTGTTATGAAAGGAGTAAAAGACAACGTGTAACGACTGAAGAATTCTCTCTATGGGTTGATGTAATCTCCAAGTTCTTAGAATGCACACATCAACAACTATATTCAAGATAATTGATTAACCCAATGTCTATATAGGAATGAATTTTACATTAAGAATAATTTTGGTGGAAATACACTTACAAAATTCATATATGTTGATGAGTTTTTGTTTATAGGGAACAACCGACCAATGTTCGATGAATTCAAGAAGTCTATTGTTAATGAATTTGAGATGACCAATAGAGGTATCATGTGTTTTTTATGGGAATAGAAGTAAATAAACAAGATACAGACATCTATATATCTCAAAATAAGTATGCTAATGAAAAACTTGAAATGTTCAAGATTTCCAATTGCAATACTATAAAACCATATATAGAAATGGGTTTAAAACCGAAAAAAGATGGATATGGAAGAAGCATTGAATATATTTTGTTCAAGAGTCTTAATGTAAGCTTAAGTTAACTCACAATTTCAAGGATAGATATTTTCTACAGTGTTGGATTTCTAAGTAGGTACATAGATTCACCAAAAGAGTCACACTGGCTAGCAACAAAACGAATCCTTAGGTACATCAAAGGAATAATGTAATTTGGTATTTTCTATCTATACAATGTAGAAGAAAATATATATGGATTCTCAGATAGTGATTGAGTAGGTGAACAAGGTGAAAGAAAAATCATCACTGAATATGTATTCTTTTTTGGATTGACTGCTTTTACATGGAATTCAAGGAAGCATAGTGTTGTCGGCCTATCCATATGTGAATCAAAAAATGTAGCAGCATCATCCACTATTTGTAAAGGAATATTGCTGATACATTTGATAATAGAGATATAGCATCTATATTATTTATCCATAGTCATATATGTTGATAATATGCGTGGAATCAAACTATCCAAAAATCTAGTGCATCATAGAAGAAGCAAACACACTGATACTCAATACCATTTTTTTAGATATAATGTGAAGCAAAAATATAATAAAATTTGAGTATTATCATACTATGAAACAAGTGGCTAATATTTTCACAAATAGATTCCTGATAAATGAATTCAAACAACTAAAAATGATGCTCGGAATGAAATATGTTTTGATTTGAAGAGGAGTGTTGGAAATGAAAACCAACACCATCGGGTGTGTTTACAAAGCAACATTGTTCCCAAAGTGTTCCCATGCAACTACTTCACTCCACAAGTGCCTATTTAATTCCAATATATGATTTTAATAATGTTCAACTTAATTTTTTGTTCCCTCAATTAATTCTATGTTTCTTTAATGTTTTGGTGTGTTTTCATTTCTTTTGGGAAGAATCTATAAAATGGTTTCAAATATAGTATGTTACATTATGACCATGAAAGTTATTTTTTTGGGGTTCTCCTGTTTTCTTTATCACATTTTTGGGTAGTATATCCAAAACATCATAACATCTCAAATGGATCCTGGTTGTAGGATTAAATATGGACAAAACTCTTCTATAAATGTTTAAAAATTTTGTGGAGTCGGGTAATCTATCGTTCCAGACCAATGTTTTGATATTGAACAAGAGGTTCTACTCTATTGTCTTGGATTCCAATGAAAATTTCATTAAATCATGGGGTGTGTTCCCCATGTCCTTTGGGTGATGGAGATTTCACATATTCTGCCAGTCGATGTAGTCTCATTTTTGGGTGGGATCCTTTGAAAGTGGTGTTCTGGATATCATTATCAGGATTTACCCTCCCTTTTCACAACGTCTCCTTCTTATGTGGGATCAAGAACTCATTGGGATCTTACCTCTACATTGATGAAAGATCTATCTTGCTTGAGGAGGAATCAGTGGCATGGATTTGCATCAAAATAGTCCTCGCCCTACCCCTGTCGTCGAGGATTGATCTCTGGGTTGAGGGAATGGAGGAGTGGCTACAACCCCTGGTGTATCCCCGCTGCTATGCTATTACGTGTGGGCTATCTTAGGAGATGTCACTCTCGGTCTATGTGCCATAGGAGTCATAGAATGATGGTAGAGAGAAACCATCCATTGTTTTGGAAGTTCATGCTTCTCATCCTTTCTCTACGATGCAACGAATGGTTTAGTCACGCATGTGCTGGGAAAGGAACCAATGGAGTTATAGAGTCAATGTCAGGAGACCCTAGTATAATCACCATCAGGGTAAGAAAGGCTAGGGGCCAGGCTATTCCTGACCACCCCCAAAATTTATCTAAAAAAGACATGAAGACACTATAGACAAGGGAGTGGATGGTCCTTTATGGGACATATTTTTTCTAGGTGATTCTATTCATATTCAATAATTAATTAAGGGTTTTTTGGATCTCATGAATTTTGTTTCATCCCTACACAAACTCTTTCATCATGGTTTTCAATGGTGATATTCTAGTATATTCCTATACCTAGGTGTTACATGTAGATCATACGATGTTCTTATTGAGTATACTATAAGAAATTATTCTATGTTCTATGATCTTGAAGGTCCTTTAACATATTCAATAAGTGTTCTATATTAAGTATGTAATATCTAATAAAAGGAATTATTACTTACCTGGAGAAAGCAAGGACAATGAAATATTGGTCTTGATAGATTAATATGCCTCAAATTAGGAGGGTAATTATCTGATATTTATTTTATAAATGATTCATATATTATTTCAACTTGTTAGAAATTCCCAAAATCGGACTACCCATAATGGAGAGAAATTCATGTGTATTTATTAGTTTGAATCTTTATTTCATGAGTTGAAATTGAGGAATCAAATTTCTCATATTTTTATTTATCCTAAATCAGGTATGTGGTATATCATGTATCATGATGCCATCAAAATTTTATTATTATAGATATAATTTAAACATATATTTATAGTAATAGTATTTCATTCATTTTTATTATTTTTTCATTCTTATTGGATTTTTTATTAAATTGTGGAAAATCACATAAAATTTATTTTTACGGGGTTTTTTTAATTTGTAGAGAAAAATGGGAAATTTTGATAAATATATATATATATATATAATCATTTCTTGATGATATGTAATTTTTAAATGGGTAATTGGAACTATAAATTCATTAAGGCATTCATAAAGGATACCATAGTGGTTTATATAGTCTGTATGTGTTACACTAGTAGAGTCATATGTTATGATATTAATATTAAGGTTTATATAATCAAATTTAATAGTTATTATAAGTTAAAATCTGATAATTCTGAAAAGTAAAAGGACAAAAAATTGATATATATGATTTATTTATCTTCTACTGATATAAAATGGACTTTAGGTAAGCAATCCTTTATGGATTAAATGCATAAAAAACAAGATTACAATATGATCTATTTTTTTTGAATTGTGAGTATTCGTCTGCACGAGAAGCCTTTAATAAATCATAATAAGAATATTAAACCATTTTTTAAGTATTTATATAGTGATAAATGTGATGGTGGACATTGGATTACAAAATAATCATATGGATATGATTCCACCAAAATGATTTTTATTATATTATTGATAAATTATAAAGATGATATTGATTTTTCATGATGAAGGTTATTTTAGAGTGGTGTTTATACTTACACAACAAATGGTAGATAATTTAAAGTAACTCAACTTTTTAATTTTAATAAGATTACATGGAAAACCATTCCCCAAATCAAATCCAAAAAAACATAAAAAAATGATAGAACCATTGCTAGGAAAATAATAGTCCACACCATAACATTTGGGATTTTATTTGGGGATGATATTTTTTATGTCACACCAAATACATGTTCCTTATTCAATAATTTTTCCTAGGGATGTCGAATCTTGATGTTTATATTATTAAAGGGTATATGGATTTCACCATGAAGATATATATCATGTCTTAATTAATTTAATTCATAAAAATATTCTATAATCATTGGAATTTTTTTATTTTTAATGATATATTTTGAATTGAAATTTAAATATTGGTGGGATGGATTTTCACCTCCTAAATGAAATGAATTGATAGAGGAAAAATATTGATAGAAAAATATCAACGAATAAGGAATTGAGGAGCATTTTCTATTTTTGACATTAAGATCTAGGATATTCTTAGTTATGATTTCATTCCATTTTTATTTTAAAATTATTATCTTGATAATTTTAAAATATATATGTTTTCACAATTAATGTAATATTTATTTTATTATTAAATAATTTTACTTTCATTTCCATAGTTTTATTCACTCTTATATGATGTGTTTTTCATTTGTGCCTAATGATCACTCAATTATGAGTGGAAAAATCATAGAGGAGGGTGGGATCAAGGAAGTAGGGTGTGCAACTCATGCTTCCAAATATTCTTAAAATCATGATTTTTTATTATAAAATATTATCAATAAGATTATAATCTATTACTCATAATGTATATATAATACGCGAAGAATGAAAAGAAATAACATAATGCACCACTGGGATTACAAATTTCTATGATCATTACCTCTAATATTCTAGCCTCCAGTGATCCGGGGTCAACATGATTGTGGGAGACCAAGGCTTCATAAGATCTGGTGGTTCCCATTGCGTCCTAGTTGGAGGGTTCCCTTCCCAATCCAAACATTGGTTTAGCACTGGTACCATCTTTAAAAGAGATTCTATGATGTACTATGGTCTCCCCAAGCTTTAGGGCCTCATTCCTACAGCTTCCCTTGTTCAATTATCTTCTTGTGAAGGATATTTTATGGTGCTTTATATTTCAGTGGAATCCTTAGTAGAAGCATCATGTAGGAAATGAAAATCATTAAACTCGGTTTTGTTAAAAAAAAGCTGCAGCATTCCTGAAGTTTTCTCATGCGGCTGCTACACTCCTCAAGGGCCTGCATAATTCCAATGCATGATTTTAATATTTTTCAGATTTGTTTTCCTTCAATTAATGTTATATTCCTTTATTGTTTTGGAGTATTTTTATTTAATTTGGTAAGAGTCTATAAAAGGGTTTCAAATGTATTCTATATGTTTAAGTATGTGGAATAAAAGCTTTAAAGATATTAGTTTTATGGTGCTCCATTTTTATTTCTCACATTTCCGGCTTATATAGTCACCAAACTAGTATCAGAGGTGGTACTATAAAAACATTCAATTTTTAAAGATGGCTACTTTAGTCCAGCTGTAGGTTCTAAAGTTGTCTAATAAAAACTATGAAAGTTGGTACATCCAAGTTAATTAATTTTTAGAATCACAAGAACTTCGGGATATCATCACTGATGGGTATATAGTACCCACAATGGTGGATGAATCCACCTTCATAAATAATGAAAATATGGCTCTAAAATTAAAAGGAAGAATGACAACATGCAAATTTTCAACCTCTATCAAGGGTTTGATGAATAAACTTTTGAAAATATTACTAAATCAATATCATTCAAGAAAACGTGGGATACCATTGGCATCATCTTCATGGGTGTTGATCGAGTGAAGCAGGTTCTTCATAAGTCACTAAGTGTGGAGTTCTAAGTGGCACACATGAAATATGGGGATAGTATCTCTAAATACTTATCGTGTTTATTTTTTATTATTAACAAATTTATAATAAATTGAAAAAAGTGTAAGACATTCTTGTCATTGAGAAAGAACTTCAATCTCTCACAACCTAGTTTAAACATGGTTTTGTGAAAATTGAAGAGTCAAAGGACTTTAAAATGTTTATATTGAATAATTGATGGTATTATTTCAAGTTAATGAGAAATATGTAAAAGAATGATGGTTCAACACTAGAGCATTCTTTAGAGTCCATGTTAACTCTATTAGAAAAAACAATGGCCATACAAAACAAGGGGATCCTGGAACATGTAATTGTGCAAGATGAAGAGGGAGTGTATATCATCTAAGCCATAATGAAACAACAAAAGTTTTCCAGATTCTGGGAAGTGGAAATAGGGGAGGTCAGTTAGCACATGGTTGTGGATACACAATGAACGTTCAATGCCACAATTTCAAGAAATTCGACTATTATGATTTTTTTGTTAGAGAAAAATAGATCAAGATGGATGATAAAACTATGATGAAGCATATCAACATGAACAATAAGTAACCACACTCTTCCCCACACAAGAAAAGGCATGTGAATGGCCATCTGTATGGTATCCCGACACAGGTATGAGCAACCATATGAGTGGTAAAAAATAATTGTTTGAGGAACTCACAGAAGAATTTTTGGGCGATGTGAGCATTAAAGACTCATAAAAAGTAATCATGATTCAAAAAGGTAAAATTAAATTTTATCAAATTTATGGTGAGTCTAATTACATCTCTAAGGTTTATATGTAACAAACATGAAAAGTAATGTCATTATTATTGGAAAAATCCTAGAGAAGGGGTATGTCATACACATGGAAAACTATTCTCTGTCTATAATATATTCCCATAAGAGACTTTTTGTTCTTGTCCAAATGTAAAAGAATGGCATGTTTCCACTACATGTTAACACAATGGCTAAGGAGTGTATCTTTGGACACATGAAGAATGACTCACAAAGATGGAATCTGTGCTTTGGAAATCTCCATTTTAGTGGCCTCAAAATTTTATCCTCATCATGCATAGTGTGGGGATTATTAGTAATTAAGTTTCAAAATCATATATGTGAGGTGTGTCCACTCAGTAGTAAACATAGAAATTCCTTCTCAAGTATAGTGTCCTAAAGTGTAGAGGAACCACTTTAGTTGGTTCACACTGATATTTGTGGACCACTTGAAACACCCTCATTTAGAGGTAACAACAACTTTATTGCGTTCATTGATGATCTCAATAGAATTATTTTTTTGTATTTCATCAAATTAAAATAATCCACTTTTACTATCTTTGAAGTTTTCAAAGCCCATGCGGAAGAAGAAAGTGGTGAAAAAAATAAAAGTACTCATATCTAAATGAGTTGCATAATACACTTCAAATGAATTTTAATATTTTTGTAGGGAACAAGGAATCAAGAAACAATACATTGTAGCCTAAATTTCACAAAAAAATGGATTTGTATTAAAAAATAATTTCACAATCATCAAATGATGATGACCATGATGAAAGAGAAAGTCCTACTCAAGAGCAAATGGAGAAAGGCAATTTCATGTATTTTATATATTCTAAATAAGTTTCCAACAAAGAGAATTCGAAATTTGACACCACAAGAGGCATGTAGTGGATGAAAACTAAGTGTGGTGCACTAAAGAGTCATTAGGTGTGTTTCTTACACTCAAATTCTAGAAACAAGAAGAAGGACCTTTGGCGATCGTGGTGAGAAATGCATCTTCATCAGCTAAAGTGGAGAATCTAAAACCTACAAGCTATATAATCCACGAACTAATAATGTAGTGGTGCATATAGATTTGATGTTTAGTGAGAATGAATCCTAGAAATGGAATGATTAATAATCAAACAAAGATATTCTAGTTGAAATAGAAGATCCAGAATAATGTCATGATCCTCAAGAGAAAATTACCAAAAGACCTTTCTCAGGGGCATCATCAGTTGACTGTTGTCTTGGAGTACATTCCATCACTCCTAAAATCACTCCATCAAGTCAAAAATTTTCCAGATGGTCCTCATCCATGGATTATATAAAAATTAAGATATTAAGTGGCATCTACGATCAAACAAAAGAGGTAAATATTTTCTGCCTATATGCATATCATGAGCCTCTAGCATTTACAGAATATATGAGAGAAGAATATTGGGGAATCACTATGAAAGAAGAAAATAATTCCATAGAGAATAATGAAATATGGGAGCTTACTATGCTTCCTAAATTCTAGAAAACCATTAGCATAAAATGGGTGTATAAGATCAAGAGAAATGATGACGGTGATATTGATCGCTACAAGGCAAGGCTCATAGAAACGGGATATAAACAGAAAGACTCAGTGGACTATGAATAATTATTTTCTCCAATTGGATTCCTTGGAACTATAATGAGGATTATCTACCATCTGAGATGGATGATCTACAAACTGAATGTGAAATTTTCATTCTTGAATAGAATTCTAGGAGAAGAGGTCTATGTTGACCAGCCTAAAGGCACTGTTTTGAAAGGAGAGGAAGATAAGGTATATCAACTGATGAATTCCCTCTATGTGTTGGAGAAATCTCTAAGACATCAACAACTATCATCAGGATAATGGTTTCACCCAATGTACATATAGGCATTATGTTTACATTAAGAAGAATGATGGGGGAAATATGCTTAAAACATTATTGTATGTTGATGATTTTTTGTTTATAGGGAACAACTGAACAATGTTTGGTGAATATAAAAATTCCATTTTTAAAGAGTTTGAGATGACCGATGGAGGTATCATGTATATTTTTGGCATAGAAGTAAATAAACAACATGGTGACATCTGTATATCTCAAAAGATGTTTTCCAAGGAACTGCTTAAAAATTTCAAGATAGCCAATTGAAATACTGTAAAACCACCTGTAGAAATGGGTTTAAAATTGAAAAATTATGGACACAGAAGAAACATTGACTTGAAATTGTTCAAAAGTATGATTGGAATCCTATGGTACCTCAAAATCACAAGGGTAGATATTGTCTACAGTGTTGGATTTCTAAGAAGGTACATGGAGTAACAAAAAAAAGGCACACTAGATAGAAGAAAAATGCATACTTAGGTATGCCAATGGAACAGTGTAATTTGTTCTTTTCTATCCACAAAATTATGAAGAAAAGCTATATGGATACCCAGACAGTGATTGGGGGTGAATAGGATGAAATAAAAAATAATCACTAGATCTGTATTCTTTTTTAGATCAACTAATATCATATAGAATTTAAGAAACCATGGTGTTATTGGACTATCCACAGGTGAATCATCGTATGTAGCAGCATAATCTATTATTTTTCAAGGAATTTGGTTGAGAAATCTGTAATGGAGATAAATCATATGTGTGACGGATCCACAGTCATATATGTGGATAATAAGCCAGTAATCGAACTAGCCAAAAATACCGTGCATCATGGAAGAAGCCAACACATTGATACCCAATACAATTTTCTGAGAGATCATGTGATAAATAAAATTATAACATTAGAGTATTGTCATACTACGGAACAACTGACAAATATTTTCACAAATACATTCCCAACATATGAATTTAAACAAATATGAATTATTCTCATAATGAAAAATGTTTTTATTTGAAGGAGAGTGTTGGAAATGAAAACCCACACCATAAGGTGTGTTTAAAAAGAAGAATGTTCCCAAAGTTTCCCCATGTGGTTACATCACTCCTCCAGCTTCCACATAATTCTAATTAATACTTTTAATATTTTTTATCTATATTTTTTGTTCCCCCAATTAATTTTATGTTGATTTAATGTTTATGTGTCTTTGCACTTATTTTCAGAAGAGTTTATAAAAGGGTTTAAAATGTAGTCTATTTGATTATGAGATTGAAAGCTATTTGTTCTGTGGTTCTCCAGTTATCTTTCCCACATTTCTATGTTATATATCCAACAGATCAGACCATCTCAAATGGATTCTAGTTGTAGCATTCCAGATGGATAGAACAATTCTATAATTGTTTAAAAATTTCTTGTAGTCATATAATATATCGTTCACGACCAATGTTTCTATTTTGAATAGGAGGGTCTTCTATATGGTCTTGGATACCAAGGAATATTTCATCAAATCTTGGTGTGTGTTCCTCATGTCCTTTGGGTTGTGAAGATTTAACCTATTTCCCTGGGCGATGGAGTCGCATTTTGGGAGGGATCCTTTGAAAGTGACATTATGGATTTAATTATTGGTATTTCCTCTCCCTTTTCACTACATCATCTTGCTACGTGGGATTAGGAACTCATAAGGATCTTACTTCTACGTAGATGAAAGATTTATCTGGATTAAAGTAGCCCTAGTGGCATGTATTCATATTTTTTTATTTAAAATTTAAATATTGTGGAGAGAAAAATTATTAATGGGTGGATTTATTTCAACATTAATGGGGATTTTCTACCACCATTTATAGAGAATTATTCGTAATATTAATTGATGGAATAATGAATGTTTACTGCATTAATGGATATATGAACATGATGACTATATAAGAGGATGTCGTAGTGTGTTTTGGAATGTGGCATGGAATAGATGTATTCACCATGATAAATTTGGGAAGGGGTTGTCGCATTTGCGGTAAATCATACGAAGATATGATAAAGAAGAATAAAGAAGAGGTGACGATGATGAAATTTATAGTGTGTCAACAATGGTGAATGAAAGTGTGTGCATTTAGATGATGATGATTCTATGTATCAAAAAACATCTTGGTTGCAGAGATCAAGCAGTGTGTCCTAGTTGTGATGATTGACAGTACAAAAAAATGGTACATTCATGGGTGTCGGTGTGTTGAGAGAGAAATACTTATGGTGAGTTGTTAAAAATGGTTCGGGTGATGTAAAACTCCTTCAGGTGATAAAATGTATTTGGGTGATAAATGGCCTTTGGGTGAATCTCTCTTGTGTGTTTTCTACGATGAAATCCACTGTGGCATTGGGCTATAAGACCTAATAGTTGTATCAGAAGGATTGGTTAAAGTGCTCAGTTGTACGACATGGTAGGAGGCATCTGGTGGAGAAGCATTGGAGGAATACTATTGAAGTTCATTGAGTTAGGTGGTCTATTAGGCATCCGAAAGAATGTCATCAAAAAATGACGGTGATATCAGCGGTGTTGCTGGAATATCAAAATTCTTCTTTGCCACATGTGTCATGAGGCGTGTTCCGTTCATTGGGTGAAATTTGGATCCTGGTGGATCCAATGATCACATTGACCAAGATGGTTGAGATGAATGTGGAGTATTTGAATTTTAAATCAAGGTGGAGATTTTTTAGAATTTTGTATTTAAAATTTAAATATTTTGGAGAGAGAAAATTATTAATGGGTGGATTTATTTCAACATTAATGGAGGATTTTTTCCAAAAACTTATGGATAATTATTCTCAATATTAATTGATGGAATAATGTATTTTAACCTCAATAATGGAGATATGGATATGATGTATATATAAGAGGATGCAATAGCATTTTTTCGAATATGGGATGGCAAAGATGTATCCACCAAGTGAAAACTAGGAAGGGGATTCCACATTTCGGGTACATCATGTGAATAGATGATGAAGGAGAATGAAGTAGAGGCGATGATAACAATGATGATGGAGTGTCAACAATGGAGAATGAAAGAGTGTCTGTGTAGATGATGATGGATCTATATGCTGAAAGTCCTCTTGGTTGTAGATTTCAAGCACCGTGTCCTGTTTGTGATGACTGGAAGTACAATAAAAATGGTACGTTCATTGGTGTTGGTGTGTCAAGAGAGAAATACTTCAGGTGAGCTGTAAATTTTTTTTCAGGTGATGTAAAGTTCCGTTGGGTGATAAAATGCCTTCAGGTGATAAAAGGCCATCAGGTGAATCTTCTCTTTATGTGTTTTCTACAAAGACTTCTACTACGGCGCCAAGCTCTAAGCCCCAACAAAATGGATTTGTATCAAAATGGACTTTTCCTTACACATGTCATTGAGGAATGATCTCCGTGTTAAGGGAATAGAGGAGTGGGTTCAACCCATCGTTTATCCCTCTACTATGCTATTCTGTGCGGGCTATCACATGCAAGGTCACCCTCAGTGTATGTGCCATAGGTGTCGTCAGATGAGGAAAGAAATCAATCATCCAGAGATCCAGTGCCACGATGAATATTCAATATCATTTGCACACATCAGTTAGTGAGATCATAGATGGTAAAAAAATTATCAATACTCATCATAATTGTATTAAATCATTTAGGAAAAAGAATTTGTGACTACCATGGCTACTAATAATCCCTACTAAGTGGGTATGCCTTTCTGGGAGTTCCCTTTCATGGTTTTGAATTTCCCTGCCTTCATGTATCATTCCCAAGTCCTCTACCATGATCCCAAGGTAATTGTGTATTATTTCATGTGGGGTGGAGATCCCAGAACCTCATAATCTATAAGGATTTAGCGGGGGTGAATTCTGTTCATCCTTAGCTGGCGGAGGGACATGTCATTCAGTCGGTACTTTCATGTTTCTCATCCTTTTTCAAAGAAGTGATGAATGGTTCGATCACCAATGTTCTGGGAAAGGCGCCAAAGGAATTATAGAGTCATGGTCTGGAGACCTCATTTTAATCACACTCAGGGGGTTCGTCTAAATATTCTAATTGTAACATGGGAGTCTCATCCATTATAATGCCCGAGAGGGAAACTACTCATATGGATTCATCCCCTCTATTTAGTTCATCACTCGTCCTTTAGAACCCCTTCACTTCCTTTCTCCAAGCTTTAGAGGACACTTGTTTGCAAAGCATCATTTATCACCCACCCCCAGATAATGGTGTGTGTTCCGGAGCCTCATCTAAATTTAACCAGGTTTCATCATCTATTATTTCCAATGGATCATTGATTCATTGGGTTCGATCCAGGTGGTACTATCTCCAATTATCTTTCATATAATTTGGAATTACCGCGGGCAGGTATAACGAGTTAAAACTAACGTTCTCCTTTTTCAAATTCAGTGTACTAAATCTTCCATGGTGTAAATTCTGGAAAACAAGAAACATTTTTTAAAAAATTTCTAGATTTTCCTCAAGATTGGGCCTCTGGGGGTTTTTATATGGTGATTCTATTAACCAACATGTTTGGTTTTTATAGAGGAAAAGAAACTCGGTGGAATGGTTTGGTGTGTCTAATAAACATATCATTTTGAATATCTCTGAGGAAAATAAGCATTTTTTTTTGCATTTTTCTATTCCAAATGTGAGTCTAGGGAAAGAGAAGCCTTATAATAGGAGATGGATAATGTTTTTCATAGTAAAATAGTGGAATTTGTCTGGTGGGGGGGATTTAATTTCATTCTCGATGAGTCTGAGAAGAAAGGAGGAGGAGTGCTTCCAAGCAGGGATCTCCATGATATTCTATTCGTATGATTCTCGTAATGGGCACCTAGAATTGGGTTTTGTAGAAAAAAAATATACTTGGTGCAATAAAAAAAGAGGTAGTTGTTGCAACTCATGTAGATTGGATCAATGATTTGGTAACATTTAGGAAATTTCATCCTTCCCAAATGAAAGGGTTAAACATTTGGTATAGAATCGTTCAGACCACACAACCCTCTTTCTTAAACTGGAGTAAGGATTGATAAATAAAAATCACTTTTATTATTCTAATAAATGGGTACTGGATATTATATTTCATGATGTGGTTAGATAATCTTGGACAAAGCCCATGTAGGGGGGAGGGGGTGGATGGAATGGCCTATAGAATATCTTGTGGATGCTCAAAGGGGACCATAAGAATTGGCTCACCAATAGGCCCGAACTGTTCTATTAACATAGAGGTTATGAATGAAGAAATTGAACAATTGGAGAAGTGACTGGGAGACATCTCATATGGTGAATTTTGGTACACATTAGTGGAAATTAAAAATAAGTTAGTTGAAACTCTTATGGAATAAAAGAGTATATCCCATGAAAGGTCTAGAGAAACATGGCCATGTGAGGGAGATAAAAATATGACCCTGTTTTAGTCATACATCATGGAAAGGAGGTGTACAAATATTCCCAACATCCAACTCAAAAATGGATCATTCATTCAGAATATTGACATAATATAAGGTATACCTAATGGAAAATTTATAATGTTTCTAGATGATTTCGACCCCATCATACAGGGAGGCTATCTGAATGATCAAATGGGAATTTTCCACTTTATACAAAGGGTGGTGTCCAGTGAGATTAAAATTCCCTATGAGAACATGATCAGGGGAATAGAGGTCTCAGAGGAAGATCTTTCTCTTAATAATGAAATCTCTCTAGGTCCCAATAACTTCCTGAGTTTCTTTAACATATCCTTCTAGAAAATAGAGAATGTGAGACGGTTAGTCCATTCTAGAGTAGTTTAGAGGTGGGAGTGTTCCATGATTCATTTCATCACTAAAATTGGTCTTGAAACTGAATGTTAAAGACCATTCCTCACTCAGTTAGTATAATCCAATTAGAATGTATGACCTCCCATAAAAGGTTCTCTCTAAGACTATCAATAAGATAATTTTGAGGCATCTTCTTAAATGGGTCTTAGAGAACCAATTAGTGTTTATCAAAGAATTATCTACTCTGTTTTCCATATACATGGTGCAAGAAATTATCGGGGTCATAAATAAAAAATCATGGAGCTCCAATGTTGATATTATGGTTGAAATGAACAAAGCCTAATTCATGGGAAAATGTGATGATTTTTTATAACCACCCATGGATTGTGCCAGGGAGACCCCCTTTCTCCCAGCCCATTTATCTTAGTGTATGACTCCCTAAGAAGATATTTAGATGGAAAATTTTATAGAGGAATCCTGTAACTATACCATGGTAGAGATAACTATAGTGACTTCTCACATATCTTTTTTACTGAGGACATGATATTTTTCTCAAATAGAGAAAGGTGAATTATTATAGGATTCAACAAAATCATGGAATCTTACGACATGTGGAGTGACCAATCCATCTCCCAGGAAAAGATCAATGTGTTCATTTCTAAATGGTACTTAGAAATAAGGGAATGAATATTTTGTAGGGATTGAATATGAAATAATAATCCATCCCCATTGAATATTTTGGATCTCCAGTCGCATCCAGAAGGGTTTGGATCCAAAATTTCAATGGGCTTGTGTATAATCTTACTTCCCATAATAAAAATTTTAAAAACCAGTTTCAATAATTAGGGGGGTGGAGTATTCTTTTCAATTGTGTTGTGTCTTCCATTCCAATGCATGAGATTTCTTTACTCAAATTTCCAAAGGTGGTGTTGAATAACATTGAAAAACAGATGAAAACTTTCATCTGGAATTAACATTCGTAAAGATGATTTCACTATGATTCATGGGAAAATTTTCTAGAGGTGGGTGATAGTGGTATTAATATAATGAGTTTCATGGATTAAATATAGGGCATGCATTCTAGACTTTCGTAGTGTTTTTTTGTAAAATAAATTGTTGTTTCTCAGATTCATCTCTACTCGTTATAAAAAAATGATCAATGGAAGTGGGACCTCCTCTTATATTTTGGCACAAAATTTAGAAACATATACCTTTGTTAGGGAATCACTCAAAATGGATTGTGGGTTTTCACCATATTAACTTATGGAAGGATAACTCTGTGGGTTCAGTAATCAGTTTCCCTGGTTGTTTGACCCTAGAAATCAATTTCTCCCAAGATAGCAGATTCAAACCTTTCATCCATGAAATCCTCAACAATTAATAACTAGAGATCATCTATTGTAAAAAAATGAATGGAGAACCAGACAATATTATATTCAAAGGTTCAATGTTCAAGGTGTTCTCAACCATATTTTATTGTGCGATGACTTAAGTGCATGGGGATCATGATGGTTGGCATGAAGCACTGTGGTGTAAAAACTTTCCAATAACATATAGATTTCTAATGATCCATCCCTGTAATAATTCCATTAATATGGATGATCAGGTGAGAAGAAGGTGTATTATTATGGATTCTAAATGTTAATGTGGCATGGAACATAAGGAGTAATCTTCCCACCGTCCTTTTTTAGTGTGATTTGTTAAATGATGTCTAGAGTAGCTAGGGCGAATACATCGGGTTGGGGTTTAGATTCGGCAATGAGGATACTTTTCTTAAGGCTTGGTTTATGGGAACAAAGATTAAATACCATGAATAGGTGGTGTGTATGATACTACTCGTGAAATAATGTTATTGTATTTGGAGTTTGAGGAACCAGAGCTTGTATGATGGTGTGACGAGTTCATGCTTAGGGGTGGTGGTCAAAACCAAAAGTATTATGGCCAATATTTTACCTCTCATTTAAATATGGGATACCACTCCCTCATTAAGAATGATCATAGATGATGCCTATTCATCCAACAATTATGAGAATTCCAATGGTCAGGGGGATGGGTGAGGTGGTTTCCTGTGAGTTGTAAATAAAAACCCAATGATGATGGGTCATGTATTTTAGGGATCATTTGGGAGAGGTGTGGTTCACGACCATCGGTGGGGAGTGTTTTTGGCATTCAACATTGGATTTTTTAGGGAGACTCCCTTATAGAAGAGGCTTTTTGGATGAAAAAATGGATTGAATTGTGCCAATATCACAACATTAGGATGGAATCTGTGGAACACACATGACTTTTATCCATGGCTCGTTTTATGGAAATCTTATATTTTCTTGAATAATCATTTAAATACATTGAAAATGCATGAGGGTATAGGACTTATGGGTGGCCATTAGCCATATGAGGCACATGGGGAACAAGGATACAGACTTCCTTATATCAAGGACTAGGAATGAACATCATATTTTTCTGTTTTCTAATTTGGGTAACCTACCATAGTCTTATAGTAGTTTGTCCAGTTGGGATGCTCTCGGTCTCCACTATTTTAGACCACCTTAACTTTTCTATTTCATGTGTTCTTCCCAACTAGAAAATAATATAACATTAGACCAATAACTCATTCATTATTTCTTAGATTGAATGGACAAAATGAGTTATAAAACACAATGAGGTAGGGAATAATGGAATTACTAGAGTCATATTTACACTTTTTTTGATTATTTTTATTTTAACATAACGTACATTATTATTTTTGATTCTATGGACACTAATAGTTTAGAGTTTAAGGTTTTATTGATATATTCTAACCATGTAATATCAATTACATTGAAAGTAACACAAATAATTAATTTAATTAATAATATAATTGAAATAGAATCATTTTATTTAATGAAAACCCATATTAACAAATTGATTCTTCTTTCTTTATTATCCATATTCATTGTTAAACCACTAACAATTTAATATAGATTAATTTGGAATAATTTAATTTAGAATCATAATATTAATTCATAAAATGACTGTGACCATTTAAAATTTGTTTTAGAGATTGTAATTAGGATTCATAGCTCTTAATGAAATCAACCTCTCACTTTCTCTATACTAATTAATTTGAGATAGTGTTATTATATGAAATATATAAATTCTAATCTTTTTCTATTATAGGAAATTAAGTATGCCTTAGGCCAGTTATGTTTCTGATAAAAAATTTACAAACCATGAGAATTTTGTTTTTCTTTGGTGAAATTTGTTTGAAATTATGTTTTTTTGAAAATAATTCTATACCTAAAATCATAGTGAAATTGCATTGTTAATTCCATGATGAAATAAGATTTAACGTTAAAATATCTAAAGAAATTGTTAAATATATAAAATCTATTCAATAATGTTTCATCTAAATTTATATTTAATTATGATACAAAAAAAATATTTTTGAGTCAATGAGTTAGTAAATAACGAGAAGAAGGAAGAGAGGGGAATCAATCTACAAGGATGGGGTTTCTTTTTAGAAAAAATGTTTAGCATCAATTTTGAGGAAAATAAAATTATTTAGCTAAAATATTATTGATTTAATTTATATTATATAGACGGTATCGAAAAATACAACCTTAAAATATAAACTCATAATGTTCATAAGAATGAAAGAAATTGTTGCACATTATGTTAAAAATATAAAATAAGAAGAAACATAATGATGACCATCACAATATCATCCATCCAGGTCACATTGGTTAACTTATTTTAATTTCCATTAATCCTAGCTGGAAAAATTGAATAATATATATAATGATTAATGTTATGTTAATTAAAAAAATAATTAGTTGAAGAATAATTTAGAAGGCATTGTAACAAAAATATTCCATTTATCCCACAATATTCTAAGAGTTTTGTTGCTCATAGTTGAGTTTTCATCATTCATGAGTGCAACACACATCATAGAATAAGGAATGTAACTGGGAAAACTAAACAAAATTATTAATGATAATGGAAAAAATGTGAAGTTATAAAAACACATCAAAAGTATGTATCCCATGATTACACAATGAAAAATGGAAGATAAATACAAACTACGAAGTTCCTAGAGGTTGATCATGGAAAATGATACCAGTCTTAAATCCCCATCTCACTAATTCATTATCGTTAATACCATTCAACTTTTAATTCCCACAAAATTTGATGGAAAAATCCACCTAGTTAAACCATAACATTCAACTCAAACTACATCATAAAAATATCATAAAAGATCCTAGAGACATATGAAATTGAATTTTATATTACTAAGAGGATTTATTTATTACAATATGGAAAATATCATCACTGTAAAACCACATGACCTTTTAAAAAACATAACCTCAATATTCAACTTCTTTGGGTACCATTAGGGCACACGGTACAAGAATATAGTGTTATAAAAAATATAACTTTTCAAAATCAAATCATTAATATCCTAGAATGAATTACTATTTTTTGAACATCCGTTCTGATTTCCTTTCTCATCACTTGAGTGGGATGTAGTTTGGAGAAAGTGTTTCAGTTTAATGGTTATAAAACCAAACTCTCAAGATAAATCAAATTCTCAAACCTCCATGATGTAATAATAAACATCACAACAAAACCACCCATTCCATGAATATATATATATATATATATTATTTATAATTCATATACTTTTCATGAAAAATAGTTTAAGTAAAATAATCTCCTTCTGATTATTATACATTACTTGCTCTATTATTTCCTCTATCACCATTGTGAAAACATAGGAACTGTGACTGTAACAGCATGGTATTTTATGATATATTTATCCTTAAATAAATTTAATTTAAATAATTTATTGATTTAAATAAAAAATTGAGTTCTAATGAACAAAAATATACTATTAATTTTTTTATTTACCATGAAGGTAAATGTAGATTTTTTTTTTCTAAAAAATATTTTTTATATGAACAATGTGTTTTTATCATAATAGATTAAATTATTATATATTTCTTGAAAAACAAATTACATTGTTTCTATTTAATATTTTAGAATTAAATTCCACCACATATTTTATTTGAATCATTTAAAATTGGTTCTATAATTTGAATCATAACAATTAATATATTTTAATAATGTGAACTAATTATTTCACATAATTTATTGTAAAAATTTAAAAATTATGTCACCATATTTAGGGTCAATTTTTTTACTAGGGGCATGGTTATCCTAATTGATAAGGTTTAAAATATCACAAAAAATTATTTAATTTGATTATTTCACTTTATTTCAACCCTATACTTCTTATATTAATTTTCTTGGAATTTTTCAGCCACTTTACTTGTGGAATATTCTATTATATTTTAATATTTGGAAGAAATCCTTATGTTTCCTTTCACTCACATATAAAAGGATATCACATTTCCTGTCTACCTAAAAATTTTCTAGCCTTATAATTAAGAAAATATACACCCTAATTCCTTACTAACATCACTACTCATGTAATGTGGTCTTTGTTTGATTATAATACCATCCTTTTAGTGATCAATTATAGTCTAAATGAGGTTACTGAATAAATTGGTGTTACTCCTAACTAATTACTTTCAACTATAATTATTACCAAACCTCCTATAAATTTATAGGATCAATTATATAATATTGATATAATAATATTTGATATAATTTATTTTTATTATTATGAAGTGTCAACTATTTTCTACCTCCTTTCCATCAATTTGGAAATGAATATATCGCTCGTGTGAATTTTTGGACTATTGCTTCCACATAGTGATATGATTCAATTTATATTACCATCAAACACCAATATTTATTATTATGGATTTAAAATTTACAAATGATATTTATGAATTAATAAATCTTAAAAAACTAAAATATTTCATCCACCTTATTACGTTTCTATACATTAGAAAAGGATAGTGTCACTCATATGTATGTGTAGACTACTTGCTCCACCAATAATGTGGTTCGTTTTTTCATCACCAATTAATATGAATAATTGTAAGATTTTATGTGATGAATAAATATGATACATATTTAATTAAAATAGTTATTTATATTATTAAATCATGAAAAAATTTCGAGTATAGAAACCATTTAAATTAAACATGTATGAAAAATAGAATAATTTTCAACGAAATATCGATTTTAATGACAAAATTATTCATAAAAGGTTAATTTGAAATTATAGAGTAAGAATACATTTTAAGTTATATATTAATTTGTATTTGTAATATAATTATAAAAAATTAATATATAATAGAAGATATATTTTAATTCATACTATGAAAGATGAGGATTTAGGTAAGGGTTTAGGATACAATCACATTTCTTTTAAATATTTTCTATGCTCGATTTTCATTGAATTAAATTATATTGATCATAACCCTTAAAACACATATATTTTATTAAACTCTAGTTATTCTTAGACTTATTATGTATTATTAAATTTTTTACCTATTTGGTTCTTAAAATTATAGATAAAATATTTTTTAAGAATAATAAACCTTATTTCCTCTTTGGTAGAAGAAAATTTTCTTCCACTAACATGAACATTAAAAATGGTTTGTAGATATTTTTTCCTATTTTTGAAAGGTTTTAAAAGTTTAATATTATATTCCTTTTATGTTATTTAGAAAGGATAATAATAAAATATTTTTTAATAAAATTTTCCCAATCATTTCATTTTATCTTTTTTAAAAACCATGGAATGATTGTTATATTAAAAATTTTATGGAATGAATATATTTTACCATCATCAAAACCATTTTTTTCTTTGAAGACTCCTTTATATGTTTTCATTTTTTTTTCTAAAAAATATCAATATTTTATTAAAATTCAGTTAAATTGTTATCAAAATAAATTGATATTTTACTTATGTTTTCAACTAATGTATTGAGTGTTCTTTTAATATTATTTTCAGATATTCTTATATCATTTTACGGATTTTTATTATTAAATAAGGATATGATTTTAGGATTCTATCCACTATGTTTTTTAGATCTATTATGATTATTTTAATTTATGTGTGATTAAATCAAAACCAACTCTCTCCCATAGGTTAAAAATGTTCTTATGAATCCTTTTTGAATCCCATATCCCTTCCTTGTGTTAGGATTTTATGTAATGATGAAATGATTTTTAAACCCATTTCCAATCCATGGTTTATGAGATGATGACTTGGTGAATGTTTTATGATCTTTTGGAACACATTGGTATAATTATTATATTATTATGGGTGGGACTATAATTATATATCTGTCCAATGCATTGGGTAAAAATGGTAGTCTTAAAAAAAATACTAAGAGATGATGGAGATTATAAAATATTATGAGATAAAGGTATTAACTAGATGGAGGTTACTCGAAGATAATATTGGAAATGGCCAAGTAGACCATTACACTATGGTACTTTATCCCCAATGATAATCTTGGGAGTGATCCTTGACTAATAAAATAGTTTTATATTATTATGTGTATGAGAAATACTTATGTCTTATACATAATATATGTTCACATTTATCATAGTTTATTATTGATGATTCAAAACACATAGAAAATATGTAGTTCCTTATGAAAAATTTCTTTACAATTAGTTATGGATTATGATATTTGACTATTCAGTTATTATTATTATTATTATTATAAATTATGATAATGTTCAAAAATCCTTATCCTTATTATATTCTCACTTACGATCTTAGATAAATATATATTATATTTACCCTCAATGAGAATCTCATCTAAAATTTAATTATGTTTCCTTTCCCTATGTTAGAGAAATTTATTAAGTGGGGGTTTTCAAAGAAGTGTACCTAATGAGAATGAATCTTTGTGAGATGTTGAATATATTGCATGAAATAAATTAGATTATGTAATTAGTCTCCAAATAATCTAAGGGTTTATGATTATAGGTATTATTTTATTGAAAAGTGTATTGTATATTCAAGTAAAATGATTTAATATTTATGTATGTTATGATTGGGTCACCTATGATGGTATTAGAGGGAAGATTCATTTTTTCTAAAGACCAAGATGAGATAAATTCATTGAAAACCATGGAGATATGTTTACTTATAGGATATTCACATGAATTTTTTATAAATTAGATGATGGGTTGTTTTTTTAGAAAACATATCCCTTTATAAATACTAGAAAGTGGATATCATTATGGAATAAATGAACCTAATGGTAACAACCCAAAAATGAGTATTAACTCGAACATCGATGGTATATGATTATTGGGCCTATGACTGCATTGCCAGATGAAAACTCCAGAGAGATATTCTTGGGATAACTCATGTTTTAATTATAAAACATTATAAAATATTTTAATAGGTTTTTTACCTTGATTTAAATAAGTTAACGTGAATGTGTCATATATTGTAAATATAGTGTCATGATTTTAGATATCCTATGAATGGGTGTTTATGATTAAATGATTTCTCACTAAGATGTCTGATGCCCACACTATCCATTTTGGTTTTATTAAGGGAATAAAGACATAACAATGATGTTGAGGTGATAATAAGCATACAAAAATATTGATGTATCTTACAAGAGCCTTGTCCTATGAATTTCTTTATATCTTTAAAAGTATATAAGAATTATCATTCATATCCTCAATGATTAGATGATTTGTTAGTAGTAAAAAATATAATTGGATTAATGATCACATATCAGGTCTGTAGATAATATTTGTCAGAATTTTGTGGGAATGCGATTTATGAATATATTTTAATTCTTCATCTAGTGGAATTTGATTTCATTTTGGGGTTAGATTGGCTCCCTCTATATCGAGTTCGTATAAATTTCTATTCAAGGTAATTCAAGTTTTATGTTACTAATAATTATATGATCATATTGTAGTGTGAGGATAAATATGAAAATAAAATTTATGATAGATTCATTTCATGGTTCTTACTATATATGCATGAAGTATGTCTATCTAAAATCATTAGGGATAAAGTAAACATCAATGATATTACTTTTATTTAAGATTATTATGATTTATTTTCTAAAGGCATTCATAGTCTTCCCTCAAATAATGAATTTTTTTCTCAATATAACTCATATCTATTGCTACACCTATTTCAATGAATCCATCTATAATATCCATGACTGAGTCACATGAATTGAAGAAATTACTCTTGGAGAATCAGGAAAAGGGATAAATTATACCTTGTTTATCACCATGGGGTGAACCAGTTCCTTTTTAATAATAATGAAATGTTAGTGCATCTTTAAATTGTCTATCATGAAGATAAAAAGATCAATATGAAGAATAATTATCTTATACTCTATCATTATGACATGTTTAATCATATACATGGATATCAAAACTTATCCCTGATTGAAGATAATTATAGATATTAAAAATTGAGGTTCTAAAAGGACGATATTTCAATAATATCCATTTATATGAGGTATGGTCACATTGAATTTATAATGATTCCATTTGGACAAACCAGTTCCACCTTATCTTCACTAGTCTAATAAAAAATGTTTTAAGAGATTATCCCAGTCAATTTGTGGTAGTCTTTATAGATGATATTATTATATATTTGGAGTTCAAGGATGTGAATATAGAACATTTTATTATTATTCAAAGGATCATGAGGAATGTGATCCACATGATATATTTATCAAGTTTGAATTTTTTCTACTAAAAGTGATATTATTTGGTCATATAATCTCAAGTGAGGGTATATTATTGGATCATTCAAAGATGGAAGATATTAAATAATGACTGTTGAGTCAATAATGTTTTCCTTATGACTTTTCCATTACTTCTTGTTTTGAAAATCAAAAACACATTATTCTTAATAAAATCAATATTTTACTTCTATAAGGAAAATTTCCTTCTCAAAGGAATTTACCACTACCATATTTTCATTAATCATATCAATATTTTTCTTACGTATAAAAATCGGATTAATATCCAAAACCTCGGAATCATATAATACATAGATATGACGCATTCTGTTTTAGGATCCGAATTCTGGATGCAAACTCTAATGAAGTTCCATTCCAAATTCTGGATATGAACTCTAATGAAGTTTTATTCCAAATTCTGGATACGAACTCTAATGAAGTTCCATTCCAAATTCTGGATACGAACTCTAATGAAGTTCCATTCCGAATTCCAAGTACGAACTCTCATAAAGTTCCACTCCGAATTCTTGATACGAATGCTTATAAGGTTCCACTCTGAATTATGGATACAAACACTCACAAAGTTCAACACCGAATTATGGATATGAACTTTAATGAGTTAGACTCCGAACTTATACTAGTTCGACTCCGAACTTATACTAGTTTGACTCTGAACTTCTACTAGTTCAACTCAGAACTTCTACTAGTTCAACTTCGAACTTCTGTTAGATCAACTATGAACTTCTACTAGTTCGACTCCGAACTCTGTAAGTTCAGATACCGAATTCTAGTGAAATTAGAATCCGAATTTACTAAGAAATTCAGACTCCAGATTTCTATATAATTCAGGTTCTGAATTCTAAAAAATTGAATCCGAATATCTCTTTATTATAGACTCTGAATTTCTTTTTGGTTAGACTCCAAACTCTTATTTTCTTACATTTCGAACTTCAGTTTTTCTTATACTTACACTTGTTTCATTACAAAACGATGTCGTTCTTTCAGTTATTTACTAACCGTCGGTTGAGTGACACGTGTACAGGTCCCTCTGAAATTCAAGGAAAAATATGACCGTTGGATGAGGGAGCCGACCGTTGGAGCTTCGTCTATAAATATGAGCTCATTTGAACATGCTCACAACTTTTAAAACTTTTGTAATTTTGGTGATCAGAACTTCCTGAAGTGATTTCTAGAGTGGGAAACTCTCAAAGCTTCATTAAAAATGTTTGACCATCTTGTTCAAACCTTTCCTTGTGCAGACATGCTTTGTGCGACCCTGATTGTTGTTGACTACAATCGAGGGCTTCCTAGGATAGGAAGAAAGAGGTTCTAATACCTTGAAGTTTAGGGATTCCTTGCTAAGGAAGACAGAGGTGTCGACTACCTGATAGTTGAGGGCTTGCGGGGATAGCAAGACCGACTCTGATCTTCGTATCGAGGGCTTACCCTGGTGTGGGTACGATAGACTTTCATGAAAGTATAAATCAAGGTACATTTATCAAAGGTTTTTGGATACCCTTCTCTTTGGGATAATAGAGTTATTGTTTGTTACTGTTAGATTTACTACTTATTTTTGCGCTGCATTTTGTATTTCTAATGAAAGTATAACTTTCTTATACTTCCTTACTTTTAATCTGATTTTGTTAGATTCTATATGCTTTATGGTAGAATCTTAATCTTTGTAAGTTTTGTTAAGTTCCATTTTCAGAATCACTATTCCAAAATCTAGCAAGTATTTAGTACTCATAGAGGTCTTGTGAATTATCTTGTTTAACCTTGTTAAACATAACCATCCTAAAAATTTCCTAAGAGAATTTTTAAAAGGGTACAATTCACCCCCCTATTGTATTTCAGAATCTCATTCTTATTTCGATCCTATGTTTGGTAATACAAAGTATATCATACTCTGAGTCATACCATCCTATCAATAGACTCAACCAACCATAATAACTGACATACATAGTTTACATGGGTCGAAAGGATAATTTAAAGGCTTTTTGAGAGATTTATCATAAATATACAATCTAATAACCAAGATGACTTAGATGGGAGACATGTCCTTTTGGGTATATTACAGTGAGGAAAATATCAAGGAGATAAAAAGAAGTCCAGTCAACACAATGATACTTACGCTAACCTATAGTAGAGAAGGTTTTTTGATATCCATAATGCATTAAAGTGGGGAATGGGATACATCCTCATACATAATGATATGGTGATGACTTTTTTCCTTGAAAACATAAAGATTCTTCCAAAAAAATACCTACCTCATGAATTATAGTTGAAAGAATTACTTTATACTGAAAAAATATAGCGAAATAACTTTTATAGTGAACAATGTGATATATATAACGATTGTAAAATATTTAAGTAAATATTTATGTAGAAAGAGTTTAATATAAAAAAGAGATATGTAAAGATAATTAAAGATTATAACTACTCGATAAACTATCACCATGGGAAGGAAAACTTGATGAATGATGCTATATTTTAAAAATAAAATGATAGTTTTTCTACAATGTGGATCAGAAGAGACATAACATTTTTTTTAATTTTCAAAATATGGATCTTTAAATAATGTGAAATGCGATATATTATATCTTTCATAGATGAATATTCAAACATCCATCCGTGTGATGATTAAATAGGTGTAGAACGAGGATGTGGAAATGTAGAAGAAGTAATGAAATGTTCTTGAGTTCAGCTATGATTGTTATGGAATGATAAGGTTCGTGAATTCAGTATGTGTCCCTTCAATACTATACATGGATAAGTAGATATAGTATGAATCTTTTAGTTCATAAATCTCTACACATCCTATATGTATGAATTTCTATAAACATATAAATGAGTATTTCAAAAGGGATAACATGAAAAGAGATATTACATTGTATGTGTCTTGATTCTTGGTATGTTAGAAAGTCAAGGATGAGATACAACAGTCTAATGGGATGATACAATCATTACTCAGACTAGGATGGAAATGGAAAAAATTACTGTGTATTTTATCATCGGACTCCTCAAAGCATCCATAGGGAACATTGTTGTTTGGGACATAGTAAACCATTTTATGAATTCATTAAATTTCATTACCATTAGAGAATATTTATCTCTTGAATGTATTTATTTGATATAAATTTAGAAAGTTGTAAGGTTTAATGGTGTGATAAATTTTATTATATTTTATCATGATTTTAGGTTTATGTTGATGTTCTGGAGAAGTTTTTAGTAGGCTCAGAATATAAAGTTGAGTTTTAGAAAAAAAAGTCTTCTTCAAATAGATTGTCAGTCTGAGAGGACCATTAAAATTTGATAAGACATATTGATATATTTTTCAATGAATTTCAAATGTTTTCTAGATAAACATCGTAATTCATTGTAATTTTCTTATAATAAAATCAGTCCTTTGGGTATTGTGATAGATACTTACGAATAACATAGTGGAAGGAAGTAAAACAGTACAATGTGATAGTATGAAGTTACAAAAAAAAATATTAGGAGAAAATATATATGAGAATCCAACTGAGACAGTTAGATACACTAATTAGAACATAAATGTAGCTTAAAGTTGATAAATTTTTTATTCCATAAATCATGGGTGAGTTCTATAATTCAATTTTTTTTGAGAAGATATACCTTTTAATGTATCATTGGATGAAGTTTATGAGATTTCGAAAGAAGGGAATGTTGATCCATAGATATAAATGTCCCTTAGAAATTCATGATTGTATCAAGATGATTTATTATTGATGGGAACTTCTATTGGATCCCTGACATGTCCATGATATATTCTGTGTATCTCTCCTAAGGATATATGTACCTGATTTTTCACATGTATAAAACTCATAGGTGGTACCACTAGAGCATGATCCCTATTATATGAACAAACTATTAGAGTTCTTAGATCGATGAGATAAAGTGGTGTGAAAAAACAGACTCTCACATGGTCAATGTTTTGCATGAAAACCCTAAATTTATTAATGATATGTTAGAAACCAAAAATGTGATGCGATTGAATTAGCATCAATTTTTTATATCAAAATGAAATAAAATTAAGGGATAAATTTTTTTAAATTGGAGGAATGTGACTCCCCATGATTTTATAATGTATTTATCTATAAATATATATATATATTTTTAGAACCTTTATTTAAATGCAACATAAATTTTTGAAGAATCTCAATATAATATAAAATTATTACTATTATTTGATGTGATAATTAGTTTTTAGTAATTGGATAGGTGGATTAGACTATTACTAATTAAATTCCAAAAATGTAATTTTTATACATCTATAAAATGAACTCGTTTTTTATCAACTGATTAGAAATGAAAATAAAATAATTTGATGGTATTGAAATTTGTTTTTCTTGATTTTTTTATTTTCAAAGTGAATTTTTATGTTAATAAATTAAATTAATCTTTATTGATGAATTATTGTAAAGAAATATAAAGATTA
Organism: Viscum album; assembly: GCA_963277665.1. NCBI lineage: Eukaryota > Viridiplantae > Streptophyta > Magnoliopsida > Santalales > Viscaceae > Viscum > Viscum album. The sequence continues at coordinate 278,064,938 of OY728165.1, read as the reverse complement.
CATATTAAGTAATTTTTGTTAATATTATTATAATAGTTTGTGTTGGAAATGTAATATGAATATATCGTGTTGTATGCATAAAAAATTAATTTCTAAAATAATGGTTTTCATTGAATTTTGAACAGAAATTAAAAAATTAATTTCAGAAACTTATATTAATTGAACATGGAAAAATAGATTTCATAAATTGAATTGGGATATTTAATATAATTTAATAATGTAAAGATAATGTTTTCATAATTAATAGTTAATATTGTAAAATTTCACTACCATGGTTATGATTAAAAATGGTTTACCTGGTGGGGTTAACCAAATAGATAATGATTAAAATATTAGAAAGCACATTCATAATTTTTATTGGTTGATGGTATTTCTATAACACCCTGAGATTATAAAAAAGGAACATCATGTTCGAAAATATATGTGACATGAAAAACTAAGATTAGAAGATATTGTAACACCATGCGTTGGTATGATGTATTTTTAAATAAACTAAATCTCTTCAATATCTTATGATTCATACAACATTAAATGAAATGTAATACTCTATTAATATATTATTTTAAAGACATGGCCATTATAACCTAGCTGTTAAATTAAGTGGAATAAATAATACTAACAAAATTATGAAAATTTATAGTTTTAACTTTTTTAGAATATATAAAATGTATATTTCTTGAATATAAATAATATAAGAATGGTTTTAAAGAGAAATAAAATTTATTTAAAAACTCCATTTTTCTGAATGGCAGATTAACTCTGCATTTTGCGCAATATTTAAAATTGAATTTTAACAATTTTTATATGATTAATTTGAAAACATAAAATTAATATTATTAATCATCACAAAACATTATCTTATTGTTATTTTTTGTATTTTTCTGAAATATTTATTTTTTTATGAATATTTGGAGATAATGATATATAATTGAAGATTACCTTTTAATTTACATTTTTATAAAGTTAAATTATATTTTAAATTGTTTTTGAAGTATAATTATTATAAATATATATGTATAAATATAATTTAATTCATTTTAATCATTTTCATAATATATTTTGATATAAAAAGTTTTAATCTTTTGTATATTTTCTCCTTGAAAACGGATTGTCTCATCACTTTTGCAGGACTAGTTTTAAATTAAAATGTTCATAATATGTGAATGGAATATGTTATAAAGGATGAAATATTTGTAATCATAATAATTTGTATCACTTAATAAGGCCATCCAAATTTTTGAAAAAAATGAATAGTGAAATTGTTAAAATTAATTACCTTGGTTAACGTAAAAATTGGTTTACTGACAGGGTTAAACTAAAAATATAATTTTTAAAATTACCTAATACATTCCTATAATCCATTTTATGTACATATTTTGATCTTATCGTGATTAATTATTATTTAAAATATATTTTTGACCCTTTTAAAATGTGAGTAGTGTGGTTAAAACTTTTTCATTCCAAAAATTACAAGTATTCCACTCACCCCACATATAAAAGGTCACCCATATACTATCTTCTTAAAATATTTAGACCATATTGGATCAAAGAATCAATATCTAAATATCATAAAAATTTCCATAAAATCTTCATAAAATCCATCGTTATAACATAAATCAATTCATGGATTAAATTTGTTATAATCCTAAAGAGGTTGTCTGAGAAGTGGTGAAATTACTAACTATGAATTTTTCTATTTAATCATTCATCACCTTAAAATATTATTAATTTATTATTATATAATAATAAAATTATCATCCATATAAATATATTTTATTTTTTTATGTCAATGACCTATATCCATCTTCTTTTCCCTCAAATGTGAAATGATAATGTCACTCGTGTGTATAATGAACTACTGCCTCATAAACCCATATGACACGTTTTCCTTCAACAAATAACATAATTTGGTACAATGATTGATAAAAATTATATATGATATTTATAACATCATTATACCTATTAATTGACTATATCATAACACCTTTTTTTACTTTTCATTCTGAAGGGGATATAATGATGTTAATCTTTTGTACATCAGACTATCGCCTCACAAGGTGATGTGATTTGGAATTCAATAAGTAATTATGTACAAGGTAATATGGATAAACATAGTGAATATATGTGATATAAATTAATTAATGGTTATATTTATTACATATTTATCATTCTAAAATGATAATATATATCAATATTTTACACTGAAAAATGTCATTGTCGTCTGTGTATGTGTGGTCTTATGTCTTCACGAAGCGACTCGACTCTATTTTTTATCACCACACCAAATACAATAAAAATAGAAATATATTTAAATAAATAATATTTTATTCAAGATATTATGATAATTTTTATAAATATAAAATATTTTTTAACTTCTTTCCTTTATAATCATTGAAAAATGGAGAAGGTACTCTAGAGTACGTATGATCCACTGTCTCGATGTTTGCGATAATGTTAATTTTTAATAACGATATTTTCCATTGTATATTGTGGTATATTTGGTTTATAAATATGATAAATATTTCATTATTATTATTCTTTATATTTTTAAACAATCTTATCATCGATCATATGAACCTACCAAAGTAATTTTTGACAAATAAGAAAAATATCATCAAATTATATGACATAAACATAATTGATTATTTAATAATTTTTAAAAGAGAAATATTTGAATTAAAATTGGTAATAAACATGAAACTTTTTCTTATAAAATAAAATAATTAACATAATTTTATTATTGAGGTAGATAAATAATGCTTATGACAAGTCGTACTCAATGTAAGGGTATCCCATCTCACCTTTACTTATATGAGACATATGTCATATTTTCCATTAATTTATTTTGTGTTGTATATATAAAATCATTTTTTGTCATATAATGAATTAATTCATATTCATTTTATTTAATGTTTTATTTAAATTTATTTATTCTATTGCGATAATGATTCAAAAGTTACAAAAGTTGTAAGAGTTCATTTTAGAAGATCATCATTATTGGATATTGTTGTTGTTTATGTATCCCTTGAGGAAATTATTTGATATTTAAATCTTAAAATAAATATATTTTCTTATCCTATGGTTAATTATGATGTTTTTCAATTAATATGACAATTTTTTATCTCTTCGGTACTTAAAATTATTATGAAAACATTTTTAATACAATCTGACTTTATTTCTCTCTTCTATCAAAAGTCATTTTTCTTCCAACCCATTTTTTGTAAAAATATATTAAAATGTTTCATTATTATCTTAATGATTTTATATATACTGTTTTACCCATGTTTAAATTTATACAAATTGTTTTTAAAGTAATCATATTTTAATTTTCTAAATGTGATTTTTTTTTTCATTTTTATAGTGTGAAAGAAATATTCATCTTAACTCATATGACATATAGTAAATTACCCTATCGTGAATGTAATTTATGTGAAGAATATTTTTTACATTTACATGGTTATTTTTAAATAATTATTTGGCCTAATACTCTTTAAATTCATTGTTTATATTAGTTATTTTCAATGAAAAGTATTTTCAAAATATTTTATGATTTTTATAGTTTTAAAATGTACAGGTGATTTTCATAGAAATTTTATTTTCCTCAAAAAATGCTCCATGTTATTTTTCAAATTAATTTCTAGTCAAATCTACATTAATTTATGTTCCATATGATTTAATATCAATATACTTCAATGAGACCATCTTTATTATTTTTCTCTAGATGGTTTATGATCAATTCCTTTAGAGATGTACCATATTGACACAATTTATTTTTCTATGGATAGTTTATGATTCTATTTATTTATTGGGGAAAATATTTACATATCATATGATATTTTATATAAAAATAATTATTCTCATTATGTTTCCCCCTTTCATATGAGGAATGGATTGGAATTTTTAACTGATGAGTGAGGCCCACTATAGACTCTCAATAAATTAGAAGGTATCATGAGATAAACTATATTGAGTTTTGGCCATGGACATACCTATTTAAATATATTTATTTTCATAAGTCCTTATAAGTATAAGATGTATTGAAACAAGGTCTCAATGGTATTTTTTGATGTAAAATATTATGTATTCATTCATTATAAATTTTTTGACATTCTTTATGATTATTAAACTAGTTAAAATATCCATGGTTATGTTTTCATGATCATGTAAATATATATAAGTATTTGATAATAATTTACTCTTTCCATATTATTATAATGTTATTGGTTAAAGGGAACATGTTTCAGTTATTTACCTTGAAAGATTGATTATTCCTTTTTTATACATATCTTCTTATGTACCCTTTCCCTTACTGATCATCTGATCAAGCCAAATTATTATTTTTTATTTTACAAGGGATACCAGGAATTGTTTAGTGATTTATGTGAGGGGATTATTGTATAAGATTAATGAAATTATCAATGATAATTGTTTGGGTAATTTATGTTTCAAAATGTAATGTTAATTTCAATTGTGTGTATAGTTTATAATGACTACTAAACTATTCAATCATTTGATATGTCATTCCTTGTATATTATACCATTGGAATAATTATTATACCTTATCTAGGATACTGGGGTAAAGGTCTCTATAGTTTGTAATATTTCAGGTTTAGTAGAAAATTTTGGAGCAATATTTTTGAAAATATAGATTAGGTAACATAACCCTATGAAATATTTGAGGATAAGTATAGAAGAAAATCCTAATGTTTTCTTTAATATGAGATTACGTGGTTTTTATAGAATATAAATATCCATATGGATACTAAAAGTGCACATGGTTCTATAATATGTGTACATAGGAGTAATAACTCTGTAAAGGGTTCATTGAGATTGACCTTATTATCACCTGGAGCATGAAAACAGACAATAATATACACCTAATATGATATTCATGGAGAATATTATTAGGATAAATCATATTTTATTTTCTAACCATTATTAAAAATTTTAAAATAAATATATACCCATGGAAACCATGTTTATGATTATGAGATTATCTATACATAAAATTTTCAATTTATGTTAAGTATTTTTTGAGTTTTTGTGATTCCTATCTATATTTCATAAATTTATGATACAATCTAGTATATTAACTTTTTTAGAAATGGAACATAATTTAAGGAGTGGGAAAAAATTAATGCGCATACTCTATATAAGTATTTCCTTCTTGGGAAAGATAAGGAAGTTGGAGCTAAAAATGATCAAATTACAACTACATCGGAGAATAAAACTTAGGTTATGAGTGATAACCTTTCAAATATAGAAAATACTACTAATACACTACACAATATAATAATTTTAGACCAATTAATTCATAATAAAACTACATTATTAGATGGTATTATAAATCTATTTTTGGTGATTAATGGATAAATTCCCTATAGAAGACATTTATCATTCTAGGAAGTAGATAAATAGAAAGTGTTATCATGGATGTTTATAATATATCAACAGATATGGATAAGGGGAGGCCATTTATTTAATAAACTATGGGTGAATAAGAAATAAAAAACATGGAATGGAAGGATTTCAATATAATTTTCACTGAAAAATATTTTCCTCATGGGAAATGAGCTGATATGGATGGACAGTTCATGAGTCCAATATATAAAGAGGTGGAAAATGTTGATCAGTATAAATCCAACATTACAAGGTTATAATATAATTATTTGGACTACTTATATAATCAAAAAATAAATATTTTCTATTTATTTGATGTTATTTTGACAATCCTTCTAACAAAACTAGTATCTAGAAATTTCTAATCATATGAGGCCATAATACCATGTTCTATCGAGAAATAGAAATAGTTATCTATGTGTTCTACCTTCTAGGGTAATAAAGAGAAGTTTTTGTCATAGATTCCAGAAAAATAAAGGAATGATGAAAAGAATGATTTACCACATGAGATACATATTGAAATATTCACCTTGGTATATGTTTAATGGGAAACATAATTTTTTTCAAGTGTGAAGAAAAAATTCCATCATGCTCATGAATAAAAGGGTAAGGGAAAAAAACTCAAAGTACAATGCTTTAAATGTAAATATATTTAACATTATTCCAACCAATTCTTTACAAGTCATAGGAATATATCATAAATGATGATAAGGGACCAAGATCAAGCCTATAATATTGATACAATAGAAGTGTAATAACTAATGTTCTTATTCATTTGTATCTATTACATATATTGAAAAACATTTATTGATGAAATTATAGTTATAAGAATTATAAATTTTTTAAGTATTTTAAAGTAATACTATTTCATTATGGATTTGAGAGCATTTATTGAATAGTTCTAGTGAATATGAAATGTAATTTAGTTAAAAGATTAACTATTTTAGAAGATCGATGATTATTGGATGATAACCCTTAATATGTTATCTATTTTGAGATATTAATGGAAATGATATGTTTATGGAATAAAATTGGTTACCATGAAATTGATTAGTGATTTGATGGTTTTTGTTATATTTTTGGGAATTTACAACATGTTTGGATACAGTGAATATATTCCAAAACCAAAAATTATTTAGGTTGATAAATTTTTTCATTAGGGTTATACAGTGATCAAGGTATCAAATTTTTTTAATGTTACCTTAAGAGACACATTATATTCTCTTGGACATATAATGTTGATTTAGTGTTCTTGTTTCCTAAATTTTAGACATTGAATTTGGAGAGACATATTTTGGACTAGTCATAAGGTTAACTATATATAAAATGGACTATGCTTAACTCAGGTTAAAATTGGATAATTTTTTATAACCATTTTAATTCTAGAAACTATCTTGAGAAAGGAGGAATTAATAGGCTGTGTAGTAATCTATTAAATGTTATTCAGTCATAAAAATTCATTTTTTAAATTCATTTATAAGAGAAATAAATGAATTGCGAGTTAATTGAAGCGCAACCAAAGGAAAAATTTTTTCCTATGAAATAATGATATATCATGTAAGTACCTTTTCATGTGTTCACAGTATAGATTGTAAAATAAATCCTCAAATATAGTAAATAAGATCTTGAAACAAAAATATTATCATAGTAACTTAATTTAAAATGAATCAAATGGCCCCTTAACTAAATAAATATTTTTTGTTTTAGGGTCATTAACCTGATTTGGACCACCTAATTTCATGGGATAAATGATCTCAAACAATATCTATAATGATTTATACTTCAATGAACATTTATTTACTCGCCACAAATTTTCTCCTAATTAGAAACCTTGTTTTTTGATATACCATATGACATTTTTATTTCCCTTTTTTCATATCATGAGGATGTTAATTGAACATTCTTTTACTGTGGTATTTTGAGAAGGGTAATTGCAAATGAAAATCCCATTATTATTGAGATCAAGGATAAATTACAAGGAAACAATTTATTTAAGGGGTTCGAATGTAACACCTCACAATTTTAAAATAGGAACAACTTATTTGAAATAGTATATTGCATGAAAAAACAAGATAATAAAAGAATATATCACCTTGTTACTTTAATTTATATTTTTAAAAAAATTCAATCTCTTTGATAACTTGTTATTCACATAACACCAGATTTAAAGAAAATATGAAACTCTTTAAAAAATTTAGTATTTAAATAAGAAAAGTTTAACATAGCCATAAAATTAGTGGGTATGAATAGTAAAATCTAAATTATGAAAATTATATGGTTTACAAAATTATAAAAAAAATAAAATGGATATATATTCATTATAAATAAAATAAAAATTATTTGAATAAGAAAGAAATATTTTTTGAAAAATGATATTTCTCTAAAAGGTGGATTATTCATGAATTATGAAAATAATTCCAAATTAGTGATTAAAATTTTAGAATATATAATTTATTAAAAAATATAATTTTAAATAATAATATCAAAATTATCTTAGGATACTTTTTTTATGTTTTCAGAAAAGTATCATTTTTGTATGAAAAGTTAAAATACTAAATTCTATTTGAAAAGTTAAATTTCATTTGAAATATTTATAAATATAAATTAAACCTTAAATTAGTATTAAATTAAAATAAATTTAATTATATTTATATTAATCAAATTTACTTCCTTGGAATCATTTACATATTAAAAGTTGATATAAAAACTTTATAAACTTTTTAAAATTTTCTCTTCGAAGACCAATGTTTCTCATTCCTTATGTGCGATTAATTTTCAATCATAGTATATGGATTTTATTAATGGAATTATGAAAATTCGATTTAATATTTCAAATCATAAAAATTTATATTTCTTAATATAGAAAACATATTTTTTTACTGAAATGAATTGTGAAAAGAGTAAAAATTAATTACCATTGTTAAAGTAAAATGGGTTTATGAGGGGAAAACCTGCGACAATAAGGGTTAAAATCTCCTTAAAACTTGTATAAAATATATTTTATGAAAATAAGTATATATTATAAGGTATATTATTCTATAATACTCCATTTATTCCACTTTTTATTTGAATAATGTGGGTACACATTTTTTTCAATAATTAAAAGTGTGACACTCACCTTAGTTATAAAAGACTATAGACTATCATCTATTATTCAAACAATAAAAAACATTTTTAATCCATTAACTATTAAAATAAAATCCCATAATCCATACCCAAATCCTAAAATCCTTGTATTGGTCAGAAATATATTATAAGTATAAATTTGGTATCGTCCAAAAGAGGTTGTCTAATAAGAGGCAACATTCTTAAATATGCATTTTTGTTCGGTTTCTTATTTCTTATCCTTCAAATATTATTAATTTATTAATATATACTAAAATATTATATCCCATATACTGATATGTTATTATTTTAATTTAGTTACCTATATCCATCTCCTCTTCCCTCAAATATCAAATCATAATGTTGCCCATGCGTATGGTGGACTTCTGCCTTACAAACCAATATGACACTTTTACCATCAACACCTCTAACAGTTGGGGCTGATGATGGATATAAAGTATTTATATTATACTTATAAAATAAATATACCTATTGATTAATTATATCATATATAATTTTTTTTATTTCCACTCTTTTGGGGAGATGATAATACCACTCTTGTATACGATGAACCACCGCCTCGTGAAGCGATTCAATTCGTCCTTCCATAACTCTATACATGGAAGGTAATAAATAAAAATATAATAGATATATTTGATATAAATGACATAAATATTATTTTTATGGAATATTTATCATTTTTAAAGGATTAAATATATCATTTTCTCTTATACTAAAAAATGATGAAGTCGTTCGTGTATGTATGGACTACTGCCATCACAAAGAGATGAGACTCACCTTCCAATACAAAAAATAATGGATGATATATAATTATATTTAAAGAAATAATATAGTATAAATTATATTATATTCATTATAGAAAGATAATATATTAATTACCTTCATTCAATAATTATCATTGAAAAATGGAAATGTTTCTATAGCATACGTACGACCCACCATCACCCTGATTGTAATAGAGATCATTTTTCATTACCAAAATTCATGATTTGGGTTAAAAGTATAATTAATGTATAAATATGATAATTATTTCTTGGTTATTATTCAATATATATCTAAATGGTGACCTCCTTTACCATATTCAACCTACCAAATTCATTTTTTATGCATAAGAAAATTATTTTTAGAACATTTGATGTAATCATAATTTATTAAATAATCATATATGAAATAGTAATAAATGAAGTAAAATGAATAATAAACATTAAATTTTTTCTCTATCAAGTAAATAATTACCAAATTTTCTTATTCTAGAATATTAGTACAGTACATGATGAGTAAGAGTCAAGGTAAGGTTTTCTTGTCTCACTTTTACTTCATTGAGACGTTCGCAAATTCAACATTTATTTATTTTGGCTGACATATATACTAATTTTTTTATTTCATTTCATTAATGAATCAATAATATTTTTATCTAAATTTTCCTTTAAAAGTTATTTCTTTTATGCGTATTATTATTCATATGTTACCAATGTGGTTAGGGTTTAGTTCAAAATTTCATCATTTGTGAAATTATTTTTGTTGGTGTATCCCTTGGGGAAATTATTATATAATTCTATCTTAAAATCAATCTATTTTCAGATACACATTATCCTTTTCATGTAATAGTACATTTTTCCCACTCTTTGTATAACACCTCATTGTTTTACAAATAAAATTAATATAGAATATAATGCATACAACACTAACTCTATATAAAACCACACATTGTTATTATAACCTAGTTGATAAACTCAATTTTTCCTCCCCTCTATTTTATATTTTTAAAAATAGAAATACATGATTGTGGTCAATAATATATTTAGAGTCTGATCGAATCAATTTACATTTTTGGTGAATAGTATCTTGACCCTTATAAATAGTAATATACCCTTATGAATAGTAACCTATTCTATGTAAGTATGAATATAATTTTAGCACCAAATAAATGAGAGTGTATATTTTAAAAATAAATAATTCAGTGTTCATGTTTTTATGAGTAATAAATATTTAATTCAAATTTCAAATTTATAAATTTATTAAAAATAAAATAACATTTCAAAAAATGTATACCTAAATAAATATGTTATTCTTATGATTTTAGGATAATTTTTGGAGACCATGGTTAATTTATGAATGTGTTATAATATGAGTTTTAAAATTAAAATCAGTATTTTTCAGGTAAAGGGTGTTTTCATTTAAAAAAAGTAAATATGAATTATTTAGTAAATTATTTTGATAAAATGGAGCCTATTTTTTAATTCTTAACATTGAGATTGGTTATGGTGAATTTTTGAAATTTTTTTAAAATATTTGAATTTTTTGTGTATAATAAAATATTATAATTAACGATATTTGATAAATACATGATTTATTGAGTCATATGTGATGTATGGCTGATGTAAGATCACATGTTTCGAAATCACACACACTTATTACAATTTTTGGTCACATGAATTGACACTATTTATTATCTTGTGAAAAATAATAAAATAATTAATAAGATATTCAAAAATCAGCCCTCTCCTCTACTCTAAAACTAAACCCTCACCCCCTCTTATCTTTACACCTCTATGACTTGACTCATGTATAAATTATTCTCAAATTATCTTCCTAAGTCTACCCTCACATCCAGGAGCTCTTGGTCTTTTCAAATGACCAAAATCCCTTCCCTTAAATAGGTACTCAAGGAGGATATTTCAAGAGGTAAACCCTCTTCCTTTTTATTTTAATTTCATTTTTAATTTATTTCTTTTCTTATCTTCTCTTCAACTCCTCTGTTCAAATGATCATGATAACTCCATTATCATCTATATACTAGAATGATATCATGTTTTTGTAATATACTTCCTCAAACTACTATCTGTCTCTCTTCTGTTTTAAAAACAAAATCTTCGTCCGGGAGGTGGCGCACTACTGGAAATTTTAGCTTTACCAATGGTTTAAAACCATTGGTAAAGGCTGGAAAACCGTTGATATAAACTATACCAATGGTTGTCCAAACCATTGGGTCTTGTGATGTAGAGATAGAGATATCCTAACGGTTCTATGATAACTAATGGGATATGTCTAAGAAGGTCGATATATACTAAAGGTTTCAGAAAACCATTTGTATAAATGTTTTCCAACCGTTCTAAACCGCGCGTAATACCATGAAGGATCTCTATACCAACGGTTGTGTAAACCGTTGGTATAGACTTCTACCAAAGGTTTTCCACAAACTATTGGTAAATCTCAAGTAAAATTATAAATGCCAATGGTTTAAAAATTGTTTACATATAATTATACCAACGGTTTTCATATAACTATTTGTATAAGTTATAGTTTTAAACATATACCAACGGTTGTGAACCGTTGGCATATCTTTTTTATAACTACAATAGTAAGCCTACTTGGTGGCCTCCCCCTGTTCAGCTACATCAATTTAACCAGGTATCACAAGTATAAAACAATTAACACAGTACACCAGGTAACATAGAATATGTGCATAATATACAACAAGTAACAGAATACAGAATTAGCAGTTATACCTGCATAATACATACAAAATTTTGTATGAATTTATACAAACTTCTTTATGAATTCATATATAATTCATAATTTTGTATAAATTTTTTCAGAATTCATACAACACATAATTTAAACATAAATTTGAATACCTACAATTATGTATTTAATCACCATCTACACACATACTGAATTAACACATAATTCATAAGGTAATTATAGAAAGTATAAAAATGCACCAAGTATAACCATACACCATTAACACATAATTTATAGTTTAAATAAATACATAAATAATTCAATTCAGAAATTAGGGGGTTGGGGTCTGTTCAGGGGTTTGTGGTGGCTGTCCAATGGGGGTGGGGTGTCTGGGGGGGTGGTGGTGTTTGGGGGGGAATCCTGGGGAGTTGTGGGGATATTGAGAGGGGTGGGGGCTACCAAGGGTGGTGAGGGTGGGTGGGTCTAAGAGTTTGGGGGTGTGGGACTGTCTAGGGGGTGGGGGCGGTCCATGTGGGTGGCAGGGCTGTCCAGGGGGTTGGGGTGTCCAAGGGCTGGGCGAGGCTGTCCACAGGGGTGGCGGCTGTCCAGGGGGGGAGGGGTGTCCACAGGGGTGGGTGAGGATGTTCAGGGGGGTATGAGGTGTCCAGGGTGGTGGGCAGGTTGTCCACGGGGGGTAGGGGTGTCTAGGGGGTTGGTGGGATGTCCACGGGGGTGGGCGGGGCTATCCCTGGGGGTGGGAAGGGCTGTCCACAGGGGTGGGTGAGGTTGTCTAGGGGGTATGGGGTGTCCAAGGGGTGGGTGGGGCTATCCAGAGGATATGTGGGGTCCAGGGGGTGGGAAGCCTATCCACAGAAGGAGGGGATGTCCTGGGGGGGGGGGTGTCCACAGGGTGGTAGGGCTGTCCAGGGGGTACGGGGTGTCCAAGGGGGATGTGGGGGGGGGTGTCCAGGGTCGTGGGGGGGGGGGGGATGTCAAGGGTGGTGGGGTGGTGCGTGTCCATGGGGGTGGCGATGGGGTGTAGTGGTGTCCGGGGTGGGTGGGTGTCTAGGGGGCGGGGTGGTGTCTGAGGCGGGGTGGTGTCCATGGGGTGGGGTGGTGTCCTGGGGGGTTGGGGGGGATTTCTGGGGAATGGGGGGGTCCAGGGATTGGGTGTTTCTAGGGGTGGGGGAGTCTAGTGGGTGGGCAGGCTATAAATGGGGGTGGTCGGGCTGTCCAGGTGGTAGGGGGGGTCTAGGGGGTGGGCGGGCTGTCCAGGGGGGTGGGCGGGCTGGCCACGTGGGCCAGGGGTGTCCAGGGGGTGGTCGGGCTATCCACGGGGGTGGACGAGGATGTCTAGGGGGTACGGGTTGTCTTGGGGGTGGGGGAGTCTAGTGGGTGTGCAGGCTATACACGGGGGTGGTCGGGTTGTCCAGTGGGTAGGGGGTGTCTAGGGGGGTGGGCGGGCTGTCCAGGGGGGTGGGCGGGCTGGCCACGTGGGGCAGGGGTGTCCAGGGGGTGGGCAGGCTATCCACGGGGTGGGCGAGGATGTCTAGGGTGTACGGGTTGTCCAGGGGGTGGGGGGGGGGGGTAGGGGCTATCCATAGGGAGATGGGTTGTCTAGAGGAGTGGGCAGGCTATCCACATGGGTGAGAGAGGCTGTCCAGGGGGGTACGGGGTGTCTAGGGGGTGGGGGATGTCCATAGGGGGAGGGGTGTCCAGGGGATGGGAGGGCTATCTACAGGGGTGGTCGGGCTGTCCATGGGGTAGGGGTGTCCAAGGGGGGTGGGCGAGCTATCCACCGGGGTGGGCGGGGCTATCCAGGGGGTACGAGGTGTCCAGGGGGTGGGGGTTGTCTATAGGGGGAGGGCTGTCCAGGGGGTGGGCGGGTTGTCCACGTGGGTGGGGGATGTCCATGGGGGTAGAGTAACACTATGTGCTTCCAAATAATTCCATCATGAGGGTACCACATTTTACATTAATAGAAATAGGTATCTCCAAGAAAATTAATAATTTATCTATATTTTTCAACTAATACAAAGTGTAATGGATATTATTTTTCCTTAGAACACTAGTGGTTTTTCGAGAATAAATTTTTGACCTTGTTCTCTCGATTCATCATTTTTTGGTTCCACTACAAGAGCAAGAACATTAATGGTTTCATGGTCATGTCCCAAATCTTAGATAGCACTCACAACTATCTCAACCATACCTCTATCCACAAAGGGACTCTCTTATTATGGTTAACCAATAACTTCTTCATATGGTCTATTAAAATTTCATCTAAGAGGCATGATTCTAATCAATATCAACAATTCACAGTAAATTAATTAGTAAGGATACACAAATCAATAACTCTAATAAGAGATATAAGAATGTGAATTTTGTGAAAACATAATTAACTATTTTTAATGGAATCAGTTAAAAACATTCCCCTATGATACTTTTTCAAAAATCCCAAGGAGACTGAAATCTTGTAAAAATAAGTGATAGCCAAATAGGTCACCCATAACAGCCTCCCATGTTCATGAAATCCTACATCATGTCTACCAAGACAACATAGAATGGATAACGACCTCAAGGAGATACACATATCCTCATCTAAGATAATAATCTTCCATGAAACAGTTTGGATTTCAAGGTACACTGCTACACGAGTTAGCTCTAACATTGCCTGATTGGAATTCTTGAACCACACATATTGGTCACCAGAACCATAAATAATACTAGAATAATGATTATTTTTTTTCCTAAAAAATATATTAAAATAAATAATACAAGTTTATATGTCAAAACTATTCATGTAGAAGTTACATGAAACAAGTGGGTAAGACAATACTCATAACAACACATCATCACGTGACACAACATCCAATAAGATTAAATCTTAGACATATCCCATGTAACACTTTGATCACATATCCAGTGGGGGGTGGGGGTAGAGTGTGTCTAGGGGGTGGGGGTGTCCAGGGGGTGGGGACTATCTAGGGACGAGCGAATCGGTCAAAAAATCATCAAATAAAGTATTAATATATATAGATAAAAAATAAAGATAATGTGACCTACCCAATCACACATATATTCAAGCACAACAAATAAATAAACATCAAAGGTTAATAATATTACTGAAAAATGAAACGGATGAATCTATCCCTCATCACAATCAATATCATCACCATCATCATCATTCTCACCCTTGTTCTCATCATCATCCACATCATCGTCCCTGCCCACCTACTCACCCTCGTACTCAGCCTCAGCCTCCTTATCACCCTCCTCTTCCACCTCAGCCTCCTCCTTGCCCACCTCCTCCACATCAGCCTCCTCACCCTCCCCCTCCTCTACCTCGTCCTCCTCCTTGCCTTCGTCTCGACCACCACTAGAACTGTCACATGGGGAACCATAAATAGAATTCATCGATGGCATATATTCATCACAAGCAGTGCTGGCCTTTGGTGGAAGTGTTGGGAATAAAACTTCCATCAATTTCATAAATGCAGTTCTTTCCCTAGCAGCCTGTTATGCCATCTCTAGGGCCCTTTTTCAGCCTTTACTACTTGTACCTTAAACTGCTGTAACTCAGTGGCACTATAACTCATACATAAGGAGGGCCAATACCTTTTAGGAACTATACTATTCCTAGGTCGGGAGTGTACTCTACCAGGGTGCTCATCTCCCAACTCCTGATGTAAGTTGTCATCTGCCCCAAAATTGTCAGGTTCCTAGGCATCAAGGTCCTTAAAGCATCCTCTTACAAATATAAATAGATTATTATGTTTTAAAATAGAGATTACAATTTTAAATCTACAAAGTAAAACTTACAGTCTGTTTTTGAGTCCGTTCATTAACCCCACTTCCATCTTTCTTCTTTCTACTCGAGAAAAATAGTTTTTCTCAAGGAACACATCTTTCTATATTAAATTTATGCCTCTACAATGAAATTTAATGAATGAAATGATAATTTAAAATAGGATACCAGAAAAACATTAATTTCATAACTAAAATTATATAACAACTTTAACAATCAAATAAATTATAGAGGAATCAATAGATAGTGAAAGTCGTAAAGAAAGATTATAAATTGTCATACCTACAGCCTCTCATGATCTGGCATCGTAGTACATCCCAATGTGTGGACATATTTCTTAGCATCAATGAATTTTTATTTCTTCCAGATGAATCCAAAATAAAATTAAATAATTATTATTAACATAAAACATGAAAATTTTCATTTAAATACCTCTAATTTGATTAATACAATAAATTGGCTAGTCATCAAATATGTAATCATCGGTCGGTACTATTCTAACGGAAAATCATCCACAATAGTGACTGCCTCTAACTCTGTAACCACTCTATCACACCATCCAAGGTAAAACTCATGCTTATAAGCTATCCAAATCTCACATAAATCATTTAGATGTTCTGGTCGTGCACCCTCACCGTCGGAGAAATTAAACTGCAGCTGACACCAAAATATTAATTCATATAAATACAAAAATTAATATATTTCATTAATTAAAACAAATGTTTTTTTTTCAAATCTCTTCCCAGGCTTTATCCTTGACATCATTTGGCTGTTGTATCCATTAGAGCGGGCTGACATGAATGATGTCAATGTATTTGGAAAGTGTCGTCAAAAAACACCGACATTGCAGCCCAGATTTTACAATAATCTAACTATCTTAATTATACTCCACCATCAACTGTGTGCAGTGGTTCCACACCGCATGAATTCTTGTACACCCTCGCCCCCTCCTCCAATCAGTATATGTATATTTTATGAAAGAAAAACATATATTTTGTCAATACATGTTACAATGAAAATAAATAATGGTGTAATTTTTTTAGGGATATACAAGTATACCTATGGTAGTCTGATCAATGGGCATCGGTAGATCCACAGAAACCAAAGGAACACCCTATACATATGGAGTGGGTCCCAATATATTCTATTTAGGGACAAACTCTGGTGAATTAGGAGTCGAAGAAGATGGAATATAAAATCTTGGAGAGAAGGAAGCAGAAGTAAAACAAGATGACATGGATGGCTGACCAAATGCTGGATGGGGATTGAGAATCATCATTAGATATGGTACTGATGGGTGAGGAGGCTTAGATTTAAAGGGTGGTGAAATCATGGGAGGCCTAAATATCACGTGTGTCTCTAATGGCACACCGAGATCAGAATGTGGAATGGATAGAATGTTAGTTGGAGGGACAGGGTCTAATCGGGTATGCTGACCAGATCGTCTAGCTTCTGTACCACCCCCCGTACGAACACCCCTAGTATTGCGAACACTAATAGGATGCTCATCAAATAATTGTCTCCTAATAGATGGATCATGAAAAAAATATTAAAAAAAATTTAATCACATGGCATTATATACTATTTAAATAAATATATTTTAAATAAAATACTCACTACAAGAACTAGTGGTGGAATGTCCATCTTAGTCATGTGGCGATTATTGTCCATAATCTTTTTTTGTCACCTCTCTTCAATTAGTTTCTTTTCCCGCATTTGAAAACAAATATGGATGTAAATAGAAAAGTATAAATAATTTGTATACCAAAAAACAAAATAAATGAGAGGGAATAAGGGGATTTATGGATAATTTAACTAACTATTGTTTTAGGAGAGCTTGAAAATATATATAATGAAGTAAAAAAATCATACAATATGTAATAAATAAATTAAATTTTTAGTAGGGTGGTTAATTACTATGTGTCATCAGTGTATTAAAATCATGGAACATTGATTCTACCAGATTCCTAAGTGGTAAAGCAGTTGTCAAAATTAAGGAAAAAATTAATTTCTTTAGCTCATGTTGATGATGTAGGTTTCAATAGATGTTTTGTAGAAGAATACAAACCATCATGTTCATTACCTGGTGAAATGATAAATACAGTTTTTAGATTCATAAAAATTTTATACATATCACAGTTGAAGCACTGAATTGTTCAGCAAGTTACAAATGTTGGTTTCTTAGGTTTAAATACAGTTCAATTCCAAATTTGAAAATGCAATTAAAATAAAAATTCCAACCAATAAACTTTGAAAATTCACATAACGATTAAGTCAACAACAAAATATTTGTAATCAATATTAAATCAATTTGAATAGTACCATCCTAAATAGCCCAAGTCGAGGTCAACCAAAAGAATTGAAAACATGAGTGGATGGTTTTTTATATTTCCCACCAAAACAATAGGTTCACAGTAAAATCTAATAATTGAGCTATTAGTGTCATCAACAGTATTAAATTGATCGTTTTCTAATGGCAGTAGGGATGGTGTTAATTCAATCATCACCATCATAAAAAATATTTCTTGGAATTACTTCAATAATAAAACCAAATTCAGGTTGAAGATGGTCTTTGACATAAAAAATTTGTTTTTCTATTAATGTCAATTCGTATAGATCATCGGTAGTAAGAGTGTGAGTCATATCAATTACTCCAAATCCAAAATCATCAAAATATTTTCCCTACCTTGTCATCAAATCAACACACTTACATTTCATCAGTGTGACTCATCCATGAGAATAATAATCCAATATTATTATTTTTTCAATGAATCTGTAATAAACTACATTTTCAAATTATGGTCTACTATATGATACACTAGCATAATAGTCTATTGGGGAAGTAACCATAACACCATCATGTTTTTCTCTAACTTTCTTTGCTCGTTCAGTGATAATAAATTTGTACCCATTGATAACAATTGATTTACAGTCACGAACTGCGGTATTAGGAGAAAAAGCCAAAGCTCTTATTTTCCTCAGAGACAGAGTTAGCATGAATACTCAATACATGAAATATAAATAAATATTAAACATAATTAATAATTATTTTAATAATTTTAAATAGTAATATTATAACCTTCTATTTAAACCAAGCAGAAATCTCTTTTCTATGAAATGTCTCCCCCATTCTCAAAGAAAAAGAACGATGCTTTCTATTTATCATCACTTTATGTTCCCTAAAGATAAAAATAGGAATAGTTAAATATATATATATATAGGATATAAATATACAATTTACATTCAAGATGTATTCATCAAACAAATCATAGTTGAACAAAACTGTGCGACGTGCCATCTCCCACTATTCAAGGCATAATGTCATCAATGTGTATGATCCAGGAATTCCTCCTGTTTGAGGAAGTGATGGAAAAATGGGTTTAATTTTATCGTTCTATTCTTCTTCATTTATCATTGGTTTTTTCATTCTTGTAGTAAGATCTGAAAAATACATAGAGTATAAATCCAAACATTCTTTAGTCGTGTAACCGTTCACGATAGAACCATCGAGATGATTCCTATTACGGACATAAGAATTTAATGTGTACATATTTATTTCATTTTTATACATCCAAGAAAAGAAATAGGTCCATTGAGAAGTATTTCTGATGGAATATGGATAGTCATATGCATCATAAATGTGAAAAATGATAAGGGCGATATTTTCTCTCACACACACGAAATTAATGGGGCATCTGCCAACATTTTTTTCAAGAAAGACTTGGAAAAAATCTTAGAACAAGGATCTAGAAACAAATAGAACAACCAAATAACATCCACCCTTACATTATTGGAAAATAGATGATGAATTGCTATTGGAATCAACTCATGTAGAAGGATGTGATAATCATGATTCTTCAAATATTATAGCTTCAAATCTATTCTATTGACCCATTTTGATATGTTGCTTGAATAGCCATTAGGAACATTAATAGTCTCTTGTACTTCCAGAAATTTCCCTTTTTCTATTGGTGTTATCACATAAGAAGCACATGGAAGTTTCCATTTATTTTAATTGATACACACAGGATGCAATTATGGTTTGATTCTCTAATCCACCAAGTCCTGCAGAGACTATAAATAATATTTTGCATTTCCCTTAACATTTAGAAGAACCGAAAGAAACATTTCACAGTCATTTTTTTCAATGTACATTATGTCTAAGTAATAATGTAAAAAACTGGTTGAATAATATGTAAAATCAATGAAGATACTTCTCTTTTCCAATTGTAACAGTTTTCAATAGAAACATTCTTTCTCTTTCTGTATTTCATTTTTACCTTCCCAAATGAAAAAATGAAATATTTCAATTCATTAAGAACATCAGTTCTAGACATATGCTGAGGTGGATCATCGGTCTCCATGGTATTGTCAAATCGTCGACAATTATTTCTATATGAATTTCCCATTGGAAACAATCTTTGATGACCCATAAAACTGAAACAGTAATGTTGTTTCAGTCTTTTAATCAAGTATTCTTCATAAAAGCAGGACATGATAATTTTCCCTTCGTGATCCATCCAGACGTCATTGCATAAGAAGGAAATCATTGATCGTACACATAAGAACAACACCCATTTGAAATATGTCTTTCTAATATAAATCGTATGTGCACACACCCACATCACAAAGAAGTTTCAACTCTTTTATTAATGGTTTCATATATACGTCTATATCATTTTTGGGATTAGAAGGGCTAGCTAAGAGTATACTCACGAAAGTGAATGTATTTTTCATACACAACCATGGGGGAAGACTATAAATGTGTATAAAAATTGTCTATGTTCTGTGCGACGTAAGCATCTGCCCAAACAGATTAAAACTATCACATGAAATACCCAACCTTACATTACTCACATCAGCTGAAAAATCAAGACATTGAGTATCAAATCTCTGCCACGAAAATTCATCTGTATGGTGAACCAACTCATCATTATTATTCTTTCTCTTATTATCATTAAATCACATTTTTATTCATATTTTATCAAGCATAAAAAGATTCGAGAGTCTAGGGATCAATGGAAAGTGTCACATTACTTTCTGTGGCCAACAGGATGGTGTTCCATTAGCATTTGGCTTCCAGTGAGATGTGCCACATTTTATACAATCATTACATTCAACATTTTTCTCCCAGAATAAACATCAGTATTTCTGGAAAGCGTTAACATTGTTTCTTGAAAATAAAAGTTCCTCAACTAACTTCTATGCCATTTAGTGGTTTGTGGAAATATCTACATCATCTGGAAGTATGTCCTTCAAGAAGGTAAGAATGTAATCGATGGCAGTATTAGAAATCACATAAAACGTTTTCCCATGAAACAATCAGATTAAATGTTATAGATTTTTCATTTTACCGCATTGTCAATATGTTGGAGTCGTGGAAGCATCATTCAATTTTTTCACCCTGACTACGTCATCATTTTTATTAGACGCACCATGTGTTCTCATATCAAAATCTTCATGGGTCGGAATCCTTTCTTTTTCATGATGATGAATAAATGGAAACCGGCCATACAAAAAATTCTCTAATCTAGTCCTATCATTTTGATCATCTGCAAGTTGAGATGTCATTTTCCCCCCATTGTGGTCCCACATAGAGTAGTTTGCTTGAAAACCGTATTTTGTTATGTGGTATTTGACTTCTTCACAGTTCAACCAAGGTCTTCCAACACACTTGTAATAGGGGGAGTGTATGTTTCCACTATCTGAAGCATTGTTAAATGAAAAATATAAAAATATCTCCAAAATGATTTGAAAATCACCTGAGATCCGATCAATTTCATACATCCAACTTCTATCCATTCAGTAAAAAAAATTATAAGTCATTTTGTCAAAATAAATTCAATAAGATTGACGTTTCATCAAAAATATATTTAAGTAAACCAGAATTGTTCACATTATATGAAACCATAATTGAAACACTACTCTCTATGATAATAATTATATAAAAGACAAAAAAATATTATATTTAGAAGAAAATAACTTTAAAGAACTATACATGAGTGTAAAAGATCATGTACACATGTGGAGGAGAATTATTCAAGAGTTGACTAAATTTTAGATCGAAGAAAGTTTATATTTTAGAAGATTATTTGATTGATCACATACATTTCCCAAAGGGGTGGGGGTGTCCAGGGGGTGCAGGGGTGTCCAGGGGTGGCGGGGATATACAGGGGGGTCGGAGGTTCGAAGGGTTGGGGGCTATCTAGGGGGGTCAAGGTGTCAAAGTGGGAGGGCATTCCATGGGGGGTGTCTAGGGGTGTACGAGGTGTCCAAGGGTATGGACGAGCATTCCACGGGGGTGGTGAGGCTGTCCAGGGGGATTGGTGGTGTCCAGGGGTGGGTAGATTTCCAGGGGCTATCCAGGGGGTACGTGGTGTCCAGGGTGGTGAGCGGGGTGTTGAGGGGGTGTGTGGGGCTGCCCAGGGGTATGGAGTGTCTGGGGGTGGGGGCTTTCACGGGGGTGGTGGGGCTGTCCAGGGGGATACAGGGTGTCTTGGGGGTGGTCGGGCTATCCACGGGGGGGTGGGGGTGGGAGGTGGTTGGGCTGTCCACGAGGGTGGGGAGGCTATCCAGTGGGGTCAAGGGTTTTAGGGGGCTTTCCAAGGGTGGGTGGCATTCAGGGGGATGGGGGTGTCTGGGGGTGGTAGGTCGTCAAGGGGGTACGGTGTGTCCTGGGGGGTGGGTGGGATATCCACAGGGGTACCAGGGCTATCCCGGGGGTACGGGGTGTCCAGGGGGATGGGTGGGATATCCACGGGGGTGGTGGGGATGACTAGGGGTACGGGGTGTTAGGGGGGATTGGAGTACTATCCACGGAGGTGGGTGGGATTTCCAGCAGGGCAGTGTGTGTCCATGGGGGTGGGCGGCCAGTCCACAGGGGTAGCGGGGCTATCCAAAAGTGTAGGGGTGTCTGTGGGTGTGGGTGGGCAGTCCACTAGGGTGGGGTGGGGGGGAGGGCTATCCATGGGGTACGACATTTCATGGGGTGGATAGGCTATCCACGAGGCTCATGGGGCTTTCCATTTGTGTACGGGGTGTTCAAGGGGTGGGAAAGATGTCCACGGGGGTGGTAGGACTGTCCAGGGGGTAGGGGTGTCTAGGGGGTTGGTGGGTTGTCCATGTCGGGGGGGGGGGGGGGGTGGGGTGGGGTCTAGGGATTATAGTGTGTCTAGGGGTGTGGGTGGGCTATCCATGGGGGTGGCGGGGCTATCCAGGGGGTATGGGGTGTCCATGGGGTGGGAGAGATATCAACGAGGGTGGTTGTGTTGTCCAGGGCGTACAGGGTGTCCAGCGGGGTGGGTCGGCTGTCCATGGGGTGGAGGGGTTGTCCAGGAGGGTACCATGTGTCCAGGGGGGTGGGCGGGCAGTCCATGGGGGTGGCGGGGCTGTCCAGGGGGTACATGGTGTCCTCAGGGGGTGGGCGAGCTATCCATGGGGGTAGAGGGGGGCTGTCCATGGAGGTACATGGTGTCCATGGGGGTGGGCGTGCTGTCCATGGGGGGAGGTGGGGCAGCTCATGGGGGGTACATGGTGTCTAGATGGGTGGGAAAGCTGTCCACAAGGGGGGGGGGATTTCTAGGGGTAGATGGTGTCTAGAGGGGTGGGGAGTGGGGGTGGGATATCCATGGTGGGGGGGATTCTAGGGGTGGGGGTGTCCATGGGGTGGGTGAGATGTCCATAGCAGTGGCAGGGATGTCTAGGGTGTGGGCGGGCTTTCCACGTGGGAGGGGGGATTTACATGGGGTAGGGGGTGTCCAGCGAGGTGGGTGGGCTATCCTCGGGGGTCACAAGGCTGTCATGGGGGGTAGGGGTGTCCAAGGGGGTGGGCGGGCTATCCACGGGGTTGGCAGGGCTGTTTAGGTAGGTAGGGGGTGTCTATGGTGGGTGGGCGGTCTTTCCACAGGGGTGAGGGGTGTCCAGGGGTTAGGGGGTGTGTAGGGGGTGGGAACCTCCAGGGATAGAAGGCTTTCTTGGGGGTAGGGGTGTCCAAGGGGGTGGGTGGGCTGTCCACGGGGGTAGCAAGGCTATCCAGGGGGGTAGGGGGTGTCTCGGTGGGTGGGTGGGGTGTCCAGTGGGCGGGGTGTCCTGGGTTGGGTGAGCTTTCCATAGATAATTTAACTATCAATTGTTTTAGGTGAGTTTGAATAGATATATAATTAATTTAATAAATCATACAATATATAATTAAAAACATTAATTTTTAGTAGGTTGATTATTTACTAAGTGTCATCAGTGTATTAAAATCATGATAAATTGATTCTACAACTTTATTTCACTCAACAACCAAGACAGAGAGAGCATACTGAATTATGCCTCTTGAAAATTATGAAAGGTATATGTGGGCATACAGAGTGAGATCCCACTCACATTTTAGAGAGCCCATGATTTTTAGAGTTACATTTTGAGCATGTGACTTTGGTTTTTTGTTTTTTATTATAGAAATTGGTTCATAAGGTTAATGTGTTATAAGTTAATTAACAAAGTGTGGTTAATATAAGGGCATCAAGAGTGATGCATGACTTGTATGAGCATTGAGTTTGATGTGGTATTTTAATTTCATCATGTATGGTGTGATTGTGAAATGCGAATATGATGGGATGTGGGAAATTATGGTGTGTGATGCTTCCAATATGGGTGTTATGGTATGATGGTTTCTGTGGAACCACCAGGATATTGATACCTTTGGTCAGGAATTAATGAGGTATGTAATTCCTATGGGGGGAGTTCCCACAGAAGGGATCGATTAATTATATTGAGTAGTTGGGGTATTCTAGGAATGTGGGAATGATACATCTACATTCAATGTCATATCAAATTTTGGTATAATGAAAACTGGGCAGTTGAGATGGAAGAGGGTTTTGGTCTATGTATAGCCAAAATAACCTATGGATAAGCTATTTTATGTTTGGGATATGGAAAGGCACGTGTATTTTTCATGGATTTAAATGATTTGAAGGTTGGGAGTGTACATACCCCCTACATCCCCCACCTCCCACTGCATACCCCCTGCAGTCCCCCTCCCCCACTCCCCCTACACCCCACCCCCACATTACACCCTCTCACCCATTACATCCCCCACCCTACACAACCACCCCTACATCCCCCTCCCCCAATGCACTTCACCCCCACTCCCACTACACATACCCTACAACCCCGTCCCACTACAAAACCCCCTACAACCCCCTCCCACTGCACAACCCAACCCTCCCACTACACAGCCCCCCTCCCACTACACAGCCCCACTCCTATTCCCTTGAAAAATAAATTATGAAATGGAGACCCCTAGTAGGTGTCTCTACCATTTAAGAACTAACTACCATGTTGGATAAATATAATTGTACATCACTAAAATATCACTATAAGACATGAACCATCCTTCTAACAAAAATGGTCTCAATAGAACACCTAAAAGGAAGTCTATGTAGTGGAATGATGTGAAAAAAAACTCTATGCAATGACATAACATTCCATAGAGACCAATTTTTGAACTCAAGAAATCATCATTTGAATATATATTACACTAGAAAAATCATGGGTTATGTTAGGGGAAATAGGATACACCATGTTATCACTTATTAGAGGTGGAAGAACAAACATTTACTTGGATCAAGGATTCATCGCAGGTTGGGAAGAAGGGTTCACAATGAATATGGGAGTTGTCGTTTGAGGATAATCAAAACATAAAATAAAAAACAACCTCATATTAAAATAAGTATGAAGGAAAAATGTAATAAATAATGGTTGGACTTATAACATACATATTTGATCTAGAAGAACAAAGAATGAGTTTCTGGGAAGAAGGGTTTTCATGTTGAAATGAGCTATCGTTTAGGGCGCAATGTTAGAAGATCGAGAATGGAATCGTGTGTTGTATTTGTGGATTTTTATCCCAATTGGTTTTTAAAAACAATTGGGTAATATTATCAAAGTTATCCCAATAGTTTCAATGAATCGTTGGAATAAGTGGGGTACACTCTCCATTATCCCAACGGTTTCAAAAAACCGTTGGGAAAACTATGCCTTTCCCAACGGTTCTTCAAATCGTTGGAAAAATAGAGTCTAAAACTCACTATACCAATGGTTTAAAACAAAATTTTGGTATATTAATCCTATCCCAATGGTTTCTCTAAATCTTTTGGAGCTAATCGTTGGTATAGGATGAATTTCCAGTATTGGAGATTTACAACCTTCATGGATGATGAACCTTTGTTCTTCAATTTATCCTTAAAAGATGTTCAGGAAACCATTTTTTATAGATTAATAAAACCATAATATATGTAATATAACCTATTAAATGTTCTACAATGAGTGTATATACATAATAATAATTCATATGACAAAACTAATTTGTAATAATCAAAATATTTTCAAAATACTCTAAATGATTATCACTAATGTTCTCCATAATAACTCATCCTCATACCATATAAACAAATGATTTATATCACCATTTAATCTTATAGATTTTAATTATTATCATATAAATTCAATTCTTTATAATTATAACAATTCCACCAGAACATCCATACTCATATAAAAGTGTATCGATCATGAAAACCATGGAATCGAACGCTCTGGAGCAATAAAATTGTATCTTAAAACTCATCAAAAAAGACATAGTTTAACTTAATAATATTATAATAAATAAAATAAATGTTTATAAGGTTCATAATTAATTAATTAATTATATTAGTTTTATTATATAGGATGTTAAGGATGGGTGAAAAACTCATTCAAACCTAAGGTAGTGGTTTTCTTCATGAACCTCCATTTTCTTTTATGTTACTCTTTTTCTCACTTAATACAAATTAAAATAATTAAATAATTATTATTTTATCATATTATATTATTTTTTAATGTTATATATATGATTACCAATCATAATAATTATTTATCTTTTGTTTAGTTGTATGTTTTATAAACATCATTCACAATTCCTCCCGATAAACAAGTTTGATTTAAGGGAACTTCTCAAATTCATAACTATTTTCAAGTACACTATATAATATGTTTTAAGAAAAAATTATTATTAAAAAACCACTAATATCAACATGGAAGAACTACCTTAGTTCATTTATAGCTTTACACAATGATTTTTTCAACAGAACTCTTCATTTCAACGTAAAAGTGTATTTGTCTTAAAAATTCCGTGGTGATTTTATTAGAGTATTTTTTACTCTTTCGAAACCTTTGTTCAATATTATGTATTATTGAGGTTAATATCTTATTTTTATAATCTAACTTATTGTATTAAATTATTTATGGTCATTTTGGATTTATATGTGCTATATTGATACCATTAACCATGCTACTCAGAATGGTTAGTGTTTATGTGTATAAATTAGGGAAAACTATTTGTCATTTTCATTTTTTTATGTTTAGAACCTTTCATATGAGTAATGAATTGGACATAAATAGTGATGGTTGGGGCCCTCTATATCCCCTTGATGCATCGGTATGTCTAATGAGACAAAATAGAATTTGGTTTTGGATGAGGCCTTACCCTAGTATTTTCAGACGTCTTGGCAGAGGCCCTAAAAATATGTTTCATATATCTGACATTATGAATTCCCTCATTATAGTTTTATTAATTGATAAAACATGTTTTTATTAGACAAGTATAATATCAATGGTCATGTATTATTCTATTAGGATCATTTATATGGCATTATTTAATCATATTTCATTCCTCCCATATTATCATGTGTTCTTAGTTTTTCACCATCCCTAGTGTTTATTTTTTTGACAACTTCTATTGTATTACTTACCATTACTAAGAATCTGATCTCAACCCTTTTTTATTTTTTATTTTAACATTGTATAGAAGATGAATTTTATGAATGAATTTTAGGGATAACCTATGATTTATATTTGTTTCTAATGGAATTTCTATTTCGTATTTCATTTCAAGTTGTAATGTTGAACTTATGATTCTATCTTGTTTTCAAAAACTAATAAACAGTTCAATTCTTCTGGGTATTTATTTTTTGTAATCATTACAATGTATCAATATAAGGCACCAGACCTGGGAAACTAGGTTCTCGACCATTACAGTTGGTATTAGAGGATGTTTAGTAGAAAACATGGAAAATAGATTTAGAAAACATAGATTAGGGAACGAAACCCTAAGATAGAATTTGAGAATAAGTATACAAGAACATCCAAGAATTTTGGGAGGGAATGAATTATGTATATATTTATATCAAATAAATCCATATCTAGATACTACAGGAGGATGTGTCTCTTTCACAGAAGTACCTCAGAGTAAAAATTATGATAAGGTGTTATGGGATTGACTCAGGGTAACATGGTACACAACAACGGGCCTTATTATGAACTTGTTTTGACACTCTCAGGGGACATGTGTAGGATAATTCCTATTTTATTTATAAAACATTATTAAGGATCTAAATGTAAATATTTTCTCAATGTAACCATTCTTATGACTAAGATATTAGACCTACATAAAATTTAAATTTATGTTATGTGTTTTTCTAGTCTGACATTATAATTTTTGAATCATAACCTAATTTAGTGTCTCCCAATATTTAAAAATGGAGACTAGTAGAAGGAATTAAAACATCTTGAATACATATATCTCATGTAGGAATTTTACACCTATATATGATAATGAAACTAGTACTGGAGTTGCGACTGGTGATGAGCTGCTTATAACTATACTAAGACTACAAACTCGGGTTATGAACAATAACCATAACCATTTTGAGAATCATAATCCACAATGTGGAGGAGAAATTTTAGACCACTATATGGGAAAATATCCTCCATTATTCAATGGGAATATGAACCCATTTGTAGGGAATCATTGGACAAGTTGTTTAGAGAAGATAATTCTCACTTTTGGATGTAACAAAAGGGAAAAGATTTTTATGGAATTTTATCATCTATTGGGAGATGCAGATCAATAGTGGTCATTAATTCAAAAAATGAAACCGGAAGAAGAAATAGCTGAAATAGAATGGAGAAACATTAATGAATTTTTTTTAGAAAAATATTTTCCTTCAGAACAATGAGGTGATATCGAGATTAAATGCTTGGGTTTGAAACAAAAAAAAGGATAAAATTTTTGTGAAGTATGAATCCAATTTTACATGGTTAACAAGCATGCCGCAGTCTACATACGTGATCTACGGAGAAATATTGATCAATTATTTGATGTATTAAAACAATTCCTTTGAGAGGAACTAGTATCCCAAACATTCTAATGATATGAATTTATAGTCTCATTTGATATAAAGATAGAGAATAAATTATTTATGTATTTTGAGTTTAAGGGAAATAAAGATAATAATAGGGTGGAAGAGGAAAGAATAGATAAAGTGAAGAATAAAAATTAATGTTTTCCAACATTTGATACTTGTGGAAAGAAATAACATGGATCGTATTTAAAAGGAAAAGGAGTCTATTACATATGTGGAGAAAGAGGCCACAAATCCTGAGATTTGAAGGGAATTGAAGAAGGCACCAATGTTCAATTATAAAATTTTAAAGAGATGGGAAATTATGAAAATGTTTTTCTTAAGACTCAAGGAAATGTTACCTAATGAAGGCCAAGGGAGCCATCCCAAACTTATCCTATCACAACTACAGAAGTAAAAGTTCTTAATTATGTGGTGTCATGTACTGTAATCATTTCCTCAAACATGAACAATGATTTATTTGATTATGGATTATCTCTTTACTTTATATCATCCCGATTTTCATTAAAAATTAGATATTTCTAATTCTACTTAACAACATACTTGTCAGTCAAAAAACCCTAAGGAAAGTGTCATTGAAATAAAGATGTTTCAAGAAGTCCCTATTAAGAAATATAAATGTGCTTTATTTGTTGAATGTATCATCATACCTATGCTCGAAATGGATATAATCATAGGAATACACTAACATTCAAAATATTATGTTAAAATATATTGTTATAAGAAGGAAATTAAGATTTGTGAGGAAGGTGCATAATCAATTATCATTAGAGAAGAAACATCATCATATGATTCTTATCAAGATCCACACCTAATAGCTCAACTGAATTCAGTTCTTGGGGAGGAAGAGAAAGAAATATCTAGGGGTGGGAGAAGAAATATTCAAATTGATGATTAGCCTATTATGAAATAATATGTTCATTTATTTCAAGATGATTCACATGGAAATCCTCTAGAGTGGGAAGTTGAGTTCTCTTTCGATTTAATTCTGGGTTCAATACCTATAATAAAGACTCCTGGTAAAATAAAAATTATGGAATTATTAGAACTTAAGAAACAAATAGATGAATTTAGGGATAAAAGATTTATCTTCCATAGTGTTTCTCTCTAGGGAGACCTTATTATATTTATCAAAAAGAAAGATGGATTCGTGAGGCTATACATTTACTATAGAAAAATAAATTCTATAATGATAAAGAACAAATATCCCTTGCCTCGCATTGATGATTTATTTGATCAACTTCACGAAGCCAAATATTTTTATAAGATTGAGCTTTGATCTAGATACCATCATTTGTTTGTGAGGAGAAATATATTCTAAATACCACACTTCGAACTAGGTATGGGCATTGTAAGTTTATAGCAATGCCCTTTGGATTGAAAAATACACCCTCTATTTTTATAGATCTAATGAATAGAGTTTTCAACAAATATATTGATGGATTTGTTGTGTTATTTATTAATGATATATTGGTATACTCTAAAAGCTACAAAGATCATGTGAATCACTTTAACATTATGATAATGAATCTTAGAAGAAACTAGTTATATGGGATATATAGCCAGAGTGAATTATGGATTCAAAGAGTTTCTTTTCCTGTAAATATTGTCTCTAAGGATGGAATCCTAGTTAATTCAACAATGAATAATTTAATTCAAGTATGTCCTACTCAAACGGGAATTACATAGGTACATATTTTTAATGGTTAAGCATGTCATTATCCGCATTTTGTTCAGAAATTTTCCTGGTTAGCTAACCCATTAACTAAGCTTACTTTTAAAGTGGTCATGTTCATATGGAACAAATAATTTGACTAATTTTATTATGAATTAGAGAAGAGGTTAGTGAATGATCAAATATTTACTCTATCAATGAGAAACATTGGATTTGTGATTTATAGCGATGTATTAATAAAAGGACTTGTTTGTGTACTTATGAAAATGATAAAGTTATTGCCTACACAATGAGGCAATTAAAAATTTAAGAACAAAACAATCCAAATCATGATCTTGAGTAAGTACCTGTAATATTTTCTGTGATGATATAGTGACATTATTTCTATAGTGAAAGATATGAGACATATACTGATAATAAGATCATGGAGTATATATTCTCATTGAAAGAACTCAACATGAGGAAAAAGAGATGGCTTTACATACTCAAGGTTTGAGATTAATCTATAAACTACCATCATGGAAAGGAAAATAAGGTGACAAATGCATTAAGTGGGAAAGGTCATGGAGTTCTAAACAAAATGAGGATTTACAAGGATCCTATGTACATGGATATAGAGAGGTTGGATATAAGAATTATCAAAGAAGGTGAAGCATCTTTACTTTTTCAATCGGATTCCCAAACATCTCTGTTGGAATGAATTAAATGTTCTAAATATTATGAGGAGAATATTCAAAAGAAAATTAATGCTGTGAATGATGGGAATTTTCTAGACTTCATATGTGAGGATAGAATTATGAAATTTTGGAGAAGGCTATATGTTTCATCTATACTTGAGCTAAAAATGGAGTTATTAGATTATTCCCATAGTTTGAACTTTTTAATACACCAGGTTAGCACTGATATGTATAGAGATTTGAAAAAACATTCTGGTTAGACAAAATGAAGAATGAAATTACTGATTTTGTATCATGATATTTTTTCTATCAATATTTGAAGGATGAAAGACAACATCCTAGAGGTGTCGTGCAACATCTACCTATTCCTACATCTAAATGGGATGACATCACCATGGCTTTTGTCACTAGATTACAAAAAAATCCATGAAGTAATGAAGCAATATGGGTAATTGTCGATCGACGTACCAAATCTGGACATTTCCTATCTATAAGAAATGATTTTCGACTGGAGTATCTTCAAATGATCTATATCAATAATGTTTTGAGACTTCATAGAGCACATCTCTCAATTTTTTATGATCATGATCCACGATTTACATAAAATTCCAGAAAATCCTAGTGGAGTCATTTGATAATGAGCTTCATTTGAGTACATTTTATCATCCTCAAACTAATGGGATGTGAGAAAGGATGATCCAATCATTAGAAGTCATGTTGAGATCAAGATCACATGATTTTCAAGGTATGTGTGATTTTTATTTACCATTAATTGATTTTTCCTAAAACAATAGTTTCCATTCAAGTCTTCAAATGGAAGCATATAAAGAATTGTATGGAAAGAGATGTCAAACAACAACAAGTTGGGATGAAGTTGGTGAGATGAAGCTTGTAGGCCCAGATATTGTGGAGGAAATATTAGTAAAGGTAAAGAATATTCAATACCACATCAAATCACATCAAATAAGGAGAATGTTCTGCGTTTATAATCAAAAGAATTTTTTGGAATTTCAAATGGGAAATCAATTTTTCTTGAAAGTATCTCCATGGAAGGCTGTTATATGATTTGGGAATAAAGGGAAACTAAGCCCTAAACACATTATAACTTTTTAAATTATAGAGAGAATTTGAATTTTTACTTATCATTTTTCAATGCCGCCAAGCCTTTATAAGGTAGAAAATGTGTACCATGTCTCATTTATGAGAAATTACATTCCAGAACCAACACATGTACTCACTTATGAAGGAAAAAAATTGGAACCTGGCTTATCTTATTGTGAAAAGCTTATCTGGAATTTTAAAATTGGAGAATTGTTGTTGAGGAATCAGAAGACTTGAATATTAATGTTACATTGGAAAATCATAAAATTTAAGAGGCAATGTGGGATACTGAGGAACTTATGGTGAAGACCTTCCTGAAACTTTTAATGAGGTATCCTTTTTAGAAATTTACAAGATGAAATTTTTGTAAGGGGGAAAGAATGTAACACCCAAATTTTTTAAAAATAAATTTAATATAGAATGTAATGTATGAAATATGGATTCTCTATAAAACAACACATTTCTATTATAACCTAGTAGCTAAGCATAATTTTTCTGCCCAAGTGTTTTGAATTTTGAAAAACGGACACACATGATTGTGATCAAAATGATATTTAGAGTTTTATAGGATTAACATACATATTTGAGGAATAATAATTGACCCTTATGAATAGTAGTATACTATTATGAATATTAACATCACCCATGTATGTATATATAAAATTTATACACCTTATAAATGAGGGTGAATATTTTAAAAATTAACAATTTGGTGTTTGTATTTTTGTGAGTAATAAATATTGAATTACAATTTGAAATTGAAAAAATTAATTTTAAATATAATTAATTTTCATAAAATGTATTCATAAATAAATATTATCTTTCCTATGATTTTTGAACATTTTTATGATAGTTTAGTTAGTTTATAAAAGTGTTATAATATCCGTTTTCAAATTAAAATCTGTATTTTTCAAGTAAATAATGATTTCATTTAAAAAAATTAAATTTCACTTATTTTGAAATTTATTTGGATAAAATGGAATCTTTTTTTAAATTCTACTCATCAGAAAATGGTTTTGGTGAATTTTTGAGATTTTTCTAGAATACATGAATTTTTGGTGAATAGTAAAACACAATAATTAATGATAAATGCTAAATGCATGATTTATTGAGTCATAAGTGATGTATCGATGATGTAAGAACACTTTTTTAAAACTCACACAGACATATTACTATTTTTAGTGACAATAATTAAAAATACTTCTTGTCTTGAGAAAAATAATAAAATAATTAATAAGATATTCAAATATCACATCTCTCCTGCCATATAAAATCCACCCATCACCCCCTCTTCTCTTTACTCCTCTAAACATTGAAGATTGTAATAGTAATCCTATAATAATATCTCCTATTATCTCCCAAAATCCATGAGATCTTGGTATTTCAAAAATATCAAAACCCCTTCCCTTAAGAAGGATCTAAAGGAGAATATTTCAAGAGGCAAACCCTCTTCCTTTTTTTT
Organism: Viscum album; assembly: GCA_963277665.1. NCBI lineage: Eukaryota > Viridiplantae > Streptophyta > Magnoliopsida > Santalales > Viscaceae > Viscum > Viscum album. The sequence continues at coordinate 278,031,004 of OY728165.1, read as the reverse complement.
TATAAATTTCATTTTTTTTATTTTTTTTTATTTCTTATCTTTCCCTTACCTCTTCCACCAAAATGATCATAAAAACTCCATTATAATATATATATAATAATTATATCATTTTAATGGAATATCCATCCTCAAACTAAAATCTCTCTCTCACTTTTGTTTTATAAAAGAAGTCATCATCCAAGAGGTGTCGATTTACAACCTTCATGGACAGTGAACCTTCATTCTTCAAATTTTCCTTTAAGTATGGTCATGAAACCATTATTATGGTTTAAAGAGACTATAATATATTTATATTATAACCTATTAAATGTTATTTTTCCCAGTATATATACATAATACTAATTCATATGAAAAAATTAAATCATAATAATCAAAATATCGCCAAAATAATCGAAATAGTTATCACAAAAAATTCTGTCTAATAAATAATCCTTATACCATATAAAAAATTAATTATATATCCATTAAATCTTCTATATTTATATTAATATAATATAAATTCTATTCAGGATAATTATACCAAATCAACGTTAACTTTCAAACTCATATACAAGTATACCTATCAAGAAAACCAAGGAATTGAACACTCTTGAGCGATAAAATTGTATCTTATAACTCATAAAAAAGGCTATAAATGAAATTAATAATATCATAATAAATAAAATACATGTAGAAAATGATATTAATTAATTAATTAGTGTATTTAATTCAATTATTAAGGATTTCATGTTCATATTTAAAACTCATTCAGATATAAGGTAAGGGTTTTCTACTCGAACATCCATTTTATTTCAGGTTACTCTATGTCTCTCATAATCCCAACTAAATTATTAATTATTATTATTATTTAATTCTAATAAATTATTTTTTAATATCATCTATATGAGTACCAATCCTAATACTTCTTCATTTTATAGGGATTAAATATTTTATAAAGATCTTTCACATCTCTTCCCCTTTAAACATGCTTTATCCAAGGAAATTTCTCAAATTCTTATCTATTTTCAAGTAAACTATATAATAAGTTTAAGAAACCATTATTTTTCTAAAAAAACTCATTTAATAATTGAAAAAAAACATTATTTTATTTATATTTTTTTTGAAATATTTTTCCAAAATAACTATTCTTTTCAAAGTAAAAGTGTTTTTTCTCTCAAAAAATCCTCTGTGATTTTATTAGAGTATTATTGTCTATTTCAACACCTTTGATGAATTATATGAATTATTAAGGTTAATATATTATGTTTATAATCTAAAATATTTTATTAAATGGGTTATGATTAGTTTGAATGTAGATTATATATCTTAATACCATTCACCATACTACTCAGAACAATTAGTGTTTATGTGTACAGATCAGGGAAAGTTATTTCAAATGTTCATGTTGTTTATGTTTATCCACTTTCATAAGAAGGCTGAATTGGACTTAAAGAGTGATGGGTGGGGCCTGATATATCCCCTTGATTCAATAGTAGGTCTCATGAGAAAAATCCAAATTAGGTTTTGGATGAGGCCTTACACTAGTATTTTTAGACATCTTGGTAGAGGCCTTCATAATATGTTTTAGTTATATCGCATTATACATTCCCTTGTTATGGTTTTTGTAATTGATAAAACACGTGATTATTATAAACGTATAATATCAATGGTTATTCTTCAATATATTATGATCATTTATACTACCTTATTTTACCAACTTTTATTATTAATATATTATCATGTGTTTTTAGCTGTTCACCATGACTAGTGTTTATTTTTATGGTATCTTCAACTGTATTACCTACCTTTACTGTGCATATGAGATCGCCCCTTTCTTATGATTCATTTTCCCCATTTTTTTAAGATTAATTTTATGAAGGACATATAGGTATAACCTAGGATTCATATATAATTATTATGTAATGGTTCTTATGTATTTTATATCACGTTGTATTATTGAACTTCTGTTTGTATCTTCTTTTCTAAAACTACTAAACTATTCATTCCTTCAAGATACAATTTTTTTGTTATCAAGATAATGTATTAATATGATCCACCATCTCTAGGCAACTAGGTTCTGGGTCTTTAAATTTAGGTACCTTAAATATTAATGAAAATTATTTCTAAGAAATTATGACTTTATTTTTCTCTTTTTTCAAAAATCATTTTTCGTCCAAAACAATGATATATAAAATTTTTCTCAAAAATATTTTACCATTATACAAATTTTTTATTAATGTAAATATTACCCATGTTTAAATTTTTACAAAATTGTTTTAATGGATTGTTTTTTTTTTCGTTTTCTGTGTGAGGCACTTTTCTAGCCTTTTTACAGTGCATATGAATGTTCTTTTTTACATATATGACATGTGTGAAATTAGCCTCCCTTAGAAAATTCATTTTATTGATGAATAATTATCATTATTTTAATTTATTTTTTTAAGAAAATGTTTTTTTATAATATTTTTGAAACTATTAGTTTTTAAAATTTATCTTCAATGAAAAATATTTTGAAAATATCTTATGAATTTTGTAGTTTTAAAATATAAATGGTGATTTTCAATTAAATGTTATTTTACTCAATAAATGTTCCAAGTGGCCTTTAAATATAATTATACATATAATAAGACATTATTTGATTTTATTTTATCTTTAATGGGGATATAATCTAGTAATACTATCCTGATTATTTCTACAAATAGTTTACGTCCAGTTTCACTGTAGATGTACAATATTAATACCATTTATTTTAATCAAGATAGATTATTATTGTGTTTATTTATTTGGGATTGAATTTAAATTTAATATTAAAATTTAATTATGAATAATTATTTTTATTATGTTTCACCCCATTTATATTGTGAATGCATTGGATTTAATATCTTTAGAGAGGGGTCTGCTAGAGCCCCTCGATGAATCAATAGGTCTTATGAGAAAACCCGGATTTGGTTTTGATCAAGGTCTACCCATTTACATATATGTTGTAGCACAATTACATGAAGTTATTATAGTTATTATAAAAATGAATCTATGATATGTTTTGTATGTTTTACATTATGCATACCATAATTATGAATTGAGTTATTGATATTCCATGTGATTATTCAATTAGTTAAAATATCCATGGTTATGTTTTCAGGTTTATGTGATTATTTATGTGGAATTATTTTATAATCCATTATTCTTGCCTTATTATTCACATGTTATTAAAAAATGGATTTTTTAGTTATTTAGATTCACATATGTATTATGCCTTATTTATTCATAACCTTTGTTTTATGCTTACACTTACCGAGCATTTTATTTGGCCATTTTCTTATGTTTTGTTTGCCCCAAGATATCCGGATGTTTTTAATGATGGATATGTAGGGATAAAATTAATGGAATATTTAAAATATAAATTAATTTTTTTATGTTCTAATGTTTCATGTGAATTTCATGTATGTATCTAGTTTACAAAAACTATTAAACTATTCGGTCCATTGGGACATGATTCTTTATATTCAATGACAATGTAATAAAAAAATTGACTCTCTATCTTATAGGGTCATAGATGTAACAATTTTTAACTTATTATACCTATATTAATAGTTTTTTCATTTTTTGATCCACTTGATTTGAGTGAGACATAATAATATATTAATATTTTCAAAAATTCCAAGTGTGTGTTTTCCCTCCTTTATAAAATAAAACCACATATCATCTAGTACTCATACTTCATGAGCATTATATTAGAAATAATCTACCGCAATCCATTCATATCATGTATCATCATGTTTTTTATAACTTTTTATGATTATAGTGTCATTCTTAAATTCATAAGGTGTATGCCAAATGAGTATTCTCAATGAAGAGGTATAATTCTTAAATGGGTACTGAAACTAATATTTTTTCTACCACTTCTAAATATATGGTATTAATTATAAAATAATTGATTTAGTACTATTAATATACTTAATTGTGTTTATAATGATGGTTCAACCATTTTCCATATCCATTCAATAAAATTTTATTTTAATGTATTGCTCATACAAAAATGTGGACATCCACCACTATGTAAAGATACCATTCATTTACCATCACCACATCGAAGTTTATTATTATTATTATTGATTTAATGTAAATATATAATATTTTTGATATAATTATTCTTCTATATTTATAATTTCTTATCTTCCATTTTATCTTTCCATTCATTTGGAAACGATAATGTTTCACATTCATATGTCTGGGATACCATATCTATTTAGCAATGTGATTCATTTTTCACCCCCAATTTATTTGAAAAATAGAAAATTGAATATTATGAATAAATATTATATTTATTTAATTATTAATTATCTACATATTATAGAACTCTGACCAAGGTTCTGATGCATGATCCATTGAACATAAACATGTATAAATAATATGGAAATTTTCAACTGAATATTCATTTAAATGAAATTAATTAAATAAAAGGATAATTTTAAATTTTAAAGGTGTAATAAAATTTTATATAATAATATGTATGTATAATATATTTATAATAAATATATATTTATTATACAATATATATAAACATGTACAAATAATGAAAAGACTTGACGTAAGGGTTAATGTCATAATAACTTTTCAGTACAAGATTTTACATTCTAAATTCATGTTGATGGAAATTTGGTTTACATTTACCATGAAGCCCTTAATTTTTTATTAAAATCCATGAAATACATTTATTTTTTTGTATAATTAAAAAATTTATCTCTTTGTAACATAAAATGAATGAAAAAATGTGTCTAAAGAAAAATCAACATTATTTTCTCTTATGTTGACTAACATTTTATTCCATGTCCATGATATTAAAAAAAATTATGGGAGTATTTACCTACAATTAAAATGTTTTAAAATTTTAGTTTTAGTTATATTTCACTCTATTTTCAATGTTATAAAAGGAATTATTTTTAAATAATAGTTTTTTGAGAAATTAATTTTTTATTTTATACAAATGAGTGAAAAAATTTTCTCTTTTAACATATAAGATATGAATATATTTTATTTCATTATGACCCTTAATTTAATTTAATCACCCATTACAAATTTACAAATTTATTTTCAAATAAAATCCTTTTCTCCAAAATATATGAATTTTTAAAATAATTATCCAAATGAAATGATATTGTATCATGTTTTTAGAGAAATATTTGAGACTTATATTAAAGAAAAATTGATGTCTATGTCAATATATTTTACATATTGTAATGATTCACTAGGGATATAATATTATGATACATTCAAATTTCATTATCTAGATGTATTTTAATAATGATGATTTAAGGGTACTTATGTGAATCCCCTTTCATTCCCACATGTTAATTAAGTTATAAAAAACCATTTTGAAACATGTTTATTTTTCATGGATTATCCTAGGATAAAATGAAGAAATGTGTATAAAAACAAATTCCTTTACATGAGTTATAATATTATGATAGAATGAATGTTTTTGTTCTTATGGAACACATATGTATGATAATGATTATATATTTTTTTGGATAGAATAATATTTCCCCAGAATGAATTGGGTAATGATATAAAAGTTATGAAATTTCTAATAATGATGGATTTAATAAAATTTAATGTTTGGGAAAATTTTACTAAACTAAAAGTACTACTAATAGAATATTGGAAATTACTAGTTAAGAATTTCAATTATGGTTATTTTTCCAAAATTACTCTCTTGGGAGAGAAAATTACTATGAAAAGTGTTTTTATACAATTATGTGTATGAAGAAAACTTATGTCATATGATTATGATATGTGTTCATTAATTGTGTCTGATTATTTATTATTCTTCACACTTATGACTAATTTGTTTTCTGTGAAAAATGATATAATACAAGACTTATGAATAATTATATTTTTCTAATTAGTAATGATTACTTTGAGTTATTATAATTTTCTCATACCATTATTCTTACCTCATGATCACTTTTTTATCATTAATTGATACCTATTATTTTTACCCTTACTAATCATCTGAGACCACCCTTTCTCTTTAAATTATCTGGATTATAAATGAAGGTTTTATGTAGGGTTTTTTGAATAGGTTTTTAATGTAGAAAAATCATTTTTAGAGATATTGATGATCTTTTATGAAATAATAATATTATTTAACTATTCTTCACAGGATATGAAATGTTATGGGTTTAATGTCTTTATTATTATAAAATGAATTGAATATTCATATAATATGATATAATATTAATGTTTTTTATGATCACGTCATCTTTTTGAACCAGTTTTATTCCTTTAATTTCATTAAAGTCTCCCCATGTACATGGATTATATTAGTGTATAAGAACAGATCATAACATAAGAATATTCATCATCTATTTAGTTTAATAAAGACATATCACCTGACATGTAATGTCTGGGACCTCACTGGTCCATTACATTTTCAAAATATGGTTTTTGAGATGTTTTGGAGATAACAGTGACTCATTTCATGAGTTTTCCAAAATTCCATTTTTTCAACGGTAGCTCATCCAACGGTGAGTCCTCCACCGAAGATTAATGACTGAGGAGTCACTATTGTTTGTATCACCAGTGACTGATAATAGTGATTCAGGAATGGTTGGTTGTTGATGGTGAGTCAGGATTTATGGCTCGCAATGGTGAGTCAGGAATGGTAGGTCACTGGTGGTGAGTCAGGACTAGTGACTCTCCATTGGGACTCACTGAAAATGGTTTATGATGGTGAGTTGTGATGGTGACTCACCAAATATTATCTCACCCAACAGCAACTCACTGAATGGTGTCTCTCCAAATAGTGACTCACTAAACAATGTCTCAGTGATCGGTGACTCACCATTGGTAGCTTGTTAGCAGTAGCTCTAACTGGTGACTCTTCTAATAGTGATTCATCCAAAGGATCCTCACCCACTGGTGAATCATGACAGTTACTCACCCAATGGTGAATCATGCCCAATAGTTTTTCAAAATCTTAGTTTTCTCCAGATTATCCAGTTTCACCCTTTAACTTTTTATTTTATGTAAAATGAATTTATTTCATTATTTAAGAAGTTTTAAATCAATTTCAAAGTTATTATATATTATATTTGACTCCTATAAAATATTGAGGCTTTTAAATGGTAGAAAAACATGGTATTGATTGTGATCCGACGTTATGGGATTTTTAAACCATTCTTCTGTTGATATAGGGTACAGACCTTCTAAAGCTGAGACCCTTTCTTCTTTGTATGTTTCCCTTTACTCATTCTACCAAGAATCCTCAAAATAATTATTCCTTGAGGAGCCATACATCTTTGTTTCACCCATGGATCGCGTTCCCCTAGATCCTTTCGCACCCCCTGTTTGGAACAAAGAGGAGGTGCTGATCGTCTTTTCTTTGAGGTATGGATCTCATCACCCTTCTTCTGTGTGTATCATGCATGATGGGTGTAAAAATGATTCCCATGTGAAGTAAGTTGATTAGAAACATAATAACGATATTTTAATCAGCTTTAAACCAATAAACAGGGGCTGTGAAAAATTAATGCATGCTTTTATTTCATTGTTTATTAATACTGTGATCTATATGGGATATATGAAAACATAAAACCATGGTCATTGGTGGTATTTGTTTGTGAAGTTGGGATGAGTTGTGATGGATTTTTATTGATCATTCTTTTAAGGGATATATATATATATTTATATAAATATATATCTTCAATTGACTAACTATGTGTATCAGGTTAAATAAATGGATGCTTCAGGATCGGAATTTTTCTATGATAACCCATGAATTATCACAGAGGAATTAAAGAATGAGTTTTTTCTAAATCTGAATACACCATAAATTGTTTTTTGAGTCTATGTTTTGTGTGTGGTTTTGTTATGTCTTATCCCTTGTGTGGTTGTGTGGTGCAGGGGTAGAGATCATGACTATAAGGTGAGGTGGTATAGGTGGTGTAATAGAATCTCAGGTTGGTAGATTGATGGGTTTGTGGAATGGATGTGAAATGTTTGAGAATAGGGGATGTAGGTTTGGGTACTGATATGTTAATGTTAATGGGTGTGATGGGTGTGGCGTTGATATATAGAGGATCTGTCGAGTTTTTTGTGAGAGATGTGTTTCTGAGTATAATTGTGAGTTTGGGTTTTTTTATTGATAGGATGGATTGGGTGGTATTACTTTAAAGAATGATGATGGAAATGGTAGGTAGGGGTGTTGAATGCAGTGGAAGTATGATGTGGGTTTCTTTATTGTGGTTTGTTTTCCTATGTATGGTTTATGCTATGTGGCTTGGTGGGTGCTATGATTAGTATTTTCCTAGGTATGTATGAAATGAACAAATGGATTTCCTAATAAAGAATTATAATATGTTAAATTATTCTACTAGGGGTATGTTTTAGTTATATCTTGTTATGAAGCAGCTTTCATTTATGAACTTCTGGAGTGACTATTTCTGGTGTTGATAACTTATTTTAGAGGTAGTAGAAATGTATGTTTTGTGGGATGGTTTTTTTTTGGAAGAACCCATTGTTTGGTTTTGAGTGTTTGATATTAAATATATATACCTATAATTTCCTTGTGTTTTCTATTGCACCCCACCCTAGTTAAGCACTATGTACTGAACACCCCCATTGTCATGGGGGAGGGTGACGTTTCTCAACATCCTAGTGAAAGGATTCATGGTTAGTTATTGACTCTTCTCTACTTTCACTTCTAGGCATTGGTAGCCAAAGATTCTTCATGCAGGTTGTAGTTAGTTTGTGAGGCCTAGTTGTCTGTGGGCAACGTATAATTTCCCAAGTGTCTATATGATGGGAAATTGTGTGCCTCTCAAGTGTCTTTGATATGTGGTATGGTTTTAACTGAGGTTTTTTTAGGCAAGATGTGGTGATCTTTGTATTCCCATGTTTTGGGACTAGCTCTGAGGCCCATGTGTGTGTCAGAAGGTTCTGATATGGGGCTTGTGGAAGAGTGTGGAAATGCTAGGACATTAGTTAGTTAAGGTATGAGTATTTAACCAATGAAAAGTGGTGTGGGGTACCCAAAAATCAATGTTCTTGTTATATTACTTTACCTAACTCTCAATATTTTGTGAGCATTCCTCATATATGTTTGGATAGCTAGTATTCCTTGTTATGTGCTACTAGGTTTCTACTGTTTTCTCATAGGGTGATTAGTATAATTCTCCCTCTTGTGCATGAGAGACCTTGGTTTTCCCTATTGATTAAACTTGTATTCTCCTCCTATGTATACATAATGTTTTGAGGTTTTGAGTAGGTTTATGTAAACCATGATGGACATTACTAGCTTAGATGTTGGGATAGTTTTTGTGTTAGTTCTTATCTTTGTTATTTTGGTAATTACTTTAGAGATTATGGTATTTTTAACAGTTATTTTTTTAAACATGCATGAGGGATAGATTTTTCCATTCTTGTATATATTTCATGGAGTCATTTTGTGGTTGATACATCTTATCTCTTGATATGGTTACTATAAAATGGGAAATGCCTCACATTTTGTGAGAATTGAATACCCTTGGTGTTGGTCGCCACCCTGGGTCCAATTGAAGGTGGGACTCAGGGGGTCATTATCTATCATCCATCATTTCTTTCTCTAGAGGGGAATTTTTGAGGGAGGGGGTCATGAAATAATGATATCAGAGGTGATGGCTAAGGGATATGATGGAGTTTGGAGTTAAGAATAGTGAGGATTTCATCGGTTGGTAAGGAAATAGTGTTAGGTGACTCTTTAATGTGAGATAGTCCAGGGAAGACCATCTAGGAAATGTGATTTTTGTGCCCCATGATCTATTACAAGGACTCTATGCCTACAGAAAAACCAAGTGAGGATACACTGTTTAAAGGCTAGATACCCTAGGAAAGGAAGTTCTATCATAATGACTTGTGTTTCTTTTTAAATTTATGTGTATTGGGAAATTTTAAAAGGATAATGAAATGATTTATGTAAATTTAATTGAATCATAAATAAAATTCCATATTAATCAGGCTTAGGAATTCCTTTTTTTTCATTTTCAGATTTGGAACTCGATCATCATTTGTGTGTAGTTCATGAAGTGGAGGTTTAGTAGGTTGAACCAGTCGATCGATGTAGGGTTGATCGAGTAGATTATGATGATCATTGAAAGAATATTTTATGTGTTTTCCAACGTCAGTCTCTAGGAATGTATGAGGGTATCGTTTCAGATATGGAGGTGGATATTTGGATTAAGGTGCTTCTAATCACCTTTAGTTTGATCTATAATCTGATGGAGTACTGATTTCCTTTGGTAGAGAGCTAGATACGGGGATCCACACGTCAGTGGTGGACACATATCCTAAGAGAGATGAAATGTGCGAACATTTTGTGGCCTCACTACAATAATGTGTTCGAGGTGGAATTTCTTTCATCCACCATGAATGCTGAGAAGATGACATAGTTACTCTCCCTCGAGTAAGGATGTATTTCAGTATGGGATATGGGGATCAAGTTCAAGGATCTCCTTCATTTTTCTCCGGATATCTTTTCGGGTAAGGAGTCTCATGTGAGACATCTATGGGAGACACTTTGTCCCTCTCTCCACTTCATAGTTACTCCCCTCAACTTGTCGATGTACTTATAAGTTTAAAAGAAGATAGAGGTAGTTGAGAATATGAACTCATGAGGAGGTCTATCGTGAGAGGGGAACCAACATGGATCTTTGAGAGGTTGGGTTACCAGCAGTAGGACTCAGGAATCCAGACCATTGAGGCTTCTACTTGTGGGGAGTCGACCTCCATAGTTTCTCTTTCTTCCATAAAGTCCTTGTGATTTTCTATCTAACATTGTACTGAGGTGTTTTGCTTGTGGATCCCATGAAAATATTCATAGTTAGTGTTTAGTGGATATTAAAGCTCAGTATGGTAATGGTGGAAAGGTTTAGTGCCCACCTCAGCCGTTGTTGCCGGACATGCCGTTTCATAAGTAGGGATAGAAGGCTCCTGTTTCACTGAGGGGAGACAAGGTAGATGGAAGACAACTTTAGGGAGTTCCTTGAGAATGTCAACTCGGGAAGGGTTGGGAATTTTTTTCATCATCATAGGGGCGTAGGATCTAGGCATGGTCATTTGTACACCATAGAGGCGCCATTCCCAATAAGGCGAGAGATCATTCGAGGTATGATCAGTTTTTTCGGTAATATTTCTTTTTCATTGTTTGATTCTGAAGCTTCGCACTCCTTCGATCCACCCGGTCTATCCCATGTTCAAGGACTAAACATAGTGAGACTTCTCGTTCCCCTACTATTGATTACACCAGGAATAGGTCTGACCAACTTGTTTGATGTTTGCTGGGGATGAAGACTGATAATGGGACCACACCAGTCTCGTTGGGATCCCTTCTTACTATACAAGAAACCATATGATATCATCCTTGTAATAGATTGGTTGTATTCTGAACATGTTGTTATTGACTGATTCTAGGGAAGAGATTTGTTTTTAGACATAGATGGAAAGTGTTTGGTTTTTCTGGTTGAGCGGGGTTAGCAGGTCGGTAGTTGGTGTGTGAAACCAATTCTTTCGTTGTTGGATGATCTATAAGTGGAATCAGTGGATGCTGACATAGTGGAGGCTCCCATAGTTTTTGGAAAGTTCATGTATGTATTTCTCGAGGATGCTTTTACTCTACCCCCTAGATGTGACATTTAGTTCAGGATAGGTTTATAACTCGATACTAGTCTAATCTCAATGGTTCCTTACTAGATTGAACATTATGAGTTGTGGGAGCTCAGGAATCAGATTGATGACCTGATGAAGATGTGATTTATCCCACCTAGTGTGTCTTCTTGGGGTGCTCTATTCTTGTTTGTGATGAAGGAGGATGGTATTATTCGGGTTATCATAGACTAATAATGGTTGAATCAGTTGACAATCAAGAATTATTACCTTATTTCGAGGATAGATGATCTTTTAGATCACCAAATATAGGAAAGTTGTTTCTATAAGATCGATCAATGGTATAGATATCACCAGTTGAGAGTGATGGAGGGAAGTATCTAGAAAACCGGTTTCAGGTTTTGGAATGGGCACTTTGAATTCATGGTCATGTCTTTCAGTGTTATGAACATACCGGTCAAGTTCATGGGACTTATGAAATCTATCTTTTATGAGTTCTTGGACTGGTTCATCATTGCATTCAATAAAAATATCCTGATCTACCTAATGTTAGAGTAGGATCATTCTAATCCTCTCCAGACCATCCAATAGGTTTTCAACTCGACCAACTCTTTGTAATGTTATCGAAGTGAAATTTTCGATGTGAGAGGTGCACTTCAATGTACATGTGGTGTTAAAGTAGGGTGAGTTAGTTGACCTGTTAAAGGTTTAAGTGGTTGTTTCTTCGGAAGCACTGAAGAATTTGGTCAAAGTTTATAGTTTGCTCAGTCTAACAAGATATTATCGGAGATTCATACCCGATTTTTCTTCAGTAGCATCTCCATTGACATCCTTGGAAAGGAAAGACCTGGCCGTATTGTGGAGTTAGCAGTTTTAGGCAGAATTCACTTATCTGAAGTGTATGATATTCAGTGCACCAGTGCTCTAGTTTCCATTGGAATGGGTGGTGTTCAATAGATTTTTTGATTATTCCCATTTGGATTTGGGAATTGTACTGATGAAATAATGAGGAGTGATCTCTTATGCGTCTAGGAAGTTACATCCCCATGAACATAAATATTTTATCCATGATCTGGAGCCTGGGGTGATAATGTTCACACTGATGTTTTGGAGACATTACCTCATTAGGGATCAATTTTGGGTCTTCATGGATCCCAATAGATTTAGGTATATATTTTCCTAGTGAGATATAAACTTGTGAAAATGGAGGTGGATAGAGTTTTTCAAGGATTACAATTTACAGATCTCTTATATTGTAGGAAAGGGAAATGTCATGGCTGATTCGTTGAGTAGGAAGTTGTATGAGGAGGTTTTTCAGGAATCTACAGATGCTTGGAAGGTGGTGGAGTATTTTAACACCTTGCACCAAGATACAAAAATGGATAGTCATAGGGAATTTTTATTTCAGATGACAGTGCAGTCATCTCTGATGCAGTAGGTGGAGGATTCACAATGGGGATACTCAAAGGTATAAATTATGTGCAATCACAATCACCATGGTGATGCTATAGAGGGATGTTAGGAGGATAGTCATAATAAGATGTCATTTTGTGGGAGGTTTTTTGTTGTTTCAATGGCGATGCGAGAGGAATTACTATATGAGTTTTATATATCACCATTAGTAATGTATTTAAAAGTTACCAAGATGTGTTGTGTCTTGAGGAAGTAGTTTTGGTAATCCAAAATGATGTGTGTTGTGGTGGTTTTTGTGGAGAAGTGCTTAGTGTTCTAGCATGTGAAGAAAGAGAACCATGTTCTTGATGGTTTGTTGTGGCCCCTAAATATACTCGAGTGGAAGTGGGATGAAATATTGATGGATTACATCAAAGGGTTACCCAAGGATTAGTGTGGATGCGATGCAATACGGTTTGTGGTGGATTAGGTGAAGAAATCGTCTCACATATTAGTTATTAAGGAGTCATCCAAAATGGATGCCTTATCCAAGAGTTATGTGAATGAATTGGTGTGGATTCATTGAGTTCCTAAAGCCATCATCTCATATTGGGATGCGCGGTTTACCTCATGAGACTAGAGGGTATTGCAACAAGCTTTTGGAAATCAGTTACGCCTTATCACTGCATTCCACCCATAGGTGGATAAACAGACAGAGTGGACCATCCAAACATTGGAGGACATTCTACGATCATGCATCATGGGATTTGGTGGATCTTGGATGTTAAAATTTCCCTTGGTAGAGTTCACTTACAATAATGGATATCACTCTTCCATTGACATGGCTCAATTCGAAGCTTTTTATTGAAGAACGTGTTGTTCACCCTTATATTGGTCAGAAGTTGGGGAGATAGCTATTCTTTTATTGAATGTGGTACAGATTACGAATGAAAGAATTTAGATTTTTCATGAGATGATAAAGTCAGAACATGTACGTAAGAAGTCGTATGTCGATCATATGATGAGGCCCTTGGAGTTTTAGGTTAGTACCAAGTGTTCTTAAAGGTTACCCCTCGACATGGTCATCAATGGATTTGTAGAGGGAGTAAAATTTATCTAAAGTTCATTGTTCCTTTCGAGGTGTTTAACAGAGTTGGAAATGTGGTATACCAGTTGGTGCATCCATCGTAGTTGGAGAAGGTCCATGACATCATTCATGTCTCTCAGCTTCGTTGGTATCTTCACTATGACTCTCATATCATTGACTGGGGATATTTGGATATCCAAGATGATGTTATGTTCATGGAGTGGTCAGCAGATATCCAGGATCATTGGTAGAATGTGTTCTGAGGATGGAACATTCCCTTGGTTTGGGTGTTTTGGAGGCATGACGACCTAGATAAGGGTACTTGGTAATGGGTGATGCATCTACATGCAACATACCCATAGTTGTTTTGAGTTCTTCCTTGTTATTTTTTCCTTGTAATGTGATTTTTTAATCTTGTTTTCAATAGGATGAGTTGTTTCCTTATTTCGTAATGTGTGATGATGTCTTGACATTGGAAAGGGGTAGACCATATTCCTAATTGAGACACATTAATTGAAATGTGATTAAACCAATACAAACAAGTCAGTGGAAACCAAATAAAATAGTATAATTACATGGAGGAAAGAATTTCCCAATTCATTTCTTCAAATAGGGTGCCTTTTGAATCTTTTTTGGTGTTCTATTTGATCGGTTGTGTTGGCAGATGTCGAAGTTTTCTTGGATTTTAAGGTTTCTCTGCCGCTTTCAAACAACACAGGGTGGTTGTTTGGACACTTATTTTCTTTATGGATTTGATTTTAAATACAAAAGTGAGATAATTATTTATGAGGAATTTAAAGTAATGGACCAATCCTCTCAAATACATTAATTTTTCAAAATTCATTGTTTGATGTGTTCTGTAGATAATAATGACTCATTTTGGGAGTTTTTCAAAATTATGGTTTATCATTGGTAGCCCGTCAGATGTTGAGTCATCCACCAATGAGTCAGGAGCAGCGATTCACAATGGTGACTCAAATCATTGACTTTCAATGGTGACTCACATTGGTGAGTCATGAAAGTTAATCACTGAGTTATGTCTGGACCGATGACTTGCAAATGTGCATCAGAAATAGTAGGTCAGTGACAAAGAGTCAGGACCAGTGAATCACAATGGTAGCTCGATAATGGTGGGTCATGAAGGTGAGTCTCAATAGTGACTCACTAAATGGTGACTCGATAAATGATATCTCACTGATTGGTGACTCACTAAACATTGTCTCACCGAATGGTGACTGTGACGCCCGGAAAAACAAAAGTAAGAACAATGTATTCGATTGCATGTATGAAACATGGAATAAATCACATAAGGTAATATAATATGCAGATAAATTATAATATATCTAATATTTAAAATACATTCTATATATTTAAATTCATGTGACACCAAGTTAGCGTGCGTTACAGGTATGAGCGACCTTCCTCAATAGCTTCTATTACACGTAAGACTGAGTTTCACCAAATAATAATGTATTATTAAAATATTATTATTTAATATAATATGATATAACCTGGCCATTATGTTATTATTTATTAATACTATTAACTACCTTATGAAAAAGTATGTTTTATAATAACATAATATTAATTCATTCTTTATAAATTAATGTATGGATGAGTTGGATATAAATGGAATGTTTTTATATAAAACCATTTTTCCAAAAAAGTATTTTTACCCAAATAAATTAAAGTAATTACAATTAGATAATTATTATAATGAAAAATATATTTTATATATTCAACCAAATATTTTTTATATTCATCGATTATGTTTCATATGCATAGGATAAGAACAAACCCTATTTTTGAGATAAAAACCTATATTTTTGTAAATGAAATTTTACTGCATTTTAATGAAAAAAATATTTTAAATATAAATTATGGAACATAAATTGATCTAATATGAATAAATAAACTTAATATATAGAACCGTAACATAAAAATTATTCTAGGATGATGTTTTGTTAATATTCTTTAAAGATTCAATTTTTAATGAATAACTAAAAATACTAAATTTTAGTTCAAAATTTCCTTTTCTTCTAATTTAATTACAAGGATACATTATGTTTTATACTGGATATAATGTTTAATTATAAAATATTTTTATCCATTACTACAAATTATGTCATTGGAATCGAATTCGCATTGAAATTTACTATAAAAACATAGCCATATATCAGACGTTTTTACTTTAAAAACCCACATTCTCGTTCAATTTCCAGGGTTATTTCTAATTTAATTTATGCCACTTATGTGATTCGAATTCTGAAAAGTAGATTCCAAGTTTGGAATAGTCATAATTTCAAATTTATAATATGTTCAACTTTGTTTTTGACAAAAAATATCTGTGAAG
The DNA here is from genome assembly GCA_963277665.1 of Viscum album. NCBI lineage: Eukaryota > Viridiplantae > Streptophyta > Magnoliopsida > Santalales > Viscaceae > Viscum > Viscum album. The sequence continues at coordinate 278,014,553 of OY728165.1, read as the reverse complement.
GTAATTAAAATTAATTACAACGATTATGGTTAAATTAAGCATAATAAGGGACAAAATCATAAATTTAAGGCCTAAATAAACCTATAAACATCTCCAAAATCCATTAGATACGCATATTTATACCCTATAGTCAATTTCACAAACCTTGGTACATTATTAGATCCACATTCAACCTAAAAAATGTGGGTGGAATTCCCTTTTCAAATATTTACAAGATTGCCACTCCCCCTCCACTATAAAAGGCCACCACCACTCCCAATTACTCAAACCTCTAAAATCACTTATTTTGGGACAAGATATTCCCAAATAAATTCACAGAAATCTTACCCTTGACCTTGAATCCTCCCCTATGGAGGAATAACTTCAAATGACACCCTTTGGTATAAACCAAAAGAAATTACCTGATTAAGAGGTAACACCCTCTCTCATAATTTTTAGATTCATTTCTATTCTACACACCCTATAACAGTCTTATTATATTATTAAATAACAAATCCAGTATAATAAATATAACAGGATGTTTTTAGGTTATGTTTTATACCTACACTTACACACATATCCTTCTCATGGGTAATAAACATACTGTTTCTGTGCATGGTGAGCTTCTGGCTCATGAAACAATGATTGTTCAATTATACCTTACCAAGTCTCAGGGTGGACATTATTATGGGAAATATCTTTATAGATGTCATATATGATATTTAATTTTTATTTATTCTTTTTTAATTATTTAATAAAAAAATTTATTACTTTCCATTTTACAATCATATTGTTTGAGGAATTGTGGACTACCGCCCCCTCAAAATGATGTGATTTGTTTATACAATACATGGAATGTATAAATGAATGGTTATAATTAAACATAATTGACATAAAAAAAATCAATAATATATTCATGGAATAATTATCTTTCTGGAACTATACTATATATATCATCTTCTTTATTACCCTTTCAAACACTTTAAAATGGATAACATCATTTTTGGATGTGTGGACTACCGCTTCCTCAACATGATGTGATTCATTTTAGACAAATAAATAAATAAATATATAAGTACATATGATTAAATAATATGGTATTTATTATATAATGATAATTCTCATAAGAATTTATTTACTTACCTTCTTTCCACAACAATCATTTAAAAATGGGAATGTTACTCATGCGTCTATACGACCTATTGTCTCTATGACTGTAACATTGACTAATTTTAATAACAATATTTAATGATTTATTTTAAAAGTATAATTATCATAAAAATATGAACATTATTCCATTTTTATTATTCTTTAGATTTTTTATAATGAATCCTTGTACCATAGTTGACCAACAATAGTTGTTTAGACACATAAACTAAATTTGGTAAAAAAACACCCGATGTAAACTTAAAATTTTAAGTAGTGTAAACAACATGGTAATAAGTTAAATAAATGTAATTATAAACATAAAATAAGGTTTCGAAGAAAATATAAAATTAATATAAATTTATTATAGAATAATTTAAATTATGTTCACCCAAGTGGAAACACAATGTACAAGGATTCCATCTCACTTTTAATTTATATGAGATATATGTTACGTTCCCCACTCTTTCCTTTTATGTGGTGTTTGTACTAAAATTATTGTATTAAATTTATACTTATCTAAAATTTAAGGGTATTCACATACACATTTTATGATCCTTCTTTCATGGTGTTTAAGATTCAAATGTTACCAAATTGGTAAAAAAAGGTTTGTCTCAATTTTTCTTCATTGAACACATGTTTTATTATGCACCTAAACTCTATTTTCAGGAGAATATATTTACATTTTAAATGATAAATCATGAATATTAATATTTTAATCATATTATATGCTCCATTTAAATTTACTTTCTCACATGGAGAGTATGATCTTAATTACTGAGTTATAAGGGTTTATTGAGACAATCACATCGCTTTTTTGAGATTATTTATGTTTATGCCTCCTTTGATGAAATATAATTATCCATATCTCAATAACACACCTGATATTACACCCCCTATATTATTTAATGACATAATAATGTATTGGTATAATATTATACACTTTGGTACATAATATAGTTAAGAAATTATTTATAAAAATCCCAAATTTACCCTCTCTTTGATCGGAAATATATTCAAAACCTTGTTTCCCAAAAAAGGTTTACAAGAATATTTTTTTGTTCCCCTATAACATTTAAAAGATATTTTTACCCTTTTTTATTTTTCCAACCCCTTTGAATGAATCTTCTTGTCACTTTCAAAACCAGGAATTTTATACCCTTTTACCATAAAAAAATTATTTTTACCTTGTACAACATTTATCGAATAATCCTCTATAATTTCATTAGAGACTCCTTATAAACATTAAAAGTATTATTTAAAAGAAATTAATGGAAAATTAAATGAAAAATACATTCAATTTTTTTTAAAGAAAAGGATATTTTAATCAAGGATGTTTTTAAAAGTTATTCTTTTATTTCATCAAAAAAATAATCTTCTATTTTATCCCCACTTGTATTTGTTGTATTAATACCATCCATATTATTACTCAAGATGGTTAATTATTTATTTGGCCAAGTATAGTATCCAAATTCACACTATTGAATTATTTTTTAGTCACCTTCATGTATTCAATTTCATATGATCATTGAGGAATGAATTTCTCCTAATTGTCCATATTAATTTTTATGGATATTACTATTGCCTATACCATATACCATTTTCCATATGTAGTTCACTTTGATTGTTATATGATTGAATTGAAATTATTGATAAATATATATATATATGTCACTTTTTAAATATGTTTATGTGAGAAGTTATATTATTATTCAATATGAAGAATGGTTTGGGTAGTTAGACATGGGTTGGGGACTAGTTAATGAAATCCACTCAATGCATCAGTAGGCTTCTGTGATGAACCATATGGATAGCCGCCTTAGATGGGGTTTTACCAAATAGACAAACCATATTATGAATGACCTTGATTATATTGGTTCCATGAATATATGAAACATGTCATTTAATAATTACCCATTGATTTCATATTAGTTATAGTTATTATTCATCCATGAGATTTTGTGTGGAAATATCTATGGATACATTTCATTTCAATTATTTGATTAATGGAATGTGTTTTTGTTTCATACCATTCAATATTTATTTTTCCTTCAATACTGGAAACTACCCCTTTCCCAACGCTTCTTTACCAACGGTTTAAAAAAATTATTAGTAAAGAAGCCATTTCCCAACGATTTTAAAAAACCGTTGGGAAATATTTTCCCCAAATACCGATTCGACCACTCTCTCTCCCATTCGTGATAGAACCCTAATCTATCCACTGCTCCCCTGTTCTCGTGACATCCCACATCCGAACCTGTCAAACTACATCCAAATCATCTCAAATCAAGTATTCTATTCTTTATACACATAAAATATTTAAGTGCTACCTTGTTTTTATTTTTATTCATCTCATATTTTAGTTTTATGTTTTGATTTTTATATGTATATCATTTTTTGTGGTTTGATTTAATCTAGACTTTATCCATTACAATCCATTTAATTAATTAAATCCATAACCCTCCATCTATGAAGAAGCATATCAAATTCATTGCCGTTGGATTCTATACTTTCTAAGTATGTGTTTTTATGTTTCTTTCCCATCTTGTAATTAATTGTTACTTCGAAATTTATTTATATGTGTTTAATAATTTTTAGAAATGTTTTTATGAATGTTTTCCTTAAATTTCCTTGAGATAAGTGATTTATTAAAATGAAATTTTTTTTATTAAGGCTTGTGTAATGTAATTTATTGTAGTACACTGTGTGACTATGTTTGGTATTTAGTAACACATGAGATAACTGGTGTGTGAGAATGTGTTGTGAAAGAGATTCCATGGTTGGTTGAAGATTATATTTACTTTTAGATCCTATTAATGAGTTTTTTAAAGATATTTTGAGATATTTACCTTATGTTTATTGGTCAAAACTGGGAGTTGTAGAGGTGGTTCAGGATTAAGACATATAATTTCTGCTAAACATGTGGATAAACCCTGCATAGTAGTGAATTCATGAAAGTTTTGATGTGTTTAGTCCTTTTTTATTTGTAGTTTCTTTTGATGGTGATGTTTCTTATTGTTACCTATGATGGGAATTTATTTTAGTTTCTAAATCAGCTGAGACCCCCCCCCCCCATGAAAAATTTATGCAACCTCTACCTATATTTAATCATTCTATTTACACAGCGTATGAAACCTCTACCCTCATTTAATCAGTGAAGTCAAGTTATTAATTTAAGACTTCATTCTCACTAGAATGTAAGAAATTGAATGATGTAAACCCATCCTCACATGATTTATGACCTTATATAGTGTCTACCATATGGAATATGAGCTTTTGAATTCATCAGTTAACCAGGATCATATATTCAATTTCCCCCAAGATGACTGTACTAATATAACTTTTGCGTCAACTAAATATGGTTCTCATTGTACATTGTATATTATGTGTCCTTCTTGGCCAATACTCACTTTTATGAAGGTGGGGTGCTTTTCACTACCCATTCTGGCATGTGTAGATAGCCATAAAAATGTTAGATAAGTCACAAGTTTAATTCAGTAATGTTGTTATCATTGACATACTTTACTAAGAATTTCAAATTAAAAAATAAATGTTTTTGTCTATACTTAATGAAATTAAATCTTTTTACAAGCCATGAACAACCTATTAGTGTAGAAGCCTAAAATTTACTCACCCATGGGGTGCGCTTGACTTGGGGAAGTAATTGGGTAATGAAAGGTATGGCCATAGAGGTGGAAAAAAGGAGTTATTGAACATGAGTGAATGATTTGAGATGCCTATAAAACATGATGGGACCTGAGGCATGTGCCTTTTATGACCTAATGAAAATGAATATTAATATATTTTAATTTAATTTATGAGTACTTGTTCTTTAAATTATTTTAATAGTTCACTACATTGACTAGAAACTTCTTCCTTTATCATTTACATAAATGTATTTTATATTAATGTTCAATCCTATTGATTTTTTTTATGACAAAATGACTTATATAAATTCATTTTACCGAATGGACAGAAGTAGGATGTATGAAACTGATCAGATCTCAAGCGATTTTTAATACAATTTTGAGAGCTTTATAGATTTTTCATTTCACAATGCTTCAGATAGTGGTCGCATACACTGCCCATGTTCCAATTGTGTTGGTAGACCTTGGTTGAGCTGTGAATATGTCATCTACGACATAACCAAAAATGGTTTTCAAGCAAACTACTTTTTGTGGTATCACAATGGGGAGAAAATGAAATCTCAAATTGGTGATGATCAAAATGAAAGGACTGGAATGGAGAATATGTTAGATGATCGATTTCCAATTATTCGTCATCATGAAAAAGAAAGGATTTCGACTCAAGAAGACTTCGATATGAGCACAAATGATGCATCTATTGAAAATGATGATATTGATAGGGTGAATAAATTGAATGATGCTGCCATGACTCCGGTATATCGACAATGGGATAAAATGAAAAAGTTGGAATTTTTAATCTGATTGTTTCATGAGAAAACAATGTATGAGATTTATAACACAACAATCGATTATATTCTTACCCTCTTAAAGGATGTACTTCCAGATGATGTATATATTCCCTCAACCCACTATATGGCATGGATGTTTTTTAAAGAACTTGGATTTTCAAGAAACAAATTCATGCTTGTCTAAAAGATTGCAGTTTATTCTGAGTGGAAATCGCTGAACAAAATGATTGTATAAAATGTGGTACATCCCGCTGGAAGTCATAATCTGATGGAACACCATCCCGTGTTCCACAAGAATTAATGTGGCCCTTTCCATTGATCCCCAGACTCCAGAATCTTTTTATGTCTGATGACATATCAATAAAAATGAGATGCAATGATACCGAGAAAAAGAAGACTAGTGATGAGTTGGTTCATCCTGCAGATGGATTTTCATGGTATATATTTGATGCTCGACAACCTTATTTTGCAGCTGACATGCGTATTGTGACGATGGGTATTTCATGCGACAATTTTAATCTATTTGGGAAGATTCTTACTTCGCAAAGCACATGGCCAGTTTTTATACACATTTATAATCTTCCCCCATGGTTGTTTATGAAAAAACCTTTCACTTTCATGAGTATACTCATATCTGGTCCTTCTGATCCCGACATTGATATTGATTTATACATGAAACCTTTAATAAAAGAGTTGAAACTTCTTTGGTATGTGGGTGTGCGCACATATGATGTATGTTCAAAAGACATATTTCAGATGCGTGTTGTGCTTATGTGGACGATCAATGATTTTCCGTCTTATGCAATGATGTATGGATGGAGCATGAAGGGAAAACTATCATGTACATCTTGTATGAAGAATCCACGATCCAGAAGACTAAAACATCGTTGTAGTTTCAGTTTTAGGGGACGTCGATGATTCTTTCCAAAGGATCATCCATATAGAATTTATTGTCGAATATTTGATAATACCATAGAGACCGATGATCCACCTCAGCATATGTATATAATTGACGTGCTTAATGAATTGAAAGATTTCAGTTTTTCGTTCGAGAAGGTTCAAATGAAATCTGGAAAGAGAAAGAATGTTACCACTGAAACCTGTTACAATTGAAGGAAGAGGAGTATCTTTTTTGATTTGCCTTATTGGTCAAACAATATGTTACATCATTTCTTAGACGTAATGAATATTGAAAAGAATATATGTGAAATGTTTTTTCTGGTTCTTCTAAATGTCAAGAGGAAGACAAAAGAGGATTTACGATCTCGGCGTGACTTGGTGGATTGGGGAATCAGACCAGAATTGAATCTTGTGCGTATCAGTGAAAAAAATGGCAACTTCCATGTGCTTCTAATGTGATGACACCTATGAAAAAAAACAATTTCTGTAAGTATTAGAGACTATTAGAGTTCCTGATGGATATCCAAGCGACATATCTAAACGGGTCAACAGAAGAGAGTTGAAGCTAAAATCGTTGAAGACTCATGATTATCATGTTCTACTACATGATTTGCTTCCAATAGAAATATGTCTTCTTCTATCCAATAATGTACGGGTGGTTGTTATTCGGTTGTGCCATTTGTTTAGAGATATTTTTTCTTTGAAGTTGTCCATGTATTTTTTTGCAAAAAATGTTGACAGATGCCCCATTAATTTTGTGTAAGTTGGAGAAAATATTTCCTCCATCATTTTTCACATGCGTGCTGGATCTGACTGTCCATATTCCCACTGAAATACTTCTCATAGGACCTGTTTCTTTTCGTTGGATGTATCCAAATGAAAGAAATATGTTCACATTAAATTCTTATGTCCAAAATAGAAATCATCTCGAAGGATCTATCATGAATGGTTACCTGGCTTAAGAATGTATGGATTTATGCTCGATGTATTTTTCTGATCTTAGTACAAGATTGAACAGATCAATGAGAAATGAAGAATAACTGTATGAGAAAATTGAACCCGGTTTTCCATCACTTCCTCAAACAGGAGGAATTCCTGGATCATATACATTGAAGACATTAATACATGAAGAGCGGGAGATGGAACATCGCATAGTTTTGTTCAACTATGATTTGTTCGATGACTATATCAGGTAAATAAATTGATTATGTATATCTTACATATATATTTGTTAAACTATTCATATTTTTTATCTACAGGGAACATAAAACAATGATAAATAGGAAGCATCGTTCTTTATATTTGAGAAGGAGAGATAATTTTCATAGAAAAGAGTTTTCTACTTGGTTAAAATTGATGGTAAAAATATTAATGTTTAAAATAATTATATCAATATTTAATTAAGTTTAATAGTCATTTATATTGCATGTATTGAGTTTTTCTGCTGACTCTGTCTCTGAGGAAATATGAGATTTGCCTTTTGGTCATAATATCGTGGTTCATGACTGTAAATCAATTGTTATCAATGGGTAAAAATTTATTGTCAATGAATGAGCAATGAATATGAGAACACAACATGATGGTGTAAATCAATGGCGCGGTGTGGCCGCCACCACTCAAAGTGTCTGTCTTTTGTTTAAAATGGACAAAATTTTATGTACATACGGAAAACTGACCAAACGCATTCGGTTTTTGTTGAAACATTAGGAGAACGATTCATGGGTCATATGTGACGTGTATGAATGATCCCCGCATCAATCTGAGACGCAGTGTGGCCGGCACCACTCAGAGTGTTTGTCTTCTATTTCAAAAGGATGTCATTTTAATTGAAAAACATCAAATGGCATATGGAAAACTGACCAAATGCATTCGGATTGTGTCGATAATTTAGAAAAACAATCCATGGATCATATGTGACGTGTATGAGACAAACCTGCATAAATATGAGGCACGGTGTGGCCACCACCACTCAAAGTGTCTGTCTGTTGTATAAAATGGACAACATTTTAAGTACATACCGAAAACCAACCAAACGCATTAGGATTGTGTTGATACATTAGCATAGCAATACATGGGTCATATGTGACGTCTATGATTCAACACTGCCTCAATCCGAGGCGCGGTGGGGCCGCCACCCCTCAAAGTGTCTTCCTTTTGTCTCAAAAGGACGTCATTTTAAAGAAAAAACATTGACTGGAATACGGAAAACCGACCAACGCATTCGGATTGTGTCGATACATTAGAACAATGATACATGTGTCATATGTGACATGTACGAGTCAACCCCACCTCAATCTGAGGCGTAGTGTGGTTACCACCACTCAAAGTGTCTGTCTTTTGTTTCAAAAGGACGTCATTTTAAGTGAAAAACATCAACTAGCATACGGAAAACCAACCAAACGCATTCGGATTGTGTCGATACATTAGAAAAATGATCCATGGGTCGTATGTGACATTTATGAGTCAACCCCGCCTCCATCCAAGGCGCAGTGTGGCCGCCACCACTCAAAGTGTCTGTCTTTTGTTTCAAAAGGACGTCATTTTAAGTGAAAAACATCAACTGGGAAACGGAAAACCGACCAAACGCATTCAGATTTAGTCGATACTTTAGAACAACAATCCATGGGTCATATGTGACTTTTATGAGTCAACCCCTCCTTAATCTGATGCATGGTGTTTCCGAAATCATTCAAAGTGGATCTCTTTTGTTTAAAATGGACAACATTTTAAGTACATACAGAAAAAATGACCAAACACATTTGGATTCCATTGAAACTTTAGGAGAATGATTTATGGGTCAAATGTGATGTGTAAAAATCAACCCCGCCTCAATCTGAGATGAAGTGTGGTCGTCACCACTCAATGTGTATGCCTTTTTTTTCAAAAGGATGTCATTTTAATTGAAAAACATCAACTGGCATACGGAAAACTGACCAAAATCATTAGTATTGTATCGATACTTTAGTACAACGATCCACGAGTCATATGTGAAGTGTACGTGTCAACCCCGCCTCAATCCGAGGCACAGTGTGGCCACCACCACTCAATGTGTTTGCATTTTGTTTCAAAAGGATGTCATTTTAAGTGAAAAACATTGACTGGCATACAAAAAACCGAACAAACACATTCAGATTGTGTTGATACATTAGAACAACGACCCATGGGTCTTATGTGACTTGTACAAGTCAACACTGCCTCAATCCGAGGTGCGGTGTGGCCGCCAACACTCAAAGTGCCTATCTTTTGTTTCAAAAGGATGTCATTTTAAGTGAAAAACATCAACTAGAATACGGAAAACCAACCAAACGCATTTGGATTGTATCGATACATTAGAACAACGATCCATGGGTCATATGTGACGTGTACGAGTCATCCCTGCCTCAATCCAAGGTGTAGTGTGGCCACCACCACTCAAAGCGTCTATCTTTTTTTTTTCAAAAGGACGTCATTTGAAGTGATAAACATCAACTGGCATATGGAAAACCGACCAATCGTATTCTGATTGGGTCGATACATTAGCAAAATGATTCATTTGCTTTTGTTTAAAATGGACATCATTTTAAGTACATATGAAAAACTGACCAAACGCATTCGGTTTTCATTGAAACATTAGGAGAACGATTCATGGGTCATATGTGACTTGTAAAAATCAATGTCGCCTCAATCTGAGATGCGGTGTGGCCGACACCACTCAAAGTGTCTTCCTTTTGTTTCAAAAGGTCGTCATTTTAATTGAAAAACATCAACTAGCATATGGAAAGCTGACAAATGCATTCGGATTGTGTCGATACTTTAGCACAACGATCCATGGGTCATATGTGACGTGTACGAGTCAACCCCGCCTCAATATCAGGCGTGGTGTGTCCACCACTACTCAAAGTGTATGTCTTTTGTTTCAAAAGGACGTCATTTTAAGTGAAAAACATCAACTAGCGTACGGAAAACTGACCAAACACATTCAGATTGTGTCGATACTTTAGCACAATGATCAATCGGTTATATGTGACGTGTACGAGTCAACCCTGCCTTAATTTGAGGTATGGTGTGGCCATAATTTCTCTAAGTGTCTCTCTTTTGTTTAAAATGGATAACATTTTAAGTACATAAGGAAAACCGACCAACGCATTTGGTTTCTATTTAAACATTAGGAGAATGATTCATGGGTCATATGTGATTTGTAATAATCAA